>CM050166.1:69955248-71225248 GCA_027410445.1 Discoglossus pictus
TAGCCACTCCGTGGGGTCTTACCAAGCTCAGGGATATGACACTATTCAAGATCACAAGGGTGAAATTAGCAATTATTGGTGATAACCAATCCATTAGAAAGAGATATGTCTCTGTTTGGTGGGTGAATGAAAAAGGCAGAATAAGAAGTAAAAACTGCAATCTTCAATGTATGTTTTTTTTTTGTGAGAAAATGCAGTTACTACAACAACAAAAAAGACAAAATCCATTTTATTGTAGACTTAAATAATACCATCTTTGGAACCTGTGCGGTGTTCCTTTGAACCTTTTGTTGGTTACAGGTATGTATTGTCAGGTCTATTTATTCTTATATTTAGATCGTGATCTAGGACTTGACTGAACCGAATGAAAACAATGGAGCCGGATTGAACGCGGACAGACCCAGCCGGCACTGTGCACACTTTGTCCAGGCAATGCAATCAGACCGTACTCCCATGACAGGGAACTGCAGTTTATTAGAAGCCCAGGTGTTATATCGGGAAGAGGAACGTGCTCCTCAAATACACCGACTCAGCATCTCACTGACCCCATTAGAAATAATGCAACAAAAGCAGTTTCCCCCCCCCCCGGATGTTCTCTAAATTTCACTATTTTGTAATACTGCTTTCACTATGGCAACAGTACTTACAACACAAATACAGGCATATTAGTTGGTATTTGGCCTATTTCTTAATGCAACAGTCATTTTGTGCTTCTTCGTAACCTAGAAGGAAGTGCGAACTCAGAGAAGACATCAATATATTTTGAAAGATTCTATGGTAAATAACGAGATGGCCATATAACTGAGGAGAATAGAAGAGTAATCCCCAGTAGGATAACCTTTCCTCAAGGTACCAATGGATGGAATCATTCATGACACAAACATAGTGAGCTCCATGTAAGATTTTGCTTAACAAATGCGTTTCTGCTCATGGCTTACAAAGCAGTACATGTTGTTAGCTTGTTATAGATGTCACAACATGTGAAGCGTTTTCCAAATTACAATGCTCAGCTAATGTGACAGACTGCAGTTAGAGCAGTGGTGGGCAACAGACAACCTCACATATGTGGATGATACTACTATGATGGCTGAACGTGAGGAGGAACTAAAGGGCCTATTGAGGAGGATGAAAAAAAAAAAAAAAATAGTGCAAAAGCTAACCTGCTGCTCAACATTAATAACATAAGGATCATGGCAAACAGCAATCTCACTTCCTGGCAAAAAGATGGGGAAGAAGTGGAGGCCATAACAGATTTTATTTTTCTAGGATTCAAGATCTCTTCAAATGGTGACTTCAGCCATTAAATTAAAAGACGTTTGCTTCTGGGGAGGAAAGCTATGGCAAGTCTGGACAAGCTAGTAATATATCACTATCAAAGGTCCACATAGTAAAAAGTATGGACCATGAAGAAGTCAGAGCGCCGCAAAACTGACGCCCTTCAATTGTGGTGTTGGGGAAAAACTGCTTAGAGTTCCTTGGACTGCAAGGAGATCCAATCAAGACTACAGGAAATCAAGACAAACTGTTCACTGGAAGTTTGATCATGAGTCTGAAGCTCAAATATTTTGGCCATATCATGAGAAGTCAGCATTCCCTAGAGAAGACTCCAATGGTGGAAAAGGTTGAAGGCACAAGAAGAGGACGACAGAGGTGACGGAGATGGATAGAGGAGGTCATAGAAGCAATGAACACAAGCTTGATGGAGCTCAGAGGGGCAGTAGCTGACAGATGTGCCTGGCCATTGGATCACGGAAAGTCGGACGCGACTAAACAACAACAAACTCATATAATCAATTAAAGCACCTATTGCAATTATGTTGGCTTGTTACAAATAACGGAAATAATGTATACTTTTCATTACTGCAATAAATGGGTTATTTTCTGTGTCACTTTAACTTCTATCAATCAAACTTACAAAAGCATGACCCTTAACTCCATTCCAAATATATGTATACAAATTAATATACAGTAAACTCCCCGTTATCCGGGACCCACAGGGATTCCCTAATGACGTATAAGTGTAGTTCCCAGTTAATCGTGAGTCCCCGAATTTAAGGGTCTAAACGACCCTTAAACCACCCAAAAAGCCTTTAAGAAAGTAATTGGCACATAAACTGGGCCATTTAGGCCCAGAAAAAACAATTAGAAAAAAAGTTAGTATTTTATTTATTTTTGCACTGCCAAATAGCGGCAGTTATGCCAGTTTAGCAGGATTTTTTTTTTTTTTTTTTTAAACAGGCAATTGATGCTGGTGCCAGTTGCTTGAGAGTCCTGGTTAGTTGGGTGCCGGATAACTGGGATTCTACTGTAACTATGACTGACAGAATACATTATCCACCCCACAGCCTGAGTCACTAAGTCTCATTGAAGGGACATTATCATAGAAGAAACAGTGGCCGTATAGCAGTGCTCAGAACGGGAAAAACACCTTGGTTCAGCTTTCTCAAAGTCTATTTTTCTGAGGTCTTATCTAGCCTGGGTGTGTGCTCCTTGAGATTCATTTATGGCAGTACCATAAATATTAGTCACTTTAATAAGCTACTGTAGTCCAACTTGCTCAGCACGTCTTAACCATTACAAGAGATTTCTTTACATGAAAAAAAAGTATTCTCTCAACTTAATATCAGGTAACACTAAACAAAGAAATATAAAGCAGTGAGGAAGATCTATCTAGTGTCCCAGTTTACTCAATATCGGTTTACTTATTAGTTTTAATTTCAAAAGTTGATAAAAATTAGTTTGTGGATACACAATAAATTCCTACAGCTTCCTACCATGTATTGTGTAAAGCAGAGGTGGGCAAGTTCAGTCCTGCAGCGCCCCACACCGGCCAGGATTTGAGGATATCCCTAATGCGTTACAGGCGAGTCAATCACTTCTTCAGTCATCCCGATTGACTCACCTGTGCTCAGAAAGGATATGCTCAAATCCTGGCCCGTGTCTTGCTCTCCAGGACCAAAATGCACCCCCCCCCCTACAAAGTTCCTATGAACTGTCACTGAAATTCTAAAAAAAAAATCAAACTTAAAGGGGCACAATAGGGGCTCCAAAAATATTGTATTTTAAAATGATAGATAATAAGTACATCAAATACTCCAAAATATAAGCCGCAAATATTACGGTATATACTAATTTTATTAGAGTCTTATTCATTATATACCAACACCTTCAGAAACAATAAGTGTAAGTAGGGGATGTACTGTACTTATTAGAAACTATTTAAATGAGGGGAATAAATGGTGCATGGTCTAAAAGATAAAATAAGCACATACTTCATCACTATAGAAATTATAATATATAACTGATTGTAAGTTTGTGAGTTTTCAATAGTGTGTCAGTGCCTTGAAAACGAGCACTATGTACATTTGATTCTAAGCTCAAAAACAGGGACCTCCTTTTTTTTGCCATGTACTCAACCCCTGTACAGCGCTACGGAATAAATTGGCGTGTTACAAATAATAATAAATATACTCACACAAGTGTTTATATATATATATATATATATATATATATATATATATATATATATATATATATATATATATATATATATATATATATATATATATATATATATATATATATCTCAGATGCACATATATGACTACTAGCATCGGTTTGTGATTTTTGCCTTCATTATTGATTCCCAAGTATATGTCGGAAACAAATTACAATGTAAGTAGGGGATGTACTGTACTTAGAGACAATTTAAAAAAAGAAGGAGAGAAATAAATGGTACATGATCTAAAAGATAAAATAAGCACATATTTTGTTACCTTAATATGCATAGCATAGGACAGAAAGCAGAGGAGTGATTATAGAGACCTTCAAACATACAAAACGTGTGGGATGGAAGTATCTTCTAGAACAAGAGGAATGCAAGGACAAGGGGAGATGACCAGAAGTGGAAGACTTTGGGGTAATGTGAGTGTACAATGTTGCAGAAAGCGTAGTATATAAGTGGAATGTCCTTCCAGTGGAAATGGTTGGGTCATGCCTGGGATAAGAAGTACATTTTGAGGTTTGATTAAGCCAAGCGTCAAGGTAGATAGAATGGGCAGACTACATGGACCTTTTTCCCAGTTACTTGACATCAAATCTATACATCTATTTTAATTAACTGGATGTTATTAAAAACATTATATAGATACATAGACATTTGCAATTTTTCAAATAAAAAAATAATTAGAAAGCGGAGTAAGATTTCACGTTTTAACCACATGCTGCTTTTTTTTCATACAACCCACAATTTACTGAGTTCATGGTAAATATAACTTCACAAAACACTGCTGGGAGATATAGGTTTCTGACAGTTTGTTAAGTAGCAGCAGTGTAAAATATGAGCCAGGACATAACTAATCCTGGGAGCCAGAGTCAAATTACTGCTGGCTCCTAACATTTTAGTTATTCTACATATATTTCAATATATAATCCATAACTTGTCTCCTAAAATGCACGATGGCTCCAAACGAACCTGGCTGACTTCATATAAACCTCTCAACCCCTGACATAAGCACAAAAGCATTTTAGAGAACATCTTAAAAAGGGACAAGGAAGTGACCAAAGATTTGAAAATCATGTGGGAAAGAGTTTCATCTTTAGAATTGATCGAGAAATGATTTGGATGATGTAATTTCTAGTTACTGCTTATATAGAGCTTAAAGCCCTCCAATAAGAAACTGCACTGGTAATGAGACTGTCACACAGGTTATATTTTAGCTGGAATAAAGCTCAGCGGTAAGACTGACACATCAGACATCCGCAAATTAGAATTAAACACATAACAGCCATAAACGGTAAGACAACTGCAGTCTCTGTAGTGCATTTGCAGTCACACTCACACACTAGAGTTTCACTCTTCCCAACATTTGCACTACAGTGTGATCGTAAAGCACTACAACACCCATCGTTGTCTCATACCAGTTTCTTACTATAGTATAATGGCACAAGCCATGTGGCTACCATACTTGTTATGAATTATCACGTTCCATCCCATTTCCCATCTTTCATCTTGTGAGCCTGACCTCTAGTCTAAGCTATGCACAATCAAATACGTTAATGGAAATATTTTTTATAATTAACTATAAGTTATGTTTTATGCTTTCCTATTAACTTTGAGGAGAAAAAAAATCATTGGTTAAGATATATAAAAAACAAACAAAACAAAAAAACACATTGTGCAAACCTAGTCTGAATTTTGAGAATAATATGCTTGCTACTGCAAATCAGATGGTCAGAGCTGTGTTGCAATCAAAAAAGGGCTGATTTTGATAATATGCACATTTAAAAAAAAAAAATGAAACAGCAGCTAACCTCAGCTTGTTCCAACCACATTTTAAAGGGATACAGAGGAAAAGAAATACTATAAAATCACGATGCATGCATTACATGTCTACTGGGATCGAGCATACAATTATTTTCTCAAAGTGTTACCTAACAATCTGCTAGAAGATGATAAATCCATACCAAATGTATGGGCCAGTCAGACTACTGAGGTGCCAGTCAAACTTATTATGAGCCAGAGAATGGAGAATTTATAACCATATATGGAAATAGATAGTTAGGAGCCAGAAGAAACATCAACAACAACAGTGATTTCATTTTAATCAGGGGTTTAAAAAATCTCTGATGAAAAGAAGAAGAACAAAGTGTTATATAGTGGGCTAGAGTGTAGAAAAATGACAGAACAAGCAAGGACAACAAACCCAATGTTACCAAGCCATTACATGACGGAGGAATATTGTATTTTGTGTATATCCACAACCTGACTGCTATTCTTTTGAGTGTAAAACTAGCTAAGCAAATACAGACAAGAAACTTACTGTCTGTCCTAGATAAGCTTTCAGTGGCCAAGACAGGTGCTTTATTTAGGACAAAAAGAAATAAAAAAATATTTGTGTCCGAACAATGGCTACCTGTTAGCAACCAAAACTTTTTAATTAATGGCTACGGATTCAAAATACTCCAATAATGGTCTATATATACACACACAAAGTAAATTTTTCCACATCTTCCTCTATACCGGGAAATGCTGTGCAAGTGTCCCTATAAAAGAGTTACAAAGAGTTTTATGGAGATGTATTTACCATGCTGAAACACTCCATAAAATGTGGGTTGCATGACCCAGCAGAATAAGTTGAAACATGAACCTACTACCTCTAGCATTCTGTGTAAAAAAAAAATATATTTTTTCTTAGTTATTTGAAAAATGGCAAATGTTTATATACACTTACAGTTAAAAAAATGTAGTTTTGATAAAATCCAGTTCATAAACATAAAAACATAGGTTTTATTTCAGGTAACAATGAAAGAGTCCCATTTAACCTGCCAATTCTATCTACCTTGACTCTTGGCTTAACCATACCTCATAATGTACTTATGCTTATCCCAGGCACGCTTCAATTGCTTAGCTGTGTTTGACCCAACCACTTCCACTGGAAGGCTGTCCCTCTTTCTGTAAAGTAGTACTTTCACACGTTACCCCTAAATCTTCCACTTCTTGTCCTCCCACTCCTCTTTCTAGACGATACTTCCATCTCACATTCTATTAGAAATCTTCAAACTTACAAAAGGATTGGTCACATCACTCGTCTCCTTTCTGTCCTCTATGCTATGCATATAAAGGGGATGAAGTATGCTTATTTTATCTTTTAGCCCCTGAACCGTTTCCGACATATACCTGGGAATTAATAATGGCGCCAACAATCACAAACAGAACTGTATTTTGAAAACGGGGGCGACTAGTACAGGACTTGGCAAATTTGGACAAAATATAGTAGTCATGTAAGGAATAACCCATTTAGCGCTTCACACGTGTTCCCACCCCACACACAAGAGCGCTACGTGAAACATTTTAACATTATATACAAACATAAACACCCATATCCATGACAAGAGTTAGTCCAAACTAATCTCATAATCTATGCATGAAAGCAGTACTATAAATTACATATTTGGCTTATGCTAAAAGAATCCATGTATAAAGTGGTGTTGGATTATAATATATGGTGTACTCATTTACATGTCCCTGCCCATTTTCCCACAGTGCAGTGTGAGAGAGTGTGATCGAGGTCTCCCCTGTATTCACACAATAGTTTCCATTAATCCTGGCCTATCTGGGATCGCATAAGGACCGTTTCGGGTACCAGTATTTTCCGGATGATGTCCAATCGTTTAAAATTCTTAACATAACAATTTCACATTTTCGCTAAAATATAATAAAACAATTGTTTTATGAAAAAAATCAGCTATTACCACAAGGTAATCAGTTACCAATAAAGGAATAATCACTTTACCAGAATTCTTATTCCCAAAGACTATTCGTTATCTTGTGCCAACTCGCTGTATATTAGAGAGCGGCGCTGCCATTCTAGTAATCACTCGGGTCCTGAATACTTACATAGTTTTATTGGTAGAGGCAATGTAGCAATCCCTCATAAAACCAAGACATTATCTCCTAGATAGGGAATAAAGATGTATTGCGTTGATAATTTGAATTCCTTGACACTCTTGTGTTTACATTTCTTGATTAGAAACATTTACAAGACATTTACAGGAAAAGGCAGGAGAGATAAAACAAAGAACCTTAAAGAAGCACAGCCCTATCTGAAGGTACTTGTGTAGTGTCAGGCCTTCCACGTATGTGCGGTTCCCTCCAGCACCAGCGACTGCTTAGTGTCAGGCCTTCCACGTATGCGCGGTTCCCTCCAGCACCAGCGACTGCTTAGTGTCAGACCTTCCACGTATGCGCGGTTCCCTCTAGCACCAGCGACTGCTTAGTGTCATCCGTTCCACGTATGTGCGGTTCCCTCCAGCACCAGCGACTGCTTAGTGTCAGGCCTTCCACGTCTGCGCGGTTCCCTCTAGCACCAGTGACTGCTTAGTGTCAGGCCTTCCACGTATGCGCGGTTCCCTCTAGCACCAGCGACTGCTTAGTGTCAGGCCTTCCACGTCTGTGCGGTTCCCTCTAGCACCAGCGACTGCTTAGTGTCAGACCTTCCACGTCTGTGCGGTTCCCTCTAGCACCAGTGACTGCTTAGTGTCAGGCCTTCCACGTCTGTGCGGTTCCCTCTAGCACCAGTGACTGCTTAGTGTCAGGCCTTCCACGTCTGTGCGGTTCCCTCTAGCACCAGCGACTGCTTAGTGTCAGGCCTTCCACGTCTGTGCGGTTCCCTCTAGCACCAGCGACTGCTTAGTGTCAGGCCTTCCACGTCTGTGCGGTTCCCTCTAGCACCAGCGACTGCTTAGTGTCAGACCTTCGACGTAAGTGCGGTTCCCTCTAGCACCAGCGACTGCTTAGTGTCAGGCCTTCCACGTCTGCGCGGTTCCCTCTAGCACCAGCGACTGCTTAGTGTCATCCGTTCCACGTATGCGCGGTTCCCTCTAGCACCAGCGACTGCTTAGTGTCAGACCTTCGACGTAAGTGCGGTTCCCTCTAGCACCAGCGACTGCTTAGTGTCAGGCCTTCCACGTATGCGCGGTTCCCTCTAGCACCAGCGACTGCTTAGTGTCAGGCCTTCCACGTATGTGCGGTTCCTTATAGCACCATGGATTCCTTAGTGTCAGGCCTATCATGTATATGTGGATCCCTCTAGCATAGGGGTGGGCAAGTTCAGTCCTGGAGGGCCACATACATGCCTGGGTTTGATTATATCCCTGCTGGTCGCATAGGTGAGTCAATCACTTCTTCAGTCATCCCGATTGACTCAACTGTGCACAGAAAGGATATCTTCAAATCCCGGCATGTATGTGGCTCTCCTTGCCCACCCATGCTCTAGCACCATTGATTCTTTAGTGTCAGGCCTATCGCGTATTTTCCCTAGTGTACTTAATTTTATTAAGTGCTTAAAAGCTCTGCCTAAAATCTTACAGTTTTTACCTGTTTGAGTCTGCCCTCTGTTGCTCATGAATACACAGACTGTAAAGTGCAGTGTTTCAAGCCTATCAAGCAGCAAGTTGCAGAATGTTGCCACTGATTGGTTACTATGAGTGCAACCCCTATTCAAGTACACTGTCTTCATGAGCGACAGAGGGGAGAAATCAGTTAAGAACCATTTGTAACCATTTAGGCATGCTTGCTCACCAGGACACATCTTAAGACCAGTTATACACTAAAATCCATTCTTAATGAATGCTCTGATGCATAAGAAATAGGTAACACACTGTGCTACAAAATCACCTTTCAGATACAACAATGACCAAAATGGTTTCTAGGGTTCTTTAAATATTGTGCAGTTTTAAAAGAGAAATATATGCAGGTCTATGATAAAGCTATTATAATCACGAAATACCGAAAAGGGTTAAAATGCTATCACTAGATTAGGCCATTGTGCACATCCTATAATCCTTGTTTTGTGACAATAAAAGCTACACATTACATATATTATGAAATAACCAAGCTATATTTAACAGAAAAACAGACAGGAATTCCCTTATCTTGGAAAGCTAGACGACAGATACATCAAGCTGAAAATCACCACGAAAAGCAATGAAAACAAGTACTGTACTTTCCCAAATCCCAAAAATGTACACAAACACAATATTTGTGAGACAGACATGTGACGGGGTTAATCCTAATCCCCATTAGTAAGGAGCAACACTTCCAGCTTAGGAAGGAGCGTTATCAGCAGTGCGGAAAGCAAAGTACAAGCACGGCAATAATGCACAGACAGCTTGTTATGGGGGTCTTACAAGGTGCCGCTTACAGATTCTGTGCAGGTGCCGTCTGTATGTAGGACATGGCGTCCATAACTAATGCCCATTCCCACCAGGGACTCAAATCTCGTACACTATATAGATTCTTTAACCCACCCCCACGTGGGAATGCCGGCCACATAGAGTGTCCTCCACACTATCAGTCCATCATTTCAAGGACCCCTATGGTCATATTCTTTCTTTAGAAAGTTGAGACAAATTCCTTTTTATATTCTAACCAAATATAATCATTACTGCAGGCATCCATTTTCTTTTGCCACCTAATCCCGTCACACAAGAGTATGTCCCTTTAAAAATTAGCTTGTGATTACTGATACTGAACGTTGCCGATGCCGAATTCAGGAAGTGGATCAGCAAAAACCAAGTTGGTATTATAATCATGTCTAACAGACATATAACTTATCTATAGACTGTTTTATTTTTCATTCTAAAAACAGTTTTATTATTTTCCAAGGTGTTGTTCAGTCGTGTCCTTGACCCTATGGACTGCAGCATGCCAGACACATCTATTCTCTGACTCCACACATGGCACAAAAGAGGTCCATTTTTGTTCTTTCAAGATTACAGCAAGATGGGTAGAGGAGCCTACGACAATACCAGTATGAAAATGAGGAGTTTTGTGCAACTTTGTGGCATCTTCATCAATATTCCTCTATATACAATAGTATATAGGTTGTCCCTGGGTTAAGAATGAGATCCGTTCCTGAGAAAGTCCTTAAGTATGATTTGTTTGTAAGTTGTATCCTGATTAATAATAATAACACTAGTACTATAATGGCTCATGTGTGGTAATAATACAGTATGTGTGTGGGTGATGGATTTGGGGTTTTTGAACGATGATCTATTGGATATTTGGATGATCGTCGGCTCATATTTTTTGGTCCCTCCCAGGTGACTAATCCTGGTGTGACAAAAAGCAAATGGTCCTTGTTAAAGCAATTAAATAGTTAAAATTAAACTTTTTTTTCTAAAAATATTTTTAACCATTATTGTGTGGAGCTCTTTAAAAGACCATATTATAAAAACATGACACATCAGAGGTGTTCTAATGTACTTTTTTTTAGTTATAGAGCATCTAAAGATGCAAAAAGCATCTCCTTAGTATTGGGTACTGGCCCTTCCTTCTGACCCACACAGAGGTGGTACCAGTAAAGGCATTGGGTACTGGCCCTTCCTTCTGACCCACACAGAGTTGGTACCAGTAAAGGCATTGGGTAGTGGGCCTTCCTTCTGACCCACACAGAGGTCAGACCAGTAAAGGCATTGGGTACTGGCCCTTCCTTCTGACCCACACAGAGGTGGTACCAGTAAAGGCATTGGGTAGTGGGCCTTCCTTCTGACCCACACAGAGGTCAGACCAGTAAAGGCATTGGGTACTGGCCCTTCCTTCTGACCCACACAGAGGTGGTACCAGTAAAGGCATTGGGTACTGGCCCTTCCTTCTGACCCACACAGAGTTGGTACCAGTAAAGGCATTGGGTAGTGGGCCTTCCTTCTGACCCACACAGAGGTCAGACCAGTAAAGGCATTGGGTACTGGCCCTTCCTTCTGACCCACACAGAGGTGGTACCAGTAAAGGCATTAGGTACTGGCCCTTTCTTCTGACCCACACAGAGGTGGTACCAGTAAAGGCATTGGGTACTGGCCCTTCCTTCTGACCCATACAGAGGTGGTACCAGTAAAGGCATTGGGTACTGACCCTTTCTTCTGACCCACACAGAGGTGGTACCAGTAAATATCTTGAGGGACGAACAAATACTTAATAGGACAAATATAGTATCACATTATAATCAAATTAACTTTTTGATTACCATGTTGTTGGTGACTTTTCGTGATGGATTTCTGGACGATTATCTATTGGATTTTTGGATGATCATCGGCGCATTTTTTTGCTGAAAAAATGTGCCGAATATTGGATGTGGCAAATATAGAGGTGCCGATGTAAGTTGAATCTTCCTTCCAACATAATAAATTAAAGAACAAAACAATCTGATCGTCCACAAGAACGCAAAGTCACTGAAAAATAACATTGTTGCTTCAGAAACACTGGCCCTATAGATACTTTTGACTATTAGTAAAATTAAAAAGATACTCATGGAATTTCTATTAGAATAATGTAATACTTTAGTATGTTAAGTAACATTATAGATGTACATTAAATTTCTGTATGACTCCTCAGATACATAGATACATCAGATAATTTTGTAAACGAATGTACAAATACAAGCCCATTCAATGCAAATGTCATACATGCCATTGATACTAATTAGGAAATAATGAAACATTCTGTAATTATTCTCATAAGTATGTTATATATTCTTCAATTCTAATTTCTGCTAATCAGTGACCTAGCACAATATGACGTGTGCCACAATAAATGCTGTGCTAAAGGTGTGGTTCCACTTTCTACAATATAATGTGAGGTCCTCTATGATAAAACATTAAAACTCTACGCAGGTTAATAGCATATGGGTCGTCAGTTCATTTTAGATTTCCTGAAATATCAATGTATTATATAGGTGTAAGTGGTTAAAATGTTGTTGTTTAGTTGCTCAGTCATGTCTAACTCTCTGTGACCCTTTAGACCACAGCACACCAGGCACATTTTGTGTCTGGTTTTGCTCATCCATGAGGTTTTCTTGGCAAAGGTACTGGAGTGGGTTGCCAGTTTCTAACCTGCCCATCTTGGTTTAACTCACAGTTTCATTGAAGTGTACAAGCCCCTTTACCATGACAAGGTAATGATCCAGGAGGAGACATTATATTGTACAGTATAGGATTTAAATTTAAAGGGACAGTAATTTTCTACCATGAATTTAAAGAAGGGAACAAGTGAAGTCTATTCAATGTGCTCTTCCATATTAGTCGCCTAACGTCTAGCTGCATCTGGATTGCCCCAGATGTATAACACTATGTAATATGTTAGTACTTTATAAATAATCAGTAACAAATACAGAATGTTACTCTTCATACTGCAACATATGGACAGTTGCAAACATTATCCGTGTGACAAACCGGTTTCATTTTGTCCGGCCAAACTATTCATGGCAGTGCTGACAGTGATGTTGTAAAAGTCAAACCCACATATAAACAGATCACGAGACTGTGGGGAGCTTGACATGACAAACACATGTTAGTGTGCATGATGACAACAGTTCCAATCAGTGTCGGACTAAGTTATCTGAAACTTAGGAGCCAACCAAACATGTTTTGGGGAACCAGGGTACAGATTATATATAGAAATATGTGTATAATAACTAAAACGTTAGGCGCTGGGGCGCCCTGGTTCCCAGGCCCTGCTTTAGATCTTTATAACTATACTGTGTGTCAAAACAAACAAATATATATGTTCAGTTATGAAGCCACAATCTAGCGAGCACATAATGCAAGCTACTGATCACAAGTATGTCACTTATTCTTATAACATCTGTGAATCTGTTATAACAGTTTGTAGTTTTGGTATATGATTTGCATTATATAAAAAGAGAAAGGTGGAAGTAAATTATTAGTTTTGGGATGTGCAGACACAATTGAAGGCGCAGATTACTAGTCTTGCTTTTTAAAAGGGAGGCATATTAAAAAATAAACTTGAAGACAATGGGAGTTTCATATAAATATGCTGTATAAATCATATGACGACCAGCAAGATGGCATCTTATAACGACATGATACGCATGAAAGAGACTTGTGAAGCATTGCACTAGCAGATGATATGTAATAACATCTACAAGGACTGGCACATCATGAATCCTTATGGCACAGAAACAAAAGAAAGAGCTCAATGTCTCATAACCATTCAATTTAAGTAGTAAGTGGCTTAACTATTCTTATACGGTAGAGCCACGATGACCCGACTCCCATTTGTCCAACACTCCATGTCATCCAACAAGCACTATACGGTACTATGGGCCCTTGTGCACACAGTTTTTGTCACTCTCAATTTATGTAAAATGACAAGCCAAGAGAGAAAGAAAGTTATTATCCGAACTGAACAAAATATTAAAAGGGACTAGACAAAGGTGCGCCCATTCAAAAACCTGAACATGTTGTGTGCAGTTACATTGTGGTGCTGTGAGCAAGCAACAAATAAAAACTTAAAAATATTACAGCAAAGTACCCAAAAATAAAGTTAAAATATGCAGTTTATTTCATTCCGTAGTGTTTTTCATTAACTTTACTGCTTTAACTGTTCAATGTGCAACAATTCATTCATCCAACAAGATGGCGGCCCCGTTTAGGTCAGATAATCAGGACTTTACTATAATAAGCATACTTCAATTCCTTCACTATGTTGGACCCAACCACTTGCCTACTACCCTTTTTATAAATTAGTACCATCACACATTACTCCCAAATGATCCAACCTTGCGTTCTGGCACTCTCTTTCTTGAAGATACTTCACTCTTGAAGCTTAGTAAAAACCTTAGATATGTTCTGTAGAATTAAAGTGATCGAAACCTTGAAATATATCAATTGTCAACATATACAACCATCCTATTGCATGATCATGTGAAAAGCAGTTACCCAGTGTAATTCTATAAATCGTTGAACGTGATAGGCCATTCATAGCACTTGAATTACAAAATAAAAAATATGCAATTTTGGCAATTAACTGTATTTAGAAGATTAACAACAAAATCCATCTCAAAGTTCACCACAGATAAAACAAGAAATTATTTTTCGATCCAAAAAAATATTGTATGGAATCTGGAGTTTGCGTACTAGTATATGATTACAATGTATTACAAAGTTTTTGCAGAGAACATATATAATAATCAGAAAAGTGTATCCAAGTCAGATGTAGGTTTTAGCAAACACTTCTTGATTCATTATAAAAACAAAATGGAGTACTAGTCGGATCCACATCCCAGTAAGATATTTAGATTATGTTATCACTGCTATATAACCTATAAAAGCTTAGTTACTTATAGGGCGACACAACAACAGTGAAATACATGGACAATGCCAAGAGGAAAAAGGAAGGAAACCTAGTTAGACACAGCAAGGGTGGATAGTTATATCAAACAACATTCAGCTAATTACAGACACAACAGGGGAAGGGTGCATCAGATGGGGACAGGATGGACGATAGAAATGTGAGGTCAGAGGTAAATACAGCTAAAGAAAGAGGTAGAGGGGTCACAAGAGGGAAACTGATAAGAGGAGGACACTGTCACAGGAGCGAGGGGTGTATCCATGACTGTGGGGAGTGATAAGAGAACAGGGACAGAAAGATTAAAAGTGCATTAATGGGGAGATCAGAGGTGAAAGGGGACACAGACAGACAAGGATGGCTTAATCAGTGAGCCAATGTGATTAACCCATCTGTTCTCAAACGGGGGGGTGACAACCAAGGGGACAGCACACGGGGGGTTGACATCCGGGGGAACAGGACACGGGGGGGGGGGGGGTTGACAACCCGGGGGGACAGAACCCGGGGGGGGGGGGGGGGGGCAGGTTGACAGCACGGGGAGGAGGGTTGACAACCGGGGGGGGGGACAGCATGGGGGGTAGTTGACAACCTGGGGGACAGCACAGGGAGTTGACAACCAAGGAGGCAGCACTGGGTTAGGCTTACAACCAGAGGGGCAGAACCAGGGGGTGGGGGGGGGGGGCATTGGCACTACCAGTTAGGCAGCACTGGGTGGAGGGAAATTGGCACTACCAGGGAGGCAGCACGGGGGGGGAATTGGCACTACCAGGGAGGCAGCACGGGGGGGAGGGGTGCATTGTCACAACCAGGGAGGCAGCACTGGGGGGGGGGGGCATTGTCACAACCAGGGAGGCAGCACTGGGGGGGGGGGCATTGTCACAACCAGGGAGGCAGCACTGGGGGGGGGGGGCATTGTCACAACCAGGGAGGCAGCACTGGGGGGGGGGGGCATTGTCACAACCAGGGAGGCAGCACTGGGGGGGGGTGGGGGGCATTGTCACAACCAGGGAGGCAGCACTGGGGGGGGGGGGCATTGACACAACCAGGGAGGCAGCACTGAGGGGGTGGGGGCATTGCCACAACCAGGGAGGCAGCACTGAGGGGGTGGGGGCATTGCCACTACCAGGGAGGCAGCACTGAGGGGGTGGGGGCATTGCCACTACCAGGGAGGCAGCACTGAGGGGGTGGGGGCATTGCCACTACCAGGGAGGCAGCACTGAGGGGGTGGGGGCATTGCCACTACCAGGGAGGCAGCACTGAGGGGGGGGGGGGCATTGCCACTACCAGGGAGGCAGCACTGAGGGGGTGGGGGCATTGCCACTACCAGGGAGGCAGCACTGAGGGGGTGGGGGCATTGCCACTACCAGGGAGGCAGCACTGAGGGGGTGGGGGCATTGCCACTACCAGGGAGGCAGCACTGAGGGGGTGGGGGCATTGCCACTACCAGGGAGGCAGCACTGAGGGGGTGGGGGCATTGCCACTACCAGGGAGGCAGCACTGAGGGGGTGGGGGCATTGCCACTACCAGGGAGGCAGCACTGAGGGGGTGGGGGCATTGCCACTACCAGGGAGGCAGCACTGAGGGGGTGGGGGCATTGCCACTACCAGGGAGGCAGCACTGAGGGGGTGGGGGCATTGCCACTACCAGGGAGGCAGCACTGAGGGGGTGGGGGCATTGCCACTACCAGGGAGGCAGCACTGAGGGGGTGGGGGCATTGCCACTACCAGGGAGGCAGCACTGAGGGGGTGGGGGCATTGCCACTACCAGGGAGGCAGCACTGAGGGGGTGGGGGCATTGCCACTACCAGGGAGGCAGCACTGAGGGGGTGGGGGCATTGCCACTACCAGGGAGGCAGCACTGAGGGGGTGGGGGCATTGCCACTACCAGGGAGGCAGCACTGAGGGGGTGGGGGCATTGCCACTACCAGGGAGGCAGCACTGAGGGGGTGGGGGCATTGCCACTACCAGGGAGGCAGCACTGAGGGGGTGGGGGCATTGCCACTACCAGGGAGGCAGCACTGAGGGGGTGGGGGCATTGCCACTACCAGGGAGGCAGCACTGAGGGGGTGGGGGCATTGCCACTACCAGGGAGGCAGCACTGAGGGGGTGGGGGCATTGCCACTACCAGGGAGGCAGCACTGAGGGGGTGGGGGCATTGCCACTACCAGGGAGGCAGCACTGAGGGGGTGGGGGCATTGCCACTACCAGGGAGGCAGCACTGAGGGGGTGGGGGCATTGTCACTACCAGGGAGGCAGCACTGGGGGGGGGGGGGCATTGTCACTACCAGGGAGGCAGCACTGGGGGGGGGGGGGCATTGTCACTACCAGGGAGGCAGCACTGGGGGGGGGGGCATTGTCACTACCAGGGAGGCAGCACTGGGGGGGGGGGCATTGTCACTACCAGGGAGGCAGCACTGGGGGGGGGGCATTGTCACTACCAGGGAGGCAGCACTGGGGGGGGGGGGCATTGTCACTACCAGGGAGGCAGCACTGGGGGGGGGGGGCATTGTCACTACCAGGGAGGCAGCACTGGGGGGGGGGGGCATTGTCACTACCAGGGAGGCAGCACTGGGGGGGGGCATTGTCACTACCAGGGAGGCAGCACTGGGGGGGGGCATTGTCACTACCAGGGAGGCAGCACTGGGGGGGCATTGTCACTACCAGGGAGGCAGCACTGGGGGGGCATTGTCACTACCAGGGAGGCAGCACTGGGGGGGCATTGTCACTACCAGGGAGGCAGCACTGGGGGGGCATTGTCACTACCAGGGAGGCAGCACTGGGGGGGCATTGTCACTACCAGGGAGGCAGCACTGGGGGGGCATTGTCACTACCAGGGAGGCAGCACTGGGGGGGCATTGTCACTACCAGGGAGGCAGCACTGGGGGGGGCATTGTCACTACCAGGGAGGCAGCACTGGGGGGGGGGGCATTGTCACTACCAGGGAGGCAGCACTGGGGGGGGCATTGTCACTACCAGGGAGGCAGCACTGGGGGGGGCATTGTCACTACCAGGGAGGCAGCACTGGGGGTAGGGGGGGGCATTGTCACTACCAGGGAGGCAGCACTGGGTGGGGGGGGGGGGGCATTGTCACTACCAGGGAGGCAGCACTGGGGGGGGGGGCATTGTCACTACCAGGGAGGCAGCACTGGGGGGGGGGGGGCATTGTCACTACCAGGGAGGCAGCACTGGGGGGGGGGGGGCTATGTCACTACCAGGGAGGCAGCACTGGGGGGGGGGGGGGGCTATGTCACTACCAGGGAGGCAGCACTGGGGGGGGGGGGGGCAATGTCACTACCAGGGAGGCAGCACTGGGGGTAGGGGGGGCATTGTCACTACCAGGGAGGCAGCACTGGGGGTAGGGGGGGGGGGGGCATTGTCACTACCAGGGAGGCAGCACTGGGGGGGGGGGGCATTGTCACTACCAGGGAGGCAGCACTGGGGGGGGGGGCATTGTCACTACCAGGGAGGCAGCACTGGGGGGGGGGGGCATTGTCACTACCAGGGAGGCAGCACTGGGGGGGGGGGGGCATTGTCACTACCAGGGAGGCAGCACTGGGGGGGGGGGCATTGTCACTACCAGGGAGGCAGCACTGGGGTAGGCTTACAGCCAGAGGGGCAGCACTGAGTGGAGGTTTAGAATGCACTGGGGTATTGTTACAGTCAGGGAGACAGCACTGGGGGAGGGGAGGGAGGCACAGACAGAAAGGCTACAGCTCTAGAGGGGAACAATCAGAGAGCAATGGAGGGGGTAGTAACATAGTACATGGGGGCAGACAGCCCTATGGGGGCGGGGGAGACATGGGACTGGGGAGTCAGCACAGACAGGCAGGATTATGGGTGGGCACAACACAAGGGAGAACAGGATAAAGGTGCAGGGGCCCATGGGTAACGTGGGGGGGACACATTTAGGGGATATAATGACAGATATGGGTGACATAAGGACACGTATAGGTGAGATAATGAGGGAGGTGACACAGCTGAGTACATATGGAGGTATAAAGCCCAGTCTTTGCAGGAGATGCAGCCAGTGAGGTGACACTATTATATCTGCACAGAGCGCGTCACACAGCGCCTAATGTAACCAGCTCTGCCCATTACACCCTCACATACCGGGCGGGTGTCCCGTCCTTGGCCTCCCCTGGCCGCCTCTTCCTCCTCCCGTGTCCTGCTCACGCTCTCCGAGATACTGACACCTCTGCGGCCATCACACACCGCGGCCTCCAGCCCCGCCCCCGACACGTCACCCAACTGCCAGCCCCCCTACGCACCCTACCAGCCATCCAATCAGCTGTCACATGGGCGGTGCTACTTCACATGGGCGTGATTGTGTGACTTAACGCCCACCTACTGTCTGAATTGATCATCTTTACTTTGTAATATTGTATAATCACATATATATATCACATATGTTTTTCAGCATTGCGGGCTTACCAAAAAACTTTGGTAACGCAATGTTAAAACTGCGGGCTCGCACAGCGAGGGCCGCAGTTGCAGGACGCAACCAATAAACGACAAAGACCTTCACCGCGCGCCTCACAAGGAGCGCCAACTGTGCTCATACGACACACACTACACCAGGGGAGAGACTTGCAATGAGCGCAAAAAGGAGATCAGAGCGGACCTTACAATGAGCGCAAAACCGCCTTTAATAACAACAAATACACCAAGAGGCTCGCAATGAGCGCCGAAGGATCTCACACGACCAAAACACTTAATGTCTGTGGCAAACAGCATTACCTGCCTTACAATTTTATTGCCGTCATTTTTTGACGGGCAAGTCACTAGTAGTGTAATAATGATCATGTATGTAAAGTGTACTTATGTTCAGATGGTATATTGAACACTTTTTTTAAATTAAAAAAACATGTAACTAATGCATCAGTGGATATAAGTAACAGTCTACAAATGATTATTATTATTGTTATTAAAATATAGATCTCCTAAAAGCATGTTGAAATACTTTTTGGATTTTTTAAATACGTGCATTTATAAAGGAGAATTCAATAAAGCCTATGTTTACATGTGTCACTGACTGCCCACTGCCAGACTCATTGCTACAGCTCGGTGGAGTGAGCAAAAGAAAAGAGTTAACCTTCAACAAATCAATCTGTGCAGAGCATGGCATGCTGGAATCACCCAAACAGGTCAGTTGTGGGTTAACTTTTGAGTCCTGAAAAAAAAATTGCCATCAATCAGTGTCCTTACCACACGCCGCAACTGTCTGGTATTCATCATGAAACTGCCAGTAGGCAGGATACACTGTGTTTGTAATCTTTAGTTTTATTTATATTTTTTTATTTTTTATTTATTTAGTTATTATTAGTGTAATTAAATAAAATAGATCATTTTAACACACAGTCATGCTCTCACACACATGGATTGAACTTACAGTTATGTAAATGGCCCTTTAAATAACTCTCACAGTGGGGATTGATAAAGAAGAAGGCCCTTGGAAGCAAAAACTACATAAGGTATCTATTATTTCAGTAAATCAGAATTAGTGCCCTGGCATTTTACCTTATTTCCTTTTCTAGGAATACAGGAGGATGTAGGCCCAGTATTGGGATTCCTCAGTGTTTTCATAATATTTATGCATCTGATAGAGGAGAATCAGTAGTATATGAAAACATGTTTTTTCATGAAGGAATTATGGACTGTGTAGTCCCCCTGCAGAAGGAAGCAGGAGGAGCCAGATACTGATCTGTAGATCTCTGCATTGAGCTGCTGCTGGGTCGAAGGTTAGCAAAGAGTTAAAATCTGTACCCAAATGCAGTGTTTCTATTGGGAGGTTAATGGTTCACTGTGACTATATATGTACCTATAGGGGTGTGGGAAACAAGTTTTATTTTCATATAAAACTAGTAAATTGCCCGTAAAAAATGACGGTATGATATTCTCTCTCTGCGCCCGCTCTCTCTCTCTCTCTCTGTGCCCTCTCTCTATGTGCACCCTCTCCCTCCTTCTTTCTTCCACCCTCCCCTCCTTCTTCTCTCTCCCCCCCCCCCCGCCTTCTTCTCTCTCCCCTGTCTCTCCCCCTCCCCTGTATCTTTCTCCCACTGCTCCCCCCTATGTCTCTTTACCACCGTTTCCCTCCTCTGACTCTCTCTCCCACTCTCTCCCACTGCCCTCCCTGTGTCTCTTCCCCTCTTTCCTCCCCTGTGTCTCTTCCCCCCTTCCCTCCCCTCCCCAGTGTCTTTTTCCCCCTTCCCCTCCCCAGTGTCTTTTCCCTCCTTAACTCCCCATTGTCTCTTTCCCCCATTCCTCGCCCCTCCACAGTGACTCTCCCCCTTCCCCTCCCCAGTGTCTCCCCCTTCCTCTCCCCTCCCCAGTGTCTCACCCTCTTCCTCTCCCCTCCCAAGTGTATTTTTTCTCTTCCCCACCCCAGTGTCTCTTTCACCCTTCCACTCCCCAGTGTCTTCTCCCTCCTTAACTCCCCATTGTCTCTTTCCCCCATTCCTCGCCTCTCCACAGTGACTCTCCCCCTTCCCCTCCCCAGTGTCTCCCCCTTCCTCTCCCCTCCCCAGTGTCTCACCCTCTTTCTCTCCCCTCCCAAGTGTATTTTTTCCCTTCCCCACCCCAGTGTCTCTTGCCCCCATTCCTCACCCCTCCCCAGTGTCTCTCCTCACCTTCCTCTCCCCTCCCCAGTGTCTCTCCCCTCCCCAGTGACTTTCCCCCCTTCCTCTCCCCTCCCCATTGTCTCTCCCCCTTCCACTCCCCTTCTCAGTGTCTCCTCCCCTTCCTCTCACCTCCACAGTGTCTCTACCCTTCCTCTCTCCAGTGTCCCTTTCCCCCACCTTCCTCTCCCCTCCCCAGTGTCTCTCCTCCCGACCCTCCTCTCCCCTTCAAAGTGTCTCTCCCATCCCCAGTGTCTCCCCACCTTTCCCCTCCCCAAAAATAAAGGCAGCGCCGACTAGCTGCTGTTCGCCTCCACTTCTGCCGCCACTGCTAGCGGCCACCTAACAGGAAAGGTCCTGTCTTTATGTTGTTTACAAACCACCATTTGCCAGTCAGGGCTGTGTGAAGTGTACTCTTGGCACTGGGCCTCTACACTAAGGGATTCAGTGCACTGGTGGTCAGCATACACCTGCCATCGTTTAAAGTGCCTCTGATTAACCCCAAATAAAGTTCAGCTGCTCTAGTTGGTCTTTCCTGAAATTTTCTTAGTCGCATCCCACAGCAAAAGCCATGGTCGACAGAGAGCTTCCAAAGCATCAGAGGGATCTCATTGTTAAAAGGTATCAGTCAGGAGAAAGGTACAAAATAATTTCCAAGGCATTAGATATACCATGGATCACAGTGGAGACAGTCATCATCAAGTGGAGAAAATATGGCACAACAGTGACATTAC
Organism: Discoglossus pictus; assembly: GCA_027410445.1. NCBI lineage: Eukaryota > Metazoa > Chordata > Amphibia > Anura > Alytidae > Discoglossus > Discoglossus pictus. The sequence continues at coordinate 69,977,243 of CM050166.1, forward strand.
CAAGAACTGGAGCTCCCTCCAAAATTGATGAAAAGATGAGAAGAAAACTAGTCTGGGAGGCTACCAATAGGCCTACAGCAACATTAAAGGAGCTGCAGGAATATCTGGCAAGTACTGGCTGCGTGGTACATGTGACAACAATCTCCCGTATTCTTCATATGTCTGGACTATGGGGTAGAGTGGCAAGATGAAAGACCTTTCTTACAAAGAAAAACATCCAAGCCAGGCTACATTTTGCAAAAACACATCTGAAGTCTCCCAAAAGCATGTGGGAAAAGGTGTTATGGTCTGATGAAACCAAGGTTGAACTTTTTGGCCATATTTCCAAAAGAAATGTTTGGCCCAAAAACAACACTGCACATCACCAAAAGAACACCATACCCACAGTGAAGCATGGTGTGGCAGCATCATGCTTTGGGGCTGTTTTTCTTCAGCTGGAACTGGGGCCTTAGTTAAGATAGAGGGAATTATGAACAGTTCCAAATACCAGTCAATATTGGCACAAAACCTTCAGGCTTCTGCTAGAAAGCTGAACATGAAGAGGAACTTCATCTTTCAGCATGACAACGACCCAAAGTATACATCCAAATCAACAAAGGAATGGCTTCACCAGAAGAAGATTAAAGTTTTGGAATGGCCCAGCCAGAGCCCAGACCTAAATCCGATTGAAAATCTGTGGGGTGATCTCAAGAGGGCTGGGCACAGGAGATGCCCTCGCAATCTGACAGATTTGGAGTGTTTTTGCAAAGACGAGTGGGCAAATCTTGCCAAGTCAAAATGTGCCATGCTGATAGACTCATACCCAAAAAGACTGAGTGCTGAATAAAATCAAAAGGTGCTTCAACAAAGTATTAGTTTAAGGGTGTGCATACTTATGCAACCATATTATTTTATTTTTATATTTTTTCTTCCCTCTACTTAAAAGATTTCAGTTTGTTTTTCAATTGCGTTATTCAGTTTATAGGTCACATTAAAAGGTGGAAAAAGTTCTGAAATGATTTATCTTTGTCTCATTTTTTACAGCACAGAAACCTGACATTTTAACAGGGGTGTGTAGACTTTTTATATCCACTGTAGGTGGTAGAATTATGTTATTTTTCCTGAATGCTGTGATTTCCATGTTTGTCTGATCTGCAGAAAGGCTACTGAAATTCTGCTTGCTGCTCCAGTTTATGAGGTTTACAAAGCAATCCTGTGCATGGATGGAGAATTAACCCTGTGTTGTGACAATGTGGTTTTGTTGCTATCACTGACACATTCTTAAATTCTGAGTCTGTAATGTGACTGGATCTTTTGACTCTCTTGGATCTTTTGTCAAAATATACAATACACTTCAATCCATCCACCACTATTATAACAGTGGTATATATAGTGCTTGCTAGAGATCATTGTTTTTTTTTTTTTTTGTTTAAATCTTTTTATTTCTTTTTGCACATAAAAAGCCATAAGACATAGAAAAAACACATACAGCAAGTACAAAACATACAATTGTTGCCAACATTCCACATAAAGTCTTCAGACATTCCCTGGGGTAATATTAATTCCAGACCTTATGCTTATATACATTTTGTTTCCATTATCAATTGGAATAGTATTTCTTATATCATTCCCAATTTTGCCATCTTTACAGAATTTTTTGTTATGCTATTCGTTTCATTATTTGTTAATTCCAACGCTCTATTTCTTTCCGTGATACATTTAACCTCGTTCCATGTGGGGATTCTGTTCTGCTTCCAGTTTTTAATCAATAGCCATTTTGCCACACAAAAACAATGAGTAATTAACAACCTTTTCGACATAGTAATATTTGGTTAAAAAATATGGAATAGGCCCAACTTTGGGTCCAAAATCAGAACCACATTTAACATTTTTGTCAGTGTTCCCAAAGAGTCCGTACTAATCTACATTCCCATCAGATATGGGTGTGGGTACCCGGAACCTCGCATCCTCTCCAACACATTTCGGGGTAAATTCCATCTATTCTGTTTAGTTCAACTGGTACCCAGTACCAATGCTTGCTAGAGATCATTGCCATCAGTAATATTATTGTTTTTGCCATTCGCCATCACATCTTATAGCTGTGAGGCTAGAAAATTCCATTGTCATGGTCATGCATGTCAACTAACCAAAAGTTAAATCTGCATAATCAGAATCTGAATTACTGGGACAAATGTCCTAATTATACTTACATAGTTACATAGGTCCTCATTCTATTATCGGCCGTAAATCGGCCGTAAGGCTGCGATTCCTTGCGGGGGTTCAGTTAACTCGCGATTCTATTATACGGCCCCGCAAGGATCTCCTTTTACAGCCGGCCGCATATCTTGGAACCGGCCATAATCTCAGAAATCTAAAAACTCAAAAATAAATTCAAGCCTGCACTGTACAGCTCTGTAAATGCTAGGGATCATATTGGGGGACATGAGGATTAAAAGGAACCCACTCTCAAGCTTGTACATCTGCCCAAACCCGAGTTCAAATTAACTGTTTATTTTCCGGCTGCGGCGTGGGTGTGTCTGAGGTGCTCCAAGCACTCTGGACTTTTTACATGGATATTTTACGGATATTAAAAATAAAATATTTTACGGATTTGAGTACAGGATAATTATGTGCTATTTTTTCTAACACCTAAAATCCCTTTATAGTCTTCTCAAAGTGCAGGATGGCTTTATTTAAGCTATTTTATGTGCTTAATTGGTGCTAGCGAGACCTCTTTCCTGCAAGTAAGCTGCGGCTCGTTTTTAGCCTTGCAGAGAGGTTTCCCGGAGCAATTGAATTGCAAAACTCTTGCGGCCGTTTTAGATCAAAGGCTTTCCTCCGGCGCGAGCGGCCGCAAGAGATAGCAAGGCACCGGCCGCAAGCCTGCCGGAGCCTCCGGCCGTAAGGGAATAGAATAGCCGAATAGCTTGCGGCCGGTCCTTGCGGCCCCGCAACGGCTGCGGCCGCTAATAGAATGAGGCCCATAGTAATTTAGGTTGAAAAAAATACTTTAGCCCATTAAGTTCGACCTTTTTAGATCTCTGATCTGCTGATTAATTGGTAATTGTTAATTGATCCAAAGGAAGACAAACCGTAAAAAAAAAAAAAACAGTGAAACTTTGCCAATTGTCTCAAGAGGGAACAAAATATAAAAATCCTTCCTGACCCCAGATACTGGCGATCGGATTCATCCCTGGATCAATAATCCCTTTCTATTTATCTAGGATAGTCCTTAATGCCCTTTTTATTTAAAAATGTATCCAATCCCTTATTAAAGTTATCTATCGAATCCGCTGTCACCACCTCCTTTGGTAGAGAATTCCACAGATTAACCACCCTTACTGTGAAGAACCCTTTTCTCTCTTTAAGGTGAAATCTTTTTACTTCTAACCTCAAGGGATGTCCTCTTGTCAGTTGAAAACCTCTTGGCACAAAAAGTTCCCTTGACAAAGCTTTGTATTGACCCTGGATATATGTATATAAGGTAATCATATCCCCTCTTAGACGCCTTTTTTCTAGAGTAAATAAGTTTAATGTTGTGAGTCTTCATAAATTAGCCCCTCCATTCCCCTTATTAGCTTTGTTGCCCTTCTCTGTTCATTTTCCAGCTCTAAAATGTCCTTTTTATGAAGTGTTGCCCAAAATTGTACTCCATATTCCAAATGAGGACGTACTAGGGATTTGTATAGTGGCAGAATTATATTTGCTTCTATTGCTTCTAAAACCTTCTATATACATGCTAATATTTTACTTGACTTTGCAGCTGCTGCTTGGCATTGAGCACTGCTACCTAGGTGGTTGTCCACAAGCACTCCCAAATCCCTTTCAATATCTGATACCCCTAGATTTTCTCCATTAAGATTATAAATTGCACGGCTATTTTTCTTCCCAGATGCATAACTTTGAATTTATTTGTATTAAATCTCATCTGCCATTTAGATGCCCATTGCTCTAATTTATGGAAATCTCTTTGGAGGGAAAGTACATCATTTTTTGATTTAATTACCTTGCACAACTTGGTGTCATCTGCAAAAATGGAGACATCACACTCCAATCCTACCTCTAAGTCATTGCAGAAGAGAAGTAACATTGGACACCTCCACCTATCAACCCCATTGAAGTTCTATACTCATCAACCTCCCAACATTCAAAGTTGCCAAGAGGAACACATATCATTGGATAACGATTCACTGTTTGCTAACATTGCTGAACATTGCAAGCAGTGGCAGTGGTTTGATCAATATGTCTGAAATTTCGAGACACAAACTTAGTATGTTATGCACACCTCTATAGCGCAGAACAGATACGTGTCATCTGAATGGAAATCATGAATAGAACAATGAGAGATGATGTAGAGAAAGAAAGAGAGAAAATGTAAGAAATAAACAGACTGCCATTAAATGGGAGACAGCTCATGAAAAAAGTGATATTTGGAGACCAGGAGGGACTGAGGGAGTTGGCCTCCAAAAGAGGGATGCTTAGAAAATATGCAAGTATAAGGGTAACACGTGGTCAATCAACAGACCTGGAGAATCCCAGCGCAAACTGGGCCGTACAAAATATTGGGTTTAAAGAGATTCCCAAAGTATTATCAGACAGGGCAATAGGTAAGATCTGCTCCAGTACCTTTGTAACTCATGGCACACGATGAAGCCACATATTATAGAAGAACATCCGGTGGTTGAATCTTTAAGGACCAGTGTACTCTTAAAATAAACACTGTTAAAATGAAAGTATAGGTACTTTAATGTTACACAGCGTTTATGTTTAGAGTACAGTGGTACTTTAAAATGAGTCCCATGATTGAATTTTTTATGTCATCATCCTATAGATAAGAAGGACGGAGCCAGCTGTCCAGAACTGCTACAGGCTTAGAAAAGGCATACCCAAACCCGTCCAAGGTAACCACTGACAGCTCCTGGAAATAATTGATATTATGGTGGGAAAATTAAGTAACAAAGATATTTTGCAAAACCTAGGTGTAATGCATCTATTTGGGGAAAATAACTTCTCTCTACAACTTCATCTAACCTGAGCATATGATGGAGTAGTATAATCTGAGGTATAACATCTCCATATCAGTCCAGTGAACCAAAAAACCTCTTGTTCTGTCCATTTTAATAATCGTAAAACTATTCTGCTTTGAACATATCCTGGGGGAATACCAAAATAAACATTTTGCCTTCTGTGTACCAGTGAGACACAGGAGAGAGGAAGCAGCGGAGGAGTTATTTGTTGCAAATAGTCACATCAACTATAATAATTCTGGTAAGTGTGTAACGCTCCATGGGAACGTACACACTTACCAGTACTTCCTAGGTCCAAACAGAGCTGTGCGCATGCTGAGCTCTTTATGGATGCTGTGAGCTCGCGCTATTGGTGTGCTTGCATTGCACGGCAGAGAGCGCATGCGCAGATTGTGGCAACAGACGCGAGCTGCAGAGGAATAGGGAGAGGAAGACATAGGGGAGAGAGGGGAGGAAGACACATGGGAGAGGGGGAGGGGAAGGAAGACACATGGGAGGGGATAGGGGGAAAAGAAACAGGAGAGGGGGAAAGACACATGGAAGGGGAGAGGGGATGGAGAAGAGATACAGTGGAGAGGGGGGGAAGAGACACAGGGGAGACACAGGGGAGGGGAGGGGGGAAGAGACACAGGGGGAGACACAGAGGAGGGGAGAGGGGGAAAGACACATGGAAGGGGAGAGGGGGGTAGATACACAGTGGAGGGTAGAGGTATGGAGAAGAGATACAGGGGAGGGGGGGAAGTGACACAGGGGAGACACGGAGGAGGGGAGGGGGGAAGAGACACAGGGGGAGACACAGAGGAGGGGAGAGGGGGAACGTACACACTTACCAGTACTTCCTAGGTCCAAACAGAGCTGCGCACATGCACAGCTCTGTATGGATGCTGTGAGCGCACACAATTGGTGTGCTTGCATTGCACGGCAGAGAGCGCATGCGCAGATTGTGGCAACAGCCGCGAGATGCAGAGGAGTAGGGGAGAGGAAGACACAGGGGAGAAAAGGGAGGAAGACACATGGGAGAGGGGGAGGGGGAAGGAAGACACATGGGAGGGGGAAAAGAAACAGGAGAGGGGGGAAAGACACATGCAAGTGGAGATGGGGGTAGAGACACAGGGGAGGGGAGAGGTATGGAGAAGAGATACAGGGGAGAGGGGGGAAGAGACACAGGGGAGACACAGGGGAGGGGAGGGGGGAAGAGACACAGGGGAGACACAGGGGAGGGGAGAGGGGGGAAAGAACACAGGGGAAGGTGGGGAAGAGACACAGGGGGGAAGTGGGAGGAAGAGACACAGGTGAGGGGAGAGTGAGAATAAGACACAGGGGAGAGGGAGAAAGAGACACAGCGGAGGGAAGGGGGAAGAGACACAAGGGGTGAGACACGGGAGGGAAATGGGGAAAGAGACAGGGGAGAGGGGGAGGAAGACACAGGGGAGGGGATAGGGGGACAAGAAACAGGAGAGGTGGGAAAGACTCATGGATGGGGATAGTAGGGAAAAAGACACAGGGGAGAGGTGGTGTAAAGAGACACAGGGGAGAGGGGGAGGAGACACGGGGGAGACACGGGAGGGGGGAAGAGACACAGGGGGGAGACAAAGAGGAGGGGAGGGAAGTGGGAGGAAGAGACACAGAGGAGGGGAGAGGGAGAAAAAGTCAGGGGAGAGGGGAAGGAAGACACACGGGAGGGGAGAGGGGGAAAGACACAGGAGAGGGGGGAAAGACACATGGGAGGGAAGAGACACGAGGGGAGAGACACAGGGGAGGGGAGGGGGAAGAGACACGGGGGAAGAGACACAGGGGAGGGAAAGGGGAGCAAGAGACACAGGGGAGGGGAGAGGGAGAAAGAGACACAGGGAAAGGGAGAGGGAGAAAGAGACACAGGAGGGAAGGGGGGAGACACAGGGGAGGGAAGGGGGAGGGAAGGGGTTGAGATACAGGGGAGGGATTGGGGGGAGAGACACAGGGGAGGGGGGAGACACAAAGGAGGTAGAGGGGGGGGGGGAGAGAAAAATGGAAAAGTATGGAGGCAATTTACTAGTTTTATATAAACTTTGCACTAATGTTTCTTCTGATACTTTGCCCACACAAGAGAAATGCAATGTGTGTAGTAAAAGTTCCAGATATGCTTCTGGTTAGTGATAATAGTTTTGACATCATAAGCAGCTCAGGAAGGCGAACGGGCAAGGAGAGGTTCTGTCCCCAAACCAATACATCTTAAAGCAGGCATTGACAAATTTGTCTGAAACTTAGGAGTCAGTATATGGATTATATATAGATATATTTGTATATTAACTCAAACGTTAATGATTTTTGTCAAGCCATGTTTTAAAGGCTTCTACTACACTGATCCAAATCATCACTCATTAATCATTTTCTACTCCTCTCTCTTGTGACTTCCCATGACCTTCAGAATTAAGGTAAAAATTACCTACAAAGGCACCTACAATATTGCCCCAACTTGAATCTATTATCTGATCTCCAAATACACCTCTAACCATCCCTCTGCTCTGCGCATGACTCCTCTCTTCACCCAATTAATCACCAATTTTTCAATACTTTCAGTGTATGTAAAGAAAAAGCCTAGTTGTTAAGAACCTAGTTTGTGATGTTGTAGACCTGGATTTTAATAAAAACCAAACCTTTTTTTCTAAATAGTAATTTTTACTTTGGTCACAAAATAAAAGTACAAATATATATTAACTGTACTGGATTAATTTATGACTTGTATTGATACAACAGTGCTACTTCAAGTGTTTAACAGGGTCCTCCATTTTTGGAAGTTTAATGTTACTGTATCTTCCTTGTTTTTATCCCCTGTATAGCATAGAATATGTTGGCGCGTTACAAATAAAAGTTAATAATAATAATAAAAATATATATATATCTTTACATGTATTGAAATCTAGTAAATAGATGAAATTTGAACTCATTCCTTCCCTTGCTCAGCTAATTCTAAACCACCGGCCAGTGCAGCTCAATTTGTATTCATAGGATACGAAAGCTTAGAGGTAACAGAGAACCACTGACTTTTAGCAGCAATTTTAAGAAGGATAGTGTTTTTCCATATACTTTTCCACTCTATCTGATGGTGCAGAGCACATGTAGTGACTTCTGGATCCCTTTAATCTTTTCCCTTTTTTGTCTCTGTACCCCCTCTAAAACTACCTATGATGACACCTGTGATGGGGGAGAATCTTAAAGTGCTGTGGTGTTGTGGGTTGACATGACAAAAGTGACAGATGAAAAGTGAACACTAGATTTCTGCATGAGACTAAGTGCTTTTTGAGCTCAGAGGAATGAGAGCAGAACATTATTCTTACATTATGGATACCTAATATGTCTCTACTTATTATTTTGTGCTTGAGACATAGGCCTCCATTCAATTCCAAGCCCGCAACTCGATCGTAGTAGGCCGAATGTCTGCAAGTGAGTTGCAGGCTCCCGTTCGTCTCCGATTACGATGCTATTCAATTGCCCAAGCCTACAAGTTACTGTCACAAAGCTGAAACCGTAAACCATGCACTGTTTCATAGCAGTTCAGGGCGGGAACATGATCAATTAAGCAAGCCCGAAAACTCCCATTTCAAATCAGCCAATAGAAAATGAGACTGTCATTATTACGGCAGTAAAACATTGAGGTTACATGTCAATCAATTAGGTTCAGAGTCCAATATGCGATCAGACTCGCAAATCCGCAAAATAAAGAATTATGAAAATGAATGCCAATACTGTTCTAGTCCATGTGGGTGGCCTGATATGTATTATCTCATTGATACCTGAGATTGATTTAGCCCCGAAATTGAACATAAAAATCTAAATTAATTCTAATGTCTGTCATCGCTTTCCCCGTTATTTACAGTACAGTATTGTTTTTTTTATTTGCATTTACAGTGCTACAAATAGGTGTTTGACTCCCTTGCAGGTCCTCTCAAGCACTCATAGGATTTTCTTCTTCTTTTGCCATTTACGGGTGTGAAAAAATTTGCGGGCTTGGGGAAACTAAGCAATTGAATAGCGATTTGCGATTTTGCCATTTAAACTGGCGAAAGCGAAAGATCAAAGGCTTCTGGTGGCTGTAAGTTACGGGTTTAACCATCGCAATGTTTTCAAGCCCGTAACTCGTAACCTGTTTGGAGCCTGCAAAAAGACGCCAATTGAATAGCAAATTACATTGCTACTTCACTTACGGGCTACAGGATCGCCAGAAGCCTCAATTGAATGAGGCCCATAGTGAGGAAGCATGATGTATTAAAACCATTTCCAATTTAGTTCTTGGAGATTGCTTATTAACTGCCATCTTGCCCAGATCCTGAAGCAGGCCCGCTTCTGGAAAATCTCTAGTACCAAGACACAGAAACCTATAGAGGAGAAGACCTAACCAGTGGGATTCATTCATTGGCTGGTCTAGCTGGTCCCTCCTCTTGACAAATTGGTGGCAGTGGCAAGTTTGGTGCTATCAAGGGAAAAAGCCAAGCTACAGATACTGGAGAAGCAGTGGTAAAGATGGCCCAGTATGATGAGCTTAGCATGACCCAACTAAGAGAGCTCAATTACAGCAGGGGTGTCTGTGCCAGGCCTCCGGGCCAGGAATTTCATTGTGGCAGAGCTGCACCACCTGGTTGAGGAACAAGGAGTTGTTGTCTGAGGGTTCCCTGTTCCGTGCTAAGGACCTAGAGGTAGTGAGGAGGTACCGGATTGCCTGATTGACAGAAGGACTTTCCTCAGATCACAAAATGGAAATGGTAAGCTCAGTCAGCATTGAGGTCACTAGAGAGCTATCCAGCCAGTCATCACCTTACAGCTAGAGCTCTACTGATTCTGACCCATCACCTAGGAAGCTGCCCTATAGAGCCTTTCAGCAATTTGATGATGCTGTCATCAACAGCTTTCTGCAGGACTTTGAGATACAGTGCTAGCTCCAACAATTCAAACCCGAGGGACTGAGTCCAACTCCTGGTGGGCCTTCTTAGTAGGCAACTCAGCATAACCTACCTGACCATTCCCTGCCATCTTGCAGAGAGCTACCACAAAGTTATACTGGTGCTGCTGACCTAGGACTCATATGGTGAGCTGATGTGGAAGCTCCTTCATGCTTGTGATGAGTGTTGGAAGCAATGCCAGATCCAGATTGTTGATAAGGCTACCCAGGCTGCTGTGCTGAAGCAATTTTTACAGCTTTGTCCTCCAGCCATGAGAGTCTGATCACCTGATTGACCAATACAGGAAGAGCCAGGGAGATGTGAGTGGGCATCCATAATTCAGTGGTCCTCACTTAGCTAAGCCACCTAGACCAGTGCTCCCCAGCCCAATAGTCCAACCGGGACAACAGCTCCGACCAGAAGGGCGATCCCAACCACAGTCCTTCATGGCTCCCCAGCCTTCCACTACTGCCCCATCAATCCCTAGGAAAGGAGCTCTCGGGTGTTCCCTTTGCACTATCCACAGCAATGGAGGACCAGTTTGTTGATCTGAGGATGGTGTTTTGTCTGAAAAGCAGTATTTTGTAGCCCCTGCTGATTTACCCACAGGAGTCGCCATGTCCTGCCCTATACTGCAAACAGCAAAGCCCCAGATAGCTTTAGGAGTCTCCATGTCCAGCTTATTACTGCAGACAGCAAAGCCAGAAAGCGCTTTAGGAACTCTGAATTAGTTATCATTGGGCCCCTTGCCAGGTCTAGTAAGCCAGGCAAGAGATACATCCTCACAGTGGTGGATTATGCCACCCAGAGATTATGGCTCTTGGTCGTGTTATGGCAGCAACGGTGGGTGATGCCTTGGTTGCCATGTTTACCCAGGTTGGGTTCCCAACATGGTACACAATTTATTGTTGAGCTAATCCAACATTGGCATAAATGTGTAGTGACCCAGCTGAGTTCAACACCCAATCATGCCCAGACTAGCTGTGTGAGAGGTTCAAATGCACCCTGAAGTCTATGATTAGAGTCTTTGTAGACCAGGTGAACGATTGGGAAAATTGACTTCCTTACCTTTTTGCCTACAGAGAAGACCAGACTCTAGTACTAGAGTGAGAGGTTCATTGGACCTGTTATGGGAGTATTAGGAAGGAGACCACCGGGGGGAGGAACCCTCGGTAGTGCTATATGTGCTTTGGATCAGAGATAGTCTGGTCAGTGAATTACTTGCTAGACACGAAAGGGTGTTTACTCTATCATTGCTGTAAGTATGCAGTAATCAGTCCGCAGGTGAGGGGTGTGATTTTGTTTGTGTAGTTCATATATCTGTGTGTGACCAGTGAGGTGTGTTTGCTTGGTCAGTTAATTACATGTTGGAAGCAAAATAGTGTTTGATCTATCCTTGCTGCAAGTGTGCAGTAATAAGTCAGCAGGTAAGTAGAAGGATTTTAATTGAAACATGGGAAGAGGCAAACTTGGGAGCTTGCAAAAACAGTTCTAGTGTAAGTGCGGTTCTAGTGTAAGTGTGGACATTTAAATAAAAGGAGGGAGTTCAAAGAAAATGAGTTTCATTTTTTGTATGTTAGGGTACACTCTTTATGCAAATATAGTGACAACCTCATTCAGTGTACACCCTGCCACATGAATGTAGTGCTTGAGCAGCTGATCCAGAATTCATATCTCTGTGACAGGTGTGAGCATTTTGCCTCTCTTGAAGCTCAAATTGGAGAACTTGAGAGGAGAATTGCAGTACTTCATGAATTTTCTACACTGGAAAGGGAGTTGGTGCTCACTGAACACACTTAAGCTAGGCCTAGCATGGAGGGTGGAGTTGGGACTAGTGAGAATGTCCAGGAGGTAGCTGTGTTACATTTACAAGCTGATTCAGAGGGAACAGGAGGAGGAGGCAGGCCAGTTCTTAGTTGGCAAGTACCAACAGATTTGCCAGAGCTAAGCATGGTAAAGTTCTAATAATGGGATATATTGTCTACCCTGAAATAAACTGGATGAATGAGACCAGCAGTTCAGCTAAAAGGAGTAGTTTTTCAAGTACACTCAGAGATAATTATTTGGCCCAGGGTTTAGTATTAGGTCCACTCCTTTTTAACAAATTAAGTAGGACTGAAATCTTTTGTCTCCAGTTTTGCTGATGAAAATAAATTGTGCAAGTTAATTAAAACAGAAAATGATGTACTTTGCCTCCAATGTTGGTACCCAGACCTGGAAACTAGATGACTCCATCTATGTGGTAGCCCTGGATGAGTAACAGCAGATTCAGAAGGCAATAATCCGTCGGAAGTCACAAGTAATGGCCATATGCTGAGCAGAAGTTGAAGATTCTGAGGAAGAGGTATTACCAGACATTCTTGACCCTGCTCCGGGATGTCATTATGGAGGAGTGGAAGAGAACTCCAGTGGCAACCTGTGAAGCTCTCGTGAACTCCATGCCCATGAGGGTTAAGGCAGTGCTGGAAAATAATGGTGGCCACACAAAATATTGACACTTTGGGCCCAATTTGGACATTTCCACTTAGGGGTGTACTCACTTTTGTTGCCAATGGTTTAGACATTAATGGCTGTGTGTTGAGTTATTTTGAGGGGACAGCAAATTTACACTGTTATACAGGCTGTACACTTACTACTTTACATTGTAGCAGAGTGGCATTTCTTCAGTGTTGTCACATGAAAATATATAATAAAATATTTACAAAAATGTGAGAGGTGTACTCACTTTTGTGAGATACTATATGTTTAAAACCTTTGAGTCTGACTAGGAGCATATTTAAGCAAGAAAAAGGTAAAAAAGGGAGGGGTGGCTAGAAGCCTTATATGGTGGCATGAGGCTTACATGCTCTCTATCCTCTCCAACACTAATATGAATAAACTTAGCCACTGAATTAATGTGTCAGACCTGAGAGATAACTTCCTGTGTGTTGTGGTGCTTGTGGAGAGAGTAGAGCTACTCCGGATTGAGTCTCTCTGTGAACTGGTTTCTCGCAAGGGAGCATAGACCAGGTGGGAACTACAGAGGCTGCAGGGAATTCCCGTAAGAGGACTCCACAAGGTCTCTGGATGACACAGAGGCCAGTTGAAGGGAGCTGTAAACCAGTAAGCTGGAGGTATACTTGGAGGAGCTGATAAACCCCCCTTTCTTGTATAAGGGACCCTGGCTAAGAATTTGATAGTTGAAAGGAGTGTTTGTACTCTATTGCAGGTGGCCCTGGCCAGTAATAGCCCCTACCACCGGATCGTCACATGGCCACAATGATCTATTCCAGGGTTGGTTATACTTACAGCATATATTAAGATATAATTATATTCTTATATTCTCAAGTCTTAAATAATCCTGTGTGTTAGTCTTAATACATAAAAATATAAACAAAACACGTTTTAATTTGAAAGTGGATTTAATATTTCCTTAATTTTTTCTTCTCTTAAATTATTAACCTGCATTCGTATATTCTATAACAAAGCTTGAAATGGATCTGTCCTATGTATTTATTCAGTGTTAATTCTTCTCTGTTAGGGAATAAACCTATTTCAACCTTCCCCACAAAGGATTCTATTCACAGGTTGAGAATCAGCCTAAATTTAGTATATAACTATTGAATATTTCCAGACAGACAATACAAGGACATCACAGTGATTAATGCTAATGATTAATCTTGGGGAAAAATTACAAACACAATTCTAAACGCGATTGTAATTTTTGTACAGTAACAGTTCTGACTAAACAATTAACCCTATATTATTGATGACCAATAGTGTATGTATTACCTTAAATAGAGAGCAACCTTCAATCAGATTTATCACCTTTACTATATTATATTTTAATCTCTTTTCCAGCCAAAACAATATCTATTACCTACTTATGATTTACTTATGCAGTCAACCTAAGCTGCAGACTAGGCCATATATCATAGCTGGACCCTATTAAAGCTATACTTGTGCTATATATAGAAATTGGTCCTGGAGAGAGAATATTTTAGAATAATATTTTTAGTGGAACAAGAGATGGTCTGTTTGCAGTACAGTCTCCTATATCAGGAAGAATCTCCAATAACTGTACATTGACTTTTTATAGATACTATTTTATTATATTTTAAGTATTAATCATTACAAGTTGTATTTTATACAATTATAAAATGATAATATAGTAATGTTATAATTCTAGATCATCAATAACCAAATTAGTAAATACTTAAGGAGAAATGGTGTATGTTTGTTCCTAACCAATGGTAGAGCTAGAGAATGGAAAACCCTGGTGCAAAAAAAAAAAAAGGTTTGGCGCCAGGCCTTTCTGGTACCAACTCACTCAGTGCCCCACCAGAACCCCTTCCCATAACAGCACCCCTCCCCAAGACCCTTTTCTATTGCTGCTCCTTTACCCAAGAGCTCTTTCCATAGCTGCTTCCCTTTTACAGTGTACTGAACTGCTTTACACTGCCACCTTTTGGAATTTCAGTAGATATGCTCTTTTTTGGCAAGGACCAAATTTTTAACTGGCAGGTTGTGTAGCCAATGGGGTCCGTGGAGCCCACAGGTGGCAGGTTGGGCTGGGCTGTGGGGCCCCTCCCAGAGGAGGGCCCTGGTGCACTGCACCTACTGCATCACTTGTAGCAAAATACAAAACAAGCAGCAAAATATGAACAACTTGAAAAAAAAATGCATCCTCCAGTGATTACAGAGATAGGAAAGTTATATGCTTGGTGTCCACTATAACACTCTTGGCATTTTCTTCTGGGTCCGGTCAGTCATATGGCCATGAAAGGATTATAACGACTCTGATAAGCTTTAAGCGTATTAAGGTGTAAAGCTTTCTGGATGTGGTTTTTCTCATCAACCTCCACTATATAGGTGGGGGGATGATGGTATGGGGGGCGGCCTATAAGCTTAAAGCTTGTTTTGTGAGATTGGTACAGGACTTATACATTCTGCCCAGGAATAAACTCCCTTGCCCAGGCCTTGCTATCATTCCAAAGCTTGGATTCAACTACTTGGCACCCAGGGAAGATCAATACTACTACAGATGTCCCCGTAACTTTCCCCAATAAAGATACACTATTTGTATCTCCAATTAATTTTCAACCAGGGTTTTTATAGCATTCACAACATATAGTCATACTTGAACAATAACTTGAAATTTGCAATCACAGAGAGGCTATATTTAAATTAACACTAAGTACAGTACATAACACTGATAATAGAACAATAATCCCTTCCTAGGGTTATGGCCCCTTCCTTGGGCTTTTATTATTATTATTATTATTATTATTATTATAATTATTATTATTATTATTATTATTATCCTAACATATTCCGTAGCGCTATACAGGGGTTTGGTACAAGTATAAACAATTTCCCCACAATGAAAAAAATGGCAGACCCTGTTATTGAGCTTTCAATCAGATATACACTGTGCTTTCCCTAAAGCACCCCACAAGAGTGAAAACTTGCAAACTTACATTCTAAAGGGCTTGACATTTATTGGTTATAGAAAGTGACTGCATGCTCTGATTTCCTTTCACCATGACTCGCAGTCTATTAGTGATAGAAATAAAGGTTTAAATATGACTGGACAGTCCAGTCCTTCAAAAATGTAAGAAAAATTGATTTTAACTTCAGGGGCCCACAAGGAGATGGGACAGTGCTCAGATCCAGGAATGGGGTCTATGACAATCTGACAATGTCCATGGCTTGTTGTTGTTGTTTAGACATCTACCAGCTACTGCTCCTCTGAGGTTCATCAACCTAACATTCAATGACCTCATCTATACATCTTCGTCTCTGTCATCCTGTTCTTCTTGTGCCTTAAATTTTTCCCAGCGTGAGAGTCTTCTTTAGGAAATCCTGACTTCTCATGATATGGCCAAAATATTTGAGCTTCAGCCACATGATCATAACTTCCAGTGAACAGTTTATCTTGACTTTGTGTAGTATGGATTGATTGGATCTTCTTGCAGTCCAAGAGACTCTAAGTAGTTTTCTCCAACACCACAATTCAAAGACATCAATTCTACAGTACTCAGCCTTCTTTATGGTCCAGCTCTCACATCTGGAAATACCACAGTTCTAATTATGCAGACGTTTGTTTACAATGTAATATCTTTACTTTTTACTAGCTTGTCCTGACATGCCATAACTTTCCTCCCCAGAAGCAAACATCTTTTCATTTTACGGCTTCAGTCACCAGCACAGGAAACTAAAATTTGTCACTGCCTCCATTTCTCCATCTATTTGCCAGGAACTGTGATTTCGGTTTGTCGTGATCTTCATCTTCATCCATGGCTTAATATTGTGAGTTTGGTACATACTTGAAATACAAGTGCCGTTTTCTTGAACAACAGTGGTCCTTTTGGGTGGAGAGTTTGAGGGAGCACCGAAGACTTCATTAGAAAAATAGTTTTAGTGAATGCAGTGCAATTTTTTGTGAATCCTGATTTTTTTATTTTTTTGTATAATACATCCTGAGCTTTGCAAAAAAGCTACGCAATATAGTGGGCATATACTTAAAGGAAGCAATATTTAAAATGGTTATGGATTGCAAAAGCAAATTGCATAATTGCATGCCCCTGCCCAGGCTCCCAGAATTCAGTGTAATACCTGAATTTCTCGGAATTCTGAGAAAGAAACGCGTTTTTTTAACTTGATTTAGACATTCAAATGTGAACACAAATGTACTATGTATCTACTTATATTTTGTAGAAGAGATGAAGTCACATTTGGATTCATTCAAATACTTTTGAATTTGGATTATCGAAAAAATGGGTAGTGTTGAACTCTACACACTGCACTTTGTAAGCCCAATTAAGATGCAGTTGCTATAGTCAAGCCAGGACACGATAAGACTGTGGATTATGGTCTTTGTATTGTCATGCATGAATAAAGGATGGGATATTCCTAAAGTATATATGGCAGGATTTTGGTGAGATGAGATATGGAGAGTGAAGGAGAGGTCTTCTAAACTTCCTCCTTACATAAACTCATATTGTATCTCAAACATGACCCCATTATTCATTTTCTTGTAAAGATTTATGATTCCATCACACAATCTGCAGATGAAATCCTTATCTTGCCCTTACTTGTGAAAAGGACACAGAGAAGGATCCAACTATGGTAGAATTGTAAATACCTAAAGGACCACTGCAGATTAGGAAACACCTCACATGTACATGACATATTCAACAATATCAGCAGTTGTGTAAGCCATGGGTATAAAACATTTTTCCTGTCTTTGCTAGTGCATGGAAGTTGCCATTATTGTCACGCTACCTTTTCAGTGCACAATGGGGACGTTAAAGACCAGGGCAAGAAAAACTTGGTAGGGTCAATGGTAAAATTGTGTCTGAATCCACCAGTGAGTCAACAAATCCCTCTTCCTCTGATTTTTCCCCTCCTTTCACTCTTGAATAGATAATAAAAAATAGTTTAACACACCCACCCAGTTACCAAACAAGAAGGAAGTGGAGAAAGACACAAGCATGGTATTATTTGGCACAAATGTTTACTGAAATAAAGATTTTAATCTGAAAGTATTTTTTGTATGTCCACCGCTCTAACAGATTTATTTAACAGCCATCCCTTGTGGATCAATCATACTCTTCATTCTAATTACCAATTATTGACAGTAATTACCCATTAGGATGAGATATCAGACTATATAAACAAAGAGACGTGAGGAATTCACGGTTCCCCAGGGTGTTTCCCACCCCAAATTCAATATGACAAGGTAAAGGGGATAAAGTGCAAATCTAGTTTATTTATTAATTTGTGCAAAACAGCGACGAATAAAATAATTAAAAACAAGGGAAGAGCATATATTAAAACAAGGGCAAATGTGAGGAGCACAGAAATCCTATTTCTATATGCAAACTCTATATAGATAGTATACTCCAATTGGAGGGATACTAATGCTCCAACCTTCAGTCACAGTAGTTACTATTGAAATGGAAAATCCATGAATAGAAATGTGCTAGCTCAAAACTAGGAGTGTGGCTTGCTGATAAGTATGCTGTCCCTAAATTCCAGCACCTATACTGGGAGTATCTCCTAATATATATCAATGTCTATAGAGACATATACATGTGGCACCATATAATAAATTTATGCAACAATTGCAAGTGGCTTGTCTCTCAATTTCTGACCCTCTAGAGATAATAAGCCTCTCAAGAGTACCCTTAATGGGCTTTAAAAGCTAGCTACGATAAAGCAAACTGCCTGGAGATAATAAAAATATGTATGGAGAAGTATGGAGCCTTCATAGGGATTATAGGGACATTAAACTAGGCCAAGCGTTCAGCGTTCACGAGCTGCACATAGCGTGACTTCCTGGTCTGTAACGCGCATGCGCACGTCTAGCGTGATGACGTGCGCTGTGTGGTTACTGGGGCCTGACGCGTTTCGACGCGGGCACGTCTTTCTCAAAGGTAGAATTTTACCTTTGAGAAAGACGTGCCCGCGTCGAAACGCGTCAGGCCCCAGTAACCACACAGCGCACGTCATCACGCTAGACGTGCGCATGCGCGTTACAGACCAGGAAGTCACGCTATGTGCAGCTCGTGAACGCTGAACGCTTGGCCTAGTTTAATGTCCCTATAATCCCTATGAAGGCTCCATACTTCTCCATACATATTTTTATTATCTCCAGGCAGTTTGCTTTATCGTAGCTAGCTTTTAAAGCCCATTAAGGGTACTCTTGAGAGGCTTATTATCTCTAGAGGGTCAGAAATTGAGAGACAAGCCACTTGCAATTGTTGCATAAATTTATTATATGGTGCCACATGTATATGTCTCTATAGACATTGATATATATTAGGAGATACTCCCAGTATAGGTGCTGGAATTTAGGGACAGCATACTTATCAGCAAGCCACACTCCTAGTTTTGAGCTAGCACATTTCTATTCATGGATTTTCCATTTCAATAGTAACTACTGTGACTGAAGGTTGGAGCATTAGTATCCCTCCAATTGGAGTATACTATCTATATAGAGTTTGCATATAGAAATAGGATTTCTGTGCTCCTCACATTTGCCCTTGTTTTAATATATGCTCTTCCCTTGTTTTTAATTATTTTATTCGTCGCTGTTTTGCACAAATTAATAAATAAACTAGATTTGCACTTTATCCCCTTTACCTTGTCATATTGAGATATCAGACTATACTTGATGGTTGGATCAAAAAGACTGAGTGACAGTCAAAAGTTGTAACTACAATGCAAGTTTACTGTATCAAAATGCATTCAAATAAAAGTACTTGTAGTTTACTATTATATCATATGTGGAACTTCTCCTTCTACCTGATTTAATGTGGGAAGAAGCACTGGAAGGGATGTATTAACAGAGCCAATTAATTTGATGATCACTAAAAATAAAGTTAACTTTTCTCTGCCTCTTTCTCCCTTTTGCTTTAATTTTGATTATCTGAATTTCATATCTCTAATAGTGCACTGCTGCCAGGGCTGTAGCTACCTTTTTGGAGCCCTTAGGCAGTGAAGGGGAGGAGCCCCTCCATGGAACCATTTTTGACTGTACATGTAAGTTCCCTTTCTTGTTGTAACTGTCTTGTTCTAGGTGGATACCCCCTAATAGCCAGTCTATGAACTGCAACATTTCATTTTTTTTAAGCCCCCCCTGGGCGGCTGCCTAGTTGGCCTAATGGGTAATTCGGCCATGATTGCTGCTCCACATTTTTAGCAACGCCAAATCAGTTCGTATTGGCTATATTACCTGCTGTCACACCTCAAACAATTAAATTCACAATACATCCCAAAGAGTAATTATGTGCACTAAACATGACATATAATGTTAAGGCTCCCACAGTGTACAGCACTGAAAACAATGCTTCTGGTTACATTAATCAGAAAATTCTCAAAGCTTTGCTACTTCAGTTACACTGGCAAATGCAAGGGTCTGCAGCTGACACTTAAAACCACTCTTAAAATTGCCCCCTGAACTCAGACTTTAAAAGGTATGGTCTACGAGTTCAGCCTTGAGGTCGGAATTTGCGAGCTTGAAGCAATAGAATACACCTAAACATTTATTTAAAAAAAAAACACCAGCAGCCAAATTGATGAGTTTGAGGTATTTGCGAGCAGCTAATAGAATAGGGCCCTGTATCTGATATAAGATTATATATCTGCGAATGATAGATTATCAGAAATAATCTACTGTATATCCATTTAATACTGTTTATATCTACTGCTGACTCAAGCTTACTCTGATATCACTACTGGTAACTGTAACTGGTCTGATGTGACTATTGGAGACACTGGAATCGGCCCATAGATCGCTCAGATAGCTCTGTATTCAATGAGACAGAGCTGTCAACACTGTCTGTGGGACTATTGTAAGCGCTCCCAACATTGCTCTCAGCTTTATCCATAAATACCAGTTGTGGTTTTGTAGCAATATCTCATCCTTTGCCACCAGTTATTAATCAATTTAAAGGACCAATTTATGAAAGGTTGTTATTTTCTAATGCTTACTGCCCCTGCAGATAGTATGCCGAAGAATTTGTATTAATCATATAATAAAAAAACGTACTTATATTTAGAACATGTTATTTTTATTCCCTGTGACTCCATTTGCAACTCTGATCAAGCTATACATTCCTCCTTTGCTACTTAGTTATCCGAGTAGGAGTTTTATGCAAATGTTGAGGTGTGTGAGCTGCTGCTAGCTCACATACAGAGCCTGAAGGAGCAGTGTATGCTAACACAGGCCCTGTAATCTACATAGAAATCTCCTAGAGAGACTAGGAAGCAAAGGAGGAATGTAATGCTTGATCAGAGCTGCAAATGTAGACACTTTTTTTGACAACATGCCTAATTCTCATTCTGTGGTATACTGCCTAAATGGGCTTTATGCCTTTTAAAAAACAACAACTTCCATGATGATACAAAATGTAGCATACAAGTTAATGACAATGTTCTGCCAATACAATATATTACAATAATTTTTACAGCACAGCAAGTTTATCTTTAGCATTCTTTTCTAATCTATTTTTTTTTGTGTGCTTATAAAAAATTTAAGTTTTACTTTGTTGAATTGAAGGATAAGTCATGGCGTTTTTCCCATAACAGAACAATTCACTAAACAGATTTTTATGAAACTTGGCAGGTTGTGAATTATTGAATGTTTTGATTGATTCAACTACTTTTTGAGAAATTAAAGTTTAAATTTATAGTGCTGTGAGCATGCTAGGTGGATTTGAGATGTTTTGATTTATTGGTCTTGATTAGGAGATCATTTGTAGTTTGTGCTAATGTTCGCCAGCACCGGCAGAAGATTTTTATATTTATTTTTAAAGTGTAGTGGGCTTTTTTTGGTTTGATGAAAGCAAAATGTATTTTTATGTTTGTGGGTGAATAATAAATATTCTCAATCACATATAATAGTTGTCAAACTACGAATTGTCGTCACGCTTTGTGAGATGGAGGCTCCAACGTCAGCTGCAATGAGCCGAGAGGCCGCATTTGCGGAGGTGGAGGCTCCCACGTCGGCTCTTCGCAGGCCCCAAATGAGGACCCTCGCAAAGCGAGGGGCCGCATTTGCGGAGGTGGAGGCTCTACGGCGACTTACACGCGGTTCCAAACACCCACACAAGCGGCACTTTACCAAAATAGATCTGACACGCAATCACTCTATACGGATTTTCACAAAAAAATACGAACCGCGGGACTTAGAACGAAAAATTTACAGACTTAGCATAAAAAAATACGAGACGCAGGGACTTAGAAAAAAAACATTACAACCTCACAAAACTACGACCTTAACGGCCGAACCGCGTGCACCTGAAAACATTAAAAACACAATAAATACACACAAAAAATACATAAAAAACTTACCCACAGCAGGGGGGGGGGGGGGGCACCCAGGACCTCTGCAAGTGAAGTTACACCTCAATTTAACTCCAAATTCACGAGTTTAGACACACGAAAATCCCCTAAGTGAAAGAAAAAATGGCCGCCAAAAAAAATGAAAATGAGGCTACAGGACCCTAAAGACGCAAAATACCAGCAAGCACATACAGCTTTTCAAAAAAGCCGTACGAGGTACAAGATACACTCTTACCAAGGACGCTACATCATCCACAGCGTGTACCACATTCGCCGCCATTTTACAGCACTAACTTACACAATGCGGAAGTACACCGCTACCCTAACAGCTTTCCCTCGCACACGCAGCCTATTTACACTGCACACATTGCAGACACTTACACATCAGCTCCACAACACTGCAAACCTACATTGTATGCTGCAGGAACATAAAAACAGATTGTCAGCTCTTCAGCACAATGCTTCCTGCATATATTACTTCCAAATAGGTAAAGTATATTCATTTTTTTATTTATTAATTATTTAATTAGCATACAAAAAACATATACACAAAACAAAACACTCACAATAAACACAAAAGCCATTCACTGCGCTACTCACAACGAGCGCCAACGCTGCTCATAGCACACAAAGACTTGCAATAAGCGCAAAAAGCAGATCCCCGCCGACCAAACAATAACAGCAAAAGCGCCTATCAGAAAAAAAAAACACAACCGACAGCCTCGCAAAAAGCGCCGAAGGATCTCGGACCACCAACAAAATTAATGTCTGGCCCAAACAGCATTACCTGCCTTACAATTTTATTGCCCCGTCATTTTTGACGGGCAAGTCGCTAGTATATAATATTTTCCCACGACTGTGTATCACAGTAGCTCAAAGACAGTGCAGAGCTAAGTTAAATTCTCAATGGCACAGCCCTTCGATAGCTGGTCTATAGTGGAGGACTGAACGACGCGGAGGCTGCACAGGCTCCCTGGGTCAGCCTGTAGCGTCACGTGACCCAGCGGAGCCTGTGAGGCTATCAGCCAATCAGGAGCGTCGGGGGGCGTGTCGGAAGCCCGTTTCGCGCCATTGAGCAGAGCAGCGCGGTCTCCCGACTGGATGGACGGAGGTCTGAGGTCCTGCAGCTATAAAAATACAGTAGGAAGGTTTAATTACTGAGATTTCACCCCAGCTTACCAGCATATAAGGGGATATCACTGTTGAGGCTATCCTTGTCTGTTTTTGTGTTCTTTTCCTCCTCCGTTTTTTGTGTGTGTGTGTGTCCCTGTCTCCCTGTGGTGTGCTGTGCCTGTGTGTGTTCCTGTGTCTGTGTGTGCCTGTTTTCTGCTTGTTGTGCCCCCTGTTTGTTCCCCTGTTAGCTATTTCTATGGATCCAGAAGGCTTAGAGGCCTTACTGGCTGAGGTTAGGACCCGTGCCTTAAGCCAAGGGGTCAGGTGGGTGCAGGACAGGCTGGGACCTCCCATGCCTTCTGCGCTTGGAGCTCAGCACATTGTACAGGAACAGCCTGCGGTGGCTGGTGTCCTAGCCAATCCTGATGCCTCCAGGGAAATTTTTTCCCATCCCACCACTGTAGGGCTGCCAGACCCACGTCCATCAGGTAGCAGAGACACCAGAGATGGGGGGGTTACAGGTCAGGGCGGCCGGGACCCCATACCCCCCAGGCAGGCGAGCGCCAGGATCACGGGCGGTGGGGGTGAGGGCCTAGCAATCCGGCCACCACCTGCCAACTTGCCTAAAGGTCCTAGGCCGCGACAAAGGTCGCGAAACACCCCTCTAACACCCCGCAAGGGGGGTGCAGGGGGTAAGAGAAAAGCCGGGAGTCCTAAAAAGGCTCCTACAGGCCCTCACGGTGCCAGGCAGACGGTCCCTGGGGTTTCCCTAATTAACAGTGCTTCTGGTACTTTACAGGGACGCCCAACTGGCAGCGAGAGGAGCATGGCGGCGACGAGAGAGAGAAGAGATGGGGTCATCAGAGAGATGAACAGCCAAGACAGCATGGTCATGATTGATGACATGCCTGTGACAGCGGCAGTGGCGAGGCTAGGACGCCCCACTCGAGCTAAGAAGGCTACGAGCAGGTACAGTCCGCTGCTATTTACGCACACACCGCTAAGGCGTAGCAGAGTAGAGACTGAGGGCGATACGGTTAGGCCACAGCGCAAAGGGTCTAAGACTGACCAACAGCTGGATATTCCAACGCCCGAGGAAGTCTCAGGGGGCCCCCTACAGGGGGCGGCGGAGGCAGTGCTAGCCTACTCCAGCCGCGCAAGCTTAGCTGACCAGGACCCTTCCTCAGACGAGGAAAGGGCGGTATGGGCGCGGGCATGCAGGTCGCGGAGAGCTAGTGACTGTTCTTCTTGTACCCACAGATCCAGAAGGAGATCCCGGTCTAGAAGCAGAAGATCTTGTCGGTGCAGCTGTGCTTGCACTGGATCTGAGAGGAGAAGCCCGCGGAGGGCCAGACGGTCAGAGTCCCCGGAGCCTCAGGAGAGACGCGGGGATACTCCGTTGGCCGTATCTACTCCTAAGCTTCCAGAAGCAGGTGAGCGCTCAGAATTGAGCTGCGCAGCAGACAAGGGTGGTTTTATTGGGTCATTAAGGACTCTATTAGCTGCGCATAACATTGCAGTTAGCGAGCGCGAAATGGGAGCGTGGATAGGGGGGCTAGCAAAGGGTGCATGGTCCCAGCCAGCAGCGGTAGTGGCGCCAGCGAGCGCGAGCGAGGCGCTAGCTAGCTTGCGCGCGCCCGAGCCGGTAGGCAGCGCAATAGCAGCAGTTGGGAATAACACTGTGGGGGTTACCGACGCAGCCATGAGGCCCATAGTCCTCTGCTCGTTGGATAATTTGGGTGCACACCTTCCACAGGAAGTAAAGGAAAAGATCTGGAGGAGGGAGTTTATAGAGTTGTTTTCCCTTCTCCCTATGTCTAGGCAAACAGACCTGGCCGAGAGGGGCCCC
The DNA here is from genome assembly GCA_027410445.1 of Discoglossus pictus. Taxonomy (NCBI): domain Eukaryota; kingdom Metazoa; phylum Chordata; class Amphibia; order Anura; family Alytidae; genus Discoglossus; species Discoglossus pictus. The sequence continues at coordinate 70,001,959 of CM050166.1, forward strand.
AGGGAGGGGAAATCCTTTGCTAGGCTTCCCAGGACGTTTGATACCTGGCTGCAAGCATTTTCTATTTGGGCTTGCGTACTGTGTGAGCGGCACCCTGAACAGAGTTCGGGATTGTTCGTCTACATAGACGAAATTCGGAATGCTCACAAGGTTTACGGGGGTACAGCCTGGTGGCGGTACGATGAGGAATTCCGGCAATACTTGGCCTCAAGGCCAAGTATGGCGTGGAGCGACAAAGCGGTGGCGTATTGGCTAAACATCATGACACCCATGAGAGTCACGACGCCCTTTCGGAGCGGGGCCGGTGGAGGTAAGGGCCCCACCCACGCCTCAGGAGCAGGTCTTAAGACCTGTTTTTCGTACAACGAGGGGGTCTGCAGATGGGCGCCTAACTGCAGGTTTAAGCATGCATGCTCAAACTGCGGAGGTGAACACCCCCTGTCTAGATGCAGTAGACCCAAAGAGGGAGGCAGGGGCGAGCCTCCTGCAAAGGGGCAAGACGCCCATACGCGTCCCCGCCATGCTGCCGTGGCTAAAGCGCTACGGTAAATTGGCAGGCACCGCCGAAGCGGCGCGCCTATTGGAGGACGGGTTCCGAGAAGGATTCCGGATTCCATGTGGGGTCGACATTCAAGGTTTTCTTGTCCCAAACCTGAAGTCGGCTAGGGATTTCCCAGGGGTAGCCAAAGCTAAGGTGCTTAATGAAGTAAAATTGGGGAGGATGGCCGGGCCATTTGCGGCCCCGCCCATCCAGGGTTTAGTTGTGTCTCCTCTTGGGGTGGTCCCCAAGAAGGAGAAGGGTAAATTTAGACTGATCCAGCATCTCTCATACCCCAGAGGCCGTTCGGTAAACGATGGCGTATCAAGAGACCAGGCTACTGTGTCTTACGAGTCATTTGACCGGGCGGTCGATTTGGTGAGGAGGAAGGGCCAGGGGGCCCTTATGGCAAAAGTGGACATCGAGGCAGCATTCAGATTGCTCCCCGTGCACCCGACAAGCCATCGGTTGCTGGGGTGCTTCGTAGACGGAAGTTACTTCGTTGACTTATGTTTACCCATGGGATGCTCGATATCCTGTGCTTACTTCGAGGCTTTCAGCAAATTTTTACAGTGGGTTGTGAGCATCGAGGCGGGGTACAAGAGTGTTACCCATTACCTGGATGACTTCCTTTTTGTTGGCCCAGCGAGAAACGACGCTTGCCGTTTTATGCTGGAGGTGTTCACCGAAATCTGTACAGAATTCGGGGTACCATTGGCCCATGACAAGACGGAGGGCCCTACGGAACAATTGACTTTTCTGGGGATTCGGATTGACTCCTGCAAAATGGAGTGCAGTCTTCCCTTAGAGAAGGTGGAGGACATGCAAGCCGAGATTACGGCGCTGCGGGGCGCACGGAGGGTGACCCTGCGGCGGCTGCAATCAATATTGGGGAAGTTGAATTTCGCGTGCAGAATTATCCCCATGGGGCGGATATTCTGTAGACGGATGTCTCTGGCTACGGTAGGGATTGCGAAGCAGCATCATTTCCTAACAGTCTCTAAGGCCATGCGCGACGATGCAGAGGTATGGGCAATGTTCCTTGCAGACTTTAACGGGCGGGTGGTCCTTCAAAAGGAGGGCACCACCAGCGCAGAGCTAGACCTGCACACCGATGGTTCTGGACCGATCGGTTGTGGGGCGTATCTCCAAGGGAGATGGTTCGCTGCGGCATGGCCGGAGGAATGGGAAGAGGCGGGTTTACTGCTGAACCCTACATTCCTGGAGCTGTTTCCTATGGTGGTAGCAGTGCACTTATGGGGTCCTTGTTTCAGGGACAGGCGAGTCATTTTCCATTCGGGTAATAAGGGGTTGGTTGAAGCCGTGAACAACATCACGGCGGCATCCGTACCAGTGATTAGATTGCTTAGGCATCTTGTGCTATGTTGCCTTCGCTTGAACATATGGTTTCAAGCAAGACACGTGACAAAGGTGAATAACGGAATTGCTTACGCCCTCTCTCGGTTTCAGGAGGATCGTTTCAGGGCGCTGGCTCCTCGTGCGAACGCTCTGGGGGAGCTCATCCCCGAGGAGCTCTGGGAGATTGGAGCTGTCAGGTAACGAGACTCGTGAGACAGTCTGTTGCCCCAGCGACGTGGAACGCTTATAGACGCGTGTGGGCTAAATGGGATAGCCTAGTGGCACTGGCAGGTGGTGCCACGACGGAAGACAAGAGCGTAGGGATCTTGCTTTGGTACCTGCTGCGGTGCGCCGAGCAAGGCGAATCAAAACCCGTAGTAGGGAGACAGGTCACGGCGCTTGCTTTTATGTTTAAGCTTGCTGGGCAGAGGGACCTTACTAAGGAGTTTCTAGTGCGCAAAGTGGTGCGCGGAATGTTCAGCGGTGCGCAAAGGCCAGATAGTAGGCGGCCAATAACATTTGCGCTGTTGCTGAGATTGGCTCAGGAATTGGTGGTGGTTTGCAGGGATCCCTTTGAATCTCTACTTTTCCGAACGGCTTTTTCCCTGGCGTTCTTCGGAGCGTTTAGGATAGGGGAGTTAGTCGCGAACAGTAGACACGGTTCGGGGGGTCTGCAATTGGTGGATACCTGTCTCAGGGAAGGTACGGTGGTATTGTGGTTGCGGAGGTCAAAGACTGACCAGGTGGGTAAAGGAAGAGAAGTGGTTCTGCATCAGGTTGGCACAGAGTGTTGCCCATATGCATGTGTAGTGGAGTACCTTAAGCAGCGACCGGTGGGACGGTGTTCGCTGCTGGTCCACGCCGATGGAACGGCACTGTCTGTGTATCAGTTTAAAAGAGTTTTAAAAAGCGCACTGCATCGGCTCGGTTTCAAGCAGTCCGACTTTGGGACGCACTCCTTTCGGATTGGAGCTGCCACTGAAGCGGCTAGGTTGGGGTTGCCCGACGCGGCAGTAAAGCGCATCGGGAGGTGGGACTCAGACCGTTTTCGTTCCTATGTACGGCCAAATGCAGTGGTTTAATGGTGTTGCTTTCTACTTTCAGGGGAACAGAAGCAACTATGGATTGTGGGCCATTCCTACGTGTACTGGGCCCATAGGTTAGCCGCAGTTACCGAAGAAAAGGCACAACTGGGCTTTCCTATTACGGACTTACGCGTAAGGTGGTGTGGCATTCGGGGTCTGCGATGGGCGCAGCTCGACGGTCTCTTGGAAACGTACGCGCAGCGTTACGGTCAGCCCAGTGTTATAATTCTTCATGCCGGCGGGAACGATTTGGGGACAGTTCCCATGAGACGAATGCTAAAGGTGATGAGACGAGACATCGAGAAATGGGTAAAGAAGTTCCCTGGCACGTTCCTTATCTGGTCTGAGATGATCAAGAGAAGATCATGGCGTAACGCGCGCGACCCAGTATGCTTAGATAAGGCTAGACAGAAGATAAACCAGCAGATTGCGAGCTTTGTGAGAAAACAAGGTTTCTCTGCCATCCGGTATAAAGATTTCGAACCGGTCGGCGCAGATGATTTTTTCGCAAAGGATAAGGTTCATCTTACGGAAATAGGATATGAGTTGATGATGTTCGAGTTTAGGGAGAGTGTTTTGCGGGCCTTGGCTTTAATGTCTAGCAGGGGGGGATCGCAGCCTCGGGAGGCGTCCCTCGCATGCTCCGTGGCGGGAGGTGAGTTGCCCGGCCCACTGGCCTAAGGGGGCGATGGCCCCACCTCACAGGGCGTGCTTAAAGATAAGCATTGGGGCTTTGGGCAGGGCTCAAAGCGTGAGGTCACTGTTCGTGGCCGGGCTCCTCCCCCGGAAGGAAGGACTAAATTAGTCATCTAAACAAGTTACGGTTGTTTGTTTACATTGTGTCTAAATAAAGCTGTGGCCCGTTGTTTCTCCCAACTCAAGTTGTCGTGTCATTTATTCCATCAACTAGCCTGAATGGATCATGCATGGGTCATGAACGACGCGGAGGCTGCACAGGCTCCCTGGGTCAGCCTGTAGCGTCACGTGACCCAGCGGAGCCTGTGAGGCTATCAGCCAATCAGGAGCGTCGGGGGGCGTGTCGGAAGCCCGTTTCGCGCCATTGAGCAGAGCAGCGCGGTCTCCCGACTGGAATCCCACCCACCCACCCTGTATTTTGTTGTTAACAGATGTTATGGTTTATTCTTTTAAAAAAAAAAAAAAAAATAAAAATAAGTATATATAATATAAATAAGAAATATTGAAATTAATATATATATTTTTGGTTAAAGAATTCGGAGAAGTGGCTATTGTATGTTGTGTTTTGTTAATTTATGTCTGTGCGGCGGGAGGTGAGTTGCCCGGCCCACTGGCCTAAGGGGGCGATGGCCCCACCTCACAGGGCGTGCTTAAAGGTTAGCATTGGGGCTTTGGGCAGGGCTCAAAGCGTGAGGTCACTGTTCGTGGCCGGGCTCCTCCCCCGGAAGGAAGGACTAAATTAGTCATCTAAACAAGTTACGGTTGTTTGTTTACATTGTGTCTAAATAAAGCTGTGGCCCGTTGTTTCTCCCAACTCAAGTTGTCGTGTCATTTATTCCATCAACTAGCCTGAATGGATCATGCATGGGTCATGTTGAGTCAATTCTCAATAGCACATTAAAATATAACAATATAATGTATGTTATCATCGTCTTTATACCAGAGCATGATTTTGAATAGCGGATAAGCCTATCTTATTTATTAAGCATGATATAAAGTCCTATTCCACTCTTACAGCTTATAAAAAATAATTATGTCCCAGGTTTCAGTCTGGGATCCACTGAAAATCTCTATTGTCCAGAATTAAGAAATCTCTGCATTTAGGGTGAGGGTCCTACTCAGGTATGCTGAAGTTCTTCTGTGTGTAAGAAGAAAGAGTTTAAATGTTAATGGCATTCACAAACAGGTTTTCTGACTTTCAGCTATTCAAAAGATACATATAATGTAAACCAGAAGCAGCAAATACTAAGGGAAACAGCATTACCGATCTTTATACACCGTCATTTATTATATAAACAATTATAAAATGTACAAAAAAATGTTCACTCATATTTCCAAAATAAGGAGGTACTAGTAAAGTATGGTTCACGATCACCCATACTTGTCCCTATTGTGCACCGCAGTAGAATGATCTTGTCCAGAGGCCTCTAACTCTCCAAAAAGCTGCAGGCTGGGATGTGCTGTGGGATAGGGGTCAGGCCTGTTTCACAGAGCTAAAAATGGCTTCTACAGTGACTATGGGTCTACTATATGTCACTGCAATTAAGATCGTTGTTTTAACATGACTTGAAAAGATACCTCAAGAACACGTGACCAATAACTAAGGTTTATGTGAAAATGGTTTCTGCTGAGATTTCATAATTGCAGCTTGTTAAGGCTTTACCTTGATACGTCTTCAGTTTGCAGGTTGCATGGCATCAGGGTCTTTACAAACTCGCAATGCTTGTGTGGTCGAGTTATAAATCAAGCTGGGATACATTAGATGTTTTATGATAAGTTTAGCAAACAATGTATTGGTGTTAAGATTTTCTGAAGCACAAGAAAAAAAAAGGACAGGCTGTCAGCTGATTGGAAGTGTCCAGTGTCATGTTCAGGAGGGCCCACTGAACTTTTGGGGGACTGTTGAACTATTTGGATTAACATGGATTAGTGTTACACTGTTAGCACGTGGTGGGTGATAGTGTCTGGGGATTGATTGGGGCATATATGACTTATGTAGGTAATACTAAGTATGAGAATTAATATAAAAATGACAGGCTTTCCCCGAGAAATATAATAAAGCATATTGCCTGAATCATTGGGGAATAGGGTCAGAGTTACAGGGTGACCTGAAGTTCCAGAAGAGGGAAGAGGGCTGTGGTGGTGGTGTGGATGGGGGGGGGGGGGGGGGGGACTTACACTAATCTGGAAGGAAAGATAACTTGCAAACTACACTAGTGACTTTATTGACAGGCAGGCCACATGGTTGGAAGCAGGAAGCGTAGGGATTGGATAAAGTGGACTATCATTAAAAGGGGTGGGTTGGTGGTGAGACGGTGACAACAATGTATAAAAATGTTGGATGGATGACAAATAAAGTATTGTTGTTGTTGTCAGTTAAAACAGGCATAATCAAGGTACGTGCTTTATTCCGAGGGATTAATAATTCTAATCATTGGAAGTATTGCAGCAGGTGCTGATTGAAACTCTGCCTCTAACCCCTGGGGTTGTATTGCTGCTAATCTGTTTTTTCTGCGCTTTCCAGATACTGTTGCAGGTGAAATGCTATGCTTGGTTCATTGCTGCTTAACAGGGATATTTAAAAAAAAACTATGACCTACAGGGTGAGATTGGTCTAAGGATCTGTCTGAGCCCAACCGAAGCCGTAGGATCATAACATCCAGGGTATATCAGACAGGACTGAAGGCAGATAGGCAAGATCCAGGCACTGTAAAAAGCAACAGTATACATTGGTATTCTAAAAGGAGCAAGTGATATGCAATTGTACAGAAAAAGGTGGAACGGGAGATAACGGATTGAGTTCTGAGAACAGGCTATGAGGGAGGACTGAAGAACCTGAGTGCTAATGCAGAACTCCGGTGGCATGTAAAATAGCTAGAACTGCTGCAGTGGGTTTCATCTTTAGTTTCTCTTATCACAGATAATGTTTTGCCTGCACAGCCATAAATAATCTGTAATTTAAAGTACAGGCTAATAACGTTTTCAAAAACTAGTATTGTTTGGTATTCTTACATTAGTGTACAAGTACAGTATATAGCTCTTTGACGTAGGGACCTCACTTCTGTTGCACCAAGCTGTCTGTGGACCACTTTTCTTTTATATCTGTATGGTACTGTCTACTTAGAATATGTAATTTGATGTGTACCCACTTTACTCGAATGTGTAAATAGTGCTACGGAATATGTTGGAGCTTTATAAACAAAGGGTAAAATTAATAATAAGATAAATTATTATGCATCTTGACATACCAGGTAATGACAACTACATAGTGAAGTGTTTGAAACCCTTGGAGGTATCAGATCTTAGTACATATGCCCAATAGGCTAACATAGAGAGTTTTTCCAAGAGCTTTTCAACACTTCACCCTTTAGTACAACAGGTCCACTATACCCCACAAGAAAAGCCCCATTGGAGTCACACCCAGGCCAAAGCACAATATGGGAGTAGAAAGGCGCTGGGACCTGATCAACACTTTCTAAATATAACTAATGAAAACATTGCTTTTAGAAAAAACAGCTATGATTAACATTTTAGAAATGCTGTATATACTGTGTAATGCTTGGACTGGATTATGTTAGCTGCCAAAGCTGCAATGAGCTTTTGCAAACTGGTCTTGACTAGTGGTAAATCTGCAGGTATATTTAGATCCATGCATTTCTGTATACTGAATCCTAATCATTTTAATTTAAATTTGAAATAGTTATATTTTGTAATACTAGTACTACTACTATTAAAAGTAATTAATAATAATAATCACAATGAGTGAAAATACACAACTAACCCACTGGTATTAGTGAATTATCATCCTATAGATTATCCACTAACTATAAGGAAAGACTTTCTGAAAGAAGAGAGAATCTACTATAGGACCTGTCTTGTACTTCTCCGTATCTTATGATACAGACAGTTATTGTTACATGGAATTTTAAAGGCACTGCAAAAGTACCATTAAAGTATTGCAAAATCAACCACATGATATCTATAATTATATGAATTTTCACCATGTATCAAAGGAACTGTTTGTTTTTAGGTATTCTACAGAACTGTATGATTCATTCTTATATATTGACGTGCCAAAAATGAAATAGGCTAAGAATATACTGAATTAACCTACAGGAAACGAATGCAGTCGTTTTATGGAGCATTTCTCTAACCTTAAAAAAAAAGAAACATAGACTAAAGAGGGATTGAAGAGTTCTCATCTCAATACTGAGAAAACCATCACCTTGAATATAGCCAAACAAACCCAGATTAATCAAGATATGTGCAAATAAATGGTCTAAAGCACCTCTGTTATAAAAGTTAAGGGATCACTGCAGTTTAAAAAAAAAGACACTTATTTGTAAAGTATGTACCAAATAATAGGAAACATGTAAGCCACTGATATAAAGCATTTTTGGGAATATTTTATAGGAATCCATTTTGTTTTTGTTACATAATTTGCTTGTAGCTGAATAAGGGTGTGTGTTTTGGCTATAAATGGAGAAAGGTGTGGGGAAGGAGGGAACAGAACGTTGCTGTTAAGATAATTGGATAAGATTGAAATTTACATCATACTCTTTCCCTCTCACTGGTCAAGAAGCAAATTCCTTGCTTCAGGAAATGCAACAACATCTCTCAAGAAATATAAACACCCTCTCACACACTCAAGCTCCACCTATGTGTCTTAAATTTCACCAGAGCAAAGCAGAGATTTGAAACTTTATTATTTCTCAAGCACCATTTAAACTACCCCAAAAAAGGTTTTCATTAACCATCTCTCATCCAGCAAAACAAACAGTCCAATAGATTGTTAAAAATCACTCGCATATATATATATATATATATATATATATATATATGCTTTATATTATCAGGTCTCCACTCTGCTCCAAGAAGTCACAAGCTACAGGCTGCTGTGTCACTCAGTGTGTCTTTCTCCAAGTCAGATAAACTGCAATCAATCAGTCCATAAGCAGCACATTTAACGCTCCAGGTCTAGTCTAAAATTAGAGAGAACTTTGCAGAGTCTGTGGCTCACATAAACCCTTTGGATAATTCTGTCATAAATATATATATATATACTAGCGAATGGCCCGTCAACAAAATGATGGGCATGAAATTGGAAGCCAGGGAATGCTGTTTGAGACATAATGTAAAGCGTTTTTTACCATGAGGCCCTTTTGCGCTCATTGCATGCCTCGCAATGAGCGCCTTCACGAGCTCGCAAAGCGTGTCGACGATTCGTAGTTTGACAACTATTATATGTGATACTAGCGAATTGCCCGTCAAAAAATTACGGCAATAGAATTGTAAGTCAAGAAATGGTGTTTGGCACAGACATTATTTTTTGTGGTGGTCTGAGATCTTGCCGCTCATTGCGAGCCTCTTGGTTGTTGTCTTTTTTGTTATCAGAGGCGCTGATCTGGTGTAGTTTGTGTGCTATGAGCAGCGTTGGCGCTTGTTGTGAGGAGCGCAGTGAATGGCTTTTGCGTTTATTGCGATAGTGTTTTTATTTTTTATTTTTTGTGTATATGTATTTTGTAATGCTAATTAAATAAGTAATAAATTAATATACTTTACCTATTTGTAAGTAACACATGTCGGAAGCATTGTGCTAAAGAGCTGATATTCTGTTTTGATGGTCCTGCAGCATACAATGTAGATTTGCACTGTTGTTGAGCTGAGGTGTAAGTGTGAGCAATGTGTGCAGTGTGTAGTGTAAATCGGCTGCGTGCGCGAGGGAAAGCCATTAGTGTAACTGTGTACTTCCACATTGTGTAAGTTAGTGTTGTGAAATGGCGGCGAATGCGTATGTGGTACGCGGGTGTGGATGATTTAGCATCCTTGGTAAAAATGTGTATCTTTACCTCGTACAGCTTTTTGTAAAAGTTGTATTTGCTTTGTGGAATTTATCGGCTTTAGTAGTCATGTAGCCTCGTTTTTGTTTTTTTAGGCTGCCATTTTTTCTCTCGCTTAGGGGATTTTCTAGTGTGTAAACTTTGTAAATTTGCCAGAATTCAAGGTTTAAGCAGTGTTGCTTAAACACTGGGGGCCTCATTCTATTACCGGCCGTAGGAGATGCGGGGCCGCAAGGACCGGCAGCAAGCTAATCTGCTATTCTATTCCCCTCAGGCTGGGGATTCCGGCAGGCTTGCGGCCGGCGCTTAGCTATCCCTTGCGGCCGCTCGCGCCGGAGGAAAGCCTTTGATCTAACACGGCCGCAAGAGTTTCAGCCGCAAGAAAAGCCCGGTTGCTATTCTATTACTCCGGGAACCCTCTCTGCAAGGCTAAAAGCGAGCCGCAGCTTACTTGCAGGAAAAAGGTCCCGCTAGCACCAATTAAGCACATAACATAGCCCAAATAAAGCCATCCTGCACTCTGAGGAGACTATAAAGTGATTGTAGGTGTTAGCAAAAATAGCACAACATTCCCCTATACTCAAATCCGTAAAAAAAATATTTTTTAATTTATGTCAAAAATCCATGTAAAAGGTCCAGAGTGCTTGGAGCACCTCAGACCCGGCCACGCTGCGGCCGGAAAATAAACAGTTAATGTAAACCCGGATTTGGGCTGATGTGCAAGCTGGAGAGTGGGTTACTATTAATCCTCATGTCCCCCAATATGATCCCTAGCATTTACAGAGCTTTACAGTGCTGTCTTGAATTAATTTTTGACTTTAAAGATTTTTGAGCTTACGGCCGGTTGCAAGATATACAACAGGCCGTAAGAGGAGATCCTTGCGGGGCCGTTTAATAGAATTGCAAGGTAACGGAACCCCAGCAAGGAATCGCAGCCTTGTGGCTGTTTTACGGCCGATAATAGAATGAGGCCCTGGGTGTCCCCCCTTGGTGTGGGTAATGTTTTTATTACATTTTTGGTTGTATTTTTATGTTTTTCAATGTTTGCCGCTGTACACGGGATGTCTGTTAAGGTCGTATTTTTGCGAGTCCGTAATGGATTTTTTCTAAGTCCCGCGGCTCAATTTTTTTTCAGAAAGTCCGTTGTAAGTCATTGCGTGTTTCTGTTTTTTTTCCAAGTCCCGATTGTGTGGTCGTTTGTAACTGATTGCAGCCGATGTGAGAGCCTCCACCTACGTAAATGCGGCCCCTCCCTTCGCGAGTGTCCGCATTTGCGGTGGAAAAGTGGTAGGGGGTCATAGGGATGAGAGCCTACGGCGCTCATCTCCACCAGCGAAAGGAGCGGACCCGCAAGCGTTAGAATAACCCGCTTGCTGACAACTATATATGTGATATTCAGTGGATAGTGATGTCCCGAACAGTTCGCCGGAGAACTATTCGTGGCGATTTTCGCATGTTCGCGTCCTCCACGAACGGCGAACACATTCGCTTTTCTGTTCGCCCCCTATACTTTATCATTGAGGAAACTTTGAACATCATTTATTTTATTTTATCATTTTTTTTGTGTAATCTATGCCTGCCTGCCAGCGTGTGTGTGTGACAGGCTAACACCTAACAGCTTATATTGTGCTTATTTTCACTACTCATACCTGGTGGTGCAACATACATTGAAAACAACCATTTTTTTCCTGTAATCTAATTTCAGTTGCCTGCCTGTGTCAGGCTCACAGCTTATATTGTGCTCAGTGACATAAAACAACACTTTTTTGACTGTAATAGATTGAATAGCAATTGCCTGCCTACAGGCGTGTGTGTGAAGCCTATTGCATCTACTCTGCCAACTTTTGCCAGTGCACAGTGACACTCATATCTGGTGGCACCTTAGATTGCACGCTCAGTGCCCCAAATTTGAAGTGGGAGGACCGACCAAGCATCTTTTTCCATCTCCCACTTCCAAAGATCCATGCCATATACACGTCCCCTGATAGTGGACGTAACAGGGATTAAACCGATAGGAATAGTACTACTTAACAGAACACACCTTATAATAACGCAGACAGAGGCAACGTGTATAATCTTCCATGCTGTGCAGTGGAAGCCTCCAGACTCTGACCTGTGTATAATCTTCCATGCTGGGCAGTGGAAGCCCCCAGACTCTGACCTGTGTATAATCTTCCATGCTGTGCAGTGGAAGCCCCCAGACTCTGGGAGTCTGAAGAAGAGGAGTCAGAGGAGGAAGTTGGCTTTGAGGAGGTGGAAGACCAAACACAGCAGGCGTCCAAGGGGGCTTGTTGTCACCTTTTGGGGACCCTTGGTGGCTGGGTGGAGGAAGAGACCTTCAATGACATCAGTGAGGACAAGGAACGGGACATGGCTAGCTTGGTATCCAACCTTGTGCAAATGGGGAGTTTGCGGTTGTGCAAAGGGACTGTTTGCGGTTGTTTGCGGTGTATTAAACGGGGAGATTGGTCTGTTACTGTGAAGCGGGTGTAACCCTTACACTACCTGATCGATACAACATCATACCTGATGATTTAAAGCATGTTATTCCAAACAATTTAGGAATGTTAGGTGATTTATGCCCTTTATGGCTTAAAACCAGACTCTGCATCAACTATGTAATTTTCCGTGGGAGTTTTGCCATGGATCCCCCTCCGGCATGCCACAGTCCAGGTGTTAGTCCCCTTGAAACAACTTTCCCATCACTATTGTGGCCAGAAAGAGTCCCTGTGGGTTTTGAAATGCGACTGCCCATTGAAGTCTCTGGCGGTTCGCCCGTTCGCGAACATTTGATGGAAGTTCGGGTCTGCTGTTTGCGAACCGAAAATTTGATGTTCGCGACATCACTAACAGTGGATATAAAAAGTCTACACACCCCTGTTAAAATGTCAGGTTTCTGTGCTGTAAAAAAATGAGACAAGGATAAATCACTTTATCCACCTTTAATGTGTCCTATAAATGGTACAACTCAATTGAAAAACAAACTGAAATCTTTTAGGTGGAGGGAAGAAAAAGAAAAAAGAAAAATAATGTGGTTGCATAAGTCTGCACACCCTCTTATAACTGGGGATGTAGCTGTGTTCAGAATTAAGCAATCACATTTCAAATCGTGTTAAATAGGAATCAGCATACACCTGCCATCATTTAAAGTGCCTCTGATGAACCCCAAATAAAGTTCAGCTGCTCTAGTTGGTCTTTCCTGCAATTTTCTTAGTCGCATCCCACAGCAAAAGCCATGGTCCACAGAGAGCTTCCAAAGCATCAGAGGGATCTCATTGTTAAAAGGTATCAGTCAGGAGAAGGGTAGAAAAGAATTTCCAAGGCATTAGATATACCATGGAACACAGTTAAGACAGTCATCATCAAGTGGAGAAAATATGCCACAACAGTGACATTACCAAAAACTCAAGTTCCCTCCAAAATTGATGAAAAGACGAGAAGAAAACTGGTCTGGGAGGCTACCAAGAAGCCTACAGCAACATTAAAGGAGCTGCAGGAATATCTGGCAAGAACTGGCTGTGTGGTACCTGTGACAACAATCTCCCGTATTCTTCATATGTCTAGGCTATGGGGTAGAGTGGCAAGACAAAAGCCTTTTCTTACGAAGAAAAACATCCAAGCCAGGCTACATTTCACAAAAACACATCTGAAGTCTCCCAAAAGCATGTGGGAAAAGGTGTTATGGTCTGATGAAACCAAGGTTGAACTTTTTGGCCTTAATTCCAAAAGATATGTTTGGTGCAAAAACAACACTGCACATCACCAAAAGAACACCATACCCACATTGAAGCATGGTGGTGGCAGCATCATGCTTTGGGGCTTTTTTTCTTCAGCTGGAACTGGGGCCTTAGTTAAGATAGAGGGAATTATGAACAGTTCCAAATGCCAGTCAATATTGGCACAAAACGTTCAGGCTTCTGCTAGAAAGCTGAACATGAAGAGGAACTTCATCTTTCAGCATGACAACGACCCAAAGCATACATCCAGATCAACAAAGGAATGGCTTCACCAGAAGAAGATTAAAGTTTTGGAATGGCCCAGCCAGAGCCCAGACCTGAATCCGATTGAAAATCTGTGGGGTGATCTGAAGAGGGCTGTGCACAGGAGATGCCCTCACAATCTGACAGATTTGGAGTGTTTTTGCAAAGAAGAGTGGGCAAATCTTGCCAAGTCAAAATGTGCCATGCTGATAGACTCATACCCAAAAAGACTGAGTGCTGTAATAAAATCAAAAGGTGCTTCAACAAAGTATTAGTTTAAAGGTGTGCATACTTATGCAACCATATTATTTTATTTTTATGTTTTTTCTTCCCTCTACCTAAAAGATTTCAGTTTGTTTTTCAATTGAGTTGTACAGTTTATAGGTCACATTAAAGGTGGAAAAAGTTCTGAAATTATTTATCTTTGTCTATTTTTTTTACAGCACAGAAACCTGACATTTTAACAGGGGTGTGTAGACTTTTTATATCCACTGTGTATATATATATATATATATATATATATATATATATATATATATATAGTAAAGAAATAGAACATTTGTGTTAACATTTCAATGTCTAAAACAAGTTAGAAAACCTGTTTCCAGCTCAGAATTCCAAGAAATACGGTTATAACACTGCATTCTGGGAAGCTGAGCAGGGACATGCAAATGTGCTCACAAATGCCTCACTCTTCAATCTATAAACCATTTTTAAACATGGCTTTCTTTAAGCTTATGCATGCTGTATTACACAGCTTTTATGCAAAGCCAAGGTTGGATTATAGACAAGCTGGGAATCCTACCCACGGACAGCTTTTCAAGGTTACTGCCTATCATTAGCGTGGGGCAGGATCCCAGCTTGTGTTGTGGACTTTATGAGTAGCTATAAATGGAGTGGCAACAACTGTATTTCTTGGAATTCTGGGCAGAAAATAAATTTTTTAACTTGTTTTTAGGTATCCAAATGTTAACACAAATGTATTATTTATTGACTGTACTTTGTACTGTGGAGGCCTTTTGCCCACCTTAAGCATAATGATATTGGGATTAATATCCCTCCCACAAAATCTGATGCCTCCCACACTGGTTAGATCCATTTAACATTGAAACAATGCTGTCTGTGGATAGGTTTCCTACATTTTGCATAATCCATTCTATGCTATATTATGCTTGAAAGTTGTGTTATACAGCAGGCATATGCTAAAAGGAGCCAGGTATAAAATGGTATTGGATTAAAAAGTAAAAATGCATTATGGACTCATTTACATGTCCTAACCCCTTTGACAGGCTGTTTCCAAGACAGTATTCTACTTCACGTGGGGCGCAAAGATGAACAGAGTAAAGTCCACAATAACGTGCAAGGAGCCGTAAGAGGGGGGCAAAATGCCAGATATCCCTACCATGCTTTAGTCCTTCTTTGCATGCAACTGTTTGAGAATGACTCTGAGAAACAGGGACCAGGGATCTGTAGGAGCGGTCATGTCCCATTTTGTCTTGCTATCCCTCTGGAGAGGGCTTGGCTGGGACAAATGGGGCAGCCCTTTTCCTTACAACTGGACCCACCCCATGGTTTTACCTGGATGTTTATGAGGGAGCGCCACCTTCGGAGGACCAAACCTGACCTGTGGACTCCAAAGGTAATTTACAAATGTTTGCGTAGTAAGGACATTATGGAGTCGGTTGAGTTCAGGGTGGGTCTGAGATAGTTCATGCACGCAAGAGGTCTCTGCAGATACAGCTACTGCAACAGCATAATTTTATTAATTATTATTAAAGCACACAAAAAATGATGATCACTTGACTTTTTTCCTGCAGATATTCTGCATTATTTGTGCAAATGAGATGTTCCCAGTACCAACTAGCTGCTTTGACATGCTAATTAACAACACAATCTGCTTGTTTGCAAAAAATAAAATAATATCCTCAGTGTTATTATGCAATGAGATCCACCTTTTACTTATCATTTAAAATATTAAGAAATATTTAGAAGCAGAAAACACAGTATACTATATAAGAAGTTGCATTATTTATCTCAGGTGAGGTAATAAAAGTGTGACAAATATAGGCAGATTGTGCTTATCTGATGTTCTCTCTGAAGGTCGTGATTTACAGATAAGCAGATGCCTGATAATATACTGGAGAAAAAAATAAACAAAATATGAAATCTGCTAAATTTTTTACATTTTATTTCGGTACATGGAACTGTCTGTTTTGTATGAGATGTTGAGGTCATTTTGCTGCCTTTCTTGGTGGCATCTAATATAACATACATAAAGTAGTTTGTGCTGGAACAGTTGAGTTTATTTCTAGATTTTACCTGCTATTAACTAAGAGCAGCTGATTTTTTTTTACTTTGAAATATCTCTTGTGTTGTGGCACAATTACTAGAGGGAAATTCCAAGCAAGGATAGTTGCAGATGTTCTACAAGCAAAAGTTTATATAAATGCTCTCAACATTTTCATATTACCGTATATACTCGAATACAGGCCGAGTTTTTCAGCCCTTTTTTTAAGGCAAAAAAGGGCCCCCTCGGCTTATACTCGAGTCACTCTCCCCCTGTGTCTCTCTAACCCCCCCATGTGTCTCTCTAACCCCCCACGTGTCTCTCTAACCCCCCCGTGTGTCTCTACCCCCCTGTGTGTCTCTAAACCCCCCCGTGTGTCTCTAACCCCAATGTGTCTCTTTACCCCCTGTGTCTCTTTCCCTCCCCCCTCCTCAACCTAAACCCCCCTCCTCCACCTAAACCCCCCTAAATACCTCCCCCCTCACTTACCTGCTTGTGCTCCGGCCTCCGCTCCTTGACCCGGCGTCAGCGCGCATGTGACGTCACATGCGCGCCGCGTCATTAGCATATACTGGGTGCCGGCACCCAGTATATGTTGATGACGCGGCGTGCATGTGACCTCACATGCGCGCCGGGTCAAGGAGCGGAGGCCGGAGCACAAGCAGGTAAGTGAGGTGAGAAGGGGGAGGTATTTAGGGGGGTTTAGGTGGAGGAGGGGGGTTGAGGGGGGTTTAGGTTGAGGAGGGGGGTTGAGGAGGGGGGTTGGGATTGAGGGGGGAGGTTGAGGGGGGTTGAGGTTGAGGAGGTGGGTTGGGGTTAAGGGGGGTTGAGCTTGAGGAGGGGGGTTGAGGGGTGTTGAGGAGGGAGGTTGAGGATGGGGGGTTGAGGATGAGGATGGGGGGGTTGAGGAGGGGGTTGAGGATGGGGGGTTGAGGAGGAAGGTTGAGGAGGGGGGTTGAGGAGGGATGTTGAGGATTAGGAGGGAGGATGAGGAGGGAGGTTGAGGATAAGGAGGGAGGTTGAGGATGAGGAGGGAGGTTGAGGATGAGGAGGAGGGGTTGAGGAGGGGGGTTGAGGATGGGGGGTTGAGGAGAGAGGATGAGGATGGAGGGTTGATGAGGGGGTTGAGGATGGGGGGGTTGAGGAGGGAGGATGAGGAGGGAGGTTGAGGAAGGGGTTGAGGATGGCGGGGTTGAGGAGGGAGGATGAGGAGGACGGTTGAGGTTGAGGAAGAGGGGTTGAGGAGGGGGGGTTGAGGATGGGGGTTGAGGATGGGGGGTTGAGGAGAGAGGATGGGGGGATGAGGAGGGGGTTGAGGATGGGGGGGTTGAGGAGGGAGGATGAGGAGGGAGGTTGAGGAGGGAGGATGAGGAGGGAGGTTGAGGAGGGGGTTGAGGATGAGGAGGGAGGTTGAGGTTGAGGAGGGAGGTTGAGGATGAGGAGGAAGGTTGAGGATGAGGAGGGAGGTTGAGGATGAGGAGGGAGGTTGAGGATAAGGAGGGAGGTTGAGGATTAGGAGGGAGGTTGAGGATTAGGAGGGAGGTTGAGGATGAGGAGGGAGGTTGAGGAGTGGGGTTGAGGAGGGTGATAAGGGAGGAGGGAAGAGACACAGGGAAGGGAGAGGTTGTAAGAGACACATAGAAGGGAGATGGGAGAAGAGTCACGGAGAGAGAGGGGGACACAGAGGGCACAAGAGGGACACAGGGGGCAGCACATTTCCCACCCTCGGCTTATACTCGAGTCACTCATTTTACCCAGTATTTTGTGGTAAAATGGGTGCCTCGGCTTATATTCGGGTCGGCTTATACTCGAGTATATACGGTATACATAATATATTAAATATTTTAAACAATATGGGAAATGCATACCTAGCTTCCAGGGCCAGATTAAGACCCTTAGAGGCCCTAAGCACTTATAAGATTTTGGTGCTCCCATATACATGTAATATATCTTGAACAGCTGGAGGTCACATTCGAGCCCGCAGCTTAAGTATATTCCTTCCTGTCTTACATAGATGTACACACATTCAAACACAAGGGAAACTTT
Source organism: Discoglossus pictus (assembly GCA_027410445.1). Taxonomy (NCBI): domain Eukaryota; kingdom Metazoa; phylum Chordata; class Amphibia; order Anura; family Alytidae; genus Discoglossus; species Discoglossus pictus. Next base: position 70,019,790 of record CM050166.1, read on the forward strand.
GCTCGTACGTATTTCCCAACCGTGGCAAGTAGAAGACTGGCTGGCTTGGGGTTGCCAACTGATGTTGGTAACAAAAAGTTACAACCCCTCCCAAAAAAATGGCTAAATCCCATTTTTATCAAAGCTAAATGCCTATTCAAACCATGTTATAATTTTCAAACAAGAAGAGACAAACTCACCATTGCCAGTAGACAAGGAAATCCTGACAGTATCCTTATTAAAAAAATATATTAAGTGAGTTCCAGAGCTCTCTTCAAAATCAAATAGCTGTGGAATTTACAAATAATGCTAAAACAATGGCTGTTATAGCAGAGAGATGTACAGTTGTCGAGAAAAGACACAAGGAAATCTGGGAAGAAAATCAAAAATTAAAATTGCAAGTTAAAAAACTAGAAGACGAAGTTAAGTTAATGAAAGCTAGTCAAAATAGAATAGAGGGAGTATCGCGAAGGAATAATCTGAGACTGAGAGGGATTCCCTAATCCATCGGTCCTAAGGCGTTAAAAGAGTATGCATCAAAATGATTTGAGTCTACGGACTTATGCCCGGATGAGGGGGAAAAGCGGATAGAAATGTTGTACAGACTACCATTGCCGCCTAATCTAGCGAGGGAAGTCCCTCGGGATATCTTGGTTAGGCTGCAATGTTAATCTTGCAAACAAAAAATATTAAATAATAGCAGGCAAATAAAAAAATGCCTGCTCCACATGAAAAGGTACAAATTTTTCTGGATTTACCCTATGAAAAAAAGGAGAGAGTATAGGGATTTTACAAAAAAATTAAGGTAAGAAAAGATTGCATAAAAATGGGGTCACCCCGCAAAAGTGTTCATAGTTAGGGGAGATCAGAACTTTACAATTAATTCACTAAAGGAAGTACAGAGATTCTTATTACAGCAAAAAATTGAACATGGTTGGGTTCTCCCTGAGTTACCACCAGACAAAGCCCACGAGGATTGGCATAAAGTTTGAGACACAAAGGAGAGATGAGGGGTAGCTCTTGAGGGATTAGCATAGAATATGAGAGGCAACCCTAATGAGTGGTTTTATTTGGTTACATATTAGATAGGATGATTAGCTATCACATTTACATATAGTATACAAAGTATACGAAGAAGGGCGATAAAGTCATCACGGGCAATATAGTCTCTGTGTATTTATTTTTTATTTTTCTTCTTTATTACCTGGTGCAAGTTTACTTAATATGGCGGAGCTTTAGGCGCAGCTCCAAGGGGCTGGTCAGTAGCCCTCTTGTTGTCTAGTTCTTATGCTAACAATGACGGATCAGAAATGTATATTTCCATCAAGGGGGATTGGGTATTTATGGGGTATTTGTATTTATTTCTGTGTTGTGTATTTTGTGATTGTTTTAAATGTTGTGTGTTTTGAGGAAATGTCTGTACAGCTCTCCAACACGTCAAGGTTACTTTAGGGTATATGGCCCTCACAAGGTTCTCTTGATGTCTCTCTAAATTATGACTTGTCCCATTCAATTTATTACCTATAATGTAAGAGGGTTGAATACACCCTACAAAAGGGAGGTTATCTTGGGGGTTTTCCAGGTGGAGAAGGCAGATATTATTTGTGTCCAGGAGACACATTGGGTGGGAGAAAGAAATATCGTATTGAGTACTTTGTATGATACTTGTGCAGTTTCCAACTATAAGACTAAGTCTAGAGGCACTGCCATTCTAATGAGTAAAAAGAATTGTGTGATGGAAAATTTTATTCAAACTGACCCGGAAGGGAGATATTCTATCTGGGCAGGATCAATCATTAATCTCAATTATACTATAGCAAATTTGTATGCTCCTAACCAAAACCAAAACCGCTTCTTAAATAGAATGTTAAAGATTATAAATAAGGTAAGAAAGGGAATATTAATAATCGCTGGGGACATGAATATGGTGTTGGATATTAAAGTAGATAGGAAATCAGAGAAAATTGCAAATCCGAGTAGAGAACTCATGGCTGTATCATGTAGGTTCCAGGTTTCTTTGACAAGATATAAGCCGTTTGAAGCATGGCGGACATTCCACCCTGGAGCAAGAGATTATAAATTTTACTCCAATCACCATTCGTCATACACAAGGATAGATTATTGCTTGGTAGACGAAGAGGTTATAAATAAGGTTGAAAGCGTTGATATAGGCGCTTTAGGAGATTCAGATCATGCTAGTGTTACTATGTACAATAATAAGCCTTGGAATAAGACAAAATCAAAAAGGTTCAGAATAGAGCAGTCCTTACTTAAATTGTGCATGGATAGGGACTTTATCTCCAAGATTATTGAGGAATATATAGGGCCTCATTCAATTAACGGCCATAAAATGGCCGCAATGCTGCGATTCCTTGCGGCCATCTTACGGCCCTGTGTAGCGCTACTGCTACCCTGTATATGCAAGGATATACCACTTACGGACGGCCGCAAATCGTGCAATCGGCCGCAAGCATTTCTCCCGCGCCCGTAAATCTTGTTTTAAGGCTGCAAAGTCGGAAAACTGTAAATGCAAATATAAATTCAAGATAGCACTGTAAAGCTCTGTAAATGCTAGGCATCATAATGGGGGACATGAGGATTAATAGCAACACCGTCTCAAGCTTGCACATCGCCCAAATCCGATATTTAATTTCCGGTTTATTTTCCGTCCCAAGTCCCGCGGGCTCGTCCTTGTTAAAACCCGTACTGGTTCGGAGGTTGAAGGCCGCAAACTCAAAGCATTGTAGAAGCCAATATATATCCAATCCAGCACTGCAAAGCACTGTAAATGACGAGGAACACAATGGGGGGCATGAGGATTAATAGCAAAATATTCTCAAGCTTGCACATTGCCAAATTATACTTTGATTTTAAAATCCGTCCAAGTCCCATGGAGTTCAATGACCAAGCACGTAGCTCGTTATGCAAGCCCGTGGGGCCTTGGAGGGTGAATGTCCTCCAAGCCCGTAGCTCCTTATTAAAGCCTGTGCGGGCTTGGAGGTTGATTGACCTCCAAGCCCTTAGCTCGTTATTCAAACCCGTGCGGGCTTGCATGATAGATAGAACATGAAGATTGAACAGGAAATTAAATTTCTTTATTTGCAGATTTGAGAGTAGGGGAATGTTGAGCTATTAATTCTAAGACCAAACATCACTTTCACTTTTAATAAAAGTACAGGATGGCTTTTCTAGGCTACGATTTGTAAGTAAGCCCTTTACGACCTGTGGGTCTATTTTACCAATTTACAGACTTGACGGTGGCTAATCCCGCAGCCTTTGCGGGTCTGATGTGCTCCAAGCCCATGGGACTCTGGACAAGAAATTGGACATGAATTACAATAAAAATGATTTTCAGATTTGAGTGTAGGGGAATTTTGTGCTATGAATTCTAACACCTCCAATCCCTTTCACATCTCATCAAAGTGCAGGATGTCTTTCAGGTGCTTAATTGGTATTCGCGAGACCTTTTTGGTGTAAGTAAGCTGCGGCTCGGTTTTAGCTAATTTCAGCCTTGACGAAAGGGTTCACGTAGCATTTGAATAGCAACCTTGGCTTTCTTGTGGCCTAAGTTTTTGCGGCCGTGTAAGATCAAAGGCTTTCCTGCGGCGCGGGCGGCAGCAAGGGATAACAGGGCGTCGGCCGCAAGCCTGCCGGAGCCCTCGGTCGCAAGGGAATAGAATACGCGGCCTTGCGGCCACGCATCTCCTACGGCAGTTAATTGAATGAGGCCCATAGAGTTTAATGAAGACTCAGTCATTTCCAAAGTTACACTCTGAAACTCCCTCAAGGCTTTCTTAAGGGGTAATTTGATCTCATTAGCATCTAAGAAAAGTAGGTAAAGAGGCACATCCCTGAGAGACTTATATATTCTATTAAATAAGGCCAATAACCTCAATAAATTGGCACCTAATAACGATACTTCCCTGGAAATTTTAACTATTCAGAAATCAATAAGAGAAATTCAACAAACAAAAATTGATAAGAATATCCGGATAGCTCAGCAAAAATATTACCATTGTGGTAATAAGTCTAATAACTTTTTTTGCGAACCAATTTAGAAATAATAGTAGAATATTTCAGAGATGCTAGATCGGAAGGGGAAACCCCATAGGCTTCCTGAACAAATTGGAAGGATTTTCTTAGATTATTATAAAGATCTGTACAGTTTAGAGGCCAGTGTTGACATGATTAAGGCTTCTAAAGAAATAATTTCTGAATTTTTGGACTCTGTCCAACTGCCCAAAATCTCAGCCCTACAATGCGAAAAATTGGAGGATTTAATTTCTTTAGTAGAAGTAGAAGAAGCTATAAGTCCCCAGACAGACTTCTGGGTCTTTTTTTCCAGTGCTATTCAAAGTTATTGATCCCGCATTTATTGAATAGCTTTAACAAAATCAAATAATCAGGCTCAGCCCCTGCTGAATCTCTTCAGTGATTGTTACCATCCATAAAGAAGGAAAAGTTGAGAACAAATGCTCCAATTACAGACCAATTGCTCTATTGAATATTGATATTAAACTTTATGCTGGGATTCTAGCAAAAAGGCTGAGCTTGATAATGTAAGGTCTAGTTCGCTATGATCAATCAGGGTTCCTAAAGGAACGCCAAGGCCTGGACAACACAAGGAAATTGTTTGACATTTTAGACTTTTGCAAATTAAAAAAGACCCCTGTTTTAGCATTAGCAATAGACTCAGAAAAGGCTTTTGATAGTTTGAACTGAGAGTTTCTAGAAATGACTCTGCGAAAATTTGGTCTAGGAGACAAGGCCATTAGGAGCATTATGGTACTATATTCCAATAATTGTGCCTTTATATGTGGACCAGGGTTTGAAACAGATAGTTTCTATATCCTTAATGGCTCTAGACAAAGATGTCCAATGTCTCCACTTATTTTTGCTTTAGTTATGCAGCCATTAGCTGGAAAAATAAGATGCAATATTAATATTAAGGGAGTTGCTATGGGGAAAGTAAATCCAAAAATAACATTATTTGCGGATGATATAGTTATTACAACTACAGAACCAGTAACTTCAGTAGAATATTTATTAAAGATAATTCAGCAATACAAGTCTATTTCTTACTATAAAATTAATCATAGTAAGACACAGGTACTGATGATCAATATAGATGGTATAATAAAAGGCCAACTTAAAGAAAAGTTTGACTTTGATTGGTCGTTTCACCATTTTACTCATCTTGGTATAGAATTTTCACCATGTTGGCACAATATAATTAGGAATAATTACAATAATGTATTTAAGAATATTAGAGCAGTGCTTGATTCCTGGCGCAAGTTGAATTTGTCCTGGATGGGAAGGGTAGCAGCGGTCAAAATTTTTGTTTTACCCAAAGTACCACAATATATCTTTTTAGGTGTATCCTAATGAAGATTCCAAAATAACTATTTAAGAGATTTCAGGTTACTATAGATAAATATATTAACAAATCAGGTAATTTTAGAGTAAAAAATGTGGTCTTAAACAGAAGTTATTGGGAAGGGGGTCTTGGTACCCCGAACCATGAACAATATTTCCAAGCAACTGCACTTTTTCATGGTATGAGATTGTTAAATGGTAATCCAGAACTGAAATTTCTACAAATAGAATATACTCAGATATCTCAGACAAATTTGGGGAGTATCATATGGAGTAAAACATTGGATAAGAAAGATATTAGTAATGGTTTACCGGTTACTAGATTCTGTCTAAGGAGTTGGTCCAGTTTAAACAAGAGATATAATCTGGTTCCGTTCCCCTCTCCTGTGATTCCTCTAACAATATTCCAGAATAAACTAAGTTATAGTGAGAGCGTTTACTGGGCACAATGGAACCTAAAGCTGATAAAGGATATCTATAGAAATAAGGAATTTGTTCCCTTTGATAATTTAATGAGGGAAAGAGGAGTACCGTCTAGCTTGTGGTTACAATATAACTCACTGAAACTCCAGATAGGGAAATTAGTGGGTAAATGAGTTCCTCATAGCTTACTCTCTTTGAAAGAAAGTTGGTAAAAGTCGAAGCTAATCTCAATATTTCTAGATGTAGAGGAATTTTACATAGTATTAATCCGCCTGGGAAAACCCTACCAATATATTGGGTTTTGAATGTTCAACTGAAGTTTGGATTAACGCTTTACAATTTACCCATAAGAATTTGATAAGTGTTTCGCTTAGGGAATACATTTTAACCTTTATCAAAGATGGTATTATGATCCAGTAAAAATACATAATATAATACCAGAACAGAATAACCAATGCTGGAGGAAATGCGGACAAGAAGGCACGCACTCCCACATGTGGTGGTCTTGCCCATTGATACAAGAGGTATGGGCTAAATGTATTTTGAATCTTTCAGTTATTTGTAAAGAGGTTATTACCCCTTCTCCCTAGGTAATGTTATTTAACATATTTCCATTTCATTTGGATGCTAGTATTATCATGATTTTTATTCTATAGTGATGAAGAGGGCAATGTATGGATGACATGACATGTGTTAAGAGCGTAACTGAATAGTATAGTATGTATAGTATGAATAATTTGACTTGATATCGTGCAAAATGTTTTTACAAATAAATGAACACCACCTTTATTTTTTTAACTAATGTAAAATCAGCTTAATGTAAGATTTTCTTTAAAAATGTATACTCCTAACTGCTAGTTTGTGTCATCCTTCATAAGCATGTAATGCTACAAATGAAAACTACAGTGGCCCTTTAAGTTGTTCCATGGTCTGCACCTACTCATATGGCTTGATGGTGGCATGTCTATGAATAAAACATATGCCATTACATTAGGATTAGTTACAGAGCATTATACAGTGCCTTGCAAAAGTATTCACCCCCCTTGGCATTTTTCGTGTTTTGTTGCCTCACAACCTGGAATTAACATGGATTGTTTGAGAATTTGCATAATTTAATTTACAGAACATGCCCACAACTTTGAAGATGTTTATTTTTATTATTATGAAGCAAACAACAAATAGGACAAAATAACAGAAAAAGTCAATGTGCATAACTATTCACCCCCTTAAAGTCAATACTTTGTAGAGCCACTTTATGTGGCAATCACAGCTCCAAGTCGCTTTGGATAAGTCTCTATGAGCTTGCCACATCTTACCACCACTGGGATTTTTGCCCATTCCTCCTTGCAAATCTGCTACAGCTCCTTCAAGTTGGATGGTTTGCGCTTGTGAACAGCAATATTTAAGTCTGACCTCAGATTTTCTATTGGATTGAGGTCTGGACTTTGACTAGGCCATTCCAACACATTTACATATTTCGCCTCAAACCACTGAAGTGTAGCTATAGCAATGTGTTTGGGGTCATTGTCCTGCTGGAAGGTGAACCTCCGTCCTAGCCTCAAATCACTCACAGAGTGGTACAGGTTTTGCACAAGAATATCCCTGTATTTAGCACCATCCATCTTTCCCTCAACTCTGACCAGTTTTCCAGTCCCGGCTGCTGAAAAACATGGTGTTCTTTGGGTGATGTGATGTGTTGGGTTTTCGCCAGACATAGCGTTTTTTTTGATGGACGAAAAGTTCAATTTTAGTCTCATCAGACCAGAGCACCTTCCTCCATACATTTTGGGTGTCTCCAACATGCCTTTTCGCAAACTCAAAACGTGCCATTTTGTTTTTTGCTGAAAGTAATGGCTTTCTTCTGGCCACCCAACTCTATACTCTTATTGTCGTCCTATGTATAGATACTCCAGTCTCTGCTGTGGAACTCTGCAGCTCCTCCAGGGTTACCTTAGGTCTCTGTGCTGCCTCTCTGATTAATGCCCCCCTTGCCCGGTCCGTGAGTTTTGGTGGGCGGCCGTCTCTTGGCAGGTTTGCTGTTGTGCCATGTTCTTTCCATTTGCTTATGATATAATTGATGGTGCTCCTGGGGATGATCAAAGATTTAGATTTTTTTTTTAACCTAGCCCTGACTTTTACTTCTTAACAACATTGTCCCTTACTTGTTTGGAGAGTTCCTTGGTCTTCATGGCAGTGTTTTGTTAGTGGTGCCTCATCCTTAGGTGTTGCAGCATCTGGGCCCTTTCAAAAAAGGTGTGTATAGGTAATGACAGATCCTGTGAGACTTAGATTGCACACAGGTGGACATCATTTCCCTAATTATGGGACTTCTGACGGTAAATGATGTACCAGAGCTTTTTGTGGGCTTCATAAAAAGGGGGTGAATACATAAGCATATGCAAATCTTCTGTTTTCTATTTCTAAAAAATAGTTTTATGTATATATTTTTCTAATTTCACTTCACCAACTTAGACTATTGTGTTCTGATCCATCACATAAAATTCAGATTAACAAATCATTGAACTTAAGGCTGTAATGTAACAAAATAGGTAAAAAGTCAAGGGGGTGAATACTTTTGCAAGTCACTGTATATGACCAAAACCCCTGATTTTATTGTATTGCAAATGTGTTATGTTTTATGCATTTAAGGAGAGTTCTAGTTTGCACAGGAACAACTTGGCCAGTTATCTTGATTGATGGAGGCTCTTCTTGTTCCTGTCTATGCCAGTGTGTACCTGTGTCCCGCTGTCTGAGAATTCTTACAATGTTTCTGAATCTCAGTGTGCGTATTTTTGTGAGCCTGCAGCAATTCCTAACTAAGGTGAGCATGTTTCTACAGAGTACACAATTAAGGCTGAAAACTGACTGCCAAAGCCTTAAAGTGACACAGCAAATGTGAAAAATAAGGTATAATTTAAACCTATAGGTAATTTACCTTTAAAGTACTTTATCAATTGGAATTGGGTCCATTATCTTGAGTGCAGTAGCCTACACAAAAAAGAAACCCAAGAAGTATGCATAGTCTTTTTTGTGCAGATGACCACACTCAAGACAATGTACCCAGTGTCTCAGAGACTAACCAGTAATTAATGATAACAAACTCTCATTAACAAAATAAGAATTCCTGTTTGTTGGTGCATCAGATCAGAGTAAGAAGAGAGGGGAAAGGGGATATGCAGGTTATTGGAGAGGAGGTAGGATAAGGGGGCAAGGGAGGAGGAGGATAAGGGGGGGAAAGGAGGAGGAGGGAAAAGGAGGGGGAGGATAAGGGGTGAAAAGGAAAAGGAGAATAAGGGGAAAAGTAGGAGGGAGATAAGGGGGAAAAAGGAGGAGGCTAAGGGGAAAGTGAGGAGGAGGATAAGGGGGAAGGGGGGAGTAAGGAGGAGGAGGAGAAGTGGTGAAAAGGAGGAGAAGGAAGGGGAAAGGAGGATAAGGGGGAAAGGAGGAGGAGGATAAGGGGGAAATGGAGGAGGAGAAGGGGAAAGGGAGGAGGAGGAGTATGAGAGGGAAGGGGAAAGGGAGGAGCAGGAGGATAAGGGGGAAAGGGAGGAGGAGCATAAGTGGGAAATGGAGGAGGAGGAAGGGAAGGCGGAAGAGCAGGAGGAGGATAAGGGGGATGGTGGGAAAGGGAGGAGGATAAGGGGGAGGAGGGAAGAGAGGAGGATAAGGTGGAGGGGGAAAGGGAAGAGGAGGATAAGGGGGGAAAGGGAGGTGCATGATAAAGGGGAAGGGGGAAAGGGTGGAGGATAAGGGGGAAGGGGGATGAGTTAATTGTGTCTAAAGGTGGTCTGGTTATGTCAGTATTTTTTAATGTATAGCTTTAACATTCTAAATATTGACATAATGATACCGCCAGGAGGGTTAAGCATTACTTTGTTGCTATGCAAAATAAATGCAATTGCTCAATAACTGCCGCATTCTTTGGCACTGTTTTTCGGGGTGATTGTGATGTAGATTGGCCTTTTCCAATCTACTGGTGACTCTTGAGTTTTCCAAATGTGTTGGCAAAATACAAGTAATATTTTCACATTATCATCTTGTAGGATTTTTGGCTTCATATGGCCCATCTCACTTCACTCTCAAGACGTCTGGCTCCAGCTCATTGAAGAAACTATTGAAGTTATTAATGCTTTTCAAGTCCTTCCTGAATAGATGTTCTGTATATTTGTGACACCTGTCTTTTATCCCACCAACTTTGGCATGAAAGGTTCCTTTGAGATTCCAAATGTTCTTCAAGAAATCTTTTGACTTTCCCATTATGTTATCTTCTTCTATCTCTCTACATTGCTCATTATAGAATGCCTCGTTTGCCTCTATGCACTTAGTTGGACTAATCTTTTCCTATCTCCAATACCTTTCCCTTGCCTTCTTTCCTCGGCTGCTTTCAAAACCTCATCATACTGCCAGTTTGCCTTCTTAGTTTTCTTTCTTTTGGGGATATTATTTGTTGCTGTTTTCTGGACAATGTCACAAATTTCTGTTCAAAGTACCATGTCTCTTAAATATATTATTTGCCTCCACTGCATATTCACAGGGGAAATATTTATTTTGTATCTGCTTGGTGTGATGATTTTCCTTATTGTCCTCACTTTAATTCTGACCCTTGCAATAAGAGCTCAGAATTTGAGCCACAGTCAGCTCCAGCTTTTGCTAACTGTATAGAGATCCTCCATATTTGGCTACAAAGTATATAGTCAATCTGATTTCTATATTGACCATATGGTGATGCCCATGTATAAACTTGTCTCTGGGGCAGTTGGAACAGGGTGTTTATCATGACCAAAGAATTATCTTGACAGAATTCTACTAATCTCTGTCCTGCATCAGCTTTTACTCCAATGCCAAATGTGTCCTTTATTCCAGGTAGGTTTTGGTTCCCTACTGTGGCATTCCAATCTCTTATGGCGAAAGTAACATATTTCCTTGGTGTTATATGAGAATATTTAACACCTCATAATATAATTTAACAACTTTAGCAGCTTCAACATCCATGGTTGGAGCATACATTTGGATCATTGTGATATTAAATGGCTTACCGTGACTTTGGCCACCCTTTGATTAATTATAAGAACTACTGTACTTCACTTCTTCTTCTGGATTCTTGACCAGGGTAGAAGATCCGGTGGTTGTCTGATATTAAATGTCCCATTCCAGTTCATCTCATGCTTGACCATGCCCGGTTTGCCTTGGTTCAAAGTTCTAACATGCCAGGTTAATATGCTGAATTGTTATTTGAACCAGCAGACTTTACTTCCCCCTCCAGACACATCTGCTGTAGGGCTTCCTCTCGGGCCAACCACTCTATTAAATCTGGTGCTACTTTGCTCTTCCCTATCAATGTGTTAGGCACCTTTTGACCCCGGACTCAACTTCCATAAGGTTATCTTGGCAAAGATAATGGAGTAGTTTGCCAGTTTATTCTCCAGTGGAACGAGATTTTTGTCTGACCTCTCTACTATGATCTGCCCATCTTGGGTAACCCTACATGGTATAGCTCACTGCTTCATTGAAAGCAAGGTACCAATCCAGATGGGGATATGACCTTTGGTGACATCATTTATGACATCACATTTGATGATAAACAACGTTAGCTATAACACATATAATATTAAAGATTACATCATCAATGACGTTACTGCTGACATCACACTAACCCCCCCATGATGTCACTTTTGACAACACCATTATTATATATTATTTTTTCATTTATTTGTTACAAAGTAATGAAAACATGATGACACTAAACACTTAATTTTATTTCAAATGTGGTTTAATCTTAGGCTATGTAGAAGCCACATGTTGTAATTCATACAACTTTAAACATTATGATCTTCAATTTTGCTACAATATCTTCTACAACCTACTTTAAATTCTCTTGTCCCAAATATTTTTTTACTAGAATTTGTATTTATTTAATTATTGATTTTTGTCAGTTGTTTCTCTCATCATTGGAACAATTTGCATTTATTTTATATTATGGATACATTTTTAGGCACTCATTGGTATCATGCTGAACTTCATCAACTACCATTACAAGGAGATTGGCAAAAATTCCTGTATTGAGCAAAATAAAATCTCAGCAAATTCATCTTCATTGAGGAACAGCAAGTTCCCTCAGTCCTGAACATCAATGTTTAAGTGGAAAACATTTTCACTAAAATATTTCAGTAGCTTTTAGTAAATATTGGATTGCCATTAAGTCAATCATACCATATTGCACTTTATGGTTCTCTCCCAATAAAAGTATTTTTCTTAAATATGACTTGGGTTTATATATTTGGAAGTGTTTCCACCGCTTCTCTGTAACCCTTTAACCCCTTTCTCGTCGCTTCTGTATCTTTTTCATAGGCAGTGCTGCACAATCAAAATTAAATTACACTCTAACATTAGTTAGGAAGTAGTAGTAGACTCTGCCATCAGTGCTAAGCAGTTTGTAAAGATGGGAGGAGCTCCAATCTAAAATTTGAGGAAAACCAGCTATTTGTTTTTCCCGCAAGAACATTTTTTAATCACAATAAACTGATAGTTGTTTATATTGATCTTTACCACATACATTTTATGAACGATGGACCATTACAGTGGTCCTTTAATCCCCAGAGTACCAAACACATTAGATTAATGAGGTTGAAGATCAGCATGCATGAGGGTGTTATGGGGAGATTGAGGTATTCAATTTAAAAATAGTTTGATTTTTAATTAATTGTATTTAAATTAAATATCAAAACCCTTGTGTCACAACCCATGGCTTGGATGCACTTAGAAAGATCCTAGATGCATCTTACCCATCAGATTGTGGGGTTCTTTGGATATCCCTGATAGCAGGAATGAATCCAGCATAACATATGACCACCACAGATACCCTGGGAATCTCAAGAAACAGGCATAGCAATAGTAACCCCGGTGGTAAGGGTTATAGTTCCAAGCAGGTTCAGTAGTAATAATCCCAAAGTTAAGAATTATTATCTTCCCCGTAATGAAGCATACACCTAGATTATGCAAATTCACGCTGAATAACACTTTATTGATGAAGTGTTATTGATAAATACTCAGCAATTTAAACTGAACGGCAACCAATAACAACACATAATTTCCCTAGACAAAAATAGAATTAGCCAATCCTCTTAGCCTATGCCCTTAGCCATGGGAGGTAGGGGTGGCAGTGGGAGCTGTCCATCAAATTATGTAATTCCCCCTGATTACCCCATGCTGGCCAGTCCTGCTGACTGCTAGCCCAAATCCTTCCTCAGTTCTCTGGTCCACTGAACCATATCCCTCAACCAAGTAACCCCCAATTTGTGGGCCCCTTTTCTGTGAGTCCTAGATAACATATTTTATTAGAACCCCCCAAGGGAAATCCTGCTTTTCAAGCCTAAACATGATCATATCTCATTGTAGGGAATTATTCTCCCCAGTATGAGCACATTAAATCATATATGCTTATAGTGAAGTATTACTTAGCAGATAATAGCATTGCACCCATGTTATCCCTCTCTATACCATCATGGCTGCAGCAGTCCTGATATCCAGGTGGCCAAATATCAACCAAAACAGGATACTAAAATATACATATCCGCAAACCCTTTTCTGCATCTGTCTAGCTATACAGATTAGGCAAGCCCCAGTTCTACTATGCACAGATATCCTAGTGGGTAGTTTTTATGCTCTATGCTTATCCTGGCATAAAAATTAAAGAAGGCTTATACATTAAGCCGCAACTCCAGTCTTATTAATATACTAGCGACTTGACTGTCAAAAATGACGGCAATAATATTTGAAGGCTGGCAATGCTGTTTGCCACATAATGCAGGGCTCTCCCCCTCTAAGTTACGGGCCTCGCGATGAGAGCCTTTGACGCTCATTGCAAACCTCCCCCACCGTCTACACACCGTCTACGGATCTCGTGATGAGTTTCTTCTGTATTTATCGTGAGCCGCTCATTACGGGTCCTGCAATGAGCTTCTTCTACGGTTATCGCGAGCCCCATAATGAGACGATTTGCAGCTCATTACAGGCCTCAGCCAACCCCTGACTTTCATGCCTCACAATGAGCAAATTTGGAGCTCATTGCGAGCTTCTCCCCATTCTACTTTACAGGCCTGGCAAAGAGCTTCTTCGCCACTCATCGTAGGCCCCACAATGAGCAGCTTTGCTGCTCATTGAAGGCCGTGGCCATCCCGCCACTTTCATGCTTCACAGTGGCCTTTGGCGCTCATCAGGGGGCCTCTCACACCGTCTACTTTACGGGCCTTGCAATGAGCGCCTTTGGTGCTTGTCGTGAGTCTGGCAATGAGCGGCTTTGCTGCTCATTTCAAGCCTCAGCCAACCTGCCACTTTCATGCCTCTCCCTCCCTCTACTTTATGGGCCTCAAGCACTCACTACAGACGTCATCTAACCCGCCACTTTCGTGCCTCTCGCTGAGCACCTTTGGCGATCATCGCAAGCCCATCGATGAGTGATTTCGGCGCTTCTTGCGAGGTCCGCAATAAGCGCCTTCAGCGCTCCTTGTGAGCCTCTCCACACTCTCTGACCCCTGGTGTCTATTTCTCCCCTCTCCCTTCCATGTGCCCCCCGATCCCTGCCCTGTGAATTTTTGCCCCTTATTTCCCTCCTCTGTGTCTCTTTTCCCCCTCTCTCACATGTGTGTCTCTTTCCACCATTTCCCCCTCTCCCTCCCCTGTGTCTTTCTGCTCTCTGTCCTTGTTTAAGTCTTACGTTGTTCGTGATGAGCGCCGTTGGTTCTAATTTTCCAAGTCTTGCGTGCTTCGTGTTGATCGCCTAAGTGTTTCTGGCTTCAGCCTCATTTTAGGCCTTTTTTCAAACAGTTATGTCTTTACGCCTGCCGTTTTTTTTCTTGCTTAGGTTATTTTAGATCGTTGAAAAACGCCTATTAAGCCTCAAATTAGCTTGCAACCTCACTCACAGGCTCCCTGCCTTGCCCCCTGTGCTGTGTTTGAGGTTGTAAGTTATTTTCTTTTAATTAATTGACGTTTTCTGTCGGATTTCCGAGAGTGGAAAAATTTCGGACGTTAAAGTCGTAATTTTGTCAAAGTCTTGCGTGGCTCGCGATTAGAACCAAAGTGCTACGTGCTTCGGTGATGATTGCGGCCAGCACCATGGGAGCCTACAATCTGTTTCCATCCTACATTGGAGGAGAGTCCTCGGCCAAATAACAACCCTGACGGGACAGGCGTCACTTAGAGGGACCCTGGAAGGCCACCCTTTCTTTCACAAAGTCGTGCTTGCCTCGCGATGAGCCACATTGAATAACCAAATAACAATAGGGTTAGGATGAAGTAGGAAAACCTTCCCCCAGCCTCCAGAGAAAACCCTGACTGAGATTTACCTTTACCTTTCTAGGACTTGGCACATTGCGGAATTAGCATGGTTTTACTTGTTTGTTAAGACTTTTTTATATTTAATTATATTAGATTGTGTTATGCTATATTTATATGTAAGTTTACTGCAGGAAGTCAAACCAGAGGAACCCAACTAATTCTTCTATTTGGATAACAAACTATACTCCAGGAATAGAGCAAAATATATGAATGTATTATATTTTTCAAAGCCCCCAGATCAGTTGGCTGACATGACTTTACTACAACAAACATATGCTTTAAAATTATTTGCTTTACTGAAACCAGTAAATAAAAGGTCAGTATTGTGCACTGCCTTTTTAACAACATTCAGACATATTAAATAATATATTAAGACCTGTGGCGTAATGTAGACAAACAATATTAACCTTCAAATAGAGCTGATCATCTTATTTGAGTGATATTTCTTCTGTTCCTGTTTAATATTTGTCTTTCTCCCTAACCAGTGATTTATTTATGAAATTTGTATTGACAATGTCTACTTTATTGGACACACATGTTTAGTACAGTGTGCCGAGGATGGTTTGTGTAACAGGTAACCTGTAATTACTATAATTAAGTTCACTGAAAGCTGTAGCTTAGGGGAAATGACTTTTCCTGATGTTACAACATGCAAAGAAAACATTGTTCTTACAACTGACCTATAGTAAAATGATTGCTGCAATAAGCAGGCACAATAGCTTACTAAGAAGGCAGTAATTACAGTGTGTCTTAGAACAAATTGGACATATGACAACTAGAGTTAAACCCTATATAAGTACATACACATCTTTGACAGAAGTGCCCTAAGTGCATATTTACACATTCTAGTTTTGCTGATTAGAGATAATAATCTAATCATTGGGTAGAGTGAGTAGAGGTTACACATTCCACTTGTGGCTGTCCAATTATAGAATTCAGGAGGAAGGAGCAGAATTCCCCCCATGGTCTCTTCCTGCCCCCTGCTTTCTCCATATGTTCCCCCTCTAATATAATCTGCCCCACAGAGTTGCTCTCCTACCCCTTACATCTCCCCTCTTTTGCTCCTTCTTTTCCTCTCCCACCATTTTTTCTCTCTTTCTTTTCCTTTCCCTCCCTCTTGCTCCCACCTATTCCTCTAATTTCCCCTTTTTCCCTTCTCCTCTTCCCCTATCCTCTTCCACCTGCTCTCTCTCCACACCCTCTTTCTCTACCATCCTTTACCCCTCCTCTCTCTTTTCATTTTTCTCTCCTACATTCTCTCTCCATCTCTGATGTCATCATATATGATAGATGATTTAATAAAAAAAATTTTTTACCGTTTTTCCAGCCTTAAGTTGGTCCACCCTGTGCAGCAATCTTAACCTTAAATCAGTTTTTTGCAAAAAAAACTAATCCAGTATTTTTTGCTCAATTTCATTCAAAACTTGTATTTAATCAACTATTTAGATAAACAGATTAATTAACCAGCAATGAAAATCCATTGATTCAAGATATACTAGGAACAATACTTTTCAGTATGTCTGTTTCCATTTTAACTTCTATACTTCTTATAGAAGTTTGTTGTTGTTGTTGTTGTTTACATTTTTTAATCACCCAGAGGCTGATTAAAATCATTATTATTACTGCCAAGCTTAAATGCAGACATAAAGATGCATACATACTTATAATCAGATATATAGCCTGACATATTTAAATAACTAACACACGCACATATATGTTCACATAGAAACCCACTGTCTTCTAACAAAAGGTACTATGTGGCCTTAAAGCAACAGAAACAGCTTTCTGTATGAGAGGGCACTGTGTTTGCCCTTTATAACAAAAAAAATTAAAAATATTTAGCTATATTCTGTTTGACTGGAACCAAGTCAAGGGAATAATAACTTTATTTACAAAAAGAATACAAAAATAACTCTTATACACAGACTTGTGTTTGGTGCATTAATACTCATAGAGGACCCTCAGTGGTCATTGAGGGTAATGTCTAAAGAATTAGGGCCTCATTCTATTATCGGCCGCAGCCGTTGCGGGGCCGCAAGGACCGGCCGCAAGCTATTCTGCTATTCTATTCCCTTACGGCCGGGGATTCCGGCAGGCTTGCGGCCGGTGCCTTGCTATCTCTTGCGGCCGCTCGCGCCGGAGGAAAGCCTTTGATCTAAAACGGCCGCAAGAGATTTGCAATTCAATTCCTCCGGGAAACCTCTCTGCAAGGCTAAAAGCGAGCCGCAGCTTACTTGCAGGAAAGAGGTCTCGCTAGCACCAATTAAGCACATAAAATAGCTCAAATAAAGCCATCCTGCACTTTGAGAAGACTATAAAGGGATTTTTGGTGTTAGAAAAAATAGCACATAATTATCCTGTACTCAAATCCGTAAAATATTTTATTTTTAATATCCGTAAAATATCCATGTAAAAAGTCCAGAGTGCTTGGAGCACCTCAGACACACCCACGCCGCAGCCGGAAAATAAACAGTTAATTTGAACTCGGGTTTGGGCAGATGTGCAAGCTTGAGAGTGGGTTCCTTTTAATCCTCATGTCCCCCAATATGATCCCTAGCATTTACAGAGCTGTACAGTGCAGGCTTGAATTTATTTTTCAGTTTTTATATTTCACAGATTACGGCCGGTTCCAAGATATGCGGCCGGCCGTAAAAGGAGATCCTTGCGGGGCCGTATAATAGAATCGCGAGTTAACTGAACCCCCGCAAGGAATCGCAGCCTTACGGCCGATTTACGGCCGATAATAGAATGAGGCCCTTAGTCTTGTATAGCAAGCCCAAAAGGGCTTCGTAGCCAGTTAAATCTGAACAAAACAAGTTTATTTTTGTATATTTTTATTATAAACCATAGCTTATATAACGTTGGGAGTTTTGGGTTAGTTTAATTTAGTTAAAAGCTGTTTTTGCTATCAGGTAGGTAGTTTCTGAGATTCCACAATAATGCTTAGGAGCTTAAAACAGAACATGTTTATGGTTGGTTTTATGGTTGGTTTTATTTGGCTAAAATATATTTTTTCCTTCTTAAACAGGGCTGTTTGCACTTCCGACCTATTGCTCTGCAGCACACTCTCCTGTTTAACTTCCATGTAATGGTGTAGGTTTGAAATGTTTGAAAATGTAACTGTATCGTTCGAACACTTTAAGTATAACAAAATGCAGCATTAAATGGCCAGTTAATTCAGCACAACTTGGAGCACACCATTGTAAAGTACTCCAAAAAACACGTTGACATACTTTTTGAAATTTTTAAATAGGTATCTTTTTCACAGTAAAATCATAAATTAAGTGTCTGTTTATATGAGACTCTGGCAAGTCCTCCGGGCAGACTGACATCAAGAACTCTGTGCAGAGAGCTGAAGCAGAAAGAGGGTTAACCCTTCCCAAATTCATCTGTGCAAGTAAATGACTGCTGGAAACTCCTAAATATGTTACTTGTTGGTTAACTGATGGCTGATTACATTTCTGAATGCAGAGAAAAACCCTAAATTTTGTGTTCACTGATCTTGCACCGGCCAGTGTCGACATGTGTTGTTAATCATGGAACAGTAGTGTGTTTGTAAACAGACATAAGACTGCAGATGTTAAGCTGTTATTAGTGTAATAAAAAAAAAAAAAACAATAGATAATTTTAACATAAAATCTTGTGCTCTTTCACACCATAAAGAGCACTTACAGTGAGTTAAATGGCCCTTTAAACAAACAACCACACTCTCAGAAATGAAATGCATTAAATAATGTGCATTGTTATCAAATTAATGTACTATGTTTAATTGTATTTGTTAAAAATAAATGCTGCTTTTTAATATTGACTAGCA
This sequence comes from Discoglossus pictus, assembly GCA_027410445.1. Lineage (NCBI taxonomy): Eukaryota > Metazoa > Chordata > Amphibia > Anura > Alytidae > Discoglossus > Discoglossus pictus. The sequence continues at coordinate 70,038,718 of CM050166.1, forward strand.
GCTGCTGGTTGATGAAGTTAGAAATAAAATGTTTTCCCCCCCCCCCCAAAATACTGATGTAGCCTTTATGAACCTAGTACAATAACTGACATTATAGTAAAGATTTGTTACTCAGCCTTGGCAAAGCAAATCAAATCATAACTAACATTATAGTAACAAATTGGGCTACCAGCCTTGGTGAAGTTATTATTTAATTATTTTATTACCGTATTAACTTTTATTTGTAACGCCACAACATTTTAGGTATTGCTGTACAGGGAATAGGAACAAGGGAAAATACAATATTAAAAACTGCAGAAAATAGAGGGCCCTGTTTTGAGCTTAACATCTTTGTAGAAAGTGATTTTTCCCAAAGCACCCTACAAGATTGAAAACGTGCTTCTTACAATCTAAAGGAAATGGAAGAGGCAGAAAACCATGGAAGAAAAGATAAGAAATAGTAACGTTAGGAGGAATTGAAAGTTTGCTTAGGTAGGATGATGTGCAGTTATAAAGGGTTTTATGTAGTTGGAGAGGGAAGGGGATCTGATTTGAAGTACGTGTGAGGTAGATGGCTCTAGTATATAGTATTTTATCTAGTGGTCACATAATATAACCTGCAAATGGGAAAGCTAATTGAATGCTTATATAGCTGCAACCATTGGAGGTGGGAGGGAAGTGGTATCTTGATTCAGGAATAAGATAGTAATGGTATAGTTTTTGTAGTAGATTCAGGAAGAAGATGGTTATGGCGGGTGAGAGTGAGAGGGTGTTACAGAGCACTCTGTGATGATGAGCAGAAGGGAGGAGGAGGGAGAGGTGGGCAAGAAACTGTCATGCAATTGCTAAAAGTAGGAGGGTCAGTTTTAGATAAAGCATGGCAGTAAGTTTAAATGCAGAGATTATATACAGTTTAAGCAAATTACAGACAAAACATAGCAGAATTCGTGTTGATAGAAGAAATATTCCTTGTATTAAGATCAAGAATAAGATAGTAATGGTAGAGTTCTTGTAGTAGATTCAGGAAGAAGATGGTTATGGTGGGGTTCTGTGGAGAGAGGATGTAGAGTGCGAGTGACTTGTTGTATAGGTGTTCAGTCGTGAATCTCTGTGACCCTATAAACCATCGCGCACCAGGTACATCTGTCAGCCACTGCCCCTCAAGCTCATGTTCATTGCTTTAAATACCTCTATCAATCTTCACCTATGCTGTCCCCTTCTTTATGTGTCTTCAATATTTCCCAGTCTTCTATAGGGAATTCTGTCTATTCATCATATGGCCAAAATATATGAGCTTTAGCTTCATGAGCAAACCTCCCAGTGAACAGGTTGGCTTGGTTCCCTGTAGTATTGATTGATTGGATCGTCTTGCAGTCCATGTGACTCTAAACAGTTTTCTCCAGCACCACAAGTCAATTTTGTAGCACTCAGTCTTTTTTATGGTCAGCTCTCACATCCATATGTCCCTATTGGGAATACCATAGACCTCTGCCTTACCTAACCTAATAAAACAGCTTTACTATTCATATCTCAGGTCTTAGTGATCGTTCAATGGGAATGGACGCTAAAGTTTATTTTTATATTTATTATAGTCTTGTGTTTTAATTATTCATTCACCAAGACCAGCAGAAGAATGTTTTTTTTTTTTTTTTTTTATTAGTGTAGAATTATATGTTCGCCTGGACCAGAGAGAGAAATAGCATAGTCTGAGTTTCACTGTAAGTACTGAGGCCCTCATTCAATTGCGATTTGGCCAATTGAATAGGGCTCTAAATAAGCACATAACATATTTTTTAAAATAAGTTTTTAGTTAGTTAAAACCTTGCTTTTGGATAGTTGCTAACTAACTAAAAACTTATTTAAAAAAATATGTTATATGCTTATTTAGAGCCCTATTCAATTGGCCAAATTGCAATTGAATGAGGGCCTGAGTGTTGTATTGTAGCCTTAAACTGTCTAGGACTGCTGAATTAGAGAAAGAGAGAGAGATTGAGAGAGAGAGAGAGAGAGAGAGAGAGAGAGAGAGAGAGAGAGAGAGAAAGACTCTTAAGGCCAAAGTATGAAAAAAATGCATATAATTTGCTCGCATCTCAATTTTAAAACAAAATATAACATTTGCCCACTCTGAAATGTAACAAATGGACAGAACAATAATTACAAAAATATACCATTGCTTGTCTATGTCAACAAACATTCACTTCATATGGGAAATAAGCCATTTCACTGCTAAATTCAAAATTGTATAATTAAAATGTAGCTGGACAGAAAACTGGCAAAAACATTTAGACCATTCCCCTCCTAAATAAAAATGTCCCAAAAAAGGTTAAATTAAAGCAAAGTTGTAAGCACATTAGTAATGAAGCTGAAATGGAGCCCTCAATAGCTGCCCTGAGCTTTCTTGTACCTTACCATGGGCCTCATTCAATTGCGATTTGGCCAATTGAATAGGGCTCTAAATAAGCACATAGCATATTTTTTTAAAATAAGTTTTTTGTTAGTGAAGATCTTGCTTTTGGATAGATGCTTACTAACTCAAAACTTCTTAAAGAAAATTTGTTATGTGCTTATTTAGACCCCTATTCAATTGGCCAAATTGCAATTGAATGAGGGCCCATAACATGTGAACCTTTTGGACTCACTTTTACCCCACCCCATTTTTATAAAACAAAATCTTTTTATGAGAGCCGTACATATCTGACAAGGACCTCTCACTATTTTATTGCTTCGTATTTGTATTCTTTACTGAGTACTTTAACTAAAGAATTAAAAAAAAATCTTTCAGTATATAATTAGAATAGTAAAGCAGTTATTATTAGTAGTATCAAGTATTAATAGGAATATTACATATTTGCAATGACCGAAATGCTGACCTTATCATGAAACATGTGCTTTTTTGTTCATTCTTTCCATATAAAAATCTATAATGATAACCTACTAAAGCCACAATTGACTAAACTCAGTTAAATCAAGGAAAATATATCACCACAAAATAAATGGAACATTTTTTTCCAACAGTATTGCTAACATGCTTGAACTAATATATTTTAAAATACTGCATTATTTAAAATGTTTTGGTATTGTCCCCAGCCAAATGGGGTTTATATAAGAGTAAGGATGCTGATAGTAGCAGCAACTGATAAATACATCTGATATGTTCCCTGTCCTACATGTGTTTCCACCTAAAGTGTGATTACATGAAATCTAGCCTAATACTACGCATTATCGTGAAGGCCAAAGTTAGGAGTACGAATAGGGGCAGCACCAGAAAAGTCCTGAAGGCGGGAGTGACAAGAGGTTTCGCAGCATTTGAGGCAAGATATGACAAGAGAGAGTGAATTAGAATTTTAGTTGTTTTTTGTGTAAGATAGTGATGGATTTTGGAGATGACTTTAGGTGAAAATGCTTTTGTGATTGACTATATTTGAGGAATGAAAGAGAGGGCAGGATCCGGCAGAACCCCAACACATTGGGCCTGGGAGGTGGGAGTGATAAGGGCATTGCACATCGAATTGCAAGATCTTCTGTGTGCAAGACCATATGATGGACTTTTAACTTTATTTATTTTAGTTTTGATCAGTGTCAAATAAAGTACTATTTGTATGTTCTTCACTATTTTTGCTCCATGAACTGTTTCTTCTAACCGGCCATTTTCAATTTCAATGGAAGTTCAGCTTTAAGAAACCCACAATAAACTACATTTTCTAAAAGCTGGGTCGTTACTGTGAATATTTAAGCTTTACGCTTTTCATTTGTACATCATCTTACAGTATTATTAGCCATTGAAATTTTGATTGGTGTTAATAAACAGACTGTTCCCAAGCTTTGGCCATACACTAGAGAATGCTTTTCCTGTTGGGTTCGTACCAAGGATAGGAGCTTCATGTTGCGGATTTACATCCTGCTGCAGTCAGACTTTTGCTTTCGCTCTTTGTAGCTGAAATTCTAGACTTGGTTTTTGGGATAGAGGGAATTTCCAGTGGGAAACTAAAATGTGGGTTGTTGCTCTTTTCTGCCGAGCTATACATGAGTAACACAAATGACCACAGCATTCCAAGTAGTCCGGAAATACGTGCAATTGTATCCATAGTCAAGGCTTATAACCCATGCTAGATGGAGGGATGATATAATGGGAATAATATTTTTTATTGATAGTTTTTTTTTTCTTTAAATCAGCATGTAAAACTGTCTTAAAATCACATTGCAGTTAAATTCTCATGTTTCCCATGGAACAAACTAATACAATTACTAGCTTTGTAAACCATGAACGCGAAAGCCTTTTTAAAGAAAATTTTACCACATTCTACTTGTGCATCCATCATGTTCAAGGCAGGAGACAGCAGAGGCGGCTGGTGCATAGGGGCAAATGGTCAACCGCTCTCCCGAAATGAATGTTTTTTTAATAGCTGCTGCTGTCATTTTAAATTTCAAAATCCTCTGTGCTGCAGTTAAACACACTGATTTATCACATCTAGCCCAGTGCTGGTGACTTGCCTAGTACTACAGATCAGGGTACATGTGGGAATTAAAATAAACAACCAGTCACAATGTTCCCTTTGCCCAAACTGTGCTCTAACAGATAGAACTGAGCCTGTCTGTCAAACGCAGCATCACCCAATCAGAATGGCCGAGAGGGAAAAGTCCTGTATCCTACAGGGACTGCTGCAGCTCTCACAGTCCCCCTGGAAGTGAATCGAATGGTGCAATCTCAATAAAGTTTATTGGGAAAAAAAAACAACTCCCAGCTTACAGTGCATGCAGATAGAGGGAGCTGCGTGTAAAGCTTTAGTTTTCTCAATACTCTGGTGATCTTATTGATTCTAACAGCCCTTCTCCACACACCAAGCTTGTGATCTGTCTGTAACCACCCCGGCGTATACCAGACAGAAGCAGCTAAAGAGCTCAGGTGAGTCCATAGCCCTCTCTGTGTCTTGTTGTTCTGTCCTTCAGTCGTCTCTGACTCTCAGTGACCACATGGATGCAGCACACCAGGTACATCTGTCTGTGTTTATGGTTGTGCTTATCCATATGGTTTTCATGGCAAAGATACTGAGTGGGTTGCCAGTTCCTACTCCAGTGGACTGCATTTTGTCTGACTTCTCTAAAATGACCTGCCCATCTTGGGTGACCTTTCATGATATAGCTTACAGCTTCATCGAGGTAACAAGCCCCTTCACCATAACAAAGTAGTGATCCAGAAGGGGTCCTGTGTCTCTTTCTATGTCCACATGTATTTATAAGGAGAGGGTACTTACTTTTAGGGAAGATATATATAATGTGTGTGTATATATATATATATATGTGTGTATATATATGCGTGTATATATATATATATATATATATATATATATGTATATGTGTGTGTGTGTGTGTGTGAATGAGTAGAATTAGAAATATATGCTAATTTACCACTCAAATATGTTTTATGCAACTTAATATTAATTATGTAAGGGCAGAACTGAATAAATATTTTTTTTATATATTTTTTTACAAACACATAGATTTATTCAAATGTATTTTTTAAAGATAATAATGGGATCTTGCTTGTTTGGCTATCGCAACGTGTGTGCACACACTGCGATACCGGTCGGGAGTGAGGCATGTTGTATACCCATCCCACTGGCCTGTAACAGCCTCTGTTGTGTTAAGGTGGATTACTGCAGTTAGCACCATATATATGAACAATGATATAGAAAGAGTAATAGGAGTGTTCTTTCTCCTGATATTTACATTATATTGTAGTGGCTCCCATAGGATCATTATCCTTTATATCCCACGTTAACTTGGATTACCTGTATTTTAGATGTGTTTGGAGTTTTATTGTTATTTTTTTATATGCCACCCACATGGACTAAAACCGCCATTCATTTTTAAAATTTTGTACATTGCCAAATTGCGAGACTGATCGCATGTCAGACTAAATTGCAAGCTTGTCCTATTGAATCTCTCTGTAACTGTAGCAAATGTAAATTGAATAAGGCTCCATGATTTTAAGTCTTGTATGACTTTATGCCGGGAGTTAGTAGATAATTGTAAGTTGATCTTAATATCTAATTCTTCAAATATTGAGTCTGTGTTCACAGAGTTGGCATTGGTTGTTTTGGTATGTGGATATTTTTCACACCTTTGTTGGCACGTTTATTTTTGATTATGGATTGTGTATGTTTCTTAACCATGTTGTATTCTAGCTTTATAGTTCCCTGTAATTTTTATTGTTCCAACATACACAGTAATATAATACTGTATATTACGTTATAGAGGTCTTACATTAAATAGAGTTAGTAAAGGTATCTTTGTATATTATCATTTGGATCAACTTATGATAGGTTTCAGTTTCCCTTTTGTAAAATGTATTCCTTCATTTTAGACTTCAGGTTATCAGATGGGAGTACAACTCCCTTGCTTTTAGGTAAGCAGGCCTGTACACTTAGGGCCCTTTTAAATTCAGCGATTTTTAGTTCCCGTAGCCCGTAAAGTAGCCTGCAAAAGTTACGACTATTCAATTGGCCTCTTTCAGCTACCCGCAAACAATCTGCGCGTTACAGGCGGAAAAAACCTACGGCCCGTCAAAATCTGAACTTCGTCCCAGCTATGCCTTTGATCTGTCAAGCCCCTTAAATGTTACTATCGCAAATCGCTATTAAATTGCCACAATTCCCTAAAGATGCACTGGCGTTCAAACCCGTAAACGGCAAATGGAGCCAAAAATCCTACGGGTACTAGAGAGGACCCGCAAGGGGGTTAAAGTCCTCCCGGGAGCACTGTAAAAGCAAATATAAATACAATACTGTATTTTAAATTAAAGGGAAATTGATGTAAGGTATTAATATTAATATCACAATATTCTCAAGCTCACAAATCTGCAATAAAAAATAATTTAGTTTATGTTTAATTTCTGTGTTATATCGATCCCAGCAATCAATGTGTTAATACATATAATAGAACTTGCATGGACTAGAATATAATATTTATTGATTATTTCATATTGCATTATTTCTGGAATGCGGCCCGATCGCAACTCGTACTTTAAACTCGTAAATGATTGAAATCTAACCTCCATGGGCCTCATTCAATTATCGGCCGCAGCCGTTGCGGGGCCGCAAGGACCGGCCGCAAGCTATTCTGCTATTCTATTCCCCTCCGGCCTGGGGCTCCGGCAGGCTTGCGGCCAGTGCCTTGCTATCTCTTGCGGCCGCTCGCGCCGGAGGAAATCCTTTGATCTAAAACGGCCGCAAGGAAATCGGCCGTAAGAAAATACTATTTGCAATTCTATTGCTCCGGGAACCCTCTCTGCAAGGCTAAAATCGAGCTGCAGCTTACTTGCAGGAAAGAGGTCCCGCTAGCACCAATTAAGCACATAACATAGCCCAAATAAAGCCATCCTGCACTTTGAGAAGACTATAAAGTGATATTCGGTGTTAGCAAAAATAGCACAAAATTCCCCTATACTCAAATCCGTAAAATATATATTTTTTAATATACGTCAAATATACATGTAAAAAGTCCAGAGTGCTTGGAGCACCTCAGACACGCCCACGCCGCGGCTGGAAAATAAAAAGGTTAATTTGAACTCGGGTTTGGGCTGATGTGCAAGCTTGAGAGTGGGTTACTTTTAATCCTCATGTCCCCCAATATGATCCCTAGCATTTACAGAGCTGTACAGTGCAGGCTTGAATTTATTTTTGCGTTTTTAGATTTCAGAGCTTACGGCCGGTTTCAAGATATGCGGCCGGCCGTAAGAGGAGATCCTTGCGGGGCCGTATAATTGAATTGCGAGTTAACAGAACCCCTGCAAGGAATCGCAGCCTTACGGCCGATTTACGGCCGATAATAGAATGAGGCCCCATTTGTTTAGTGACGTAATCATGACGATCTCTTTTACTATTGGCTCTGCCTAAAACCATAACCACGGGTTTGACTGATTGATCATGTTTACGGCCGCAAACGCAACGTGTGGGAGCATGGTTTATGGGTTTGGATGTCGGCCACATATATTGCGGGCTTGTCTAATTTAATCGCTCTGTATATTTGCCAAATTTAAAGCTTGCAAGCTTGCAGTTGCACCAGGGCCGCTGCAGGCTTTAAATTGTGTAAAAAAATAGTTGCTGAGATGCCAGGATGTAATTAAAGTGAGTAAAAGGCCAGTGTACATCCAGGTAAACTATTGTGATATATATCTGTGTGTATTATTATAAATAACGATTTTATCGTTTCAATGAATTGTAGTCTTTTAGTTGTTTGTGAAATGTCAGTTTCAACTGTCAGTCTCGTCTCAATATCTGATATTGTTTCCTCATATAAATCAAATTGGTAAGTTATATTTCATTTTAAAAGATTTTTCCACCAAATTTAATCAGATAATCAGTTCATAGGAAGTTGACAACCAGGCAATAACTGAATTTTAATTACTACAGTCTCTAAATTTGTTGAAATAGATATATTTTAAAGATATTTTGGCTTGTCGACGACTTCCACCACACAAAAATCGCCTAAGCGAGAAAACAAATGGCCGCTGCAAAAAATTAAAACGAGGCTACACGACCCCGGCCGCGCAAAACAAACGCGTAGCACTTTCACACAGGAACGAACAAAATACACTATTACATATAACGGAAGGCGCACAGCGCGAGGCTCGCAATGAGCGCCGAAGGTCCTCAGAGTAAAAAAAGGTTTACATTGTGTGTCAAACAGCATTTCCATGGCTTCAAATTGTATTGCCCCGTCATTTTTGACGGGCAAGTCGCTAGTCAAATATAATATATAAATAGTTCAATCAAGTAAATTAAAGCAAGATAACCTTAACATTACTGAAGAGCTTTAGCTTTTTGCTTCTTCACATCAAGACCAACAGTTTAGAGAATTGTATTTTGATTAACAAAGCTTGTGCAAAGTTGTTAGAAAGTAAAATCATTAATCATAACCTTTATGTTTTTCACTTTTTATATGTAATTATTTACTCAGGATTTCATTTTCTTTACTAAATTTGATTCTTGGAGCTTCTGCATTAACAGAATGTGTCCTTATGAAGAAATTAGCTTTCTATTAGAGATAATGAACTATGGCTTCGTCCATAGACATTTAAGTTGACATGTAATTTGCCAACCTATTGATTACAGTCCAGTTAAAATTCAGTGCTGCGTGAAGGCAGGACTTAATAGAGTAAAATGAGCTGCGTTGACAAGTTAGGGCTAGGTGCAAAAATTTAAATTTTCCTCCAAGCCATCCAAATCAGATCTACTGGTGCTTCATTCAAGTTACTTGTATAAGTCATTTTTTTCTTCCCAATCCTTAGAGCACTCATAGAGACATAAAAATGCCCCTGAAAATTATTCAAGCAGCAGATCTGACACTATGATTGGATATGAGGCTTGATATCTCATATCCAATACAATTAAAGTATTAGTAACTTGCACCCAACACACTACATATCACCAATCTCATGGATCCCCCCCAGAACCCCTACACACTATGGTGCCGAGAGATCCTCAGAATTCACCACTTAAAATATATTACATGTGGGAACCCTGGGGATTCCCTCCTCCCACACGCTGAAAGGAACTCTGGGAATTCTCTCCTTGCACACACAGAACCCCAGGATTCCCTTCCCTGCTAACCCCTGGCACCTGAATATTACCCCATGCCACAGAGGTCCTTAAAGGACCCCTGTGGCATCTAAATATTAACCTAGCCATCCCAGGCAGAAAACTACTGAGGACCAGGGCATTGCTGATCATCACTGAATGGGCATTAAGTGCAGGTAATTGTGGATTTTTCTCCATGCAGATTTGAATATTTGTTTATGTTATGTATTGTAAAATTATTATTTTAATACAATTTTTTTTTTTTACTGTAATTGTATTTTTTATTTTCCGTAATGATGAACAGGTAGATGCCACATGAGATCTTACAGGGGTTAATTTAGAGTGCTACGTGGATCTGTTAAGAACCCGCATGGTAGGGGTTAACATTTAGGTTTTATGGGTATCTAAAGAAACTCCCATGGTTATATGTGTAGATTTATTTTTCCCTGGGCTCATAGTGGCTAACAGTGGTGATCGGCAGTGGGGTCGTAAACCTCCTACTGATGTAGTTGGAACTTTTAAGCCCTTCCCTGCCATGGGGAGGGGTTTATATAGATCTTTGGGGGAGGGACTGTGTATTCTACTGTAGTACTGCTGGGGACACTACTGAGCTGACAACAAGTTGAGTGGGGACCATATGGCTTTGGGACTGCGTGTAAACTGCACTGGCAGGTGTGCCCTAGTTTAGTGAAGGGTTTGTAGGGGATCTGATTGGGTTGGATACATAGCTAGGTCATAAATATCTCCCACAACTACAAGACAGCCTTCTTGATTAACTATGTATCTAATTAACATAGGGCCCCTAGTAGGCAGATATATTTGCCACTTTCCCATTGTGCAGATACAAACTTCCTGGGTATTCAAAGTCTTCTTCTACTTGATCACTGAAGTCTAAAATGATAGATTCCACAGCAGTATAACTATATATTAAAGTAAATTAGAGGCTTTATTATATATTTTGCTTTTTTTCAAGTGTAGTTCTTTAAAATTGGTTATTTTAATTGTTTTGAGAATTTGTCTAAAATTATATTATGATCATGGCTTTCATATCTGCAAATATTGTAAAATTCTTCTAAAATTGTTGTACTTCAACAGGAAATTTTCCCAAGCTGCATTTATTTATGTAGAGATTGGTCACCTGGCCGGGTGGTAGGTTCTGTACCTGGTCTGTATTTTAGACATGTTTACATTGAAAACAGTTTTCTTTTGTCTACATTTCATATCTATAAAGGTGAAAACCCATGGGACCCTTCCATAGCAGGAGCCTATTGATTTATTATTTAACGGAAATTGTTTACTGCAAAATGCCAAAAGAATGAAGTGCTCAAAGGGAGTTTTTCAAAACTGTTGTGTACTAACAATACAGTACAAACAATACACAAAATAAAAAAAAAAAGATATCTATACAACAGGTGACTTATTTTTTTTATTATATAAAAAAACATCATTATATGGCCTTTTTCGATGCCTTAAAGGGATATGGAAGTTTTCTGTATTTTACCAAGTATTTAATATACCTGTGTATCCATTAACTTTGATATACTTTGGCTTATTAAGAAGTGATTAAAAGCTCTGTTTTGCTGCCTAAATTCAAGGCGTGGGTCTTCCCATTGCAGTGTATACATACATGGACTCTATAGTACTGTGCAGTGTAGTGTCCTAGCCTATCAGGGACCATGTCTCTGGCGCATGTTGTTAGTATTAGGCACAACAGAGTCTGTTTTCATGAACTGCAGAGGGCAGATCCAATCAGGTAATATTTGTTTGATTTTAGGCAGTAAAAATAGAGCTTTTAAGTGCTTTTTGTTAAAACAAAGTACATAAAAGTAAATAATTACACAGGTATATTATATACCTAGTAAAATCCAGAAACCGTCCATATCCCTTTAGGAAGCCAAAGATGTTTAGTATGTTCCATTGACAATATTTACTTATTAATGGATAAAATGTTTTTAGAAAGTAAATAGTAAATGCAGCCTTTCATTTGTAACTGATATATTTCATATATATATATATATATATATATATATTCATCTAGACTCTACCTGATCCATCCTCCTCGATTACTCTCTACTGATAACTACAAAAACACCCCCCAACCATATAGCTCTCAGGATGTGATGTAATAAATACATCATGGATTCATGTTCTGGTAAACAGAGTCTTCGGAAATTCATATTTTCTATTTTTTTTCGTTGTTCAGTCAGTTCAGACTCTCTGTGACCTCATTGACTGTAATACAACAGGACATCTTTATGTCCATGTTAATGCTGATCCATTTGGTTTTCATGGCAGAGATATTGGAGTGGGTTGCCAGTTGCTTCTCCAGTGGGCCACAGCATTCAGCTCCTGATATTCCTAGGTGGTTTCCCATTCAAGTACTGACCAGGCCTAACCCTGCTTGGCTTCAGGGTGTTGTGACCTCTTGGTTCCCTGGCTGGAATTGAAGTCACAGTGGTGAAAGTAACAAATCCTAACATCTAGACCACCAGGGCACCCTATCTGTGGTTTACATCGCTCCTAATATGGTTAGTTTGGCACATATGGTAAACACAGTTTATTTTTCTTAAACTGCAGTCATCATTTAACTGTAGCTTTCTTTTTAACCCCAGTTAGACATTAAATAACATTATATCTACTCCTCTTGTTTCTTGTGTTCCACTTTGTACGCATTTTATGAAAAAATAGCAAAAGGGCACAAAGCTGCCACCTAGTGGTGAAGACAGTGATTACACAAATCATGTCTCTCATGATAAAGTATAAGAAGAAAAAGTAAATTGGACAAAAATAATCAACATTATATCAGTAACAGACATGCTAATGGAACCACCATGAAAAGTGTGAAATGTTTGCTGTTTTGACTAGACATTCATTACATAGTGCGAACCGTTTCACTTTGCCTCCACACTCTGTATAGTGTATTTTGTATATAGGACTGTACATAGGACTGGTGATAATTCTAGGTTAAAAGGGACGCTAAAACCTTTTTTTGTTGTTGCATCTGAAAAACTGTATTTGAAGCTGTCAAAGAAAAAAAAAATATTCCACTATTTAACTGATCTGATGATTCATACATGTCTGCCAATGAAATCTTCAGATGTTTGTATCCTCTGTGCATTTCCTGTTAGTTTCAAAGAAGTTTAAAGGACCACTGCATAATGCAAAAACATTAAGTCTGACTCAGAGCATAATTAAGCAGGAAAAAAGTAATTCAGCTAGTTCTTAATTAATAAATGCATACACCTCTGCAGGACCCTGGAGAGATCCATGATACATTAGTGGAAGTTATGTGTTTGAGAGGGGTGTTCTGGAGAAGTATTGTTGCAGTGAATGATGCAAGGGGTCTGCTTTTGAGCCAGTGAATGGGCGTTGTGTCTATTTCAATCTTATCCAATTATCTTTATAATGACTATCTGTTCCCTCATTCCCCAACCCTCTCTACACTAAGAGAGAAAGTAAAAGAGTTCCAGAAAAAAAAAGTACTTCTGCTTCATTAACTATTCTAAAGCCTCTGACTGCGTGGATCACAACAATATGATGGGGTTACCAGATCATCTCATTCGTCTGGAATCTGTATGTGGACCAAGAAGCCACATTCAGAAACAAACATGAAACCACCAAATGGTAAACAAGGAGTGACACGCAGGTCCGCCACGCTCAATGGTAATCTTATTACACTTTCCTATTTGCCTTTAACAAAATATACATGTCACCGTGTGTCAACCGCTCCCATTTTCCTTTTTCTATTATTAAAACAGTCTATGAAAACAACCTAGAACTGGTTAGATAGTTTATCTGCAAATCAGTGCACTAAATATGTTTAACATCCGTTAGATAACCTGCTCTGGTCATTTGATTTATATCAACATAACTAAAATAAAACTTGTCATAAATTAACATGTGCCTTTCAAAACTTCATTATATAGATTTTACCTATTACCTTACCGACCTTCCACGCCTGCAGCGTCCTCTAAGGAGGTACCATGGAGAGCACTGTCCCGGACCACTCCAGCACCTAACAGCCTCCTCCTCATGATCAGAGCACTACTGTCAATGTATCTGGAATGAGTGTTCCGTCCCGCTCCAGTCACCCCATATTTCTTTATAAATATCCACTGTATCGTTTAGTGTAGCCGTCATATGTTCATGTCATAATAAAGTTAATTTTGTGAATAACCGAGTGGATATCAAGTGATTTCTTCCGCCAGTTCCCTGCGAGACTGCTCTTTGCCGCCAGCATAACAAATTGAAGCCATTTATTCTGGTGTACACGGAAATTTTGTACCGCTAGCCCCAGTAGACATAGTCCCATATTGGGTAGTATTTTTGTGTTCAATGTCTTAGAGACCAGATCGGCCACCTTTGTCCACATTGATTGGGCAATTGGGCAGTCCCACCAAATATGGCGGAAGGATCCCCCTGTGATGCAGCCTCTAAAGCACTCGGGAGAGACTTTAGGGTCCATTTTGTGTAACCTATCTGGTGTGTAGTAGGATCTTAATAGTACTTTGGTTGATGTTTCCAAATGACTAAAATACCTGGACCCCTTTGTCAATTCTAGGTGTACTTTAGACCATTTGCTCATGTCCCATTCCTCTCCCATATCCAGTTCCCAATGCTTAATGTGTTTAGGTTTGCTAGCCATGTCACTTGAGTTGAATATTGCGTACAATTCCCCCAATATTCCCCTAGTAAGTGGGGTTTTATTACAGATTAGTGTGAACCAAGTTGATCTGGGCGGGCCCCATTTACGAAGTTTAGTGGATACATTATGTCGAATTTTATTGTAGTTGAAGTATTCACTGGACGGAAGATTGTGTGTAAATTTCTCATTATTTAGCACTGTGCCATCTCTAACCCAGCCTTCAAACCTATCTAGCTTTCTTGAGGTCCACCAGTCTTTGGATAGCGAACCCATCTCATCCAGAGTGCTTGGGGAAGGGAGTGTTGTGGTTGCATAGGAGATATTGGGACTTAACTGTCTATTAGTATTGGCTTTTTCCCATTCATTCAGTGTTAATGCTATCATCGGGTTGTTTCGGGCCAGATCAGGGGGTAACCGGGAAGATGGATCCCATATTAGAGTATCCCATTTGAATGGTATAATTTGGTAGTTTTCTACAAAAACCCAAAGTGGCTGATGCTCTGTCGAGTGTGCCTGGGGTAGGAAAGAAATCTGGGCTGCCCTGAAATATTTGAGGAGGTCGGGACATCCCAATCCTCCGGAGGATCTATTCCTCATCATAATGGATTTCCTTATTCTTGGGCGCTTGTAGTTCCATATAAATCTGAATATTGCATTTTGAAAACTATTCAGGTCTCTTTTGTTTATATGAATCCTGAAAAAGTACAGAATTCTGGGGAGAATATTCATTTTTATTGCATTAATCCTCCCCGACCATGAGAGATTATATTTATTCCATTTCAAGTCCTGGTTCAGGGTCTTGTATAACGGGAGACTGATATAGGTCGGTGATCGCTGGAGTGATCTTGATGCCTAAATAATTTATATGTTTTTCTGGCCAAGCAAAGGGGGTGTCGAGTTTTAAGAGTGTCCCTTAAAGTCTGGGGAGTCTGTGCCAAGATCGCTTCCGTCTTATCCATGTTAATTTTGAGTCCCGAAATGACCCCGAAGGACTCCATCAGGGACATCAGGGCTGGTATTGACTGAAGTGGGTTTGTAAGTGTACACAGGATGTCATCGGCAAAGAGGCAACACTTAAACTGGTGCAGGCCTACATTTAATCCTGTTATTATTGCGCTATTCCTAATAGCCTGAGCCAAAGGCTCAATGGCCAGCTCGAACAGAAGGGGGGATAAGGGGCAGCCCTGTCTGGTGCCTCTTCTAATATTAATAAGGGAATGGTCAACCCCTGGGATGCTATTGTTGGCAGTTGGATTGTTGTAGAAAGACTTAATCACATTCACAAAGTTACCCACCAACCCAAACTTTGTCAGCGTGGCATGCAGGTATGGCCATTCAATGGAGTCAAATGCTTTCTCCAGGTCTAGTCCTATAGTACATAAAGGGGTATCATCTAACTTAGCTAAATGGAATATGTTGAGGAGTCTTTTTATATTATCTCCTGCCTGTCTGTAAGAAATAAAGCCCACTTGGTCCTTATGGATCAGACTAGGTAGGAAGTTCGCTAATCTGGTGGCCAAAATTTTCCCAAGAATTTTTACATCTCCATTCAAAAGAGAGATGGGTCTGAAGTTTTTAACCAGTAGAGGATCTCTGCCCGGTTTAGGGAGGAAGATTAAGCTCGCTTGGTTAAGCTCGGGAGGCATGGCCTTCCCCTCCATTATATCCTTAAAAAGCTTTTTCAACTTTGGGGCGAGTTGCGTATCGAAAGCGGCATAATAATTATTTGTAAAGCCGTCGGGACCAGGGGCTTTACCCTTCTTCGGGGTCTTAATTGTTTTACTAATCTCGTCTACTGAGATCTCAGCATTCAATAAACTTAAATCCTCCTCAGTGGCTGAAGGGAGGTCATAGGAGTTCAGAAATTTGTGTATTTTGTAACTGTTGGCCGCCAATTTGGACGAGTAAATGTCTTGATAATAATTTCTAAATGTTTCTTTGATCTCATCTTGTTTCATAGTGAATACCCCTCTAACATCCCTAACTTGGTGAATACGCGCAGAGTTATGTCTCAGGTTTAATTTCCTGGCTAACATGGGCGAGGGCTTATTAATTTGGCAGTAAAATTTATGGCTCGTTCCTCTGATAGCCTATTCAGTCCTTTCTGCCAATATGGCATCTAATTCTGCTCTGGTTCGATCTAATACAATCTGCGTTTCCCTGGTAAATTTATTCTGGTTTAACTTTTCAAGATACTGTAATTTCTTAAAAAGTTTGTTTTCCTTGCTGAGTAATTTTTTCCTATGGGCTGCCGATATTTTTATAATTATCCCCCTAATGTAGGCCTTGTGGGCAACCCATGACCATCCTATTTCCGTCTCTGGAATATCGTTGAGAGCAAAGAAGGTGTTAATTTCCTCTTCTATTTGGGCCTGTACCTCTGGACTCGTAATCAGCTTGTCATTTAAACGCCAAGCATGGATGTGGGAATTATTTTGGTTTAGACTTAATTTACAAGAAATTAACGAGTGGTCTGACCATGGGCAGGGTAAAATTTGGGCATCTGACGAGTTATTGAACAGTGAGGAGTGCATCATCAAAGCGTCAATCCTGGAGTAGGTATTGTGGGTGGGGGAAAAGAATGTATACTGCCTTTCAGAGGGATGAAACCCCCTCCAGGCGTCTACTAATTCCAGTTCCTTAAGTAGGGAATAAATGATGTTAAGTTTTCTAGAATCTCTAGTATATGAAGGTGTCCCTGACCTGTCAAGGAAAGGCTGAAGCGCCAAGTTCAGGTCCCCGCCCATGATAATTTTCCCTCTGTCTTCTTGTTTTAGAAGGTTCAGTAATTTGATAAGAGTGTTGTGCGGGTTAACAGTGGGGGCATATAAATTCACCAGAGACCGTAAGATCCAGAATCGTACCTGAGAGTATGAAGAAATTACCCTCCTTATCCTTTTCCTGCTTTTCTAATTTGAAGGGGAGGTTTTTGTGAAGGAGAATGGCCATACCTGCTTTCTTGGAGAGCTGTGAACAAGTATAGAAATTGGGGTAATCCTTGTGGAGAAATTTCGGTACTTTGTCTCTTGCAAAATGGGTTTCCTGTAGGAAAGTTATAGATGGCTTGTTCCTTTTATAAAAGAGGAAGGCTTTACGTCTTTTAAACAGGGAGTTGAAGCCTTTTACGTTATGTGTTATTATGTTGTGTGAGTGATCAGTCATGGCGGTCTGTTATCTAGGTGTGTTAAAGTCGCTGGAACGTTACCCCATACGGACCTCTCTGCCTCAGCTCCTACTTTCCCTGCCAGCCGGCCCGGGACACGCCCACCTTGTTTCGCTCCAGACGTGAACGACTTCAGGTATTCCTTAGTCCGCCAGGCACCAGCGGGAAAACATGCAAATAACAAAAAAACAACATCAGTACAAAACAGTATAAACAAAAAAAGGGGGGGGGGAGGAAAGCGCACACCAAATCCTAGAGCAGATCTATAAATTTATTCCAACAAAAAGTTTGTATAACAAATGGACACTCACATGTGGGACCCTCTAGATAGAGGTGTCAGAAATCACTCATAAAATAGTTCTTGGTCTTTCACAAAAGTGGGCAATAAGATGGTCGCCAGGCTTGAAATCTCTATAGATCTGGTCAATGTGGTAGTCACCAGGCTTGGGATCTCTATAGAATATCAACTCTGGTATACTTAACTTCGGGGTGCTGAGCCCAAAGAATATAAAGTATCAGAGGATCTATGGCTAAAAACTCAGTTGATAAATGGATAAAAGATCAAAAGAGCGAGGAGGCCAAAAAATCCAAATATGAGTGATTTTGTATTTTTTGTATTTGGTGCATATATATATTGTACGTTTTTTGCTGACTTTTATTTGTGCGAAGACATATATATATTTTTCTATATATATCTGTATATATATATATATATATATATATATATATATATATATATATATGTGTGTATATATATTTCTATATATGTGTTTTTCTACTTACATTTCAGTATATATTTTCATTCATATATCCTCATACATGTTTAACCTTGCTTAGGTATTGGCTTAACGTTACGGTTTGTCATCTCCATACTTTTTAGGCGCTATAGTATTTAATAGGTTTCCTTACATCGGGAATTCTAGGTCCTCTCTTTCAGTACAAAACAGTACCCGATTAGTAAACCATTGATGACAGTAATTCCTCCCCAGACTACTACTCATAGACTTCACGTTGGGGTTAAAGGAAGGCGACTTACCCCCCCAAATTAACCCAACAGGGAGAAAACTATCAAATAACACCACCAAAACTAGCTCTAACAGTATCATGGGTTCTAAACCCCTACTTAACATAGAGCTTAGCCACTTAAGGTAGCCATCCTGAGTACTCTAGTAATTATGCATAATGTTAAGCGAGACAAAGAATAATAGAAAAACATTAGTAAAACAGTACTACAGTTCCACCCAATACCCCCAGCTGGCTAAAGAGATTGGTTGTGAAAAAATAAACCCAGCACTAGCTAACTGCCCCCGGGCTAAACTTGGCCTCCATCCCCTGTATGACCCAATTAAACTAATGCAAAAACAAAGATACAATACTGAATTGAATTAGAGTCCTTTTTGTGAGCAATGTCCAAGCGTGTGCAAAGGATCTGGAAGTCCGCCTTTCCTTCTGCAAATCCCGAGGTGGAACCCAGGTTCTCTTTGTAGCGTAGAGAGTATTATGGAAAAAGAGTGTGGACTTGGAAAAATGTTAGGATACGGGGTCCTCCGCTAGTTCCTGCTCACGGTGCTTGATATCCCTCATAGGGTTGCAAAATGGGCTTTGATCTTTACAGCAGTGGGATTCCTTGACCCTTCTTGGCCTGCCTCATTTCCGCCTGAAGGAAGGAATGTTCTTCCTCGGATTCCATAGGCACGAGTTTCAGTCTGTTCAGAAGGCTTTGGCTTTCCTCAAACGATATCACCTTGAAGGATTTTCCTTTATAAGTGAACAAAAGTGCGAATGGGAACCCCCATTTGTATGCTATCTTGTAGTGGGAGAGCACTCTCGCAATGTGGGTCTCATCTCCCTCCTTTTCTGAAGGGTAGAAGGGGATAGGTCCATATAGATTTGAATCTTGGTGCCGTCTGGGCCTAGGATTTCCCTCCTTAGTCTGGTTTCCGCAAGGATCAAATCTCTAGCCTTTTGCTGGGCAAATCTAATAATGATGTCTCTGGGTAGGTTTTGGTCCCTAGAAGATCCCAGCGCTCTATGAGCTCTTTCTATTGCCCAGTTTGATTCCTCGACCGAAGGAAGGATCATGCTTATAGCATCTCTAGAATATTGTAGAACGTCCGTTATTTTATTGGGGACACCCCTCAGCCTAATGTTATGCCTGCAGGATCTATTCTACAGGTCCTCTACTTTATCCTCCAACATCTGAATCTTAGATGCATTTTGTAGGATATCCTGCTTGTCAAGCGCTTGGGTCACTGCGATTTGATCAGTGCTTTCCTCCAGGCCTTGCAGCCTCTGGTTTAGAGATTGGATGTCCGACCTTAGTTCATCCACTGCATGTTTGATTTCAACTTGAAGGATCTGCTTGATTTTAATTAAGGTCCCGTCAGTTAGTTCCATTTGAGCTGGTTGGGAGCTCTGCGCTGATTTGTGGATCGGCGACTCTGGCTGTTCAGGATTAGGACTCAGATTTGGGTTGCGATTTGTGTCAGGTGGTTTGTAGAACTCCTGGATCCCCTTCCCAGACTGTTTATTTTGTACTTTGCTTGTACTATGACTTGAAAATCTTTCTATGAGGTTGAAACGCTGGTTCTGAGGCCCTGGCAGGGGCGGCCCGTCCATTGGGGCGTCAGGGCAAACGCCCCCCCAAATATTTTCTTCACCCTGCAATAAAAAAAACACAACAATGTATTAGTATAACCCAAAAACAAATAAATATAAGGTGTACATCATCATTTCAAGTCTAAATAGTATTAAAATGAATTAAAGTTAGAAAAGGGACACTGTCACTTTAAAATAACTCTTGCGCTACATTAACTAATGCTGTGTATCTATCTATCGCCCCCTGCCTGCACCCTGTGTGATCAATTACAATAGTTACACTGTGTACACTAACCTTTAGACTCTTCTCTTCTCTTCAATGAGTCCTGGCCTGGCCCACTGACCGTTAATGCATGCCGCCCACCATCACAGTGACGATATGCATGGGCGGTCATAAATGTATCAATTAATAAATGACAGTCTTCCATCATTGACCAATCAATGATGGAAGGCTGTCCAGTTACTAAGTGATAAATCTAAACCCACCCAGACCGTTAGCCCTGAGCGCCCGCCAGCAAATAGAGCCTCGAGTTTGATTTTGATTGACTGATACAGTCAATAAAACCACCAGTTCCCTGTCCCTTCCCCCTTTCTGTTTCCTGACCCTGGTCACGCTGAGACTGAGAGACCTCCCTGGCTGAATCTACTCATCTGCTCTGCCTGCCTAACACAGTAAGTCTACACCTGCCTCTGCCTGGCACCTGCCCCTGCCCCTGGCCAAACCAAAACCCCTAGTAGCCCCTAATAAAAGTTAGGGGTGACCAGTTACCCCCAGTCCCCCACTATGCCTGCCTGGCCTGCCAGTGACACCTACCCAGCCACCCACCAACTACCACCGACGACCCTAGGCCTACAATGCCTGGTGCCAGTGCCACCCCCAGCCATCACCCCCATGTGGCCTGTGCCACCCCCGATCAGGCCTGCCCTATGCTAGCCTAGCTATGCCATCATGCCACCACCGGATTACACCGATCACGGGATCGGGGTAGTCGGGTGGTGAGCGGGGTGGCACAGGCCCACATGGGGGTGATCGGATCACCCCCTTGATGAGGCCTGTGCCACCCCTGATGACCTCCATGTATGCCACCCTGCCCGAGGCCCGATCACCACCGGGCCCCCGGCACCACCCCGATGCGGCCTATGCTACCCCGGGTATTCGGGCAGTGAGCGGGGTTGACCAGGCCACATGGGGGTGGATGTTCACCCCCATGAGGCCTGTGCCACCCCTGGTCGTGGCCTATGGGCGACCGATGGGCGCCTGACCGTGACCGACCCCACCCTGGATGAACCATTAACCAACTACCTAACCCCCCCCCCCCCCCCCCCCCTATTTTTATTCCATTTTTAGAAGTAACAGGCATGTATATGTGCCTGTCACTTCTAAAGATAAAATAAAAATAAGGGAAGGGAAAAAAAATACAGTAAAAACATTATTACAATTAATTTACACACAGTAAGCAAACACATTGTTAGTAACACAACACATCGTATACAAAAATAAACAGCTTTAAACAAACATTAATAAAAAATAAAATAAACAGCACATACACACATTGTTAGTACAGTTAGTAACACAACACATTGTATACAAAAATAAACAGCTTTAAACAAACATTAATAAAAAATAAAATAAACAACAGCACATACTTACCTGTAAAATTGACCCCTCCAGCGTTGGCCTTCTGTCCTCTCTGGATATAGTCATGATGATGAAAAATAAATAATCCATGTTGATTGAAGCCAATGATCAAAAATAAAATAATCCATGTTGATTGAAGCCAATGATCAAAAATAATCCAATCTTGATTGAAGCCATTGTCCATCCATCCATTCTGGCCCATTGAAAGAGGCCTCCAAAAAAAAAACCGACGCTCTAAAAAAAAAAAAACAACACACTAAAAAGAGCTCCTCCTACAAGGAGCCCCTCCCGCGATTAATTGTTTTTTTCCCACGGTCTGCTATATATACTAATTTTTGAAGGACTCTGATTGGCTGAAATTTTTGATTGACATCGATTTCAACCAATGAGAGTCTTTAAAAAATTAGCAAATCAGCAAGCAGGTATGGAAGCCTGTAAGGGTAAAAAAGGTTAGTGTGAACTTGTTTGACCCTGTATGTATTATACATATTACAGGGCTATTTTATGTGATATACATGTTACAGGATAATATCCTGTAACATGTATAGCCAAAAAATAGCACTGTAATATGTATAATACATACAGTGTAATAGAAATGCATGAACAATATAATATATCATGAAATAAAGAACATCAATTAATCAAATAATAAATATCAATTAATATATATTGTTGTATGTATATGTTTATGTATATTTATGTGTAATTTTTTATATATATATATATATATATATATATATATATATATATATATATATATAAATTAATATCAAAATATCACAATAAATAAATATATATATATATATATATATATATATATATATATATATAACAATTTGATATATATATATATATATATATTTATTTATTGTGATATATTGATATCAATTTTTATATATATATATATATATATATATATATATATATATATATATATATATATATATATATATATATATTTATATATATATATATATATATATTTTTTTTTTTGGGCCTATATGTTATTTAAGGTTTTTAAGGTACGGTTGGGGCCTATATGGTCCCAATTTGTTATTTAAGGTTTTTAAGGTACGGTTGGGGCCTATATGGTCCCAATTTGTTATTTAAGGTTTTTAAGGTACGGTTGGGGCCTATATGGTCCCAATTTGTTATTTAAGGTTTTTAAGGTACGGTTGGGGCCTATATGGTCCCAATTTGTTATTTAAGGTTTTTAAGGTACGGTTGGGGCCTATATGGTCCCAATTTGTTATTTAGGGTTTTTAAGGTACGGTTGGGGCCTATATGGTCCCAATTTGTTATTTAAGGTTTTTAAGGTGCGGTTGGGGCCTATATGGTCCCAATTTGTTATTTAAGGTTTTTAAGGTACGGTTGGGGCCTATATGGTCCCAATTTGTTATTTAGGGTTTTTAAGGTACGGTTGGGGCCTATATGGTCCCAATTTGTTATTTAGGGTTTTTAAGGTGCGGTTGGGGCCTATATGATCCCAATTTGTTATTTAGGGTTTTTAAGGTGCGGTTGGGGCCTATATGGTCCCAATTTGTTATTTAGGGTTTTTAAGGTACGGTTGGGGCCTATATGGTCCCAATTTGTTATTTAGGGTTTTTAAGGTGCGGTTGGGGCCTATATGGTCCCAATTTGTTATTTAAGGTTTTTAAGGTGCGGTTGGGGCCTATATGATCCCAATTTGTTATTTAGGGTTTTTAAGGTGCGGTTGGGGCCTATATGGTCCCAATTTGTTATTTAGGGTTTTTAAGGTACGGTTGGGGCCTATATGGTCCCAATTTGTTATTTAGGGTTTTTAAGGTACGGTTGGGGCCTATATGGTCCCAATTTGTTATTTAGGGTTTTTAAGGTGCGGTTGGGGCCTATATGGTCCCAATTTGTTATTTAAGGTTTTTAAGGTACGGTTGGGGCCTATATGGTCACACTTGCTCTTTTAAGGTTTTAAACGTTACAGTTTGGGTCTTAAACGTTCTAATGTTTTTTTTTTTGTTTTCTATAACTTCCCAGGTGCAAACTATCTGTGGAATCAGATTTCTTTGGACTCGTTGGTTGACTTACTGGACGTGAATACCCCGAGAAGGAGCGTCAACTGTTGGTGAGTATCATTGCCTTTAATTTTCTGTCCATGTGTATAGGTGCAAATTTGATGGTGATGTAGTCTTGTCACATGAGGGTTTGCAATCTGTAATGTATACCAATGAAATCAACACACTGTTATTTTTAAGTAATTTTGTGACATAATATAAATTAATATACCGTGATCTCTTTCTTTTATTGGTATCAATATCAGAAATGAATACTATTGACTCTCTACTTGTGAAGCCTTTCGCCACCCTAACCTATGAGGAGAAGGTGGAAGTAAAACGGTTAGGAGCTGACCAACCAGAGATAAATCTGCAGCAAATCGCAAGAGATAGAGGGAAGCAATATGTCCGTAATTTCAATACTGAATGGTACAAGAAGAACGACTGGCTTTCTGGAAGCGTTTCTAGGAAGTCCTTATATTGTTTCCCATGCATCCTATTTGGTGGTGACGCTGCTTGGACCAAAACTGGAGTGACTGACGTCAAACATCTAGCTGACAAATTGGCAAAACACAAAAGTTCTAAAGCTCACTTGGATAACAGGATCAAGTTTGAGATGCTTGGACAGGCGAACATTGCTGTTCAACTGGACCAAGGATACCAAGTCAGCATTCAAAAACACAACGAAGAAGTGGCTAAGAACCGGTACATCCTTTCGAAGATAATTGATTGTGTTCGCTTTTGTGGCGCCTTTGAACTGGCATTAAGAGGACATGACGAGAGTGAAACATCGCTAAATCCAGGAGTGTTTAGAGGCCTGGTGGATTTGGTTGGCAGTATCGATAGTGCAATGGAACAGCATTTGAAGACTGCAACTGTGTTTAAGGGCACTTCCAAAACCGTGCAGAATGAGCTACTGGACTGCATGCATGAAGTTATAAAGGAAGTGATTCACCAAGAGCTTAAGGAAGCCCAGTTTGTGGCAATCCAAGCGGATGAAACAACCGATATTTCCGCTAGGACACAGTGCGTTGTAGTCTATCGCTACATTGACAAGAAGCATCAAGTGGTGGAAAGATTTGATGGCTTCACGGAAATGAAATCAACGGATGCAGACTCCATTGCTGCTGTTGTGCTGGAAACACTGAATACTGTTCTCCCAGAGCCAGAAGACAAGAAGAAACTCATAGCTCAAAGCTATGATGGTGCCAGTGTGATGCGTGGAGATCAAGGAGGAGTTCAAAGAAAAATAAAAGACGTGTACCCGAACGCACACTACGTCCATTGCTATGCTCACCAACTGAACCTAATAATGGAGAAAGCAGTTTCAAGGATTGGAAGAGTTAGAGTTTTTTTTTCAAACATAGGCGGCATACCATTTTTTTTTTTTCACGCTCTCCAAAAAGGACTGGAGTTCTGGATGAGGTAGTTGGTAGAAGACTTCCAAGAGGTGCACCGACACGATGGAACTTCAACGTTAGGACCGTGAACGTGATCTACGAGAACAGAGATGCGCTACTTGAGTGTTTCCAGACAATTGAAGCATGTCTAAACTTTGATCCAACATCTATACGGGAAGCCGCAGGTTTCATTGGAATGCTGGAAGACAGGGAGTTCCTTTACTTCCTTAAATTATTTCATTTAATAATGCCACATGTAGACATCCTCTATAGTCAGCTTCAGAAGCGAGACACGGATACTGTTTATATCAAAAAAGTCACAGAAGACTTTGTCGCCAGCATCCAGAAAATCCGGAATTCTGTGGAAGAGATAGAAGCAAGTTTGCCAAGCGATCTAACAGTCAACAGACGGAGTGCGGAGATCTCAACCTTGAGACAACTTTCAAGAGAGGTATGTGACATAGTGGTGGTTCATGCAAAAGAACGATTTTCATTTTCAAATCACCTAGTCAGTGCCAAACTTGTTCAAAGTGACTTGTATAAAACCCATGGCACTTGCTTTCCAACCCAAGCTCTGGAAGACACCGTGCAAGCATATCCAATACTGAAGAAGGAACAATTACGCACTGAGCTGTCACTTCTGTATGGGAAGACAGAGTTTCATACTTGTACAAGTGCTGTTGCTCTGCACAAACTTTTCCATCAATTTAATCTGCAGAATGATTTCACAGAGACAGTGAAATTATTAAGAATCCTGATTACAACACCAATGACTACTGCAGAATCAGAAAGATGCTTCTCAACATTGAAGAGGATAAAAACCTTTTTAAGAAGCACCATGTCCCTGGAGCGGTTGAATGCATTGGCGATGCTCTCAATGGAAAAGCAACTGATTTCCGAGATCCCACACTTCAATGAAAAAACCATTGAGAAGTTTTGTTCTTTGAAAGATCGCCGTGCAAAATTAAAATACAAGTGATTGAAGCAAAGAAGAATGCATACCCCCAAGGTGTGCAAAGATAAACTGCGTTAAGCAGCACCACCTCACACTACCAAACATAACTAGTGGTAAGTAAAGTATGAACGGTGTGTGGGTGTGCATATGGAAGGAGCTATGAAAGGTGTGTGCATGGTCAGTAACAATTGTTGAAGCCTTGGCGTGGTTTGAAGGAATTGGAGGCACTTCCAAGGGTAGCTGTCACTTGTGTACAGGAAGCAAGAATTCCATGTCTGTACAAGTGCTGTTGCTCTGCAGCAACTTTAGCATCAATTTAATCTACATAATTTAACAGAGTGAGTGAAGCTATAAGGAATCCTGCTTACAACAACGAAGACTACTAAAGAACCAGAAAGATGCTTCTCCACATTGAAGAGGATCAAAAAAGTAATTAAAAAGCACCATGGCCCTGTAGCGGTTAAATGCATTGGTTTGAAGGAATTGGAGGCACCTTCAAGGGTACGTAAAGTTCTCAGAAATGGCACCACCTCACTACCAAAAATAACTAGTGGTAAGTAAAGTATGAATGGTGTGTGGGTGTGCATATTGAAGGAGCTATGAAAGGTGTGTGAATGGTCAGTAACAATTGTTGAAGCCTTGGCGTGGCGTTACTGCTCATATGGTTATCCATATGCTAATTCAACGTGTTTGTTTGACATTGATTATTGTGTGGTCTAAACAGAAGTGAAATGTTGTTGTTTTCTTGAATCCCAAGGTCCACTGGTTTGGGCCTATGCAGTGCTGATTGGTCTTCTAAGGTATGTTTGAGGCCTATATGGTCCCACTTGGTCTTCTAAGGTATGTTTGGGGCCTATGGTCACACTTGGTCTTCTAAGGTATGTTTGAGGCCTATATGGTCAAACTTGGTCTTCTAAGGTATGTTTGGGGCCTATATAGTTCCACTTGGTCTTCTAAGGTATGTTTGGGGCCTATGGTCACACTTGGTCTTCTAAGGTATGTTTGGGGCTTATATAGTCACACTTGGTCTTCTAAGGTATGTTTGGGGCCTATATAGTCACACTTGGTCTTCTAAGGTATGTTTGGGGCCTATAGTCACACTTGGTCTTCTAAGGTATGTTTGGGGCTTATATAGTCACACTTGGTCTTCTAAGGTATGTTTGGGGCCTATATAGTCACACTTGGTCTTCTAAGGTATGTTTGGGGCCTATAGTCACACTTGGTCTTCTAAGGTATGTTTGGGGCCTATATAGTCACACTTGGTCTTCTAAGGTATGTTTGGGGCCTATATGGTTCCACTTGGTCGTTTAATGTTTTTTAAGTATGGTTTTGTTCTTGAATGGTATGATTGATTTGCTTGTTTTCTTCCAACCCCAGGTGCAAACCCTATGTGGCTGCAGATTTGTTTCTACTCATTGGTCAACTTAATGAACGTGAATACCCTGAGAAGAAGAGCCGACTAATGGTAGGTGTCACTCCTTTAATTTTTCTGTTAATACGTATAGGTACAATTATGATATTGCTGTAGTCTTGTCACATGAGTTTTTTCAATCTATATTGTATACCAATGAATTTAACACATTGTTACTTTACTTCTTGACATTTCTGCATTGCAGATCATGTATTTCAATGGGCTTCACAAGCATAAGGTCATTGGGCGGGGCTTATAAAGGTCATTATGACGTCAGGGGGAGGAGTTATAAAAATGGGTGTGGTTTGAAAAAGGGGGAGTGGCTATGTTTCGCCCTGTCGCCCCTCCAACTTGAAAAGTCACCAGCCGCCACTGGGCCCTGGTCCACTTTATTAGCTGGGTTTGAAGGTATTGGGTCAAAGCAGTGATGATATAGTTATATACTCATGGATGGCATACTAGCTGCCAGCCTTACGCTTGCATAGGAGCTGCAGACAGTCTGCTCCAAGGAGGTGTTGGTAAACCCTGGCCCAGGGTCCTCGGGAGCATGGCTGGAAGCTTTGGAACAGTTTGTGCATCGCTTACTCTATGGTTCGGCAGCCACCGTTCCTTGCGCAAATACTGTAGAATGCGTGTTTCCTGGTCATAGGTCCTTAGTCTGAGTTAAGATTAGAGACAGGTCTTTCTAGGTCAGAAAATGCTTTCAGCTTGGTATAAATTGTGATTGGGAAGCACAATCCTTGAGATGTCCACTGGGTGTCAGTGTTTGCACACTAATAACTGTGTAATGAAGCCTTGCACAGCCAGGCACACACATGTGCTGTAGGCAAACGTCATCAGCTTGCTGGTATTGCTGAAATGACCCTTCAGGTCTTTGTGTCTTGCAGTTAAATCAGGAACCAACATGTAATGTCCTCTGAATAAGTAGAACTCAGATTTTCATAAAATCCTATTTCTACAGAGGGTAGCCTGAATTAATATGAGGTGGGAGCCCCTCCATCAGATGTTTCTAAATTGCTGCAGGCCTACCCCTGCAGAGCCTGCTTCACAGGCTGGATTTGAGTTCTACGCCACAAAATGGCGGCCGCAGATTCGCAGGTTTTTCTTGAAGTGGGATGACAAGATTACAGACCTTAAACAGAGGTCCTCTCCACAGTAATATTTGCCCAGATTCCTCTTGCGGACCGCTGTTACCTTCCCCCTGCTGAATTGAGGGTAACCCCTTCTGCCTGCGTCTTCTGGGGCCTTGGGGGGGCCAAGTTCTGTATGGTCTATGCGACCTAGTGGATAAAATGTCCGCCTACACGAGGCTCTGCCACCCTTTATGCTTAATTCGGCCACCGGGCCGTCACCCCCGTCTTGCTGGCCTTCACCCCCCCTGTCTCGCCCCTCTCTCGGGCCACTCACCCCACCGGCCACCAGCCTCGCCAGACTCTTCTGCGCCGGTACTTCCGGCGGCTCACACTCCGCTCTGGCCTCTCCTTCCTCCGGTGAGACTCCGCTGTGACAGTCTCCGGGTAGCAGCGGGGCCCCCGCCAGGGGACTCTCCTGCAGCCTCTCCTCTTATTTCTACCTGGCTGCCCTGCCTAACGGATCCCTCCCCGGGGGAAGGGGAGAAGGATCCGACAGGCTCCGTCAAGCTCCTGCACTGCGCGGTCCAACCTTTCCGGAGGGGTCTTGCCGGGTGATGGACTGACGTGAGCTTCGGTCAAAAATAATTGGATCCCCCCAGTCAGTGAGGATAGTAGGGCTTCAAGGAGCCTTCAGACCCCCAAAATAGGTAGATTTTGGCAATTTTTGCTGTATAAAACTGAGGGTTTCTGCGGAGCTCTCACAGGGCCTCATTCTATTATCGGCCGCAGCCGCTGCGGGGCCGCAAGGACCGGCCGCAAGCTATTCTGCTATTCTATTCCCTTACGGCCGTAGGCTCCGGCAGGCTTGCGGCCGGTGCCTTGCTATCTCTTGCGGCCGATCGCGCCGGAGGAAAGCCTTTGATCTAAAACGGCCGCAAGAGATTTGCAATTCAATTGCTCCGGGAAACCTCTCTGCAAGGCTAAAAACGAGCCGCAGTTACTTGCAGGAAAAAGGTCTCGCTAGCACCAATTAAGCACATAAAATAGCTCAAATAAAGCCATCCTGCACTTTGAGAAGACTATAAAGGGATTTTAGGTGTTAGAAAAAATAGCACATAATTATCCTGTACTCAAATCCGTAAAATATTTCATTTTTAATATCCGTAAAATATACATGTAAAAAGTCCAGAGTGCTTGGAGCACCTCAGACACGCCCACGCCGCAGCCGGCAAATAAACAGTTAATTTGAACTCGGGTTTGGGCAGATGTGCAAGCTTGAGAGTGGGTTACTTTTAATCCTCATGTCCCCCAATATGATCCCTAGCATTTACAGAGCTGTACAGTGCAGGCTTGAATTTATTTTTGAGTTTTTATATTTCACAGATTACGGCCGGTTCCAAGATATGCGGCCGGCCGTAAAAGGAGATCCTTGCGGGGCCGTATAATAGAATCGCGAGTTAACTGAACCCTCGCAAGGAATCGCAGCCTTACGGCCGATTTACGGCCGATAATAGAATGAGGCCCACAATGTGCTGCCTTCCTGTTTCAAATTAAACATTTTCACTGAGTTAGATTCACTAAATATTGATGTGGTGGTGAAGGGCTTGTATGGAGAGGCGGTCTCTATATTCACTTAGCCATGTACTCCATTACTTTTCTATATCATCACTGTTGTTGTTCAGTCATGTCCGACTCTACGTGACCCTTAAAGTTTTCTTGGCAAATGTAATATGTAACTATCTGCTTTCATTATCATAAAAACAAACATAACTATTCGCATATACACTTATACTTTCTATTATAATAAGCGGCTTAAACTTTACCGCAATATAAGATTGTGAAATAATTCTTACATAAGTTTGTAGACTTATTGTAACAAGACATCTTAATGTGTACAGTGAAACCTAACTCAGGCAGCAGAGTAGATAAGATTCCATACAAATTTCAGTGTTCATAAGCTCATTATCCTTATCAGTAAAATTACATAAAGACATGACAAAATTAAACCAGTCTCCTACAAGAGATAAGTTATGTGTACCTGTCATTTGGTGGTTCAGTAAAGTTCAAAACAAGGATAAAAGCAGCTCTCTGATACAGAGCTAAATATTAAAATATGTGTATTATATTAAAAATAAAGAATAAAGAAACCATAAAGGGCTCAGGTAAGACATGGAGTGAGATAACATTAGGATTAAATTCTGTCGTTTTATTTTAAATGTTTATAGTTTTAGTTACAAACATACTAATTTACCATCATAGTACTTTACTTACAAGTACTTTATTGATTGAATTATATTAAAAATAAATTTTCTTAGAGAAGATTTATATCAGAGTTTGTCATCAACCACTCTTTCTGATCCTCCAACCAACCATTGGCTGTTCCTAGTTCAGTAATTGTTCATAATTGGTAATGTTTACATGGGGTTTCACTGCATTGTTTTCAGTCTAAATAAATTTAACACTGGTAACATTTCTGGAGTGATATTTTTGCATTTCCTGATGCAAGCAGTCTGCTTCTGGGATAGTGAGGGGTAATAAGCGTTGTGTCTACTTCAATAATATTCAATAAATAAAGTACTGTATATACTCGAGTATAAGCCGAGGCACCTATTTTACCACAAGATACTGGGAAAACGTATTGACTTGAGTATAAGCCGAGGGTGCGAAATGCGTTGCCCCCTGTGTCCCTCTTGTTCCCTCTGTGTCCCCCTCTTGTGTGACCTGTTTCCCCTCCAGTGTCCCCTTCTTGTGCCATCTGTGTCCCCCTCTTGTGTGCCCTCTGTTCCCCTCTCTTGTGCCCCCCCTCTATAAAGATCTCACCTGTCTCTTTCCCCCTCTCCCTCCCTTGTGTCTCTTCCCCCTCTCCATCCCCTGTATCTCTTTCCCTCCCTCTCCCTTGTGTCTCTTTCCCTCCCCCTCCCTTTCCCCTTATCATCCTCCTCATCCTCCCTCCTCATCAACTTTCCCCCTCTCCTTAACCCTTTCCCCTCTCTTACCTTCATCAGCTGCTCCTGCTGCTCTCTGCGCGTCTTCCGGCTGTTACCGTCGGGCATATGCTAGTGACGCGACATCACATGCGCATCCCGTCATTAGCATATGCTGGGTGGACACAGCCAGAAGATGCGCAAAGAGCAGCAGGAGCAGGGAGCAGGGTGACTTGAATATAAGACGGGGGGCTTTTTCAGCATTAAAAAATGTGCTGAAAAACTTGGCTTATACTCGAGTATATACGGTACTTGCCGTTATTCCCAGTCCCATTGGGAACCACAAAACATCAGATGCACTCAATAACTTTTGTACTTATATCCATATTCCACACCAGTGCCCCAGACTAACACAACCCTGAATGGGACTAAGACAGCTGCCAGCGCTGAATATGTACTGCACTCTGATCCAAGATCTGTAAAAGTTGTATTATGTAGAATGTAAAACAAAGCAACTCAGACAGTGCTCTAGAAAGTTCTCTCCAGACATTTGCACCTCTCAAACCTCAGCACCTCAAGCAGTTTATTTTGTTTCCTTGAGCCAACCTTCCTGTGTGATGGATCTACGCATCTGAAATGGTTTTCTCCAACACCTAAGCTGTGTGCTTGTGAAGTCAAATGGAACTCAAAATTGTATCCACTAAAGGATATCCGCAAAAGGGAAAAAAGGAAAAAAGTAATACAGCTAGTTTTTAATTAGAAAAAACAAAATTCGGCCCTGGGGGAATCCATGATACATAGGATAGAAGTTGAGTGTATGAGACGATATTTAGATTTCTGGAGAGATATGGTTGCATTATATGAAGCAAGGAGTCTGCTTCTGGGCCTCATTCTATTATTGGCCGTAGGAGATGCGGGGCCGCAAGGACCGGCTGCAGGCTATTTGCCTATTCTATTCCCTTCCGGCCGGGGGCTCCGGCAGGCTTGCGGCCGGCCCCTTGTTATCCCTTGTGGCCGCACACGCCGCAGGAAAGCCTTTAATCTTAAACGGCCGCAAGAGTTTCGGCCTCAAGAAAAGCCCGGTTGCTATTCAATTGCTCCGGGAACCCTCTCGGCAAGGCTAAAACCGAGCCACAGCTTACTTGCACCAAAAAGGTCCCGCAAGCACACAATTAGGCACATAATAAAGCCATCCTGCAATCTTAAGAGACGTTAAAGTGATTGTAGGTGTTAGCATTCATAGCACAACATTCCCCTACATGCAAATCCGCAAATAATTTTTATTTTAATTCATGTCAAATATCCGTGGACAAAGTCCCGAGGGCTTGGAGCACCTCAGACCCGCCCAGGCTGCGGGACGGAAAATAAACCGTTAATGAAATATCGGATTTGGGCTGATGTGCAAGCTTGAGAGGGGGTTGCTATTAATCCTCATGTCCCCCATTATGATCCCTAGCATTTACAGAGCTTTACAGTGCCATCTTGAATTTATTTTTGCATTTAAAGTTTTCAGACCTTGCGGCCGGTTGCATGATATGCGGCCGGCCGTAAGGGGGATATCCTTGCGGCGCCGTCTATTTGAATTGCAAGGTAAAGGTAGCTCTACACGGGGCCGTAAGACGGCCGCAAGTAATCGCGGCTTTGCGGCGGTTTTACGGCCGATAATAGAATGAGGGCCCATGTAACTATGTAACTAAAAATTTCATGGGGACAAAACCAAGATCATTACCTCCTGCATGTATGAGAATGAAACTAGGATTTCCAAAGCGGTGGGCATAGGTCTCCAACAGCCCACTCACCTGCACCCATCATAACCTTTGGATGCCGCACCATCACACCAGCAGGTAGGACTCAGACACCCCCAGCTGCGAGTTATCACTTGTGACCGTGGGAAACCGGTGGGCCAAGTGGATGTATGAATGGCCGACAATCAACAAACTATTAGGTCGCTGTTCATGGTCTCACATAGGACTGAAAGTGTAGAGGTTCCCATCTTCGTATTCTTTTGACCACTTCCTCAGGTAAACCCAAACGTGCTTCCTCCATTGCTACGCCTATCCGAAATGAATGGGTCCCAAAATCAGCTTTATTAAAACCCAGACGTTGCAGGGGTATTTTTAACACTTTTGGCAAATTGCAAACGGGAAAGGCCATTCTTGTGTACTAACAGCGGACTTGGAAAACAAGGTCGGTGCTGCAGGTAAAGTCTCACAACAATTTGTTCCTCTCCGGTGCAATACAATTTCCTTCCCTTTACCTTCCCGGTCAGCCATATAACCACCCTGAAACCTTGTAGACATGTATCCATCAACTGATCTCCCCCGGACCCTTGCCTGCAAGCCGCAACCAGCTCACCAATTCTGAAGGCCCCAAACAACGCTAGCGGAAAAGCAAGGATTTGTAAGGTATTGTACATATCTACACCAAACAAGTGAAAGGGGCAGCAATAGAAAGAAAGTAATTGGCTGCCTCTTATCCTGCCTATGCTTGCCTTTAAACATGCCTTGTAGCACCTGTTTGACCACACACTTCTTGGTCAGGTCCCTTAACCCAGCTACAGTGCCTTGCAAAAGTATTCACCCCCCCCCCCTTGACTTTTTACCTATTCTGTAACATTATAGAATTAAGTTCAATATTTTGTTAATCTGAATTTTATGTGATGGATCAGAACACAATAGTCTAAGTTGGTGAAGTGAAATAAGAAATATATATACACTAGAATATTGCCTGTCAAAAAATGACGACAATGAAATTGTAAGTGAGCTAATGCTGTTTGGTGCATAATAATAAAATAAATTATACATTAATAAAGTAATATACTTTACCTATTTTCAAGTAATATATGGAGGAAGCATTCTGTTGAAGAGCTGACAATCTGTTTTGATGTTGCTGCAGCATTAGTGCTGTGGAGCTGCTGTGTAAGCGTGATGAATGTGTGCAGTGTAATAGTGTGCGTGCGCGAGGCAAATCCGTTAGCATAGCTGTGTCGCATTGTATAAGTTATTGTTCTAAAATGGCGGCTTATGTGTGGTGTGCGGCTGTGGCGGAATATCCAAAGCTGTTTTGTGGTGTTTTGCGTGTTTAGAGTGCTGTAGCCTCGTTTTCATTTTTTTTTCGGCGGCCATTTTTTCTCTCGCTTAGAGAATTTTTTAGTGTCTAAACTCTTTTATTTTGAGTTTAATTGAGGTGTAACTTAATTTTTTGAGGTCCTGTATGCTCCCTCTTGCTGTAGGTAAGCTTTTTATGTATGTGTTGTGTGTATTTATTGTGTTTTTCATTTTTTCATGTCCGCGAGTTGCGGACGATTTTTGCGAGGTCGTAATTGGTCGTAACGTGTCTCGTACTTTTTTTGCGAGGGACGCAGTTGCTGGCAAGGAGCACCTTTGGCGCTTCTTGCCAGTAACTGAGGCCCTCGCTTCGCGAGGGCCGCAGGCTCGCTGCGCGAACCCGCAAGCATTACCAACAACTTGCATGCTCACAACTATATATGTGATAGAACTATTTTTTTAGAACTAGAAAGCAGAAAATTGTCATGTGTGTATGTATTCACCCCCTTTGTTATGAAGCCCATAAAGAGCTCTGGTGCAACCAATTACCTTCAGAAGTCACATAATTAGTGAAATGATGTCCACCTGTGTGCAATCTAAGTGTCACATGATTTGCCATTACATATACACACCTTTTTTGAAAGGCCTTAGAGGCTGCAACACCCAAGCAAGAGGCACCATTAACCAAACACTGCCATGAAGACCAAGTAACTCTACAAACAAGTAAGGGACACTATTGTTGAGAAGTACAAGTCAGGGTTAGGTTGTAAAAAAATATCCAAATCTTTGATGATCCCCAGGAGCACCATCAAATCTATCATAACCAATCAGAGACTGGAGTATCTGTACATAGGACGACAATAAGCTGTACCCTCCATAGAGTTGGGCTTTATGGCAGAGTGGCCAGAAGAAAGACATCACTTTCAACAAAAAACAAAATGGCACATTTTGAGCTTGCGAAAAGGCATGTGGGAGACTCCCAAAATGTATGGAGGAAGGTGCTCTGGTCTGATGAGACTAAAATTAAACTTTTCGGCCATCAAAGAAAATGCTATGTCTGGCGCAACCCCAAGATAAATGCGTATGTATCCTGCAACAAACAAAAAGTCGTCAAGGTAGTGAGTAATGGTGGAGTAGC
Source organism: Discoglossus pictus (assembly GCA_027410445.1). NCBI lineage: Eukaryota > Metazoa > Chordata > Amphibia > Anura > Alytidae > Discoglossus > Discoglossus pictus. Next base: position 70,074,298 of record CM050166.1, read on the forward strand.
TGGATTCAGAGCATTTCACCCATTGCAAGAAAGTGCTGAAAGTTTCAAAGTATGCACATGAAATGGAACAACCCATCGGGAGGTATAGATCCACATAGTACCTATTATCAAAACTGCAACCCAGAAGCCTATGACTGTCCGGGTTAACCTGCAGGAGCCAGAACATCGACTCAGTGTCCACTTTGGACAGCAAGGCACCCACTCCCACCTTCCTGACTATTTCAGTAGCAGAGTCAAATGAGGCATAAGACACTGAAGAGAAATCTTTATCTATGCCATCATTAACTGAGATACCCCTAGGATAGGAAAGGTGGTGAATTAAACAGAATTTACCCATTTCCCTCTTTGGGACCACTCCCAACGGGAATACTCTCAAGTCAGATATCGGAGGATGCTGGAACGGCCCTGCCATCCTCCCGAGCTGAACTTCCTTGCTTAGCTTTTCCTGAACCACCCCTGGGAATTCTTTTACTGATTTAAGGTTAGACGACTGTGAACCCGAGGGACCAGTCTCGCACAGGATTTTAAAACCTACCCTAAAACTGGGGCTATCCGCACTTGCAGGATTTTCACTATGGGTCCAGGCTTTCCTAGCAAGGCCCACCACTCACTCATGCACCTCGGCCTCTGTCATGGCAATTTTTTGAGAGGGTAATAAATCCCTAAGACCAACCAGCAACTGGGAAGACCTGCGCTTGCTATGATCTATCACAGACCCGCTAGGTCCTGGCAATCCCCAGTGCCAGCACCACTCATGCAGTAGGTGGGGGGGAGGGACTATATAGAAGTATTGGGGTAAATAGGGTAGAGAGGGAAAGGGATGAATTAGTTACCCATGGGGGAGGAGAAGGGGGAGGGTTACAATAGACAGTAGGGAGGTATTAATAGGGGCCTCAAATACAGTGGCAAGCACTTCACATCGGCAGAGCCATAGCAACATAAAGTGTATGCTTGATAACGCAAGAAGTATGCCTGGGAAAATGGACGAGCTAGAAATATTAGCAGTACAAGAAAAATGGGGCTTAATAGGCATTACTGAAACATGGTGGGATGAATCTCATGACTGGACTGTTAATCTGGATGGTTATAACCTATTTAGGAAAGATAGGGGAAATAGTAAAAGAGGAGGAGGGATCTGTCTGTATGTTGAGCCTGAATTTAAGCCTATAGTGAGAGAAGATATTTATGCTGGCACTAACGGCATCATTGAGTCTTTGTGGGTTGAGCTAAATAGTGGAGGAGCTAATTCTAAACGCATATTGGTGGGAGTATGCTATAAACCCTCAAATATAGCTGAAAGTGAGGAAATACAATTATTGTTACAGATTGGAAATGCAGCTAAGCACGGGCAAGTTATAATAATGGGAGACTTTAATTACCCTGAAATAAACTGGATAAATGAGACCAGCAGCTCAGCTAAGGGGAGCAGGTTCTTGAGTACACTCGGGGATCATTATCTGGCCCAGGTAATACAAGAAACTACTAGAAATGGGGCCATCTTGGATTTAGTCATCACAAGTAATATTGATATAATATCAAATGTTAAAATAGGGGAACAGTGATCACAACACAGTATCATTTGAGATTGAATACAAAAAAACAGAGTTGTAAGGGGCCAACAAAAACTCTAAATTTTAAAAGGGCTAACTTTAATGGGCTACGGGCAGCAATACTACATATAGACTGAGACAAAGTACTTACAGGGAAAAATACTGAAAATAAATGGACAACATTCAAATCCTTAGTAAATAAACATACTCATCGGCATGTACCATGTGGAAATAAAATGAATAGGAGTAAATCATATCCCATGTGGCTTAACAATGACTTAAAGATCATGATGAGGAAAAAGAAACATGCATTTAAATTATACAAGAAGGAGGGAACAGAGGCAGCTTTATGTGACTATAAGGAAATCAACAAGGCTTGCAAAAGGGCTATTAGACTGGCTAAAATAGAAAATGAGAAGTCAGTTGCAATGGAAAGTAAGACTAACCCTAAAATATTTTTTAAATATATTAATGGGAAGAAGGCCAGGAAGGAAGCTATAGGAACATTACAATGTGACACAGGCCATCTGATAATATGTGACCAGGAAAAGGCAGATGAGCTAAATAGGTTCTTTTCGTCGGTATACACAAGGGAGGTACCAGTGGTTGGGACACCGCAACATAATGGGGCTACACTACCATCACTAAATAATTGGTTAACGATGGAAGAAATCCAAAAGAGATTGGAGAAAATAAATGATAATAAAACCCCAGGTACTGATGGAATACATTCAAGGGTACTGAGGGAGCTGGGTTCTGTAATAGCCAAACCATTATATCTAATCTTTCAAGACTCACTCACTACAGGGTCTCTACCCGATGACTGGAGAAAAGCAGAGGTGATACCTATATTTAAGAAGGGATCTAGAGCAAATCCGGGGAATTATAGACCAGTGAGCCGCACATCTGTAGTTGGGAAGCTTTTAGAAGGATTAATAAGGGACAGAATACAAGAATATGTCTATTTGAACAAGATCATAGGTAGCAGTCAACATGGATTTATGAAGGAAAGGTAGTGTCAGACTAATCTAATTAGTTTTTATGAGGAGGTTAGTAGGAACTTGGATCAGGGCAACTCAGTGGATGTAGTCTTTTTAGATTTTTCAAAGACATTTCATACAGTGCCACATGGAAGACTAGTGAGCAAACTAAGGGATACAGGAATTGCAGTAAATATCTGCTCATGGATCGAGAGCTGGCTAAAAGACAGAAAGCAAAGGGTTGTTGTAAATGGAACATACTCCGATTGGTCTAATGTGATAAGTGGGGTTCCTTGAGGTTCAGTATTAGGTCCTCTCCTTTTTAACATATTTATTAATGACATAGAAGTAGGACTTGAAAGTAGTGTCTCCATTTTTGCTGATGACACTGAGTTGTGCAAGGTAATAAAATCAGATAATGATGTACTTTCCCTACAAAGGGATTTGCATAAATTAAAGAAATGGGCAGCTAAATGGAAGATGAGATTTAATACAAATAAATGCCAGGTTATTCATTTGGGAAGGAAAAATAGCCATGCAATCTATAATTTTAATGGAGCAAATCTAGGGGTATCAGATATTGAAAGGGATTTGGGAGTACTTGTGGACAACCACCTAGGTAACAGTGCTCAATGCCAAGCACCATCTGCAAAGGCAAATAAAATATTAGCATGTATTAGGAAGGGTATAGAAGCAAGGGAAGCAAATATAATTCTGCCACTATACAAATTTCTAGGACGCCCTCATTTGGAATATGGAGTACAATTTTGGGCACCACTTCATAAAAAGTACATTTTAGAGCTGGAAAAAGTACAGAGAAGGGCTACAAAACTAATAAGGGGAATGGAGGGGCTAAGTTATAAAGAAAGACTAACCAAACGAAACTTATTTTCGCTAGGAAAAAGGTGTCTACGAGGAGATATGATTACCTTATTTAAATACATCCAGGGTCAATATAAGGCTTTGTCAAGTGAACTTTTTGTAGCAAGAGATTTTCAACTGACAAGAGGACACCCTTTGAGGTTAGAGGAAAAAATATTTCACCTTAAACAAAGAAAAGGGTTCTTCACAGTTAGGGTGGTTAAACTGTGGAATTCTCTACCAAAGGAGGTGGTAACAGCGAATTCGATAGACAACTTCAAAAAGGGGTTAGATATATTTTTGAATAAAGAGGGCATTCAAGGCTATCCTAGATAACTAGCGAAGGAATATTGATCCAGGGAGAAATTTGATCGCCAGTTTCTGGGGTCAGGAAGGAATTTTGCTTTTCTTCCCCTTATGAGACAATTGGCAAAGTTTCAATTGTTTTTTTTTTCTGTTTGCCTTCCTCTGGATCAATTAACAATTAATAATAAATAGGGCACATTAAAAAGATCAATAGAGATCTAAAAAGGTTGAACTTGAGGGACTAACTCTTTATTCATCCTCCAATACTATACTATTAATAATTATTTAATCAACAAATTAATTAATAACTAATCCGCATATTGCAGATCAGAGGAGATCTTAACAGGTTGAACTTGATGGACTGAAAGTCTTTTTTCAACCTTAATTACTATGTAACTATGTAACTATGCAGGCCCAGACCATGACACTCCCACCACCAAAAGTATACATATATACTGAGGAAAGCTAGCGGAAATAATCCCTAAATGACAGATAAACAGATAAGGCACAAAGAATACAAAAACACTGATATGAGATGAAACCCTCAGTTTGAAGGTAAACAGCGATGCAGAGAGAGTGGAGGCAGCATCTGACATAATCAGGTAAATGCATATAGGGGGAATCAACACAACATATTATAGAAAACATATATACACATATAGACATATGTGTATATATGTTTTCGATTTCCATGGGTCTGCCGTTAAATTTGTATTTTTCTGAGGTCATATTTTTTTCACCAAGCCTGCATGTGTGACGGGGCCACTGGCTGCAATGAACGCCTTTGGCACTCATTGCAGCCTAAGTGCTGCGCGGCTGCTTAATTGCTAATTTTAGCCTAAGTCCCGCGTGCTTCAATGCCTTACCTCGCTTTGCGAAGGCTCGCAAGCGTGACAACAACTCACAGTTTGACAATTACTATAGTATCTGAAAGAGGTAGGTATGTCCAACACAGCTAAGAGAGACAAAAAAATACTTGAAATTGTGATGTGTTTGGATTTCTTTATATATACATAGACAGAATGTATCACATATTATAATTGTCTAACTATGAGACGTTGTCAAGCTGTTTGCGTGGTGCCTTGCGTACGATTAAGGTCTGGAGACTGGCTAGGCCACTCGAGGACCTTAATGTGCTTCTTCTTGAGCCACTCCTTTGTTGCTTTGGCTGTGTGTTTTGGGTCATTGTCATGCTGAAATACCCATCCACAACCCATTTTCAATGCCCTGGCTGAGGGAGGGAGGTTTTTAGAGTGTTCCCTGGGTCATAGGCAACATTCCTCCTCCTCCAAACACGGCGAGTTGAGTTGATGACAAAGAGCTCTATTTTGGTCACATCTGACCACAACGTTTTCACCCAGTTCTCCTCTGAATCATTCAGATGTTCATTGGCAAACTACAGACGGGCCTGTACATGTGTTTTCTTGATCAGGGGGACCTTGCGAGTGCTCCATGATTTCAGTCCTTCACGGGGTAGTGTGTTACCAATTGTTTTCTTGGTGACTATGGTCCTAGGTGCCTTGAGATCATTAACAAGATCCTCCCGTGTAGTTCTGGGTTGATTGCTCACAATTTTCATGATCATTGAAACTCCACGAGGTGAGATCTTGCATGGAGCATCAGACCAAGGGAGACTGGCAGTTATTTTGTGTTTCTTCCATTTGCTAATAATCGCACCAACTGTAGTCACCTTCTCACCAAGCTGCTTGGCGATGGTCTTGTAGCCCATCCCAGCCTTGTGTAGGTCTACAATCTTGTCCCTGACATCCCTGGACAGCTCTTTGGTCTTGGCCATTGTGGAGAGTTTGGAATCTGATTGATTGCTTTTGTGGACAGGTGTCTTTTATACAGGTAACAAGCTGAGATTAGGAGCACTTCCTTTAAGAGAGTGCTCCTAAACTCAGCTCGTTACCTGTATAAAAGACACCTGGGAGCCAGTAATCTTGCTGATTGATAGGGGATCAAAAACTTATTTCCCTCACTGTACTGCATATCAATTCATAACTTTTTTGACATACCATTACAATTATAGACTGAACATTTCTTTGTCACTGGCCAAACGTTCAAAATCGGCAGGGGATTAAATACTCCCCCCCCTCCCCACTGTACTTCCTACACTGAAAGCTCTTGCGTATAAAGCAGGATTTGTGCATATGGTCTGAGTGCCATAATATTGCGCATGAAAAGATTACAATAAACATGTAACCTAGGGAAAAAGGGTCCTCTAAACAATTTTACGTTATACCGTAAATTACATCGCTTGATTAGAATGGGGGCCATTGTACTTATGTTTGAGCATAAACTCCCTTATCTCTAAAATGTTTACTAAAAATAAAACATGTTCTGTTTTGACAGTATTTAGTTGAAAAAGTACTTATTATTTTTTAATTAGATCAGTGAATGTAAACCAGTGTAACCAAGATGATGGAAGGAACGATCTACATTATGAGAGTAGCTATCTTGGACACAAATGAAAACCATATCAGAAGTGTTGATGTAGTTTAGATTTATATCAACAGAGATTGGATGTCGCTGAGTACCTTGAATACCGAAACATAGTTAAAAGTTCCATGTGTAGGCTGCATGAGAGACCAGTCTCCAGTCTGCAGAGGCTGTAGGAGACTTGTCTGAATGTCAGCTGAAACTCCAACATCCTCAATATATGTCCTATGTACTGCCATGTAACATGTTATTTAATAAGGTGGCCACATACACCACCAGATATGAAATACTCCTGCTTTAGTGGAGGGGAGGGTGTATTAAGAGTTTTTAACTTTCTTGTAAAACTGAGAGCTACAATGTTATAACGATATACCTCTGTGTTGTGTTTAGGCCTAGTGCCACAAGTCTTAGTCCTAGGGCAGCACATTTTTATGGGGCAGCGCGATGCTTGAAGATGCCTGTACGAAACCATAAAACAATGGTTGCACAGACAAGGAAATGCCTATTTGTAGTGACATTTTGCCCCTAAGTGCACCTAAAACTTTATGATATATGTAAGTATTCATAGACCTATAAGTTTGGAGACAGGAAGAGGATAGGAGGAATAATAACGCGTGTGCTCAAGTGATTATGCTTAGGGGCACATGAGTCTGAATGAGCAACATAAAACCTACATACGTCCATGGGATCAGGTACAAGGTGTGATCAAGTAATCTGTTTATACCAGTTTGTGGTAAGATATTTTTCACCTTTCACATTTGATGGCAGTAGGAAGATCCAAGAAGCAGTTCTGGGGACATTTCATAATAATATGAGAAAGTACTACTTTACAGGAAGGGTAGTAGAAAATTGCAACAGCCTTCCAGTGGTATAGTCAAATATAGTTATGGAATTTAAGCAAAATTGGGATACTTTGAGGCCGACGTCGAGGGTTAGATGAGACGGAGCCGGCTAGGCTAGTCCGATAGGGAATGTGAGTGTATCCTGAACAGTGGGGGTCTGTATTCTTAACTCCCGAACTATAGTAGCTGCCTATGAGGAAATACATTGTATTAGTTATATATGACGAAAGAGATCAAACCCAAAGCTGGTATTTATATATTACTAGCGAATTGCCCGTCAAAAAATGACGGCAATGAAATTGTAAGGTAGCTAATGCTGTTTGGTGTGTAATAATGAAATACGTAATACATTAAGAAATTAATATACTTTACCTATTTTGAAGCATTGTGTTGAAGAGCTGACAATCTGTTTTGATGTTGCTGCAGCGTTAGTGGTGTGGAGCTGCTGTGTAAGCGTGCTGAATGTGTGCAGTGTAATACTGTGCGTGCGCGAGACAAAACCGTTAGCATAGTCGTGTACTTCCGCATTGGCGTAAAATGGCGGGTAATGTGTGGTATGCATCTTAGCGGAATATCCGTAGGTCTTTTGTGGTGTTTTGCGAGTTTCTTGTGGTGTTTTGCGTGTTTAGAGTGCTGTAGCCTCGTTTTCGTTTTGTTCGGCGGCCATTTTTTCTCTCGCTTATAGAATTTTTTAGTGTTTAAAATCTTTTATTTTGAGTTAAATTAAGGTGTAACTTGGTTTTTTGAGGTCCTGGGTGCTCCCTCTTGCTGTAGGTAAGCTTTTTATGTATGTGTTGTGTGTATTTATTGTGTTTTAAATTTGTTTATGTTCGCGGGTTGCGGGCGATTTTTGCGAGGTCGTAATGTGTACTAACGTGTCTCGTATGGTGTTTGCGGTTGTAGCCTCTTTTTCATTTTGTTCGTCGGCCATTTTTTCTGTCGCTTAGCGAATTGTTTAGTGTGTAAACTCTTTTATTTTCAGTGAAATGAAGGTGTAAGTGTATTTTTTGAGGTCCTGGATGCTCCCTCTTGCTGTAGGTAAGCTTTTTATGTATGTGCTGTGTGCATTTATTGTGTTTTGAATTTTGTAATGTTCGCGAGTTGCGTCCAAGTGTTGCGAGGTCGTAATGTGTGTTAACGTGTCTCGTATGTTGTTTGCGTTGCGAGGTAAAGTTTGCGAGGGTCGTAGTTGGTGTGTCGTGTTGTTTGCGTTGCAACGTAAAGTTTGCGAGGGTCGCAGTTGCTGGCAAGGAGCGAGGGCCGCGGCTCGCTGTGCGAGCCCGCAAGCATTTGCAACAACTCATACGCTCACAACTAGATATGTGATATTATTATTATTATTATTATCTTTATTTATATCGCGCCAACATATTCCGTAGCGCTGTACAGGGGTTGAGTACATTGCAGAAAACAAATTAAACACCTTGTAAAGAATGGAGGGCCCTGTTTTTGAGCATAAAATCAAATGTACATAGAGCTTGTTTCCAAGGCCTGACACAAGATTGAAAACTCGCAAACTTACAATATATATATACCATTAGGGTGAAGCCACTATACCCTGTATACCCCCCAAACATTTTTTTTAAAGAAAAGTCTGATTTCTAGACAATATCTAAAATAGTAAAGGGGTGTTTTATCCCATTCTTTTCATTGTTTTTAAATGTTGAAGTGTGCATCGTTGTTCTTGTAAATAAAGATGATTATAACATTTTTAAAATAAATAAATATTTTTTTCTTAAATTTCACATTAATATAGTCCTAAGCACTTTTAGTGGGAGTTAAAAAAAACTCCTATTAGTCCTTGAGTACTTTGAGGCCATGTCTACAATGGACTCCTATGATCATGTAACTGAGGATGAAGTCTCTGGTCTTCTGTCAAACTAGTACCTTTCAACTTGCCCACACTTTCTTTCTTAACTATCGCACATCTATTTGACTTCTTCCTAAACACTCGCTAGGGAAACATGTGTTAATTATACCCATCATCAAAAAAAAACTAATTTGACCCAGCTTTTGCATCCAACTATAGCCCTATCTCTCTACTTTCCTTGGCTTCAAAACTTCTTGAGTGGCTCTTCTACAAGCATCTAACCCAATTCCTTTCCTCCAACTCTCCTCTTGATCCCAACACTAACACTCTACAGAGACAGTTTTTTTCAAGTCACTAATAACCTGCTCACAGCTAAGTCAAAGGGTGACTTCTCTCTACTAATTCTCATGTCTTTTTCAGCTTCCTCTGATACAGTTGGCCACCCTCTTCTTATCCAAATTCTCAATTCCCTCTGTATTTTGGACACAGTTCTCATGTCTACTTCTCTGGTACCTCTTGTTTTCTACACACACTGAATGTTCTCCATCTATGCATCCTCCCATAGGAGTCTATTACAATCTTTTAATAACAATGAAATCTATCTCTTAGCTCCAGCCCTATCAACCTCTCTTTTAGCACATGTTACCAACTACCTCTCAGACACATGCTCCTGTATGACCCCCATTAACTAAAAATCAACATGTCAAAGACTGAGCTCCTAAACTTCCCACCCTCTACTACAGCTCCCACTCCTACTACAGCTCCCACTTGGTTCTCACTGTTGACAATGCCATCAACACCTTGACCCTTACCACTCTTCATTACTCACATACAATAAATAACCAAAACATGTCATCTTCACCTAAAAGATGCTAAAATACCTTAGTAACTTACACAAGACACAACTAAAATTTGAATCCATTCCCTCATCATATCTCAACTTGACTACTGCAACTCATTCATTATTGTGTTACATCATCCAATTGTCTTAACTCCAATCCCTAATGAACACTCCCTCTAGCCTCATCTACCACACTCAGAATCTGCAGAACCCCTCTGCCAGTCACTCCACTGGCTTCCTATAGTCTCTAAAATAACATTTCAAATCCTAACCGTAACATACAAAGCTCTTGACCACACCTTCAGAAACTCACAAAAAATGCATCTGTTTTTAAAAGCATTTCACATTATTCACACACAACCTTCATTATAACAAACAGTCACTTACACTAGCATCAGTCTACTGCCTTTATCACTGCCATCTTGCATATGTCACCCTCTTGTCTCATACCTCACCCTTACATTCTTGATTGTAAACTCTTCTGAGTAGGAATCTCAACCTTGTTGCACCAACTCTGTTTCCCCAAGTATTGTAGTGACTCATTTGTCTTGTATTTGTATTGTATTGTATATGTACTTGTATTTCTACTTACCTAAAAACTTGTCTACACCTTTGTAATTTACTATTTGCCATGTTTAGTCTATGGGTATCTCTGTATAGATCTAAATAAAAACATACTGGCCAGGAGTCACTAATACATATTATGGTGCATATCTGCCAATCCCAGATTAGTCATGGGTAGATAGATAGAGATAGATAGACTGCTTAACGGCACTGTCCTAATGATTTATTTCTTTAATTCCTAAACATAAATGATGTTAATAAATCGTTTGCTTTTTCCTCACATATCCTCCACTCGCAATATACATCCTTCATCCACATCTAATAGATCTTAGTTTCATTCATCGCACATCATTGTATAAAATCATGATCACAATATCAAGTATCTCATTTTTTTTATCATTTGCTAATTTTTTATCATTACTTGTAAGTAATCATTATGTAGCACTTTTTATTGCTCTAGCAATCACAATATATTTTCCAAGTACACTTAAAGAGCCTTTTTTAATAGTAATTGGTGTTGATTTTTCTTATTTATATTATTTATTTTGAAGCCTGTGATCACATGATCCACATGACTGATGCCATGACGTCATCACGCTACACAGCGTGCACAATAATAGAAGTATGAGGGCTTTAAAAGCCCAGTAGAACAGCCATTAACTTCAGCCTTTAGACAAAGTTCAACTCGTGAATGAAACGGCCCGTTAGCAACTATATGTTTCCTTTTGAGCAGAGAAACGAAAATGCTGTATTATACCCTGATATAATTCATATACATACAATTCAGTCTCTGATTATTACAGGTGTTTTTTGCTTTTGCTCTGCTGTTTTCAATAGTATTTTAATCATGCTTAGATTTGTTTTTTATGCAATCCTATTATTAGCATTCGTGCATATGAGGACTGCTTATTTGCTTACCTGCTTATATAACTTATATACCATCAGTGTATGTTCATGTTTACCTTTGTCCCTAGAGGTGTACAAAACTACAAATCAATCATGATTAGTTATCAGTACATGTGATCTATGTAAGAGGCTTTTCAATAGTAATTGGTGTCAATTTAGAAAAATAAAGTTTTTCTTATTTTGAAGCCTCTGATCATGACGCCATGACGTCATCACGCCCTACGCAGCGTGCACAATACCAGAAGTATGAGGGCTTTAAAAGCCCAGTAGAACAGCCATTAACCTCATCCTCAAAGTATAAATAAGTAAATAGTTAAACTACAATAATGTTGTGTGAGAGGTTCGTATTCTGGAGAGCTGTGGCTCCACCCTTTAATGCAAGGAATCTGCTTCTAAGTCAGTAAGAGGGAAGGGGGTGGAGTCAATTTCATTTGTATCCATTGCTCAAACAATGGCTCTGCCTGTTCCCTCCCTCAACACACACCTCCATCATCCAGGAAATGCATTTAAGGCTGTGTCCAAATCTATTTTTTTTAAAGAGTATAAAAAATGGCTACAATATCCCTTTAATATTTTAACTTACATATCTTCAGTCCCTACATCATTTTAGTACCTGGGGTTTGTGATGTCATCCATTTTGACACATGATGTTTTATATCCATATACCAAGGTATACAAGAGATGGCGGGTAGTGTCCAGGGTTGGCTATTTATATTCTAGGGAAGTTGACAGCACAACTCTGGATTCCTGTACTCATAAACAGAGTCTTTGAAAACTCAGATTGTATCAAAAAAAGAGGTCCATGGCTTACACAGCTGCTAATACTGTCACCTTAGTACATACTTGACAAACAAGTGTCTTTTTCTTGAACTGCAGTGGTCCTTTAACTTACTGGGTCTCACTTGGCAAATATCAGCCCTGTGAACTACCTATAATACTGTTCTGAGAACCATGCAGGGAGAATAGTGCAGGTTGTTGTTAGTTTGTATGTTGTTGAGACTACACCTCCCAGCATGCTTTGTAAGGAAAAGAGGAAATAATATCTAAGTAGCACAACTCAGTTAATCAAAGAGGAGCTTTTTTTATTCCCACTGCAAAGGCATATCACTTCATGCAAGGAGCTGTGTGTAAAATACAGTGCATGTTCTAAGTCTGTTTTAATACATGTTAAGGTGTAAAAACACATAGCCCACTGCCGGCAGGGGCCCCTAGGCACTTGTGTATTGTGCTTAATGGTAAATCTGAGCTGGACCATGAGTCATCTAAATAAAGATTTTCTCTAAAATGCTTTAATGTATAATGTTATTTTATTACATAATGTATAAATATTACAAATGTGGAGTTTTACTAAACTACTTTTTATCAAGTAATATAATGGACACCTGGTATTCTACCTGACTATTCTGCACTCTGTTTGCTTCCTTTCACACACTCCTTCCTGTCTGTCTTGCACACTTCGCTTGTATTAGACACCCTAAAGATTTTTGCCTCTCTGTTGCTTCCTAAAAAACCTCAATACCACTATAGTCTACACTCCCTTTCATATCTCCATCATATAGTTAGGGGTAAAGGTCAGGAGGAAGCTGCTAATAAGCCGTGCGAACGTTAGGTAATGGAAATAAGTTGAACCGAAAGTAAAGATAGAGATGAACAAGTAAACTATGTAGATGCACAGAAATCATCTCTATATTCTGTAAATTGCTGTGTATTAAATGAATCATATTTTATGACCAGGTTCAAAAAAAAATCTGGATTCCACTTTGGATTCCACTTTTTGGATGTTTTTGTCCTCCCTTGTGTGTATGTATAGGAACCTTGAATCAACGGCAGAGCGAAGTGGAAGGGGAGTGGGTGGTGACCAGAGAAGGAAGCAAAGGATAGGGGTGGTTTCTGATTGGTAGAGAGGGGAGAGAAGAGGGGTTTCCGCAGAGGTTTTTTAAGGGGATGTGTGTGGCAGTTGAGCACACATGAGCCTAAGCAAAGAGCTGTAGGTTAGTTCCCACCCTCCCTCCCTCTTGTTTCGCTATCTTGGAATGTTATTCCCCCCAAAAAAAAAAACATGCATAAAAGTTTTGTATGGTATATGGTACGTGTTTTATATGTCACAGCAGGCGGTAGTGCTTGCCCTCCTACGTTGGTGAAGGAGGAGGAGCCTCTAGGGGCACTGGGTCCCCTGAGGGGTATTAGGCTAAGTAGGGCGGGCAAGCACTAGTTGGTATTTTGGTTAATTAAGATTTGGTTTTGGTTTTCCCTGTTAATTTTAATAAAGAAGCTGTGGCCAGTTTTTTATACCCAGATTGGTGTCATGTCGTTATTTCAGGTTTGTTGGGCTTTGGGGATATCCCAGGTATGACGGTAATTGGTCATCTACTGGTACATGATATGTTGGAGAGCATTGGGACTTATCAGAGCACTATATGATGAGTTGTCTAATGGCAGACATCACAAGGCTGACCGGGGCCCTCCAGGTAACAAACAAACCTCTTACATCAGAGATGTGTCATAATAGATGATGTCACAGAGCCCATGGGCTCTATATAAGGGGCGACATTGAGAGGCAAAGACATTCAAAGCATAGAGATCAACAGATGAAGAGTAGAATAACCCGGCTCCTGTGTCCTATAAACATGACTATAGGAAGCCTAAAAGGAGGAAATTCTACCTTGCACATGGAGACTAAGATTACATAGATAAAGGTAAGGTTTAATAACTATGAGTTAGGTTAATTGTAGATTATCCTAATTGAGTAATATATAACTGCCTTTCACATTTTAGAAGCATAACAAATGTATTCTCTACTATGTTACTTCTTGAAACTTAATGTTACTGTACGTTTAAATCAGTATAGTCATGAGTCCCATGTATTTTTTTTTTGCAGAAAATGGAAGCATGGTATAAAATAAAGTAAGTAATGAATAATTCACCTGTTGGGAGATAGGACTATGAGGTAAGTACAGAATTTGATTTAGTTTATTTATATGTGAGTATAGACTTCAATTGTATGTATAAGACGACCAGATCCTCCCCTATAACTGACATGGCAGAAATGCATTTCGTTTTAAAACCATTAAAGGGGAGGTGTTGTTATGTTAATAAATGTCTGAGAATTTATATTTTTTCAGTATATATAATCTTGTGGGAGTAATTATTTGATAAATATTGTCTTCGTATCAGAGTTGTGTTACCAACTTCTCAAAAAAACTAAACACCAACCAGGACTGTGTACCTCTGTATATGTATATAAAAGCATCATATATCATAGTAGATGACATCACTAAGCCCAGTTACTATACAGATGTAGGGACAGAAGATCCAAATGTCAATATGTCTAATGTACAGAAGCCTTAAAGAGACATTGTAGCTCCATATTTACATTATACATGATACTTGAAGTAATTTACTTTGGTAATGTGCACACTATAGGCTTTAATAATTCATTATCATAAATAAATTGTTAGTCCCTGGGCCAGCCATTGTCTTAGATGTGTATCTATTTTATCAACACAAAGGATCTTTGTAGACTTAGTTTTTCACTAGTTCTTCAGGAAGAACTTACATTAACTAATTTTTCTTTTCATTCAAGGTTCCTTCAAAGTTTTGCTGTTTTGTTGTTCAGTCGTATCTGTCCCTCCATGACCCTATGAACCGCTGCATGCCAGGCACATTTATCATTATGCCTCTGGTTGGATCCATAAGGTTGTCTTGGCAAAGATACTGGAGTGGGTTACCAATTCCTTCTCCAGCAGACCATGATTTGTCTGACCTGTGTGCTATGACCTGCCCATCTTGGGTGACCTTACATGGTATATAGATCACAGCTTCATCGAGGAGCACAAGCCACTTCACCACAACAAGGTAGCGATTCAAGTTTTAGAAGTTGTTAAAAAGAAAAAATGGTGGCTCCCACTACAGTACACCTGATCAGGTGTAGATCTTAACAATAGCATTATTATAAATATGAGATTTCAGAGGTTGTCGGCTCTAATGTTCTTTAAAACCCAGAACTTCAGAAGTGACAGAGATATCTGTGATTGGATACTGTATTAGGGAAACTGCTGGAAAATATAAGATTAATAATCAATGTGTCTTCATGACAGATCAGACACACCCGTCTCTTCAGTAACATGACAAATGTGCTCAAATGTTATTTTATAAAACTCTTTTGTTCTCTATATCTTTGTTTTTATTCCTCTTCAGAGCTGCACCCGAAGACTAACAAGAAATATAACCCAGATGGACCTGAATTCAGTTTCCTGGAATATTCTCTGACAATGAATGAAGCATTGAAATGATAAGAGTAAAATATGTGAGAACATTTGGTGAGTTCTTTCTTCCTCATCCCCTTGTGTCACTTGCCCATCTCCTTTACACTGTAAGCTCTCGGGTCGCCAGTTCCCCATGTGTCAGTATGTCCGTCTTGTCCTTTGTCGTGCAGAGTAGTACCCCTTGTAAATAGTTTTAGTCTCATGTTTATTGTACCACTTAAAATGTTCTGCATTTGTATTGAACACTGGAAAATACTACATATTTATAATGTTATAAATAGCCTTTAATTAATAATCATATATGCAAATATTCAAGGGGCAGTCATTCAGTGATTATCTTGTTTTTGTAGCTGCATGGGGGTACTTTATAGACTTAGATTTCCATCAGTCCCACTGTAAGCGGGGGTACTTTATAGACTTGGATTTCCATTAGTCCCACTGTAAGCACTTTTAACACTTAAGAATTGTTATTTTTTTTTCTGCATTCAATGTTTCATTTTTTAGTTGAAAAAAATAGGTAAACAGAAATAAACATGCTGGCTTTCATTACAAGTATACTACTAACTATAATACTGCATGTAAAATTTAAAGTCTAAATATTTTACTTTCTAAAACATCTTGCCTCTGATCACGCACACACACATACATACCAATCTCTTCTGTAACAAATGTAATGTTGTAAAACTTATGTTGTTCTTTATCTTTGTTTCACTTCTCTACAGAACTGCAACCCGTGACTCAAAATAAATTTAAGTCAAATGGAACTGAATTTAGGTTTCCTGGAATATTCTCTGCATTCCTTGACATTGAAATGATAACATTAGAGAACATTAGGAGATATCCACAAGTTCTTCCGACAGCTACATCTCTTCTCTATTCAGATAGACAACCATTACTGGCTTCTTACTGCGTAGGAAGATATTGGAGACAGCGTGTTTGTAATATACAATCACTGAGAGACACGAGACTCTGCATTGTGTCAGTGTAATGCAACCGCCAAGGAAAAACAAATACTGTCCTGGAGGAGGAACACAACCTCACGACTCCTAACTTGCTATCTGGAGAGAAACCCAAAACATAATATATTGGAAGACCATACTGGACACACAGCCAACTCTTCCACAGTGTCCTGCCTCCTGACTGGATCATAGTCCATCAGACTCTCACCCTCTTCTGTCACTTCCCCATCTCCTTTACTCTATAAGCTCTCGGGAGCAGGGTCTCATTTTTACTCTGTAAGCTCTCGGGAGTAGGGTCGTCAATTCCTCATGTGTCACAATGTCTGTCTTGTCCTTTGTCGTATAGGGCACCCCTTGTAAATAGTTATGTTTGTCTTGTGTTTTCCCTTATTCACTTTCTGCAACATTTGTAAAGAACACTGTGAAAAACAATAGCTATTTATATTGTCATCCAGTCTACAGTTATCTCTCCTGAGCAAGCACCTGAACTACTCTGTATCAGAGACTTTGTCTTATTTTAAGTCACATGTTGATGATGCTCTATGTCATTTTTAATTCAAATTTTGTCAATACAAACCAAGTTTTAGCTCTGTGGTGTGTCTTTCTTTACTTTTAAACATATATCGGGCATTTTGAACTCGTTTAAGCATTGGGTTCTTCTAGTTCTACTGGAGACTGTTCTTTGTTGGTCAACAGAATTATGGACCTAAACAATAGTGGCAAAATGATTTTAAAAATCCAATGGGTCGAACACTAGGCACTAATCATAAGCCCTGCACTGTACTAGTATATAAAGATATATAGCAATTTCCAATATAGTCATCCACATTACAGATATATAAATAGCCATCCACACACAGTTATATAAACATATGGTAAACTCCATATAGCCCTGCATGTTACAGGCATAAAAAATATAGGAAGCTCTGCATATTTACTGATTGCTCTGCATATTTACTGATATATAAAGAGCCTGCAAGCCCAATATAGCCTTATTATTCATCTCTTTCCATCCTCTTCTCATGTAAATTCCTCCTAGGCATGCAGAGTGGTAGTGGGAGAGAAAGTTTAAGTGGCTTAGAACCAGCAAATACTCGCTACAACTGCCACATACTATTTTACTGAGACAGGAGTCAGGTGCAGAGCCAGAGACAGAGCTACTATCATCAGAGCAGCTGCATCAGGGCCCTCATCTTCAGGGGGCCCTCAGGCTCCTCATACTACCTTTTCTGTCCGCCTCAGTCTTCCTGCAGTCCTCTCTGGCACCTGGGGAGTCCTCTCTGGCACCTGGGGGCCTTCGCTGCAACCTCTGAGGCCCCAGGCATCACTCTCCTACAGCCCTCTTCCAGTTCTCTTTCCTCTCTAGATTCCCCACGAAGGCTTCATGGTCCCTCTTCCACTCGCTCTTTTTCCTCCTTTTATTTTTCTTCCCATCTTATTTCATCCTCTTTCTCCTTTTACCTTTACCCCTTCATTTTCTCTCCCCATTTCACTGTTTCTCCCTGTCCGATCTCTCCCCCTTTCCTTCCGTCCCTTTTCTCCAGTCCTCTTTCCTACCCTCCACAATCCTATTGTTCCACCCCTGTGACAATCCTTCGGTAAGGGCTTTAACTGCCCAAGGCCACCTGCTATAGACTACAGGTTAACTACCCACAAGGAGCATTTGGGTTCTTGGAAATCTCCGCACCAAGCACCCTGATATCTGGCTTCTGTATCAGAGTCTCTCCATCAGGAATCAGCGCTTCCAGGCGTCACAGTAACCTTCCTGTGGTATCAATCAGAGTCTCTCCATCAGGAATCAGCGCTTCCAGGAATCACAGTAACCTTCATGTGGTAGTGACAAGGACAGGTTCCTTGCAGAGGGGATATAAGTGGATATAAGTTCAGTATCACAGCCATCAGGAGTAAAATAAGAGACACGCAATTTCTATATGTCTCCAGAAGTGAACTGTTTTATTTTTTTAAAGTAGCAATATTTTTATGGTTAGATACAGGGGGGTGTATACCACACAACAATGACAGGGAGTGGCTGACAAACAGATGAGATTAACTCCCCATTGGGGGCCTGATAGTTTGGCATCCTGACTGTGAACAATAAGGCAACCTCCAATACACATAAAACGCTGTCTCTGGCTGTCTGGCAACAGAGATGTAACCAGCTTATCTGGCAAACAATGTGACAAAACAGATAATACAATGGATGTGTTTATACAGATAATCCACTGCTGGAGCCAAGCAGTCTGTGCTTTTATGGTGGCTCAATGCGCCAACACCCAGGCCGAGAAAAAGGAGTCTGTGACAACCCCATTTTCCCACTTCTCTCATTCATTCTTTTTTCTCTCTCCTATTCTTCCCTTCCTCATCTCCCTCTTTCTCCTTTTTCCCACTCTTCTCTCACAATCTCTCACTCCCTTCTTCTCTTTCCTCTATTCCCTTACTCAAATCTCTTCTCCTTTTTCTCCCTCCTACATTTTTTGTCCCCCTCATATCTTATTTTCTCCCATTCATCTCTCCCCTTCTCTCTCTCCCTTTTTTTTCTCATTCTCTTTACTACCCCTCTACTTTTCATTAATTGTCCTCTTCTCCTGCTATTCTCCTTGTTTCTCTCCCTTTTATCAACGTCTTCTATTTTCCCAATCTTCCGCTCTGCTATTTTCTCCTATCTCTTCTCTCTCTACCTTTTGTTCTTTCTTGTCCATTTCTCTATAACATCCTTAAGCATAGAGATTGTTCCATGTGATCAGTGTTAATCTCACGGTGTGGTATTTGCTCACTATTTAAATAAATATTACTAATCTAACCTACTGTGGAGTCCATCGATTTGTACCAGAGGTTGGGAGACACAGTCTCACCGCCAGAAATAAAATCCAAGTGGACCACAGGCTATACGCTGACTATACCTCATGTTTTTGGAGTAGGATCATGTGAGTTGACATTCACTAACCAGCAGTGGGAGATCTATGTGATATATTTATACTGTACCTACACTTATACTTGGAGGATGGTGCATTTTTCTCCTTTTTTGTTTTGAAGGTTTGATCAATTTCGGGCACTTCGTGAACAGCGTACCTAAGAAAGGCAGCAGAATCCTAAAGATCCAGCAAGTTATCTACAGATCTAAGACTGTCGTGAATGGACGTATATGGGGTTTGAGTGCAATACATAACCCATATTGTCTTTTTTTCTTTTTTTTTTGAGTGTTTGTACCCTGAAAAGGCTTGAGCTTTAGCACTACCTGAGTGGAGGCTGTTTTTATGAACAGGCCAGCACTGTAATTTGCCTAACCAGTGCCTTGCAAAAGTATTCACCTCACTTGGTTTTTTTTTGTGTTTTGTTGCCTCACAACCTGGAATTAACTGGATTGTTTGCGGATTTGCATCATTTATTTACAGAACATGCCCACAACTTTGAAGATGTTTTTTTTTTATTGTGAAGCAAACAACAAATAGAACAAAAAACAGAAAAAGTCAATGTGCATAACTATTCACCCCCCTAAAGTCAATACTTTGTAGAGCCACCTTTTGCTGCAATCACAGCACCAAGTCACTTTGGCTAAGTCTCTATGAGCTTGCCACATCTTACCACTGGGAATTTTGCCCATTCATCCTTGCAAACCTGCTCCAGCTCCTTCAAGTTGGATGGTTTGTGCTTGTGAACAGCAATCTTTAAGTCTGACCACAGATTTTGTATTGGATTGGCTGGGCTGTGACTAGGTCATTCCAACACATTTACATGTTTCCCTTTAAACTACTCAAGTGTTGCTTTAGCAGTGTGTTTGGGGTCATTGTCCTGCTGGAAGGTGAACCTCTGTCCTAGCTTCAAATCACGCACAGAGTGGTACAGGTTTTGCTCAAGAATATCCCTGTATTTAGCACCATCCTTCTTTCCCTCAACTCTGACCAGTTTCCCAGTCCCAGCTGCTGAAAAACATCCCCACAGCAGGATGCTGCCACCACCATGTTTCACTGTGGGGATGGTGTTCTTTGGGTGATGTGATACATTGGTTTTTCGCCAGACATAGTGTTTTCTTTGATGGCAGAAAAGTTCAATTTTAGTCTCAGACCACAGCACCTTCATCCATACTTTTGGGAGTCTCCCACATGCCTTTTCGCAAACTCAAAATGTGGCATTTTGTTTTTTGCCGATAGTAATTGCTGTCTTCTGGCCACTCTGCCATAAAGCCCAACTCTATGGAGCGTACGGCTTACTGTCATCTTATGTACAGATACTCTGATACAGTCTCTGCTGTAGAAATCTGCAGCTCCTCCAGGGTTACCTTAGGTCTGTGTGCTGCCTCTCTGATAAATGCCCTCCTTGCTCAACTTTGTGAGTTTTGGTGAGCGGCTGTCTCTTGGCAGGTTTGGTGTTGTGCCATGTCCTTTCCATTTGGTTATGATAGATTTGATGGTGCTCCTTGTTGATTTTATAACCTAACCCTGACTTGTACTTCTCAACAACATTGCCCCTTACATGTTTGGAGAGTTACTTGGTCCTCTTGGCAGTGTTTGGTTAGTGGTGCCTCTTGCTTAGGTGTTGCAGCCTCTGGGGCCTTTCAAAAAAAGTGTGTAGATGTAATGACAGATCATGTGACACTTAGATTTCACACAGGTGAACATCATTTCACTAATTATGTGACTACTGAAGGTAATTGGTTGCACCAGAACTTTTTATGGGCTTCATATCAAAGGGAGTGAATACATACACACATGCCAATTTTCTGTTTTCTATTTCTAAAAAAATTCTTTTATGTATATATTTTCTCATTTCAGTTCACCAACTTAGACTTTTGTGTTCTGATCCATCACATAAAATTCAGATTAACAAAACATTGAATTTAAGGCTGTAATGTAACAAAATAGGTAAAAAGTCAAGGGGGGTGAATACTTTTGACAAGGCACTAACACACATATATATATATATATATATATATATATATATATATATATATACATACATACATATATACATATATATATACACACACACACAGTAGATAGAGCAGCTGAACTTTATTTGGGGTTAATCAGAGGCACATTAAATGATGGCAGGTGTATGCTGACTCCTATTTAACACGATTTGGAATGTGATTGCTTAATTCTGAACACAGCTACATCCCCAGTTATAAGAGGGTGTGCAGACTTATGCAATCACATTATTTTTCTTTTTCTTCCCTCCACCTAAAAGATTTCAGTTTGTTTTTCAATTAAGTTGTACAGTTTATAGGTCACATTAAAGGTGGAAAAAGTTCTGAAATTATTTATATTTGTCTCATTTTTTTACAGCACAGAAACCTGACATTTTAACAGGGGTGTGTAGACTTTTTATATCCACTGTGTATATATATATATATATATATATATATATATATATATATATATATATATATATATATAATATAATTCTAGTGGGGGCTTAATGAATGCTGATAATAGTAAGAGGCCCTGGTCTAAAATGTTTAGTGTCATGGATTTCCCCAGGGCCCAGCATCAAAAATGATTTTATCCAATTAAAAACTAGCTGTATGATTCAATTTTGTCAAACAATTTTGATTTTCATTATTTAGTTGCCATTAAAAACTCTCATAAGAACTATTTTTTTATTTGTGATACAAGTGATCATGATAGGTGTTTGTGTAACATGTGCTCGCTGCCCTGCCATAGAAAAAGAATAGAAAAATAAAAATAGTATGGCCCAACATCAAATGCATTTAATAAGCAAGTAATTGTGTGTATGAGTACCTATGTTAAAATGGGTGTTGTGGGGAAATATCTGATTTGCTCACACCTAAAAAGAACTATATATATACATACATACATACATACATACATATACACATATATATATATATATATATATATATATATATATATACACACATACATACATACATACATACACACATATACACACATATACACACATATACATACACACAGAAAAGGTAAAAATGGGTGCCTCCGCTTCAATAACTAGGGGCTCCAAAAAGGTAGATCCGGCATTTGCAAGATTACATAGCTCCTTAGAGGAGTGCCAGTAACTGCCTTAGCAGAAACCTACTACTTGGAGTACACCTCAGTCATGTTTTTTACAGTAATTGGTGTCCACAATGATGTGCCACCCCAACTCTGCACCTGAACTTATCACCTAAGGCATGGGACCCAAGACCTGCTCTGCACAATATTTAAGCCTCATGGTTTTGCATTTTTAAATTAGTTATTGCTGATCTTGTAAAGATGAAATGTGGATAATTTGACAGAAATAATCTGATACAGTGACGTGATTATTGTTATATGCATTTTGCTCAGTTACAGTGTAATATGGATCGCGTGCGTATTTCTTACTACGTTAGCTGCCTATGACAGATACTTCTATACATTTGTAAATACAAAAAAAATATTGAACAAATTAAATCAGTTGTGACAATTTATTAGACAATTTTAATTTAATCACATTTCTAATTTAAAATTATTATGCATCAATACTAAACAGAAAAATCTACATTAAATATTTTGACAGGTTGTATATTCAGGTACTGGGTCAGCAAAAAAAAAAAAAAAACTTTATGTAGATATTTTTACACAAGCACAACATTTGTCGTCTAGACAATGATGATGAGAAATGAACAGTACACGTATAAATACATACAGTGGTAGTCGGATGTGACTAAAATGTTTCTGTGGGAGTGTTTGAAATGTTAGATAAAAGAGATTACAGGGGATCTTTAAGATAAATACCTAAGGCCATCAGTTAACGCTCACAGTGGGGGTTATACCAAAGACCAAGTCCAGCTGGTTCAATTAGGATGGTCACAGAGACTTTATTTATTATTCTTTTTATACAAACTAGACATGGTTTTCTTCCTTATCACCTTTTACTGTGAAAAATGAATGACCATAGATAAAGAGAGATAGGGAAAAGGTGGATCTCGTCAATAAGTATATTTGAAGGTCATTTTTATAGTTAATCAATTGTAATTATATTCATTTGTGTACTTTTCATTTCTGCATTAACAGGGAACTTTGCTATTGGCACTTTAAAATAGTCTTTATTCAATGTTCATGTTAAAATAACAGTCCTGTCACCCAGTAATAGATATAGCAACCTACAAGTATGTTTGATCCTCTCATAATCAAAAAGCTGTCCCGTTCCTTTCTAGTACACAATAGGGATGTAGTTGTTTATCTTGGTTCTGTGTCTTTGAGAGATACACTCCGCAATCCAGACAATGTTTCTGCATTCCTGTTCCTTTAACTTGACGTAAGAGTAGAACACACCAAAATGGAACTGGTTGTTAAAGGAGAGCACGTTCATTTTTACCTAAAGAGAGAATGAAAAAAGGGTTACATTTATTTAAATAATTGTTAAGGTGAAAACATAGGCGTATTGAGGGTTTTATGCTGCCCTAGGCCAATCGGATTTGTGTGCCCACATGCCCCACTTGCACCTTTCTGTATCTCAGACCACATGTTTATGTTTGTTAATATCTATATGGTATGTTAGAAAGTGTCAGGTACACTTACTGACAGAAATATCACTGCATATAGACATTTCTGTGCATATACCAACATATTTCAATGTACTGCACTGCATCTCTAGGCAGCCTGCTGCCCACTGAAAATGCAGTGCCCTAGGCCTGGGGCTTATAGGCCTACACAGAAGCACATCCCTATGTTAAAAATAGGTAATAAGTACCTTATAATTTGAATGCTATTTAAAAATACCATTTTCCTAACAATTTTGAGCTGTCACTCAGCCTTTCTGATCTACCCACCTTTCCAAAAAATTCTCCATTAAAGCAAAATTCAGTATGCTTATTTACAGTATTACATTTGAACTTTTTGCCAATTATCCAGTCAAGTGCCCACTGTGGTCCCATGTTCAATACACTCTTTGAAGAACTTGATTTGAGGTTTGATGACAATTTAATTTATAAACCCAAAATATAATACAGCCTTTAACAACTATTCTAAACAATTATTCATTAGTATAATTTTTGTTACAGTTTAACTACTCCTACAAGTGGGCAAATCTTGTATATAGAGAAGTTGCATCAACTGTAATATAAAACTGTATTCAATAAGACAAACAGAAATCAAATTACAAGACTACAAGATTCGCCTCTGCTCTAAAAAGTATTTGAATTAAAGAGCTACTGTGGTACAAAACATTTCTGGCATTCATTAAAAATATCTAACACAAAAGATTTTTGTAATGTCTAATATCTATAGAGCAGAAAAAATATATTAAATATAGGACATTGATATTGTTTTCTCCTAATCTGTTCCGATATCCATAAAGCTCCTTGTCCCCATTTCCTGTATCTTAATAGGCTTGCAACATGTTGTGCCTTGTTCCCAAAAATGTCAATGTAGATCAGATAATAAAGCCCAATTAAAATATCTCCATGAACCCTCATTTACACTTCCTATTAACTCACTGGTAAGATAAAGGTGTTTTTTTTTTTTGTTTTTTTTTTTATCTGTTGGTCTAGATTATTGGGGGGGGGGGGGGGAAATCTTACACAAATTATTTGACAATGAAAAAAAAAACAAAAAAAAACTTGCAATTCATAAAAATTTTTTTAAAAAAAAATAAATAATAATAATAATAATAATAATAATAATAATTATTATTATTATTATTATTATTATTATTATTATTTAATAATAATCTTTTAGATGCACTACAGAAAGTTTTGTACAACGGTAGTCCTTTAAGCAGCTAAAAAAAAAGCAATGGTTACCCACAAGAGAATAATTGAATGTTTTAATTAATACATTAAAATCTAAAACTTTCTTATGCAGGGTAGATCTTCTGCACTTTGTAAATACTGGACTTTAAAGGACCACAGTACAATGGGAAATACATAGGGTAAACAGAATAATTAGACAGGTAAAGAGAGCTTTTACACTTCCCACTTACAGATGAAGAGGTAAGTGTCAAATAACAACATCTCCAATAAATTCATCCCTCTCTCTACTGATAAAGATAAGCGCAAGCCACAGACTTCCTTACAAGCTTTCAGAAAATGACAAAGCCAGACAAGATGGGACCTTCTACATTGTCTTAAATCATAATTTGTTTTATATACATGGATTACACAGCTGCTAATATTCTTTGTTAAATATTTAAATGGTCCTTTAAATGGCAAGTTCAAGTAAATGATCGAGGAGTGATTTTTAATATAAATTATCTATGGAAAAGTTATGGAAAATGCCTAGGTTGCCAGTTACTCCTGCATGTTTGCAGGCAAAAAAAAATTTGGATTTGGTTACTGAGCTGATTGGGTCTAAAGTTCAAGAGCCAGTTGAAAATCCAATTGGACCTCAATTGAGGTCTAAGCTCTGACCTTTAAAGTAATGTTCTCTTTTCTTCAGCAGTTCACACCACATAATATAGAGGTCTTGTAGCAGTAAAAGCAAATGCTAAAACTTTTACACATATATTTGAACTTCTATAAGTGGACTATTTCATGGAAGAGCAACTTGTGTTTAGGGGAAAGCTCCCCTTTAAAAAGTTATTATCAACGGTCAAAAGGTCTGTACCTCATTTTCAAAAAACTTGTCTTCCAGAGTCTTTTCCCCTGAGCCACTTCCAACTCCTTCAAACAGAGGCCGGTACTCCTAAAAAACAAAAATGTGATAATGCATGAATAGGTATCTTATACAGTGACTTTTGCTAAGAGCAGTACTTATTTTGTTTTGTATGACATCATTTCTTTACTTAAAAGAAAAATCCAAAAATCATCTTATGTTACTAAAAATCCAAATATTAGCTCAAATATTAGTTCATATACTAGAAACCAGTAAATTAAACATACATTACATTCAAATCAACATATACATAACATACAAAAAGGCACTGTATTAAGTACTTGAAACAAGGGATAACAAAGCAATATTATAAACGGCCATACCATATTCTAAAGAGTTACATTAAAGTTAGCCAATACAGACTTTTATATACAATTTGAT
Organism: Discoglossus pictus; assembly: GCA_027410445.1. Classification (NCBI taxonomy): domain Eukaryota; kingdom Metazoa; phylum Chordata; class Amphibia; order Anura; family Alytidae; genus Discoglossus; species Discoglossus pictus. Next base: position 70,100,598 of record CM050166.1, read on the forward strand.
ACTTAATGGCTATATATATATATATATATATATATATATATATATATATATATATATATATATATATATATATATATATATATATATATATATATATATATATATATATATATATATATATATATATATCCTTTTGGAGCCCTCATTTAAAGTCACAGAGCCTATGTCCCACTTATGGTATATTTTAAAATTGTAGATACTATTCATTACATTATCAATTGAATGTTATTTTAAAACAAATGCATTATTCTACAGTAATCCAACACTGAAATTTGCCATATAGAGCGCTCCACTTTAATATATACATAATATATAAAATTAAATTAAACTAAACTATTCTTGCTCTTGAGGGGTATAGGTGGGTGTTACATACCGCATAATAGTCTGCTATGTTCTTCACTTGGTCATAGTCATCAACATTAGCGAGCAGTCTTAGTCCTTCTGGATACAGCTTCCCACAGGTAGGGTAGATCTTCTCCCTGTCTTCCTTGTTCAGCTCAGTGCCAAATGAGTTTATTGTGATAATAAAGGCACGTCGATCTGCTTCAAACTTAACAAGACAATAAAAAGAGTTAACACATGAATATAAGCAAAGTTTTATTTCATCCAAACTGATAATTAAGTTTACACAGTGATGTACAAAAGTCTTGTAGAAGGTATAGTGATTATATACTTGCAAAACAGAATAAGCTCTCCATTGACAACTTAACCAATTAATAGAATATTAAATACATGCAGAAACTTACATGGACTATGAATAGTTTAAAGCTTCCCTCTTACATATTTGTAATGCAGTTATCAAACTGAGTTGTGTCAAAAGTAAAGATACTGAAAAGATGTTTTTTTTAATGTAATTGTAAGCCATATGTCACATGTTCATTTGTTTTCAACTTGTTGTGTGTAATGCACCAGGATTAAGGTGTGAGAGATCAAATATAAGGATTTTTAACCTTACAAACGGAGCTGATCTCTTGATGTCTGCAAGAAGTAAAGAGTAGGAAGGAGACCTCTAGTGCCGAAAAGTAAAGTTGCAATGGCTTCACCATTTGTTAATAAAGAGGCCATCTATTATTATTATTGTCTTTATATCGCGCCAACATATTCTGTAGCGCTGTACAGTGGTATTGTACAAGGCAAAAAACAAACTTAACACCTTATAAAGAATGGAGGGCCCTGTTTTTGAGCATATAATCAAATGCACATAGTGCTTGTTTCCAAGACACGGACACACAATTGAAAACTCGCAAACTTACAAACTAAGGGTTTAGGCGTGATACAAGAGGGTGACAAAAACAAAATGGCAACGTGAATGCAATTTGTTTAGTCAATTGGAGGGGTCTGTGTGTTGTACTGTAGATTGTGGGTGGGAGTGTGCAGTTGTAATTATAAAGGCTGAAGGTGATAAGATTTTTTAAATAGGTGTGTTTTTAGTAATTTTTTAAAGGTTTTGAGGCAGGAAGATAATTTAATGGAGCGAGGCAAGGAGTTCCAAATAGTAGGGCCTGTACGAGAAAAGTCCTGAAGACAGGAGTGAGAGGAGGTGATGAGAGAGGAGGAAAGAAGAAGGTCGTTAGCAGAACGAAGGGGGCGGTTGGGAGAGTATTGTGAAACAAGAGCAGAGATATAAGGGGGTGCACTGTTGTTGAGGGCTTTATATGTTAGGGTCATGATTTTAAATGTGATTCAGGAAGCTATGGGAAGCCAGTGGAGTGATTGACAGAGAGGAGCTGCAGTAGTCGAGTCGAGATATGATGAGAGAGTGTATTAGAATTTTAGCTGTGTCTTGTGTAAGATAATGACGAATTTTGGAGATGTTTTTTTAGGTGAAACAGACAAGATTTTGTTATCGATTGGATGTGAGGAATAAAAGAGAGGGCGGGATCCAGTAGAACCCCAAGACAACGGGCCTGGGAGGTGGGAGTGATGATGTCAACAGTGAGAGATATTTGAGGAGTGGAAGCTGTAGTAGAGGGTGGGAAGATTAGGAGTTCAGTCTTAGACATGTTGAGTTTGAGTTGACAGGTAGACATCCAGGAGGATATGCTAGAGAGGCAGTTGGAAACATGAGCTAGAAGAGAGGGGGATAGATCGGGTGCAGAGAGGGGGGGATAGATCGGGTGCAGAGAGGGGGGGATAGCTCGGGTGCAGAGAGAGGGGGATAGCTCGGGTGCAGAGAGAGGGGGATAGCTCGGGTGCAGAGAGAGGGGGATACCTCGGGTGCAGAGAGAGGGGGATACCTCGGGTGCAGAGAGAGGGGGATACCTCGGGTGCAGAGAGGGGGATAGCTCGGGTGCAGAGAGGTAGATTTGAGTATCATCTATAACAAAATGTGTCATGCTTGATATGTGTACTACGTTTTAATATCTTAAAGTATTTGACACAGGTCAACAAGCAGTCTTTAGAGATACAATATGGAGTCCAAACACAGTGGTATCTTGTTTCATACTTCAAAAATCAGAACCAGTGGTCTTTTACATGACTGCTCATATACCAAACATACCGGACACAAATGAAGTACAGGCAGAATAGGGGTGCTGTAATTATATGTTCCAAACATCTGCCAGTGTGTATTTTAAGGTCTCAAACTATTTTTTTTTTATTAGGTTAAACATTCTTCTGTAAATACCACATCCTTTTATTTACGGTTTGTCTCATCGTGCTCAAGAATACCGAAATATTATATATTTACTGTATGTGGATGAATTATTTAGGGAAGCAGCTATTCTAAAAAAGTCACAATGCTCTAAAAGCCTTGGTCTGCTGCATCTGTGCTCTGGACCTGGAGATGATATGGTGATCTGGAGCAATGTGTACCGGACTTACCATATTGCACTTCTGTGTCCAAAAGAAGGTCTTATTTTTGTAATCACATTAATTAAATACCAGTGATCTTACCTCTAGAATAGGACACATTATCTCTTCCGTGGTTCCCCCTTGCTGCTTACAGAAGCTATGGAATGCTTCCAAATATGACTGCAAGGAAAGTCAAAACAGTGTTAGAATGAGACCTATGAAATATCAATCTATCTCAGGATATCAAAAAGTAATTAAGAAATTGTCTCAAAAGGGGAGCAGAATTGAAAAAGAAATAAAAAATAGATGAAATGCCCCATAATTGCGTCCCCCCCCATACAAAAATGTTGTGAGGAGTCTATGGATTAGGGAAAAAGTCCAGGGGGAAAAAGCACAATAAAGTAGGGTGGGGGCACTTGTGTAGTTGCACTTGTCCAGGTGAATGCTCCTCCCATGACTATTAGGGCAGTATTAAAATATACATATTTTTTTTAATAAACATCTTTGTGATTAAAATTTGTACCGGAAATATATTAATAGATCTCTTATAAATTCAGCTCTGTATATAAATTTGTCCATGTACATATAGATCTATAGGCCTTCTTATGATATTAAAATTGATATAACAATATTCAGAGTGGGAAAGCAAGTAATGCAGCCCACTGTGGCAGTGAAGGGTTAATTATAGTGTATGTGATGGTCATGTCCTGCAGAATACGATTTGCAAATTGCGAGCATGTAGTTTCAGGTGCCAGGAAGGAGGACCCATTCACTTATCCCACACACGGCATCTCAGACACCAGGGACCAGCCTTTCCCCAGTCTGTACTATTTTTAGAGAGCATACAGACATAGCGCAAATTACTGTTTCCAAATCCCAGATGTGGCCCGTGCTCTTGTGATGATATTTTGTGAACACTCACATTTATTTTTAAGTCTGAATGTCATGTACTTGGAGAGCACTTTAAATAGGATTGAAGATCTGGGTGATTGTTAAAGGATTGCTGAAGAGTAGGAAAAAAACTTCAGAATTGTTAACTATTGGAACTAAAAACATCAACAGCAGTTGTGTCTGTCAAGATTGTTATTTGAGCAGATTCTGTTTGTGCCTGGAAGGTTTCATGACCGTAATACTTGCTAATTTACTTTAAACTACCTTCTACTGAGTATGTGTAAGGGAAGAGGGAGATGTCAAATGAAAATTGACTAATAAGTCAATAAATCTCCTTTTTCCTTCCAGTTCTGAACAGATAGTATAGCATTGTCAGAACACATCGCCTCAGACTCCAAGCCAGTGGGAAGACACAGAATTTGAGTATGATAAAGAAAGGTTTTCTCTAAAAATGCTTTTGTGCTCATGGCTTATAAAGCGGTTAATGGAGTTATTTTGTTACATACTTCAGAAGTATGTGACCTTCTCCCAAAATTACAGTGGTGCTTTAATTAAAGGGACAGTTATTTCAGCACAACTTGGAGCACACCACTGTAATGTACTCCTGAAAACATGTTGAAATATTTTTTGAGTTTTTGAAATAGATGCCCTTTTCACACAAAAAAAATCATTAATGAAGTTCTGTTTACATGAGAATTTGACAAGTCCCCTAGGCAGACTGACAGCAAGAGCTCTGTGCAGAGAGCAGAAGCTTAAAGAGGGCTATCCCTTCCCAAATTCATCTGTGCAGGGACAGGACTGCTAGAAACTCCTAAATATGTTACTTGTGGGTTAACTGTTGGCTGCAGCATTCCTGAAAGCAGTAAATCCATAATAATTTCTGTTCACAGAGCTTGCAACGGTGGCTTGGCCATTGTGGTCAGAGTGTCTGTAAACATTTTTAACTGTTATTAGTGTAATTAATAAAAAAAAAAAAGCAATAGGTCGTTTTAACATAGAATCTTGTGCTCTTTCACACCATGAAGAGCACTTATAGTGATGTAGATGGACCTTTAAGAGACATGATTATATAACAGCTTATTTAGCCTAGGAATTATACCTAGGAATTATTGTTATTGATCATATGTTTTTGGAAAGAGAAAGCTGCCATATTACATTTCATATTTGACATTGACACTTAGAATGTTGAGTGGATTGTAACAAAAGTTCAAGAGCCATTTTCTGCGCGAATCAAACTGCAAGCTGAGCACTGTGACAAAAACATTCGCAGCTCACATCACATAATATACCAAGGTCTTAAAGAAATAAAAGGCAAGTGCTAAAACTTCTACAAGTGATCTCTTTCATAAAACAGCAACTTGTATTTGGCAAGCGATTTTACCTTGAACAGCTTGTTGCGCATGATTTCAATGTTCATCTCATCCATGTCATTCTCAGACAGACAATCTTGGAAGAAAGCAGCTGTGGTGGAGAGAAATATTCAGTCATCCATAGAATAAAGATCGGAGCACAGTCGTGTTGCTATGTGTCATGTAGGAATAGAAGTGCTTCCATTTATTAATAACCCAGAGTGGTTTGTACGGTGCTGGGATAAAAACTATTATTTTGATAGGTCAGACTAATACTTATTATGTAGAAGGAAAAAAGTGGAATTTTTTTGTAAAAAGCTGTTCTGAACTTTAAATAACCAAAACAAAAAATATATGAAAAACAAATAAATATATAAACAAATGAAAAATAACATAGTAGGAGAACAACTATTTGTGTTATCTTACATGCAATCATAGCCTCATCAACAATATTTAGAAAAAAAAAAAAGTTTATATTACAGTGTCCCAGTATATTACAGTACAAATTTAATCTGAATTCAAACTTGAGAAATAATTAGTAAAAAGCCAAATGTTGCCACCATCCAAAAGTTTTAAATATTTTATTAACCATTTATTGTTCTATTGCTCACCTTTATGGCAAATCAATGCTCAGTGTCCCTGCCTGTTTTTTTCCATCTCTTATTCACCTATAGTTCTGCAGCAAGCCATCCCAAAGTGAATGACCATGCAATGAATGACTAAACTGAACTAAACATAGAGTATGTACAGTATATTTATGCAGGTTTCCGGTCTAATTTATATAAAACAAGCAATGTACTATGAAAACTAATTAAAGATGGTCTAAATAGCATGTGGAAAAAAATAAAACAATATTGAGTATAACGCAAGTTTTCAATCTTGTAATGATAATAATAATAATAATAATAATAATAGTTTAGCTTTGTTGGAATGCATGTGTAACAACTACTGCAAATGTTTTTTTATTATTAATTTATTTGCTTTATATAATATTTACCTGAATAAGCTGAATAAATATTTTCAGTGGCCCTTTAAAAAGGATCACTGAAGTAAAATCATTTATAATATACTGTTTGGGGGAAAACATTTTTTTGTTATAACCAATTCTTCAAACACATGAATAAAATTAATAGAACTTTAAACTTGTTAAAGGTTTTGTGCAATTATTCATTTTGGAGGGTGGCCATTGCTTTATTTTTTTTTTTTGTTACAATGGGATTAAATGTATTTGCATCATCTACTATGATCACCAACCCAGATAAAAATAAAAAAATAGTAAGTTTAACAGTATTGTGGTAGACCTTCCAAATAGAAATTGTATTTGCATCCAAGGACTACCATTAAAGAAAAACATTTTCCCCCAAAGAAGCAAAACTGAATTGTTAAACATTAAAAATGCAACAATGTTTACTTTCTAGAAGGGTTTTATACATTATCCGATCAAATTCTTCAAAAAGGAGCATACAAGCCAAGACTACATATACAAGACTTCAATGGTCATATAAAGTGACACAATTACTGCAGAAATTAAAAGTACACATGTAAATACACGTAATTAGTCATCTGAGAGAAGCTAAAAGGGAGTATTTGTATGCAACAAATTGTAACTAGCTCTCATAATGAGGTTGATAAAGCATGTCCAGTTGGGAGATCTTTACATCAGAATAAAGATAAGGTCTTAATACTCCTATTTTGTGAGACGTTATCTTTATTCAATGTATATATATTTTTCTACCAACTGATCATACTCACCCTCCCTTGCCCCGTGAGAGATAATTATTTATGGGATATAAACTTCAGGAGAATGGGTTGATTTTCTCATGCAATATATTCATAAAATATCTAACTTTAAAACTCAGTTATCCAACACTTCCACTCAAAATGGTTAACAACCACCAACTGCAATATGGGGGCAATCCTCACTACGCCATGTATCAGATGATTACAATGAAGGAGTTTGTAATTTTATATATATATATATATATATATATATATATATATATATTATATATATAGAAAAAGACATGAATATTAAAATATTGAGAATTGCATTTATTACCTAGAGGTGTATCAACCAAAATAGCATTGAACAGTTCAGCAGGAGTCGTAGCAATGTTGACGGCTTCCATCTGGTCAAAGCTGCCTAGTGGGTGGCACTTGGGAACCAGCTCACTGATAGGCCTCTGGTGTAAAGTCCCAGTTATCAGTAGGATCACATTATCAATCATGTAGCTGTACCTATGGTGAAAACAAACATAACTTTATGCAAAAGGACATGGTGTTTATTCAAAATAACAATCTGTCCCACACCAGAAATGACCAGATCTATCAGACATCTCAAGAACATCCAAGTTATTTCTGCTTGTCCTCAGATCTTGGTACAATTATTATTCATAATCACCGCGTGTAGACTTGTGCTAAAACATTTAAAATATGATATCTGGAGATGCAGAAAACTAGGTTACAAATTTCTATTATTATATGAAACAAGCCATTTTACTTTATTAGATAATGAAATGTAACAGGAAATGCCAACATAAAATACAACAAGACACCTATTAATTACATGTATTATTAGCCTATTACAATATATATGAGGGTTTTAATGATTATTAGACATGGAAGAGATTGGAAATCTTATTAAGCAATGTATGCATGAAATACCCAACATTCAGTTATCCAAGACCTTAACTCAAAAGGTTTAATAACTACCAGCAGCAGGTATATTTATTTACATCTGTTAAAGACTATAATGCAAGGCCATTATCAACAATAGGAAATAGGCATTGCAGCCTTCAGCTCTCTGGGGGTCTTTACACAAAAAGGACACAGTATATATATATATATATATATATATATATATATATATATATATATATATATATATATATATATATATATATATATATATATATATATATATAAATAAATGTGGAATAAGAGGAGGGAGAAAATAATTATGAAGCAATCTTTGATTTAAATCAGTAATGTGATTTTAACAAGATGTCAGCTGTTTGATGTACGGATTGTTTTATGTAAATATATATCTTTTTTTTACATTATACTCCAATGTGATTTAAACAGCACGTTTCACACAGAAACCTGAGATAGATTTATAGAAAAGAGTACACCTAGTGAAGATTTTAAAGGAGGTCAGATGACCCAAGAACGGGCTCCCAAGGCTTTTTTTTTATGAATTTGTATTTATGTTCTGTTTGTTTGAATAAAAAATAAAAAAAAAGAGACCAATAGTTTATGTAGCTTATTACAGTACATGGGGTATTATTACAGCATTACACTATTATTACCACATGAGTAGTATTGTTATATTATTATTTATCAGGGATCCGCGTTCCATACAAATCCGACCTAAAGACGGTCTCAGGATCGTATCTTATCTATAATCCAGCCGTCTGTATATGTAAAAGTTATAGAATGCACAAAGCTTGCTGGTTACTTCTCCATATGTGAGAATAGAGGCAGCCGCTATTAAAAGGAAAATAATGTTCCATTTCTATCACTGACACTTTGAGCCAATTAGGTTACACTTTTCAGATTTCCAACAAAAAAAGGGCCAATCAAGTTACAGCTGTGGTTCTGGATAGACTGTTCTTCAGCAGCTCACATCACTGAACAGACAGGTGTTACGGCAAAAAAATGCCAGGGCTTATAACCTTTATACGTATATTTGAACGGCAACTTGTGTTTGGGTGATATTTCCTCCTTAACATATATATTTAATAAAAGTATCTCCAATATAGCAATTTCAGTCATATTTAAAAAAATATGTTTTTATTAACTTTTATTTGTATTGCGCCTACCTATTCCGTAGCGCTGTACAGGTGATAAATACAATATTAACAAATTCAGAAATTGAGATTAAAAAAAAAAAAAATTAAATAAAAAAAAAAAAAAACACACCCAACAACAAGCAAGCAATTTACATAAAAAAGAAACAAAACAAAAAAAAAAAAAAAAACTTAACTTACGTTAGAAAATTAAGGAAAGTTGCAAGTGGCTCAAAAGAATGATTCCTAAAGTAATGAAATTCCGACAAAAGCTTCTCTTTGAGTTTCCCATCGATAACCGACACTGTGAGGGGTCCCGTCTCGTTGGACAGAAAACTCCCATAGTCTGTTGACTGGAGATGTAATTTCAAGTCTAAAAGCAAAGCACATAAATGCATTGAGACAACAGAGGCAGCTTAAAAATATCTAACCCATTGACATAATATTTGATGTAAAGTACAGATTGATTAGAGCAATATTTGTACTTTAAATCATTAGATTGTCATAATAGCTTTACATGTGGGCATTATATTATAGTTTAATACAGTATTATGCAGGGGAACTACAGTTAAAATACTCACTATATATTATAAAGATTATGCTACATTTTAGAAATTCTAAGTAAAATTACATTTGAAAGGTCTTACAGCAGGTAATAAAATGCTAAATCAAAGTTTTGTCAAAGTTTACTTTTATTTTTGTTAGGGGTTGATACATTACTATATTAAAGTGATATGTAAGTTTGCTGGATTATGAATGCATCTAATAGAGGAGAATTAGTAGTGTATGCAAACATGTTTTGCATGAAAACAAAAAAAAAAAAACATTTAAACACTTACATTGAAGTCAGCAAAATCTCTTGTAATTTCTGACAGTTGAAAATTAGGGTTAACACCCTCCAAACCCTGGCTAAATTAGCATCAAATTTAAAATGATTTGTTTTGGCCAATCAGGTTAGCAAAGACTTTTGAATTAACTCTTGGTTCCTGTTTGTGCTGAAAGCAGCCTGGAATATGTAGTGTATCAGTGATATGTGCTATGTAATGAAGAAATGAATTAATCCATGAAATTTTCATATCCAATAAAAGTACTCAGACATAAAATGTTTCTATAATGCATTTAAAAGAGCAGGTTTTAAAAATTCAAAAAATGATCTTGCTCACGCAAAAAAATTCACAGAAAACGTCTCTGTGCACAGAACATACAGGTCTCACTGACAAACAAGGATAAATAACACAGCTATACAACTGCATATTGGATGGCAAGACCATGGAGAAGTATACGTTATATTCAATATACAATTATGCTGCAGTGGAATCTAATGAATTTGTCTTCAGTAGATCACCATCCAGGGATGGGAGGAGACTTTAAATAAATAAATAAATAAATAAATAAATAAATAAAGAGGAAGTCTGTACAATGGGAATATGAGAGTTTTATCTGCCAGTGTACTCATCAAGAAGTTCTTTAACATAAGGACACACTCAAAGAAATTTACAAGCAGCATAAAAGAAAACAAAATGGTGTGCTGCATTAATAAGAATTGTTTATTGTTGTTGCTTTCTATAACATTTTTCCATTATCAAGTTTAGTTATTTATAAGAGAATACAGAAGAAATATGACTTTTCAGTAATGTATTCACCAAAGCTAATGTATCTCCCCCCTTCTCTGTAAACTGTAAGAGACCACTACAGTGTCATAGTTATAGTTTGCACTTTTGAAGGACTTCACTTCATGGACACATTGTGCTTGTACGGTTGAAATTAAAGGCTGTAGTTGTTTATGTTAATCTATTGTATTCAGTCTTGTTTAAATAATGACTAATTTTGTCTTAGTAAAAGGGAAAACTGGGAGGAGTGTGAGGAACAATGGAGACAGATAAGATTCTGCACAAACTTTTATTACAAACGGTCCTCTTTAAACAGTATAAGGCTCCACAGAATCAGGCACCCCTCAAGATACAGACAAACTTGCAGTCTTAAATGGATTTATCCATGGTATCATACTGTACAACTACATTAAACATTATTTTTGGAAAAATATTTCAGACATAGACTTGATGGATATATACGGTAACTAAACTGGCATAAGTTTCAGCCACTTATAAAACATTATGCTATCAGAAAAGGTAATAAAAATAGCATCCACAGTTTTTGGAAGCCTAAACTTTATCGTATATACTAGCATCAATTCTTGTGAAAATAAATATGCTTTGTAGTTGAAAACATAAAAAGGGTCACAGGTATTGAATGGCCCCATAGATTATCCCCAGGCCTACTGGGGTTGAGGGCAGGGGTGACTGGGGCGTGGAGCCATTTATAGGCTCTTTGGCGCCATTTGTGCCATTACGCCCCTAGCTAGCCATGTGAGAAGATACCCACCCACCCCTTATTAAAAAATAAACAAATTCAAAAATAAATGTTCATAAAAAAAAAATAAAAAAAATGAGAATATGGGTGGTATTTATATAGTTGATTGTAGTAAGTGGTTGTTTGTTCGGGATATATGATTTGTCTGTAATATATGTTAACAGGAAATTTATTTTGTTGTTGTCACAGCGGCAGATGGTAAGGGGAGTCGCCGGGACAGTGGTAAAATGGGCGAGATCCTACCCTATGGTGGTACGGCTCTTCCAGCATGGTAGGCCCTGGACGATGGTTTGGGGTGTACAGTCTACGGCCAGGTTCCGGATCTAGCTCATTTAAACAGCGCCGGACCGCGCGTCACAGCGGCATCTAGTGGTCGAATATACACTGCAGGGAGCTGAGGGACTGTGACATGCGAGTGGGGACAGGAGGGTGTGTATGAATGGAGGATTGTAGAGTACGTATGGCAGGAGAGTGAGTGTCTGTAACTGGTGCAGTGAATGTGGATATGGCAGAGTGATGGAAGGGACCAGGGAAAGGGGGGGGGGGGGGGAGACAGTTATATGACAGTGGAGAGGAGTATGAAAGGATGAGAGGAACTAGGGACTGTGTCTGGAGAGTGTAGCTGTGTGCCACAGGTGGAAATGGGGGTCTGTATGAAAGTGTGTTAGGCGATTGAACTCCTACACCCCAACCCCCCAGGGCGACCCAAGCCCTTCCCAACCCTCATTATGATCTCCTAGATGCCGATGTGACGCGCGTTGTCTCTGTTCAAATGAGCTAGATCCCAGGCTCCTGCCCTCATGTGGTCATTGTTACTCACATATACAGTTGTGAGCGTACGGGCTGTTGCTCACGCTTGCGGGCTCGCGCAGCGAGCCGTAACCCTCGCGTAGCGAGGTCACTGGGCAAGGGCCTCAGTTGCTGGCATGGAGCGCCGAAGGCGCTCCATGCCAGCAATTGAGGCTCCTCGCGAAGCGAGGGCCTCAGTTGCTGGCGAGGTCACTGGGCAAGGGCCTCAAACCCTCGCAAACTTCACGTCGCTACTCAAAAAACACGACACACAAATTACGACACTCGCTAAATTTTACGAGGAACGCAAACAACCTACGAAACACGTTACCACACATTACGACCTCGCAAACATCGGACGCAACACGCCGACATACAAAAACATTTAAAACACAATAAATACACACAACACACACATAAAAAGCTTACCTACAGCAAGAGGAACCATCCAGCACCTCAAAAAAACAAGTTACACCTTCATTTAAATAAAAATAAAACACTTTAGACACTAATAAAATCGCTAAGCGAGAGAAAAAATGGCCGACGGACAAAACTAAAACGAGGCTACAGCACTCTCCAGACGTAAAACACCACACCACACTTGCAAAACATCACACGAAACTCGAAAACCACTACAAACCTACAACGGACAATACGCAAAGACGCACAACACACATAAACCGCCATTTAACGCAAATGCGGAAGTACGACACTACGCGCACGGTTTCGACTCACGCACGCACAGTATTACACTGCACACATTCACCATGCTTATAGAGCAGCTCCACAACACTAATGCTGCAGCAACATCAAAACACATTCACATCTCTTCAACACAATGCTTCCAAATAGGTAAAGTATATTCATTTATTAATGTATTATATCTTTACTATTACACACCAAACAACATTAGCTACCTTACAATTTCATTGCCGTCATTTTTTGACGGGCAATTGGCTAGTACTATAATAATAATAATAATAATAATGTTGTTGTTATGTTATTACATTATTTGTGTTTACCAATAATCTCTGTGGCTGGTTTCCCTCCCTATAAATGATCTGTGTCTAATCATTATATTCAATACGTGATTGGATTATAATCTTTATATGTACATACCAACTGCGCCTTGCTTAGGTCAAGCTGGAAAAAACTGCAAGTGCTATGTACATTTTAAATCAAATCAAGTACAACTTACTAAACTAACCAGGGAGTTACTAAATTTGTATTTTTATCACCTAAACATCTGATATTCTACTTAAATTGTTAAATCAAATTGAATGCAGATTAGAAAAAAACAAAAAAAAAAAAAAACACATCTCAGTTTGTAGATGTGTCATGAAAGACGTCTTTGTCGTTGCTATTTTGGGGGCCACATGACTGAATACAAGGTACTGAGTCATTTGTATATAATCTCTGCTTCCTTATTTTGTGCTAGACTGATGACCGCTTTCGTATATCCCATATAACACAGTCTGATTTGTAATGCGCATTTCATATTTATGGTTATTAAACAAACAGATAAGGAGATAATCCTGTTTTACAGTGAAAAACAAACAATAAATGTGATTTTCTCACAGAAAATGCAATGACTATTTTTATATAAGATTGAAAGAAAGGTCTTAGTTCTGTTTTGATTTACAAAATCAAGAGGAGTTTATGTGGCGTATTGTTATATTGCGGTTTGTATGTAAATAAAAAGAAAATATTTCAAATGAAATATAATTCATAACATAAATGATTCTAACTTGATAAAATTAAACATTGCATTTGGGAATTTATGAATATTAATAGGCCTCACCGATTCTCACTGCATGTTATCTGCTACCAATGAACATATTCACTCCACTTAGGTTTACAGTGCCATCACATGCTCATAGTGATTTAAAACAATAAGCGAATGAGAACACGGATTATTAGTAGATAACAGGGTGCTAGGGAATCAATGAGGCAGATTCATAGCTGTAAAATTGCAAGTTCAGCCTACATTTTTTTACTGCTAAATTATTTCTAATTCGATTCAATTGCAAAAAAGTATTTATTTTAAAAGGTAATTTTGAGAATATCTGACTTGGACTTTTTCTGTGCACCTTTACGTGTAGGTTATATACACACACTAATGTATAGGTAGACTAATGCTAAGACAATCCGTTAGGACTGAACTTCTCCAGCAGAAAGTGCTGCTGTTATAGAAAGAAATTTAGAGTTATTGTAATGGTGTGTGTATTTGCATCGTTCAGTCGTGTCCGACTCCGTGACCTCATGTACCATAACATACCAGGCACAACTTTATGTCCATGGTCATGCTGATGCACTTGGTTTCATGGCAGAGATACTGGAGTGGGATGTTCGTTCATTTTCCAGTGGACCACAGCACACAGCTCCTGGTATTCCAAGGTGGTCTCCCACCCAAGTACTGACCAGGCCCAACCCTGCTTGGCTTCAGGGTGGTGTGACCTTTTGGTCACCTGACTGGAATTGAACCTAGGTTGTAGCGGTGAAAGCACAGAATCCTAACCACTGGACCACCAGGGAACATGGTAATGAGATAGCTTAATAGTAGGGGGAAGAAGCGGTAGCAACTGAGAAAGTGTAAGGGCAAGCACATGGTAAGGTTTATACATTGAAGTCTGGTAATAGGATAAGGATGAAGCATAAGAGTAAGGATATTCTAATTTACAAGGTTGATTAATATGACTAACAAGTTACTTGTAATTGATTTATGTATCTTGTGAGCTTTCATTTACCTGCTCTACAAACAAACCAGCTCTCATTACTATCCTTAGCTTACAAAAAACATTACACGTACTCTAATCCTACCATTATCCCAATACCACCACAACCTTACATGATACTCCAACCACTCCTATTTAAGCATTGCCACTTCTATTCATAAACAATATCCCTACACTACCCTTACCATACAAAAAACCATAACTATATTCCTACCCCACACTTGCATTTGTTCCAATCCATCCTAACACTAGGTCAAATATCCTGGCACGTTATATTTTGCTTTTAAAAACACAGAAGTGGCAAATGACAAAACTAACTTAAACATATATATTTTCCAAAGGCTGAAAAGAACCAACAAGCCAATCTACTCTGCCCATTCTTTACCTAAAACTCAAGGCCTAATTAATCCTCGGGACATCGTTA
Organism: Discoglossus pictus; assembly: GCA_027410445.1. NCBI lineage: Eukaryota > Metazoa > Chordata > Amphibia > Anura > Alytidae > Discoglossus > Discoglossus pictus. The sequence continues at coordinate 70,115,737 of CM050166.1, forward strand.
GGTTTGTCCCTAGCATGCTTGAATTCCTTTACTTGCTTCAGAAATCAGACCAAATATCTTCTGCCTGCTTTAATACCTTAGAATACAAGTCTCTTTATATCTTAAATACAGTTCTCGGTACACTTCTGGCTACATTATTGTGTATATAAAATGTCTGATTTAACAATGCCTGGAGAATTGAGAATTGCACATTAAAGGGTCACAGAAGGCCCAGGTACAGCGAAGAACTAGGACTGATAATGGGCCACGTGGTATAATAATAATAATAATAATAATAATAATAATAATAATAATAATAATTAGAAAAATAAAGCAGTTCTGTGTATTTGGTTCAGTCATTCCTGTTATACAGGTGGTTATAGACAAGATACATTCCTGAGAATGTCTTTAGGTTGAATTTGTATGTAATTTGGATCCCTGATAAATAATAATATAATCATATGTGGTAATGATAAAACACTGTATTTTAATAATACCCCCCCCCCCCCCGTACTGTAATAATAAGTTAAAGAAATGATTGTGCTTATTTTTATTTTTTAGTTCAAACAAACAGAACATAAAAACAAACTGATCCAAAAAAAAAAAAAAAAGCCTTGGGGGCCCATTCTTAAAAACTGAATGTCTGTAACTCGGGGACTTCCCCTGTGTGTGTAAAATATATATATATATATATATATATATATATATATATATATATATATATATATATATATATATATATATATATACACATTTCTTTACATTTCTATTACAGTACGGGGGGGGGGGGGGTATTATTAAAATACAGTGTTTTATCATTACCACATATGATTATATTATTATTTATCAGGGATCCAAATTACATACAAATTCAACCTAAAGACATTCTCAGGAATGTATCTTGTCTATAACCACCTGTATAACAGGAATGACTGAACCAAATACACAGAACTGCTTTATTTTTCTAAATAATAATAATAATAATAATAATAATAATAATAATATTATTATTATTATACCACGTGGCCCATTATCAGTCCTAGTTCTTCGCTGTACCTGGGCCTTCTGTGACCCTTTAATGTGCAATTCTCAATTCTCCAGGCATTGTTAAATCAGACATTTTATATATAAAAGTGACAAATATATGACAAAATATGTCCAATGTTTTCTGTAAACAATATAAAAACCTGATCATCAAGGACTCCATATTTTGTATAAAACAGTAACAATAAAAAAATAATTCAAACTGTTCCTTCCAGCAACAGAGGGGTCAGTCAAAACAGCAAGATCTTTCTGAATCATACTGAATGCTACCAGTGCAAACTGCTTCTCCGGTGGGACATGTTTGTCCTGTAGTCATCGAGCTCACAGCTTATCTGAACACTCTGTTGCCAAAACACAGGAAAGGTCATATTCCCTCCGATGCCTGGGAGTAGTGACAGCGCCATGCACAAGGATCCAGATCATTAAACAGCAACTTTAATTGGGGAAAGGAGATCAGGACATGAAGAGAAGAACAAAGAGCGAAGAACTGAAGGGGATTCAGTTTGTATTTATGTATTTCTTGCTGTTAAAATTAACATAGTCTTGTATTCTTTGGGTAGAATTGTGTCCAACAACTTTACAAAATAAAAAAAATAAAAAAATAAAAACTTTGATTTTCAGATAATAAAACGTTCTAGCAAATCCTTTGCTCAAAAATGTTCTATGGTTTTTAAGTTATATTTGCGAAGGTGCACAATTTTTAGAAAATAAAAGATAAACTCAACCTTTACATTTTTAAAATATAAGTGTAGTTCTTCAAACCCCTTTTGGATCGCTACCTTTTTGTGGTGAAGGGGCTTATGTACTTCAATGAAGCTGTGAGCTATACTATGTAGGGTCACCCAAGATGGGCAGGTCATAACAGAGTGGTCAGACAAATCACAGTCCACTGGAGAAGGAACTGGCAAATCACTCCTTTGCCAAGACTAAAGTATGGATTAGCACACCCAGACACAGGCAGTAGTCCATAGGGTCACAGAGAATTGGACATGACTAAAACAACAAAAGTTCTTCAAAAGAGTATTTTTTTAAATATATTATTACAGTGTCTGTTTAAAAAAGTGCCAAAAAAATAAATGAAGCTAAAAAATCATAAAAAATAACCTCCTCTTCAAAACAAAATGGCAGTCATGTTCACATACACAACCTCTAGTACAGGGCCACTTTAATGTTTCAGCATTGTAACATTTAAATAGTAAGGTAATAAACAGCTTTTCGCTCTATTGTGATTAAAGAAAAATTATCTTTTCAGAGAAATTCTGCACTGAAAGTTACTGGTTTTCCAACCATCCTTTGGCTGGAGCTCCTACTAAAGCGGTCAAGCTATGGTAAAGTGTTCTGCAGACTTCTTTGCAGCTGCCTTGTTACTGCACAGCTTTAGTGGCAGCGTGCGGGGACATTTTCAGAACACCCACAGTTGGCTCATTTTTTTTCACCATTTTTGGGTTGCAGCGATTCCATTTTGTTTTCAAATTTCAGTATAATATTCAAAATTCTGAAGAGGTGATTTTTTTGTTCAGTAACTTTGTTTTATAAACATATTTCTGAATTCCTTCTTGTAGTTTTCTTTATGACACAGGTTTTGTTTACTGTAACTTTGATGTGTCCTTCAAAGCAGTATAATAACTAGTATCAGCAGATTTCCAGTCTCTACTGTAGAGGGTGTGGTATAAACATGGATTTAACAAGAGGCCGGACCATCAACAAGACTATCATTAAGAACATCACACACAGTACGGAGTATTGGAAACTGGCTCCAACAGATACCTTAAGATATACAGTAGGTGGGTCAGTAAGGACTACAATAGGTGTGGGTAATCAAAAGGACACAGCAATGGTCACAGTTATTTTGCGGAAATGAACAATATAAATATTATTTGCATCATTATCACCCCCCAAGCTCAGTTATCTAACACTTTAACTTGTTTATTTATTTTTTAACAACCAATCGGATTGATATTTATATGTATATTTTTCATTTTCACAATAATTTGGGCCTTTGTCGTTTCCCTTGAACAAACACAATGTTGGAGGCCTTCAGAACTAGCATAGCATCACAGAAATTCTATCATATACTTAATGACAAAGCATCATCATCTGCGGAGGAAGTGCTCCAAATAGCAAGAAACGTGCAAGACTATCACTTATGTCTGTGCTTATGGGGCCTTCTCATCTTTGCCTGTCTAAATTTTAAATGTGTCGACAAAGGGTTATTTTGTAAATCTCTTTATTGAATGTGTATGGAACTTCCACAAATGTTGGGATTAACCTTTTTTTCTCCTCCATTATATGTTCCCAAATAGCACCATCATCTGTTGCCTAAAAGCTACCATGTGCCTATATTACATTTTTGGATACACATTTTCCAGGCGCAGATGCAGTAGTCTCAACCAGAGGACTGTACCCTAACAATCCATCTACCAGTCAGTGGATAAACATGATTGCCTTAAAAGGTGAGATACAACGTTTTTGGCACAATCTTCCAATTCCACTCAGTATCAGGCTGCCATTCCAATAATACTATATAGACCTTATTTATTAAGGCTGTGTGTGCATAACATATTTTAGATTAAACTGGCCAAGGCTTAAAAATGTACATTTTTTTAATCTTTCCTGTTTAGTCCCCACCAGCACAGTTGCGTGCAGTGGCCAGTAGGTGGTGTGCCAGGACTTTGGTCAATTTGTACTTAGAATGAGGACTAGGTTTATGGTTTAGGGTTAGGGTAGTGGCAGATGACAGCCCCTCACTGTTTAAAAAAAAAAAAAAAAACTAAAATACATGTATAGCAGCCTTTAAGATATAACATATTATACTAAGTACTGGGAAGCTCACATAAGGCCCGATTCAATTGCCCAATTCATACATTTATACACACGTAAAATCACTCTTAATATTGCTACATATTCTGAAAATATTAGTTATTGGCACTAATGAATTCTTAAGTCAATAGAATGCACATAAACATAAAAAAAAAAAAAAAACACCCAAAGCCACATTTATGAGTTCAAGGCACTTGCAAGTAACTACTAGAATATGGCCCCTAGTGTTTAATAAGTCCTACTATGTGTTGTCTTCTCAGGTGAGAGCACATGTTGGAAACAAAACAGGAAAAAAATATATAGTAAAACAGTAGTTTTGAGCTGCCAAGTCTTCCATAAAATTGTTACTAAATTAAATGCTATTTTTTATTTTTCCCAACCTTCTAAGAACATTGTGCCATTATAAATTCTAGCTTCTACAAAGTGTATGCTGTAGAAATGGATCTTCATGATTTCTTTAAGAATATCAATTTAAGAACTGGTGATTTAGTAAATGGCTTAGATATTCTGATTAACCCACCTATGCTCCATCAGTGAGATCTTTAAAATCTAACCTGTTCATTTTGTGTGAGAACTGGGGGTTTAGAAACATTGCTCTACATCAGCGATTCTCAACCTTTCTAGTGCCACGACCCTTTGATAACATTTCCCAAGTGGTGGCGACCCCTAACATTAAAATTATTTTCGTTGCTCCTTCATCGCTGTAATTTTGCTGCAATGAATCGAAATATAAATATCTGATATGCAGGATGCATTTTTCATTCTTTCAATGAAAGTTACGAGAATGGAAACGTTTGTAATCATTATGATTAAATTGTCTGCCAACATCAATCGAATGACAATTATAGTTAGAAAGTACTAACTACCAGTGGAAAGAAAAATGTACAATTAAAAGTTTTACAGATTAGAACAGACAAAAAAAAAAATACATTTTTGATGTTGTTCGGCGACCACTGGCAAATGGTCATTTGACCCCCAAAGGGGTCACGACCCACAGGTTGAGAAACTTCATAAAACGGTGGGCCTGGAAAGCTAACCACAGGCCAGCATTTGAGTTTTTTCTCTAAGTTAATTGGAATGGCCAAGGCACAAGTCATGGTACAAATCATCCTAATTAGTTACAATTTCAATGCAACCTTTTTTTGTTATATATATATATATATATATATCTTAGAATTATTAATATTTTTGTAAAGTTCAGTGCATGGCGTTTATTATAAAAAGTACAACCTTTAATTAAAATTCTTACCTTCTAAAGTTTCACATTGTGCCAGGTTGATGTAGTCAGTGGGCTTCAGGATCCCACCCTTAAATCCTCGGACGAGCCCCTCCAGGTAGCCACAGTCCACATTAAACAGGAACTCGGAGGCGCCAGGCATGGTGCAGCAGGAAAAGATCTGACTGTTCTGCTCAAGAACAGAGAAGTAAAAATGACTGATCTCTGCAAACTTTCCAGTGTATCTGAGGTTGGAGCTTTTTAGTCGGTTTGTTCCTGTTTTGCTGCTTTTACGCTGTTCCTCTTTGTTTATTGTGTAAATATCATGCACAAACCTGAAACTAACCAGTCAGTCACATCAGCACCTCTGCCATGAGCAGTAGATAAGACAATAAACAATGCCCTGCCATTCTGTGCATGGTAAATACACCTGAAACTGGCTTTTATATGGTAAATTGCAATATAAAATGAACAGAAACTAGTTGATTTTAATCATGTTGTTTCTGAATATTAATTAAAAACAAACATTGGTAGAATGTGAACATGAAAAATTTACACACAGTTGCGTCCATTGATTTATTTTTTACTTCAATAAACAATGTTTTATTATGGCCTCGTTTTAAGGGTCTTGTCACTGAAATTATATATGAAAAATATACTTTTAAACTGCACTTGGAATGAGGCAAAAGGAAATTAGAATGTAAAGGAAAACAGCTCTAATTTCTTACCTTATATATACGTAATTATGCTACAGTGGATTCTGCCATTTTGGTTTCTGCTGGGGGGAGACTTTGAATACAGAGAGTTTCTATCTGCACAGTGGGAGGTGGCGTCTGAAACTGCCAGCAACTGCATCAGGACTAATTGAAACCTTATTAGTTTATAAGGACACACCCTTCTGAAAGAAAATTACCTCAGAAACTGGAAGCATGCAGTAAAGAAGTTAAAAATGCAAAGCTTGTATATGCTTTTTTGCTTTTTAGTTATTAGTTATTCATAATACCTTATAAAAGAAATTGAATACAATGGCCATATGATATATACACACATTCTATGATAATGTATATCAGGGTCTTTCAAATAAATTAGGTCAGGGAATGTTTTTTAATCTCCCAAACATCTAGGCCCAAAATGGCTACTATGACCAGAAACCCCTTCTCTGAAGCAAATAACCCCTCATATATTAGCCCATATATTAGAGTACACGCTTTCTTCCCCGGACCCCATAACCACTAATGTTGCCTCTTGCTTTTCCTACATAACTTTTCACATATTTTATAACTGTGGCCAAAAATGTCCCCATTTGAAGAACTCCACCTAAAAATAAAATAATAATAATTTGTTCTCTAATTATTTACTTTTATATGCATTTATTCTGCCATTGAATCTACCATTTTAGTTTCTTGTGATTTACTTCCTGAGGTGGGAGTAGATTTTGAACACACAGGAAGTTTGTTTCTGTAAAATGGGAAGGTGGCAGATAAATCTGCCAGTACTTTCATTAGCTCCTTGAAAAGCTTAGTAATTAAAACAGAAGCCTGTACTAAACAATGATTGGTCCTTGTCTATTTCGGGGCCCACATCCTGTCAGAACACTGGGGTGTGCGGCTGCGCCACAGCACGACCTGGTGGTGTAAAAAATTAACTGCAGACAAATAACTATTCCATCCTCCGATTTGGCTCATAAGGCGTGCTGACAGAAGTGACCTTGAGCTATGAGAGGCGAGCTTGAGGCCCTGGGGTGCAGAGTGCCCGCGACGAACATAGCGCTGGCCTAGCTGTTGACTCAGCGCTGATCGAGTTGCACCACATCGGAGGATGGAATAGTTCTTTTTTTTTTTACTACTTTCTAAAAGCATGGTACAAATTATCACATTTTTGAAATCAAAAAAACATGGGGGGATATAATAAGCATTTGAAGTCCATGTCATATATCTCTTGATTTACTATTTATTATTCCCTGTGGGAAAATAGCCCTTCTCACATTATTTCACCTCTTCTTACCTCATCCCTGGTGAGAAAGTGCTTAGTAAATTTCCCCTTATAGGAATAAAATTACCACAGCGGTCCTTTAAGAAAACCAAGCTTTTGAAACCGATACAATAGGCTGAGGAGATAGGGCTTTGGCTCTTATCTACATTCGAGGCATATAGGCATTTCTAATACATTGTACCAGAGACTTCATTTAGACACATTTTAATACCACTCTGTTCTTCAAAAATTCACATACAAATATACCCTCAAGAGCTGGCACATATTTGCTTGATCTGCTAGACAAACACCCGAAGCAATTAGAAATAATGACTTATGTATTTACAACATGGTGTAAACAAGGTATGGAAGTTTTGGCAAGTAAGACCACTTGGCTAGTGATATGTAGAAATACTTGCTGAGGAGATACAACAATAAAAAGAAACACATTAAAGGGATTTAGAATGTCTCAGGATTTTACTAGGTATGTAATATATCTATGTATTATTTACTTTGTTTTTTTTAATAGGCAAATTAAAAAGCTCTGGTTTTACTGAGAAAAATTAAACAAATAGTCCCTGTCTGGGTCTGCTCACTGCAGCATATTGAGACACAGGCTCTGTAGTGCTGTATGTGCAGTGAATCATAATCTATCAGGGCTCATGTCTCAGCAAACTCGCTGCTGAGACGTGGTCCCTGATAGGCTAGGATACCACATTGCACAACCAGCCATACAGAGTCTGGGTTTACATACACTGCAGCCTTTAGGAGAGTGTCCTGTCCTATGCTGTTATGGTTACGGCACCAGTCCGTCGCTGCAGTGCTGTGACCAACCGCTAGATGGCGCTGCCGATATTCCAGTGCCATATCATAGAATCAAGGCTTAGGTAAATGGTTAGGGTTAGTTTAAGGGTTAGGCTAATATTCTAAGGATAGAACTTCTCTCACATATCGGCAGCGCTGCAAAATATCAGCAGAGCCATCTAGCGGTTGGTCGATGAACTGCAGCAGCGGACTGGTGCCATAACTATAACAGGATAGGTCAGAGTGTCCCCTTGCAAACTAATGGGCTTTCCATAAGTCTTATAAAAAGCGCTGGGAGTCTCATAGGTCATTTCCAGTAAGCAGATAGAAGTTAAACTGCATCTAAAGCCTTGTACAACCTTAAGAGGTAGTTTCCACAGCAGCAAAATTTCATATAAAATTATAAGCTGTATTTTGTTTTAATTATAAAAACTGTGCAAAAAACTACTCTTGGGGACTTGGTCTCTGCCAGCCAATGAGATATACAGACTAAAGTAGGCTCTCTGCATTTTGTTATAGTTTCAATGCTCTTTTAAATGCTTGAAAACTGTTGTTTTCCATGTCCCTTTTAGGGCAAGTCATTAAAAGATTTTGAATTTAGGATCACAATTACATCCTGCAGTTTGTTTGACCTTGGTGCCTGTAGAAAGCATGGCATGCTTAACTCTACTGGATCTTCTTCTTACAAGCATGCTACTCGCTGATAAACATAGCACTTGATCTTCAATAAGCAACAGCATCAACTGACCAGGCGCTCCTCTAGCTTTCCATGACCTGGTGTGGAGATGCGGTGGCTGTCACGGACACTAGATGGGATTGCATACAAGTATTGGAAACACCAGCTATCTTACATGTACCTAGACCAAATGCATCATTGGAATTAGGTCAGTACTGAGTATTAAACAATGTCCAATAACAACGTGCCTCTACCAAAAAAATCAGATCAATAAAAACACAAAAATGGATTGGATAGACTGATAATACCACTACTCCTACTGGATGGATATCCAGATAACAGGCCTTGTATTTAGAATACCAGTAAGCAATCGGGACTTGAGACCCAACTCACGCTGTATCTGTCATGTGTATCATTGGTGATATTTGACTCATTTCAATATACTTCCTGCAACAATGATGTGTTGGCTGCCAAGGAGGAACTGCATGTTTTCTCATGGTCCAATCCTATCAGTGCACATACAAATGTTCTTAAATAATCAATAACTAAATAAACAAATTAAACTATTGTAGGAGCGGTACATCAGCCCTTTAAGTAAGGACCATCAGAGCAGACTCTTGTCTACAGCAGATTATAACAATGTCGTGTGGGAATTGACTTGTAGGCTGCATATTGAATCTTATGGTAATGTAGCAAGGGTTCAGACAGATAGGGGAGGGGATGAGACAGGGGAGGGGACGAGAGGGGAGGGGTACACACAGTCACTCACTGGTTTCAGTGTGAATGTGACATAAACACAGGTGTCTATAGGAGGTCTATGGGGTGGAATCAGCATAAAGTTAAGGAGAAATATAGTAATAGTCGTTCGAATTGTAAGAGTGTTAGTAATAGAGGTAGTAAATGGAGAGCTACAGTACAAAATAATCTGGGAACCCCCTCTAGCAACTTTTCTGTACAAGATAGGTACCTGTAGTCAATAAATAGGTTGATCAGACCATAATTTTATATATATATATATATATAAAAATATATATCTACTTCTTCCCCTTTACTCTAGAATGCTGCCAGTGTCAGACGGCAAACAAATAAGTCAGAGGTGCTCATCAGAGAACAATCTAACCTTTATAGGTTAGTTCTCTAGACATGATAACCCACTCTGAGAGCAACCTCTTTTAGCTCACTTGTGCCCTTCACAGGGAGAAATATCCTGTAGTATATCAGTCTGATCCCACTCACTAGAGTGGTCCAGCCCCAAAATACCAGGCAATTCTACCCTGAAGAGGAGATACAGCAGACCCCAGACACGTTTCAGCCTTTATGGGCCTCATCTGTGAGGTGAAGCTGAACTCCCTAAGGCACAGTGAGCAAGGGGTCCACGTCTGGAGTCCCTTATCACCCTTAGGGAGACTAAACCCTAAGGGTAATTTGCATAAACAAAAAAACTCAGTCAGAGGTGCTCATCAGAGAAGAAACTAACCTTAATAGGTTAGTTCTATGGCCATGATACGCCACTCTGAGAGCAACCTCTTTTAGCTCACTTGTGCCCTTCACAGGGAGAAATATCCTGTAGTATATCAGTCTGGTCCCAATGAAAAAAGTGACCCAGACCCGAAATACAAGGCAATTCTGCCCTGAACAGGAGAAACAGCAAACCCATGACGAGTTTTGGCCTTCATTGGGCCTCGTCCGTGAGGTGCAGCTGTACTCCCTAAGGCATTGTGAGCAAGGGGTCCACGTCTGGAGTCCCCTATACCTCTTATTGAGACTAAACCCCAAGGGCCTCTACCCTGTAGTGGTCCGAAATGCTTTGCATCTGCTGCACCAGCAGTATCTCCACCACTGCAGAGTGGTGGCATAAATGACCTTTGTGATAGTTTCTAAAATATTGTACATTCCCATATTGGATAACATTGTGAAGTATTCAGGGTTTAGGTAGCTATAGGTTTTGTTCTTCATGTTTGATTTGCAGATCTCCGTCAGATGTCCACTTAAATAACCACAGTCTTAGCATGAGGAGCTAGTTATTTTGCTTATGCATTGATCATGAATACATTTTCTATTTTTCATTTATAACAGCAATATTCAATATTAAATTAATTTTCAACAGTTAGAGAATCAGAGTCCATGTGATAATTTGTCTCCAACCCAATTAGGTCATCAACAAAGGTGAGGTGGTGGTTAGCTGAGAGACAGGTCTAAAGAGTTTTAAGGACAGTTAGATTTGATAAAAGAATAAACAATAATTTATAGGCTGCACAAAAGCAAAATCTTTTTGCTCTTTAATTCAAGTCTCTAGCCAATGGAGATCATTGTGTTGGAACACTTTGTGTCTGAAAATCTGCTAGACAAAGATGGCCCCCTAACCGACCTTATGGATACCAGCAGCAGCTAAGTCTTAGCTTTCAAAGAAAGATAAATGTTGTTTTTTAACTTTTATGAATTTTTTTAATGACCAATGCCATAATAAAACATCTAGCCCATGTTGTTAAGGCATTACAATAACGCTTTAACGGACCATTGTGATTCTATTTGGTCTGTTAAATAACTAAACTTGATAATGAGCAAAATATTTTTTTAAATGCGAAAAATAAATTAAAATTTTACTCTGTCCTACTTTCTCACGAAGGTGTGTGCTTGTAAACTAGTGAGTTTTCTATTGGTCTTGCTAAAAGCACTGGCAGTTTTGGCTATCACAGTCTGTTGAGCCGATAGAATCCTCCTCTACATCCATCCACTGCTCGTTGAAGTTGATCGGTAGAACCAAAACAGTAGATCCTGCTGTAACATAATTTCATATGCAAGATAAAATAAATTAGAGTCTATTTGCACTCTAAAAACCTGGTTGTAATTCTTAAAACCAGTATATTGTAAATATAGGACTACAATGATACATTAACTCAATTATAATGTATACATAGAGGATTGCCTGATGGTAAATAAAGGCAACATTAAGAAAATGATTAAGGTTTAATGGCAGATATAAACAAACACACCAACCTAATCTGCCAGTTACATAGCGGTTGATATATTTCACGCTGCCACTTCTGCATGAGGGCTATTCCACACATTTATATAGTATTAATCTGCAATAAAACAGGATACTGTTATCCGGGTCACTGCTACACAAACTTCCATACAAATCAGTCTGACAATGCCTGCACATAATGTCCTCAGATGTAATTCATTAAAACATTAAGTTAAAACACAAATTACAGGTCTTGACAGCTTGTTGATGAGTGTCCAATAAATATAATCAGAGGTGCACAGTGATGATTTAGGAATTCACAATAACCATGGTGCAAACAGTGCAAGGCACTGAGGCCCCTGCTGACTTCCTGTGGGTCCCCTGTGGCCCTGTTGGTCTTCTGTGGCTCCTGAAGCCCTCCCGTGGCCCTGAAGGTCCTTGGTGGGACCCTTGTTGCCTTGTGGGTTCTCTGTGGCCCCCAGGGCACCATGTGTCTCCCTGGCATCCCAGTGGCACCTTATGGTCCACAGTAGCCCGCACTGGCCCCAGGGCCACACTGTGCCCCCTGCAGGCTTAGTGGCCCCCTGCGGCCCCCTGAGTTCCCCCTCAGCCTCTGTGGCCCCTCTCAGACCTCTGTGGTCTCCCTCAGCCTCCTGTGGCCCTTCGTGGATATCTGCAGCCTTCCTCACCCCCCTGTAGCCCCCAGCGGCCTCCATCTGTTTCTTGTGTCCTTACAGGCCCACGTGGCCCCTCACAAAACCCTGCTGGCTCCCTTTGCCTTTTGTGGCCTTCTCTGTCCTTGTGGGCTCCTATGGCCCCAGAAGAACTCTGTGGCCCCCCTCGGCCCTGCCATGGCCCTCTCCTCACCACAGGAAGTGAAGTGCAGCATTGAGCAGGTTAGAAAGTATTTATATATATATATCTATATATATATATATATATGTAAATATATATATATATATGTAAATGTATATATATATATATATATATATATATATATATATATATACTGTATATAGGGAGCAATGTATAAAGTTGCTATTTTTGGATGTGAGGTACGTTGTATTCTCATTTGCATGTCCCTGCCTTTTAATATGCAAATGGACTTATTAATGTTTTATTCGTTTTCTTTAGAGCTTTTCACACTCTAGTGCTCACTATACACTAAATGATTGTTATATATATACACTAGCGACTTGCCAGTCAAAAATGACGGGGCAATAAAAAAAGTGTTGAAATGCTGTTTGTCACACAATGTGAGTGTACTGTGTGCCTCAACCATATAGACCCCTATAATACACTAATGAACACATGTAATAACACTATAAGTGCCATGAGGGTCATCCAGGACCCCCATGACACAAAGTGTAAGCACTACACCATGTTAACCCAGTATCTTATGGGGGTCTATACAGACCCTCATAAGCTTCTATTTAACCCCATTAGTCCCATAAGGGTATTTAATGACCCTCATGGGACAGTTAGAAGCCTAACATTACTATGAGGGTTCTCCAGTACCCTCATGGAACTAAGTACAAACACTACTCCACTAAACCCACCCCAATAAACCATTAAATCTAAACTAACACCCCTCTACACTAACCTATTAACACCTACACTACCTACCCCCAATCAACCCCCACCACTCTAATTATAGAAAAAAAAACCTAAGTCATAAAAAATAAAAAATCTACATTACAGAAAATAAAAAAATACATTACACCCCCCCCAATAAAGAAAAAAAAAATACACACCTGAAAAGGAAATACATATAGAATACATACAATACAATACAAATACAATACAATACCCCCTATCTTTCTAACATACAAACAATCCTATCTATCTAAAATACATCCCCAATCTACAGTATCTAATATACAATAAATCCTATCTATCTAAAATACATACCCCTATCTAACATACAATATATACTATATAATATACAATAAATCCTATCTAAAATACATACCCCTATTTAACATACAATACTATATAATATACAATACATCCTATCTATCTAAAATACACAACCCTATGTAACATACAATAAATACTATATAATATACAATAAATCCTAACTATCTAAAATACATACCCCTAACATACAATAAATCCTAACTATCTATAATAAATACCCCTATCTAACATACAATAAATGCTATCTCCATATACAAACCTTAATTCTAAGCTAAAATAAAATAATTAAGAGCACTTACCTTTGCAGATGTCCCTTCAGATCAGCAACCTAGGGGGAAAGAAAATAAATTAGTACAATACATTTACATACAATAGATAAACATTATAAATATTCTACTCACCTTTCCAGCATGTCCCCGTACTTCTTCTTTTCTTCTCTGGCGCGTCCCCTGTTAAAAAAAAAACATTACATTACTACAACATACATATAAACATAAAAAAATAAAATAAACATAATATACATTGTACTTACCTCCTCACGATGTCCCCGTCCTGGAACAATCCGCGCTCAATCAAAAAACCACACTCACGGACCTCTCCGACGCTAATGAGCCTCCTACAGAGTTTTCCAGAAGAAAATTGTTAATGGTGGCTTCTGATTGGCTGTCTATCAAATTCAGCCAATCAGAAGACGCCAATGTGTGAGCCAATCAGAAAGGGATACACCCCAAAATCCCACTCTGATTGGATAATGCACCTGTCAATCTTTATTTAAACCAATCAGAAGGCTTTATTGTCATCAGCCAATCATAATGGGATACAACCCCACAGGGTGATTGGATGAAGACATCTGCACCTTCTCATTGGCTGTAATACTGATTCACATTGACAACAGCCAAACAGAAGGCGCAAATGCCTTCAGCCAATCACTACGTGGGGGTGTATCCCATTGTGATTGGCAGAAGGCATATGCGCCTTATGATTGGTTTAAATAAAGATTGACAGGTGCCTTAGCCAATCAGAGTGGGATTTTGGGGTGTATCCCATTCTGATTGGCTCACACATTGGTGCCTTCTGATTGGCTGAAAACGCTGTCTATCAAATTCAGCCAATCAGAAGGCGCCATTGCCTATTTTCTTCCGAAAAAGGCTCTAGGAGGCCCATTAGCGTCGGGGAGGTCCGCGAGTGCGGATTTCCGTTTGTTTTTTTTGGTGTTTTTTTAGAGCGCGGATTGTTCCGTGGGCGGGGCAGAAGAGGAGGAGGCCGGGGACATCGCGGGAAGGTAAGTAAAATGTATATTATGTTTATTATTTTTATTTTTATGTTTATATGTATGTTGTAGTAATGTAATGTTTTTTTTTTAACAGGGGCCGCGCCGGAGAAGAAAAGAAGGACGGGGACATGCTGGAAAGGTGAGTAGAATATTTATAATATTTAGAATGTTTATTTATTTTATGTAAATGTGTTGTACTAATTTTATTTTTTTCCCCCTAGGTTGCTGATCTGACATCTGCAAAGGTAAGTGGTATTAATTATTTTATTTTAGCTTAGAATTAGGGTTTGCAGCCTAAGTCCTGCGTGCCTCAACTGCTCGCCTTGCAGTGCAATGCACGCCTTTGGCACCCATTGCAACCTAAGTCCTGCGTAGTCGCAAAGTGTGACCAATATCGTAAGTGTTCCCCACACTGTCAACTATATATATACACAATACTACACATTCTTGTAAAAATATATATAAAAATATGTAACATGTTCCCACTCAACAGGACCAGTTAACCACCACTAGCAGCACCATTCACCCCCAGGCCCCCTCATCAGCACCATTCACCTCCCAACACCCCCAGGCCACCCTCAGCAGCACCATTCACCCCACTCCCCTCAGCAGCCATATTCACCCCCCCCCATGACCCACCTTAGCAGCAATATTCACCCCCCCCCCCCAAGCCCTTAGCAGCCATATTCACTCCAACACCCCCAGGCCCCTCTCAGCAGCACCATTCACCCCCAACAACCTCACATGCCATAATTCACCCAGAACCCCACAGGTCCCCCTTAGCAGCAATGTTCACTCCCCAACCCCCAGGGCCCCCTCAGGAGCACCATTCAATCCCCCCAAAAACCTTATAGCACCATTCATCCCCTCAAGCCCTCAGCAGCCATATTCACCCCCAGGGCCCCCTCAGCAGCACCATTCACCCCTTGGAAAAAAAAGAAACAGGCCCCCCTCAGGAGCATCATTCAACTACTCAAACCCCCAGGGCCTCTTGTCACACTATTCACCCCCTCAAGCCCCCTACACTTCCTTCACCCTCCTCCTCTTACTTGTGCACGGCAGTCCCTGTCCCGGATCCCATTACTCACAGGTTGGGTATCCTTTCCCTGCCGGAGCTTCATACTGCAACGTCACGTGACATCATTAGGAATTCCCATCCCCTGCAGTATGAAGCTCCAGCAGAGGAAGGATACTCAACCTCTGAGCAATGGGATCCGGGACAGGGACTGCAAGGCACAAGTGAGAGGAGATGAGGGGTGAATAGTGTGGGGTTTTTGAGGGGTGAATGATGCTGCTGAGGGGCCCCTCACAGACCAAGGGCCCTGGTACAATGCACCGGCTGCACTGGCGGTAGATTCGCCCCTGATGGGGCCATGAGGTTATTTCGGTTTTATGCTGCCCTAGGCTATTTAGATTTTAATGCCCCACTTGCCTCTCCTCCTTACCTTTTTTTCTACATTTCAAACCATACATTTATATGTGTTTATGTTTATATCACATATTATAATTGTCGAACTACTTAACGTCGTCACGCTTTGCGTGGTGCGTACGACTAAAACTTGCAGCTCTTGGGCGATGAGCGCCAAAGACACTTTTTGCCTGCGAGCCTTGAGAAGCGAGACATGCAGTGAAGGCAATGAAACATGCGGGACTCAGCCTCCAAACACTTAGGAAACGCAGGATTTAGAAAAAAAAATTACGAGACGCGGGACTTAGAAAACAAAAATACAAGATAGGAAAAATACGAGGTTGACAGCCGAACCGCGCAAAGCAAAAAACACGAAACACACAAAAAATACAACAAAAACATCACACACAGCACGGGCGAACAGGCAGGACCTATGGGAGTGAGGTGGAACGCAAATTTAAGTACATTTTGCAGAGTTTCGGCACTTGAAAATTGTCTAAGCGAGAAAAAAATGGCGGTCAAACAAAATGAAAACAAGGCTACATGACCCTGGATTGCGTACAACACTGCCAACTTCGTACCATTTTCACCCAGGAACGTACGAGGTACAAAATACAGTATTATACAGGACGGCAAATGCTCGTGAGCCGCGTAGCACATAAACAAACAACACTTTTTTACAATCCTAACTTGACACTAACAACATCACGCATCTAAACTAGCGCTTTACACAAATAACCCAACGGTTTGCCCTCGCGCACGCAGCCTATTTCTAATGTACAGTTGGGACATTCATAAAACTATCTCCTCAGTCCAGCAACAGTCCCACTGTACATTATATGCTGCGGGACAATAATAAGAGATTGTTACCTCTTCAGGCTACTGATTGTTACATATATTAATTTGAAAAAAGTAAACTATATTAATTTATTATTCAATTAATTCATTAATTAGTATTTTTTAAAAAATATAGAGACGAGACAAAGGACACTCTAGGAGAGGCTCGAAATGAGCGCCGAAGGTCCTTAGAGTATAAAAAGCTTAACATTGTGTGCCAAACAGCATTGCCATGGCTTCAGATTTTATTGACCGTCATTTTTTGATGGGCAAGTCTCTAGTATATATATAGTATATCAGAAAGTACAGTTACAGATAGAAATATCACTGCATATAGACGTATACAAACATATTTCAATGTATTGCACTAGATCTTCAGACAGACTACTGTCCCCTGAAAATGTACTGCCCTAGGCCCGGGCCTAGTGGAACTAGACAGAAACACACCACTGTGATATGCTTAGACATTTCCTATTCGGAGTACAAGAGTTTTTTAAAACAATTCTTTAGATGTGAGGAAAATTTGATTTTAATCACTGTCATATAATCCAATCAAGTTTAGATAAAGGTAAATTAACCCATTGTAGTATCTTTATTGCCCTCTCTCAATTCCATAAAAACATAATGATGCTAACGCAATGACAATGAGCAGCGCATCTCTAGGGAAGTTCCTGTAGGGCTTTATCTAGCACACCTATTTAACCCTTTTTTGTTTGGGGAAGTGACATCATAACGTTTCAAAATGTAAGTGTACATTATGTAGAAAATTCAGACAATAGTTGTTTATATTTACATAAACAAACATTTATACAAGGTTGGTGACGGTAAATATTTTTTAATTTATTTTATTGGTATACAAAGGGAGAACCTATTTACCTAAATTCAGTAAAAATTTGCTTATCTAGCAGAATTAGTGTTATAAACTATTGGACCTATCCCGTTTTATGTGCGCATTTGTTGCAGTGCTGCCAGCACTCCGCAGACGACTGTAGGAACGCGGGCGTGTTCGCGTCCCCATCTAGCTGTAATGAGCTACCACGCCCAGTATCCAATCTAGCTGTGATGAGCTACTATGCACAGTCAGTCGTTAGGGGTTTCAGGGTAGGGGTTTTGGGTTAGGGTTACAGGGTTAGGGGTTAGGGTTAGGAAGGGGGTTAGGTGTTTAGGGGGTTAGGAAATGAGGTTTAGGGGGTTAGGGTGAGAGGGTTAGGGGGTTGGGGTGTACTACCTCGTATTCACATCTAGATGGGGACGGAGCGTGGCCGCATTCCTACAGTCGGCGGCGACGTGTTGCAACAAATGCGCACATAAAACAGGATAGATCTTTCCCTTTAGCTTGCAACCTCTTTTAAGCAACACTCTTGTTCCTGCCTCTGCTATAATAAGTATTACATCTCTCAATTATTTTTTTAAATAGGTTACCAACGGCTGTATTTTAATGCTCTGCAGCCAAGGCCACAGTTTCAACCTCTTATAATTACATATTTTCGAGCTGGCATGTATGAATACAATATATTACATTACTGACATGTTGCTTAAAGCATCACTGTAGTCCTATATTTAAAACATACTCTTTTGAGTATATTTCAAAACATTTTTAGAATGTAACAAAATATATAGTACACACTCTAATGTATTACCTTTTATACGTAATTATGCTGCCTTTGCAAGCTACCATTTTATTTTCCACTCATCTACTTCCTGAGATGGGAAGAGACTTTGAAGACACAGGAGCCTTCTATCCATTCTAGACAATGGGGATATGGCAGCTAAAACTAGCATTGCTTTCATTAATACTAAAGTAAAGCTTACGAGTTTACAAAGACACACCATCTTAAGAAAGAAGCTTCAAGAGGCAGTCCAACAAGGGAAACTGAAGCCTGCAGCAAAGCATAATTGTGTATAAAAGTGAAAAGGTGTTTATTTGTTTACATTTAAACAACATTGTGTTCATTATAAAGTGTAGTTATTCAAAAGACAATGCAGAGACCTTATAATGAGAATACAAGGGAATTGTATAAGAGAGTGAGACAGAGGGAATAAGAATTGATGAGAAGGAGGAAAAAGAGGGCAAAATCAGCAAAAACGTTATGGGGAACAAAGAGAGAGACAAAATGAGGCATAAAGGAAAGTGTTCAGGAGTGAGCCACTTTATTGAAGTCACAGCTTCTTTCCTCTTATTATTAGTCTTCCCGCTGCAACCATAGAAGTACACTCCAATAGAGATCACAGCAATCATATTACAAGAGGATTACATGATACTCCATACGCCTCACTCCTCAGAACCTGGATCCCCCCACAACTCCTGCTTACATAAAACAGTAAAGTGGTGTAAGAATTGTGTAAAAAATGTTCGCCCTCTGTATTGAACCCTTAATGGTGGCTATCAGATCATCCGCTGACAAATCAGGCTTCTCGATTCACAATTCAGACTACGGAGTTAATATGTTCGCTGATGATATCCTACTATTTTTGACAAGACCGCAAAAGTCTCTCCCAAAACTATTCAAGAGTGAAGCCCTAAACATTACTCTGCCCATCTCAACAGTCAAGTTGATTGAAATCAACTTCTCATTCAAATTTGCCAAGTCCCATATTAGCAGCCGTATTCAATTGGGATTTGGACAATTGAATAGGGCTCTATATAAGCACAGAGCATATTTTTTTACAGAAGTTTTTAGTTAGTGAAGACCTTGCTTTTGGATAGAAGTTCACTAACTAAAGACTTCTGTAAATGAAATATGCTCTGTGCTTATATAGAGCCCTATTCAATTGGCCGAATCGCAATTTAATAAGGCTGTATATGTATTTAGGGATTCAACTGACAGCTAATACCTTAACAATTAACAATGAATCTGAATATTGCAGATCAGAGGAGATCTAAAAAGGTTAAACTTGACGGACTTAAAGTATTTTTTCAACCTCAATTACTATGTAATTATGTGACCTCCAATCTGTATCAAAGCTGCCATAGCACAGTTAATTAAACAATTCATGAAATATTTACTGTATTTACGTGAATGTAGTGCAACATCGAATCTAATGCGCACTCAACTTTGGGACCCATGAATAAAAAATCATTTTTTGCTGGCGAATCTAATGCGCATTTGTCATTTGTACAAGAAGTACCGAACAGTGAGTTTATGTTACCAACTTATGGAATGTTACCAACTTTTGGTATGTTACCACTGTGCTGGGGCTCTCTGGGTGCCAGGCTCTGTGTGCCACTGTTCTGGGGCTCTCTGTGTGCCAGGCTCTGTGTGCCACTGTGCTGGGGCTCTTTGTGTGCCAGGCTCTGTGTGCCACTGTGCTGGGGCTCTCTGTGTGCCAGGCTCTGTGTGCCATTGTGCTGGGGCTCTCTGGGTGCCACGCTCTGTGTGCCACTGTGCTGGGGCCCTCTGGGTGCCCTATCTCTGTGTGCCACTGTGCTGGGGCTCTCTGGGTGCCAGGCACTGTGTGCCACTGTGCTGGGGCTCTCTGGGTGCCAGGCTCTATGTGCCACTGTGCTGGGGCTCTCTGTGTGCCAGGCTCTGTGTGCCACTGTGCTGGGGCTCCCTGGGTGCCAGGCTCTGTGTGCCACTGTGCTGGGGCTCTCTGGGTGCCAGGCACTGTGTGCCACTGTGCTGAGGCTCTCTGGGTGCCAGGCTCTGTGTGCCACTGTGCTGGGGCTCTCTGGGTGCCAGGCTCTATGTGCCACAGTGCTGGGGATCTCTGGGTGCCAGGCTCTGTGTGCCACTGGGCTGGGGCTTTCTCGGTGCCAGGCTCTGTGTGCCACTGGGCTGGGGATCTCTGGGTGCAAGGCTCTGTGTGCCACTGTGTTGGGGCTCTCTGGGTGCCAGGCTCTGTGTGCCACTGTGCTGAGGCTCTCTGGGTGCAAGGCTCTGTGTGCCATTGGGCTGGGGCTTTCTGGGTGCCAGGCTCTATGTGCCACTGTGCTGGGGCTCTCTGGATGCCACTTTCTTTTTGCCATCGAATCTAGTGCACCATCAAATCTAATGTGCACTACAACTTTGGGCCCGATTTTCTATTGCGTAAATACGGTCTATATTTGGTCCCGAAATAGAATCTCCTGTATAGGTTGGATATACAGTATATACGTGCAATATGAATACCCTACCAACATTTTTTGTATTAGTTTGGCACCTTACTAATCCCTGCAAGCACTTAGGAAATACAACTTGTACAGAAAGCCATCCTGCGCTCATATGGCACAAACCCAGAATTAGACCCAAAATTCTCACTGTTCCTTGATTACAAGGGGGCCTCTAACATTTATAAAAATAAAGAAATGCAAAAAACAAAAAAAAATTGTGTAAAGATTGCATTTTTCATTATCACCAAATGTATCTTCCCTCTAAGTGTCCTATAGAGCAACCCGCTTGGTCCATCTCACTCAATGGCATGAAACACATGATACACCAAGATGGGTTGAACTTGAGGATAATATACTTTGAGCGTACAATCTGAATACCCAGTCGGTGTTATGGAATTCAGATGATGTAAATATGAGGAAACTCCAAATAACAATGTGCATCAAACACTCCCTGTGACTTGTAACAACAATTTAAACTGGCTTCCAGCTAGCACGTACTTATAGTGCATTTCCAAAAGCCTTACCACTGAGATATTTAATTAGTAATAAAAAACTAATTAGTTTACCTGATCTGTTGGTTACACACCAATCCCGATTAAAGATTGACTTTTCCACGCACAGATAATACACTGATTGACTCCCATATTTAATTTTAATACATCAAGTAAACGTTCAACATTTGAATAACTATTGTCAAATTCCTCTAATTTTTTGTACAACCAAATCATCCATGTATCAGCAATTATTGACAACATCAACAGCAAACAAGTTTACATAGCTAAATGGAAAGCAGCTGGTTTAAATCCTTGATGACAAGACATGGCAAAAAATATTCAGGCGTGCGCCACCAGCTCTCTTTATAATCCCTGTAAGTGATTACCGCCCCCCCTTTTTTTTTTACCTCTCCTATATCCTCTATAATATTTGCTTTTTTTTTCTTTCTACTTTTCTCTTTTAGTTATAACCATGTCTTTAATTGATATTAATATTAAAATCTATACGCTGCCTTCTAGTGGCAGAGCTAGTGCATGAAGGGCCCCAGTGCAAAAAAAATTGCCTCCCCCCGGGGAGGGAGCAGGCACAATATCTTTTTTATTTTGTTGCACTTCTCTGGCCCCTTGCAGCATCAACTCACATAGTATATACAGTATATATATATATACAGCGGTATCTCGGTTCTTGTCCTTAATCCGTTCTGGACGGCTGGATGAATTCCAAACAGGTTGTGTTCCAACAGGTTTCGTTACTTACAGGCACAGCCTGCATATTGGCACTTACAGGCACAGGCTGCAGATTGGCTCTTACAGTCACTGGCTGCATATTGGCACTTACAGACACAGGCTGCAGATTGGCTCTTACAGGCACATTGGTTCTTACAGACCCAGACTTCAGATTGGATCTTACATACATGGACTGCAGATTGGCTCTTACAGGCACAGACAACAAATTGGCTCGTAAAGCCATGGACTGCAGATTGGCACTTACAGGCACAGGTTGCACATGGGCTCTTACAGGCACAGGCTGCAAATTGGCTCTTATAGGCACAGGATATACATTAGCTCTTACAGGCACAGGATGTACATTGGCTCTTACAGGCTGCAGATTGGGTGTTATAGACACAGTCTGCATATTGGCTCTTACACATACAGGATGTAGATTGGCTCTTACACTGGCTGCACTTGGGCTCTTGCATACACAGGCTGCAATCCTGCAGGGGAAGCAGTGCGGGAGGACTGCAGGGGACCATGAAAGGGTCGCGGTGGGCGAAGAGGGTGGGGGGCTTGAATAGGGTGAATAAGAAATAAGTGAATGGATGGCACCTTAAGTTATTCGATTTACATATGTGTGAATTAAAGTGGTCCCTAAGGCCTTAAGACTAAGAAACCTATTTAACCATTTGTTATTTTTTAAGTGTTCTACCATGACTGTGTGATCTAGTACATGAAATTAGCTACTTGGTCATCATTAGTCTCAGCTGCCATCTCCCAGTATTCTCTATTTGCCATTTTAGATCCACTCTCGATCCACTAGTTTATGACGCTGGAGCACAATCAAAACTTCATATACTTGAGGTCATCCCCATATGATGTGTTACTTGTGGGTTTCTGAGCATTGACTTAAATATCAGACATCTGAAAAAAAAAATCTACATTTACATGTACATTCCAATGATATCTAATGTAATATCAGTGTAATATAAAATGTATCATTGCTGTAAGAGGAAAAAAATGCTATTAAGTTTCTTAGCTGTTTAAAAAAAAAAAAAAAAAAAATGAAATACAAATATGATAAATCAACTGAACATACTAAGGTTTTACTTCAGTGATTAGGAACCAAATAAAAATGCTGAGCCTCTACAGAGAACGTGTTAGTATGTTGCCTCCCCTAGTTACAGCTCTGCTTGTCTCCCAGCATGTGGCAGGTATCACATCATGAGTTGTTATGGGCAGTGTCTTGGAAGAGTTGGATCTCTTGCCGATGAGACGTTATGTTCTTTTGTGTTGGCTTCCTGGCTGAATCATGACTCCTTATCTTTTTCCTGTACTCTGTGCTCTCCCATCCTCTTGACATGGGTTGTGGGGTAAGCAGTAAAGTGCTCCCAGAGCCCATGGAGCCACCTCTGAAGAGCAACCCTTACTATGTGAAGCTGATCCGTGCTATGGTCCCGGTCCAATTCTGTAATGAATCAGCAGATTGCAAGAAAGAATTCTGGGGGCTGCAGGAAGAACCTAAGAAAGAACAGGAGATACAAGCTAAGAAGAACCAAGTGGCCCGGTATAGAGCCAAGTTTGACCCTCGAGTTACAGCCAGGTAACTTCCTAGAGAAGAAGACAATCTATTATTTTCTTAGACTGTTAATGGTTCTTATTTCTTAAGTTGTTCTTTTTTATTACTTCTTCTAAAGTGATTCAATCCTGGTAAACTCCATGCAGACCTTTGTTAATCGTTTAATATCTTTACTTTTTACTAGCTTGTCCAAACTTGCCATAGCTTTCCTCCCCAGAAGCAAACATCTTTTAACTGCTGCATTTATATGCAAATGAGCCACTCGTGCATAACTAGCTGTTTTGATGTGCTTATTTGAATTACAGTCTGCATGTCTGCCTATGTAATCTAAATATATCACTTATTACATCAACTAATATTTAAGAATAAATTATATATATTTTTTAAATGATCCAACTTGCCATTACAATGACTTGCTAGGTCAGTTAATGATGTCAGTACGATATCCTTGATTGCCAATGATTGCTCACACTACTGACAACTTTGGAAGTGTGTGCTTGTAATAAATCGCATATTAAGTAGTTTGAATACAGCATATAACAGGACCGCTGTACAATGAAAAAAATATGCATATTTGGAACCTTTCACTAAGAGCATATTTAAGCAGGATAAAAGTAATTGAGCCATTTTCTTAATTAGAAAAATGGAGGCATGAAGGATACCCTGGTGGCGTTTTTTGTGTTAGAGGGGTGTTTACATTTCTGGAGAGCAATGCTAGCATTTCCTGATGCAAGCATTCTGCTTTGATGGGGAAGGATGTCAGTATCAGTCAGATCAAATTATCTATCAAAGACTCATGAGCTCTGCCTGTTGCCTCCACCCACAAACACCCTCATGATCCAGTTCTTAAAAAGTTATGTAATAAAGAAAAATGGCTTCTTCAGACCTCTACTCGTACAAAGTAATGAAACATTCTGATTTTCAAAATAAATAGTTTTATGTCCATTACTTTTACAGCAGCTAATGTTGTCAGTTTGTTACACACTTCATAAGCGAGGACCTTTTTTCTAAGGTCCTTTAATAGTTTAATAACTGCATGTTTTTGTTTTCTAATAGCATTTTTCCTATAATTAAATTATTATATTGTAAAAAAAATAAAAGAAGTTGTGGTGCTGTAAAGGTGTTTTTCCATATTTTAACACACTTTTATAGCATTATATCCAGTAACACTTTCTAATGAAGAGTAAGATTTGCTAAGAATCTCAGTTGCTGTGATGTTCATCATTGTATTCAATATGCACTATTTCCTTCAGGGGAAATTGCAATCACAGCCCTTCACACCTCTTCACAGTCCTTGTGTAGCTTAGTAAATAGTCCTCAAAGTGTTGAAGCCAGCCATGGACCATTTAAACAGCTGGTATTTGCAAGCTATGCTCTGCTAGCTAACATACTCATGCTCTGATTACACTAAACTCACTCTCATGGGGCTGGATCATCATGGCGCTTGGAAGCAGGCTGGGCTATGATGTCATTAGCCTCAAACCCTACAAAGAGGTAATCTGCTTGCAGCTGCCCCAATGGCTACACTCATGAAGAGCATCATTATTATTCTTTTAAAGGGATTCTGTCATGCCAAAATCAAGTAGTTATTTTAGGTTATTAATAATGAGAATGAAATCTGGCTATATCTATATTTTTCTAAAGTGAATCAATCCTGGGAAATTCCATGTTGTTAATACCACAGTTCTAACTATGCAGACCTTTTGTTAATAGTTTAATATCTTGACTTTTTATTAGCTTGTCCAAACTTGCCATAGCTTTCCTCCCCAAACATCTTTTAATTGCTGTATGTATATGCAAATGAGCCACTCATGCATAAATAGCCGTTTTGATGTGCTAATTATAATTATAGTCTGCATGTCTGTCTATGTAGTGACCAGTATAAAAACCTGCAATGTTATTTGACAGTCAGATCCCATTCCCATCCTTATCTAGGACCCTGAGCTGCACATTAGCATACTGAGACGATAATTAGCATACTGAGACAATCATTAGCATACAGGAGCCGTAAAATCAATTCTAAATAGTTCAGAAATGATCTACTTTAGAGAAAAATTACTACTACTATATACAGCCATTTTTTTGATGCTTTTTAATAATTTCATGTTGGGGTGACAGATTCTATTTAAGTATTTAATTGATACATATACAGTATATTATGTTTAACAATTTCATAATAGTTAATTCATATTATTAATGTTGCTGTGTTTTTTTTACAACATATTTAAAAAAATGTATCAATTAGATTAACTAAGATCGAGTATTATAGCCTAAATGTATCCACAGTGCCTTGTAAAAGTATTTACCCCCCTTTTTACATATTGTATCCACAGTGCCTTGCAAAATTATTCACCCCCCTTTTTATCTATTTTGTTACATTACAGCCTTAAGTTCAATGTTTTGTTAATCTGAATTTTATGTGATGGATCAGAACACAATAGTCTAAGTTGGTGAAGTGAAATGAGAAAAATATATACATAAAACATTTTTTAGAATTAGAAAACATAAAATTGGCATGTGCATATGTATTCACCCCCTTTGTTATGAAGCCCATAAAAAGCTCTAGTGCTACCAATTACCTTCAGAAGTCACATAATTAGTGAAATAATCTCTACCTGTGTGTAATCTAAGCGTCACATGATCTGTCATTACATATACACATCTTTTTTGAAAGGCCCCAGAGGCTGCAACACCTAAGCAAGAGGCACCACTAACCAAACACTGCCGTGAAGACCAAAGAACTTTCCAAACAAGTAAGGGACAATGTTGTTGAGAAGTACAAGTCAGGTTAGGTTACAAAAAAATATCCAAATCTTTGATGATTCCCAGGAGCACCATTAAATCTATCATAACCAAATGGAAAGAACATGGCACAACAGCAAACCTGCCAAGAGACGGCCATCCACCAAAACTCATGGACCGGGCAAGGAGGGCATTAATCAGAAAGGCAGCACAGGTAATGAGGTAATGAGGTACTAAGGTAACCCTAGAGGAGCTGCAGAGTTCCACAGCAGAGACTGGAGTATCTGTACATAGGACAACAATAAGCCGTACGCTCCATAGAGTTGGGCTTTATGGCAGAGTAGCCAGAAGAAAGCCATTACTTTCAGCAAAAAACAAAATGTCACGTTTTGAGTTTGCAAAAAGGCATGTGTGAGACTCCCAAAATGTATGGAGGAAGGTGCTCTGGTCTGATAAGACTAACATTGAACTTTTCCGCCATCAAAGAAAACGCTATGTCTGGCGCAAACCCAACACATCACATCACCCAAAGAACACCATCCCCACAGTGAAACATGGTGGTGGCAGCATCATGCGGTGGGGATGTTTTTCAGCATCCGGGACTGGGAGTCTGGTCAGAGTTCAGGGAAAGATGGATGGTGCTAAATACAGGGATATTCTTGAGCAAAACCTGTACCACTCTGTGTGTTATTTGACGCTAGGACGGAGGTTCACCTTCCAGCAGGACAATGACTCCAAACACACTGCTAAAGCAACACTTGAGTGGTTTAAGGGGAAACATGTAAATGTGTTGGAATGGCCTAGTCAAAGCCCAGATCTCAATCCAATAGAAAATCTGTGGTCAGACTTAAAGATTGCTGTTCACAAGCGCAAACCATCTTGAAGGAGCTGGAGCAGTTTTGCAAGGAGGAATGGGTAAAAATCCCAGTGGTAAGATGTGGCACGCTCATAGAGACTTATCCAAAGCGACTTGGAGCTGTGATTGCCACAAAAGTTGGTTCTACAAAGTATTGACTTTAGGGAAGTGAATAGTTATAACATTGATTTTTTTTCTGTTATTTTGTCCTATTTGTTGTCAGCTTCACAATATTAATAAAAAAAAAAACATCTTCAAAGCTGTGGGCATGTTCTGTAAATTAAATGATGCAAATCCTCAAACAATCCATGTTAATTCCAGGTTGTGAGGCAACAAAACACGAAAAATGCCAAGGGGGGGTTAATACTTTTGCAAGGCACTGTATGTCCCAGCTCTAGCAGAATGAACAGAAACCATCAGCCTTATTAAATTGCGATTCAGTAAATTTAAAAGGGTTCTATTTAAGCACATAGCATATTTTTTTTCCAGAAGTTTTTAGTTAGTGAACTTCTATCCAAAAGCAAGGTCCTCACTAACTAAAAACTTCTGTAAATAAAATATGCTATGTGCTTAAATAGAGCCCTTTTAAATTTACCAAATCGCAATTTAATAAGGCTGCATGTGTTTTAAATACATTCACTATAATGTAACAAACTTTACACTTTATAAATGCCTTAAACATATGCAGAAGTTTCCTGGATTATGAATGCATCTGATAGAGGAGAATCAGTAATGTATGAAAACTTTTTTGCGCATTAAAAACATACTTACTAGAAAGTTTGCAAACTTTCTTCAGTTTTCTGGCAGTTGATTTTGAGAAGGAATGCCCATGAAAATCCAAGCTAAATTGGCATCAAATTCATAATTTTGTTGTGGCCAGTCAGAGGCAGATACAACATTGTAGTAAAGTATGAGGATTCAGTCTCTGCGGCAAATCATTATGGGATTTGTAGCCTTTTGTTCCCAGCACACACCTCTATCTCCTCTCACCTGCTCTGGATCTCTGCACTGTACTGCTTCTGGCTGGAAGGTTAGTATGGGTTAAAAAACATAAATAAATGCAATATTTTATTGGTTAGTACACTGTGCCTATGTAAGCAGCTCTGGTGGTGTGGAAACCAATTTTTTTTAAAATAAAATAAATCTGTATGTGTATAGAATGTCTCAATGTAATGTGTGTTTCTGATATAGGCAGCCGGTGTTAGATTAGAAAAAGGGAAAAACAGAAACTTCCATATACCTTTTATGCCTTTTTTTGGAAAAAAAAGGCAATTCTCCCACAGTAGTATAGGAAATGTAGTCCGACAAACCAAAACTGATCACGTTGTAATATTTTTTATCACATATTATAATTGTCAAACTGCGATTCGTCGTCACGATTGCGACGAATGACAGTTTGACAATGATCCGATCGCAAAGGCGATCGGATCGCGCGCAAGCGCATGCGCAATGTGCATCGTGAACTGTGCATTGCGCAGCAGTAGCCACGCATGCACAGAGCGCTGCAAAGAGCGGCGCATGCGCACAGTGCGGCGTGAGCCGTGCATGCGCACAGTGCGGCATGAGCCGCGTATGCTCAATGCGCGCCGTGAGACGCACATTTCGCATGCGCGGCACATAAGGAGAGAAGATCGGGAAAGGGAAGAGACACAGAGGGAAAGGGAAGAGACACAGAGGGAGAGTGGGGAAGATGCACATAGGGAGAGTGGGGAAGAGGCACAGAGGGAGAGTGGGGAAGAGGCACAGAGGGAGAGGGTGGAAGAGACACAGAGGGGGGAGAGACACAGAGGGAGAGGGGAGAGACACAGAGGGAGAGGGGGGAAGAGACAGAGGGAGAGGGGGGAAGAGACAGAGGGAGAGGGGGGAAGAGACAGAGAGGGGGAGAGACACAGAGGGTGAGGGGGAAGAGACACACAGGGAAAGGTGGGGAAGAGACACAGAGAGAGAGGGGGAAGAGGCACAGAGGGAGGGGGAAGAGACACAGAGGGAGGGGGAGAGACACAGGGGAGGAGAGACACAGAGGGAGGGGGGAGAGACACAGAGGGAGAGGGGGGAAGAGACAGAGGGAGAGGGGGGAGAGACACAGAGGGTGAGGGGGAAGAGACACAGAGGGAGAGGGAGGAAGAGACACAGATAGAGGGGGAAGAGGCACAGAGGGAGGGGGGAAGAGGCACAGAGGGAGGGGGGGAGACACAGAGGGAGGGGGGAGAGACACAGAGGAGGGGGGACAGACACAGAGGGAGGGGGGACAGACACAGAAGGAGGGGGACAGACACAGAGGGAGGGGGAGAGACACAGAGGGAGGGGGGAAAGAGACACAGGGGAGGTGGAAAGAGACATGGGAGGGAGAGGAGGGGGGAAGAGACACAGGGGAGGTAGAGGAGGGGGAAGAGACACAGGGGAGTGAGAGGAAGGGGAAAAGACACAGGAGTGAGAGAAGGGGAAAGAAACACAGGGGAGGGAGAACAGGGGGAAGATACACATGGGAGGGAAATGGGGGGGAACAGACACAAGGAAAGGGGAACAGACACAGGGGGAAGGGGGAAAGAGACACAGGCCAGGGGGGAACAGGCACAGTGGGAGAGGGGGGGAAGAGGCACAGAGGGAGAGGGGGAAGAGACACAGAGGGGGGAGTGATACAGAGGGTGAGGGGGGAAGAGACACAGAGGGAAATGTGGGAAGAGACACAGAGGGAAAGGGGTGAAGACGTACAGAGAGAGGGGGGAAAGAGGCACAGGGGGGGCACAGAGGAATGGGGGGAGAGACACAGGGGGGAGATACACAGAGAGAGGTGGGGGAAGAGGCACAGAGAGAGAGGGGTGGAAGACACAGAGTGGGGAGAGACACAGAGGGAGAGGGGGGAAGAGAGACAAAGGGAGGAAGAGGCACAGAAAGAGGGGCCGGGAAGAGACACAGGTGAGTGAGAGGAGGGGGAAGAGACACAAGGGAGGTAGACGAGGCGGAAGGAAACACAAGGGAGGGAGAGGAGCGGGGAAATAAGACACGAGGGAGGAAGTAGACAGGGGAGAGACTCCCAGTGAGCCCCAAAGGGGCTCATTGCAAGGCCTGTGATGAGCACCAAAGGCGCTCATCGCAAGGCCAGTAAAGTAGAGGGGGAGAGGCTCACATTGTGTGGCAAACAGCATTGCCAGGCTTCACTTTTTATTGTCATAATTTTTGACGGGCAAGTCGCTAGTTAATTATATTAGCTCAAATTATTCATACGCCTCCACAAAGGAGCATCTAAACATTATCAGCCTTATTAAATTTTGATTCGGTAAATTGAAAATTGAAAAATATAAGCACAGAGCATATTTTATTTACAGAAGTTTTTAGTTAGTGAAGACCTTGCTTTGGGATAAAAGTTCACTAACTAAAAACTTTTGAAAAAAATATGCTAAGTGCTTAAATAGAGCCCTATTCAATTGGCTGAATCGCAATTGAATAAGGCTGTATATTGCCAGAAAAAAAGCAATGCTTAGTGAATCTTCCCCAAAGTGAATAAGCTCTAAAGAATAAACCAGTTTGAAAGGTGGAGATGTTATATTGTAGAGCCTATTTACTACATTGAATAAACAGAATAACATAAGAACTGGAGTGGTTCTGCTTATTAATAAGAAAGGTGTCATTTTAAGGACTGATGTAATGTTCTAACAAGAGGAGCTAGTTATGTAATAATGTATTGATTATCACATATATAGTTGTAACAAAGTCAGGAACGCCTACTTACTAAATCTATCTAGGGTGTGTCAAAACACTGCACCACTGGAGTCCAGGAGCTCTGTGGAGAAACCGGTTGCTTTCTCTGCTGACTGACAAACAATTACAGCATTTATTAAGAAATAAGTATTTACATTGTTGCAAAAGCAGTTTGCATGGGAATTTAAAAAAGACTCCAGATGCATGATAAAAATATAGTGTTCCTTTAAAGGCATATTGCAGGACATACTTGGAGGTTGTATGAAATTTAAATATTTGTATTCATTTAATTTTGTTGGCGGAATTTCAGGGATTTCCATTGAAATTTAATGAATTAATATTGAAACTTGCAATTGATTTTATGATCTTTTGTTAATTCTTCAAGGGCATGGAAGGGCTGTCCTGGAGAACTGCGCACAGGCTAGGATTTGTGGATTCCCTGGTATACATAGGTAAATCAATAAGGATGACTAAGGAATTGGTTATTATTAGTACTTTTATATATATATATATATATATATATATATATATATATATATATATATAAAGCCACTACATTTCTGCATTGCTAACAGATGCGCACAGTGTGTACATTATCAAATCCTGGCCTGTGTGGCACTCCAGTATAGACCTTGCTTATGCATTGCAGTGGTAGAGTCTGATGGCATATAGACTGTACACTGGTTGTTACTGTATAATTCTTTCCATTTTTATATTACATATTCAGCACTACATGTACATATCACTTCTGTCAGTATATTACTTATACTAACTGACCATATTTCTAAATCTAAGGTGAAGATCAATATTATACTTTTTCCGGAGCCTGTAAAACAATAACACGATCATGTTGTAGATCATTTAACTGAAATCTATTTTCTTTCTGTTGGAAAATCGTAGAACCATGAACGGATTTGACAAATGACAGCAAAAATATTTGATCCACCTGTTTAGCTCTGCAAGTCTAGACTTGCACATATTTCTTAGATGTACAGGGGCTATATATATAAGCTGACAAAGACTAGCAATAGAAATGCTTTTATTGGTGTAAAACAGGCTGAAAATAAAATATAATATTGCTGATGTTATGTATACCAATAGTTTTGTATACATATAGTCGGTGACTGTCTCATTGAAAGGGGTATTGTTGTTGTTTAGTCCTTCAATCGTGTCCGACTCTCAGTGACTCAGTATCTGTGTGCCTGGCTGTGCTTATCCATATGGTTTTCTTGGCAAAGATACAGGAGTGGGTTGGAAGTTCCTTCTCCAGTGGACCATGATTTGCCTGACCTCTCTGCTATGACCTACCCATCTTGGGTGACCCTACATGGTATAGCTCACAGCTTAATTGAGGTACAATTCACCATGACAAGGTAGTGATCCTGAAGGGGGAGAGGCACATAGAACTGTTAAATACAATAAATGTACAGAATTGTCAAGCCATATATACTTAGATATCATGCTGAGGTTAAGCTGCAATCAATTTACTGAAAATTATGAATTTAATGTTGTTAATATACAAAGCATTATGAATATACTAGTAACTTGCCCGTCAACAATGACGGGAATAAAATTGTAAGGTTGGCAATGGTTTTGATCCCCTGAGCACCTTCGGCGCTCATTGCGAGCCTCTCCCCCCGTGTACTTCAACTTTCCTGTTTTTCAATGATCATGTTCGGCGCGCAACGCGAGCCTCACGGTGATCGCCTTTGGCGCTCATTGTGAGCCTTTCCTCTCGCCTACTGTACGGGCCGCTCATTGCAGGGATCGTTAACCTGCAAGTTTAGTGCTTAGGAATGCCATGTGTCTCTCTCCAGCATCTCCCCCTGTTCCTTCCCTGTGTCTTTCTCCTCTGTGTGACTGCTGAATATTTGCGTGGCGCACAGTGACTGACGTTGGTTTTCTTTTCAAAGTCCTGCGTGCCTGGCGTTGTTCATGTAAGTGTTACAGTCTTCTGCATCGTGTATTTTGTAAGTTCTGCGAGGCTGGCGTTGCCGAGCCTGTTTTCATCCAGTTTCAGAAATTGTATGTTTTTCATCAGCCATTTTTCTCCTCGCTAAGCCTATTTTGGAGTGACGAAAAAAGCCAAATATGGGTCTAATTCGTTTGCTACCTCACTCCCAGGCTTCCTGTCTCTCCCCCTGTGCTGTGTGTGAGTGTGGTATAATGTTTTGTACATGATTTCCTTATTTTGTTTTTTTTATATAGTCACGAGCTTTAACAATTGCTGCGCCACTGGCAAACCTTGCTTCGCCATACACTGACAACTATATATGTGATAATATGCATTTAGAAATAATATAAGACCCATGATGTTTAGTTATAACTGAATTGCACATTGGGATTATTCCCTATCTGATATTGCTATACACTGTTGAATATTCGAAACCTGAGAGATAAAAGATCTCACAACAAGTCTATAAGTACTAAGCAAAAGTATGTATTTTAGATATATATTATTAAAATAGTCCAAAGTAAAATTCTGCTAACAAATAATCCGACCCGAACCTATGTAATTGTGACGTCAACATTATGGACTTCAGCGTCTTCATGAGCCAGGTGGACTGGGTCTGTTACTCTGAGAGTGCTGGGATTGTGAATAAGTGCTTCTAGTGAGGTGTATAAACTCAAATGTGCAATCCACACATAATCCTCATCCATTTTTTATGTACTAAACCTCTTTCATATTTTTAGCTGCATTGGATTGCTCTATGGATATGCTTTTCCTTCTTTTAATTTGCTCCTGAGTTGTCTTGGAACTTCCTTCAGCTAGTAGAGCAGGGGTTCTAATCCTTTTTAGTCTATAATATAATATTTACACCTCTCTTCCTTTCCGAAAGCAATTAATAATGGATAAGTTACGTAATTGGAAATTTTATTTTAACATTCTCAGATAGACAGAAATATTTAAGAAAATTTTGTTTTTCAGGAGCATCTTTTTGTCTTTCAGTATGATTATGAAATCACTTAAAGTCCTCAGTGTCATTTAAAGAGATACTTGTTGCTGCTTCAGATCAATGAGACCACAAATTCGGGGTCCAATTTTAGACAAAGATAGTCCCATGTCATCAAACCTATTTCTAACATTTGTGTGACTGCTCTTCTACTGTCCTTGTGATTGTTGTAAGGAAGTGTTGCGTGAGTCATTTCTGGCCCGGGGTTCGGTACAGGATTTAACTAAACAGACAGTTACAGCCTTATTAAATTGTGATTCGGTAAATTTAAAAGCACAGAGCATATGTTTTTACAGAAGTTTTTAGTTAGTGAGCGTCTATCCAAAAGCAAGGTCTTCACTAACTAAAAACATCTGTAAAAAAATATGCTCTGTGCTTAAATAAAGCCCTTTTAAATTTACCGAATCGCAATTTAATAAGGCTGTTAGTCTTTATTTTACCAAACCCAAATACACACAATAACAGCATTCTTTATTTTACCGAATACTCCGATTATATGATTTTTGATTATTCAGATGCCTCCGACATTTTTTTGAATTGGATCATTGCAACTCAACTGTATCTAAATAAAAAAAAAACAATTACAAAAATGGTAATGAGAAACATCACACCTTCCCACTAACACATTTGAACCTCCCCAGGGTAGGCACACCTCACAGGTTAAAAACCCACGTAGTAGAGGATTCTCTTTTCTGGAATAATTTTAACTCAGTGATCAAATTTTTTTATCAGGTCTTTTGATTAACTGAAAAATGATAATGGGCAAAATGTTTTAGCAAGGAAAAAGTAAATATAACATTTTCATTTTCCAATTTGCATATGCATTTATTCTTTACTGCATGCTTATATTTTGCTTTCTTGCTTGCTGCAGTCTGTTAGTTTCTGGAGAGAGTGTGGCCTTGTAAACTAATTATTCCCTATGGTCCTGCTGGGTGTACTGATAGTATAGCTATTTAGCCAAATTTAGATACAAACTTCCTGTATTCAAAGTCTCCTCCCACACCAGGAAGTTGATCTGCTGAAGACAAAATGGTTGATTCCAGAGCAGCATAACTGCATATAAAAGAATAGTGAACTAGAAGATGTATTGT
Source organism: Discoglossus pictus (assembly GCA_027410445.1). Classification (NCBI taxonomy): domain Eukaryota; kingdom Metazoa; phylum Chordata; class Amphibia; order Anura; family Alytidae; genus Discoglossus; species Discoglossus pictus. The sequence continues at coordinate 70,150,872 of CM050166.1, forward strand.
GTTTTTTTTAACTTTTTAAATACATGTTGTATATTTTCAAGTGAAATTATTCAAAATAATACATTTTGAAAATATGACCATGGAGATCCTTTTAAAAATGGAAAAATCCATTGTGCAAATTAATGCTTGGAGCTTGGGATAATCATTTGAAATAGGAGCCAGTCCATAGTATTCTCCAGACAGGACTGCGACTTTGTGGGTCTATATTCGTATACATTATTTTATAGTCGTTGTTGTTTGTTTCTTCACATTTGAAATTAATATATATTTTAGATTTAAATAGCATTAGTACCTTATTTGCAGATTTGCACTTTAAACATAAGTATATAATTTCACTTTAATACTATTTAAATAATTAATTTGGTGTGATATATATGTTTTTCTTTTATGGCAGGATTAGAATATTGTGACATAGCAATTTAACTGGATTATGATATTACTTAGTTTTACAAATAGTAATACATAAATATATTTGCTTGCATTCAATTGTCCTCATACTAATCAGCCTTTTTCCTAAGAGATGTATGGGAATTTCCCAATCCTCTCTTTTGTCTTTAAGTTTCCATTTGCCTCACATGACTATTGCCATCTTCATCTGTGTAATTTTGGCTTGTCTTCCTATGTGGGTATATTTATTTTTTAGAGCGTTTAACCAATGCCTACAAACACATTACATTCAAATAATAATTACAAGCAATGCTGTAAAGTAGTCATAGGAGGTTTCTTCTGTAAAACACACCAACTACATTTTACAGAAGACACTTGTGGGAAAGGTGTATCTCCTATGACAACTTTATAGCCTTGCCTGCAACAGGAAATGTGTACAAAAACTGAGAGGTGGCTTTAGACATGTATTTCCAAGGCATGGATATACTTACATGCTTTCAAATAAAATAGTACCCCAGCTTGAAAACAATCCTCATTCCATAGTGTCTAATGTAAGATGTTGTACCTGTGCAACCATCCATGGAAGTCTCCCATAGAGCAGGACATAGACACAACGAGTGACCTAGTCCGAAGTACACACAACAATGTATTTGACTAATGTATACACTTTGGAGTTGCACAGAGAATGAGTAGAAATGCAGACACATGCGGGGAATGGTAATAATAAGATATATTTTTTAGAGTTTGAAATGTGTCAAAGCATTGAGGTGGCATCACTAAGAACAATGCCAATAATTTTATTTGTCCCACTGGCCTGCTCTGGTTTGTTCTAGCCTGTTCTAGGTTGGTTCCGGTTATGCCGGCCTGTTCTGGTTCATTTGCCTGTTCTGTCTTGATCTGGTTACTTTGGTCTGTTCTGGCCTAATCTAGTCTGCTTGGGCTCCATTAGCCTGCTATGTTTCATAATTCTGTTCTGACCTGTTCTTGCCTCCATATTCTGTGCAGAATCTTTTAACCAATTACATGTGAGTATTAGAGACCGGACAGCATGGAGGAGGCAGGATGTCTTAAAAGAGATTAAACTCTGCTTTCTATGTGCCCACAGAATAGTGTCATAGAGTTCAGCATTTAAAACGGTCCCATTTTATGGTAGAGCAATTAACACGGTCCCATTTGAAGCTAGAGCATAGAAGATTTAGAAGTAATCCAAGAAGTAAATGGACACATACAACATGTCTGGAATATGCATAAGACAGTCCTGAGAATGTATTAAATCAAAGCTTTATAGGTAGATTAGATGGGTTTATTGGATGTTATCAGTGTCCAAACAAATATTTCTATTTAGTGTGATGTGAAGGGAATTGTCGCTTCCATAACAGTTTTATTGAGCTAAAATGGACTTTTTTGAAATATTGTTTTTTATTGAATGGATTTTTAGTCAACTATATATTTTCATTGATTTCTGTGGGAATTCAAAAGGGTTAGAACTAAAACAGTATGAAACAGTTTAATTGGGAATCAAAATACATATCTCATTGGGACATGTAATACTTATTAAATGTCACTGATACCACACAACAAGCTCTGTACAATAACATATAATTGTCATGTCCTTAAAAAAACCTAATACTTATGAATTATTTCCATGTTTATGATCAATGTCTTTCTCTTTCAGATATGACATCAAGGCTCTCATCGGTAGGGGTAGTTTCAGCAGAGTTGTAAGAGTTGAACACAGAGCCACTCGACAACCGTTTGCCATAAAAATGATTGAAACAAGAGCCAAAGAAGGAAAAGAAGTATGTGAGTCCGAACTAAACATCCTTAGAAGGGTTAGTCATCATAACATCATTCAGCTTATTGAGGTATTTGAGGCCCATGATCGAGTTTATATGGTGATGGAATTGGCTACTGGTGGAGAGTTGTTTGATCGAATTATTACTAAAGGATCCTTTACAGAACGGGATGCTACCAAGGTACTGCAGATGGTTTTAGATGGGATAAACTATCTACATGGATTGGGCATAACGCATAGGGATCTAAAACCAGAAAATCTTCTTTATTACCACCCAGGGGCAGACTCAAAGATATTAGTTACTGACTTTGGTTTGGCAAACTCTGGTAACAAAGGTGGAGATTGGTCTATGAGAACCATTTGTGGAACTCCAGAATACATTGCACCTGAAATTATTCTAAGAAAGCCTTATACCAATGCAGTGGACATGTGGGCCCTTGGTGTAATCACATATATATTACTAAGTGGATCTATGCCCTTTGAGGATGAAAACCGTACAAGACTTTACAGAATGATCCTTAAAGGCAAATACAGCTACCTAGGTGATGTAAGTATACCACAAAATACTGTGTATGTTAAATATGGGTAATTGGAAACGTACATTAGAAAAATAAGTAAAATATGTCAGTTTTTCAATAACAATGCAGCCTTTGAGGTATAAAATGTACAATTTGTCTACTTTATACTTTATTTTAAGGTCCACTGTATGACATTTTTTTAACTAATATTGTCTACACAGGTCAATTGAGCATATTATTAAAAAAAGTCAACCTTATTTTTAGAATTTTTTTATTTTTACAGTTCTGATCAAGCTATAAATATAGTCCTTTACAGCTTAGTCACTCTAGGAGATTTCTGTGTAAATTCTTCTTTTATTTGATAGCTCAGAATTGCATAACTCAATTAGGTGAATTACAGGTTTGGTGAGAAACAAAGCCATTGATATGGTAATGTGACTTGCAGTATAGTTTTGGATCCCATTCCGCTCTATACAATACTAAATAATAGGACAATATTGGTTCAGTACAATAGCTCATCACCATAATAATTGCATACTCCTGGTTTCCTGTTGAAGTAAAACTACATCTAAGATGAAAGTAGGAAGGGAAACTGGAGATTATATATATATATATATATATATATATATATATACCGGTATATATATATATATACATACACTCATATGCACAGGGTTGTAATTTCCATAGGTAGGGTCTCCAAAAATGTATACAACTGGCTCTTACGCACATTTTAAAAGTTCCAAAGTATAATGCATCTCTATTAATGTCTTCCTTCCGGCTCCTGCAAAACAACCTGCCTGGCTCATATATTGATATATAGGGTCTAGCAAAAAAAAAAGGATAATGTGGTAGCCTCCAATGGATATAGTTCAAGTATAGTTACAGTATATTTGTGTAGAAAGATAATGTTCTTGTCTTACTAGTGGAACTTTATGGGCAAAGAAAAAAAAAATGACAGTCTTTATACAACTACTTTGTGATTATTCTGTAACAGGGCAGACACTTAATTTTTTAACCATCACAATTTTTTCAAGGCCGTAACTCGTAACCCATTTGGTGCCCGCAAAAAGAAGCCAATTGAATAGCAAATTAACTTGCGACCTCACTTACAGGCTAACGGATCAAGCGAGAGCTCAATTGAATCGGGCACCACGTTAGCAAACAAAAAAATGGCTGACCTACACCATTATAATTGCATATAACATTGCTAAATAATAGAGACAATAAAATTATTTTCTCCTCCATGGAATATGCAAAACTATCACAAAATGTAGAAGAATTTCTACATGTTTTAAAATTTATTTTAAAGTTAAAAGCAATGTGTAAATATTTCCTCCCCCCCATGCCAGTTCTGATTTACCATGAATCCTATGCTGGTCATATCACTGGATATAGATAGCAGGGGTGGAACAGGTCATATCATTTGAGATCAATAGCAGGGGTGGAAACATTTGGACCTGATTTTCTTGTTTGGCAACATTAGGATGATCTTATTCCATGGAGAAAAGGGCATTACAGGCTGTTTTTTTTTATTTTTATTTAGTCGTTTTCAAGTCTAGACGGAGTATTGGAAGGGATGTATCATTATTCAAAAATAAGGACAGGAATCGGGGGCGGGAGGCATAGAGTGCCTTATAGGTGAGGACAGATAGATTAAATTTGCGTCAGAAGGAGGAGTGGCAGCATAGTTCAGGATATATTGGAGAGGGGAGAGCTTGTGTGAAGGATATCAAATAAAATGGAGTTACAGTAGTCTAAATGGGAGATAATAAGTGAGTAATAGTTTTCAGTGGTGTGATTAGTGAGAAATGGCCATAATCTATAAATGTTCTGCTTATAAAGTTGACAGAATGGAGTGAGAATATGAATGTGAGACCTGGGCAATGGGTTTGAGTAGAAGAATATGTTGCAACACTGCCAAATGGTTAGAGATATGATTGGTGTTGATGGCTTGCTGATAGGAGGAAAGACAATTAGTTCAGTTTGGGACATTTCAAGTAGCTAACTGCAGGGCATCCAAGGAAATGGAATAGAGGCAGTGAAGTGAGAAATGAAATCCACATAGATGTGAGAATAAGAAATGGATCATCAGTGTAGAAGTGATATGAAAGCCAAATTAATAGATTAGTTATGTAAGGGAGAAGGTATATAGAGACAAAATAAGGTTCCAGAGAAGCAAATACTGATAGATAGGAAGAGAACCTTGAGAGGCTTTTTCCACAATATTCAGTGTAGTGGCGACTGTGCAGAAGTACTAAAATACAACATAACAAAGTCAGAGGTGCTCATCAGAGAACGAACTAACCTTAATAGGTTAGTTCTATAGCCATGATAAGCTACTCTGAGTGCAACCTCTTTTAGCTCACTTGTGCCCTTCAGAGGAAGAAATATCCTGTAGTATATCAGTCTGGTCCAACTCAAAAGAGTGAACCAGCCCCGAAATACCAGGCAATTCTACCCTGAACCGGAGAAACAGCAAACCCAGACGCGTTTCGGCCTTTATGGGCCCCGTCAGTGAGGTGCAGCTGAACTCCCTAAGGCACAGTGAGCAAGGGGTCCACGTCTGGAGTCCCCTATTACCTTTAGGGAGACTAAATCCTAAAGGTAATTTGCATATACAACATAACAAAGTCAGAGGTGCTCATCAGAGAACGAACTAACCTTAATAGGTTAGTTCTATAGCCATGATAAGCTACTCTGAGAGCAACCTCTTTTAGCTCACTTGTGCCCTTCAGAGGGAGAAATATCCTGTAGTATATCAGTCTGGTCCAACTCAAAAGAGTGAACCAGCCCCGAAATACCAGGCAATTCTACCCTGAACAGGAGAAACAGCAAACCCCAGACGCGTTTCGGCCTTTATGGGCCTCGTCAGTGAGGTGCAGCTGAACTCCCTAAGGCACAGTGAGCAAGGGGTCCACGTCTGGAGTCCCCTATTACCTTTAGGGAGACTAAATCCTAAAGGTAATTTGCATATACAACATAACAAAGTCAGAGGTGCTCATCAGAGAACGAACTAACCTTAATAGGTTAGTTCTAGCCATGATAAGCTACTCTGAGAGCAACCTCTTTTAGCTCACTTGTGCCCTTTAGAGGGAGAAATATCCTGTAGTATATCCGTCTGGTCCAACTCAAAAGAGTGAACCAGCCCCGAAATACCAGGCAATTCTACCCTGAACAGGAGAAACAGCAAACCCCAGACGCGTTTCGGCCTTTATAGGCCTCGTCAGTGAGGTGCAGCTGAACTCCCTAAGGCACAGTGAGCAAGGGGTCCACGTCTGGAGTCCCCTATTACCTTTAGGGAGACTAAATCCTAAAGGTAATTTGCATATACAACATAACAAAGTCAGAGGTGCTCATCAGAGAACGAACTAACCTTAATAGGTTAGTTCTATAGCCATGATAAGCTACTCTGAGAGCAACCTCTTTTAGCTCACTTGTGCCCTTCAGAGGGAGAAATATCCTGTAGTATATCAGTCTGGTCCAACTCAAAAGAGTGAACCAGCCCCGAAATACCAGGCAATTCTACCCTGAACAGGAGAAACAGCAAACCCCAGACGCGTTTCGGCCTTTATGGGCCTCGTCAGTGAGGTGCAGCTGAACTCCCTAAGGCACAGTGAGCAAGGGGTCCACGTCTGGAGTCCCCTATTACCTTTAGGGAGACTAAATCCTAAAGGTAATTTGCATATACAACATAACAAAGTCAGAGGTGCTCATCAGAGAACGAACTAACCTTAATAGGTTAGTTCTATAGCCATGATAAGCTACTCTGAGAGCAACCTCTTTTAGCTCACTTGTGCCCTTCAGAGGGAGAAATATCCTGTAGTATATCAGTCTGGTCCAACTCAAAAGAGTGAACCAGCCCCGAAATACCAGGCAATTCTACCCTGAACAGGAGAAACAGCAAACCCCAGACGCGTTTCGGCCTTTATGGGCCTCGTCAGTGAGGTGCAGCTGAACTCCCTAAGGCACAGTGAGCAAGGGGTCCACGTCTGGAGTCCCCTATTACCTTTAGGGAGACTAAATCCTAAAGGTAATTTGCATATACAACATAACAAAGTCAGAGGTGCTCATCAGAGAACGAACTAACCTTAATAGGTTAGTTCTATAGCCATGATAAGCTACTCTGAGAGCAACCTCTTTTAGCTCACTTGTGCCCTTTAGAGGGAGAAATATCCTGTAGTATATCCGTCTGGTCCAACTCAAAAGAGTGAACCAGCCCCGAAATACCAGGCAATTCTACCCTGAACAGGAGAAACAGCAAACCCCAGACGCGTTTCGGCCTTTATAGGCCTCGTCAGTGAGGTGCAGCTGAACTCCCTAAGGCACAGTGAGCAAGGGGTCCACGTCTGGAGTCCCCTATTACCTTTAGGGAGACTAAATCCTAAAGGTAATTTGCATATACAACATAACAAAGTCAGAGGTGCTCATCAGAGAACGAACTAACCTTAATAGGTTAGTTCTATAGCCATGATAAGCTACTCTGAGAGCAACCTCTTTTAGCTCACTTGTGCCCTTCAGAGGGAGAAATATCCTGTAGTATATCAGTCTGGGGTTTGCTGTTTCTCCTGTTCAGGGTAGAATTGCCTGGTATTTCGGGGCTGGGTCACTCTTTTGAGTGGGACCAGACTGATATACTACAGGATATTTCTCCCTGTGAAGGGCACAAGTGAGCTAAAAGAGGTACCTCTCAGAGTGGCTCATCATGGCCCTAGAACTAACCTATTAAGGTTGGTTTGTTCTATGATGAGTGCCTCTGACTTCACCTTTTTTGAAGTACTAAAATATACTAAAATATACATGCTGTGCAGTGAGAACATCAATGAGAACATTTTAAAGGGAACCAACAGCTGTTTGTCTCTCAGAGTGCAGATACTGTGTGGTGTCATTTGCATGTCCCTAGATTACTGAGCAAACAATGCATTTCCTTGGTTTTCAGCTGCAAATACCTTTTATTTAACTTAATTTGTACATGAAGAAGTATACATAGGTGCATAGTTTGTTTTCCATAATTTTATGGAGAATCTCTAATCTAAAATATTTATATATTTACATGATATTATCTAATCTCTGGTACAGTGCAATAACATTATCTGGGAAACAACTTATACTTATCACTTGCTTCATGATAGTATGTGTTTATTATTACCTTAAAAAAAACTAATCACAGTCCTTATGTGCTACCTTGTGCCCCAGGAATCATTTCCTTACCTCTATAAAATCCATAGTGGTTAATGCAGCATAACAATTTACACAGAGGAAAAGAGGGAGTTAAATATAAACCAGTAGAAGTTAGGAGGACAGACAAGTATTTGCACATATTGTTATAAATACTGGACATGGGCAGACCAATGGCTTCATCTGAATACATTCTGTGATTTGCCACAGCTCCAGTGGCATTTAGGTATGCAGCTGCTCTATATCCCTCACCTTAAGCAGTATGAATATTGCCAATACCAATGTTCCCCAGTTTATGTGATGATAGTAGAAGATACAAAATGCATAGTAAATTATATATTTAAAAACAAGGCCTCTTAGCCCTGTTTGATTCAAGATGCATCCCTATAATTTGGAAGGTTCAGTATGCCGGTATTGGCTATGAAGGGCTGCAATGGCAATTCATAAACCAAAAAGATCTTGGTTTGTCACTATGAGAACTTCGTTGTTGTGCAAGAGTTGCCTCTAGGAGAATCTCATCAGTATTACAGAATATGGTGCTGATTTGTGTACTTTTACATACCCACAATAAGCATTGAAGTAATTTAAAGAATGTTGCCACAAAAATGGAGTTTTGGTCTCCTGGTGATGATGACATGAAAAGTCCAAGGTACAGTAGAGTTTCTGATGTACCAATTTTTGATTATACGTGTTTTGCAATATCTGATAGTGAGAGTATGGTTATTTCTGATGTTGGGAATGTAGTTGTTCCTGAAAGTGAGGGTGTAGCTATTACAGACTGTGAGGGCATATATGTTTGTGAAGGTGGCGCTGTAGCTGTTTATGATGGTGTGTATATTGCTGTTTATTATGGTGAGACTGTGGCTGTATCTGTTGATGAGGGTCTGACTGTTTAGGATGATGGGGTGAAGCTGTTTCTTATGGTATGGCACTTTCTACATTGAAAGACAACTCCACAACCTCTTAGAAACATCTTACAGCTCACGTTACCCCACTCTAAGGGCAAAGAGCAATACTTTATTTACCTTTCAGTTAATAGGTACCATATAATTATTCTAAGTAGCTTAGAAGAACTGATAGAAAAACATGGAACCAACATTAATTCTGATTGAGAAAAAATTATTAATACTAAGCCATCAGGCCTATTTAGATAAATAATAACTAACCGCCTTATTAAATTGCAGTTTGGCCAATTGAATAGGGCTCTATATAAGCACACAGCATATTTTTATTTACAGAAGTTTTTAGTTAATACACTTCTATCCAAAGGCAAGGTCTTCACTAACTAAAAACTTCTGTAAAAAAAAAATCTATGCTCTATTTAATTGGACAAATTGCAATTTAATAAGGCTGCATATCTTTTCTCCTTCTGTCTACACTCCTAATTATTAAAGTAAGAGTCTGTAGAAGTGGCAGGCAACTTCTAATGAGATCAGAGAGAGAGTGTAGTGTTTATTACACATAAAGGATCACAGTACGACTCACATAATATTATATAATTTGTTTATTTAATAGGGTATTAGCAATAAAATCATTATTTAGGAAGGAAATTTAGTATATCTTTTACAACCCTTCCACGCTATCAGCGATCTATGCGGTGGGAGAGAATCTGCCCAGGTGCATGTTCTAATAGGAGTGTTTTTCTGCATTTGTCCTTGGAGTGGCTACTGCAAGCAAACCTACTATCCAGAAACAAACTTAGGACATATTATACTAAACATGGAAAATGTGTTATGTTATAGTGAATCAATGAGTTCTGGATCCCTTTAAAATCTGTAGCTACTCTCCTTACATCAGGCTCAGTTAGGTTATATAAAACAGCTTTGTCAATTTCTTTGTACATGAGTTACTTTTTGGCATTTAATGAATGCTTGGCTTACACTTAAACTCAGCTCTTTGTGATCTGACAGCAATAATAGGATATAATAGATTACTAGAGCCCTTCAATTAGCATAGCTTACTTTTTAATAGAAATATACATTAACCTGTCATGGTTTCCAAAGTAAGTGTACAGACGTGTTATTAATTTGTAAAACAAAGAAAGAGTTGTACTCTGTTAACCATCATATAGATAAGGTAATATATATATATAAATATATATATATATATATATATATATATATATATATATTAGAAGTGGTATTTTTGCATTTGCATTTTGTCTAGAATAAAATAACATTTATAAGGAAAAAACTTGGACTTTAATGGCTATAGCCATGTATTATGTTTACCACTTGTTATGTTTTTATTACATAAGTACCTTATCTAATTTATATAAACACTTATGTGAAACATATATGTTCTCACTCTCACACCGTAGCATATGTGATTATGCACAATCCAGTCACATTATACCCCGAATAACCTCCATGTGCAGCACGGACAGCAGCTAGACGGCAAACTAGAGTCTAAGATGCTGGAAGGTTGACAAGGGTATCTGGAGCCATGCAGACTGCAGTGCATCCGACCGCTGGTGAAGAATGTGTGGTGGAAGATCCATACAGTAAACATGGTGATCAAGTTGGTCCCACAGGTGCTTGATGGGGTTCAAGATGGGGTTTATTCTTGGAGATTTCACATCTGACACGCCAATGTCTGTCCAGACGATGGAGCAGAAAACGTGACTCATCAGAGAAGAAGAGGCTTGAGTTCGGTACTGTCGTGCAAACTGAAGCTGTTTCTGAAGATGACCAGCCATTTGCTTCAGAGCTCCATACACAGTCATATGTCTGGTAGCCCCCTGGTTCGTTTGGATGTTGAGTTGCTCAACTGTTCACCTCTGACATCAAAGGCGCATGGTGCCCAACTGCTAATAAACATTCCCTTTTCAAAGTCGGATAAATTGCACGTTTTACCTATGACAGCGATGGTTGATATGCTTGCAGAATGCCTACATGCCACCTTATATACCCACCCAGCCAGCTCACCACACGTGCCATGTTTCATTGGCTACATGCTGCTGAAGTAAAAAATAGTAACATAATAATGTGACTCAACCCTCAAAACAAAGCACATTCTTTATTAGCTGGTGCACAGTTATATTTACATCAAAATATGTGCTGCTATCATGGATTTATATTTGTTACTAGTGACTTGCCCGTCAAAAATGACAGCAATCAAATTTGAAGCCTGGCAATGCTGTTTGCCACACAATTCAAGGCTTTCCCCCCTATAACTTGCGGGCCTCGCGATGAGCGCCTTTGGCGCTCATTGCAGGCCTCGCAATGAGCACCTTCAGCGCTCCTTGCGAGCCTCTTACCCGCTCTACTTTACAGGGCTCACGTGAGCACCTTCACCGCTTATTGCAAGCCTCTGAGCGCTCATCACGAGGCCCAGAATGAGAGCCTTTGGCGCTCATTGCGCATGCCCAACCCGTAACATTTAACAATGCGTTTCCGACAAACTCGCAATTACAACAACTATTATATGTGATGGTATCAAGCTAACCATTTCAGCTGAGAACAGTGATGTATTAAACTGATAGACAAATGTATCCTGGTGCAAAGACAGATATCAATATAATAAATCTCCTTAAGAAGGTATAGTACAGGGATGCGAGATTGTTTATACTCACATACTTATCCAAAATGGTGTCACCAGTAACAACTCAGAGTTCTTTGATTTCAAAAGCTGTCCTGCAGACCCATGTGGTAGGATTATACATACGCTCTAAAATGAAAGCCAGTATGGGGTCTAAAAAAGATTTAAAATAATTAATAGCAATCAAAGATAGTGACATTTTATGGCCATGCCATCTGGTCACCAATGATCACCTCTCCTACGTGTTTGAATATGTCTGCTGTTTTCAATGTAAAACTCTAAGAACTACAATTTAGGAGAGTTGAACTAATAGTACATTTTTAACATGACATTTTCTCCATTCAAGTTTTAACTTTGGACAAATCTGAATAGGGCAAGGGCAGTATGAAACCTATTTCCACTCTATACCCTAATGACATATCAATTTGCTATGTTCAGGCAAGAGTTTTCTCACTTTCCCCCTAGTAAGTTTACAATTCTCAAATGCCAAAAAGACTAAGGCCTAGGAAAGAAATATAAATTGGCAGTAGGCACTCAGCCAGGTGTGTGTTTCTACCTTGGCCCATGCCTATGGCAGCACATTTTCTCGGGGCAGTAGATGCAGGACATTTAAAAATGTTTGTATCTAGACAAAAATGTCTATATGCAGTGATATTTCTGTCTGTATGTGTAGCCCAATGGCAGAGAGATCCGAAAGCAAAGGTACTAAGGGAGAAATCCACCGTTGTAGTAAAAAACAGTCCAAGAGTCAGAGCAGGCAGCAATCAGATGAACAAACGAACAATCAGACGGACATAAAATCTCCAGGTTCAGAAATTCAGAAGGCATTGTGAACAGGCCAAGCCAAACACAGCAGAATCCAATATACTGAAGCAGGAATGCCAAGTTGTAGCACTGAGTGAAAAACAACTGAACAGTGAGTATCTGTCTGGCTGCCTTAAATAGAGCAGGTGGAATAGCAGCTGTTACTGATCAGTTTTGATGATTAGCATCCAGAACATAAGACAATAGAGCTCAGAATATATAGTTTGGTTTTTAAGGGAAACATAACTTGCAGCCCCATCACAATCTCTAACGTAGCTGCACAAAAAAGGCCACCCGCAAAGTTTTTTTGTGTGCAAGATACATACCTATCACAATCCAAAGTCATACAAACACCACCGTTAACTTTGCACCTATAAGGACCCCTGTGGCATTTACATACCATCCTAGCCATGGAAGTCCTTGCAGGACCTCTATAGCATATATCTTAGATGTACATGCCATGGAGGTAAAGTTTTAGTGCCATGGAGGTCCTGCAAAGCCCTCCATGGCTAGCATTGTAAGTAGATGACAAGGGTTCCCTATAGGACACCCGTGGCATGGGCATTACTTTTGTGTGCCACAGGGGTCTCTTAAGGACCTCTCTGGTGTGGGTTAATATTTAAGGACCTCTGTGGCATGGTGTTAATAGTTAGGTGTCATATAGGTTCAATAGATCCCTATGGTTATTAGGATTAGTGGAGATAGGAAGTCAGCTGGGGAGTGAATATCAGGAGGTTCCCTTCTGTGCGTGGGAGGAGGGAATCCTTCGGGTATAGAAAATGGGGGAATCCTGGGGAATCCCAGGGCTCATTGGAGGTAGGGGTACTCGGGGGTGGGGGATTCATGAATTCACCCATGTATGTGTAGTGTTACGGTGTTCGGTGCACATTGTTAACCCCTAAATAATGTTGTATATAAGAAATGAAGTCCTATATCTAACTCAACTAAGGTTTTTAGTGTCAGATCTGAAACTTTAATCTTTTTCAGAGGTATATTCCTTCTTTACGGATGGTGTTCAGCATGCGTAAGTTTGGTCAGGAAAGGGACAAGGAGAAGCTGCAAATGGGGAGTGCAGGTTGCACAAATCTGAATGGCCTAAGGAAGCATAAAACCTAAATTCGTCCATACACTTAGCTAAGACTGATCATTGTATACATATTATACATGGCTCTTCATTTTCTCCTCATCTTATAACATTACAGAATATGGGTATACCAATTATTAGAAGGCAATCAACTAGCTGTTAATCCCTACTTGAACTTCATTTCTGCAACCAGTAGCAGTATTGGTGATATTGAAACAGAAGAAATGTATACGTTCCTGAAGCAAAACATAAGGCGAGGGGAGGGATTAAAAGAAATTACAGTTGAACCATAAAAAAATGGTAAAAAAATTGGAGAATGGGCACTATAAAGTTAGTTGAATGGTAGAGAATAATGAAGGTATATAGTAGAGGTTAATAAAGTTAAGGAGCAAGGGAGAGAGGGGCCTTGGGTTTATTTTTTGAAACGTGGATCTTACCACCCTACAAGTAGACAGTTTCATTATAATTATTGCTCATACAGCACTGATTTTAGTTAGAAACATGTAGGAGAACTCTTTCATTGTTCAATGACATTGTACCACTAGATCCACCAAATGTGCTTGTATGTGCAACAAAATGTTCATAATGTTATGCAATTACAGATGTAGGGGTCTATGCTTCAGTTAGTTACATTTTATTTTACTATAGTTATGCAAGTTGCTTAGTTAACCTTATGTTAAATGGGGATGTGACTATACATTATGCAAAAAGCATGCTGGTAATAATTATTATGGAACATGCTATCTAGATTACGATCTTGTTGCCAGGATGAGAGAAGTCAAATGAGATGTTTGGAGAAAGGAGCTTTTGCTTCGCAGAATAGTTTAGTTTGGTAGACAGGGATATGGAAGTAAAAGTGACAAGAGAAGAAGATGAACTATTGGTGCCCTAGACAAATTAGAAAGAAAAAGGTGAAACAGTCTAATGTCATGAACTTCACAAGATAAGGTGAGGGAAAAGGTGATAACTGAGTGACATACAATAAAACTAAATAAGTGGAGAAATACAAACAAGGTAAAGAGTGTTCATCTGTAAGGGTTAGGCTTTCAAGGAAAGGTGAAATATATAATTGACACATGTAGAGAAAATATGACAGCATAAAGTTTGAAATTACAAATTGGTTATTAGGTTTAATGGAATTGGAAGGGATTGGGGAATTAGTGATTATAAGGAAGTCTTCATGGAGAAAATAGGAATAATGTTGCAGATGGGAATCAAGGTACATATCATTGGAGTCATGTGTAATTCTCTTTAATAAAAAGTATTTAGCATGAATAGATGGGTTTGTGCTTGCAGAAAATTGGATGAATGATTGCTGATTTTGTTAATTGTATCTATAAATATGAACTCAAAGCAGAGGTAGAGTTATTGGAAAGAAAAGGACAACAAAGTCATAAGAGTAATGGATTTGGTAATTTATTCATCCTAAGCAGGGGTGGGCAAGTCCGGTCCTGGAGAGCCCCACACCGGCCTGTATTTGAGTATGTACTTTCTGTGCACAGGTGAGTCAATGAGGTTGACTGAAGAAGTGATTCACTCACCTGCATGCAGCCGGGGTATCCTCAAATTCTGGCCTGTTAGGGCCTCTCGAGGACCGCACTTGCCCACTCTTGATTTATAAGAGGGAAAGATAAAGCAGAATTCATGGAGTGAATGTTAAACCAACTTACAGATTACATCTGAAAATTGTTTTTTGCCACATTTTGTATCTTACAATATCGTTAAGACCTTCACTTGAGTTTAATGGATGAATCTCCAAAGTCTAACTCTGACTGTGGTATAACACCTAATATTGTTGCTGTGCTTGTATGTACAGTGGATATAAAAAGTCTACACACCCCTGTTAAAATGTCAGGTTTCTGTGCTGTAAAAAAAAAGGATACAAAGATAAATCATTTCAGAACCTCTTCCACCTTTAATGTGACCTATAAACTGTACTACTCAATTGAAAAACAAACTTCAATCTTTTAGGTAGAGGGAAGAAAAAATATAAAAATAAAATAATATGGTTGCATAAGTATGCACACCCTTAAACTAATACTTTGTTGAAGCACCTTGTGATTTTATTACAGCACTCAGTCTTTTTGGGTATGAGTCTATCAGCATGGCACATTTTGACTTAGCAAGATTTGCCCACTCTTCTTTGCAAAAACAATCTCTGTCAGATTGCGAGGGCATCTCCTGTGCACAGCCCTCTTCAGATCACCCCACAGATTTTCAATCGGATTCAGGTCTGGGCTCTGGCTGGGCCATTCTAAAACTTTAATCTTCTTCTGGTGAAGCCATTCCTTTGTTGATTTGGATGTATGCTTTGGGTCATTATCATGCTGAAAGATGAAGTTCCTCTTCATGTTCAGCTTTCTAGCAAAAGCCTGAAGGTTTTGTGCCAATATTGACTGGTATTTGGAATTGTTCATAATTCCCTCTATCTTAACTAAGGCCCCAGTTCCAGCTGAAGAAAAACAGCCCCAAAGCATGATGCTGCCTCCACCATGCGTCACTGTGGGTATGGTGTTCTTTTGGTGATGTGCAGTGTTGTTTTTGTGCCAAACATATATTTTGGAATTATGGCCAAAAAGTTCAACCTTGGTTTCCTCAGACCATAACACCTTTTCCAACATGCTTTTGGGAGACTTCAGATGTGTTTTTGCAAAATGTAGCCTGGCTTGGATGTTTTTCTTTGTAAGAAAAGGCTTTCGTCTTGCCACTCTACCCCATAGCCCAGACATATGAAGAACACGGGAGATTGTTGTCACATGTACCACACAGCCAGTACTTGTCAGATATTCCTGCAGCTCCTTTAATGTTGATGTAGGCCTCTTGGTAGCCTCCCAGACCAGTTTTCTTCTTGTCTTTTCATCAATTTTGGAGGGAGCTCCAGTTCTTGGTAATGTCACTGTTGTGCCATATTTTCTCCACTTGATGATGACTGTCTTCACTGTGTTCCATGGTATATCTAATGCCTTGGAAATTCTTTTGTACCCTTCTCCTGACTGATACCTTTTAACAATGAGATCCCTCTGATGCTTTGGAAGCTCTCTGTGGACCATGGCTTTTGCTGTGGGATGCGACTAAGAACATTTCAGGAAAGACCAACTAGATCAGCTGAACTTTATTTGGGGTTAATCAGAGGCACTTTAAATGATGGCAGGTGTATGCTGACTCCTATTTAACATGATTTGGAATGTGATTGCTTAATTCTGAACACAGCTTCATCCCCAGTTAAAAGAGGGTGTGCAGACTTATGCAACCACATTATTTTTATTTTTTTATTTTTCTTCCCTCCACCTAAAAGATTTCAGTTTGTTTTTCAATTGAGTTGTACAGTTTATAGGTCACATTAAAGGTGGAAAAGGTTCTGAAATGATTTATCTTTGTCTCATTTATTTTACAGCACAGTAACCTGATATTTTAACAGGGGTGTGTAGACTTTTTATATCCACTGTACATAGTGGGCTAACACCTTAACTGAGGATCTGATGTTCTTTACTCATGGATCACTACTCTTACTCATTGCTCAATATTCTCTAAGAAATTTTCCATTAGGAAATTACTGTCCTGGTACTTTCCAGTTTACTATGATGACTCAAGCTCAGTTGCACTCAATTGTTCCCTTGATTTGTTTCTGCTAATTATTGTTACAGAACAGTGCATAAGCATTTTTAAATATATATATTTATATATAAAAAGCCTAGAGAAACACATTGGTAAGCAGCTGTGTTTTTTTTCTCAATAACTGAAGTAACTCCAATACAATCTGTCTGTCTATCTATCTATCTATCTACATATATATATATATATATATATATACAGTATATATATATATATATATATATATATATATATATATATATATATATATATATATATATAGTGACCTGCAAAAGTATTCACCCCCTTGACTTTTTACCTATTTTGTTACATTATAGCCTTAAGTTCAATGTTTTGTTAATCTGAATTGTATGTGATGGATCAGAACACAAAAGTATACGTTGGTGAAGTGAAATAAGAAAAATATATACATAAAACTATTTTTTAGAAATAGAAAACAGAAAATTGGCATGTGCGTATGTATTCCCCCCCTTTGTTATGAGGCCCATAAAAAGCTCTGGTGCAACCAATTTCCTTCAGAAGTCACATAATTAGTGAGATGATGTCCACCTGTGTGCAATCTAAGTGTCACATGATATGTCATTACATATACACACCTTTTTTGAAAGGCCCCAGAGGCTGCAACACCTAAGCAAGAGGCACCACATACGCTGCCATGAAGACCAAGGAACTCTCCAAACAAGTAAGGGACAATGTTGTTGAGAAGTGCAAGTCAGGGTAAGGTTATAAAAAAATATCCAAACCTTTGATGATCCCCAGGAGCACCATCAAATCTATCATAACCAAATGGAAAGAACATGGCACAACAGCAAACGTGCCAAGAGACGGCCGCCCACCAAAACTCATTAATCTGAGAGGCAGCACAGAGACCTAAGGTAACCCTGGAGGAGCTGCAGGGTTCCACAGCAGAGACTGGAGTATCTGTACATAGGACGACAATAAGCTGTACACTCCATAGAGTTGGGCTTTATGGCAGAGTGGCCAGAAGAAAGCCATTACTTTCAGCAAAAAACAAAATGGCATGTTTTGAAAAGGCATGTGGGAGACTCTGAAAATGTATGGAGGAAGGTGCTCTGGTCTGATGAGACTAAAATTCAACTTTTCTGCCATCAAAGAAAACGCTATGTCTGGCCAACACATCACATCACCCAAAGAACACCATCCCCAAAGTGGAAACATGGTGGTGGCAGCATCATGCTGTGAGGATGTTTTTCAGCAGCCGGGACTGGGAAACTGGTCAGAGATGAGGGAAAGATGGATGGTGCTAAATACAGGGATATTCTTGAGCAAAACCTGTAGCATTCTGTGCGTGATTTGAGGTGATTTGCGGACGGAGGTTCACCTTCCAGCAGGACAATGACCCCAAACACACTGCTAAAGCAACACTTGAGTAGTTAATATGGTGGGCTTCCATCTCCGAATTCCGAGGGAAAACAGTTATTACACTGCATTCTGGGAAGTATATACAGTATATATATATATATATATATATATATATATATATATATATATATATATATATATACATATATCAGTGGCGGAGCTAGTGCATGGGGGGCCCTGGTGCAAAAAGATAATTATATATATATATATATATATATATATATATATATATATATATATACACATTATATACATGTATACCTTTACATATACCTTTACACATATATATGGGGGGCCTCAGGGCCTGCATGGGGACCCCTGGGGCCTGTGGGGAGCCATAAGGGGCCACAGGGGATCCACAGGAGGTCCGCAGGTCCACGGGAAGTTAATGGACCTGGTTTGATGATTCCATTGGAGGAGTTTGTGGTCCTTTGGGTTCTGTCAAACTTTTAGATTCCAAACTGTTCCATAGCTAGATGTACTTGAGACTCGTCTACGGAGGTGAACTAAATGCTTGTGATAGTGATCTAAGAGTAGACCTTTCCACCTGTAGTGACTGGCTATTTTATTATTATTGCTCTAATAAACACTAATGAGAAAGACAAACAACAACATTAAGGTCCCTGCTCTGAAGACCTTACAGTTTAAGTGCCTCATTCAATGGCACATAGCATTTTTTTTTTATAGAAGTTTTCAGTTAGTGAAGACCTTGCTTTTGGATAGAAGTTCACTAACTAAAAACTTTGGTAAAAAAAATATGATCTGTGCTTATATAGAGCCCTATTCAATTGACCAAATCCCATTTGAATGAGGCCTTATAAACTTATAGAAGCAAGTATGCTGCTCAGGATGTAATTGCCTTATAAAAAAGCCCCTGGACTTCTAATCAGGTTTTAGTTTTTCTACACCTGAGAGTACCCTTTTTCATTTATCCCAAGGCTGACGACTTTCATCTATCTTTCAAAAATACTAACTTATTTACTTCAATTTACATATAATATGGTTAGCTATTGTTTGTTTCTTCTTAATGGAAAATGTGAGTCCTTAGTTTGTTGTTTGTCACATTCCTCATTAATCAAATGCTAATACAAGCTGTTCTTTGTAGCCCTGCCAGTAGGGAGTATGGAAATAATTATCCAAGGAGACCTTTGCTAAAGGTTCAGATGCATAATAAATAATAATATTCAGATTTTATCAACTAATGTATGTGAAACATTTTATGTATTATTACTATACACGTCGACAGGGCTTGACACATGTAGGGATAACATTACTCAATTTTTTTTATAATGGAGACTAGGTAAAAAAACAATAACAAATGTACGGAGTTTCAATAATATAAATTATAAGGGCAATGTGGGTCTTTTATTTATCCATTGTTAGTTATATGTTTTCTCCTCTCTTGCTTAATGGTGAAGATGGGTCTACTACCATAGCCTGTAACTTGCCTGGACGTGTAGAACCATTGGTGTTCTCATAGTGTCACATTGATTTTTTTACTATTATATATTTTTAAAGCTATCTATATAATATTTCCTCTTCTAGGTGGCTACCTTGTCGTGATGAAGGGGCTTGTGTACTTAAATGAAGCTGTGAGCTATACCATGTAGGGCAGGGGTGGGCAAGCAGGGCTACATACATGCTGGGATTTGAAGATATCCTTTCTGTGCACAGGTAAGTCAATCAGGATGACTGAAGAAGTGATTGACTCACCTGTGCACAGCAGGGATATCATCAAATCCAGGTATGTGTGTGGCCCTCCAGGACTGAACTTGACCACCACTGATGTAGGCTCACCCAAGATGGGCAGGTCATAACAGAGAGAGTAGAGAAATTGCGGCCCACTATAGAAAGACCTTGCAATCCACTGCCAAGAAAACCATATGAATAAGCACAATCAGAACCACAGACAGATGTGTATGGTGTGCTGTGTCCATGTGGTCACAAAGAGTCAGACACGACTGAAGGACTGAACAACATCAATATACCATTTAAATTATCAATGTTGTCCAAATGTTTAAAATATACTCTTTTCAGGTGGCTAAATGTTTTTATAATGTAAAGAAAATCAAAATGTCAATTTATTATTTTTTATTTGTAATTATTCTGCAATGCAATCTATCATTTTAGTTTCTGCTTACCTGCTTCCTGTGGTAGGAGGAGACTTTGAATGCAGATCAAACTTGCATTTCAAGAGGACTAAAGAAAATCTTAATAGTTTTCAAGGACACTCCCTAATGAGAAAGTAGTAGAAACATACAGCTCAGAAAAGAAAATGGTAACACATTACAGAATAATTGCATATGAAATTTCAAAATGTAAAGGTTGTTTTAAGAAAGCAAAAAAACAGAACAAAACTAAAACATCAGGTTTAGCCACTCAAGTAGCTCCAGTATGTATAGTAATATATATATATACAATATATGTAACACCCTAGCACAGTCTTTAGAATGATTTTCTAAAAATGTTCTCATGTTTTTCAGCCTTGGCCGAACGTTTCCAATCTTGCTAAGGACTTTATAGATCGCTTGCTAACCGTGGATTCCAGTGATAGACTAACAGCATGTAATGCTTTAAAGCATCCTTGGATTAAGACTATGGCTGCATCTTCATCTATGAAGAATCTTCATCGGTCCATCTCCCAGAATCTAAGGCGCAGAGTCTCTTCTCGATGTCACAGCTCCAAGTCAGAACGGTCATCAAAGTCTGGCAATTCAAACAAATCACGGCGTATATGGGAAAGAGAAATTATGGAACGTAACTTGCGTTACCAAGCGCATACTCTGAGCCATGACATCTTTTAAGTGACATCTCCATCCAACCATACCTCCTTAAATAATATATATACTGAACTTTTTATGTATGTTACTTAAATCAGTTATTTGTAAATAACCATATACCTACATTTAAATGTAAATAAAAACATTTGCCTATATTGTGTGAATTTCACAAGTCTTTGGTGGTAGAAGTCGGTGTTAGATGACATGATTATTACGTTTGCTTATTTTGTTTTTGAATTATGTCAAGTGTTAATTATATCTAGCTATTTAAATCTGAATCCATAAGGATTGTGTTTAATATAACATAGTAACAATACAAATTTGAATGTGTATTAATACATTAAAACGTTAAATAATACAACACCTATAAAATATGAAATATTTAATCATATTTTAAAAATAAGAGAAAATGTGGACTATGCTAGACTTTTTTAGGGAATTTGAAATGTCAAATTTCTAATATATTAGAAAAAATGCGGTTTGTCACTTTTGAGCATATACTCTTAAATTAATATACATTATTTAATGCATTTAAAACATTTTTAAACTACAGTAATAACAGTTGCAGAAAGTGTTGTTTTCAGCTTCTCTGTATTTCGGAGCATTTTATATATTTAATTTATATGGATGTGATAGTATTGACTTTTGTGATGTACTATTTGGTAACCTGTCAACATTTATACTGTTTGTTGTAAAATGTTACAAGATGCAGAAGAAAAATGTAAAGAAAAGAAATACTGAAAACGCCATTGTTATAATGACAACACAATTCCAATAAATATATTTTAGATTATTATTTATCTGATGAACGCGTTCTTCTAAATGACTTACTTAGCTTGAAAAATGTCCTAGACTAAGAAATGATGGTAAATCCAGTACAAGACTTGTACAAGACAATCATTCTCATTACATATTATTGATAGTTGCCTGAAGTTCTAAATAAAGTATTTTCTTTTTTCTTTTGTTACTTTATACATATCATTTACTATAAATTGACTTTGACATTCAATTGCAATGATGCACATGCTCTTTAAATATAGGCGCTTGAAACATCAACATTAATAAATAATTGCATTTCGGAAAATAGACTCAAATTATTTGACTAATATAAATACATTTACACTGGATTACAACTGTAGCATCCATAACACAGGATTCCAAACTGTGGTCTTCAAACCACCAATGGTAGACAAGCTCTCATTCAACTGGCCAAACAAATTATGAAACACGATAAATGCAAATAAATAACAATGCACAAACAAAAAGATACTAGATTTTATTACATTGACTATGCAACATTATAGCATGCCATATTATATATGCCAATGTATGCATATTAGCCATCGTCAAGACCTGTATCTGTTTTTAAATGGTCCAACAAAATGAAAAGCAGTTTTTAGCTGGGCCATACAAAGAAACTTGGAATCACTTATCTATATTGTTTGCTTTTAGACTGTTGTGCAATTAATTCTAATGCCTTTCATAACTTTCCCAGTATTTTATAGTACAGTAGTGTGTGTTTATTTGCTTTTGCAGTGTTACGAACAGGTGTTTAACCCACTTGCAAGTCTACTATCTAGTACTCATAGGGCCTCATTCTATTATCGGCCGTAAATCGGCCGTAAGGCTGCGATTCCTTGCGGGGGTTCTGTTAACTCGCGATTCTATTATACGGCCCAGCAAGGATCTCCTCTTACGGCCGGCCGCATATCTTGGAACCGGCCGTAAGCTCCAAAATTTTTAAAGTCAAAAATAAATTCAAGCCTGCACTATACAGCTCTGTAAATGCTAGGGATCATATTGGGGGACATGAGGATTAAAAGTAACCCACTCTCAAGCTTGCACATCAGCCCAAACCCGAGTTCAAATTAACTGTTTATTTTCCGGCTGCGGCGTGGGCGGGTCTGAAGTGCTCCAAGCACTCTGGACTTTTTACATGGATATTTTACGGATATTAAAAATAAAATATTTTACGGATTTGAGTATAGGATAATTATGTGCTATTTTTTCTAACACCTAAAATCCCTTTATAGTCTTCTCAAAGTGCAGGATGGCTTTATTTGAGCTATTTTATGTGCTTAATTGGTGCTAGCGAGACCTCTTTCCTGCAAGTAAGCTGCGGCTCGCTTTTAGCCTTGCAGAGAGGGTTCCCGGAGCAATTGAATTGCAAATAGGAATTTCTTGCGGCCGAAACTCTTGCGGCCGTTTTAGATCAAAGGCTTTCCTCTGGCGCGAGCGGCCGCATGAGATAATAAGGCACCGTCCGCAAGCCTGCCGGAGTCCCCGGCCGTAAGGGAATAGAATAGCCGAATAGCTTGCGGCCGGTCCTTGCGGCCCCGCAACGGCTGCGGCCGCTAATAGAATGAGGCCCATAGAAAGCAGCAGTCTATATTCAAATAGAATCAATCTCGGGTGTCAATGAGTTAATACATATCAGGCCACCCACATCGACTTGAACAGTATTGGCATTCATTTTCCTAATTCTGTATTTTGCGTTTTTGCGAGTCTGATCGCAAATCGGACCCCGAACCTAATTGATTGACATGTAACCTCCATGTTTTACTGCGGTAATAATTACAGTCGAATTTTCTATTGGCTGGTTCGAAATGGGAGGTTACGGTCTTGCTTAATTGATCATGTTCCCGCCCTGAACTGCTACGAACCAGTGCATGGTTTACAGAATCGGCTTTGGGCCAGTAACTTTGAGCAATTGAATAGCTTGACAGCATTTTACAAATTACCTCTCAAAGAAATACATTCCTTGGGGTATTTATGCACAGAATATTCTACCTTTTAGCAATATGAATCTAATGCAGTGGTGGAGCTATTGCAGATGCAGCAGGTTGAAAGCACCAAGCCCATAACAAGATAGGGACCATCTTCTACTAGTGAAGGCTCTTTCTTATTAGATGAGAGATGAAGATAATAATTTTATAGAAAGTTCATCTGATCACCCTACATACATTTTTAGCTTTTTAATTGACTCCTACAGGTCTACCTTGTACAGAGAAGTCACTCCTAAATAATTTTACACCTACCCCCTCTATTCACCAGCTCCACTTTTGATTGAATTAAACATTGCTTAAAAGCTTATAAATATATAGAACTACCTACGTATTTGTCCTCCTGCATATTACATGGATAGATAATAGAACATTTTGAATTCCTTCTAAGTTGTACTGTATGATATTTTATTTTAAAAGAAGCTGAAGGTAAAGGTGGTGGACTCGCCAAGCATGTCTCCCGACCTAAACCCTATTAAGCATCTGTGGGGCATCCTCAAATGGAAGGTGGGGGAGTGCAAGGTCTCTAACATTCACCAGCTCCATGATGTCATCACGGAGGAGTGGAAGAAGACTCCAGTGGCAACCTGTGAAGCTCTGGTGAACTCCATGCCCATGAGGGTTAAGGCAGTGCTGGAAAGTAATGGTGGCCATATATATATCTATCTATATCTATATATATATATATATATATATATATATATATATATATTCAACCACTTTGAAATGTTGTTTTTGGCGTTTACATCTCCTATTGCAAATTTTTGTACAACACAATTTAATAAATACTCACTTTGCGTCAGTGCTCAGTATCATTGATACAGCAGAGACTGTCTACAGCAGAACATTCATTTTCACATAATGTAATTTTGACTAAATTCAATTACATATAAAAATAGATCTGTAACATGCTTTGTAACACTAGATGTCATCTACAATGAAATGCTGCAGTCCAGTATAGTCATTTCCAATAACACACAATCACATACAATAGAGTTTATGGAGCCTTTGTCGGTATGTGATTACTTTGTAATGACATTGATTTATTTGGTAATCCAAAATCATGGACATAACCAGTTTACAAGCTCAGGAAAGAAGCTGACATTATGACTTTCAGTTACATATTTATTAAAGTCCGCTTAGATTTCTAATGTTATGTCTCAACATAGTAGCTTCTCAGTGAATATGCAACCCGTGTAGTCACTGCTAAATGGATAATTATAAATAATTATTACATTATTATTATTGATGAAAATGTGTTTCTCAGCTAAAGTTTAGTATCATTGAAAACTATACTTCAGGTCCAATGTAGTCCTACATTTATAATTTCTAATCTTTTGAATACTTCCCTTGAAAAAAACAACATGTTTTTAAACTATAAAACAAAGCCTCTAATTTATCACCTTTTACATGCAACTATGCTGCCGTTGAATCTACCATGCTTCATTTTCCTGTGGTTTTATTAGACTTTGAATACACAGGAAGTGTATATCTGCACAATGGGAATGTGGTAGCTAAAACTGACAGTGATTTCAACAGGACTAATGGAAAATATCATTAGTTTACAAAGAGATATCATTCTGAGGAAGTAGCAGACAGATTTTGCTCAAAATAGAAAATGGAACACCATGTTAAAAACAAGTAAAAAATTTAAAGATTGTTGTTTTTTTTGCTTTCTAAAAATATTTTGACCGTTATGAAGTTTAATTATTCATCGTGGTATATTTGGCCTCAATGTTCCTCCAAAAACAATTGTTTTTGCATTTTTTTTAATTTAGTAGGCTAAAAACTTTTACAGCCTTATTAAATTGCGATTCTGCAAATTTAAAAGGGCTCTATTTAAGCACAGAGCATATTTATTTTAAGCAAGGTCTTCACTAACTAAAAACTTCTGTAAATAAATATGCTGTGTGTTTAAATAGAGCCCTTTTAAATTTGCCGAATCACAATTTAATAAGGCTGTTAATACTTTATGGTCCCCATTCAATTAGCCAAATTGTAATTACAGAAGCCCGTAATGTAGCCCATAAAAGTTACTAAACCTATCCTATTACTCCTTTGTAAATTGTTATACTATTTGTATTTTTGGCATTTTTGCTAGTTAATAAAACTGATTGAAAAAAAAAAAATACTGATTTTCAATTGGCCTCTTCTAGCTACCTGCAATCGATTTGCGTGTTACAGGCTCAAAATCCCTGCGGTTGTTAAAAAACGTCAGTCCGATCTCCTCCTTTGATGTAAATACCTGTTCGTAACACTGCAAAAGCAAATATACACACACTACTGTACTATAAAATACTGGGAAAGTTATGAAAGGCATTATAATGAATTGCACAACAGTCTAAAGCTTGCAAACCTGCAATAAAAAAAATAGTTTTTTTACCTTTTATTTCTGTATTATATTGATTCCAGGAATCCAGGAGTTAATACATATAGGGCACCCACATGGACTAGACCAGTTTATTTATTTATTTTTATTGATTTCTACATTTCTGGATTGCGAGTCCGATTGCAGACTGTACCTCGAATCACTAATTGATTATAGATTAAACTCCATGGCCCTCATTCAATTGCGATTTGGCCAATTGAATAGGGGTCTAAATAAGCACATAACATATATTTTTTAAAGAAGTTTTTAGTTAGTAAGCATCTATCCAAAAGCAAGGTTTTCACTAACTAAAATCTTATTTAAAAAAATATGCTATGTGCTTATTTAGACCCATGTCTTCCTGATGTCATGATGACGGTCTCATTTACTATTGGCTTTGTCTAAATTGTAACTTACGGGTTTGCCTAATGGATCATAATCATGCCCTGAAATGCTACGTACGGGTTCATGGTTTACGTTTTTAGGCTTTTGTCAATTGAATACAGCCGGAATTATAAAAAAATTCTAACCTGCAGACTTACAGCCACAGGCATTGTAATTACAGGATTGGAATTAAAAGGGGCCAATGTCCATTAACCAACCTAATTGATCCCCCCCGCCTCTACATGATATTTGTAACTGATAAGTGTTATCACCCCCTGAGTGTTGCCACACTAGCACATGCTCATATCCACCTGGCTGTGCACACAGACTGAATGGCTCAGTTTTAAGACATGGACCTATTCTGTGTCCCTTCAAAGCATGACCCATGCATGATCCATTTAGGCTAGGTAATGAAATAACGGACACGACAACTGGAGTTGGGAGAAACAACGGGCCACAGCTTTATTTAGAACAATGTAAACAACAACCATAACTTATTTAAATGACTAATTTAGTCCTTTCTTTCAGGGGGAGGAGCCCGGCCATGAACAGTGACCTCACGCTTTGAGCCCTGCCCAAAGCCCCAATGCTTATCTTTAAGCACGCCCTGTGAGGTGGGGCCATCGCCCCCTTAGGCCAGTGGGCCGGGCAACTCACCTCCCGCCACGGAGCATGCGAGGGACGCCTCCCGAGGCTGCGATCTCCCCCTGCTTCTAAGACATTAAAGCCAAAGCCCGTAAAACACTCTCCCTAAACTCTAACATCATCAACTCGTACCCTATTTCCGTAAGATGAACCTTATCTTTCACGAAAAAATCATCAGCACCGACCGGTTCGAACTCTTTATACCGGATGGCAACAAAACCCTGTTTCCTCACAAAACTCGCGATCTGCTGGTTGATCTTTTGTCTAGCCTTGTCCAAACATCATCTCAGACCAGATAAGGAACGTGCCAGGGAACTTCTTTACCCACTTCTCAACGTCTCGTCTCATATCTTTCAGCATCCGTCTCATAGGAACCGTCCCCAAATCATTCCCGCTGGCATGTATCAGTATCACACTGGGCTGACCGTAACGCTGCGCGTAAGTATCCAGGAGACCGTCGAGCTGCGCCCATCGCAGACCCCGAATACCACACCACCGTACGTGCAAGTCCGTGACAGGAAAGCCCAGTTGTGCCTTTTCTTCGGTAACTGCGGCTAACCTGTGGGCCCAGTACACGTATGAATGGCCCACAATCCATAGTTGCTTCTGAAAGTAGAAAGCAACACCATTATACCACTGCATTTGGCCTTACATAGGACCGAAAACGTTCCGAATCCCACCCCCCGATGCGCTTTACTGCCGCGTCGGGCAACCCCAGCCTACATGCCTCCGTGGCAGCTCCAATACGAAAAGAGTGTGTTCCGAAGTCCGACTGCTTAAAACCGAGCCGAAGCAGTGCGCTTTTTAAAACTTTTTTAAATTGATACTGTGACAGTGCCGTTCCATCGGCGTGTACCAGCAGCAAACACCGTCCCGCCGGTACTCCTTTACACATGCATATGGGCAACACTCCGTGCCAACCTGATGCAGAACAACTTCTCTCCTTTCCCCACTTGGTCGGTCTTTGACCTCCGCAACCAAAATACCACCGTGCCTTCCGTGAGGCAGGTATCCACCAATTGCAGTCCCCCCGAACCGTGTCTACTGTTCGCGACTAACTCCCCTATCCTAAACGCTCCGAAGAACGCCAGGGAAAAAGCCGTTCGGAAAAGTAGGGATTCAAAGGGGTTTCTGCAAACCACCACCAATTCCTGAGCCAATCTCAGTAACAAGGCAAATGTTATTGGCCGCCTGCTATCCGGCCTTTGCAACCCGTTGAACATTCCGCGCACCACCTTGCGCACTAGAAACTGCTTTGTAAGGTCCCTTTGCCCAGCAAGCTTAAACATAAAAGCTAGCGCCGTGACCTGTCTCCCTACTACGGCTCTTGATTCGCCTTGCTCGGCGCACCGCAGCAGGTACCAAAGCAGGATCCCTATGCTCTTTTCTTCCGTCTTGGCACCACCTGCCAGTGCCACTAGACTATCCCATTTTGCCCACACGCGTCTATAAGCAGTCCATGACGCTGGGGCAACAGACTGTCTCACGAGTCTCGTTACCTGACAGCTCCAATCTCCCAAAGCTCCTCGGGAATGTGCTCCCCCAGGGCGTTCGCATAAGGAGCCAGCGCCCTGAAGCGGTCCTCCTGAAACCGAGAGAGGGCGTAAGCAATTCCGTTATCTACTACTGGTACATGTCTTGCCTGAAACCATATGTTTAGGCGAAGACAACATAACACGAGATGCCGGAGCAATCTTATCACTGGTACGGATGTTGCCGTGATGTTGTTCACGGCCTCCACCAACCTCTTATTAACCGAATGGAATATGACTCGCCGGTCCCTGAAACTCGCACCCCATAAGTGAACTGCTACCACCATAGGGAACAGCTCGAGGAATGTGGGGTTCTGCATTAAACCCGCCGCTTCCCATTCCTCTGGCCACACCGCAGCGCACCATCTCCCTTGGAGATAAGCCCCACAGCCAACCGGTCCGGAGCCGTCGGTGTGGAGATCTAGCTCTGCGTTGGTGGCGCCCTTCTTTTGAAGGAGCACTCGCCCATTAAAATCGGCGAGGAACACTGCCCACACCTTCGCATCATCACGCATAACCCTGGAGACTGTTAAGAAATGATGCGGCTTCGCAATCCCTATAGTAGCAAATGACATCCTTCTACAGAATATCCTCCCCATGGGGATAATTCTGCATGCGAAGTTCAACTTCCCCAATATTGATTGCAACCGCCGCAAAGTTACCCTCCGCGCACCCTGTAGCGCCTTAATCTCCGCTTGCATGTCCGCCACCTTCTCCAAGGGAAGACTGCACTCCATTTTGTAGGAGTCAATCCGAATCCCTAGAAAAGTCAATTGCTCCGTAGGGCCCTCCGTTTTATCATGGGCCAGCGGTACCCCGAATTTTGTGCAGATTTCGGTGAAAACCTCCAGCATGAAACGGCAAGCGTCGTTTCCTGCTGGGCCAACGAAAAGGAAATCATCCAGGTAGTGGGTAATACTCCTGTACCCAGCTTCAATGCTCACGACCCATTGTAAAAATTTGCTGAAAGCCTCAAAGTAAGCACAGGATATTGAGCATCCCATGGGTAAACATAAATCGACGAAGTAACTTCCATCTACGAAGCACCCTAGCAGCTGATGGATTGACGGGTGTACGGGGAGCAATCTGAATGCTGCCTCGATGTCTACTTTTGCCATAAGCGCCCCAGGGCCCTCCCTCCTAACCAGGTCGACCGCCCGGTCAAATGACTCATAAGACACAGTAGCCTGGTCTTTTGAGATGCCATCGTTTACCGAACGACCTCTGGGGTAGGAAAGATGTTGTATCAACCTAAATTTACCCTTCTCCTTCTTGGGGACCACCTCAAGTGGAGACACGACTAAATCCGGAATGGGCGGGGCCGTAAATGGCCCTGCCATCCTCCCCAATTTTACCTCGTTGAGAACCTTAGCGTGAGCTACCCCTGGGAAATCCCTGGCCGACTTCAGATTTGGGACAAGAAAACCCTGAATGTCAACCCCGCATGGAATACAGAATCCTTCTTGGAAACCGTCCTCCAGCAGGCGCGCGGCTTCGGCGGTGCCTGCCAATTTACCGTAGCGTTTTAGCCACGGCAGCATGGCGGGGAGGCGTATGGGCGTCCTGCCCCTTTGCAGGAGGTTCGCCCCTGCCTCCCTCCTTTGGTCTACCGCATCTAGACAGGGGGTGCTCCCCCCCACAATTTGAACATGCGTGCTTAAACCTGCAGTTGGGGGCCCATCTACAGACCCCCTCGTTATACGCAAAACAGGTCTTGAGGCCTGCTCCTGGGGCGTGGGTGGGGCCCTTAGCTCCACCGGCCCCGCTCCGAAAGGGCATCGTGACTCTCATGGGTGTTATAATGTTTAGCCAATACGCCACCGCCTTGTCACTCCACGCCATGCTTGGCCTTGAGGCCAAGTATTGCCGGAATTCCTCGTCGTACCGCCACCAGGCTGTACCTCCATAGACCTTATGAGCATTGCGAATTTCGTCTATGTAAACAAATAATCCCGAACTCTGTTCGGGGTGTCGCTCACATAGTACGCAAGCCCATATTGAAAATGCTTGCAGCCATGTATCAAACGTCCTAGGTAGCCTGGCAAAAGATTTCCGCCACTCGTCCCCCTCCCTGGGGCCCCTCTCGGCCAAATCTGTTTGCCTAGACATGGGGAGAAGGGAGAACAACTCTATAAATTCCCTCCTCCAGATCTTTTCCTTAACCTCCCGGGTAAGGTGTGCCCCTAAGTTATCCAACGAGCATAAGACTATAGGCCTCATGGCTGCGTCGGTAACTCCTGCATTGGTACTTGTCAGAACTTCTATATGAATAAAGTTCTATCTTATATGAATATTATGGAATAATATGATATTCCAATTATTAACCACTATTTTTATATCCATTGTATTAATATTTTATATGCTGTTATATTTATATATATACCTATGCATGCAATTCTATTACTTGAAAACATCTATGTGAAAGATATATTTTCACAGCTGCTCACCAGTGAACTATCCATGATTTGAATAATCCATTGTTCTAAAAGAGATAAATATCTGGCTGAACTCATAAGTCTAGGTAATAAAATCACTCCTTAAATATTCACATGTGAAAATATTCGCTTTGTAGACATTAAGTCTGCTAAACATTATAGTAAATCTGTCAAATTGATAACATTCTTATGACTTCATCTTGTTTATAGGTAAAGGATCAAGGGTCATTAGCTAATTAAAAGGGATAAAAATTCAAAGGTCTGAGAGCGCCATCTTATGGTTATAGGAATAAATGTCTCTATAGGAAAATATATTCTTTGTAATATTTAAATAAATGATGACATCATGAAAAGATTTCTATTGGTTAATAGATACTTTAACTGATTTGGGATTCTGATAGGCAAATAAGCAAGAGGTATAATTATGGATAGAGACAGGATCTAGAGAGAGGAGAAAGGAGAGAAAAAAAACAAAGAGAGAAAAAGAGAAACAACAGGAGAGAGAGAAAAGAAAGGAAGAGATAAGAAAACTTCTATCTTGTGGAAAAGCCAAAACAACTTTGGAATTAACTAGTGGAATTGTGTCATAATTGGTAATGTATAAATTGAGATATTTTATTTTATGATATAATTGAGAATTATTACCATAATTTCTCTGTTTGGTTTATTTCTTATTAAAAAGTTATTTAGATTTCCTTTTGTCATTGAAATTTATACTCCGGATATAAATTTTGATACAAAATTAGATATCTCATTTTTCTTTTTGACCAATACAGACAAATTGACCTACTTAGCTAACTTATCAATTATATTATAAAATACTTTACTTATTGTATGATATTCAATATACTCCTGTATAACTGCATATATTTTAATATCATTAGACATTGTTAGTACTTGCTAAAACGTTATTAAGAATGAATTTTATCAATTGATTTATCTGATCTTTGTTCTATGGGTTGCTATCCCAGGTTTTATTGTTCATGTGAATGAAGTACACTTTTATATTGAAATTTTAGGACTGCATAGAAAATATCATAAATAATAAGTATTACTATATGATGTATTGATTTTCCTTTAGTTATCTGACTGGCTATACTGTGTTTTATTTGCATTTTTTGATTTTGATATATTATCGTGTTATATTTACATTTTGATTTGATATATTACATTTTTCATTAGACTAGTTGATTTTTGATATTTTCAATAAATGTTATTTTATAAAAAGGAATATGTGTCTATAAATTGATTCTGAACTCAATATTCAGTATTCTATATTATATAGAAAATAATATGTCGTATTAACCCCGACATATTTGGAGGCCCCAGTGAGATCTATATCTTTATAGACACGTGGTCAATTATTTAATTGATTTAAAACTTTTTATTGAATAACATTTGTTAAGAAGAAAATAAAATGGCTGAAGGTGTTTTTGGTTCTGAAACAGTAGGAGCATTATCTTTAGATGACATAATTGGTCATGGTAAACAGGGAATGGAGTTGTTAGTTAAAACTTTAGTTTCAAATGTATATCCTGTTTGTGAATACAGGGAACAGTTGTCAGAATATTTGGCTAAAATACATCCTGAAATTGATGGTGATACAATTGATGATTGGTTCAAAGATAAAATTTTGTTAACAACCATGATGAGCACTATAAATGCAATTCAAATTAAATCAGAAAGAAAGAAGCATTTAGCTAGGTTATCTACTGTTTGGATGGAATTAGCCAGAAGCTGGAAATATCAAAATTCCCAAAAAGAAATTACCATAAAAGATTTAAATAATCAGATCCAAGACATTGCTATTACTTGTCAAACTCTGAGAGATTTACATGGAGAAAAAACGCAGCTAGCAGAGCAGCAGTCTATCAAAATTCAAGAATTAAGGAAAACAGTTGTTGAAACGACAGAGACATTTAACGCAGCCCAAAATTTAAATGGTAAATATTCAGAGAAATGCAATGAATTACAGGCAGAAATAAATAAATTGGTAGCTGAGCGTGCAAGAGATACCAGTGAGGAAAGTCAAAAATTAGTTCAATTTGAGGAATTGTCTGAGAAATGTGAATACTTAAATGAGAAAGCTGAATATGCTGATAAACTAGCACAAAAGTATGTTCAGGCTTGTCAGGATTTAAAAATAGAACAGAAGAAATTGCAACAAAAGATTGAAATTTTAACTCAAGAATTAACTGACAAGAAAATTCATGAGGCTGAGATACTTGTAGAGAATAAAAAGATCCAAAAATTACTGACTATAGCTAAGAATGAGATTAAACAATACCAACAAGATATTGAAAATCTAAAAATGGATTTAAATAGGGCTCAAGATTACGCCTCAAGCAAGATTGTGATGAAGGATTTTAGTGATTCTGAGGAAGAATTAGAAATAGTACCTTCAAGGAATAAACATAAACGATCACCTATAAAAATCTTACATAGCTCTAAAAATGAGACTGACAGTGATGAAGATATACGATCAAATAAAAGACTCTCTTTCCATGAGAAAGCCCAGGCTATAAGAAAATTAATTAAACCTTACACCAAAAATTCTAAATTGTCCATAGAAGACCACCTTGATTCACTAGAAAGGGTGATGGTTGAACTAGGGATAAGGGGGGCTAATGATAAAATATCATACCTCCCTTGGTCATTTGATAGCTCTTATACCTCATTTTTCACCTCTCTCCATGACAGCGATATAAATGATTGGGAGATATATAAATCTGAGGTGAGAAAATACTTTTCTGAGTATAGAAACCCACAGGCTGCTATGAAAGCAGTTCATAATCTAAAATGTAAGCCTGACGAAAGTCCAAAAGAATTTTTAATCACCTTAAAACACGCTTATAGACAGACTGCGAAAAAGACAGACCCAGAATCTCCTGAATTTAAGAGAATTTACTTCCATGCACTACCTTTGTACATTCAGAGAAATATGGCGCATGATTTTGATGACACCAAGCCTTTAAGTTGGTTGGTAAATGAATGTACTAAAATATATGAGATTCAGCTTGATGATGGGAATAATTATAAGCGAAGGGAAAAATTTAATAATCAAACTGTGGCAGAAATTTCTGTTAAACCTAATTTACAGTATGAGACAGGTACAAAGTCTTACGCAGATGTTGTTAAAAATTCGAACAAATCAAGTCAAGCACAGTTATCATTTAGGCCAGTAAAAATTGCAAGTGAAAAATCTCAAAATACAAATAATGATTCTTTTTATGTTAGTCCAAATTACAGAGGAAACAATCCTATTAAAAATTATGTCTGGAGAACAAAATCTCCTAATGCAGAAGGGAGATTAACCCCTCCAATGCCTAACACTTCAAATTATTCAGAGAATCAAAGGGTTAAAAGATATAGCCAAAACCAAGATTCTAAACCATCATCTAATTTAGAAGAGCAGGTTAAACTTTTGACACAACAGATGGCTGCATTTATGGCAGGATTTACTACTCAGTCAGTGAGAAATGATCCAACCCAAAATGGTCAAAATTCTCAAAGCCAAAGCCAATGACTAAATACTAATTGTGAAAATAGATTAATGATCAATAACACAAACAGAAGTGATACTGGTGAATCCCCTGATTCAAATAAAAATATAAAAATATGTCCTAAAAAGAATGTTGATAATATATTCCCTTTTCCTTCAGAAATTCCTATTCAGCAAGGAAGGGGTGTTGAACCTTTAAGCTCACATGAGGTAACACAGACTGAACTAGTGTCTACCGGTAAAGGATTAATAGTTGAAATAGAAGAGCATTGCAATGTCATGACAGATGATTTATTACCTGTTCAGTATATTGAAAGTGAAACAAATGTTAATCAGGAAATTGCTGATAATCCTACAGAAATAGTTATAAATTGGATAGATCATACTCCACAATCTGACTTCTCAAATAAAAATAAACAATGGAAGAAGTTAGATATTTTAAGACATACACATTTCTTATGTGAAATGGAGGAAATACAGAACCGATATTATGTTTCTATTGGTATACAGAATGTTGAAACCTTAAATCATAAAGCATTAATTGATACAGGTTCCCAAGTCACTGTAATTTCCAAAGAGACCTATGAGGAAATTGAGAGTAAAACCAAAAAGAAAACTATTCTGAAACCATTCGTGGGAACTGTTAGAAATTTTGATGGTATTAAAGTTAATACTGTAGGCCATGTGTGGTTAGATATCAGAATAGGAAATAAACAAATGAAACATCCATTTATTATAGTGGATATTCCTAGTTACAAAATTATAATTGGGACTGATTTACTTAGAAGATTTAGTCCAGTAATTGATTTTATTGATGGTGTGATATGGTCACAAGTTAAATTTCCCATCAATTATGATCAGGTTAAACAACCTCATATGCAAAGGAACTGTCATGTTATTGAGAAAAAGGAGGAATCAGTAGAGATTCACTTCCAAAACAATCGAATGCCTGAAATGACAGTACTTAAATGTAAAGACATTAATGGAGAACAAATAAATAATGAAAATGTGATCCAAATTGATCAGGCGCATATTAAAAATATTCAAATAGAGGGAAATGTATTAACTATCTCTTTAAATAAGAACGACTCTAAGCCTTTAAACATAAGTAAACACTCTAGATTTCTGGTGGAAATAGAAACCAATGATGAAGGTTTATTTATTCCTGTTGATATTCCAGGTATGAGAAATTCTCAACAAGCAAAACTAGCTCTAAAACATGAACATAGCTATGTTAATGAGAGCTTATTAAAACAAATAAAGAATATTAATTTAATCCGAAATACACAACCCGATGATCAATGGGTATGTAAAATAGATCATGAAACTTCAACTCATGCTATTATGGCAAAATGTTTATTACCTCTTTTCATTGGGGGTAAAAGGATTATGCACTTATTCTTAGTTATTCAGGATTCCCAATATCCAATTTATATTGGAAATGATCTATTACATCGCTTTGCATCCCAAATTGATTTAATCAATAATGTTATTTGGTCCAGACTACAGGATAAGCCCTTAGAATTCCTAAATGACTCAGAAGCATTGAAATCTGCACAACAAATGCCTTATGCAGTAACCGTGCAAATGGACCAAAGTGTTACAGTACCAGAGGGGGTGACACAATTTCCTCTCCCTTTACAGGTAAAAAGGGGTCAAAAGATTAAAGGTATTGATGCCTTTGTAAATCTTAGTCATCAGATGCAACAAAAAGGCCTCACCCTCACTCATACACCTCTAATTACTATAACACAGGTATCATTCATTATTCTGGTAAATAACACAGCATCCCATCCAATACGCTTGGAGAAGGGATCCCTAATAGGTATGGCTATAGATTCTGAGTATTTTACTTCTGAGTTTATGAATATTGTTATTGGTTTGATACCAGAGAATTATGTAAATGATGACCAGATTATGGATCAGTGTTTTGGCACACAACCTGAGGGATTATTTACTGTCCAGTCTATTTATCCCTTTAGTTTCACTGAAAGTAACTGTGATATTATGGATAACGAACTTGTTTTTAACCAAACAATTGATGAACAAGAATATGAGAAGTATCAGAACACTGAGACGCAGGTAAGTATGATCACTACTGATTTGTCTACACAATTGGAGGAGACTTATGAGATTAGTCAACCTGAGGTATTCCCTGGGTTTAGAAAAAGAGTTGAGGAACAGATAGCCTTAGCTAGCGGATGTTCTAATGACATTGAACGCCAAAAACTAAGACAAGTATTAATTGATTACCAAGATATGTTCTCTAAGGATTCATATGATTGTGGTTTGACAAATTTCCATGTCACTAAAATTAAAACTGACCCAAATATGCCACCTGTATTTGTGAAACAATATCGACTCCCTCTTGCCTCTTATGAATCATTGGCAGATATTATCAAGAACCTAGAGTCTAGGGGAATTATTAGACCGGTGCACAGTTCTTTTAATAACCCTATTCTAGGTGTCTTGAAACCAAATGGAACTTGGCGTTTATGCGCTGATTTGAGACAATTAAATAAACGGGTGTACATGTCTGCATGGCCCGTTCCATATATCGATCAATGTTTAGCACAAATACAAGGATCTAAATTATTTACTACGCTTGATTGTGCCCAAGGTTATTGGACCATTAAAGTAAATGAAGAGGACCAATATAAACTGGCTTTCACCTTTGGGAAACAGCAATATACATGGACTAGAACCCCATTTGGCTTTATAAATTCAGGGCATGAGTTTGCTATATTTTTACATAAGGCAATGCCTGACGCTCAAGAGCGAGGGACATTAACATATGTAGATGATATCTTGATTAAAAATAACGATTTTGATAAACATATTTTTGAAATCAGATATGTTCTAGATCAATTGAAAAATGCAGGAGTTAAACTATCTCTTCAAAAGGCACAATGGTGCCGCACTAAAGTTAATTTTTTAGGCCATGAAATAACTCCTGAAGGTATAACTCCACAGAAAAAGAAAGTGGAAGCTCTTTTTAAAACCAAAACCCCTACAAATTTAAAAGAATTAAGATCATTTCTAGGTGTCACTAATTATTCTCGTAAGTTTATTGATAACTATGCAGAGGTAACTAGGCCTCTCATTCGATTATTAAAGAAAGGAGAGCCATGGCAATGGGGGAAAATTCAAGATCAAGCCGTAAACGAATTAAAACAAAAACTCAGCCAAGCTCCTTGCCTAGTTTATCCCACAATGGGTAAACCATTCTTTTTAGAAACTGGATATACTGATTTTTGCTTGAGCGCTGTTTTATATCAGAAATATGACCAACATAATAAAATTATTGCGTATGCAAGTAAGACATTATCACCTGTAGAAGTAAAATTTAATGACTGTGAGAAAGCTCTGTTTGCCACAGTATGGGCCTTACAGAATTTCCGAAATTTTATCCAAGGTGAGAAAATTATAGTAGAAACCGCTCATCAACCATTACAATACATTCAGAGTGATAGAATTAGAGCCGGTAATTT
This sequence comes from Discoglossus pictus, assembly GCA_027410445.1. Classification (NCBI taxonomy): domain Eukaryota; kingdom Metazoa; phylum Chordata; class Amphibia; order Anura; family Alytidae; genus Discoglossus; species Discoglossus pictus. The sequence continues at coordinate 70,189,093 of CM050166.1, forward strand.
GTCAAATAGCCGTATAACCGCATGGACTTTATCCTTACAAGGATGGCCTTTGGAAATTAGATATGCACAGAATAAGAGGAATCCAGTGGCCCAAGGATTAGCTGATTTACATGATTGTACCGCCGAGGATCCTCTTAGAGAAAATTGGTCCGAAGTGGACCTTATGAAGGAATACAAATTATCTCCCCATAAGGTATATGAAGAGGTATTATGTAATACTTTACCCACAGTATACGTGGATGGATGTGCATATCATATTAAGGAGGGAACAGATAACAAATTGGTGGCAGGAATCGGTAATGTATGGAAAGACAATATCCCGATTCCACCTGAAAGATATAAAATAGGATCTAAGACTAGTCAAATATCAGAATTGGTAGCCGTATATCGCGCTATCCAAACTGCAATAGAGCATGATCTTAAGGAATTAGTGATCATCACTGATTCGGAATATGTCCGTAATAGTTTCGTAGAATACCTACAGGTATGGAAACATAATGAAATGACAAATGCCCGGAAGAAACCAGTGAAGCATGGTAGGTTAATACATACTATTGATGAGATGGTAATCTCTAATGGAATGACTATATATTGGAAGAAGACAAAGGGCCACTCAAAGATAATGGGACAGGATAAAGAAGGAAATGATTTGGCTGATAAGTTGGCAAAACAAGGTGCCCTAGAGGGGGAGCTTGTTGATGTGGATCATCTTTTGGGTCCATTTCAAATTCAGGCTATAACAAGACAACAAATCCAAAAGAGTACAGAATTATCTACAGCTCAATGGTCCCAAGATACTCCAAATTCTGATTTAATCAGTAGTCAGAAAGAGGATCCAATCATAGGTATATTTTATAACCATATACAAGATCCAGCTGAATACCCCCTGAATGAGATAGATGTTGTAGGTAAAGAAGACCTGAGAATTTTAATGAAGTCAAAAGCCCAATTTAGCATCTTAGATGGATTGCTTATTCGTACATCTAAGAATGGAATACAGCAATGGGTGGTTCCTACCTCATATAGAGGTCTAATGTTACAACATGCCCATGATGCCCCAACATCAGGTCACAGAGGGGATAAAATCACCTATGAAATACTGCGAGATTTCGCATATTGGCCGCACATGTTGAAAGATGTCCAGACATATTGTCAGGGATGTTTGGTATGTCCCCAATACCAACCTAATACACCTACACATAGAGCTCCTCTTCAGAAAAGAGGGATGTCTATGCCCTGGTCAGATATCCAAATAGATTTTATTGGCCCAGTAACAACATCATCTAGGGGTAATAAATATATGCTAACGGTTACATGTATATTTACCAAATGGGTAGAGTGCCTTCCAGCCACAAATTGTAAAACTGAAACTGCTGCAATATTACTAATTAACCATGTCTTTTCCCGTTTTGGTTTACCACAACGAATTGAGTCCGATCGAGGATCTCACTTTACCAGTGAAGTAATGAACCGTATGTGGAAAATCCTAGGGGTTAAGAGAAAATTACATATCTCTTATCGTGCTGCTTCTAGTGGTAATGTGGAACGGTACAACCAATCCATTGTTAGTATCTTAAAGAAATTCGTGAAAGAATCAGGTAAAGATTGGGATATAAAATTACCTTTAGTATTAATGGCTATAAGATCTACACCTAGTACGGCAACAAAGATGTCGCCATTTGAATTAATGACGGGGAGACGTATGGTACTCCCACAACACCTTATTTACAGAACCCAAGATCATAATTTAGTAAATGCTGCTACAACCCATCAATATATAGAGGATCTGAGGAAACACTTACAGCAGGCATTTGCTTTTGCACAAAGAAATTTAGAGAAATCTGCTGTAAGTACTAAAACTTATTATGATCTTAAAACATCCAAGAAGGAGTACGAGATCACAGATCAGATATACTTGTACAACTTTCAACGAAACCAAGTGAAAGAGAAAAAGTTTTTGCCTTCATGGAAAGGACCTTATACTATTATTGACAAAATTTCACCTGTTGTGTATAAAATACAGATTCCAAAAAATGGTGAAATGTTTGAAAGATGGGTTCATATTAATCAAATAAAAAGTTGTCACCCAAGATCTCAATTAAGGATCATTGATGATACTCCTGATGAATAATGTGACTTTGAATACCCTGTCTAATAAGGTTATCCTATTTTTACATTGTATAGAATATACTATTAAAACTTTTCGTTTTTATTTCCTAGTAATTGAAAATGAAAGAAAGGAAAACAACTCTGATATGGGTGATGCTGATCCTCTGCCAAGAGGTCCGAATGGAACCTATTGTGGAACCAGGCCCTTCTTCAGGAATCCTTATCCAAGAGGATCCAGGGTTTATTCTCACCGGAAGGAGATTGACATCGAAAAAGATTTTCGTGAGCGTGGATCCACAGATGATGATTGAAAGGCAATTTAACATATCTAATATACAGATGGAGGAAACCAAAGTGTGGTATCGTGAACACATTGGTCGATCACAAGCTACTGTTAAGGAGATGTTGGAACAATTAAGGAAAACTTTTATTCCTGAGTCTTACAGTTCCAACAGCCGACACTCTCAACGATTTACCAGTTTCCTTATTGGGGCTGCAATAATGATTATACTTGGAGCTATTATAGGTACCACTATGTCAATAATAAACACTATATTATCTGAACCATAAATTAAGGAATCTAGGGAGCTTCGGGATTCCTTGAAGATGGTGCAAAGAGAATCGGAACTCCAAGCTAAATGACTTAATAATTGTAGTGAATGAGACTATTGTTACTACAATTTGCATTCCAAGGTTACTTCCCATTCAATTGACTTACATTGGAAGTACAACATATCCAGGATTGAGTATCTGTTTTTCCGGGAACCACTTACTTCTCATATTTACAACTGTAATAATATCACCTACTTTATTAAAGAGCGATATTATTTCAGAGAGGGGGATATGTCAGAACTTCTATATGAATAAAGTTCTATCTTATATGAATATTATGGAATAATATGATATTCCAATTATTAACCACTATTTTTATATCCATTGTATTAATATTTTATATGCTGTTATATTTATATATATACCTATGCATGCAATTCTATTACTTGAAAACATCTATGTGAAAGATATATTTTCACAGCTGCTCACCAGTGAACTATCCATGATTTGAATAATCCATTGTTCTAAAAGAGATAAATATCTGGCTGAACTCATAAGTCTAGGTAATAAAATCACTCCTTAAATATTCACATGTGAAAATATTCGCTTTGTAGACATTAAGTCTGCTAAACATTATAGTAAATCTGTCAAATTGATAACATTCTTATGACTTCATCTTGTTTATAGGTAAAGGATCAAGGGTCATTAGCTAATTAAAAGGGATAAAAATTCAAAGGTCTGAGAGCGCCATCTTATGGTTATAGGAATAAATGTCTCTATAGGAAAATATATTCTTTGTAATATTTAAATAAATGATGACATCATGAAAAGATTTCTATTGGTTAATAGATACTTTAACTGATTTGGGATTCTGATAGGCAAATAAGCAAGAGGTATAATTATGGATAGAGACAGGATCTAGAGAGAGGAGAAAGGAGAGAAAAAAAACAAAGAGAGAAAAAGAGAAACAACAGGAGAGAGAGAAAAGAAAGGAAGAGATAAGAAAACTTCTATCTTGTGGAAAAGCCAAAACAACTTTGGAATTAACTAGTGGAATTGTGTCATAATTGGTAATGTATAAATTGAGATATTTTATTTTATGATATAATTGAGAATTATTACCATAATTTCTCTGTTTCGTTTATTTCTTATCAAAAAGTTATTTAGATTTCCTTTTGTCATTGAAATTTATACTCCGGATATAAATTTTGATACAAAATTAGATATCTCATTTTTCTTTTTGACCAATACAGACAAATTGACCTACTTAGCTAACTTATCAATTATATTATAAAATACTTTACTTATTGTATGATATTCAATATACTCCTGTATAACTGCATATATTTTAATATCATTAGACATTGTTAGTACTTGCTAAAACGTTATTAAGAATGAATTTTATCAATTGATTTATCTGATCTTTGTTCTATGGGTTGCTATCCCAGGTTTTATTGTTCATGTGAATGAAGTACACTTTTATATTGAAATTTTAGGACTGCATAGAAAATATCATAAATAATAAGTATTACTATATGATGTATTGATTTTCCTTTAGTTATCTGACTGGCTATACTGTGTTTTATTTGCATTTTTTGATTTTGATATATTATCGTGTTATATTTACATTTTGATTTGATATATTACATTTTTCATTAGACTAGTTGATTTTTGATATTTTCAATAAATGTTATTTTATAAAAAGGAATATGTGTCTATAAATTGATTCTGAACTCAATATTCAGTATTCTATATTATATAGAAAATAATATGTCATATTAACCCCGACATATTGCCTATTGCTGCAATCGCATTGCCTACCGGCTCGGGCGCGCGCATGCTAGGTATGGCCTCGCTCGCGCTCGCTGGCGCCACTATAGCTGCTGGCTGGGACCACGCACCCTTCGCTAGCCCCCCTATCCAAGCTCCCATTTCATGCTCGCTGACCGCAATGTTGTGCGCAGCTAGTAGAGTCTTCAATGACCAAAGAAACCCTCCCCTGTCTGCTGCGCAGCTCAAGTCTGAGCGCTCACCTGCTTCTGGAAGCCTTGGAGTAGATACAGCCAACGGAGTATCCCTGCGTCTCTCCTGACGATCCGGGGACTCTGACCGTCTGGCCCTCCGCGGGCTCCTCCTCTCAGATCCTGTGCATGCACAGCTGCACCGACAAGATCTCCTGCTTCTCGACCTGGATCTCCTTCTGGATCTGTGGGTACAAGAAGAACAGTCACTAGCTCTCCGCGACCTGCATGCCCGTGCCCATACCGCCCGTTCCTCATCTGAGGAATGGTCCTGGTCACCTAAGCCTGCGCGGCTGGAGTAAGCTAGCACTGCCTCCGCCGCCCCCTGTAGGGGTTCCCTTGAGACTTCCTCGGGCGTTGGATCATCCAGTTGTTGGTCGGTCTTAGACCCCTTGTGCTGTGGCCTAACCGTCTCGCCCTCAGTCTCTACTCTGCTACGTCTTAGCGGTGTGTACGTAAATAGTAGCGGACTGTACCTGCTCGTAGCCTTCTTAGCTCGAGTGGGGCGTCCTAGCCTCGCCACTGCCGCTGTCACTGGCATGTCATCAATCATGACCATGCTGTCCTGGCTATTCATTTCTCTGATCACTCCGTCTCTTCTTTCTCTCGTCGTCGCCATGTTCCTCTCACCCCCAATTGGGCATCCCTGTAAAGTACCAGAAGCACTGTTATTGAGGGAAACCCCAGGGACCGTCTGTTTGGCACCGTGAGGGTCTGTAGGAGCCTTTTTAGGACTGCCGGCTTTTTTCTTACCCCCTGCACCCCCTCTACGGGGTGTTAGAGGGGTGTTTCTTGACCTTTGCCGTGGCCTGGGACCTTTAGGCAAGTTGGCTGGTGGTGGCCAGAGTGCTAGGCCCTCACCCCCACCGCCCGTGGTCCTGGCGCTCACCTGCCTGGGGAGTATGGGGTCCCGGCCGCCCTGACCCGTAACCCCACCATCTCTTGTGTCTCTGCTGCCTGATGGACGGGGGTCTGGTAGCCCTACAGCGGTGGGATGGGAAAAAATTTCCCTGGAGCCGTCAGAATTGACTAGGACACCAGCCACCGCAGGCTGATCCTGTTCAATGTGCTGAGGTCCAAGCGCAGAAAGCATGGGAGATCCCAGCCTGTCCTGCACCCACCTGACCCCTTGGCTTAGGGCACGGGTCCTAACCTCAGCCAGTAAAGCCTCTAAGCCTTCTGGGTCCATAATACCACTACCAGGGTGACAAACAGGGGAGAAAACGAACAGCAGCACCAGGCACACACAGGCAAAAGGACACATACAGACACAGCACACTCACAAAGCAGGCAAGCCACACACACACACAAAACGGAGGAGGAAAACACAAAATGAACAAGAATAGCCTCAACAGATATATCCCCTTATTTGCTGGTAAGCTGGGGTGAAATTCTCAGTATTTAAACCTTCCTACTTTGATTTTAGATGCAGGATCTCAGACCTCCGTCCGTTTCAGTCGGGAAAACGCGCTGCAGGGACAAACGGCGCGAAATGGGCTTCCGACACGCCCCCGACGCACCTGATTGGTTGTCAGCCTCACAGGCTCCGCTGGGTCACGCGACGCTACGGGCTGACCCATGGAGCCTGTGCAGCCTCCGCGTCATACACAACCATAGCTTGGCAAAATGCTACATATTTGTGAAGTATATAACTAACAATTCAAGCAGCTGTGTGGGCCAAGAGCATAAAACATTTTTATAGCAATCATTACTTTTAGGAGACTTGCATGTTATCCTTCCTGTTCAGTGCAAGAGGTGGAGCATACAGAAATCAGGATCAGCAGTATGTATTTCAACCACCTGCTTTTCCTCATGTGCAGGGTAGGTGTCAGATGATAATATATAAACTCACCAATGAGATCGCAAATTCATCATCTCCCACATTGCTAAATAGAAAACAAATATAGCAGGAACACTATCTGAGACGCTAAGCCTGCAAGCAGAGCTGCAGAGAAACAAAATAGTAGCAGAGTCCGCTAAAAAGACGCTTTTCTCTGAAAATTATTTTAAATTCATCCTCTCCTTACTTGATTGAAAATCCTTGTTAAAAATGCAAGCTTTAGTATATTATTATTAGCTGTACTGGGATCTATGATTGCTGTCTATACATTTTCCTCTATGTGTCTGATAACCTGTCTTATCAAGTGCAAGTATGCTAAGGATACTCACTTAAGTACTTCTACTGAAGCATTGCAGACATTCCTACTAAGTGCCAAATACATCAGCTTCTACTGAATGTTTCATAATAATATAATTTCCTGTACCCATATAAGTATGCAAATACCTATTAATTGACATATAAATATAAGAGAATCCTGTCTATTGCTTTCTAAAAACATTTTGGCCACCATTTGGCATTGGCTAGTACATCTGGTACTACAGAAACATTATACATATGAGCTACAGGGGGCAGGCCTTTGTACAGACTGCATAGAAGGTTTTAGTGAAAATAAAAATAGAGCTTGTAAGCACTTGTTAGTAAAATGATATTTAAATATGCAAATAAGCTTTTAGGTAGTTTATACTAATATTAAAAACACAGAATCTTCCATGTACCGCTGAGCAGTAAGAATGCTGTAAATGATTATACTGCAGCATTTAAAACAATTATAAACACAGTGAAAAGAGCTTCAAATGAAAAAAAAAAGTTGTTTACGTATTTTCTACTTGATTTTGACTGCTCTACGTGGGAGTGCAGAACTGTATCCAGTTTAAATGAGTTTGAATAAAATTACAAGTTCTGTACTTCTGACTGCAAGAACAAATGTAAGCAAACCACACCACTGATAAATAATGCTAAGCAGCTTGCTTGTCTGCCCTTATAGATAGAGTAATGGTGATTTACTAGAATTGTATTCTTCTGTAATGATAAATGTGACTAGTGAGTAGGAGAAAGAGTAATAAATAAATAGAACATCCTTCAAACATGCCTGGGACATGCATAGGGTTATGTTGAGGACTTGGCTAGTTAGAATGGGAAGACTAGAAGGATATAATGGTTCTTATCATCCATTAAATTAAATCTGTGCATGAAATTCTCCAGATTTATATTGCTATTAAATTAGAAGGGGCTGCGAGCTGCGAGCGAGAGAGGCTATTTCGTAGTCCAATTCTTCTGCACGTTGATGTGCGATCGTGCTAAAATCAATGAAGCAATTACGTAGCAATGGGTCAGAATTAGCCAATGGCAGGAGAGATTGCCATCATGGCTAATGAAAGCCTGCGTGATCACACGCAGTCTCCTGACATCAGCCCTTGCCACGGTGGTCCAGATCTGGATCTCCGCGGCAGTTAAAAACACAAGCCCTATCTCGGGGGGTACTTTAAGACCCTAAAATTAACCCCCCTATGCTGCGGGTCCCCATCTGGACCCCTGCAGTGTCCCCATATTAACCCATACTGATCGGGACCCCCGTGGCATTAAAAAATTCAAATTTCCCTTTAAAGGGCCAGCGGCACACTATTGTACAATTCCGGCCCCGTGGGTACTGTAAGTACCCCCGTGGCACCTAAAATAAACCAAAATAAACCCCGCAACCTTCCCATATTAACCCTTGCTGCAGGGTTCCCGATCTGGACCCCCGCAGCAGTCAAAGTATTAACCCCTGCCGCGGGGGTACTTCATGAACCCCCCCCGGCACCTAAACTTAACCCCCCATGCCAATTGGGACCCTGCAGCATGGCCGGAGCGGAGGCAGCCCCAGGCACGCCGGGTCTGACGCAGCGCTGCGTGACCCAGCGGAGCCTGGGCGCTCCTGATTGGCTGGAGGCCAGAGGAGGGACTTCCGCCAGTTTCGCGGGCTTCCTCCTCACTCTGCCGTTTGAAGCACGCCTGTGTGAGTTGCGGAGGGGATCACGCGGTCTCAGCAGACAAAATAATAGGTTCAGGGCTAGAGAGCCCACTCAGAAAGTGACGGACCCCCATACGGTTGGTCGCAATGCTGCCAGGGCTGGAATGCTATGGTAGGTTGCCAGCAAAAGACAGGGTGGCCGCCTTACAACGTGAGGGTTTCCGGGAAGGGTTCAAGATTCCTTGCACTCTTGCCCCACCTGAGTCGCGTCTCCGTAACCTGTAGTAGGTGAAGGAGTTTCCCGGGGTGGAATCGGATAAAATCCGGACTGAGGTAGAGCTGGGAAGGATGGAGGGCCCCTTTTCCTCCATTCCTTTCATGGGTTTAGTCATTTCCTCTCTAAGCATAGTGCCGAAGAAGGAAACTGGAAAATCCTGCCTCATCCTGCATTTATCCTGCATATAATCCGGACGGCTCGGTCAACGACAGGATCGACAAACAATATTCGTCAATATCCATGGCCTTTTGATCGGGCCACGGACCTGGTTCGACGGGCGGGTGTTGGGACTAAGATGGCGAAGGTGGATATCGAATCCGCGTTCCTTGTCTTTGTTGACGGGCAGTACTCCGTGGACCTTTGTTTGCCCATGGGGTGCTCTATTTCTTGTTCCTATTTTGAAGCCTTCAGTACGTTCTTGCAATGGGTAGCTCACACCGAGTCAGGTTACCATGGGATTACCCATTACCTTGACGATTTTCTTTTTGTGGGTCACACGCGTCTACCCACATGCGACTTCGGGTTCCCCTGGCAGACAAAAAGACGGAAGGGCCTACCATGGAATTGACGGTCCTGGGTATACGGATCAATTCGGACAAGATGGAGTGCAGCTTACCGATGGAGAAGGTGTTTCTATCTGTCAACAGAACTGGCAGCCCTAGCAGGCACAAGAAGAGTGTCATTGCAACGGCTGCAATCCATCTTGGGAAAACTAAATATCGCGTGCAGGATCATTCCAATGGGCCGAATATCCAGCAGAAGAATGTCGTTGGCTACAGCCGGAATATCACAGCTGCATCATTTTATAAAAGTGTCCAGGGCTATGAAGGAGGATGCACGAGTGTGGACGGCGTTCCTACGCAATTTCAACGGGAGTACCTTGATTCAGCCGAGCAGGGTGTCGAACGGGCAGCTCGACCTCTATGCAGGAGCAAGTGCGGTCGGAGTGAGAGCCTAATTCAGAGGCGCGCGGTGCGCAGCACCGTGGACTGCATCATGGGTTAGGGGAGGGCTTACAGACAATGCCACAGTTCTGGAGCTGTTTGCCATCACCGCGGTGGTTCATCTTTGGGGCAGGGGCTTCGGGAACCGCCAGGTACTTTTTCAATCAGGGAACCTGAACACGGTCCGTGTATTCAATAGCTTGACAGCAGCGTCCGGGCCATTGATACGGCTCATATGGCATTTGGTTCTTTGTTGCTTATGGGCGAACATCTGGGTAAGGGCTGAGAGTGTTCCCGGCCTGAACGTTGGGGTGGTTGACGCCCTTTCTTGGTTGCAGGGAACCCGGGCCTGAGCACTAGCGAAGGATCACGGAGAGGACATACCTTCAGAACTCTGTGGGCTTGGAGTGGTAAGGTAGCTGGTAACATCAGACAGTCAGTAGCGCCGAAGACGTGAGTGGCCTACAAGAAAGTATGGAACAGGTGGAGCGACATGGTTGAGGATGCCGGTGGCGAAGGATCGGAAGAGAAGGCCATAGGAATTTTGCTGTGGTTCTTGCTCCGGAGCGCAGAGAGAGGTGATTCCAGGGCGACCGTGGCTCGGCAGTTGGTGGCCCTGACATTTATGTTCAGGTTGGCAGGGCAGAAGGACTTAACAAAGGAGTTTGTGGTTTGCCAGGTGGTCAAAGGCATGTGCAAAGGGGAGCACCGGGTGGACAGGAGGCGCCCGATCACTTTCTCTCTGCTGCTACGCCTGGGGGAGGCATTGGGTATGCTATGCAGGGACTCCTTCGAATCCCTGTTTTTCCGGACGCCTTTTCCCTAGTGTTCTTCGGGGCTTTCAGGATTGGGGAATTGGTCTCGGAAAACAGCCACGGTTTGGGGGGCTGCTGGTAGAGGACATCTGTCTGGAAGGTGACAGATTGTTGGTATGGCTAAGGAGGTCAAAAATGGATCAGGCTGGAAAAGGAAGGGAAGTGGTCATGTACAAAACTGGAACGGAGTGTTGCCCCCAGGCAAGTGTGAGGCCAGGCCCACTGCTATTGCATGCCAACGGCCAGGCCTTGTCACGGTTTCAATTCGAAAGGATGCTGAAGAAGTCCTTACGGCAGTTAGGCCTGGGCCCGGCGGACTTCGGCACATTTTGTTTCGGATGGGGGCCGCTACGGAGAGGGCAAGACTAGGTCTGCCTGAGAGCATGGTTAAAAAGATTGGGAGATGGGAGTCGCAACATTTTAGGTCCTACATAAGGCCAGAAAGGGTCATCAAATTGGATGTGTTTTGTGTCTTGCAGAAACTAAACAACTGTGGATCGTTGGCCATTCCTACATGTATTGGGCTCACCGGTTAGCCACAGTCACTGGAGACAATGTCCAACTGGGCTTCCTGGAGACCAGCGTGCAAGTATGATCGCTTGGGTTCCGAGATGGACACAGGTGAATGGCCTGTTGGAGAGCAACGCCTTAGCATCACGGTAGCCCACACATTTTGATTATACACGCCGGGGGCAATGATTTGGGAGTGATACCTAGGAGGAAAATATTGAAAGATATGAAGAGGGATGTAAAGTTTTGGCTAGAACAGTTTCCAGGCTTGTTCATAGTGTGGTCCGAAATTATCAAAAGGAGATGCAAGGAATCCGGTTTCGGTGGATAGAGCAAGGCAAAAGATAAACAAGCAGATGACTAGTTTTATATGGGTTTCATTACCATTAGGCATCAAGAATTCGCAGACGCCGATGAATTCTTTCACCCCGATAAGGTTCATCTAACAGAGATAGGATTAGAACTGTTTACTCTGGAGCTTAAGGATTGGGCTAGGCGTGCCTTAGCTTTATTGAGAGAGCAAGAGAGGGGATCACAGCTTCAAGAGGCATCCATCGCCTGCTCTGTGGCAGGAGGTGAGTCACCCTGCCCACGGTTTTAAGTGGGCGTTGCCCTGCCTCATGGGCGTGCTGAGTAAACTGGGAGGCTCTGGGCGCGGGCCCCGGGCGTGAGGTTACTGACCGTGCCTGGCTCCTCCTCCGGGATGTTTAATTAAGCTGTGATGTAACAATGTTAATTATGTTAATTGGTTATTGGAATATGGTTGCTTTAATAAAGCTGTGGCCCGTTATTTTCCCAAGAAACACTTGGTCAGTGTGCTTATTTAACTAAACGCCTAATGGATCTTGCTGGGGTCATGGGGTCAGATTTAGGGAGCAGGGGAAAGTTTAGGTGCCGGAGGGAGGTTCGGGGTCCGGATCAGGGGTCTTTCGTAAGGACTGTATATTACTTAGCGCTTTAACTCCTTAGAAACTGCGCTCTGAACGGCCCAAATGGAACATTGCATCAAACAAGCTGAAGAAATTATTTTAAACCCAAGCTCATTCTCAAATTAAAACAATCAAGTAGTATCACCAAGCAACAATGGAAGTCCTATTTTTTATGTAAAATTAAGAATAATACACTAAAGTGTTTATTGGTATGGGTTATATTTCTTCATCACTATCAACCGCCTGTCCTAGGACTGGTGCCAATCCCTAAGACCTTATTTGCCAGTCCTCAGGGATGAGGAGAGCCTAACACTTTATACATACCTCTGCCATTAGTTATTGTTATGAACATATTGATAAACTGAGCTCCAGACCTCTCTTTGCATTTGGACCTAGATTTGGTCTTGCTAAATCTATCAGGACTATTGAACTATGTATTCATTCTTTTCAGGAAAACCTGCTTATACTTTTATACACAATAGTGGGATCTGACTTCTGTATAAACATGGCTGAGTAGCATAAAATCTAAATATATTGCTGGAGGCACTTGTTAAAACTAATTTACATCACTCCTTTGGTACTTGTTTTCGCCACTCGCCGTGGCTTCTGGTACCAAGGGTCCATTTTAATTGATTATGCCAATTTTATTTCTTGTTTTTAAATTGCAATATAGTTTAATTAATTTCAATACCTCTTCATATAGGCAATTATTTAATACAGTTTTCATTTAAGTAATTTGGCATGTAGCTGTCATAGATGTTTTTAATGATACTTTAATCTACATTTTGCCACTAGATGGAGCTTAAAGATAACACAATGCATTTATATCATGTTAATGTAAACAAGGAGCTTGCAGGGAGCTTCACAGGATAATAAGGCCAACTTTAAATTATTTATAAATCAAGTGCATAAGAACACAATGTCAGGAAGACTGTACATGTATAACACCTAATGATAAGCACAGACCACCTACATGAGAATGAATAAACAGGAGAGTCTTGGAATGTCATTTAATTATGGTAGATACAATAACCAGAGGAAACTGATATAATAATAACTGATGACGACTGCGGACTAGAGGGAAGTTCAGCAGGACACTGGAAGTTCATCTGTTATCTCAGAAGGGATCTTGTAAAAAATGGACAATGAAAAACAAATGAGATGTTTGTAGCTCTCTCATTCAGAATTTCTCCAAACATTTGTTCCAGCCAACGTGACTCTGTGGCATCCTTGTCATCTAGATAGCGTCTCACTTTTGCAAAATATCCTATGTTATGGACGAAATGTGCAATTACATATTAAAATACTTCAGAGTAATATTTCAGAGTAATATGTTATCAGAGTAATATGTTAGTATGCTCTTATAATCAACTTGACTTTATAATGTGCAAACTATTTAGAAATTAAAATAACTAAATACACTTTTTCCCTTTTGCATTCAACTTGATTCCTTTTCTCACATAATTATAATTAGGAATGGGAGGAACCATGGATGTAGATAACATCTCTATTCAGTTATTTTGAAAGATTATGAATAGCCACTTGACAATAGGAGTAAATAGAAGAGCAACCCCTGACCACCTTGCCCCTTTGGACTCTGGATTTATGTGGGTGTGGGGCTGGGCTCAGTAGTTTTACGGTATGTTTTATAGCTATTTAATATGTTATGTTGATTATCCTATGTATGTTAATTACTGTATGTTATGTTGCTTCTCTGTGTGTTTGACTTATGTTAGATTCTGTATGTTGCATGTTCGATTCATTGAGTTAAGATCTAGAATGTGATGATGCAATCTGTAACTGTCATGTAGAAAGTCAATTAGTCAACTTTTGCACTGATAGTTGATACATAAAAAAGGTTTATGCTCCTGACTGGAAAAGAGTGACGTAACAGCTATCTGACTGGATTAAAATATATATGGAATAGGATATCTAGAATATTTATATGTGTCAGAATTCCTATAGAAGACGATAACAGCTATCGCTGTCTGACTGGATTAATATATATATATATGGAATAAGATATCTGGAAGATTTTCTATAAAAATGCTTTTCATGCTCATATGTTACATTACTAGCATTGTTATTTTCCTAAACTACATTGGTCCTCTAACGTTTTAGTTTATAATTATGCAGGACAGCACTTCAATATATTACATCTCTCTGATTGTTGTTTTAGTTTATAACCAGGGAATATTTATAAAAGTGAAAGAAGGAAAAAAGGAACAAAGTTGAAATATGGCAGCTAAAAAATGCCAGTGCCTTCAATAAGACAAATGAAAACTGTATTAGATTGCAAAGAGACAACCTCCTAAGAAAGTAGCAGAAATAAGCAGCTCAGAAACATAATCTCAAAGTAATCATATAAAAGTTAAATACAGCCTGTATAGATTTTTTACTTTTTAAAACCATTTAACCCATTATCATGTACAATTGTTAATCTGCTATCCAGTTTCTCAGCTAATTGTGATTTTCAATGGAATTTTTTTCCCTAGCTGTATGCGGCTAAATGCAATTGACAGTGAATGGGTGTATTGAGGAGTGTTTTGGGTACCATACCATGAAAATCTAGGTTCTCCAAATTTATTAAGCATAAGCATTGTTTTTTTTACTATCCTAATGCTAATATTAATCCATGCATTAGCAATATACTATACATTGAAATAAAATCATTTTAACAATATTCAGCCATTAACATAGAAGTTCAGGGGCTAAATATAACTGCAACATTCTGAAAAAATGTCTTAAAGTAGCATACATTCATTAATTCAAATTATTTAAAGTGAATAAAAATGAAATGCAGGGCATTTATGACCCTTTCATCTATGCTCTACTACTCCCTATGACACCTATAACATGACAATGGGGGTCCCTATGTGGTTCCTAACATTCCATGTGGTTATAGGGGTTAATGAACCCTATGGTATATTAACCTATAGTCATGGGGGTCCTTATGTTCTCCCATGGCACCTAAAATGAACCTCTATACCATGGGTTGCTGTAACACATTACAGCAGTGGGAGAAAAATGGGTTAAATTATACTTACTCCCTTTGATGATCCAGTAGTGAGAGCACATCCATTGTGATAGTAGAAATCCATCCTCTTCTTACTTGATTGAATATCCTTGATTCTCATTTTTGGGTCATTGCAAAGCCCATCCAAACAATATTGCGGATTACTTTTGAAATACTCTATTTTTTTACCTATTCTGATTGATTGAAATGTCAGCCAATCACAATAGTGTTTAGTTATAGTGTTACCCTTCTCTGATTAGCTATTGAAATAGCCAATTAGAGAAGAAAATGTTAGCTCAGAGGAGGAGCTACGATAATTCTAGTTACTTTTTTGTAAAGAGCCAGGATCTTCTTGTCGTGGCTTGAAGATGAGGATCGAGAGTCTTCAAACAAGAAAGAAGATAAATTCTGCTGTCAAGATGGATGTGCTTATCCAGGGCTGAAGACTGAGGACCAGGGCATCACTGGAGAGTCATCAAGTTGGGAAAGTACAGTGCCTTGCAAAAGTATTCACCCCCCTTGACTTTCTACCTATTTTGTTACATTACAGCCTTAAGTTCAATGTTTTGTTAATCTGAATTTTATGTGATGGATCAGAACACAATAGTCTAAGTTGGTGAAGTGAAACTAGAAAAATATATACATAAAACAATTTTTTAGAAACAGAAAACTCTGTTGCAACCAATTACCTTCAGAAGTCACATAATTAGTGAAATGATGTCCAACTGTGTGCCATCTAAGTGTCACATGATCTATCATTACATATACACACCTTTTTTTAAATGCCCCAGAGGCTGCAACACCTAAGCAAGAGGCACCACTAACCAAACACTGCCATGAAGACCAATGAACCTTCCAAACAAGTAATGGACAATGTTTTTGAGAACTACAAGTCAGGGTTTAATTATAAAAAAATATCCAAATCTTTGATGATCCCCAGGAGCACCATCAAATCTATCATGACCAAATGGAAAGAACATGGCACAACAGCAAACCTGCCAAGAGATGGCTGCCCACCAAAAGTCACGGACCGGGCAAGGAGGGCATTAATCAGAGAGGCAGCACAGAGACCTAAGGTAACCCTGGAGGAGCTGCAGAGTTCCACAGCAGAGACTGGAGTATCTGTACATAGGACGACAATAAGCCGTACTCTCCATAGAGTTGGGCTTTATGGCAGAGTGGCCATAAGAAAGCCATTACTTTCAACAAAAAACAAAATGGCTCATTTTGAGTTTGCGAAAAGGCATGTGGGAGACTCCCAAAATGTATGGAGGAAGGTGCTCTGGTCTGATGAGACTAAAATTGAACATTTCGGCCATCAAAGAAAAAGCTATGTCTGGCACAAACCCAACAAATCACATCACCCAAGAACACCATCCAACAGTGAAACATGGTGGTGGCAGCATCATGCTGTGGGGATGTTTTTCAGCAGCCGGGACCACTGGAAACTGGTCAGAGTTGAGGGAAAGATGGATGGTGCTAAATACAGGGATATTCTTGAGCAAAACCTGTACCATTCTGTGCGTGATTTGAGGCTAGGACGGAGGTTCACCTTTCAGCAGGACAGTGACCCCAAACACACTGCTAAAGCAACACTTGAGTGGTTTGAGGGGAAACATGTAAATGTGTTGGAATGGCCTAGTCAAAGTCCAGACCTCAATCCAATACAAAATCTGTGGTCAGACTTAAAGATTGCTGTTCACAAGCGCAAACCATCCAACTTGAAGGAGCTGGAGCAGTTTTGCAAGGAGGAATGGGCAAAAATCCCAGTGGTAAGATGTGGCAAGCTCATAGAGACTTATCCAAAGCGACTTGGAGCTGTGATTGCCGCATAAGTTGGCTCTACAACGTATTGACTTTAGGGGGTGAATAGTTATGCACAATTGACTTTTTCTGTTATTTTGTCCGATTTGTTGTTTTGTTTCACAATAAAAAAAAAACATCTTTAAAGTTGTGGGCATGTTCTGTAAATTAAATGATGCAAATCCTCAAACAATCCATGTTAATTCCAAGTTGTGAGGCAACAAAACACGAAAAATGCCAAGGGGGGTAAATACTTTTGCAAGGCACTGTATAATTTAACACCAGACAGCAGTAATGTTTTTATTTTTATGATTATTTTTTATTTTTATTTTAATTGTGTTGCTTATTTTAATAGTTACTTTTTATTTTAATAGTACTTTTTCTGTAATTTTTTTATTTTTTAAGGACTTTTTTTAATGTATTTTATTTTCCTTGTTTTTAATGTAGGTATTTAGGCTGTCCCCCTTGGTATAGGGATTCATTTTAAGTGCCATAGGGGTCCATAAGGCTATCCATGGTTATAGGTCAATATACGATGGGGGTCCATAGGAACACCCATGGTAAAGGGGTTAATATTAGGTGCCATAACAGTACATAGCGACCGCCATTGTAAAGGGGTTAATATCAGGTGCCATGAGGCACCATAGAAACCCCCATGGGTTTACATAATATTGCCATAGATGTCCATAGAGATCCCCATGGTAATGGGGTTACATGTCCATGGTTTAATTTAAAATTACCACAGGGGCCCATAGGCACCCTCATGATAATGGAGTTAATGTAAGATACCATGGATCTATATGGATCCCCATGAGGTTAATGGGTCCTACACCCCAAAACTCAAGGCGTAGGGCGAAGAGGGGAGGGATCTCACAGTATACCTGGCTCGCTGGGGGTAGTGTATCTTAGGTAGCTATTTTATTTATATGTAGTGCTTTTGTTGTTGTTGCTTCTCTGAGCTCTATAAAGCTCATGTTCATTGATTCAAAGCTCATTCTTATTGACTGTATCTAACCATCTCCACCTCTGCTGTCCCTTTGTTTGCATTCCTTCAATCATTCCCAGTGTCAGAGTCTTCTCAGGGGAATCCTGGCTTCTGATGATAATGCAAAAATATTTGAGCTTTAACTTCATGATCAAACCTTGTTTAACATTGAGCAGCAGGCTTATCTGATGTTGTTGATATTTCTCCCAGCAATATGAATTCCAGCATTGGTTTCTTCTCGTTTGGCCTTAAGAATGATGTATACCGCATATAAGATGAATAAATAAAATGACAATATACAACCTTGTCGCGCTCCTTTTCCAGTCTTGAATCATTCGACTTTTCCATGTTCATTTCCAACCATGATTCACAAAACCCGAAGGAGA
The DNA here is from genome assembly GCA_027410445.1 of Discoglossus pictus. NCBI lineage: Eukaryota > Metazoa > Chordata > Amphibia > Anura > Alytidae > Discoglossus > Discoglossus pictus. The sequence goes on from CM050166.1 coordinate 70,207,231, forward strand.
ATGAGATGGTCTAGTACCCCCATATCTGTAAGAACTTGACAAATTTTGTTGTGATCCACACGTAACCAACGTCCTTGAACTGACAACTATATATGTGATAGTTTAATGAATGAAGTTACCTTTTTCCTGAACATTTGTAATTTTTAATTGGCAAGCAAAAACACTGTAAGTAAAAAAGTAGATGGGTACCTAATTATAATAGGTACATTTTAGTGACTATAGTGTTGCCATTATTACTGTCCTTTACTACTTAGATTAATTAATCTGTCCCTGTGATAGAGTATATAAACTTGAACAAACATTATTGACACATTAAAGGGACATGAAACACATCTGTTGTTTTCCATACATTTAAAAGAACTTGTTTTAATCATTACAAAAATAAAGTAAAGACAAATATTAAGTAAAGCTTGTTTAAACTTCATTGAAACTAACAGGAAATGCAGAGAGCATACTTTCGTCTGTGGATCCCATTGGCTAACAGAGAGCAAGCACCCAATCACATATAATAGTTGTGAAACTGCGAGACGTTGTCACGCTTTGCGTGGTGCGTACGAGTTAGGCGATGAGCGTTATAGCCGTTCATTGCTTGCGAGCCTTGCGAAGCGAGCCGTTAATGTGTAGCACTTAGGTGAAGAGCGCCGAAGGCACTTAATGCCGCGAGCCTCGCGAAGCGAGGTGAGCCGTTAACGCGTAGTACTTAGGCGATGAGCACCGAATTACAAATAGGTAAAGTATATTAATTTATTCAAGAACTAACTAATTCCTTATTAGTTAACTAAATATAGATAAATATATATCTTTTTTTAGGATGAGTGACAAAGATGCTCAGAGGACCGAAAGTAGAAGAGATGAGAGGCTCCCCAAGAGCGCCAAAGTCGTTCATTGCCAGCGACGCGATCAGCGTCAAAGTCACTCAGTGCGAGGCTCTCAATTAGCTCCGTAGTTCCTCAGACTACAAAAAGGTTTACATTGTGTGTCAAACAGCATTCCCATGGCTTTACATTTTATTGCCCCCGTCATTTGTGACTGGCAAGTTGCTAGTAGTTAATAATCTTAATACGTTTTTGAGCTTGGACATCTTTATTTGAAAAAACAAAACACACTTAACACATTTTCCATTATCCTTGTTCTGATGCAACAAAGAAAAAAATATTTCCATGTCCCTTTAATATAGTTAATAATGTTAATAAAAATAGTAAAATAGTTTAAGTGAATAGAGAGACTTGTCTTGCTTAAAACTTGCTGCTTGAATGTCAGACCAAAACAGCATTTAACTAATTTGTGAACACAAACTAGTCAGTACTGTATATGATGAGCATTAAAAATTTGAAATATTTCTGGCAGGCAGTGTTATAATAATATAAAGGAATATGTGCTATTCAGTTGTGTATTCATGTCTACACCAACAAGTGATAGGCCTAGGGCAGCACATTTTCAGGGGACCGCTGGCTGTCTCAGGTTTCTGGTATAGTGTCTGCATATGCACAGAAAAGAGTCTATATGTGTACCTGGCATTTTCAAGCTTGCACCTATTCATTTTTTACATACATTATATACCTCTAGTGTCATTGCAATCAGTGAAGGTCTGGTTGGCGGGAGCATTTAAGTTTATGTTAGAATCACGTTCATTGGGTCTTATGTGATAAAGAGGTTCCTCAGTATTGTGTGGAGCACATTTCTCAAACTGGACAGATCACTTCACACTTCAATGGCTTAGCTCCATCATGGCACTATGAAGAATTACAATCCATATAATTTATCAATAAAAAAGTGGAAAACGTATTGACCACTGGATAAAGGACACCTCATAGCAAGGTCATAGATGACCATGTAATCTGTTCTAGTGCATTAATGGTAAAAGCATAAAAAGCAAATTCCCTTTATATGACACTAGGAAATTGCCCGTCAAAAATGATGGGCATAAAATTGTAAATCTGGCAATGCTGTTTGCCACACAATGTGAGGATTTTGGCCCTCTGAACACATTCGACGTTCATCGTGAGCGTCTCCTTTGGCTCTCATTGCAAGTCTCCCCGCCCCCCGTGTACTTCAACTTTCCTGCTTTGCAATGATCACCTTCGGCGCTCATCGCAAGCACCACGATGAGCGCCTTGGTTGGTGCCTTTGGCGCTCATCTCGTGGCTCTCAATGAGCGCTTTCGGCACTCATTTCGAGCCTCTCCCCACCTGTGTAGTTTAGGGGCATCGCAATTAGTGTTACTGCCTTGGGTTAAGTGTTACTGGCTTGGGTTATATGTTACTGGCTTGCGTTAAGTCTTTTCATCCTGTTAAATTTTTTCGGCTGCCAATATTTTTCCTGCTTAGGCGATTTTCAATCGTCAAAAAACTGCACATATGCCTCAAATTCACTTGCAACCTCACTCACAGGCTCCCTGGCTCTCCCCCTGTGCCGTGTCTGAGTGTGTAATTGAATTTTAGGCATGATTGTGGTTTCTTGGGGGTCTTTCCAGTTGCGTGGTTCGGACATTTTACTTACTTCGGTCCTAAGTCCTATGCGGTTTGCAATTCCAGTTGCTTGGTTTGGTCGTTTTTAGGTGCTCCAATCCTAAGTCCTATGGGGCTTGCGATGAGCGCCTTCGGCACTCATTGCAGCCTAAGTCCCGGGGGCCTTGCAGTCCCATGCCTTAACAGCTTGACTCACTTCGCGTGACCAACACCGCAAACGGGACCAACATTCGTAAATCTATAACTATATATGTGATTCATTCAGAATAGGATTCTAGGACTTTCATGGTAATACCAAATTATTTTGATTGTACAACAAGCACATGACAAAGTAATTCACAAAGAGACTATAATACTTTGAGACTATAACAGCCCTTAAATTCCCCCAACGTTAAAACTCGTTGCCCGTATCAGAGCACGCTAGTCTTACTGCTATTAAATTGGCCTCTTACATCTACCTGCAAAAGATCTTTGTGTTGAGGGAAGAAAAACCCTATGGGCTGTCAAAATCGGAACTCCGTTGCCGCTAAGCCTTTGATCTGTCTAGCCCGTAAATGTTACGTTTGCAAATTGCTATTAAACTACTACGAATCCACTGGCTTTCAAACCCGTAAACGGCAAATGGAGCCAAAAAGCCTACGGGTATTAGAGAGGACCAGCAAGGGGGTTAAAGTCCTATCCATAGCAGTGTAAATGCAAATATCAAAAAACAACTGTATTATAAATTAAAGGGAAAGTGATATTAGGTATTCAAATTAATAGCACATCATTCTCAAGCTCGCAAATCTGAAATATAAAATACTTTTTTTTATGTTTAATTTCCATGTTATATCAATCCCGGCAATCAATGTGTTAATACATATAATAGAACTCGCATGGACTAGAATATAATATTTACAAATTTATTAATATTGCATTATTTCTGGAATGCGGGTCTAATAGTAACTCGTAAGTCAAACCCATAAGGGATTGAAATCTAACCTCCATTTTTCTGTGATGTAATGATGACGATCTCTTTTACTATTGGCTCCGTCTAAAGCCGTAAATACGGGTTTGACTAATTGATCACGTTCACGGCCGCACATGCAACATACGCAAGAATGGTTTACAAGTTTGGATGTCGGCCACGTCTGTTGCGTGCTTGGCTAATTTAATCGCTCTGTAACTCCTCTGAATTTCAAGCCTGCAGGTTTTGCTGTTACGGGCTTGGAATTTAATATGGCCCTAAGTCTAAGAGAAGCACTACACTGATAATCACTGAATACAATATTTCTAAAATTTCTACTACTATTTCTGAATTTTACCTGTATTGTTTTACTAAAATATATTTAGAGAAACAGATACATTATTAGACTATCACATATGCCTCATTTCTATTATCTTTTCTATTTGATCTTGACATGTTTTCTTCTTTAGAATGTATTTTTGCCTACAAACATTATTCACATCATGACTGTTACTATAATAATCTGTATTATTTCGGCTATATTAAAATAATATGATAAAAAAATATATAAAGATATAGGTTAAACTGATTTATGAAGAAGTCACAGGTAACCTTTTTTATTTCGTTCAGTCATTTCTGACTCTGTGACCTCATGGACCGCAACGTACCAGGTACATCGTTATGTTAATCCACTTGGTTTCACGACAGAGATACTGGAGTGGGTTGCCAGTTGATTCCAGTGGGCCACAGCATACAGTTCCTGGTATTCCTAGGTGCTTGGTGTCAGGGTGGTGTGACCTCTTGGTTCTCTGACTGGAATGAAACCCAGGTCACAGAAGTGAAAGCACAGAATCCTAACCACAGGGATCTATCCTGGACAATAATAACAGAGACAATACACGATTATTTAATGTCTATTTGGCTGCAAGGATAAGAAGTTGAGTGACAGAATGGAACCACTTCCAGCACCACTATACTCGTTCTGGAACCTTCAGAAGTAAAAGCATGTATTATGAAAACAGCCATCATAGACACATTTTTTAAATAGCACACATACAATTTTTACTAAACACCAATGAACCAGACCTTCATTTATATAAGTGAGTGTCAGAACTGTCAAGCTGCAGTTTAGAAGGATTTCTGTTGAAAAACTATTTTAAGCATATACTGGCCTACACTCGCATACATTGCTCAAATGCAGATTCTTTTATAATTACTAGTATAAACAAGAAGAAGGGTAGGGGAAGAGACTGCGCACCACCTCCTAGTGCAATATGAACACTTGATGATCACGTGAGTTCTAAAAGATATACAGAATCTTACTCACATTTACTGAACTCAAAGGAATGAGGTATCTTAGTAGCTTCAATGGGTCCAATGCACCTCCCACAGTCCTTCCAGAGGGATAGATATGGTCCACGTAATATTTGTCCCTTACTTGGATTGCAGGACTACTAGTATTTAAAGTGCTATACTGTATACTTTATAGCTGGTATTAAAGATGGCAATGAAAGAACACTGTCTCCCAAAACGTGTATTTTGCACAATCTTTTACCCAATTATATACAGTATAATACACACAAATCAAGTTGAAGTCTTGTGGATTACGATATTCCACTGGTGGCAATACAACTACCACAAACTACTGATAGCAGACGCGTATAGCCCACTCTAGGGGCTTCCTCAGTGATAATATACACAAATATAATGCACAATCAATAATCATATTCTGTTTAAAAACAGGTCTTACCATATACGTTGGTATAAGGCCTTTATAAACCCTACGAGAGGGTCTGATTCTACCTCCTCCCATGTCCGTATTCCCCTTTCAAGATAGCGTTACGTTACGCCATGATGTCACCCCGCGTGTCACATGAGCGTGACGTCATCGCTTTGCCCATCGAACGCTCTATTACAATCCCCCAGGCTTAGTGGCACATCTGAACTACATGGGTACTGCAATCAATTCTACAAAGACCATATATACCTATAGGAATAGATCTATAGCACATATAATTAGCCTAGACAACTCTCCTTGATCACATATATGGCTGCCCAACCCCTCATATATTCAGCCTCTCTATATGGCTAAACCTATGTAGTATATATAATAGATGAGGAACACACCTAGGCCCTCATTCAATTGCTATTTTGGCCAATTGAATATGGCTCTAAATAAGCACATAATATATATTTTTTAAAGAAGTTTTTAGTTAGTGAAAACCGTGCTTTTGGATAGATGCTTAATAACTAAAAACTTCTTTAAAAAATATATATTATGTGCTTATTTAGAGCCATATTCAATTTGCAACATTGCAATTGAATGAGGGCCCTAATGTATACCTCTATTCCTGCCTGTCCAAAACTATATCTGCTCTAATTAATATGTAGCACTGGACCCTCATTCCAATATCATCCTTTAACCCTTACCATCACTCTAAAATCATCCTTTAACCCTTACCATCATTTTAAAGTGCAGTATTGTAGATACACTAAAATTAAAACACAACTATTAAAATATACTATACTAAAAAATATAACATATTGGGACAACCTATACAAATAAAATAACTACCCATCCCTTAAAGCGTTAAAATACTGCCTGAAATACAATCCAATATATACAAAATGCTAATTACATATAATAGTTGTCAAACTGCGAGTTGTTGTCACTCTTTGCGGCCCTCCCCTTGCCCCACTGATGCTCGCGATGAGCGCCATAGGTGCTCATCGCACCACATCAGCCCCCGCCAATACATTGCAGGGCTCGCAGCCCCACCCCCCATACTCCCTGCTCCATGTTCCGGTGGGGGGTTGCGGATGCAGTCGTACGCACGCACGAGCACGCACAGGATGCCGGTCGCGCACGCACAAGCGGGGGGGGGGGGGGGGGGCACTGGAGGCCGGGCGCATGCTCGCGCACGCACGAGCGGGGTCGCACACGGAAAGGCGGCTGCAGCGGCTGCAGTGAGGGAGGAGTGGGTGAGACACATAGGATGGACAGCTGTGCGGAAGACAGACAAAGGGTAGGGAGAGGAGAGGGGAAGAGCGACACAGGGGAGGTTGAGAAGGGCGTAAGAGAGACACAGGGGAGGGAGAGGAGGGGGGAAAGACACAGGGGAGGGGGGAAGAAAGACAAAGGGGAGGAAGGGGAGAAGAGAGACACAGGGGATGGAGGGTAGAAGAGAGACACAGGGGAGGGGGAAGAGACACAGGGGAGGGAGAGGAGGGGAGAAGAGACACAGGGGAGGAAGGAGGAGGAAGAGAGACACAGAGGAGGGAGGAGGGGGAAGAGAGACACAGTGGAGGGAGGAGGGGGGAGAGAGACACAGTGGAGGGAGGAGGGGGGAGAGAGACAAAGGGGAGGGAGAGGAGGGGGGGAGAGAGACACAGGGGAGGGAGAGGAGGGGGAAGAGAGACACAGGGGAGGGAGAGGAGGAGGGGAAGATACACAGGGGAGGGAGAGGAGGGGCGAAGAGATACAGAGGAGGGGGGATACAGGGGAGAGACACGGGTGGAGGGGTGGGGGGAAGAGACACAGGGGAAGGAGGAGGGGGGAGAGACAGAGGGGGAAGAGACACAGGGGAGGTGCTCCTTGCGAGGCCCATGATGAGCGCCAATGACGCTCATTGCGCGGCCCGTGATGAGCGCCAAAGGCGCTCATTCCGACGCCTGTGATGAGCACTAAAGGCGCTCATCGCAAGGCCAGTAAAGTAGAGGGGGGAGAGGTAAAGGGGTGGACAGGCTTACAATGAGCGGCGAAGGCGCTCATTGCTAGGCCTGTGATGAGTGCCGAAGGCTCTCATCGCAAGGCCAGTAAAGTAGAATGGGAGAGGCTCGCAATGTGAGGCAAATACCATTGCCAGGCTTCAATTTTTTTTGCCGTCATTTTTGAAGGGCAATTCACTAGTAATAATAATATCAACGTTTATACTTCAACTTCGTAGAAATGCGATGAGGTCTATGTCCCTGTTTAGGCCTAATGGTTCTAAGGTACCTAAGAGGTGAATCCATTTCGTCTCTCTCTGTCTCAAGTGAGGTAATCTATTTCCACCTCTTGCACAAGGTTGTACATGTTCCACTGCCTGAATCTGAACACCAGAGGTATCCTTATTATGTTTTGTCACGACATGGCCCGAAAATCCATTAGTTAAAATTCCTCTACTAACATTGTACATATGCTCTCGGAACCTAGATCCAAAGATCGCTTGGTGCGCCCTACATACTGTAGGCTGCATTTACAGGTTAATCACATATACAACATAATCAGATCTACATGTAGTGTGTTCCTTTATCTTATATTTCTCTTTTTTATTTGTAGATTCAACCATATGTCTATCCCCAGATTTTAAATGGGGACAAGTACCACAACTTTTTACATTACACCTAAATGTGCCCCTAGTTACTTTATTTCTTATAAACCCCTCTCTTTTAATAGATCTCAACTCACTTGGGGCTAATTTCTGCTTGAGGTTGGAACTCCTTCTAAGGGTCACAGTAGGTTTAGCTGGTAAAGTTTCTTTCAATAAATCGTCTTGTAGAAGAATAGGCCAACACTCTTGTAGAATATGTGTTATGGTTGGGGCTGCCTTATTATATTTTGGTAAAAATCATATACCTGATCTCTTGCGGTCTCTTGTCTTTCCCTCGCTCTTATCTTTCTTACATAATAGACTGCTCCTATCTAGTTCACGTGCCCTCTTTTTAGCATTCTCCACCTTCTGTGGATCGTACCCCTTAGCCAAAAATGTATTACTTAATACAGCACTCTCCCTATCGATGTCGGCAAGGTCACTACAGTTCCTTCTTACCCTCTGGAATTGGCCATATGGAACATTTCTGATCCATTTTGGATCATGACAACTAGCCGCATCCAGATACCCGTTCGTATCAGTGGGTTTTGTATATAAACTTGTAGTGACCTTGCCTTCTCCTCCTCTAAGGAGAACATCCAAGAATGGTATTTCTATCTTGGCCGTAGCCATAGTGAATTTGAGATGCATTTCATTAGAATTTAAAAAAATCTAGGAAATATTCCTTTTGACAATGCGCTGATTCGTCCCAGATAATGATAATATCATCTATGAACCTACGAAAAAATAAGATATTCTTCTTAAAGGGATTATCTTCCCACCTTCCCATAAACAAATTCGCAAAACTGGGCGCAAATTTTGTCCCCATGGCCGTCCCTGTAGTCTGTAAATAAAACTTTCCTTCAAAATAATTGTGGTGAAGAATGAAATCTATCGCATCCAGGATAAACTCTACCTGAGATACCTCCATATTATGGTTTAATTCTTTCTGGTATTTAATAGAGTCAATCCCTTGATCTTGGGGTATCGAAGTACTGCAACATCCAAGCTAATCCAACTTAATTCATCACTCCACACTTGATTAGCTAACAATTCTAACAAATGGGGAGTGTCCCTAATATAAGACCAATATGGGCAACCTGGGGTCCTATATAAACAGGGAGGAACGGGATAGGGTCTTCTAGCGGAGGATTGTAATAGAGAATACAATCGTGAATGCGATGACGTCACGTACGTGACGCGTGGTCATGTGACACGCGGGGTGACGTCATTGAGTAACGTAACGCCATCTTGTAAGGGGAATCCGGCCATGGGAGGAGGTAGAATTAGACCCTCTCCTAGGATTTATAAAGGCCTAATACCAACGTATATGGTAAGATGTGTTTTTAAACAGATTATGATTATTGATTGTGCTTTATATTTGTGTATATTATCACTGAGGAAGCCCGTAGAGTGGGGTATACGCGTCTGCTATCAGTAGTTTTTGGTAGTTGTATTGCCACCAGTGGAATATCGTTATCCACAAGACTTCAACTTGATTTGTGTGTTTTATACTGTATATAATTGGGTAAAAGATTGTGCAATAAAAGATTGGAAATACACTTTTTGGGAGACAGTGTTCTTTCATTGCCATCTTTAATACCAGCTATAAAGTATATAGCACTTTAAATACTATTAGTCCTGCAATCCAAGGGACACATATTACGTGGACCATATCTAACCCTCTGGAAGGACTGTGGGAGGTGCATTGGACCTGTAGGCGCCCATTGGAGCTTCTAAGATACCTAATTCCTTTGAGGTCAGTAAATGTGAGTAAGATTCTGTATATCTTTTAGAACTCACATGATCATCAAGTGTTCATATTGCACTAGGAGGTGGTGCTCTGTCTCTTACCCTACCCGTCTTCTTGTTTATACTAGCTATTGGGACACAGTGGGAACGGTGTCCTGTGCAGAAGTCGCACACCTCTGCTGTATATGCACTGAATGGGAAATATTGAAGAGGAGTCTATCAACACTCTTTTTCTCATTCAAACTTGGACTATCTGTATGTGAATTTATTTATTGACTTATGCTAGTCGATTGTGTTTGCTTGTTTATTTTAAGCATTGTTATTTTAAGCATTGTTATTTATGTATTAGGCTCTGTACTGCCCATTTGGACAATTATCCCTGGGGCTACATCGTGTAGATCACATTTTTGTTGGGGGCCTTTTGAGCGCTTAACCCTGACAATCACCCATTGAGGGTTGTCATTTAGTTTCTAGTGCTTATTTTATAATTACTACTGATACTACTGATCTTTTTTTAAATAGGTATGCACACACATATTATATATACTAATGTGAGGAATTGACTCTGCTGGGTTTTGAACCCTGGTCCCCAGGCTGCTGATCCTCTTCCCTACCACTGCACCAGCCTGCCTTTGTGAAATTCCTGGAGATCTGATAACCTTGACTCTGCTAGCAATAGCATCAGTGACTAAGTCTCTTCAGCTGTGTCTGGTCAGGTGTCTGGTCCTTGGCCTATATAAGGCACTTCCTGTCAATGTACCTTGCCAGATTATTGTGGTTCCTGATCCCTTCAACAAAGCTTGTTCCTGTTTCACCTACAAAGTTGCTGAATTGGATTATTGCTGACCTAGGCTGCTGGTCTCCAAAACCTTGTGATACCTATATCATTACAACTAACCTGCATTTTTAGGCTAGTATTGGTCTCAGATCACTTTATTAATTTACAATTACAATAAAACATCCAATCTCCATTTACAGATCAAACAACTAAATATTCCCAACTGTATTTAAACATCTAAACTAGATTAACCTATTAATATTAGAATGCTATAAATCAGCTATAATTTTATAAAAAGTAAAACATTTTATTTTTTCTAAATTTGACCTAGACAGCCAACATAAATGCAGCAAATATATATATACAGTATATATATATATATAACATATATTTTATGTTATATAACAACAGTAGATAAAAGAAAAAATATACATTTTTTATATTAATTTTTTCATCCTTAATAAATTAGATTTTCAAATTAAGTGTAAATGTATAATTATTTAATCATATTCTCATATTTTAATGGCTGAAGCAAGAAGATGGGGCAGACCAGCTGTAGTAAAAAGTCTGCTAGAGCTTCCTGCTGCTAATAATGTAAAGGAGGGAGAGCTAAGGGGCACAGCACACTGGGAAGAAACCAAGGTAAAAGCTTGAAATCGTATCTACTAGCATTACAATGTTTAAACATTATAAATCAGGCATAGATATGCATGTACTATCATTTAAACTATACAAGAAAGAGGGAATAGCAGCAGCTTTACATGTGTAAAACCAATATAACAAGTCTTGCAAAAAAGCTATTATATTGCCTAAAATAGAAAATGAATGTCCTGGTAGAATACACCCAAGGGTACTGAGGGAACTGGCTTCTGTAATAGTCAAACCATTATATCTAAGTTTTCCAGAACCGCTCTCCACAGGCTCAGTACCATATGACTGGGAAAAACAGACGTGATACCTACATTTAAGAAGTGGCAAACCAACTGTGATCTAGTGTGGTACTAGAGGCAGTATTAATAAATTGACACGTCCTGGTGGCAACCATATGAAAAGAATACTATAATCGGTGCAGATGTCTAATTCACAGGTCAGAAAAGGATCATAATATACATAGCCAGACAGTATCATAATGAATGTACTGCAAATCTATAACCATACAACCTGGTAATGGTCGTGGTCGGCTAATGTGGGTCCTGATACTAAGTGATACTTATTTCAGTGTAGTAGACCCTAGCTGATTATATATATATATTTGTATTATAATTATAGTGGGCCCTTAGTAAATGCTGATATAATATTAAGAGGCCCTAGTCTAATGTGTTTGGATTGTAAAAGAGTAAAAGAGATCCTGACTAAGATATATTTATATGTAGGGAACCCAGTGACGGCTGGTAAAATTTTAAACTGGGAGGGTGAAAGACCTTAGACTTTTATATATGATATTTTGATGATTGTTGTGGTGAACTACCTACTCATAAGGTCCACAACACAGGCTGAGATCCCGCTCCATGCTGATGATAGCCAGTAAGCTTGAAATAGCTATACATGGATAGGATACTCAGCGTGTGTTTAATCCAACCTTGGCTTTGCATTAAAACTGTGTAAGACAGCATGCATAAGCTTAAAGGAAACCGTGTTTTCTAATGACTATGGATTGAAGAGCGAGGCATTTGTGGGCACATTTGCATGTCCCAGCTCAGCTTCCCAGAATGCAATGTAATTCTTGGAATCCTGAACTGGAAGCAGGTTTTTTAACTTGCTTTAGACATTCAAATGTGAACACAGATGTACTATTTATTTACTATATATATATATATATATATATATATATATATATATATATATATATATAGATTTTTGCAGTGGCCCTTCAACCTTCAATAATTACTCAGTTTTTATTTGCGATACAAGTGATCCTGATATGTGTTTCTGTAACATACACTCGGTGTCCTCCCATAGAAAAATATAAGTAATATGACCCACCATTGAATGCATTTAATAACAAGCATTTAATAAACTTAGCGTTTGTTGTAAAAATGGCAGAAATGCCTGTGATTTGCTCATACAGCAAGAGAGCAATATAAATACCAACAGAAAAGGGAAAAAATTGGTTTTGCGCACTCATAAGCAGGTGCTCCTTCACTTCACTGCTCTGGGGCTCCAAAAGAGGTAGATCTGGCACTGATTTTATATATATATATATATATATATATATATATATATATATATATATATATATATAGAATATATTATGCCATATGTGAGTTACTGCAAATGAGGCTAATATGCATTCTCCAATGCTTTCTCAATAAAATGATATTGAAAAAAAATGAATTTATTGTAACTGAAAGAGTATACTATAATAAAACATTTCAGCAGTCCTTTGGATTGCTTCTAATATTACTTTGTGATATAATTTGCTATGTGCTTACTCTACCATTAATGTTATTATTATCATTAAGTCAATTACAGAATAATTTTAGAAATACAGTGTTTACTTCACATAAAGTAATGTTTCTGAACATTACCTTCTCCTTGTCATGTTTTTATTCTTGTGGTAAATCGATTTCAGAAACTCTTATAAATATTAGTTTAGTGAAGGGAAAATCACCTCTTCTTTCCTATTTTACTCTTAACATAATTATGAGATTTTAAAACAATTTTTAATGAAGTAAGTACCAATTTTGTAGGTGTCAGAGTGTAGCAGATCATTTCCCCTAGTGGAATTCATGTTATAAGACGTGATGAAGGATGAAGAGAGAGAGACAATTATTCTTTTGAGTTTCCTGACACATGATCAATACTGTGGGGGCTGGATATTAAAGGGGCACAGGTCAGTATGTTAAACAATCTTCTATGATGATGAGTTATTGCATCTTTGAAGTGTCCTCTGATCTACCATTTATTACTCTAGATATCACTCAGTGTAGGGTATTTAATATTATAATGTTCAGTTTCTTTCTCAGCAACCAGCTTCTTCTCCATTACTTTGGTCCAGAAAAAATAGATGAAAATCCAATATAAAGCAAGAAAAGTAGTTCAATGCAACCATAAATTCACAAGTAACTAAACAATATGATCATATACAATTGATAACAACAGGTTTCAGTAACAATAATGTCAATTAGTTTTCATTATACTTAATACCTCTTTTTTACATGTAACTATTAAAAAAATATTATATTTCACGTAAAAATAATAACAATGTCCATATTCCAAAATGCCTCTTGTGGTGAACAGCAACATGGTTGCAGTCATTGACACCATTATTTTTATTTGGGGGACACACTTTTTACAATGTCAGTCTGATTTTGGGCACAGGAGATTCCATTTCTGGCCAAGATCATATTAATACCATTAAATAATTTATCCATATAGTTGTGACCACATTACACTTGATAAATGTTTCAACATGATGTTTTAAATTGATCCCAGACCCTCATTAAAATAAATGGCAATGGTATTAATAGTTATTCAGTTAGTCTACCATTAGATACCATTTCAAGGAAGTATTTAAAAAAAAGTAGATTTGAGTTCTAAACTGTTGCTCCTGATGAAAATAAGCACATAAGTGGGACTCCTCAATAATTTAATGATTATCTTGCTTTAATTTGCATATTTACACTATTTATATATTACATTTGGCAAATAATATACAATTTTAAATTGCCTTTATTTATAAGGGGACAGAAGAAATAGAAAAGCTCAACATCAAACGTCCTATCTGTATGATCAAGATAAAAAGCAAATATAAATTACCAAAACAGCTGTTCCAGTTGGGTAAATCTAAAAATGTGCAATCCAAACATAGTTCAATGTGAAACCTAGACAGAAAAGTATGCATGTTATAATGCGTTTTACAGTTTTAAAGTGGCATGGCACTTCAAATTGCACACACAGGGACACAAACTACTTATTGCAATTTCAAGTTGTACAAGGAATACACAAATGACTCCTGTCAGAAGACATTTGTAAAACTGGAGCTGCTTTGATATCTTTTGTCTATTTACCTTATCTCCCCCACCTAATTTATACACGTTTTGCTATTCCAGTTTTCTGTGACTCTGCAAGTCTTTTTAGCAAATTTCCACACAACACAGCAATCACCCCCGTCCCCTCTCCCACCACCCCTGGTGATTTTTAATTTATTGAATCACTCAAATTACTTGCACCTGATCTGTCATGCCCAGGGCCTGACTGGACTGTTTTACACTATGACCTGGGCCTGGACTGGCAAGAAGTTACCCTGTTTATTGTTATAGTTATGTATTATTTTACTTATGGTTAAAATGACAAATAAATTGTATGTATTTTGCTTATGTTACAGTGTGTTTTTTTGGTAAAGACTCAACCAGCCCCACCTAAATAAACAAATGCAGGGGGTCTTGGGCAGATAAAACAGATAGTCTGAGTGTTTACAGCAAATAGATATCGTTAATAAAATCACCAGGATAAGTTTAAGGGCCTGAGCTCATCAAATGTACAGGGTTTCCCAATAAGCAGGGGCAGCCTATTATGTTACAGTGTTGTTATCTGGTGATGACTCACCCAACCCCACCTAAATAAACAAACACAGGGTGTCTTGGGCAGATAAAACAGATAGGCTGAGTGTTTACAGCAAATAGTTATCGTTAATATAATCACCGGGATAAGTTTAAGGGTCTGAGCTCATCAGATGTACAAGGTTTCCCAGTAAGCAGGGGGCAGCCTATTGTTAATTGGTCGCTCTTCTATGTACCTAAGGATGGGGCTTACTGTGATTGGCCTGCTTATGTGCCAGAAAATTGTATAAAATGTGACAATTAATAAAGGTATGACAGTTGTGTCTGTACTTACATAAACAAGGTGTAAGTGTCATTATGTGCATTAATCCTAATGGTATCCTGGTCTGTGGAAGCAAGCTCCTGGTCGTGGTACCTGTGTTTGGTCCATCTTCTGCTATTAATTAAGTAAGTTCCAATTTTGTAGTTGTCAGAGTGTAGCTGATCATTTCCACAAGTGGAATTCCTGTTATAAGACGTGGTAAAAGATGAAGAGAGAGACACATGATCCTAACACATGATCAATACCTCACGTTTCTGCTGGATAGGTTTGAACCAGGTTCTTACCAAGTCCAATTGAAGTAGCAGATCGTGACATGATCAATCACCAGTACATTATTACTATTCCTACTTTTTCCTCTTACATTACTTTCTTGGCGACTACAGTTTGTTCCCTTGTACTTTCTTCTTCATCTTAATCTCCTGCTTGCTTCTCAGACTCTCCTCTTTTTTTAACTCTCCTCTTTTTTTATCATTATGTCTCCAACAATGGTAACATCTCAACTTCCCTGCTTTCCTCCCCTCTGCTCTGCTCTCATAAGCTCCTCTCCTTCCTTCAGTCACGGTTTCATTCATGTTCTAAAGCTCATAAGCAGAAATGCTTCTGCAAGTCTTACTCTTATCTTCTCTCTCTGCTTATTTTGCAGGCACCTGGATATATATCTCCTAATCCTGACCCCTCACTCAGTCCTTCTCGCATCTGCCATGGGCTGCTATCTCTGTCCATGTGTTTGAATTTTGCCCTCTGCTATTTCTAATACGTACCCCCCCACACACCACTTTGTAAGGCTAACCCCTGACTTTCCCACTTGCAGGCTATATTTCCCACCATGAACCCGTATGTAGCATTTCAGGGTATGATCATGATCAATTAAGCAAGCCTGTAAGTTATGATTTAGAAACAGCCAATAGTAAATGATGATGATCATCATGACATCATCAAGTATGTTGTTTGTCAATCAATTAATATTTGATCAGACTCACAATCCAGTGATGTAAAAATCATAATAATAAACTGTTAGAGTCCATGTGGGTGGCCTGATATGTATTAAGTCCTTGATTCCCGAGAGTGGCATAAAACTGAAATTAAACTTAAAAAGTATATATTTTTGATTGCAGATTTGCAAGCTTGAAACTGTTGTGCAATTAATTATAATCTCTTTCACTCCTTTCCTATATTTGAAAATCCAGCATTGTGTTTTTATTTGCTTTTATAGTGTTGCGAACAGGTGTTTAACCCTTTTGCGAGTCCTCTCTAGTACTCGTAGAATTTTTGGCTACATTTGCCATTTATGGGTTTGAAGGCAATTTACCAGCTTGTGGAATTGTTCAATTAAATCTCGATTTGCGATTTTAGCGATTGTAACATTTGCGGGCTTGAAAGATCAAAGGCTTACAGCCACATTAAATTTGGGCTGCGTATTAAAACGCAGCACGTAATGTAGATCTTAGAAATATTTACTATTAAATTAGCCCAGTAACGCAGCCCAAAGACGATTTGCGGGTTAAAACTCAGCAAGGCCGAGAAAAGGCTACGTGATGAGCAACGTTGAACTTCGCTCCCGTAAATCCTTGCGAGCACGCACGTAACACGCAAATGGAGCTGAAAGCCCAACGTGTGCTTGAGAGAACCAGAAGGGTGGTAAAGTTTAATACGTACTGTACTTTTATCAAAAGTGAAAGTGATGTTAGGTCTTAGAATTAATAGCACAACATTCTCAAGCCCGCAAATCGTCTCAGAAAAATACTTAATTTCATGTATATTTTTTTGTGTTATATTGATCCCGGCAATCGATGTGTTTATACATATACTGTAACTCGCATGAGATAGAATATCATATTTGCGGCTTTATTATTATTGCATTTTGACTGGAATGTGGGTTCGCTCGTAGATAGTAATTGAACCCCGTAAGACTTTGAAATCAATACTCCATTTTCTTTGACGCAATGCTGACGATCTCTGTTTCCATTGGCTCCAACTAAACCCGTAACTACAGGCTTGCTTAATTGATTACATTATAGCCTGCAAAGCTGCCGGCCGACAGATGGTTTATGGTTTTGCGTCTTCAGCTCGTAGTTCGGAGCCGTTCTAATTTAATAGCACTGTAACACAACCAAATTTCAAGCATATTCAGCCTGTAGCTCACAAATAGATTGCGGGTAGCTAGAGGAGGCCAATTAAATATCAGTAACTTTTGCTGGCTACATTATGGGCTTCGGTAATTGCGATTTTGACAATTTAATAGGGCCCATAGTTTTTGACAAGGGATAAAAACAAATGGGCCTATTAAGTTTGCCCATTTTATTTAACTCACCAAAGTCAGTTTTGTTTAATTCCTTGTATAGTCTTATGCATCTCCTAGACATTTTTATATTCCTTTCAGAAATTAAAAATAAAAATATGAATAAATACATACAAATACATTTGTTATTAAAAAATCAGGTGGACGTATTAAATAATTAAGTACGAAAGTCATGTATTTTAAGCATAAAAGATTCTTCCTCTCTGCATCTCCCTTAAACTAATGCAATTAACTCTTACAATGATATAAAGGAGGAGCATATTCTCTCTCCTTGTCCTAGATAAAGATATTTACAGAAAAGGTGGGGGTATATTCAGGGAGTTTGTAACTAAAATACTAAGAGCCTCATTCAATTCCAAGTCCGTATGTCTGCAATTGAGTTGCGGGCTCCCATTGGTCTCCGGTTGCAGGGCTATTCAATTGCTCCAGGTCGCGAGTTGTGATCTTGAAGCCAGCTTCGTAAACCATGCACTGGTTCTAAGCAGTTGTCAGTGGGAACCCTATCAATTCACCGAGCCCATAACCGCCCATTTTAAATCAGCCAATAGAAAATGATAACGGCAGTAAAACATGGAGGTTACGTGTCAATCAATCAGGCTCGGGGGTCCGATATACAATTAGACTTGCACAACTTTGAAAATAAAGAATTATGAAAATGAATGCCGATACTTTTCTAATGCATATGGCTGGCCTAATATGTATTAACTCATTGATACCGAGATCGATTTAACCCCAAAATGACACATAAATATACATTTAATTTCCTGCAGTTTTGCTGGCTTGCGACTGTTGTGTAATTAATTCTAATGTCTTTCATCGCTCTCCCGGTAATTTACAGTGCAGTAGTGATTTTTTATTTGCATTTACAATGCTACGAATTGGTGTTTAACCCCTTTGCGGGTCCTCTCGAGCACATGTAGGATTTTCTCCACCATTTGCGTGTGGATACGTTTGCGAGCTTGGGGAATTGGAGCAATTGAATAGCAATTTGCGATTTTAGCCCTGTGACAGTGACAGATCAAAGGCTTCTGGATGCTATAATTTACGAGTTTGATGGACACCATCTTTTCAAGCTCATAACCCGTAACCCAATTCGAGCCCACAAAAAGACGCCAATTGAGTAGCAAAGTTGTCTGCAAGCTTACTTACTGACCTCCGGATCTGAAATTCGCCCAATTGTATTTCAATTGTCTAACACTTCCACTCAGTTGTCTAACCCTTCCACTCAAATATGTGTACTTTTAATTTCTTCAATAACTTGATTTTTGCTGTATACTTTTAACTACTGTATTTGATAGGATGAATGCTATATGCTAAGAGAAATACTGAAACATCATCAGGTGAATACAGAAAAACTTAATTGCTTCTAAGCTGTGGGAAACATAGAGGAGATGGTTGTATTATTTCTCTTGCTGGATGCTATTATTTCTTACTATTTAATCATGTTGTTCCTTCAGGGCATACATTTCTTGTGGGAATGGAAATGTTCTGCATTCCACTGACTTGCTTCTAGGTATCTGGCTTCTGCAAACTGGCCTTTTTATTTATATATTAAGTCTTCTATAACAGATGGATATAGTTTCATTATAACCTTCGAATTATGATGTGCCGTATTTGAAATATCCAGGGACGGAGAAACTCAACTTCCTACTCAAATAACTTTTTTATACTCCAAGTTTAGTTCTATTAATTCTATATGCCAGTCATGTTTCTCTATGGTTGCTTGGATGGATCACTGTAGTGCGATATGGGCTGTTTAGTTGGAGCTTTTTTTCTTCTATAGTGTATTATCATTTATAATATAACCAGTTTACATGTTGTACATCGGTACAACTATTAATAATTATTACTATTATTATTAACTTTGTAACGCGCCAACATATTCCGTAGCACTGTACAGGGGATAAGAACAAGGAAATATATAATATTATACAATATTAACGACTGCAGAAAATAGATGGCCCTGTTTTGAGCTTCAAATCTTGTAAAAAGTGCTTTTTTTCCAAAGCACCCTACAAGAATGAAAACTTGCTACTCGCTACAATCTAAAGGGAAAAAGAGATGCAGAAAACTGGGGAAGAGCAGTTTAGGTATCAAGAGTCAGGAAAGAGGTGAGAGTTTACATAGGTAGGAAGGTGTGCAAAGTTATTCATTAGTTGGAGAGGGAAGGGATTTGATGGAAAGTTGATAATAAAACAACACTAGATACTCATTTGTGATAAAAGTAAAAATCTAAATAAAACATGGCACGATAATGAGAAATGTATCACATAATTTACTCATTAAATCCAAAGCTTAGTGTTGCCGTGGTCTTGGAGTGATAGATGGGACAAATGTCACTAGTGTCAGCCATGTGAAAGACTTCTACTGAAGGCTGCCTGAGACCAACACACATAAGTGGGCTACATGCACAAAAGTGATACATTATGAGCCTCATCTGCATGTAAGTACCCAGAATCCTTAGCAGCAATGGAAACTCTGTTCACAGAATAATTCTGTGTGAAACCAGGTCACATGTAGATGTACTGAGAAATACTTTTCTTTACATACTTTTTGTACAGTGAATGGAATTTAAATCACTCTTCGACTCTCCATGACATAATTCATCACTGATTATAGCAATAGATTCATAGTTATGAAAAGTTGACTATAAACTTAGAAATAGTAAAAAAAATATATAATTAAAGCATATCCTTCTGGAACAGGGTAGCCCATTTGAAAGTTAAATTCAGTTATTATCTTGGGTATCCTTGTTTTATTGGATCGATCTGCTATATGGTGCTATATAGCGAATGAATACATTAATGACACTATTTAGCATGTCTCTTTACCAATCACTTTCAAAAGGGAACGGAAGTGCATGTGAGGGCCTTGTACTGAAAAGTTTCTTAGAAATCTGGACTTCTCATCAAAAGTATTATACACTATAGCAGTTATAGACCTCAAATAAATCTGTATCCAGTTTTTCAAAGTTTTATTCTATGAGTCAATTTATTAAACACAATCTGTTGTCACAGCATAGTGTAAAAGCAACATGTAGTGACCCAAATTTTGATATACTGTATGTGTGAATGATACATTTACAAGTTTTTTTTAGTGTACAATTTCTAATTTGATTTACGGCATTCTTTGCTGTCACAAAATAGGTCAATAGTATTAGTATTAACATTAAAGGATCTGTCAATTTAAGTAAAAAAATCAATGAAAATAATAGTTCTAGTCAGGGGTAAAAGCAAGCTCTCTTTAAATTGAACATAACATCTAAGATTCTACTGAAGACATATCTAAGATTCCTGGGTTATTACATTTCTGCATTCCTTAAGTAAAAAACATCCTTGATATATGTAGCACATTTCATAAAACATTTTATTTTTTATTAATATATATATATAAAAATCCCTCTAATGATTATGTTGACGCCCCCAGAGGTCTTTACACAGGCACCTGGTCTCCCTAACCAGCATGGGAGCATTTGGGAACCATTTTCTTTTTTTTTTTTTTTTCTCAATCAAGTTTTTATTAGGCAAATACAGCATGTATAAAACAATACATCATTCTTAACAAAAAGATATGCAATTTATGTTAAATGTCTAATAACATTACATCTCATATCTAAGATGCTGTGTGATGCTTTCGTGAAGCATTCCTCCTTCCGCCTAATAAGGGTTATTTTTTAAATTTATTGGGGATTTGGTTACATCTCTCTTAGTCATTTATTGTTGCAAATTAAGTATCTTGAATCCCCTTCCCTTTAGAGGGTCGGAGGTATCTTTTTGGTTTTAGATGGTGGAGGAGGGAGAGAGGGTATTAAGGTGGGGTCAGGATTGAATTAACTGGGTATAGGAGAGATATGGGTGGGGGTAAGGGGGGATGTTAATTGTACCTGAGATTTTACACCTGATCTATGTCATCACCTCACCTGGTCTTGTCCCGCAAGATTAATCCGCTGTGCTCAAGACGCCATGGCCTTCCCCACATCCGGGGGAGCCTTAGTCTTAGTGTCAGTAGTCGTAAGTCCCCTTAAGCTAAGATGGGAGTGTAGCCAAGGGCTCCATATATCAAGGAATGAGGTCATTGCGTCAGCTAATAAATGTGATAATCGTTTGTTGGTGGCTATATAGTTAAAGTTTGTTGATGATGGCCGGCAGGCTGAGGGTGTTGCTTTTCCATTGTTTTGCTAAGTGACTTTTGGCCGCAAGCATCATGAATTGTAGTAGTGCGTTTTGATGCCTGGAGAGAAGGGGACACTTGGTCCCTAAGAGTGCAATCTCTAGGTCTCTATCAATGTGGATATGTGTTATCGTGAATGCTAGGTCAAATACCTCCTCCCACATGGCTCTTGCTATAGGACATGTCCACCAAATGTGGATGAAGGAGCCCGCTTCCCGGCAGCCTCTAAAGCACTCCAGGCTTATTTTGTTGTTCCATTTATGTTGCCTTTCCGGAGTTATGTATGTTCTTTGGAGAACCTTGAGTGAGGTTTCCTGCAAGCTGAAGTTTAGTACGCCTTTAGATAAATTGACCCATGTGGAGGACCACAAGCCCTCATCTCTTTCATGCCCCAGGTCTTGTTCCCATGCTGAAATATATGCCGGTTTCTTGGTATGTCTGTCGTGTAGGAGTTCCTGGTACAGGAGACTTATCATACCCTTATATAGAGGGAGCGACTCGCAAAGCTTAATCAACCAATTTGTTTTGGGAGGTCCAAATTCCCGTTTTATTGAGTTCACATGAAATAGCAATTTTCTGAAGTTAAAGTATTCTTTGGGTGGTATATTTAGAGAATTTGTTATAATGTCTGGGTGTTTAATTTCATTATCTTTGAACCATGAACCCAGACGCAGAAATCCCCTTGCTTTGGGAACTAATTTTAACTCATTATTCACCTGCTGTGTCTTCTTCAGCCAATAGGAGAGCACTGATGTCAGCCCCCAAGTCACTGCTGGGGTTTGACCCACCCACCTGCTTCCTGCTCTCTGCTGTGCAATTGAGCCCTGCCCCCACCAGATCAGCACAATCAGAGCTGTGTGCAGCTCTTACCAGAGAGAGGGAGAGGGAGAAAGAGAATGAGAGGTAGGCGAAGGAATGTGAGAGAGAGAGAGAAAGAAAGAAAGAGAAACATGCAGCAGTAGTTGATGCAGGGAATGGACAATCCAAAGAGGTGGTAATGACACAGGTAGGCTCAGCTGCTGCTTAGCTCTGTATAACAGAAAGAAGAAGAAGAAGAAAAAACACCACCCACAGTAGTTGATGCATGGAATGGACAACCTGCAGGGGTAGTAATCAAGTGTGAATGTGCTGCAACTGTCAATCATTTCTGGCACAAACCTCTGCGGCTTACAAAGATAAAACCAGACTTGGTATAATAGGAAGAATCTATGATTCTGGTTTGTGCTGCCTGCCCTCAGTTGTTCTGTCTTGTTTAGACCCTTGCTTTTGAGCCAGACCATTCTTTTGATTGCTGCCTCTTTTAACCTTCTGCCTATGAAATTAACCACTCAGCCAGGTGATGGACCTGAACCCCAGGTTGTGGGTTGAGCTGTACTCTCTGCCTCAGGAGTGAGCAATTCATTTCGCAAAGGGGCCACATGAGAAATTCGGAATGTTGTGGAGGTCCGAACCATAGGCTGAACTTAATTCTGCTCAATATTAATATTACTAGCGAATTGCCCGTCAAAAAATGACGGCAATGAAATTGTAAGTGAGCTAATGCTGTTTGGTGTATAATAATTGAATAAATAATACATTAATAAATTAATATACTTTACCTATTTTCAAGTAATATATGCAGGAAGCATTCTGTTGAAGAGCTGACAATCTGCTTTGATGTTGCTGGAGCATTAGTGGTGTGGAGCTGCTGTGTAACCGTGATGAATGTGTGCAGTGTAATAGTGTGCATGCGCGAGACCAAACCATTAGCGTAGATGTACTTCAGCATTGTTCTAAAATGGGGGCTAATGTGTGGTATGCGTCTGTAGCGTAATATCCGTAGGTGTTTTGTGGTGTTTTGCGTGTTTCTTGCGGTGTTTTGCGTGTTTAGAGTGCTGTAGCCTCGTTTTCTTTTTGTTCGGCTGCCATTTTTTCTCTAGCTTAGAGAATTTTTTAGTGTCTAAACTCTTTTATTTTCAGTTAAATTAAGGTGTAACTTCATTTTTTTTTATTTTTTTTAATAAATTTTTTTATTGAAAGGGATACAAAGTAAGGACAGGCATTAGGTACATTAACACATAAGATTTTCTATAAACATATATACCTCGTGGTCAAATTACTGGCATCTCCTTCCAGGTTTTTATTTTTAATTTTTCCCATTATTAAATAGTTATTTAGGTCCTATAATTAACTTCATTTTTTGAGGTGCTGGATGCCCCCTCTTGCTGTAGGTAAGCTTTTTATGTATGTGTTGTGTGTATTTATTGTGTTTTTCATTTTTTCATGTCCGCTGCTTGCGGACGATTTTTGGGAGGTCGTAATGGGTGTTAACGTGTCTTGTATGTTGTTTGTGTTACGACGTAAAGTTTGCGAGGGTCAAAGTTGCTGGCAAGGAGTGCCTTCAGCCGCCATTTTTTTCGGCCATAACTGGGAAGCCAGCGGAAGACCCCAAGAAGATGCCAATTAATTAAAAAATTAACTTACAACCTCACACACAGCACAGGGGAAGAGGCAGTGAGACGGTGAGTGAGGTTGCAAGTTAATTTGAGGTTTAATTGGCTTTTTTAGAAGATCGAAAATTGTCTAAGAGAGGGAAAAAATAGGGGCCCTAAACCTGTAAATGTTTTGAAATAGGCTTAAAAGGAGGCCAAAGGCAGTAAGACTTAACCACTCATCGTGAGGCCTGCAAGACTGAAAAAAAAGGTGCTCATCGTGAGGCACGTAAGACTTGAGCAGAGAGAGAGTGGAGACATAGGGGAGGGAGAGGAGGGAGAGGGGGGAGAGGGAGGAAAGAGATACAGGGGTGAGAGAGGGGGAAAAGAGACACAGGGGACCGAAATAAGGGGGAAAAAGCACAGGGCAGGGAGGGGGAGGGAGAGAGGGAGAAATAGACACATGGAAGGGAGAGGGGGGAAACAGACACAGGGGTCAGAGAGTGGGGAGAGGCTCACAATGAGCGCCGAAGGCACTTAGCGCGAGGTTCGAAAGTTGCCTGTGGGACGATGCATGAAATGAGCAGCAAAGAAGGTGCTCATTGCAATGCATGAAAGTGTTGGGTTGGACTAAGCCGCTCATTGCGCTCAATGAGTGCCAAAAGTGCTCATCGTGAGGCCCGTAAAGTAGACGTGGGAGAGGCTCGCAATGAGTGCCAAAGGCGTTCATTGCAAGGCCCGCAAGTTAGAGGGGAGAGAGCCTTGCATTGTGTGGCAAACAGCATTGCCAGACTTCGAATTTTATTGCTGTCATTTTTGACGGGCAAGTCACTAGTCATATATATGTCCCATTCATTGTTTAATACATAGCTTGGAGGTGTTCAGTACAACTGCAAAAGGTGTGAGACAGGAGCCAGAAAACAGAGCAAACTTCATAGCCAGGGCCAGAGGACAACAGACTTAAAAGGCTATGGTAATTTAAGACTGGCCAGGCAGTTCAGGCAGAGCCAGCAGAGGTCCCTGCTTGGGGCGATGAGGCAGATTCATGACCTTTAGCCAGGGAGGTTTAGTATTTTACTTACTGCAGCACCCACTATTTTTGATTATAACAATCACCTGGGTTGTCTTTATCATAACAATAGCTCTCAAGTTTTTTTGCTGATTTTGGCTACTTATTATCTTAACCAATGGCATGATACCAAACAGTTGTGCACATGGGCTGGGAGTTTGGACAAAAGAATAGCCAGAATAACAGCTTATGCTCCAAAACATGAGTCTATTAACAGTGCCAGGACATAACTTTTTTAAGGCCATTCATTTTTAATTAATTGTGTTTTTCAAATATTTTTAATATTCTATAATTTGCATTGTGCATGTAATAATGGACTGGATACAAGATGAGTCATTATACCCTTATCTAAAGCCATTTGAATGCTATCACTACCCAAAGTAAAGTTTTTACAACTTGGTGTTAAATAGCTATAGACTGCATACATACTAAAACATATATAATTATAATACTAACTTTTGTAATGTACTTGCGAATTGCCCATCAAAAAATGATGGTCATAAAATTGTAAGGCAGGTAATGCTGTTTGGCACACAATGTAAGGCTTTTGGTCCTCTGAGTACCTTCGGCGCTCATTGCGAGCCTCTCCCCTCGTGTACTTTTGGTCGTCTGAGCACCTTCGGCGCTAATTGCAAGCCCTGCACGGAGTGCCTTTGGCGCTCATTGCAAGCCTCTCCCCTCGTGTACATTGGCTCCTCTGAGCACCTTCAACCCTCATTGTGAGACCCGCGCTGAGTGCCTTCGGCGCTCATTGTGAGCCTCTCCCCTGCTCTTTTTATTTTTTATATAAATATATTTTTTAATACTAATTAATTAAATAATAAATTAATATACTCTACCTATTTGTAATTAATATATCCAGCAATCAACATCCTGAAGAGCTAACAATCTCTTTATATTTTCCTGCAAGATAAAAATGTACATTTGGACTGTTGCTGACCTGAGGTGTAAGTGTTAGCATTGTGGCAATTTGCAGTGTAAATAGGCTGCGTGCACGAGGGCAAATGGTTTGTTTAGTTGTGTAAATCACCATTTTCGAATGCTAATGTTATAAGTTGCAAGTTAGTGTTGCAAATTGGCTGCAATTGTGTATGTGTTACGCGGGTGTGAAGCATTTTCCGTGTTTCCTAATAGTGTATTTTGTACCTCATACGTTCCTGGGTAAAAGTCTTATGTGCTTGGCGGCGCAACGTGAGCAACCACCCGCTCACAACTATATATGTGACTAGAATATTGCCCGTCAAAAAATTAGGGCAATGAAAGTGTAAGTGAGCTAAGGGTGTTTGGTGTATATAATGTGGCTGATGTAGCGTCGTTCATTTTCTATGTTGTGTGAGTTTTTCGCAATCTTCGTTTTCTATGTCGTGCGAGTTTTTCGGAATATCCGTAGCTGTTTGGTGGGCTTTTTCGGGAATATCCCTAGGTGTTGGGTGGTGTTTTGCGTGTTTATGGTAGTGTTTTGCGTGTTTAGGGACCTTTAGCCTCATTCTCGTTTTGTTCGGCGGCCATTTTTTCTGTGGCTTAGGTGATTTTCGGGTCTCTAAACCCTGAAATTTGTGGTTAAATGGAGGTGTAACTTCACCTGCAGACGTCCTTGGTGCCCCCCCCTTTCTGTGAGTAAGCTTTTTATGTGTTTGTTGTTTGTATTTGTTGTGTTTGTAATGTTTTTGGGGTTGTGCGGGTTGCGTCCTTGTTTTCTAATCTCGTAGGTGTTTTTCGGCAAATATGTAGGTGTTTGGTGGTGTTTTGCGTCTTTAGACTGCCCGTCAAAAAATTACGGCAATGAGATGTGTATGTTTGGAAAGTTGTTTAGTTATTAATATACATATGGAATTGTAAGGTAGCTAATGTTGTTTTGTGTGTACTACTGAAATATATAATACAAATTAATAAATTAATATACTTTACCTATTTTGAAGCATTGTGTTGAAGAGCTGTGAACCTTGTTTGATGTTGCTGCAGCATTAGTGGTGTGGAGGTGCTGTGTGAGCGTGATGAACGTGTGCAGTGTAATAGTGTGCATGCGCGAGCCGAAACTGTTCGCGTAGTTGTGTACTTCCGCATTAGCGTAAAATGGCGGGTAATGTGTGGTATGCGTCTTCGCGTATTATCCGTAGGTCGTTTAATGGCGGGTAATGTGTGGTATGCGTCTTAGCGCATTATCCGTAAGTGTTTTCCGTGATTATATTGCTGTATCCTCGTTTTTGTTTTGTTCGTCCGCCATTTTTTCTCTTGCTTAGAGAATTTTGTAGTGTCTAAACTCTTTGATTTTTAGTTAAGTGAAGGTGTAAGTAGTTTTTTTGAGGTCCTGGATGCTTCCTCTTGCTGTAGGTAAGCTTTTTATGTATGTGTTGTGTGTATTTATTGTGTTTTTGCTTTTTTCCTGTCCGCGGGTTGTGTCCGATTTTTGCGATGTCATAATGTGTGGTATGCGTCTTAGCGGATTATCCGTAAGTGTTTTTCGTGGTTAGAGTGCTGAAGCCTCCATCCCAGCAACTGAGGCCCTTGCCCGCAGCCCTCGCTACACGAGGGCCGCTGCTCGCTGCGCAAGCTCGCAAGCGCGAGCAACGGCCCGTACGCTCACAACTATATATGTGATAGTGGAGCTTCTCATAACATTAATCATATTCTGCATATGCAAAGATAGTATGAGTGAAAATGAGTCTGCTCCTGTCACTGATCAAACTAATACTCAGTTCAGTGGATGGGGAGAGCGTTTCCTCCCGCTACATATTTTCAAGGTGACTTTATATTAAATTACTTTCCAATATAACAAATATGTATGCAGGTTACCCATTACCATTAAGTATATAACATTAAAGTAAGAAATGGATTCTCGCTATGGTGCTTGAAGGCAGGAATCATCTGTAGAGCAATTCAGAAACACATTTTTAGTTAAGAAAGATAAACAACAGACATATGTACCCAGGTGTACTATTATATCTCATCATTCTGAAAAAGGGCCCCTCTTTCCGCATATTTTTTATGATTTTGCAGAGCTACAAAATAAAACTACAAATAAGTATCACTGCGTATGCGTGTAATAATGTTTACATATTTTCTCTTCTGAAGCACTTGCCGTGAATTGCTAGCTCTGAATATGTAAGGTCACAACAGAAAGTACAAGATGCAAAACAAATCAATTACTTAGTGTGAACGTAATCAGAATCTCAATGGTTTTGTCTGCAGAGACAGACTCATTTCATCTGCAAGGTTCATATCTTAAGATAAATAGAAAAACTTCAGTGCTTCTTGGGTGCTATACACAAACATGAAAACATAATTTCAGAACTGGTTGGCTGATTCCAGCATAGCAAGTTAATTATATTAGCATTTCTAGATTTACTATTTTAATGATTGTAATTAATATTGTTAAATTTAATTATTAAATAGTTTTTGTCATTGAATTTCATGCTTTTGCATAGAGGTCTCATGCAAGTTAGCTTTGGCTAATCGTATAACAAAGTTAATTGTACATGAAACTGCCCTGTATTCACACTAAATTTTATTTAATGTAAATAATGCTTGAATTTTCATTCTAAAAACATGCTTCTGAACATTTTAAAACACACTAATTGCTGGGGTTAATGAAAAAAATCATTACCTGGGAGTCAATTGAGACCACTGATGTTCAAGAAAAAGACACTGGGATGTGCTTAAAGGGAGGCATGTATAAAGTGGTTTTGAATTAAAGTGTGAAAACATTGTGGGCTCATTTGCATGCCCCTGCCCTGTTTCCTGGAGTGCAGTACAATAACTTTATTTCTCAGAATTCTGAGCAGGAAATCTTTATATATATATATATATATCACATATATATCACATATATATATATTGTGAGCATACGAGTTGTTGCTAAAGCTTGCGGGCTCGCGTAGCGAGGGCCGCGGCTCGCGTAGCGAGGGCCTCAGTTGCTGGCATGGAGCGCCAAAGGCGCTCCTTGCCAGCAACTGCGACCCTCACAAACTTTACGTCGCAACGCAAACAACACGACACAGCAACTGCGACCCTCGCAAACTTTACGTCGCAACACAAACAACATACGAGACACGTTACCACGTATTATGACCTTGCAAAAATCGGACGCAACCTGCAGACACCAAAAAATGAAAAACACAATAAATACACACAACACATACATAAAAAGCTTACCTACAGCAAGAGGGAGCATCCAGGACCTCAAAAAATGAAGTTACAGCTTAATTTAGCTCAAAATAAAAGAGTTTAGACACTCGAAAATTCTCTAAGCGAGAGAAAAAATGGCCGCCGAACAAAACGAAAACGAGGCTACAGCACTCTAAACACGCAAAACACCACAAGAAACACGCAAAACACCACAAAACACCTATGGATATTCCGCTACAGACGTATACCACACATTTGCCGCCATTTTAATGCGGAACTACACAGTTACGCTAACAGTTTGGTCTTGCGCACGCACACTATTACACTGCACACATTTATCACGCTTACACAGCAGCTCCACACCACTAATGCTGCAGCAACATCAAAACAGATTGCCAGCTCTTCAACACAATGCTTCAAAATAGGTAAAGTATATTCATTTATTAATGTATTATATATTTCATTATTATACACCAAACAGCATTAGCTACCTTACAATTTCATTGCCGTCATTTTTTGACGGGCAATTTTCTAGTATATATATATATATATATATATATATATATATATATATATATATATATACACTCCACTATATGCAAATTAGTAATCCAACTGGCTACTGTAAATCTTTATATTTGTCCTGTATTTTTGTCATTTTGATTTAGCAAGAGCTAATTTCCATTGCATTTGTTTAGCAGCAATGGCTCAGACCCTTTTCTATTATTGCTGCAAAGAGCATCTTGCTCCTTATCTCGATTTACCGTCTGTTTCTTTCTCAGCTGTGCTTTCTTTGCAGCTTTGCTTTGTGAGATCAGTGTGTCCCTCATACAATACAGCAGCTGCTTTGGGTCAGCAATGCTCTACTGGGTCAGGATTCAGAATTCTGCAGCATTATGTATAGAGCATTCTGTCCTTTAGCTACAATGCATTTGTTAAGGATGTTTTTCCTTTCACAGCTCATGGAACCCTAGAGATTTGCTTCAT
This sequence comes from Discoglossus pictus, assembly GCA_027410445.1. Taxonomy (NCBI): domain Eukaryota; kingdom Metazoa; phylum Chordata; class Amphibia; order Anura; family Alytidae; genus Discoglossus; species Discoglossus pictus. The sequence continues at coordinate 70,237,412 of CM050166.1, forward strand.
AAATTATTTTCCGCTTTTGATGAAGGTTGAATGAAAGCCGAGAGTTTTTTTGAGGATGTTAGTATATAACCTTACCAAAGTGGTCCTGGGATGTTTTTACTTTTTTTTTTTGTTCCAGGTTAGTCCCATATAATGTTCCTGTTTTAAAACTTCTCAAGATAATGTTGTTGTTCAAACTTTCCCAAACTGTCCCTTGTCTTTGAAGTCATGGATGCCTCCCTGATTAGTTTTTCGATCCCTACTCCATATGTTTCTGGTAGAAGGCAGAGGAAAAACTAAACTTTAGTATATGCTGGTCAGATTTACCATTAAGCAGAGTGGGGGTTGCCATATGTTTGAATAGAAAAAAGGGGTTAAAGCATTCCTAGAAGCTCATGAATATCGAGGTCCGTCTCTGATTATGGACTTAAATTGTTGCCAAATTATGCACTTTCACTTTTCAATTTATAACATGCTTGGAGGTGTAGTCTTGTTTTCATATCCGCAATATTAACTACAGGCTAAAGAACCACAATTTCTACAATTCGAAGATCAGTCACTCAGTCTTCTGGGAGAGTCACAGATTTTCTCTTTGGGATACTGACATTCAGACTAGATGTGAGAAGAAGATGGTGGACATTATTATGAGCCCCCCATCCAGTTGTTTTAATTACATTTAGCATGTGCTGAAACCCAAGGATAATGATTAGTTTGATTAGTAATTATCAGTGTTTGATAAATAGAAATGATACATTACAGTGTTTACTGCAGTACCACTGTGCTTTTCCCCCCCATATCGTCAGAATGTTTTTAGAAATCAAAGAAAAACTTAGATACAACCTTTACATTTACATTTATCTTTAACATGCAGTTATTATTTACAGCTGTGTTCTGGACTCATTTCTAAGCTGATTATTTCTGCATAACGACATGTAAAATGTAATAAATTAATTTTTCCTAACATCCTAAAAACATGTTGCTGATATTTATGCATAGGTCTTCAAAAGAGTATATTTGAAATATAAGGCTATAGTAGCCCTTTAATCCACCTGTCTCAAATTTAACAATTTTCCCGTGGATTCAAGACAAATTGTAATGGTTCTCTGAAGGACATGCTAATAAGGTTTTTCAACACTGAAATTTACCAACTGAAATGCAATTTATGTTATAAAAGCTTATAAAGGGACACAGAAAATAATCTAGTTATTGCAGAAATAAAGATTGCATATATATATATATATATATATATATATATATATATATATATATATATTTATTTACACGTGGTACTTAAAAATAGTAAATGGTTGTTGATCTCAAAGTTGAGTATTTTAAACATAAATTACATGAAAAGGTCCTCATTCTCTCCTACTGAGTTTATCTAATGTGATAAGTGGGAGTTGACACTACTGGATTTACATCAAGGATGCCCTTATCCAAAGGCTTGTGAGGTACCCACCCCCTGCCATATAAACATATGCAATATTACAGTTTGTGTTAAAGTGACACAGGGGAGGTTCTAAATATGGCAAAATGTAATACTATATTTAATAACAAGTGCAAGATCAGTTAGGGCTGTAAATACCCACACATAGCAATAACTTAAAAAACAACAATAAAACTGAGAAAGAATGTGGCAGGATCATAAGGAATTTTGGTAATGTGTTGGAAAACCATGTTAAATCCTGTATCTTTAGGGTTAAAGAATGTGATCATCTTCATTTCAAAAGTTTTTCTCTCCTAAAGATGACATCAGTACAGACATATAACATCAAAGGGTCATATTCATGCACATCCTCCAATGTGGTTTACATAATACAATGTTCATTTGGATAAATATTAATAGTTATAGGGACTTTTAGGTGTTAAATACCTATCAGTATTCTAATCTGTACCAACTGATTATCTTATTCCTATTGTGAGAGAAAAAGTAATCAATTAATGTATTTCTATGCTTAAAATACCTAACCTTCAAACTCCTTTATCAAAGAGTTCCACACATTTTTTTTAATAACAACCCATTGTAATTATTTATTTATAAGTCTGTATGAGTCCTTTGCTGTGTATGCTGTAACACAGTATATGGTGTCTTGCTATAAGACATATCATGCCTGTATTACTGCACATTACAACTTCTTACATCATGGTCATCCCTCTGGAGAACCGCTTATTAAATTAAATGTTTTGAACCTCTCAGATTTTCCTTTTTCTACAGGATGTTTTCAATAAGCTTATTAATAAAATGTCAAAAGAAATGATGAATCACACCTGAGTTGTGATCCCATAGGTAATATACTCTGCCCTTTGTTCATGATAAATAGCATGGCTGATGTAATTTGGTAAAGTGATGAATATGCTAGATATATGTTTAATTAATTGGAATTACAATGGGTATCATGAGTATAGTTTTGTTTTCCAATTTAAAAGTGATGACGAAGCACATACAGCGCAGGTTTCTGTTCTGCCTAATCAAAAGAAATCCCATTAATGCAAAAAAAAAAAAAACATTAATTAAAATCCCATTTTAAGGATATGATGCATTGTGATTAGTATGTTGGACTCAGGTGTTCCTATTCATATGTTTTGCTGCCGTATTATAATTTTCCACTAAAGTGACTGTATACGTAAACAAAAAATACACCTACCTTGTATTGTGAGTTTTGTACACTGGGAGTGCGGTTTATACATTTTAGTATCTGTAAAACAAACACTATATTACTGTGACACCGTAATAATTATAGTATCATTTAAAAGTAGTACAATTTAAAACAATAGGTACAAACAAGGACTTGTTTGCATGTTATAAAAAAATGCATTATCCTACAGTAAACTAACATTGAATTTTGCAACTTTCTGCTGACAGCCTTTCCGATATACCAAGAAAAGAAGATTCCAGTCTTTGGTTAATGAGATATCAATGTATTAATTACTCGCTTAGCCTAATTTTGTCTATTGTCTTCCTTGCAGTTGTCTGCACATAAAAAAGACCAGGCAAGCTCAGACCCAAGCGACTACAGGGGGGATCTATGAGTATACAATGCATATTAACCAATCAATTGCATGGTTTGCAATAGGCTGTGATGGGCTACAATGGCAATTTTCCCATTAGGAAATGGACATTGCCACGCTCAGTGATTTGTTTTGCAGCCCATATAAAGCTTAGTGTCATTAATGTGTCAGGGAGACTTTTGGAATACTTGTAATTTTAATACCATATTTTCAGTGTTGGTGCTAATTAATGGAGGGCCTTGGAGCAAAAAAACATGGGCCCCCTGTCATGGCTAAATTTAGGAGTCAGAATGAGTCTGCTGAACCCCACAAGCAAGGGCCCTTTATCGCCCAAAGCCAAACTGTCACAAACCTCTGAAGTCATGGACTCTGTATTTGGGACCCTAGACCCTGTGGGCTATAACAATGAACATGAAATGTCATTTAACGACTGGGACAATTTGCCTTTCATTTATGTGTCATGTTTAAAGAATTTATATATGTTCAAAATTTGGTAAGAATATACTGAGATATGACACTATTAGTTTCTGTAGAGAGTGCAGTATCATTTTCCCCATCTTAAAGTATTGTGTCAGGGCCATGAACTGGAAGGAGTTAACCCTCCTGGAATGTTCAGTTCTCTCAGAGGGTCATACAATTGATAAGAGGCCAGACCCAGAGATCCAGAGAAAGCGAGAAATCTGACCTCCGTCCCTTGTCTCATATGTGGAATCCAACCAAGGTAACTTCCCAGATGTTACTCTATCCCTTTCCTGCACTCCCATGTGTAATCAAAACAGAGGGTCATAAAGTGATAAACTGACTTGTTGGTTTTGCTGTTTCTGTAGGGGGGTGGCATAAGATAATGGGTGTAGGTCTTTGATACATTTTGAAACTATCAGCCTTATTAAATTGCGATTCAGTAAATTTAAAAGGGCTCTATTTAAGCACACAGCATATTTTTTTACAGAAGTTTTTAGTTAGTGAACTTCTATGCAAACGCAAGGTCTTCACTAACTAAAAACTTCTGTAAATAAAATATGCTGTGTGCTTAAATAGAGCCCTTTTAAATTTACCGAATCACAATTTAATAAGGCTGTATGTCTGTGAAAAAGTCAGTCTCTGTCTGATACACTAATCAAATAGTGTGTGCATCTTTAAGTGTTTTATTATTTTCTACAAGTTAGTAACCTTTAGGCTGAGCTTGCAACCCTTGATATTCTGAAACTCCATAACTGATGTTCCTCAATTGGCATGCGGGGCATTGAGAGAACACAAAACCTCGCCATTCAGGTTTTTTTCCTGTAAGCTAAAGCAGGAGGCTTAGGGGTGTATGTAATCCCCTTGCCCCTGGGTCATAACACCCCCCTGTCCCCCCATCATATATATATATATATATATTGTAACAGAGTGAAGCAAAGAATGCCCCTAGAGGTGGGTTTAATTAAAGAGGCTGGAAGATTTCTTGGAAGAAAGAAAGAGTTAACTCCAGGCAGTGATCAGAGGTTAATTGAAGCCCAGCTGTGGATTGCCTTGAAGACAACAGCAGAGCGATGGGTGGAGTCCCCTGCAATTAGGCCCTGTTTGGCCTAGCAGAGTGAGGCCAGTGAGAGTGAAGGCCTCAGTCTGAAGCAAGCTAAGAAGGATGCTTGTAGTTATCTGCCAGTGAGAGGAACGCAGTATTTTTACTTTGTCTGCTGGAAGCAGAAATTGTACCAGGCTGAGAGGAGCCTGAAAGTTTACAGTCTGGAGTAAAAAGGCTGTTTGGGTTGGACTGCTGCAGTTTGCACAGCTCAGAGAGCAAACTGAAAAGTCTGCAACAGGGATTGCTGGAGCTGCAGAGAAAGAGGATTTGTGCCACAAAGAGCCTTTACACAGGAGACTGTTTGCTGCAGACAAAAAAAGGGATTTGCAGAGGAGCTGATTTAGCCACAGCAGTATTTACTGAGGAGACTGATTGGTGCTATCCCAGCGATTGGAGCAGAGGATCCATTACAGGAGGGAGACACCGGATGTAAAGGTACCATTACAGAGTCTGATAACCCCAGTGAGAAGTCTGTATAGTTAACAGATTTGTAGCCTTCACCAAAAGAGGGTGTTGAGGGTACCTGGAGGTTGGGGTATCTGGAGAGTAGGGCGGGCCAGAACCCCACCCTATGGTATGAAATTTAAAGACGACTGTCTACAGAGAAAGGACGCTTTAAACCATTGAAGATGGACTATTCAAAGACTTTGTGTTTTTACCTGAAGGCCGAGAAGCAGCTTTGGGGCTAGTAATGGTGTTCCTGATGTTAAGCCAGTACGTTTATGCAGAATTTTATTTTATGCTGGAGTAAGCTATTTCTTTTGTATTTTGGACTTTTTAATAAAAAGTACAAAAAATAATCTTGGAATCTCTGCTGTTTATATGTATCTCAAAGGAGAAACCTGTAGCCAAAGGCCACATTACCGCAATATATATATATATATATATATATATCTACACTAGGAAATTGCCCGTCAAAAATGAAGGGATTAAAATTGTAAGGCTGACAATGCTGTTTGCCGAACAATGTGAGGCTTTTGCTCCTCTGAGCACCTTCTCCCCCTGTGTACTTCAAATTTCCTGCTTTGCACTGATCACCTTCGGCGCTCATCATGAGCCCCACGATCAGCGCCTTTGGCGCTCATCACAGGGCTTGTAATGAGCACCTTTGGCGTTCATTGCAAGCCTCTCCAACTCGCGGGGCTCATTGCAACCCTTTTGTTCCGCCTACTGTATGGGCAGATTATTGCAGGTTTCGTTACCCTGCAAGTTTGTGTGCTTGGGAATGCCATGTGTCTCTTTCCACATCTCCCGCCTGTCCCTTCCCTGTGTCTTTCTCCTCTGTGTGTCTGCTGAATGTTTGGTTGTTACATGCTGACTGCCGTTGGTGTTATTTTCAAATTCCTTCGTGCCTGGCATTGTTAGTGTGTTACTGTCTTGTCCGTTGTGTATTTTATAAGTCCTGCGTGCCTGGCTTTGCTCAGCCTCGTTTTCATCCACTTTCCGAATTTTTTTTATTTTTCATCCGCCATTTTTTTCCTTGCTTAGCCAATTTTGGATTGATGAAAAACCTCAAATATGGCTCAAATTCCATTGCAGCCTCACTCCCAGGCTTCCTGGCTCTCCCTCTGTGTTGTGTGTGAGTGTGTTATTATTTTTGTTAAATTATTTTCATTGTTTTTAGAGTTACAAGCTTGGCTCGCAGTTGCGACCCTCACAGTCACGTGCCTTAACTGCTCACCACCTAAGTCCTGCGTGCCTCAACCACTTTGCAAGGCGAGCAGTGCAATGAGCGCCTCTGGCGCTCATTGCAGCCTAAGTCTCTTGTGCCTCAACTGATCACCTCACTTAGAGAGTCAAGCTGTGCCGGGAGCGCCTTCGTCGCTCATTGTAGCCCAAGTTCTGTGTGGTTGATGGCTCGCCTCGCTTTGCAAGGCTCGCAAAGTGTGACCAACATCGTAACCGTTCCTAACAGTGACAATTATATATGTGATAACTACGGAGATATCTTAGAACTCAATTATAATCTGTCCCGGACTGCAGGTTGAGTAAATAAGTCAATGTAAATTGAAATAATCCGTTCCGAGCCCACGAAATTTCACATTTTACCTTGAACTGATGGTCTTGTTTCTTGATACAAAACCTTAAAACTAAGCAGACATAAATATAAAAACAATGATTACATAAAATAACAAAGGATTTGACTTCACTTTAACTGTACTGAGTGGACTTGAGGGCCATATGGGATGGTGACAATGTAGAGGAAGAGGAGGAAAAGGAGAAGGAGGAGAGAGGTTATTGCTTGGAAGGGGAGTCCTCTTCCATTAGAACATAAGGCACTTGCACAAGCCATATTTCCGTTTCTATCTCTTAACACCACTGAGCCCTGCTGGAGACTCTGATGTAGGGAGTTCCTCTAGAAACTTATCAAGAGAAACGTGCTTATGTCTTCATTTGAAAATGTTTCTGAAGTGAGACATTGACATTGCAGCTTGCTAGAGTTTTGTACTGAAGTTTTCAACATTAGCCAGGAAACTGTAACAAAGAATATCCCTAAAAGAAAGGAAAGTAAGAAGTCAAATTGTCTATCTGATGAGGCTTTGAAAGTAGCCCAGGAAAGAAGGAAAGCGAAAGGTAGTGGAGATTGGAAAAGATTTGTCCAACTTAATGCAGAATTCCAGAGGATAGCAAGAAGAGACATTTTATAATAAGTGATGTAAGAAGATTGATGAATATAACGGAATGGTTAAATAAAGAGATCTCTTCAAGAAAATTGAGAACCTAAAAGGCACCTTTTCATGTCAAAGTCGGCGTTATAAAAGACTTAAGGGACTTAACATTTCACATGCTAGCAAGGTAATGCTTAAGATTCTACAAGCTGCCGTTAGTTTTATTTTCAAATTCCCGTGAGCCTGTCGTTGTTGGTGTGTGTTACTGTCTTTGCTGTTGCGTATTTTCGAAGTCCAGCGTGCCTCACTTTGCTCCGCCTCATTTTCATCCAGTTTCCGAATTTTTAAGTTTTTTCCTCGCTTAGCCTATTTTGGATTGACAAAAACCCCCAATTATGGCTCAAATTCACTTGCAACCTCACTCCCAGGATTCCTGGCTCTCCCCTGTGTTGTGTGTGAGTGCGTTATTATTATGCCAAAGTCGCGTGATAAAAGACAAAAATGATAGGGACTTAACATTTCACATGCCAGCAAGGTAATGCACAAGCTCGACTCCAACAATATATGGACCAGGAACTACCAGATATACAAGTCAGGTTCTGCAGAGGAAGAGGCACAATAAATCAAATTGCCAATGTCCGCTAGATAATAGAAAAAGCAAGAGAGTTCCAAAAAATGTTTTACTTCTGCTTCATAGGCTATTCTAAAGCCTCTGACTGTGTGGATCACAACACAATGTGGCATGTCTTTAAAGATATGGGAGTACCAGATCATCTCATCCTCCTCCCAAAGAATCTGTATGTGGGCCAAGAAGCCACAGCCAGAGCTGAACATAAGACAAAAAAAAGGTTTAAGATCAGAAAAGGAGTGCGACAAGGTTGTATATTGTCACCTTATTTGTTCAACTTATACACAGAGTACATAATGCGTAAGGCAGGACTAGATGAATCCAAAGCTGGAATCAATATTACTGGAAGAAATATCAACAACCTCAGATACGCTGATGATACTACCTTGATGGCTGAAAGTAAGGAGGAACTAAAGGGCCTATTGATGAAGGTAAAAGAAGAGTGCAAAAGTTGGCCTCCTGATCAATGTTAAAAAGATGAAGATCATGGCAAATAGCAATCCCACTTCCTGGCAAATAGGTGGGGAAGAAGTAGAGGCAGTGACAGATTTTATTTTCCTGGGATTCAAGATCTCTACAGATGGAGGAAAGCTATGGCAAGCTTGGACAAGCTAGTAAAAAGTAAAGATATTAAACTATCAACAAAGATCCACATAGTTAGAATTATAGTATTCCCAGTAGTAACATACGGATGTGAGAGCTGGACAATAAAGAAGTGTGAACACCGTAGAATTGGCGCCATTGAATTGTGGTGTTGGAGAAGACTGCTTAGAGTCCCTTGGACTGCAAGCAGATCCAATAAATCAGTACTTCAGGAAAACAAGACAAACTGTTCACTAGAAGGTATGATCATGAGGCTGAAGCTAAACTCTTTTAGCCATATCATGAGACAGCAGTATTCCCTAGAAAAGACTCTGATGCTGGTAAAGATTGAAGGCACAAGAAGAAGGGGATGACAGAGGCGGGGATAGATAGATGAGGTCACTGAAGCAATGAACATAAACTTGATGGTGGGGCAGTGAGTGAGAAATGTACCTGTCGTGCTGAAGTCCATAGAGTGAGGGAGAGTAGAATGCAACTAAACGACTAAATAACAAGAGCTTTGTCAAGGCAATACTTTTCAACACATTTTTGTAATAATGCCCATTTAGCACATATTTTGCTCAGTGCAGAAGGTGCACTCTCCATTCCCTCCTCCTCCCCTGAAGAAATTTCCTCAACCACGATTGCTGCTCCCTTTGAAGTTCCTTCAGCTCCTCAGTGCTGAGCTCTTATCTGTGCACTCCACTAACTCTTCAATGTCTTCATTACTGACCTCCAGGCCCATGGAATAGCCCAGAGACACAATGTCCTCCACTATTGGCTAAGTTCAGCCTCCAAGTTCCTTGGAGCTACAGCTTCTGGCCACAATTTCCTCCAGTTACAGTTGATGGTCTTGTGAGAGACTGCACACCAGACCTTATCTATCAAAGTGACACAGTGGAGAATATTGAAATGGTCCTTCCAGAACTCTCTCAGTGTTAACATATTCACCTTATGAATCTCCACCACGCGCTCTTCAGCAGCTGCCGGATGCACTGCAGTCTGCATGGCTCCAAATACCCTTGCCAACCTTCCAGCATATTATTGACTCACTACCATGCCGTCTAGCTGCTGTCCATGCTGCACATGGCGGTTATTCTGCATATTAGCTTGTGGTCATAATAATGTGACTTGGATGTGCATAACCCATCCTTGGCTTTCCTTAAAGCTGTGTAATACAGCAGGCATATGCTTAAAAGAATGTTTGAAATGGTTTGGATTAAAGAGAGAAGCATTTGTGGGCACATTTGCATGTCCCTGACCAGGTTCCCAGAATGCAGGGCAATTACTGTATTTCTCTGATTTCTGAGCAGGAAATTAGTGTTTTAAATTATTTAAGACATTCAAATTTGGTAAAGGGTACTATTTATTTACTGTACGGGGAGGCATCTATTACTCTTTTGCCCACCGTAAAATAAATGATTGTTGTGGTAAACTACCTCCCCACATAATCTACTGCACGAGCTAGGAAAGGCCCCAACGCTGACGAGAGGCATCAACATCGAAACAATGATGTCTGTGGGTAGGTTTCCTGGCTTGTGCATAATCCATCCTGGGTTTTGCTTAAAGCTCTGTGCTAAGCCTTTGTGGGCACATTTGCACATCCCTGCCCAGGTTCCCAGTGTGCAGAATGCAATAACTGTATTTTTCAGAATTCTAAGCAGGTAATACATTTTCTACTTTATTTTAGATGTTCAAATGTGAACAGAAATGTACTATATATATATATACTACTCTTCTTGATTGCTACCTTGTAGTGGTGAAGGGGCTTGTGTACTTCAATGAAGCTGTGTGCTATACCATGTAGGCTCTCCCAAGATGGGCAGGTCACAGCAGAGAGGTCAGACAAATCTTGGTCCACTGGAGAAGGAGCTGGCAATCCACTCCAGTACCTTCACAATGAAAACTTTATGGATATGCACAGCCAGCCCATAGGGTCACTGAGAGTCAGAGACGACTAAGGACTAAGGATTGAACAACATATACATGCCTCCCTGCATTCCCTGCTGGAATGTGACATAATTTGTGATTCCCTGCCCAGATGAGAAGACAGGTGGTTGGCAGTATTAAGAAACCACCAAGAGGGCATGCAGTGAGGCAGAGGGGGCACAAGGGGAGCCCAAGGAGGCCTGTAGGGCTCAGGGGGAATGGGCTGGGGTAGGGGGTGCGACTGCACTGGGGCTCCTCCAGAGGAGGGCCCTAGTGCATTGCACCTTCTGTACCGGTGGTAGCTTTGCTTGTGTATGAATGTTAATCTAGCTAAGCGAATGCAAATAGGCCACTTCCTCTGATGTTTAGATGAGGAGGATCAAAAACATTGCACATATTTGTATTTTGTGTTGCTGTAGTGTTAATTAATATAAGGTATTTTTCATGCAAGAAGCAGTAATGTATAAAATATGTTATTTAATTGTGACTTTTTTTGTCACTTGAAACGTAAAAACTATTTAATTGTTACCAGCCTCCAGAGTTAGATATATTGGAGAGAGGCAAGACATTAAATTGGGTACATTTAAAATATTACCACATTTATAGTATTACAATTAGTATACTGTGTAATACAAAACAGCTAATTACTTTTAGTTACCATTCACAAGACTCCTTTCATATGAAATACTGCTTGAGGAGGATTTCTACATAATAATAAAAAAATAAATGCTATGAGCTCATCAATAGAGAATACTGTAGACATGGTATCATAGTAGTACTTAAAGGACCGCTGCAAGGCTCTAGCAAAATGAGCTAGCCATCATAATTGTGTACTGATCATTAATACAAGTCATATTTAATAATTTATTATAGAAATAATACATTTTTAATTACTTTTCAAAGATTAGAGTATCAGTCTCCAGTTGAGAGTTTGTCATCACTTTGATACGGTTATTAGGTAAGGCTGCCCATATTTAAGTTTCCATGTTTTTAACTTCCTCTAACCTAACACTTGCTGCTTATATCAGAAACACACATTACATTGAGTTATTCTATACACATACAAATTTATTTTATTAAAATAAAAAAACTGGTCCATACACTCCCAGTGGTGCCTACATAGGCACTCCATCTTAAGCAATCGAAACACTGCATTCAAGTAAGTTTTTTAACCCTATACTAACCTTGAATCCATCAGCAGAAACAATGCAGAAAGCTACAGCAGCACTGGTGAGTTGCATCATTCAAGAAAGGTGTGGTTTTGTGATGCTTTGCTGCAGAGACTGGTCTTTCTGCTTCTGATTTGCCAAAATGCAATTATATGCTAATTTTAGTAGAGATTTTTCTTGGGTGTTAACTCTCAAAACCAACTGCTAGCAAGCTCAAGAGATTTAAATTAGGGTAAATTTAATAATGCTTATTTTTATATTTTTTCATGCAAACAAATTTTAATACACTGCTGATTTTATTGATCAGAGACATTCATAATCCAGGAAACCTAAATATGCTTTTATCACAGCAAGTCTCCAGCCAATACAGATTACAGACAAAGCCGCCTCCTTCCATCGATCTTATAGTTGGTGGATATTATAATTATTATTATCCTTTATTTGGAGTGTGCTAACATATTCCATAGAACTATGCAGGGGTTAAGTACAAAAAAACAATACAATATTAACACATGAAAAGGGTAATGGAGAGTCCTGGCTTTGAGCATAAAACCTAATACTGTATAGTTAGTTATTTTCATCAAAGCACATTACAAGACTGAAAACTCACAAATTTACAATCTAAAGGTGGTAGGACAGACAGAAACCTGGATAACAGTGGATAGGCCATGAAGGGAGTAATTTTTTATTTGGGTAGAAAAATTTAGTAGGAGAGGGAAGGGATTTGATAGGAAGGCCTTTGAGGAGAATTGTATGCAGTTTATTTTTTACCTAGTGGTCAAGTAATATAACCTTTCACATGATTGTAATTTGACTGTTTATATGTGGTGGCTTGAGTCCAGGTGGTGCTGTACATTAAATAAAGTATTTTTATGGTCCGATTTGCGGGCTTGGGAATGTTGTGCTTTTAATCCTAAGACCTAACATCACTTTCCCTTTTAATATTAGTACAGTAGTGTGTTTTTAATTGCAATTAAAGTGCTTCGTAGAGGACTTTACCCCCTTGCGGGTTCTCTCCAGTACTCGTTGGGCTTTGGGCTCCATTCACGTGTTACAGGCTTGCTCGTGAGTGACTTTGTTGCAATTTAATAGCTGATTTGGAAACGTAGAGGTTATAGGCTTGAGAGAACAAATGATTTCCGTCTTCAATGTTCAAAGTTGCTCATCCAATAGGCTTTTTTTGGCCTTGATGCATTTTAACCCGCAAATCGTCTGCAGCCTGCGTTACGGGGCTAATTGAATAGCAGTAAGTCCTAGGAGCTACAATACGGGCTACTTTTTAACACATAGCCCGATTTTAATGGGCCTGATGGACTTCATGGAGTTAAGAACAAAACTCCTTGTAAAGATGCAAAATGCAAGTGAAAAATCAAACAAAATGTTCTTGTTTTCATACCATCTGAATTGCAGACAGAAACCACAGAAACCACAATATCCACATAAGAAAAATGACTGTATTTCTCAGAAATCACTAATGTAGGCTTCCCATAACAGAAAAGATGTAAACATTTGTCTACGCCAGAGTTCATGACTATGGCCTCCATTTCACGGCTCCCATAAGAAAAGAACTGAGTGGAATTCACTTGTAAATCATTACCAAGCTATCATATCACAAACATAAAGAGATGGCATTCAGGGTGCTTGAAACGTCCTTAATATCCCCATTGACCCCATGCCACACAAAATTAAACCCTATACCACAGAGATCCTTATGGACCCATGTGGCACCTAATATAAACCTCTATACCATGGGGTCCCAAAGGACCCCTGTGGTACATTAATCTATGACCATCATGGGGGCCTTATGAGCCTTTATGACACTTACAGTTAATTACATATACCATGGGGCTTCTCAAAAGGATGCTTCTATATTGATTGAATAATTTCAGTTCTTTTTCCTCATCTTCAGCCCCTGGGAATGGGCCTCTGCCTAAAAAACCCAACGCTCTCTAAAAAAAAAACTTCACCTAATGGAGCTCCTCCACTAAGAAGCTAACATTTTTTTGGTTAGCTGTTCAGTCCCTTTCTTTCAAGACTAGATACTGTGACAGCCATATTATTATTATGTGCCATGTTTAACTGTCTTCCGTCTTGATTATAGTAAGTCATGTTATGAGTTTTCTTTTGTGTTACTGTATTATGTTCATTTATTGATGTATGGATGGTACCCAGTCATGTTTGGTCTCTAAATGCTGCATTTTCCCCAGTGAGTTTAATAAAGTGTAATACTAGGGTCCCTTGGAAAGTGGGGTCCAGCTATGGGGTTACCTGGTTGTGAGGTAGAATGTTTTCAGCAGACTAAGGGAGATGGACTGGCTCCATTCATGAAAGTAGTTAAACAGGCACTATATCTGGAAAAGAGATTTGCAATATCAATCTACCAACTTTTGGCTTGTGTAAACCCCCCCTACCAAGTACAAATGGTGCAATTAAGTTAGTTATCTTGATTGGGTTGTGCTGTGCATAGATATGCTGCACCACCATCAATAAATGAGTTGTCAGTTTAAACATAAACAAGGTGTATGGTTTATTCTGAGGTAATATAATAACTTCTAATCACTGGAATTATTACTATTGACTCTGCCTGAAATACTGCTCTTAATCAGTATTGCTGAACGTGCTTCCATAGCTTTCTGTGTTCTGGGCATCCTGTGTATGCATCCTGATACCTGGAAAAGGCAGGTGGGTGCTGAGATTGATAAAAACCCTGACAATCTAAGGATGTTCCTGTGGCTGAAGATAGGAGGGTTTGTGGCACACATGGTGCCCTCACCCCTGGGCTATGTCAGGGGATACTTAATGTTGCTTAGAACTTTTCAACACACATATTTTACAATAAAAAAATATGGTGTCAGACTATGGTGGTGAAACTGTACATAATACACAGGTACCAACTACTCCAGTCTTTATTTATAAGACACCTCACATGAGTTACTGTTTTTTCAAATCTAAAATCCAATTTTCAGTTTAACCCCTCATGTGATGGTTATGTCAAAAAAAATTGTATATACAGTATCTGAGGGATTCCATATATCACAAACATATGTCCTTTCCAGATTCTTGTTTATGTGTCTTCGTCTTAGCTTTCCTGCCATTACAGGCAGTCACAATATAGCTAAATGGAATAACATGGAACACATTTAACTCTATTCATGCCATCAAGGCTGCAACAGTCCCAACGTCCATGTGGCCATGACGCAACATTTTATAATGGGAAAAATTACACTGTACTATACACCAATACACAGTATTAACCATTGCCAACCCGGGGCACATAACATTTTAACAGTTAAAAATTCCAGTGGTCCCCCTGAGCATGATAGCTGACTAGGCGTGTGGACACTTTATCAATACAACTGAATGTTTATCATATCTGCATACAAGATCATTGACTAGTACCAACTTTAAATTACACTTGAATTTGTTTCTACTTTCTTGTTTTATCTCTTACTGCTTGTGCATATGTTCTTAACAACACTATACAGTAAGAGTATTATGCAATTTGCAGGAAAAGGGATTTACGTGGTCCAACCTAGGGTATTGTAGCTACAGGGACACAGGAAGTATAAAACTGTATGTAATAACAAGTACTTTATAATCTTCTTACTGTAAAATTACATTGAAGTTTGTATTCTTACCTGTCAATCAGCCTTGCTGATCACCCAAAATATTTTGTTTTACATTTTTCAGAGATATAATAATTGCTAATTAGATGTTATGGATCTATTTGTATTAATTTGTTAAATCCATATGGTATTCAGAGGAATGAGCAACTGCAGACCCTAGGATGTAATCTCCCTAGGGCTACTTAAAGGGTCATTGTCTGTCAGGTATATACCAAGCTACCAATATTAGCAGCTGTGTAAACCATGGGAATAAAGATTTTTTAGGGTATAGGAATTAGTTTTGTGCTTGCTGGAGAGAGGAGGGAACAAAGAGCCTTTGTTAAGATAATTGGGTAATGTTGAACTTGACCCCCCTTGTGTCCCAGAAGCAGACTCCTTGCTTCAAGAAATGCAACCATATCTATCCAGAAATATAAATGCTCCTCTCATATTCACAACTTCCACCAATGTATCATGGAGGGCCCAGTAGAGGCATTACCATTTATTTTTCTATTTAAAAACTAGACATATTACTTTTTTCCTGCCTAATTATACTCCTAGTTAGACTCAAAGTTTTCAAACAAATATTTTTTTTGATCAAGCAGTGGTCCTTTTTTATTGTAAAATATGTGCTGTGAAAAGTTCTAAGCAACATTAAGTATCCTCTGTCATGGGCCAGGGGCGAGGGGACAATGTGTGCCACAAACCCTCCTACCTTCAGCCACAGGAACATCCTTAGATTGTCAGGGTTTTTATCAATCTCAGCACCCACCTGCCTTTTCCAGGTATCAGGATGCATACACAGGATGCCCAGAACACAGAAAGCTATGGAAGCATGTTCAGCAATACTGGTTAAGAGCAGTATTTCAGGCAGAGTCAATAGTAATAATTCCAAAGTCAGGTGGCCTTAGATTGAATATAATACAGGTAGATTCAGGGAGAAATTTGAAATTATGATCAATGATTGCACTGATAAGAGCCGAAGTTCTATTTCACCATATAGGAAAACGAAATAAAGCATATTTAGGAAAACAAATTAGACATATTTTCAACTAATTTCTCTGGTTGTCTCTTCCTTTGAAATATAAACAAATTCCTAACTAAACACAACAAAGCCCAGTGGGGAAGAGAGAAAGAAAGAATGGAGTAAGAATAAAGGAACCTAAAAAGAGAACAAGTAGGCGAAGAGCAAATAGGGAGAATGTGAGTTTAAATTGGTAAACTGTGGTTGAGATGGTAAATTTGGGCCTCAATTTTTTGTACAGTTATAAAAGAATAGATCAGCAGTACTCGGGATCACTGGCACAAGTTTAAGCTGTTTCCTTTATATGCTCTAATAATAGGGGCTTACCCAAATGTATACAGACCCAGAGTTCTGCTGATCCATTTAAGTATCACTGTGGTCACAATTCTTCTATATGGTTAAATAACTAAAAGTGATCACAGGCAATTTTCTTTAGATGGGGCACTTTTTTAGACCAGGAGCTTGGGAGTTGCAAATACATTTATAGTCCAGATTCATGAAGAGTTCAGTTTGGGTTAGTGGTGGGGCACATACAATTGAATGAAGGTGAATATTGTAGTAGGATTTTATCTGGAGTATTGAGGTTTTTTACTCCAATATTTCTAATAAAATTAAAATAAAAAACAAACAAATGAAAAAGAAACAAAAGTATTTTAGCATGGCTATATATCATTATTGACATATAAGGTCTCAGTAAGACCTTGGAGGCTCTAAGGGACCAATAAATAAATATATCTCATCTATCTTTGTATCCATTTCAGATTTCTGTCTCATTCTTCAAGTGTAAAGTGCAACATATCAATACTCATACATTATAAGTCCTTGGGTCACTTTGATGCATGAGCGCACAGTAGTTATCAGCAATGTCATTAGTATTCTTAATATCCCAAAGGTGTCCACAGATTCTAATTTAGAATGTCCTCTTTCTTTAAATAGCATAAATCTGATAATGGCGACAAAAAGAGTAAATAAATTACTCCTGTCATTTTGTAAGGCGCATAAACAGAATTAGATCTATCAAAAGATAGAAAACAAGAGAATTTGTCAATAAACCTGCAAAGGATATAGACAGCGGCAAATAGCTCCTTTCATTTTACAGGGTCGATTCTTATTATAAACTAAGCACCAACTTTTCACTAAGCCCAGTTACACTTTCATCTGTAGTTTCAAACCGTGACAGTTACATTTTAACATACTATATTTGATGGCAGATAAGAACAAAAATGCCCATGTTGGATGCTTATTGTATCTACCTAACCATTTAGTTTAATAAAGCTGCAGGATAGTCTTATGCTTAATCTTGGTATGCTTACATTTCTTAACTGTCTGACCCTACCACTTCTCATGCAAGGTTGTTCCACTTCCTCTACTACTCTTCCATTCAAATAGTACTCATACTAATCCTACATTTTCCGCCTTTCAACTTCAAATCATGACCTCTTGTTTTTGCATTCCTCTTTTTCTCGAAGACACTTCCCTCTTGGGGTTTATTAGATCCTTTCATAATTATTACAATAATTAATTCCCATTTCCTGAGCTAAATTTTACTACACAATATATTTTTTTGTCCTTTCCCCTCGCCCCACCCATGAAATGAAGAGACCTGTCAATCTCCTTTCTGACTGATAATATGTTTAAATGAATACCCGGTGTAATCCGGAAAGCAGTGGTTCTATTTGTAGCAGTATCATCTTTATGTGCACTTATTGAAAGGTCAAATAATATTCTTCTGATCTTAAATGGACATTTTATGTCAGGTTACGTACATCCTCTGATGTTTAGATGATGTTTCATTCTTTCAGATTTTAATCATTAGGGAAGAAGACAGATAGATCTATATTGGTTGCAAACTAGAGGATATTTCAGGAAAATTTAATTGCCTTCATATGGCATAGTGCAAAGATGGGGGTCAAAGATCCTGAGCTTGCTGTTCATAATTTCAACCAAATTGCACTTGTTGCTGCAATAGCGAATTATGTGTCTAATAGAGTTTGCCACAAGACTCCTGCAGATATCTTCAAGGTTATGAAGTATTTTCCTTTGTGAATTTTGGAAACAACTGCTTAATTTGCATGGTCATCTAATAGGAAACACGAGTGGCTGCCACAGCCTTTTTCATGGTGGAACCAGCAAACTGGAAAGAGCTGTGCTTTGCATGCCTGTCCTCCTCTTCATGGGATCATGGAGCCCTATTCTAATCCCTTATATAGCAGATTACACCATGTTTAAGAGCAAAGTAAAACTACCTAGCTTTTCTATTCCCCCATGACAAAAACATTGTTGTGAGAGAACTGCTACGAGTGACTACGGCAAGACAAAGCCGGAAATTACTGCAAACTTTTCCATTGATTTTACACTGCCAAAATTTGACTTGTTACTCTGTTAGACTTTAACACCAAAACCCACTTTTAATCAGACGTTAAAGATCACTCATAATAGTATGAATGGGGTGTGGATGATGTCACAATTTTTCCCCCCCGTTTTTTTTGTTGTATCACAGAGTTTGATGCACTGTTGACCTACTGATGTGTTTTATATAATTGTTTACAATTAACAAGCACAGTTCTGTCTGTTAGCATTTTGTACTATTTTTATTTGAGAAATAAAGGGAAAAAAAAAAAAGATCATTTATAATATAGGGCATAGCTGTAACATCAAATACTAAACACCACTCACAACTTGTTTTAAGACCATGGCTGAGTGCCAGAGGAACAGTTAAAGAGACAGTACAGTACCAAAAAACAATAGGAAATCATGATTTTTCATCATTATTTGACGTTTAACAGAACAATATACACATTTGTGTAATTATTATATCTGTTTCATTATACAACATCCAGGGTAACACAGAAACCAGTATTAAAGGGGTTAATACAGATCAGGAAACCACATGAACTAGGAACACATGATCGCATGGGTTTAAAACGCAGAGATTTGCAGTTACTAATGGAACGAGACAGGGGTGTCCCCTTTCTCCGATAATCTTTGCATTGATAATGGAGCCCATGGCGGTTTCTATAAGAGATAACCCCTCTATTCATGGAATTACAGTTGGTGGGATACAGCTTAAAATAATGCTGTATGCCGATGATGCGGTTGTGTTTGTGTCTAACCCCATTGACTCTTTGAAAACTTTGCATGTAATAATAGATAAATATTCTAAAGCCTCTAACTAGAAAATTAATATCTCCAAGTCACAGGTTTTGGCTCTTAATTTAGCCAGTCTGGAAAAAGATTACTTGAAATCCATCTACCAGTATAATTGGCATTCTAATACCATAACTCATATGGGAATCATATTTTATAATTCTATCCAGTTAATAATTAAAAACAACTATAAGGAGCTATTAAATAAACTTACGGAAATTGTTTCCTCTTGGAGACCTTTGAATTTAACTTTAACAGCTAGAATAGCAGCAGCCAAAATGTCGCTTCTTCCAAGATTAAGCTATATATTTAGATCTATTCCTATACCTTTATCCAAAACTTTTATAGTACATTTTCAATAAATAATAGACAAATGTATCTTTCAGGGGAAAAACAACAGAATAAAGAAAGTTATAATTTCCAGAACATTTAGGAAAGGGGGACTAGCATACCCAATGATTCAGACCTATCATGATGCTACAATGTTTTCACATGCAGTCAAATGTATAGAAAGTTTGAAAGTGGCAGGTTGGCTGCAGGTTGAAAGATGTTCAGTAGTTAAGGATTCTTTATGCTGGTTGATGTTTAGGAAGGAGTTAAAAAAAGAACTCTTTTTAGATGGTTCTGATATTGTTCGTGAAATACTTGAATTTTGGGATAAACATAAATTGAGATCTCACTTAATGCCTTTTCCTAGCCCTATCCTTCCGATTTTATTATTAGAGAGAGAATTGAACTTATCATTTTTGGGTGGATGGAGAGCATTTGGCATTTGTTGTTTGAGAGACTTATATATTGGCAACTCTTGGGCTTCTTTTGAAGACTTGAAGGAAAAATTTGGGCTTCCTCATAAAAGTTGGCTTGATTATAATAGACTTCTGGCTGCGTTCAGAGATTCAATCTATTCTAGTTTTAAAGTTAGATCTTTAACTTCTTTTGAAAAACTAATGATTCTAGAAGATAGAAAGCACTTAATATCTAATTGTTATAACATCTTGCGGGAGGAAATGGATAAATGCCCTTTTAACAAATCTAAAATTTGGCAACATTCTTTTAATCTCTCTTGGTCAGAAGAAGAATGGTCCGATTCATTTATTCTCACAGATCAAATAATTAAAAATACATCATACAGAGAGCTACACTTTAAATTAAGTACTCAATGGTATTATGTTCCAACAAAAATGGCTCAGATTACTAAAAAAGATAATCTGAAGTTTTGTTGGAGGAACTGTGGTTTGGTGGGTTCACATGCCCATATATGGTGGAGTTGCCCGATAATTTAACAATTTTGGGAAACTTGTTTTGGGCATATTAGGAATATCTTGAGCATTACCATTTCCTTTTCTGTAGAAAATGTTTTATTTCACATTTTTTCGAATCAGCTTGCTATGGACGTAATTGCGTTTTTACTTCAGATATTCATGGCATCTAAACTGTTGATAGCAAGGAGATGGGGTCAGTCTTCCGTTCCCTCTTGGGGTGAAATCACATATATGGTAGATAGAAACAGAAATCTTGAAAAATCTCTTCAAGAGCAAGGTCTTATAAAAATAAAACGTTATAAATGGAAAATTTGGGATCAAAATAAAGATCTTTCTCGGTTATGATCTAAGTTTTAATATCTCTGGGACTTAGCTTAAGTCCACAATATGTATTGTAAATGTATGTCTTGTCTTTTTCTTTTGTCGTTTTTTTTTTGCTGTGTATTCTGTTTTATATATTTATATTGTAATCGTCTACTTTTGATACCAATAAAAAAAAAAAAAAAAAAAAAAGGAAACCACATGAACTAGGAACACATGATCGCATAAGGATTAGAGCATACATTCCTAGTACACATGATTTCCTGATATGTATGTATATATGTATACATACAAAATAAACACAATAATATACATCTATCTATAAATACATTTGTTACATATATTTAATTTAAGTAAATATAAATAAAAAATAATAATATTTATACATACATATTATAACGATAAGCGAAAACAAGCCAAATATTGGAGCTTGTTCTCATTCATTATAATTATTATGATGTGATATTGTGAAAGGACAAATAAGTATAGATCAACCAGAAAAAGTTGTCTTGTCTTTCACAAGTCCAAGCTGAAACAAGGTCTTTCCAGAATAATGAAATAAAGTCTGGGCACCACCATGAAAATATATATATATAAAAAAATATATAAAAAGAAAGTACAAGTCTCACATATTTTATGAATAATTGATTACAGGAAAGTGATTGGAGATTACCTGTTAAAAAAACAATTTATTCATATTTCAATGTTTTAAAAGGCAACAATAACACACTATATACTTTCACGAGGATAGGCTTATTTGTATTGCCATGCCCCATCAGCCACTATATTGCAAAACCTCTATACAGCTTCCAGTAAACAGATTTAGGGCTTCAACTAGTGAGCCTTCCAGGTAGGAGGACCCACCGAGGTCTTAGACCTGCTCTCCACACTATCACTTGTTTACTGGAAGCTGTATAGAGGTTTTTGAATATAGTGGCTGATGGGGCATGGCAATAAAATAAGCCTATCCTGGTGAAAGTATATAGTGTGCTATTGTTTCCTTTTTTTAAAGACGAGAACGTTTTTGAAATATGAATAAATAGTTTTTTAACAGGCAATCTCTAACCACTTTACTGTAATCAAATATTCATAAATTGTATGTATTGGTGTTAAGCTCCTGGGAAGCTAATACATTGATTAGTAAATCTCACATAGCCTAACCTAGATAGTTTATTGTTAATGCACTCAACTTTTAAAAATGGGCTTATTGCAAGAATCACAAACTAACTGTCTTTGTTGTTTATACAATTTCTGGTCCAAAAAGTTCTGTGACAAGGGCTCTGTGTACCATTCTGTGAGTGTATGTATCATACTCTTATAACTCTCAAACCCTGCCTCTATATGTTTTTTGACCACATTCACTCCCTCAGAGGGAACTGTTTCATGGCCCTTTTGGTTGTGTCCTTTTTTTTGGGATGGCACCATTTATTTTGAAATAATGATAGCTCTTGATGATTAAAAAAAAATATAAGTTTCCTTTGACCCATAAAAGAATTATCTAAATCAGATTACTTCTCCTCTACATCCTCAAATTCATAAAGCAATAGCAAGTACAGGGCAAATCTTCTTGAATTCACTGTATGTTACAGATACGATTTATTTTCAGTTTCTACCTTTCAGGTGATTACTACAGAGATATTTTAATTTACCTCTTTTTATAGTAGCTTGGTGCAAGACAGCTCTAGGAACCTGTAACCCCGTAGCTGCATTGGCACACCTGCAAAGGCTGCGGCTTGAAATTCGGCTGCTTTACAGAGCTATTAAATTCAACCATGCCGCGAGTGACGGGCCAGAAACACAAGCCTGTAAACCCTATCGGCGCACGCAAGCTGTGAAGAGGCCGGCCGAGACGCGATCGCCCGTGACTATCCAAATCCATAATCACATAGTTTGACGCAGGCCTAACAGCCAATAGAAAGCAGGGAACAGCAATTAACACTGCGGGAAGGGGTTTTAAAGGGCGCCAAAACCGTAAATCATTGACTGTGCTGTAGCTGAGCAAGTGAACACACAGGTCTAGGCGTTGGTGTTTTTTTTTTTAGCATTGGAGAGAGAGAGAGAGAGAGAGAGAGAAGGACCTTTGTAAGTTTTTTGATATTTTGACCTCTAATATATTTAACCCCTAATTTACAACACACAAAATTACTGATATCATATAATTCCCCACATAGATTTATATGTACACATAGTTATACAGTATAGGAGTGAGGAGAGCTAGAGGTATGGAGAGATGGAGAACCAGGTCAGGTAGAGGAGAGCAGCAGGGGGAGGGATGTGCCCCCAGATGTAGGCACAGAAGGAGTAGGGCCAGAGGGTCTGGAACCTGATCCCAGGGGGGGAGGTAATGGGATGAGGGACCGGCCCCAGGGAGAGGACAGGGAGGCCAGGAACCCCAGGCACAGTTGGTAGGGCAAGAGGCTGTGGCAAAGTACAGGGCTCCCAATTATAGCTCAGAGGAGATGGACGTCCTCCTCAGGGAAATCCATGCCCGCTATTGGATCATAGTCAGGGCTAGCCAGAAGTCAGAGGCCTGGAGTCAGATTGCATCCGCTGTTGGTCCCCTTGTGGATTGCTAAGTGGTGGCGGTGAACGGGCTTGTGTACCTGAATGAAGCTGTGAGCTATACCATGTAGGGCCAGTGTAGGTGGGCAGGTGATAGCAGATAGGACAGACAAATCACAGTCGATTAGAGGAGTAACTTGCAACCCACTTTAGTATACTTGGCTTGCAAACCTTGTGGAACAGTACAGGCAGTGACCTAGCTAAATGTGCTGCAGTCCATAGGGTCACAGAGAGTCGGACACAACTTAAGGACTGAACAACAAATAATAAAATGTTCCCCTGGTACTTGTGGCAGTGTAATTTAGCCACTATTCGTTTTCCCAATGTAGATGTGATGAGCGAGATGTATATGCAATCATATATATATTCCAGGGTCCACATTGGAGCCTCTGTGAGTGAGGAAGGGTTAATATGGCATCTGTTTCATGTTTTTGTGTTGCAATTTAATCAGGTAGTGTGTCTTTAAGTGCTTTATGCATCTTACAGCAAGGCTTTTCATATTGGCATGTGCATGACCAATCCAACATATGATAAAATAACATAATTTTTAAAGGAATATTTAATCTGGTAGTGTATCTTTAATTGCTTTCTGCATGTTGCAGCATGGCTTTTCATATTGTCGTACAATAAAATATTTTTTAAAGGCCTATTTTTATTGGGGGATTATTGTGCAAGTAATTGTAATGCCTTACCATGCTTTTCCCATATTTTAAAGTCCACTGGTGTTTATATTGTCTGTAAACCCTTTGCGGTTCCTATTTGGAGGCCAAAATCTTTTTGCCTCGATTTGCGGGTTATGCGCTTGAACGCCAGGGCGTCTTTGGAATCTAGTTGCAATTTAATAGCGTGATTGGAATGTAACAGTTTACAGGCTTGACAGAACAAAGGATTTGTGTGCGCAAGTTCAAATTTGGACGTCCCGTAAGGTTTTTTTCGCCCTTGACCCGCAGATCGTTATCGGGTTGCTTTACGGGGCCAATTTAATAGCCGTAAAGTCTTGCGGGCTACATTACGGGCTACAGTTTTACGTGTTGAGGGAATTTAATAGGGCTGCAGGTATTCCTGCCTACCTACACTCAAGTAAGAATAGTCCACATGATGATGCTTTACATAAAGGTGATAGTCTTATGATGAAATAATATTGTATTTAGAATTTCTGTATAATTTTATTATCCCACTGTGCATTTCTCAGAAAACATTTTCATGTTGTTGATGTTATTTATGCCTTTTATCCTATACACACACTTTATGTAGTGACATATACAAGATATAAGCATGTAAGGTACAGACTGGACGAACATGCAAGTGACCGACATGATTACTAAATTACAAGCCAAGGCATAGACCCAGACCAGATACATGCAGAACAACAGCTAGTTTTAAGGACCAGTAAAGTGAAATAGAATTCTCTTTTGAATGTTTGATTTTATAATGTGTAAAATATTTTACACAGTATTAACTATGAACCCCTGTGGCACCCTAACTACTGCCGTGGGGGTCCTTAGGGACTACCATAGTTACTACCGCCTATGAGGGTCCATAAGGACCACCAGAGTCCCTGAAACTAACGACCCACATTACTTACGCTAAACTAATTACACAAAAAAAGAAATACAATAAATTAAATTACCAAAAATAAAAAATAATTAAATAGAAATAACTATTAAACAAACAAAATATATAAAATAAAAGATTTGTAATAAAAAAGAATTTATAAAAAAAATCTATGGGGGGAACATTGGTTATATTACACATTAAACTCCCTTGGATCATCCTCCAGCAATCATCCTCGATGCATTGGTCCTCAATCTTAAGCACAAATAAACAGACATAACCTTTTTAACCAATTCTTTCTTGAAGACACACTGAAAGGATCTCCACCTAAAAAATCCCCCTGCTCTATATAAAAAATAAACTACCTCTGAAGAGCTTCCCAATCGCATAACAGCTTTCTGACCACGCCTTTATTTTATATACTCTTTTTTTGGATTCTGATTATATCTAGAGGTCCCATAGGGGTCCATAGGGTCCCCAGTGTTAGGCGATTGTATAACTAAAATAAATGCTTTTCAATGGTGTTGGCTTTAACTTATAGTCAAACACTCTGAAAAAATATTGCAAAAACATGCTGAAAATGCCATCCGCCCACTGCATGAGTAGACATATAAGTAAGACTCTAGAAGTCTATGAGTGAGTGCTTTTGTTGAGCACAAAATATGTAGGGTAATTTGTTCTTCTGTCCTATCTGTTTCTGACCAGTTGTGGAGTCTGCTCAGTGCTTTTAATGTAATAAAGGATATCCTGATTTTAATTTCTGACTGCACTCATCTGTGTGTGAGTGCTGGCAACACAGGGGATGGTCCAGGGCAAAATGGCTGTGGTTACGATAGGGGGAACTGTATGCACTAAAAATGGAACTGAACTGGTTAATTGTTGACTGCAAACACATTTCATCAGTAAACAACATTCTGTATACAACAAGCTGATGGAATGTGCCCAGTTGAGATGAAGGGAGGGGTTTCCTTAACTTCTTCCCTGGTCCCAAGTTGTCTTGAAATAGCCCTGTCCAAGGTCTCGGTTGAGTGACTCCCAACATGTAGTTTCTCTCCCCACTGAAGTGGAGAATAAATAAGTTTACAGTTTCCCAAAATGTCCCCTCCACCTGGAAATCTTTATATACATAAACTCACTTCATCAGGCAGTACTGATTATAAGGACATAAAAGCACAAGAAGCAGTTTGAATATAAATTAAGGCTTGGTGTCAAAAACCTGAAAATGATGTAAATTACATTTGCAAGTAAACTAATTTGCTATGTGGTGCAATAAAAGGAGATAACAGGGGAAAATTTAATTGCTCTACAAAATTGCATTTAATCATAAGAAGGATAATGAACACTCGTTTAGTTAATCAGATTTGAAAGATTCAGCACAGCAATTTTCTAGTTTGTCATATAGACGAATGATGTGTAAAGACTGCAAGGATGTGTCTGGAAACTATAGAGAAAGTGTAACTTGGTTGTATTTCGTATAAGCTCTTTCCCTTTAGTATGATTAAAGTGAGAAAAATAGACAAAGCAAATAATAATTAGTTTATAGTTTTTGGGAAAAATAAACAAATTAATAAACATACCCTGTTAACGTTGTTTGGATAAAATCAATGTATGCAGTTACTTATGTATTTATTTAATCATATTTTTATATAATGTTTTTATCCAAGGATTTTACATAATTATAAAATAGTAAATCATTATTTTGAACTTTCAAGAAGTACATCACTAAACATTAGTAATAATTAGAGCGTACAGGTTGCCTTGGGTTTATTACTGAAATGGAGCAATGAGCCAGAGACAAAATCAGTGTCATAGAGAGATCAAGAAGAGCGATGAAGGTCTCTAACCTGTATCAGGGCGAGGAGATGGATATTCAAATGTTTCTTAGTTTAGAGTAATAAGGTGGAGTGTATTCCAGTGTAGAGTTACAAGGAGGGAGAAATACATCTATGTGGTTTGGGCTCAAGGTAGGAAATGGACTATAAGTATTGAGAGGAATTTACTGTAGAAATGTAAGTGAGTCCCTCTGATTAGACAATGTCATGAAGGTATTGGATTTAAGAAGTTACAAAACAGACCTGGGGGCTGAGATAAGAGTTTGAAGACCGATCTGAATCCTGAAGTTAATGTACATACTGAATGTAGAAGAGTGGTTAGAACAGATTTCAATACAAGGAGCAGGCAGAAAGGTTAGGCAGATAAAGGCCATTGACAAGAGAATACAAACAGGCAAGGATTCCAAGGCAAGTTGGCAGAGCTCTTAAGACAGGCAAGGATTCCAAGACAAGTTGGCTTTTGGGGCTTTTGTGTGAAGTTGTGTGCAGTGATCTTGGTCTGGCTTAGCACCTGGCTGTGGGAGGACTCTAATATCAGTGAGTCTATATAAGTGTTAGTAGGGATGTGTTCTGTTTGGTGTTTGCTGTAAGTGGTATGCAGTGATTTTGGTTTGGCTTAGCACCTGTTCAGACAAAACTTAATTTAAACAGGGTTAGGAGCAAACTTAAGAGCTGTGTACAGTGATCAGTTCTAGTGTAAGTGCAGTTATAGTGTAAAAGTGGGAGTTTAAAAAAGGGGGAGTACAAAGAAAAAAGTTAAACTAAAAAAATCAAGGGAGTATTATGTAGATTCATTTATTTACATACAAAAAGCTCTATATTTAAATATACTATATAGAATATTAACTTATATGAGTCAGCCCACTTAAAACCTCACCAACTTGGGGGAGGGGGCAGTGACTAGGAATAATGGAGTAGAAATTTTAGAGCAGGTAAGGGATGAATTAATTATTCTTGGGGCCGAGACGAGGGAAGGGTTAGTATAGTCAGTAGGGAGGTCATGGTAAGTAAGTCAAATCAAGTAGCATATTCTTCAAACCAACAAATATAAACAACCATACATGTATGTTTGCTAATGCAAGAAGCTTGGCAGGAAAGTTAGTGAGCTAGAATCATTAATGGTAAATGAGAAATATGTTACAGGTATTACCAAAATATGTGGAAAAATTCTTGTGACTGTGCAGTAAGTTTGGAGGGTTACAATGTATTTAGGCGAGATAGGCATAACTGTAGAAGAGAATGAAGGGATTATATGTATTTTAATCCTGATTTCTAGCCTATAGTCAGAGAAAATATTTGTAGTGCTAGTTATAATGTGTCCTTAGGGTTAAAAATAAATAGTGGATGTACAAATTCCCCAAAAATATTGGTAGAGAGAGCACCTAAATATGAGTGAAAGTCAGGAAATTGCTATGACAGATTGGAAATGCAGCTAAGCATGGTCAAGCTATGATAATAAGATATTTTTAACTACCCAGAAATAAACTGGTTAAATTAGACCAGTAGTATAACAAGGCCATCAGGTGCGATCTAGACAACTAAGTATGTTTGTCTACCTTTGAATGTAGAAATTGAATTACACCAAGCAAAGATATAGAATAAAATCATAATTTCTTAACTACTGGACAATATTTAATCATTTCATATTTTTGTTCCTTGATTGTTTTATAAAATCTTAAATATCAATACTAGTACATTTGCTCTTGTACTTTTAAGTATTTCACCTGCATGTAAAAGGAACATATACAGAACACTGACTCATCAAAAGATGACAGCAACATGACTATGGGATGCAAGGACCTATAATGACACAATGGATCACAGCCAGTGTGCCTGGGATAGAAGTTCACCTGTCACATAGCAGTAGCCACTTAGTAGTGACACATTGCTTCTTATACATGTGTGAGCATTAAATACTATGACCTAAAAGCTAACATTGAAAATGCAAAATAATTCCACAGAATTTTGAATACTTTTAAGGAATGCCATGTTTACTTTTTGTGATATAGTTGTGTTTTGACCTTGACCTTATCTCTTCCTTTTCATCTACAGTAATCAACCAGCAGCTAATACTTTCATTATTCATCTTCTCATGTCAAACTGTTTTATTTCAATAAAAAGTTTTACTCCAGATATTTGTATTTGATTGTGAAAAAAATTAGTTTGGGATATTTGGGATAAGAAAGGTTGCAATGGTATCACTAAACGAACGTCAACACCATGGGGTTCCATAAGGTATCCCTAGGAGTACCAAAGAGGTCCATATTGAACTCCCATAGTCTCTAACACTAAAGTACCAAAAATAAAAAAAAATATAAAAAATAAAAAAATTAAGGGAAGAGATATTGAAGGTATTAAAAGGGGGCAGTGGCTGGGGAGGGGGATTGGGGTGGGGAAGGGAGCTGCTTTACGCAGGGGTCTTTTGTGAGTGGTCCCCGGAGGTGGGGAAGAAGGTGGCTGAGTGAGTTCGCACCTCTGGGGCGGAGACAAATTTTTTTGCACTGACCTGGTGTTCCATTCACTAGCTCCACCACTGCACTGAGGATGTTAAAATTACTTGTCTTACCTTGTTAACACTTTTATATAAAACAAAAAAACAGTTATTTTAATACAAGTAGCTTTAATTTAGTTTAGCTTTGCAATTTGATGGTAACCTAATCAGCAGGACGAACATGGGACTTATGAAAGAAGAAACTAATTACTGTGTTTGGATGGCTGAACCAATGGAAAGATATTTAGAGAGATAAGGTTATAAGCACTATATAGTGAGACTACAGTTCAGTGGATTCAGCATTGAATAAGTAGTTGTTTTTCTGATTAGAGCAAAACGTTCTCTTTGCTGAGTCACCTATATAATTTCTTAAAGAGACACTGTCTCTCATTTCACATATGCTCATTTTATGCTGTAGGGAAAATAAGAGTATACTGAATGTTCATATTTTTCAACCTTATTAGAGGGCATACATGATGGCTCCAATCTTCAGAATACTGTATAAACATATACATTATAAAACTTTGTTTGAGACCTTAAGATCTCTTAGAATATGACTGAAATCTTTGAATGGGTAAGGCTATTCACTTTGTGATACCATTCTTTTTCGTTTGGTTATTAATTACCATGTGACCTCTTCTAAACCATGTGTTCTGTGATTTATATTTCAACTTCAGCTCAACTACTAGAGTATTTTCATCTCATCTGTATATAATAATACAGGGGGAGGTATAGTATTTTTCAACATAGGTTTATTAGAAATTATATTTTGCTTGTCATTTTGTGAAACATTTCTCTTTATATCTGTTCTGTGAAACCAAAAACTATTATCTTGTGTAGACTATACTCCTGAGGTCCCATGTTCCATGCTCCATCCAAGTCAATGTCTGGTTAATAGTTATAGAGCTTTGTTCCATCATGTACAGCAGTAAATCCATCAGTAGATCAAGTGTTAAGAGGTGAATATGTTTGCAACCCATCATCAATATGCAAGGAGAAATCATTTTGGTGACAGACCAACATTCATATTGGTTGCGGAACTCTTACTTTAGATATGGTGGAAAATGGGGATGTGCATATGTTGTGCAAAATATTTGCATGTGACTATAAAGGCCAGCTAACACCATACTCAAGAGATTGTCTTTGGATGACTGCAAATAAATGGACTCATGACACTAAATTCTGGGCACTCCTCATGTAAAGTTCTAGAGTGTATCCTGAAAAGAGGAAGGGTCTACATTGTAGTATTAGAATGCAACTCCACGGCCGCACGTAGTTGAGAGAGTGGAGGTTTGACCAGGGCTAGACATTAGATGGGAAATAGCAAGTGTGCAGAGGGTTAAAAGGGGCGTAGCAGAGGAAAGAGAGTTTTGGCCTGCGGGGAGGAGAGTGAGCCAGGCAGGGGCATCAGCCTTTAGGGGTTTAGTGTGGAACGAGGCTGCAACGTTAACTGATCTTCCCTCCCGCCCCCTTTTTAAGGTTGTGTTTTTGATGGGTAAAAAGCTCATGGTTTATGTATGAAGGTTTGGTTGAATGAGTTGTCACAGCCTGGGTGTAACGGGTCATGCTTGCCCTGGTAAGGTTGGGTACAGTAA
This sequence comes from Discoglossus pictus, assembly GCA_027410445.1. Taxonomy (NCBI): domain Eukaryota; kingdom Metazoa; phylum Chordata; class Amphibia; order Anura; family Alytidae; genus Discoglossus; species Discoglossus pictus. The sequence continues at coordinate 70,268,274 of CM050166.1, forward strand.
ACAGTTAATTATTTTAAGGAGTGGGACTCATGGGGGAATGGGGTTCCCAGTGTCAGTTAAGTGGGTGAGGCAACATTATCTACCAGAGCCGCCAAAAAAGTTTTAAGTTAAGTTTTTATAAAGTGTTTAATAAAAGGATGTGGCCAATTGCACCCCACATACAGCTATGAGTGTTTATTTTGTGTGGTCTTCAATTAATTGGAAATCGTTATGGGCTATGCCATGGTCATGCTACCTTACAGTATATTACATATTGTTTGCTCATTGCAAAGGGGATACATTTTTAGCAAAGTGACCCAAGACAAAATATAGTATACCTACAAAAGTTTTAGTAATATGTGTTATAGATTCTACAACATGGATTGGGGACGTCCTAGTGTGTCCATTTACATCGGAGACTGAGCAAACAGTAAAACAGGGATCTCAACCTGTAGGTTCAAAGCCAAATGTGTAAGCTCATCATATCAATAGTGTTACACTAATATATAGTCACATAGTTACAAAGCAATTGAGGTTGAAAGAAGACTTTCAGTCTATCAAGTTCACCCTTTTAAGATCTCCTCTGATCTGCCCAATGCAGATTAGTTGTTAATTAATTGATCCAGATATATTTTGCCATAGCCTTTATTACGCTACATACTTGCTGTGGTCTCATTCTCTGAAGTTTAGCTTTGTATGCCTCTTTAATTTTAAAGGCTGGATCTTGTAGTATAAGAACAGCAAAAATATACTATATATTTACAGGAAAACAAAATCTAGCAGAATTTATTTTACTGAATGTAATATTTAACAACATAATAATTATTTGAAAAATATGAAAAGTAACAGAGTTAAGGATACACCTGGATTCACTTTTACGGAAACACAGGAAACTGCAAAAATATAATGGAAAACATTTATATGGAAAGGCCAACATCACAGAACTTGTAGGATACTTGTATATTCACATGCCTGCGTTCGTTACAATCTTGTATCTTAATTTTTACAATATATTTGGCTATTATCAGGTAAATTATCATACAATTATGACATACACAAATATATCTTTCATACAAAGAAAATACAATTTAGGGCACATTTTCTTCAAACATATAACAAGACGCAAAGGTGTTGTACATGTGGACATTCAAAAAAAACGTAGAAAAGCACAAAAGTGATAGAAAACATAGCTAAGCAAGGCTAACATTTTGCCAACAATGATAGGGCGGTGGTGCAATAACTCTTTATGAATTTAGAGGATTTATGCGCTACTTCAAGCTTCTAAATACCTTTTTTGGGGGAACGGACATTTCACTCTATAAGATAACAGATATTAAAAGGGCATTTACTTGTGTTGAATCCAGTAGGACTAGTGAAGAAGCAGACAGCACCTGTTTGGATTATCCTGCACTGGAACATTCCTGCTCTTATGATGGAACAAGAACTCATGCGAGTGTTATCTCCGGCATTTGCTAGTTTATCTGCACAGTTAGACAGCATTTATCTTGTGAGTGTGTTTCTTAGGCTTCTGAAGAATTACTGTCCAATGAAAAAATATGTATTTAAAACTTTGAATATAAGAGCATAATTAATCTGGAAACAAGTAATAAACACATTTTTGTAATAAGAAAAAAAAATGCTGATGCTTCTGCAGGGCCCTGGGGGATCCCTGGAGGGAGGTTTACTTTTCTGGAGACCTATTGTTGCATCGTTTGATGGAAAGTCCTGCATCAGAGCCAGTGAAGGGAATGGGTGTGGTGTCAATTCCAATCTTATCATTCTTCAATCTTATCCAGTTATCTTCAAAGACTCAAGACTTCCTTCTGTCCCCACCACCCCACTGATAACAGCAAACACATATCCAAACATCCTGCCCTCAGGATGTGACATAACAAAAACAAAAAATGTCTTTTGCAAACATTTAAAAAAAAAACACAAGCTTTTGTGTGTGTTTGAGTTGCTCAGTCATGTCAGACTCTCTGTGACCTCATGGACCGCAACACACCATGGTGATACACTTGGCACAGATGCTAAAGTGGGTTGCCAGCTCCTTCTCCAGTGGGTCTCCTGGTATTCTTAGGTGGTCCCCCATCCAGGTACTGACCAGGCCCAACCCTGCATGGCTTCAGAGTGGTGTGACCTCCTGGTTCCCTGACTGGAATTGAACCCAAGTCGCAGTGGTGAAAGCACAGAAACCTAACCACTGATCACCAGGGAACCCATCTACAAGGTAACACAGCTGCATATATATATATATATATATATATATATATTTTTTTTTTTTTCTCAAATTGCAGTAGTCCTTTACATGTATATACCTAGCAAACGCTGTTTTAACCTGAGTAGCACCCTATGTGCTTTATGTATTTAAAAAAATCATTGTTCCCAAAGTAGCTCTGTATATAAAAAAACATGTTATGACAAAGATTAAAATAAGTTTATAAGTGAAACATCTTTCAGAGAAAATGTCAGGGACAACATAGTATATAATCCCAGCAAACGTGATATGACTGATGCTTGTACAGACTGCATCCCCAAGGGGTTACAAAGGATAGCTAGGCCAGATTTATTGATGTTAGTTGTCATCATTTATTAAGCTCACAATTTAACACACAGATACAGATAGACCTTTATAGAGATCCAATATATTCACAACTGTAACTGTACACAAAGAATAAAACTACAATCAAATACATGGGCTAAAGGGACTAAGAGGTGCAGAGCTGAAGAACTCTTGGAGATGTCACATTTTTGTACATATGTTGTATTGAAAAACACAGGAATAAATAGGTTCTTTTAGTGTTTTACCCAAAATGTTAGTCTTTAGAGGGTCTGCCCATGTGTGTCTGGATGTTGCCATCCCAACACTGTATCTAAACTGTCTTATAACCCTAAAGCATAGAAATTGATTGAAAACATAAACTACTCTATCAAATCCATATTAAAGTCTTGGACCTAATGTAGCTATTGTCCAAGTCCTATGTTGAAGCTAGTCGAATAAGTCACCATCTCTGCTAAGAGGCTAGTCCATATATCCTCTTAGAAAATTACATTATTTCTTAACCTTTCTGCTCTAACCTTCTGTTATTTTATTTCTTATTCTCTCAGTTCCATTGACGTATGTTTACATCTATTTTACTGATTACCATAATGTATTTGAATTTATCTAGACTCTGAAAAAATTCCAATTGCGTCTTTGCTTGAATTTACACATTTTAAAGGGACACTGCACATTGCACAGGGAATTAATACAAAGCATAATTAAGGAAAAGAGGCAGAGATACCGCTGGTGCAACCGGTGCATGGCATAGAGGCCCCTGTGCAGTGGCGGAGCTTGTGAATGGTAGGCCCAGATGCCATGAAAACATTTTTGGCCTCCCTGGGGCGGGGTACACATTTTATTTTGTGTTGGGCCTCTGCCCACCCCTGAGTCCCCCTCCTTTTATGTTTACATATATATATATATATATATATATATATATATATATATATATATATATATATATACATTATATCACATATATACTTGTGAGCGTACGGGCCGTTGCTCACGCTTGCGGGCTCGCGTAGCGAGCCCGCGGCCCTCGCGTAGCGAGGGCTGCGGGCCTCAGTTGCTGGGATGGAGCGCCGAATGTCCTTTGTGAATCAACCAAAAACTGTCTTGCAGCCCCAATAATGCAGAAACAAGGCCCATTTAAGCGTAAACGTGTTGTGTTTAACCTCAGGCAGAAGATAAAAATATGCAAGAAGCTTGAAAAAGGTGACACTCATACAGTGCTCATGAAGGAATTTAATGTTGGTTCGTCAACAATCTATGACTTTAAGGCTCAGTCTGAGAAGATAGAGGAGTTTTATGCTAAGGCAAAGAGTGACAAGAGCATGGAGAAGCGTCATACCCTTCATGCACTGGAAATTTAAAAGCTTGACCAGGCCCTGTATGAATGGTTTTTGCTAAAAAGGTCCGAGGGTGGTTGTATATTTGTATCCATGTTGCAGGAAAAAGTGAGATAATTTCATGAGAGAATGAATATTGAAAGTCACTGTTCATTTTCAAGTGGCTGGCTCACCCGATTCAAGGTTCGTCATGGCATCCGAAAGCTGGACTTGTCAGGTGAACAGAAATCAGCTGATTTTGAAGATACAGCTTCATTTTGTGACGTGTTTAGTCAATTGGTAGCAGAAAATCCCTTGACCCCAGAGCAGATTTATAATGCTGATGAGACTGGATTAATGTGGAAGTGTCTGCCTAATTCTACTTTGGCTAGTGGTATTGAGAAGGTAGATCACAGGTTCAAGCAAAATAAAGAGCGTATAACTGTGCTCATTTGTGCAAATGCATCAGGAAATCATAAGCTTAAGTTGTGTGTGATTGGCAAATTTGTTAATCCAAGGTGCTTCAAAGGCATAGCTAACTTCCCTGTAGATTAATACGCACAGAGTAACAGTTGGATGAACGCAGACATTTTTAACAAGTGGTTTCATCATTCGTTTGTTCCCAATGTTAAAAAAAAATTATGAAAGAAAGGAATACAGGAGAATAGTAAAGTAATGTTGCTCCTGGATAACTGTGGTGCACAACCTCCTGCTGAAGAGCTCATTCATGGCAACATTTTCATACATAATCTTCCAGCAAACATCACAAGTCTGATCCAACCAATGGATCAAGGAGTGATACAGAATGTAAAAATGTTCTACAGGCGTGACTTCATGCGGAAAATTACTACTTTGATGGGAAAATTTTAGAGTTCCAGAAGAAATCTCAGAGATGCTATCTACACTGTCAGGGGTGCTTGGGATTATGTGGCAAGTGAAACATTACAGAAATGTTGGACAAAGTTGTGACTTGGCTGTTATGCCTCCTCCACCGTCGACTTTGAGGAGGTTCTAATCGATTGTTCAGCTGTCAGTATCAGAGTTTATGATGAAATATGTGAGTTAATTGACTCTGCTAACGACAAAATTAATTTGTCTCAAGATGAACTCAACGACTGGTTTGCTGGGGATGAAGCTATTCCAATCACTCATACACTAAAGTCTGAAGAAATCATGGAAGGTGTTGAGAATCGTGGAAAAAAGAATGTTGCAGAGGAGCAAGAGAGTGATGATAATGACGGGTGTGAGGTGGAAAAAGTATCCTGGCAGAGAGCAACTGCAGCATTTGAAACTGTAATAGCTTTTGCAGAACAGCAACCTTTCTTCACTTCTCAGCATCTTATGCAGCTGCACATCAAAGGCCTCAAAGCAAGGTGATGTTCGTTCATTTATGCAGAAAGCTGGACCCAAGTCTACCAGTACAACCTCATCTACAGATGAAGATCCAAAACTAATCAGGTCCACTTCTCCTGATCGTGTTCCAGCTACATTATCAGCAGATCCTGACGATGACTGGTTTTCTGCTCCTGAAGGAGTCCTAGGAGAGGATGAGGCTGCTTGAGATCCTGATGATCCTGATGGGATGTATATGCAGTAAACTCTCTTTTTTAGTTAATTGAAGTTAATTGAAGTGAAAGAAATGTAAGGTTAGTGATGTTCACTAGTTTAAGGACTGCCGTTTAATATGCAGACTGCATTCAAAAAAGCAATTTTTTACAGTGTAATAAAACTGGACGGGAAAAATTGTTGTTAGTGATGTTCACTATATATATATGTTTGTATATATTTATATATATATATATATATATATATATATATATATATAAACACACATATATACACACATATATATATATATATATATATACGTATATATATATATATACAAACCTACATATATATATATATATATATATATATATATATATATATAGACACACAGACCCATATATATATATATATATATATATATATATATATATATATACAGTATATATATATATATATATATTTTGTATATATATTTTATATATATGTGAAATATGTACTGTGTGAGTTGATGTTAGATGGGGTTTGGGAAGTGCCTGCCCCTTCCTGGGGGGGGGGGGTAAATTGTCCTAGAAAAAAGTGCATTTGGTGCATCTGCAGAACCCTGAAAAGATTGTGTGCCAGTGAGGCAGGAAGGGGCATGGGGTTCACTTTCATTCTTATCCAGTTATCAAACTAAGACACTGGAATTCTTCCTATTCCCTCTTGCCCCACCACTCCCTCCACTAATAATTACAAACACAAATCCCTATTATCAAGCTCTTAGGGAAAAAATGGAGTCATAAAGAGAGTCTATCCCCATAACATGTATATATCCATAGCTTACACAGCTGCTAAAATTGTTACTTTCCTGTACTTTTTACTGTGAAAAGAACAAAACACTGTATCTGTAAAATGACACCCCCTGATTTATTTATGTCTGGAGATATAGTCTTGGGACTTGAACACAGAACTCTATGAAGTCCTACTAGTGAGATATAAAATGTTATGACAACTTTATAGGCATGCCAACTTCTCAAATCAGCTGTCATACTTGGCTTTCATCTCTTAATTTCATTCTAACATGATCTAATGTCACATTGCTAAGCTGTGCTAAATTTAAGGCACTTGTAAAGGTGAACAGGGGATGAATGGAATATGAAATGTGTGCCAGCACCTCAGTAATAATAGCATTTCCATCTCATTATCACTATCCGCATCCCAGTGCAATATAGTATGACACTTAAATAATATTTTGTTTGAGATTCATACATTCCGGATTTATTGTGATTTTACTAAGTGACCTCCATGACAGCTAAGTGTAACCAATCTCCCTCTAAATAATTAAAGTGGGTTCTTTTAAAAGTGGCATCGATTTGCTTTTGCATTTGTCTAACACATCAATAATCATATATTTTTTTAACGTGTAATAAATGTGCAAATTTGCCTTAAATAGATAATAATAATTATAAATAATGTTTGTATTTTTGCTACATTTTCAAATATACTTGCGCAACTACATAATCTTAACTATGAGTTACGATGAAACAGGAATGAGAGCACAAAGCATACATTTAAAGGTTCATGGAAGTTTCCTTGTTTTTAACTTTTTTTAATCTAACATATGCTGCCTATATCAGAAACACACATTACGTTGATTTCCTCTATACACAAATGCCCCAAACGCTCCCTACATAGGCACCCTTTACTAACCAATAGAAACACTTGCATTCAAGTATGTTTTGCTGAAGACTGAATACCTAGGTTTGGCAACAATGTTGTAGCTGCCTCTGATTAGTCTCAACAAATTATGAATTTTATGCTAATTTATCTTGAATTTTCTGGGGCATTTCTTCTCAAAATCAACTGCCAGTCAATTGAAGACATTTGCTAACTTTTGTTAAGTATATCTTGGGATTTTTTTCATGCAAAAAATGTTTGCATACACTACTGATTTTTCACTATCAGATGCATTCATAATCCAGGAAACTTCTATATACCATTAAAGAAAAGTCTCATAATTCACCTTTATATAAATAACAGTGCAAACAAAATTATACAGTATATATATATATATATATATATATATATATATATATATATATAAATATATATACTAGCGAATTGCCCGTCAAAAAATTACGGTCAGAAAATTGTAAGGCAGGTAATGCTGTTTGCCACACAATGTAAGGCTTTTGGTCCTCTGAGTACCTTCGGCGCTCATTACGAGCCTCTCTCCTGGTGTACTTTTGCTTGTCGGAGCACCTTTGGCGCTCATTGCAAGCCCCGCTTTTTCACTCATTGCGAGGCTCTATTGTATGTTTTTTAATCCGCTACTTGTATTTTATATATATATATATATATATATATATATATATATATATATTTTTTTTTTTTTTTTTTTAAATATTAATTAATTATTGAATTAAATAATAAACTAATATACTTTACCTATTTCTAATTAATATATACAGCATTTTTCCTCGCAATTTTTTTAAACTGCTACGGGTCTCGCATTGTGAATTGCATAATTGAGATTTCTGTCGATCTGTAGTCCCGCCGGTTGTAGGGATGAGCGCCGATGGCGCACATCTCCACCAGTGCAATGAGCGCCTTCGACGCTCACTGCCTAAGTCGTAAGAGGTCGTAGGGATGAGCGAGGGCCACAGTTGCAGCAGGCTCACTGCGCGAGCCTGCAAGCGTTAGCAACAACCCGCAACGCTCAGAACTATATGTGTGCTATATATATATATATCTATATATATATATATATATATATATATATATATATATATATATAAAATTTAACTTTATAAAGTATAAAAGATACAATTAAATAAAATAGTATAGAAAGCAGGAAAAATATATTTATCTCTATATTACAATAACGATAAATAATCTCTTCTTTAATCAAATCAAACTAGTCTGCACATTATCCCAGCTGTATCTTCTGTTGTAACAAATCCAGAACAACTCAGCAAATATGCATTGCTTCTTGAAAGTGTTTGAAATAGAAACAAATATCAAATTAATAATAATCCAAATTGTTCCTGGATAAACTGGTTACTTTGTAAGAGGCTATAAATGAATATATCCCTTATGGGCTGGCCATATTAATATGCTTTTCATATAAACTACCCCCTCACTCCATTATCTTAATATTGTCATCTACAGAAAATAACAGGGAATGACTTGTGGGATATTGTTAATCATCACTAATGTAATATTTGAAAGATGCTGTTGGAATATCTATCACATTATGTATCTCTGGTAATTTTGCTAAGAAATATAAAATTAAATCTGGTCGTTAAAAAGAGCAACAAAAAAAACTCAAGTCCATGAAATGGTGTGCTTTTCCACCACTCCAAGCATCGAAGTGGGTGCAGCAATTAGATGTGAGAATGCATCGCAATATTACAGCTGATTCTGCAGTGCAAATGGTCCCATATATACAAGGATAAGAAAGGTATATACATTTTAAGACAGTGCAAAAATAAGACAAGAAGGCACATTTGTATAAATACATTAGTACAGGAGGAGATAAGGGCCTTTCCCTCATGAGACCTTACAATCTAAGGGCCACATTCAATTGAGCTTTCGTGAGATCCGGGAGCCCGTAAGTGAGGTTGCAAGCTAATTTGCTATTCAATTGAAGTCTTTGAGAAGGTTCCGATCTGCTTCCGAGTTACCGAGTGCCTTGAGAAAATGGCGATGGTTAAACTCGTAACTTACAGCCTCCAGAAGCCTTTGATATTTCACTTTCACTGGGCTAAAATCGCACATTGCTTTTCAATTGCTCATTTTCCCCAAGCCTGTAAATGGCAAATGAAGGAGAAAGTCCTACGAGTGCTAGAGAGGACCCGCAAGGGGGTTAAAACCTATTCGTAGCACTGTAAATGCAAATAAAAAAACAATACTGCACTGTAAGTCTGAAGCTCGCAAATCTGAGTCTGAAGCTCGCAAATCGTCAGGAAATTAAATTAATTTTTATGTTTAATTTCAGGATTAAATTTATGTCGGGTATCAATGAGTTAATACATATCCGGCCACCCATATGGACTAGAACAGTATTGGCATTCATTTTCATAATTCTTTGGTTTTGATTGCATATCGGATCCCCGAACCTAATTGATTGACATGTAACCTCCATGTTTTACTGCTGTAATAATGACAGTCTCATTTTCTATTGGCTGATTCGAAATAGGCAGTTACAGGCTTGCTGAATTGATCATGTTCCCACCCTGAACTGCTACGACCCAGTGCATGGTTTACAATTTTGGCTTTGGGCCAGTAAGTTGCGGGCGTGAGCAATTGAGTAGCATCGCAATCGGAGACGAACGGGAGCCTGCAACACATTTGCAGACATTCGGCTGTCTGCAATCGATTTACGGGCTTGCCATTGAATATGACCCTAAGACAGTGTTGAGCAACAGGAAGTCCAGAAGCCTCATATTGCCCTCAGACACCTCTCATGCGGCCCTCAGCCTTTTCTATGGAGTGAGAGATCATGTTCCTCTTGAATAATACAGCAGCCATTTTATCTCTCCACAACTAGCAAAACACTTTCTTTTCCACTCTAAAACACACATCCACATTATCTATATCTCTATTACCAATTAACCACCTCTGCCTCTCTTCCATGGTCATTTTACGGTTTTTGCTATGCATGAAAGAATAAGCTAAACACCATTGTGTGGCCCTTTTTAAGAATTTGGGGTCCTGATATATGGCCCTTCAAGTTAAACAGGTTGCCTGTCAGTGGTCTTAGAGGACAATATTTTGTTGGTTACTGCAATCTCTGGTGTTACAGTATTTGCTTGTAGTAATTTCCCTGTGGTTTCAATCTGAGGAATTAGGTAGGGAAAAAAATTAGTGTTGTTTCTATAAATGTTATGTTAACGCAACAGGACCTAGTATGCATAATTAATATAAATGTTATTTGCATCTAGTATTGTTGACTATATGGCCCGCATTGCAAATCACAAAAAGGAAAAACAAATAGAAAGCAATATTCTCTAGGCACTCATAAGCTGTTACACTTAGTAGTTAAAATTAAGTTTCAATAAAATGTACATTGAATGAAAAAAGCGACACTATTAAAATTACACTGAAATACACTGAATGACATGCCTTTTTGCACTATAGGATAGTATACAGATTATTTTGCTTTCAATTTGTACATTTATTACAGTTTATTTTAAAATCTGGCCAAACAAGACCTAGGGTGTGATCAGTGGTGGAACTATATATATATATATATATATATATATATATATATACATATATATATATACATATATATATATATATATATATATATATATACACACATATATATATATATATATATATATATATATATATATATATATATAATATCTGAAGTGTAGGGTGTCACCCACACGCCCTGATGCACTACCTTCTCTCTCCTATTTTTTTCTCTGTCACCTCCTCCGCCTCGCTTGGTGCCTAGATCCTCCTCCCCATGGGCTCCCATTGAGAAGACTAGTGGTGGTTTCCAACTGGTAGAAAGCACTCAAGTTGGGGGCCAGGGAGGCCAGGGATTTGAGTGAGTAGGGCCAAGGTGGGACCATAAACGACACTACAGGAATATAACCAAAAACCTAATATAAAAAAATAGACCGTACTGGGGTCCTACAAGGAAAGCCCTGGTGCATTGCATCGCCTGCACCGGTGGTAGATTCACCAGATGGTTTGATTGTGACTATCCCTTTTTAGTTACTTGCCACCATTGAGTAAAACCACATGATGGCTCTATATGAAATATTATTTATAGGAGTAAAATCATGATCCGACAATTAAATGTGGACTAAAAAAGTATTTAATGCTAGATATAGACTGGCCGATAACCAGTAAAATTGGCATCACTTTCACCAACACCATAAAGCTGCACCGAGTTATTAAATAACAAGAAAAAAAAAAGTCAAAGCTTCAAAAATCCATTAGCATGACCTTTCCTCTTCCTGTAACATGTCATCAGGACTGAAATATTATCCCAGATGTCGATGGCACTGTATAGCACCAGAAATGCAGCTTAGGGCACCCTACTGCCTTGGAAAACATGCAACATTAGTCCTATGACTTATTGGCCTATGTAGAAGTACATCACTGTTTTTATTCATGAGTTTTTCTTTTCCTTTCATTAAACACCAGTAGAGCCATAGCCTAATTGTTCGAACCTCCTTATCCTCATTTGACATCATTTACAGCATTTTATTCCAATGTGCACGTCCTTGTCAGTCAGTGACCTGTCTTTCCCTCTATATATATAATTTGCTAGCTCAGCTGCCTGTGCAATAATAACACTGCCCAGTGCCAACTATTTCAGCAGTTAAGGTCATATCAGATTACCATCTGCAGTTTTCTTCTACTTGAAACTTTACGCTGTGTAAATTATTAAATTTTCTGCATCAGTAACATGTTAAATAATATTACTTACCAAGGAGAAAGGATTTGAGAACATTTGTGAGCTTATGGTCAGCGTAAGCCTTATTTAATTAAACTTTTAGGATTAAATAACTTTAGTTGGTGTTAGACTAATGGGATCATGAAACAAGTAAATCTCTTTTTAGATTTATATAGGATATCATTTTACTTAGTACTAAGGTAGCATAATATATTGCACATTTACACAGCAATCATATAATAGGATTTTATGTTTCACAATTGTATACAATTGATATTTTAGTAATTTATTATTATACATTATATTACAATTTATTTAATATAGCTCTTTGATAGTATATTATAATCACTGGGTGACATTAGAACACAATCATTGCTAAAGCTGGGAATCTGTGAGACTTGATCAAATAAAGGCTGCATTAAAGAGCTCTGCTGCCACCCACAAGGTTACAGACTCCTTGTAAGGGGCCAGTTAAAGGAGCAAATGTGTAGGGAAAAGGAAGAGAATGATCTGGAGGCAAATGGATGGAAAGAGCACATGCAAGGGGAGAAAAGATGGGCCCATATATATAAAAAGTGAGAGATTTAATAAATATAATTATATATTAATGAGTGGTAAAGATTAGAGAAAGGGGTGATGGGCTGAGATAAAAGATGCACGTTTAGGGAAAGTGTAATGGTAAAGGGAGTGATATAATGAGAGTCAGAGGCAGGTTGGTGGATGAAGGGAAGAGGAATGGGTCCTTTCCTGTTATGAGTACGCCAGCACACCACCAGCACAGGTGGCATCAGCGGGGGTGAGCATCCGCTAGATGTTACTGCCAATATTTTGCTGCCGATGTCATAGCCTTAGGGTTAGGGTTATGGTTAGCTAAAGGTTAGGGTAAGGGCAATGGTTTAAGCTTAGAAGTTGTGTACAATCTCAGCAGCGCTTATAAACTGTGTACAATTTCGGCAGCACCACCTTGAATCTCCTTGCTGCAACTGCTGCTGCCACTGCTGGAGTACTCATAAAAGGAAAGATCCGAGGAATGGAAAGGCGAGTGGGAGTGAAATTGTAAACAGGGGAAAAGAAAACATATTTTAGGGCATAGAGTAAGAGATAAAAGAAGAGTGTATGGAAATAATGTGGCTGTGAGGGTGTGAAATGTTTAAGCCATTTTTTGTCCTGTTGCCCTTTAAATTCCTGCTGTGCTCGGGCTGAGCGTTGTTGATTTTTTAGGAAATCTGCACCAGTGCACAATATGTACATGAGAGTTAAAAGTAAAAGTAGTTGTGTAATAAAGTTTCCAGTCCTTTCCCTTTTCAAATTCGCCAGCAGTGGCAGCAGCAGTGGTGGCGACCAACCACTAGATGGCGCTGCCGATTTTCACCATAGAGTTAGGGTTAGGTAAACTGTTAGGGTTAGGGTGAGGGTTAGTTTAAGGGTTAGGGTAAGCTTCTAAGGTTAGAACTTGCCTGAAATATCGTCATCGCTGCAAAATGTCCGCAGTGCCATCTAACAGCCACTTGCTGACACTGCAGCCAGCAGTGGTGGCAAATTTTAAATGGGACAGATCCAAGTTCCGGATCTATCCTGTTAGTGTGTTGCGCCTGTGTCCTTGCCCTGCGCCATAGCGCTGAAGTGGTAAAAAAATGTAGTGCAGGGAAAGAACTATTCCATCCTTCATTGTGTCGCATCTTGACATGCGGCACGTCGAAGAGGGAAATACGTTTTTTTGGCTGCACTACCTCCTGTTCACCACTTCAGCACTGTGACGCAGGGCACAGACACGCGCGCGCCATGCTAAAAGGAAAGGACCCAAGTTCCTCCCTCTATGGTATCAGACAAATCATCTACAAAACTGGCTAATAAATCTTCTAAAGTAGTGTATTTTAAACGTATGCTTATGTACTATCAACAGGCCAGGTTTTGAGGCTCTCTTAACTTAAACACAGGTTTCATAATCAGTCAGCTGGCAATTAACACACCTGCACTGGTATAAATATCAACAGATTCTGGCCTGTTAGTGGTCCCTGAGTACAGGTTTGGGAACTACTTTTCTGAATCAAACTGATATAGCACTTGAGAAAATAAATATACTATAAAGGACCTAAATACGTACCTGCAAATTGGAATAAAAATTACACCGGATAAGAGTTTACTGATATATTACCAAGGTATGTAATACCAAAATATATTAATTTTGACATTTTTAGTTTGAGAACAAATAGGTTGTACATTGTGAATTAGTGAATGTATTTTTGTTAAGTAGTATATGTAAAATTCAAGTAGTTGAAAGTTTAACTAGTGTGAAGCAATTGTCTGCTCATTTACTTACCTCGTTACGAGTGTATCAGAATTCCTTGGCCCTCATTCAATTGCAATTTGGCCAATTCAATAGGGCTCTAAGCACATAGCATATTTTTTAAAGAAGTTTTTAGTTAGTGAAAACCTTGCTTTTGGATAGATGCTTACTAACTAAAACTTCTTTAAAAAAAATATGCTATGTGCTTATTTAGAGCCCTATTCAATTGGCCACATCGCAACTGAATGAGGGCCCTTGTGTTTAGCTTTAGGGAGCATTTACAACATTTTAAAAGCATTTTTCTTTGATTTAGTATACAGATCGCTTTATTCTTGGGCCCTCATTCAATTGCGATTTGGCCAATTGAATAGGGCTCTAAATAAGCACATAACATATTTTTTTAAAGAAGTTTTTAGTTAGTAAGCATCTATCCAAAAGCAAGGTTTTTGCTAACTAAAAACTTATTTTAAAAAAATATGCTATGTGCTTATTTAGACCCCTATTCAATTGGCCAAATCGCAATTGAATGAGGGCCTTGGAGTTTCTGGGTTCTATTTAGAGAAGAGTAGCATAAAGAGACAATAATTTAATGGGTCTTTGTGTAGCTGAAGAACTAGTTGCTATGCTCTATAGAGAAAATAGTTGTCACTTACATATAACATTTTTGAAGAAAAAGAACAGCCTATAGGGGGAGTTCCAAGTCAGAAAACCGAATACAGAATCTATCCTCGGTTCACCTTTTGCTAATGCAAAATACATGAAAAATGCATATTTGGTAACTGGATAAAGGTTTTTAGAGCCTTTCTTTTAGAAAACATTAATAAAACACTAATCATTATAAATATACATATTATACAAAGCTATTCAAATTATAACAGTGTTTTTATTGTAAGGTTTCTTGAATATTCAAGTAGCCAACAAAGTCCAGGAATAGAGATGAATAATTATTACACTATACAGTGACACCTTTTTTTTTGGACAAACATTTAGGAGGGAAAAGCTTTTTTCATGCCAAAATCAATAATTATTTATCACCACAATGAAAACAGTCACTGTACCCCAAAATAGTCACAGTTTTACCCAGAAAGGTCACTCCATCCAAAATACTGAGAGGGGTTTCAGAAACACCCAGGAGAATAAAACATTTGAAATGAAGATGATTATATTATTTGTTTTTCCCATGCTTTGCTGTTTCATTTTTATCCCATCTATATTTCTAGTTACTTATGTGTTGCTTCGTGGTTACATTCATATTCCAAGACATATTTCTCTCGGACCTGTGCAGCCACCCTAGACGGCTCACTATCCTTCATATTATGCCTCCCTGATATACCTTTCCTGTCCAGTTTGCTGATATTTAGTGTTGTTTTTCTTGTCTTTTTTTTAACCTACTTCACTTCATATAATTTGTTCCCATGGAGGCCCATAGTGCGCAGGGCTACCTGTCGCAAGGAGGGTCTCTTGACCCTTTGGAAGCCCTGCGCATGTCTATTGGCTGGCCGGGGGGTATGGGCTATGGGAGTTGCTGCAGCATTAAGCCTTCGAGTTCATAGGTATATTGTAGGGGAGGTAAGTTAATTTTTTGCGACCTTATTATGGATGCTCAGGACATTTCGGAGCTGGATCGCCTGGTAGTGCGACAGGCCAGGGCTTAGGAGTCCAGCAGCCCTCTCCTTACAGCAACGTGAGAGAGAGTAGCATGGGTGCTGCAGGTGTAGACCTTATAGTCCAGGCTGCACCTTCAGAGACACCACTGAGTAAACTCATTCTCTCAAACGCTCTCACTCCACCAGCCGCACATCCTCGCAAAAGTGGCGGTAAGGGCCCTGCAAGGGCAAAAGGAGCAACTAAGAACCCAGCTGTCCCCAGGTTGGTTTAGTGCCAGGTCCAGTTGCCGTTGCCACTGTAGTGCCTGACTGTACCTCTCAAAGTTTACCACAGGGTGTCAGTGGCCCTCGGGCCAGAGTGTCCGCTTTGAGGAAGACATGCACGGACATAGAGAAAGAAGTGGCCAAGGTAACCAGGCCAGGAAATCAACTACAAGGTACAGTCCTCTTTCTTTTGCTTTGGCTATTCCTAGAACGACTTCAAGGGCGCTCCAGACTTCCCTGCCGCCCTTTAGGAATACCAAGTCTGTAGATGACAGCAACAGACAGGGTACTAATACGGGACAGATTCCTCTGCCTTACCCTGGCAATTTCGGACTTGCTGACTGTGACAAACAGAGACAGGATCTGGGGAACCTAGGCAACCCAATAGGGTCAGTGGTGATCCAATAGTGTCAGTTACGGTTCCTCTTGCCTTTTCAGACATTCAAGGGATATGTCCGGTCTCGTAGCTGCAGATCCTGCAACTGCAGCTGCGATTGTTCCAGCTCTGATCGTGACCTGCAAAGGATGACCACGACAGTCACAAGGTGAGTGTTCACAAGCAACACACACACCTTATGGGGGTGGGGGCCATCAGGAACAGGGACAGTTACTATCAGGGCTGAAAGGTTTGTTGGGGGTCATAGGGTAGCTCTGTCTGATAAGGAAGTAGGAGAATGGGTAGCAGGGTTGTCAGCTAAGGCATGGTCCTCCGCTTCTGCAGCTAGTGAGCATAGGACAACGCCATGTGAGCGTCGCTCTTCAGGGGTGGAGAGGGCGGTTTCTTGTGCAGCTGAGCCATTGGGTGGGCCAGTGCCGCGGGAGGTTTCCAGGGTCTTGGATGATTCCCTGAGAACTACGGCAGTTTGCGCTCTAGACAACATATGAGAATGGAGTTCATTGAGATTTTCTCTCTCCTGCCAGTTTCGCGTGTCGCAGAGTCAGTGGGAGAGACAGACGGCAGTCTTATAGGTGTATACTAGGTACATTCGACAATTGGTTGCAGGCCTTCTCTATTCTGGCCTGCACCATTGGTGAAAAGTTCCCTTCTCAGTGTTCTGATCTCTTCGTCTTTCTGGAGGAGATTAGAATCGCTTAACGGACATACAGTGGTATGGCTTGGTGGAAGTATGACGAGGACTTCCGCCAATGCATGGTGACCAGGCGTCACATGGCATGGAGCGAGAAAGTGATCGCGTATTGGATTAATGTGATGACCCCGATGCGTGCTACACTGTCCTTTCGGACTGGGGGAGTGGAGGCAGATCCCCCACCCCATCAACTAGTACGGGGCAAAAAGTTTGCTATGCCTTCAATGAAGGGATCTGCAAATTGTCCCCCAACTGCAGCTTTAGGCACGCCGGCTCCAACTGCGGCAGGGAACATTCAGCGGCCAAATGAGGAAAGCAGAAGGAGGACACCCGACTTAGCGAGCCAACAGGAAAGGGATACAAACACAGTATAAGAGGCGACCCACATTCTCGCTGCTGCTACTCATAACGGGGATACTGAAGGAAGTGTGTTGCTCCCGTTACAAGACTTTACTTTTCCGTACAGCCTTTTCCTGGGTTTTGTTTTGAGTATTTAAAGTCGGAGACCAGGTTGCAGCTAGCAGGCAAGGTCCCGTTCCTGCCCATTGGCGTTCACTTGACCGAAATCAAGGCTGGAAGTGTTTCTGTATGAATGTAAGGAAGGGGTTCAGTGGACCTTGGATATTTTTTTTGAGGGGGAGCGCAGTAAAGTAAAGGGTTCCTGCCCTGCTTAGTGGCGGGTTGGGGAGTTGCCCAGGCTAGGGGTATAATTAAAAAGGGGCTTTCCCCTACCTCTTGGGTGGGTGCAGCGCAAAAGTAGGTGAGCCCATGAGTGTGTGCCCAGGGGCAAGAGGTTGCTGCAGCTGGCTGGGCTCCTCCCATTTGTTTATATATACTGTATATATGTTTGTAAATAATAAATTGGTTGTGGCCCGTTGGTTCCCCATATTGGTTTCAGTGTCCATTATTGTATGAATGCACAGAATGGATCCTGCTGGGGTCATGGAGGCCCGTAGTGCGCATTGCTCCCTGTCGCATGGAGGGTCTCTTGACCCGGCAGAGCCGTGCACATATCTATTGGGCGGCCGGCAGACGCAACATGTACTACCTCTGTTTAACCATTTTAGCCAAAAAGAACCTCAAGATTGAAAATGCACATTGGTGGGAATCTAGTCTGCCATAGCCAAAAGGAAAACACATTTTAAGAACCAACAAATAAAGTACTTATTATGCATGCTGTAAGGAAGTTGACCATAGAAAGAGAGGGCAGAGATAGAGAGCACAGAGAGACAGAAGGCACAGAGAGAGAACAAAGAGAGCACACAGAGAGAGGGAGCACAGAGAGACAGAAGGTAAAGAGAGTGCACAGAGAGGGCACAGAGTGTGCACAGAGATTGACAGAGCACATAGAGAGGGCAGAGACAGAGGGCACAGAGAATGATAGAGGGCAAAGAGAGCGCAAATAGAGGATATAGAAAAAGACAAAGGGCACCAAGAAAGGGCACAGAGAGCGTACAGGGAGGGCATAGAGAAAGACAGAATGCACAAAGAGAGACAAAGGCCACAGAGAAAGATATAGGGTATGGAGAGAGAGAGAGAGACAGAGGACATAGAGAGAGAGAGACAGAGGGCACAGAGAGAGGGCACACAGAGACAGAGGGCTCAGAGAGACAGAATGAACAGAGAGATGGCACAGAGAGGGAGACAGAGGCCACAGAGTGATAGAGGGCACCAAGGGAGGGCATAAAGAAAGACAGAGGGCACTGAGAGAGTGCACAGAGAGGGCATAGATAAATATATAGCTGAGAAAGTCTGTCCACTATTCAGTCACTGAGACTCTAAGTTCTACAGAATACAGTGTTCATTATCAAGCGCCAGTCTCATAAGTGGGTAGCCTGCACTACTGTAGTTTAGGAAAACAAATTTAATCAAATATTTGTTACATAGATAAACTATTAGCAAAAAAGCCACAGAAGTAAAAACATTTTTTTGATTTTTTTTTACTTTAGCCACGTTCTGCTTATGTCGCTGCCTTCTGGCTTGGAGGCGGAGGTAGTTTTCTGTATCAATTTCACAATGCAGCAGTAGAGAAAGGAGTTAGATATGTGGAATGGAGAGATTTGGGGTATCATTGGTAAATTAATTCAGCTTTTAAAAGGAAAGTGATTTTTAAATAGCAAACAGTGTTTTCACTGCCCTATGCCCATCATTTCATGCATTGAACAGGGAGGACAACAAGCATGTCAGACTCTATACTAGCAAATTCTGCTAAAAGTAAGATTTTGTTTTTCTAAAAATACTTTAAACTCTTGGCTAATTTAGCTATATTTTGTTAGCTTGTTATATATCTTATAAATGTTAATTCTTTTCCTCACCAACAATGGCCCACTGACTGAAAATGACTTAACCTTCTTTTAACCAAAAAGCTAACATATGTTTCACAAACTGAGATTTTATTAATTATATTTTAGCAATAGTTGTCTCACAGCATCTCAAAAAGGTCTGCCAGAGAGGTCAGTGGGAACTTGTAGACAATGCAGTAGACCATTGTTCCCAGACAAAGGTCAGTAGTATGTTACCATATACAGTAGATGTCATTTGTTTATTGTACGTTATTGGAATATGATCTTACTACAAAACGGTTGTATTTTCCTCTCTGCATCACAGCATTTCATTGCTAGGTAACAACTCACAACAATCCATAGCTGATGTTTCATACCATGGGGCATAACATTCTCCCTCATGCACCAACTTGATTTTCTGCCTGGAGTTCATAATATTTACTAAATACACTGAATGTGGTAGTTTTGAAGATATTTTAATACAGAAATATAGATTTGGCAGCCGAAAAGCACCAAAAAGGACTATCTGGTCTGGCCATTCTATTTAATAAAATATTTGGCTTAATTAAGCCTCAAAATATCCCAATTTTACTTAAATTCCATAACTATGTTTGACGCTACTACTGGAAAGCTGTTTCACTTTTCTACTACCCCTCCTGTAAAGTACTACTTTCTCATATTATTGTGAAATTCCACCATAACTTCTTGTATCTTCCTACTGCCATCAGTACAAATGTGAAAGGTGAAAAATATATTACTTAAATATATGTTTATAATGGACTGTTAAGTGTCAAATAATGATGAACATTCATGATTTTCTATTATTTGGTGCTATACTGTCTCTTTAACTGCTGCTTGCAATGGTTTTAAGACCATCTGCGAGTGGTCTTTAGTGCACGTAATATTTTTGGTGTAACAACACTGCCCTATTTTGTGAGTTATCTGTAAAGTGTGATTAGAATATTGTTTTGATAGGAAATTCTAACAAAGTAACTTGTAATCTTTTGTCAGGTCAAAAATCAATTGACACCTTTACGTAATTTTCGATTCAGGCTTTTCGCAGACACTTGTAGCAGTTCTCTTGCAATATTTCCGGGAGGGGTGATTAACATAGCTAGGTTGATTTACTTTGCTCTTAAACATGGTTTAATCTGCAAAATAGGGGATTAGAATGGAGGCCAATGTAGGTATGAAACACATTTTTATGAACTCATAGACTTTGGATATATTCACTAAATTGAGAGACCTGCTTCATAGAATAGAGAGATCTGCTTAATAGAATAACAGAAATGTATGTACATGTGTAATAATACTGTATCCCACTCAAAGAACACCCACCTCTTACAGACCTCAACACACCTCCTCCCTGATCTCTCTGACCTAATAAACATCATCCCTTCTCTCACATTACAATATCATAACTCTCTACTCACATCCCACACTATCAAACATATAAAGTTTCCTTCATCATCTTAAAATATGACCTCCACCTTCATATGAAATATTGCACAAACTACTTCTCCCCAAGGTGCAAACGCTCATGTACATCTTTTTTTCTACATACTTTGAAATGGATCAGGATGACTATTAATATGGGACAGAAATCTACACATGTTTAAAGAATAATATAGTATATAGCACGTGTGTATGTATATGTGTATATATATATATATATATATATATATATATATATATATATATATATATATATATATACTTCTTTATTCCATGGCACATACATTGTTAAATTACACTTTATTCTCTGTTCATTAACATATTTAACTTCTGGTTCTGGCTATAGTAACAGGTAGCATATTTAAGAGCTTTACATGATTCATGAAAAAAACATTTTACACAAAATATATTGTACTGTATTGACTTTAAGGAAAGTAGTGTAAAAGACAAAGACGTATGTAAAAATACCACCCTTTGTAAAAAAAATCCCTGGTCTGCAAAAAATACCCTCCTGGAGAATGTGGATATTCAGATACAGGCCAAAATAACAAAACCTCAGACTTGCTCATTCAACTCACAATATTATGCATGATTACTCTTACAGATACAGTGCCTTGAAAAAGTATTCACCCCACCCCCTTGGCATTTTTCATGTTTTGTTTCCTCACAACCTGGAATTAACATTGAATGTATGAGGATTTACATAATTTAATTTACAGAACATGCCCACAACTTTGAAGATGTTTTTATTTTTTTTTTTTGTGAAGCAAACAACAAATAGGACAAAATAACAGAAATAGTCAATGTGCATAACTATTAACCTCCCTAAAGTCAATACTTTGTAAAGCCACCTTTTGCAGCAATCACAGCTCCAAGTCATTTAGGATAAGTCTCTATGAGCTTTCCACATCTTACCACTGGGCTTTTTGCCCATTTCTCCTTGCAAAACTGCTCCAGCTTCATCAAGTTGGATGGTTTGCACTTGTGAACAGCAAACTTTAAGTCTGACCACTATTGGATTGAGGTCTGGGCTTTGACTAGGCCATTCCAACACATTTACATGTTTCCCCTTCAAACACTAAAGTGTTGCTTTAGCAGTGTGTTTGGGGTCATTGTCCTGCTGGAAGGTGAACCTCCGTCCTAGCCTCAAATCACGCACAGAGTTGTACAGGTTTTGCTCAAGAATATCCCTGTATTTAGCACCATCCATCTTTCCCTCATCTCTGACCAGTTTCCCAGGCCCGGCTACTGAAAAACATCCCCACAACATGATTCTTTGGGTGATGTGATGTGTTGAGTTTGCGCCAGACATAGCGTTTTCTTTGATGGCCGAAACGTTCAATTTTTGTCTCATCAGACCAGAGCACCTTCCTCCATACATTTTGGGAGTCTCCCACATGCCTTTTTGCAAACGCAAAATTTGCCATTTTGTTTTTTGCTAAAAAGTAATGGCTTTCTTCTGTCCACTCTGCCATAAAGCCCAACTCTATGGAGCGTATGGCTTATTGTTGTCCTATGTCCAGATACTCCAGTCTCTGCTGTGGAACTCTGCAGCTCCTCCAGGGTTACCTTAGGTCTCTGTGCTGCTTCTCGGATTAATGCCCTTCTTGCCGGTCCGTGAGTTTTGGTGGGTGGCCGTCTCTTGGCAGGTTTGCTGTTGAGTCATGTTCTATCCATTTGGTTATGATAGATTTGATGGTGCTCCTGGGGATCATCAAAGATTTTTTTTTTTTTTTTTTAATTGATTTTTATTAGACAGGTCAGACATATAACATAGTACACCAAAAACATTAGAAGTGATAAATAGGAATTAACAATAAACGTATTTCACATATTTGGTTTCCAGTGTGTCCTCTGCCTGTCCAAAACTCCTCTCCCTTTTCCGTTTTTCTGGTATTATAATAGCTGATATTAGCTTTTAAATAACTTAAGGCTAACGAGAAAACTATATTTAATGAAGTCCCATAACTATGGGAAAAATATGATGAACTTGGATTCCTGACCAACTGTTGTTTTGAGCTTGGTTGGTAGCATCTAATAGAAAGATTATTCTGTGTTTAGGTTACTGTGTGGGCTAATGACGTTGGGTAAATTAAGACCACTACTACTATGGATCCCCTAATAGCTCCTTTGTAGGGAGAAGTGTCACTCACCCTATTCATCTGCCGCGTCTTGTCTCCCAGGAGGCCCAGCGCTTGTAGTTATGGTCAACCTCTGCGGACAAAACGCTCATGGATCGAACGAACTCAATTTTGTTTAAGACTACTTCAAATGTTGGGGTGGGTGATTTCCAATGGGCGGCTACTACTATCCTAACTGCTAGGAAAATTTGGTTAGTTAGGAATTGTTCTGAGTTGGACATCCCTTCTACCGGTAATCCTAGGATGGCCTCTTCTGGTCTCATGGGATAGCATTGACCCCATAGTTTCTCCAGGGTTTTGTAGGTGTCCACCCATGTGTGTCTAATCATAGGGCATTCCCATAATTTATGGATTAGAGTCCCTTTTTGGTTGCAGCCCCTTTCGCATATGTCACTAATTGTCTGGTTCCCTATGTGCATTCTTACTGGGGTTAGGTACCACCTCATAATAACTTTATAGGAGTTTTCTTTCATAATTACGTTAAGTGATGTGTTTTTGGCTTGTTTCCGAATACTATTCCATTGGTCTCTGTCTAAATTTATGTTGAGGTCAGCTTCCCATGCTGATTCATAGTGTAATTTAGGGGGAGTGACTAAATCGCTTAAATGGTTATATATTGTGGAGATGTTTCCTTTCCCTCCCGGGAATTTAATGCAACATTTTTCGAATAAGGATATATTTTGCCCTCCTTTATTCTTAGTGATGTGATTTAATCTTTGGTTTATAGCGATTAGGTTAAGCCATTCCCCCGGAGGAAGGGGTTTGTCTTCTAGGAATGCGGTGGTGGACCATTTTTGATTAACAACCGGTAAATCTGCCGCAATTGAGCAATTATTATCAATCCACCATCTGTATTGAGCATTAGAGTTTATTTTGGGGTTAGTTGAAAGTGGCCATAGAGGGCTGAGCCCTGACTCCTGGCCCAGCAGTCTGTTCCTCTTATTTATATCTTTCCATAGGGAAATTGAATGCCTCACACTTGATGGAATTGATTGGGGTAACTTGAAGCCCTGCTGGGTTGAGAGCCATAGTAACTGACGCATGATTAAATCATTGGACCCTAGTATGCGTTTTTCTAATTGAACCCATACCGGGGGGGAGTCCCTGACATACCACTTAACTAGTTGTGCTAATCTAGCAGCTTTAAAGTACCTGGAAATCCGAGCCCACCATCCTTCTTAGTCGCAGTAGTTGTTTCTCTGTTTATTCTAGGTTTTTTATTGTTCCACAGAAAACTCATTAGTAATTTCTGTATTTTTTTCAAGTCTATCGCTAAAATCGAGATAGGTAAGGTCCGAAAAAGGTAGAGCAGTTTGGGGAGTACGTTCATTTTGACAGCATGTAGCTTTCCTAACCACGAAATCTTTAGTTCTGACCACCTGTGCAGGTCCCTAGTTAATTGTTTAAAGAGGGTTGGGTAGTTTGCTTCATATAGGGTCTTAGTTGATTTTGTAATTTGTACGCCTAGGTAGTTGATAGAATTCGGGGCCCATTTTATTGGGAAGTTATTGGCTAGTAGTTTTTCCGTGGTGGGAGGAAGTGATATATTAAGGGCTATGCTTTTACTTGTGTTAATTTTGAATCCTGACAGTGGGCCAAATTGAGACAAAAGTTTGAATAGATTAGGTAGACTAACCAGGGGGTTTGATATTGTTAGTAGGATATCATCGGCAAAAAGGCTAATTTTATGATCTGTCGGGCCGACCCGTATACCCGATATGTCAGTGTGCTGACGAATGGCAATTGCTAGGGGCTCTATACTGAGGGCGAACAGCAATGGTGATAGAGGGCACCCCTGTCTTGTCCACCTTGTGATGTTGAATTTTAGTGAATTGTGTCCTTGGTATGTAACTTGTGCGGTTGGTTCCGAGTATAATGTCGCGATGCTTCGCAGAAAACCTTCCGGAATTCCGAATTTGTACAGTGTGGCGTTCATAAATGTCCAATCTAACCTATCAAATGCCTTCTCGGCATCAAGCGCCAACAACATAGCGCGGCCTTCATTACTTTTGGTTATGTCAATAAGGTCAACAATTTTTCTGGTATTGTCTGGCGCTTCTCTCCCCTTAATGAACCCTACTTGGTCTGGATGTACCACTTCAGGTAACAGATTCGCTAGTCTTGACGCTAAGATTTTGGTGTATATTTTTAAATCTGTGTTGATCAGAGATATTGGTCTATAGCTAGCACATTGGGATGGGTCTTTCCCCGGTTTAGGAATCAGTATTATTTTAGCTTCTAAGAATTCCGGTTTAATTTTTTCACCAGCTAAGAAGCTGTTAAATAGCTTATGTAAGGTGGGGCTAAGTAGATCGCTCATATGTTTGTAGTAGAGGTTGGAATAGCCATCTGGCCCTGGGGCCCCGTGTGCCTTTGTGGATTTGATCACATCCTGTATTTCTTCGACCGAGATGGGCTCTAAGAGTGATTTAGCTTTGATAGAGTCTAATTGGGGTATATTTAAGTTATTTAGTGTATTTTCAATTTCTAGTTTGTGGGTTGGGGTGCCTGATTCGGGTGTTTTGCTGTAAAGGTCCGCATAAAATTGTCTGAATTCGTTTACTATTTGATCTGGTTTAAAAACTGTCTGCCTATTTTTGGTGATTATTTTGGCTATGAATGAGTTTGCTCTTTTTTCTTTTAGTCTCGTGGCCAGCATTCTATCGGGCTTGTTTGCGTATCTGAAGAATTTAGCTTCAGTTCGCTGTAGGATATTGACCATTTTCCCTCTTAAAATAGTGTTTAGTTCTTGTTTGTAACTTAGTATCTTCTCATGGGTATGTCGTGATTTATCTTTAACAAATAGTTTCTGTGCTTCAGCAATTTTCTGGTTTAGAAGTAAGATTTGTGCTTGGTCTTTTTTCTTTTTGATTGAACTAATTTGTATACAGACTCCCCTGATCACTGCCTTGTGAGCTGCCCAAATTCCATCTATGTCTATCTCCCCTACTGTATTGAGGTCAAGATAATCTACGATTGCAGTTCTGACCTTATCTCGTGTGATAGGGTCGTTCAGTATACTGGGATTTAATGACCACCTTGGGTTATTTCCTTTCGGTAGGAGATTATTCATGGAGATTTTGACTAGATCGTGGTCCGACCATGCTATGGGGCAGATAGAGGCCTCAGTTAGGTTCCCTGTAACGTTCTGTGGGATCAGGATATAGTCTATTCTGGAGAGCGAACCATGTCTGGCGGAAAAAAATGTGTATTCCCTTTCTGTGGGGTTCATGTTTCTCCAGGTATCAATCATGCAGTTTGATTTTAGGAGTTTTTTGAGAGCTTTGGTCGCTGTGGGGATTTTTTGTGAACCTAAATCGTTTGACTTGTCTTTGAGCGGGTCTAAGACCGCGTTCATGTCTCCTCCTATTATCTTAAGTCCGTCTTCCCAGCTATCTGTGAGTTTCTGTATTTTTTGAAAGAATGGCGTTTGATCTGTGTTCGGGGCGTAAATGTTCAAGAATGAAACCTTACGTTCGTGTATGGTCCCATGTACTGCTAAAAACCTGCCATCTTTATCTGTTTGAATTTTACTTAACTGAAAGTTGAGTCTTCTGTGGAACAAAATCGTGACTCCCTTTTGTTTGGTATCTGCGGTCGAATGGAATGCCTGAGTAAAGACTCCCCCCCCCCCCCCCAATATTTTGGTAGTGCTTGTTTTCTAAAGTGAGTTTCCTGAATCATTACGATATCAAGATTTAGTTTTTGGTAATTTCTCAAGGCTACCCCCCTCTTGATTGGTTCGTTCAGACCATGAGCGTTGTGTGACGCAATGACAATGTCCATATTTCTTATTGAGGTGTATGACCCTTTGGTGTGTCTAAATGGCTATCTCACCTTTCTGGAAGCCTGTTACTTCGTTATCCTGTGCCTCCTGCTGGTTTCCGCCCGAAGACTGCTCAGCAGCTGGCTGTGTGGGAGAGTATCTGCTTATATATGTCCTCAGCAGTGCAGCTCCACACTCTCTCCCTCCAGGCTTCCAGGGGGAAAAGTTCAGCTGGGTAGGGATTCCATGCAGGGGACTCTTCCAATTTTATTGTTTTTTTTAAGGTAATTTTGGGATCAATTTGTTCCCCTAGGTCTTCTGAGTTTAGTGATATTGTTTGTTGGTCACTCAGGGCATCTATAGGGGTCGATTGTCCCAGATTAACCCAGGCCTTAGCTGGAGCTCTTGCAGGACATGTCTTTCCTCTCCAGCAGCTTAGCCACACCCCCGATCATCAAAGATTTTGATATTTTTTTATAAACTAACCCTGACTTGTACTTCTCAACATTGTCCCTTACTTGTTTGGATATTTCCTTGGTCTTCATGGCAGTGTTTGGTTAGTGGTGCCTCTTGCTCAGGTGTTGCAGCCTCTGGGGCCTTTCAAAAAAGGTGTGTATATGTAATGACAGATCATGTGACACTTAGATTGTCCACAGGTGGACATCATTTCACTAAAGGTAGTTGGTTGAACTAGAGCTTTTTATGGGTTTCATAACAAAGGGGGTGGATACATACGCACATGCCAATTTTCTGTTTTCTATTTCTAAAACATAGTTTTATGTATATATTTTTCTCATTTCACTTCACCAGCTTAGACTATTGTGTTCTGATCCATCACATAAAATTCAGATTAACAAAACATTGAACTTAAGGCTGTAATGTAACAAAATAGGTAAAAAGTCAAGGGGGTGAATACTTTTGCAAGGCACTGTAAGGGTGAGAGACATTGGTTTCTACATACTAACCAGATCTGAGAAGGTGGAATCCTAATTCACACTCACCTCCTCCTCCACCACCCCAAAGCTAAGAACTTACTCATAGAACCTGGCTAGAGAACGCAGGTATATGTGTGAGACCTAAACAAACTAGAATTTAAATGTAATGTTTTGCAATAAATCCATAAGTTTTTGCTATAAATCCAACCATGGCCATTGCCTTCATAAGACTCAGATGTAACAGCCAGCTGTACATGTCTAAGTAAATGTGTAAATGTGTTATGAGCGTATAAATACTGTTGAGACTTTATGATACCCTTTGATGTATAGTGATGTTATCCTCTTTGACGTGATCAGTATCCAAGGAGTATCAGCATTCAAGGAGCATGTCCACATGGGTGGCAATGTGGCTTAAAACTTCTGGTGAGCATATTACATTATGTGGGTTTTGTGCTGAAACAAATGACAACTGGAAACCTTAAATCAGATACTTAAAAAAACATTTATATTTTCACAAATGAAAAATACGTAAGAAGAAAATAATAAAAACTCAACTCCCATTCAGAGCCCACCTCACTTCTTGGCCTCTCTCTACAGAGCTATGAATGGAGGACCCAGGTGCAAAAAATAATTTTAGTGGGCCCCTCTCATCACTCAAGGACAAGGGGAGAGATAGAGCAGAGAATAGAGGAAGAAAGAGAAAATGTATGGAGATGGGAAGAGAGTATAGGGAGAGAAGGGGATGAGAGAAGGAAGAAGAGAGAAATTGAAGCAGGAGTGAGAAAGTGAAGCAAGGGAAAGAAAGGGGCAAGTGGAAGAGGGGGCATGAAGCCTTCAGGGGAAGTTAGGGAGGATAGAGAACTGGGAGGGGTCTTTGGGAGTGGGTGTCCTAAGGGCCACAGAGACAAGGAGGGGCCACAAGTAGCGTCAGAGAAGTCCACTGGAGGGTTGTGGGTACGCTGGGGCCAGAGAGGGCTACAGGGAAGGCTGAGGGGGCCAGAAAAGGGTGTGCGGGGCCGTGATTGCCCCCTGTAGATGAGGGCTTTGGTGCAGCTGCTCTGATGGTAGCTCGGCTCTGCACCTGGCCCAGTCTCGGTAAAATCGTACAGGTATACCCCGCATAGCGCTGATTCGCTATAGCGTTGTTTTAGTGTCCGGTGCTCGCAGAGCGCTAAACCCTGTTATAGCTCTGTTTTTTTTCCTTGTGGGACATAGCTTAACTCTCTGCTTCGTGATAGCACTCTTTTTTTTCCTCACCGGACCCATTTGGCGATATATAAACAGCGTGGCCGCATTAACAGGGGCACCATTTTGTGGAAGAGACAGCCAGAGAAAACAAGAAAGAGGGAGACAGCAAAAAAAAAACTTGGAAGATCCATTGGCAAGGTACAGAATACTTCTTTGCTCCCTGATTTTTAATAATGTGATTGTTAATTAATTATTGATTGTTATTGTCTAATAAAAAAATGTTTTGAGTAATGCTGATAGTCACATTTGGAGATAACATCCGTTGGCAAGGTACAGTACAGAATATTGTGTTGTCATTGTTCCATTTGTGCTGCATAATGTGATTGTTAAGTGGTTATTGCTAACTTTCTAATAACATCTACATTCAATGTGTTTTTTTGTAAGGGAGAGCAATTGTCAGTAGGGACCCCCATATCCTGGAGACTACATCTAGTGGCAAGGTACGGTGAAGAATACTGTATTGTCATTGTTCCATTGTTTTGCATAATGTGATTGTTAATTGTCCAATAAAATCTACATTCATTGTATTATTATACTTTTTTACAGATGTCTGATCGCAAAGAGGAGCAGTCTAAGGGCAAACGAGGTATTCCTCTGGATGTCATGATTCAAGTGCTGGACCGCATGGAGAAAGGAGAGTGGCTCTATCCTCAAGAACAAGGATAAGATCCGCACTTCAGCGATGACCAGCACTTCTCCTTTGGCCAAGAAGATCCCCGCTCCAGGTCCTATGCCCATGAGGAGATGGAGAAGAAGCTGTCCATCTGGATAGATGACGCGCATAACATGCCTCTCAGCCAAGCCATTGTGATGGAGAAGGAGAAGAGCATTTACACAGAGTCAAGATCCAGATGTGACGGAGAGTTTTGCAGCAAGTAGCGGTGGGTTTGACCGCTTTAAGAAAAGGTACAACCTCTACAATATTGCTATGAAGCAGCAAGTGAGGCTGCTGCCACCTTTCCAGCCTCTTTAAAGGACGTGGTGGAAAGAGGGAGCTATCCATCTGAGCTTATCTTCAATGTGGATGTCAAGCCGCACGTTCATCTCCAGGGAGCTGAAGAGAGCAGCTTGTCGGTGGGAAAGCCAGCGTTGAAATCCATATAAAGCCATTGCTGGTCTACCATTCCCAGAAACCGAGGGCAATGACGGACATTAGCAAGTCCAACTTGCCAATCAGTTGGAAGGCAAACAGGAAGGCATGGATCACCCAGGATATTTTTAGTGAGTGGTTCACTGACCATTTCTGCCCTTCAGTGCAGCATTATTGTTGGTGCAAGGGACTGGAGGAGAAAGGTCTGCTCATCATAGACAATGTGCAGAGCCACCCGACTAACTTGGCTGAGCTGCCCACCCGCATTCCTGTGGAGATCCTGTTCCTGCCACCCAACACACAGTCGTTTATCCAGCGTTTGGACCGGCCGGGGGCGATTGCCACCTTTAATGCCTACTATCTCCGCCGCACATTCTGCCAGCTAATTGAACACCTGGACTGCAAGGACAAGCAATCAATGTTGGACTTCTGGAAGCAGTACCACATCATGAATGCTGTTTCCAACATTGATCTTTCCTGGAAGGAGGTTACACAGCAATGCCTCAAGGCTGTGTGGAAAAAGAACTGGCCAGCATAGTAGGCCTTGAAGGGGGCAATAGTGGACCTTGTGACCATGAGCATTTAGTCCAGGCTTCAGGTGAGAGCCTCACCAATGAGGACCTTGAAGAACTGGCCGAACAGGAAACCAGTGACTCGGACACTGAACCTCCAGAATAACTTTCCTCTGAGCTCCTAAACAGGGCATTGCATCAGGTCAGTGACTTAATGGATGATTGGTGGCCAATGATCCTGATGCAAGTAGGAGCAGGAATGCATGGCGCATTATGTTGGGAGGGTTGTCTTGCTACCAGCATCTGCTGGATAGCCGCAACAAACATCGACAAATGACCCTTGACCAATTTGTGGCCAAAAAATCGAGGCAGGAGGATGACCCTGGAGCTTCCACACCCACCAGTTAAATAAAGTGGACTTTTTTTCTTTCTTTTGGACTGCTTCTTTAATTTGGTACTGTTTCTTTAATTTATTAGGTGCAAAACCCTTGGTTTAGTTTGCTTTTTATTTATGCTGCTGTGTAAAGCAAGTAAAAATGTTTTAAAATTCTATTGGTGTTTAGTTTTTTTCTCCCCTATCTTCATATTAAACTAACCCCGATGTTTCGGTTAACACTCATAGCAGTTGGAACCTACAGTATCTACAATGTTAAGTGGGGTATTCCTGTATGTGACAGATGCAGAGAGTAGAGTAGTATGTGGCAGTTTGTAGAGAGTAGAGTAGTATGTGGCAGTTTGTAGAGAGTAGAGTAGTATGTGGCAGATGCAGGGAGTAAAATAGTATGTGGCAGTTTGTAGCAAGTATTTCCTGGTTCTAAGCCACTTAAACTTTCTCTCCCACTACCACTCTGCATGCCTGGGTGGAGTTTACATGAGAGGAGGATGGAGAGAGTTGAATAACATTAATAAGTGCAATGTGCAGGGCTTTAAGGAGCTTGCAATCCTCTTTATATATCAGTAAATATGCAGAGCAATATGGAGCTTGCTATATTTTTATGCCTGTAACATGCAGGGCTATATGGAGTATACCATATGTTTATATAGCTGTGTGTAGATGGCTGTTTATATATCTGTAATGTGGATGCTATATTGGAACTTGCTATATATATCTTTATTATAACCTTACTGTGCAGGGCTATATGATTCCTTTTATATATCAGTCCAGAGGGCTATATGATTAGTGCCTAGTGTGGTACCATTGGATTTTTTTAAACAAATTTGCCACTATTGTTTAGTTCTATAATAATGTTGACCAACAGAGAGCAGAGTAGAACAGTCTCCAGTAGAAGTAGAAAAACCAAATGCTTAAAAGTTCAAGATGCCTGAGATATGTTTACAAGGAAAGAAAGACACACCACAGAGCTAAAGCTTGGTTTGTATTGACAATGGATACAAATTACAAAACACGTCATCAATATATGACTTATTATAAGACAAAGTCTTTGATACAGAGTAGTTCAGGTGCTTGCTCAGGAGAGATAACTATAGAGACTGGATGACAATATAAATAGCTATTGTTTTCCACAGTGTTCTTTACAAATGTTGCAGAAAATGAATAAGGGAAAACACAAGACAAACATAACTATTTACAAGGGGAACCCTATACGACAAAGGACAAGACAGACATTGTGACACATGAGGAATTGACGACCCTACTCCCGAGAGCTTACAGAGTAAAAATGAGACCCTGCTCCCGAGAGCTTATAGAGTAAAGGAGATGGGGAAGTGACACAAGAGGGTGAGAGTCTGATGGACTATGATCCAGTCAGGAGGCAGGACACTGTGGAAGAGTTGGCTGTGTGTCCAGTATGGTCTTCCAATATTTTATAATGTTTTGGATTTCTCTCCACATAGCAAGTTAGGAGTTGTGAGGTTGTGTTCCTCCTCCAGGACAGTATTTGTTTTTCCTTGGCGGTTGCATTACACTGACTCAATGCAGAGTCTCGTGTCTCTCAGTGATTGTATCTTACAAACACGCTGTCTCCAATATCTTCCTATGCAGTAAGAAGCCAGTAATGGTTGTCTATCTGAATAGAAGAGATGTAGCTGTCAGAAGAACTTGTGGATATCTCCTAATGTTCTCTAATGTTATCATTTCAATGTCAAATAATGCAGAGAATATTCCAGGAAACCTAAATTCAGTCCAATTTGACTTAACGTTCTTGTGAGTCCCCGGTTGCAGTTCTGTAGAGAAGTGAAACAAAGATAAAGAACAATATATAGTTTTACAACATTACATTTGTTATGTTACAGAAGAGAAGTGTGTTTGTATGATCACAGACAAATGTTTAAGAAAGTAAAATATTTAGCCTTTAAATTTCATATGCAGTAGTATAGTTAGTAGTAGTATACTTGTAGTGAAAGCCAGCATGTTTATTATTATTTATAGAATACCTTTAAGATAGTGACTTGCACACAGACTTTAATATAGGCCTATAGTATACCTTTTAAGATACTGACTTGTAAACAGACCTTCAGTCCCCTGCATCTTCTCTTAGTAATTGTGCTTTGTGATGTCAACCATTGTGACATGACTTTTATATCCATATACCTTGGTATACAAGAGACTGTGTGTGTGTGTGTGGGGGTGGATAGTGTGTTCAGGGTTGATTATTTATTTCCTAGGGAAGTTGACAACACAACACATGACACACAGGGAACTGGCAACCCTGCTCCCGAGAGCTTACAGTGTAAAGGAGATGAGCAAGTGACACAAGGGGATGAGGAAGAAAGAACTCACCAAATGTTCTCAGATATTTTAGTCTTATCATGTCAATGCCTTATTCAATGTCAGAGAATATTCCAGGAAACTGAATTCAGGTCCATCTGGGTTATATTTCCTGTAAGTCTTGGGGAGCAGCTCTGAAGAGAAGAAAAAACAAAGATAAAGAACAATAGAGTTTTATAACATAACATTTGAGCACATTTGTCATGTTACTGAGACGGGTGTGTCTGATCTGTCATGAAGAACCTGGATTATTAATCTTATATTTTCCAGCAGTTTCCTTAAAACAGTATCCAATCACAGATATCTCTGTCACTTCTGAAGTTCTGGGTTTTAAAGAACATTAGAAACTACATTAGAATCTCATATTTATAATAATGGTCTTGTTAAGATTTACACTTGATAATGAGCAAAATATCTAGAAAGTAAAAGAAAAGTAACCTTTATATAGTGCAGGCGTACGGATACGACTGAAGACTAAACCGCAAAACTTAGAAGGAAACTTGAAAAGAAAAATTAGGTAATGTAAGTTCTTCCTGTAGAACCAATAAAAATCTAATGTGACAACAACTCCCCTTTAATGGTGATGGGTTTGAAAAATACATATTGCAGGGCTGCTTTAAAACTAAGTGCATCCCTGCCATGCCAGTTATAGGGGAGATCTGGCCGCATTAACATAAACTGACGTCTATACTCACACATAAGTAAACTATATCAAATTCTGTACTTGCCTCATAGTCCTATCTCCTAACAGGTGAATTATTCATTACTTACTTTATTTTATACCGTGCTACCATTTTCTGTAGAAACAAAAGCAAGGGCTACATGACTATACCAACTTAAACATACAGTAACAGTAAATTTAAAGAAGTATCATAACAGAGAATACATTGGTTATCTTCTTTTATAAATTAGAAAGTCAGTTATATATTACTCAATTAGTATAATCTACTTTTCTGTCTGTACAATTAACCTAACTCATAGTTATTAAACCTTACCTTTATCTATGTAATCTCAGTCTCCATGTGTAAGGTAGAATCTCCTCTTTTAAGGCTTCCTATAGTCATGTTTATAGGACACAGGAGCCGGGTTATTCTACTCTTCATCTGTTGATCTCTATGCTTTGAATGTCTTTACCTCTCAATGTCGCCCCTTATATAGAGCCCATGGGCTCTGTGACATCATCTATTATGACACATCTCTGATGTAAGAGGTTTGTTTGTTACCTGGAGGGCCCCGGTCAGCCTTGTGATGTCTGCCATTAGACAACTCATCATATAGTGCTCTAATAATATGTCCCATTGCTCTCCAACATATCATGTACCAGCAGAGGTTCCTATACATACACACAAGGGAGGACAAAAACATCCAAAAAGTAGAATCCAGAATAAATTTAGAAGCTGGTCATAAAATATGATTCATTTAATATGCAGCAATTTCTGTGCATCTACACTCAATTTATTTGTTTATCTCCATCTTTACTTTCGGTTCATCTCATTTCATTACCTAACGTTCCCATGGCTTATCAGCAGCTTCTTCCTGACCTTTACCCCTAACTATATGATGGATATATGAGAGGTAGTATAGACTATAGTGTATATAGAGTGGTATTGAGGTTATTCAGGAAGAAGGGAAGGAGTGTGTGAAAGAAAGGAAAGCAAAGAAAGAGAGTGCAGAATAGTCAGGTAGAATACCAGGTGTCCATTATTTTAGTTGGTAAAAAGTAGTTTAGTCAAACTCCACATGGTTGAAGTATGTAACAAAATAATATTATACAAGAAATATAAAAGCATTTTAGATAAAATCTTTATTTAGATGTCCCATGGTCAGGCTCAGATTTACCAACTGAGATTTGCCAAGTGAGACCCAGTAAGTTAAAGGACCAGTGGTAGTGCCAAGTTAACAATATTAGCAGCTGCGTAAACCATGGACATATTTTTTTGATACAATCTGAATTTTCAAAGACTCTGTTTATGAGTACAGGAATCCAGAGTTCTGTGGTCAACTTCCCCAGGATATAAATTATAACCCCTGGACACTAACCATCCATCGCTTGAATACCTTGGTATACGGATATAAAAGCATCATGTGTTACAATGGATGACATCACAAAGCCCAGGTACTAAAATGATGAAGGAACTGAAGATCTGTAAGTCAAAATATTAAAGGGATACTGTAGCCCTATATTATACTCTTATACTTAAAAAAATAAATAGATGTGGTCACAGCCTTTAATTTATTACCTATCTCTTTATGAGAGCTGGATGATGGAGGTGTGTACTTGTAGTTATCAGTGGAGGGTGAGTTGTGGGAGGAGGGAACAGGCAGAAGTCCAGAGCCATTGTTTGATCAATGCATAAAAATGAAATCCACACCCTTTCCTCTTTCTGACTTAGAAGCAGATTCCTTACATCAAAGGGTGGAGCCACAGTTCCTCCAGAAAACGACTCTCTCACACAACATTATTTACTTATTTATACTTTGAGACTGCATTCAAAAGAAAATTATTTACTCATTCTAACCCCTCTAAATATCCATTTGAGGGACAGTCCCACTTTGACAAACATCTCTTTCCCAGATAGCCATGTCCATCTTTCTATCTCTGATTTCATATTATTTGTTTTCCACAATATTCCACAATATTTCAGTGGAAAGACAAATTGCAGAGATGTATTTAGTAAACTGCTATCACAGAGGGTCCAAACTGGGGTCAATAAACCATAAGTGGCCCATGAGCTTCATTTAGCTGGTTAGTAAATGAAGTAGTATTCCAGAAATTGTGTGACAAAAGTCATCTATATTATTCAAAATGCATAAGAAGCAGTAAAGATTTGCCTGACTATTATATGTTTCTAAGTGTAAGTTTGCTTGACAAAAAATACATTATTAAGAGGTCCAGAAAGACCTTCAGCAACTCCCCAGTACTGAGTATTGCTTGAGACTTGAGAAGTTGAGCCTCTCGAAAGCTCGTCATTATAAATAAGATGTGTGTCCAATACAAAATGTATCAAATTATATTGCAATACTAACTATTAATCTATATATACCATAGATTAATAATTACTAAATTGTTTCTGTGCTGGGCCCTCCCGGGTCCCCTCTGGTGTCGTGATGTTGGCACCAAAGGGGGACCCAGGAAGGCACGGCACAGAACAGAAAAAATAAAAATGGGACTCCTCATATATATCCCTCCCTTCTTTCCGACCTTTCTCTCTCTCCTTCTCCCTTCTCTCCCTCCCTCTCCTTCTCCATCCCTCCCTCTCTCTCTTTCTTTTTCTGCCTCCCTTCTCTCTCTCCCATTTCTCTCTCCCTCTCCCGTTTCTCTCTTCTTCTCCCTCTATCTTCTCTCTCTCTCTATCTCTCTTTCTCATTATTTCCCTCCATCTCTCTCTCCTTCCTCTCTCTCTCTCCCCCCATCTGTCTCTCTCCCTCACTCTGTCTCCCCTCTCTCTCTCTCCATCTCTCTCCCTCACTCTCTATTCTTTTTCTCTCTCTTTCCATCTCTCTCCCTCCATGTCTATCATTTTTTCTCTCTCTCTCTCTCCCTCCCTCTCTCCCCTTTCTCTCTATCTCTCTCTCTCCACTCTATCTCTCTCCCTCCATCTCTCTCTCCTTTCACCCTTTTGAGGTCTCTCTCTCTCCTTTCTCTCTCTCCTTTTTCTCTCCCTATCTCTCACCTCTCTCTCCCTCTCCTCTTTATTTCTCCACCCCTCTCTCTCCCTCCCTCTGTCTCCACCTCTCTCTCCCTCCCTCTCTTTCTCTCTCCATCTCTCTCTCCTCCCTATCCTTTTTTTTCTATATCACTCTCTATCTCTCTCTCTCTCTCTCTCTATGTGTTTTATACAAACAGATCATAAACAAAAAATAATAGTAATACATAAACATGAAAGAAAACAGAACAGGTTCTTTGTGTGCAGTGATACAATCTAACTTAGTTTCCATGACCTATTGATAATTTCAATAATGATTCAATACCTTAATATCCCACTTCATGTGGGATGACTGAATCCAAAAAATGCTCTTTATGGTTTGAAAGAGCACAAGATTTATGTTAAAATTATCTTTTTTTTTAATTACACTAATAACAGCAAACAAATTAAAGTTTTATGTCTGTTTACATAAAAAGTATATCCTGCCTACTGACTGTTGCATGAGTAATAACAGATAGTCGTGAGCGAGGTGTGGTAATTGTCTATAAGGAAGACAGTGATTGATAGCAGTTTCCCTGGACTCAGGATTGCACTTATAAGTTAACCTATAACTGACCTGTTTAGGTGCTTCCAGCATTCCATGCCTTCACAGATAGATTTATCTCTTATTAGGTTTTTTTTTTTCTTTCACTTACTACATGGAGGTTACCCGAACTAAGCAATAATTCCTCTGAGCTGGTCTTCAATGCTCAAATTCAAGAAAGTGAAAAGTGCATGCTTTTAGGAGATCTTTACTTTGATCTGGTCCAGATTGGATTGAAGTAAGTGACCATTTAAATAAATCCTCTATATATTTCTGTTGATATTATACCAAGAGTTTAATTAATTAGCCTTGGATGAAGTTACTTTTAGTATCAATAATACCATTAAATATTAGGAGTTTGTCAGATATTGTATTTTTTTTTCAGTGCAACAACTTTATCAACAGTTAAACATATAAAACATTTGTTATTACCTTATAAGGTCAAGCCTCTTTTTTTATGTTTCTTTAGCTAAATCTCTATATCCTTGTTTTAAACTTTACATAACAGGGAATATTATTGCTAATTACTAACTGTATCATTGAAAGAAAATATGCTCATTTACCTCAGCCAACTGCACTAGCTGCTGGAGAATGATATGCACCTGAGTGATACAATTCTCCTGAACTCTACTGAATAGTTTATTGGCCACAAAACATTCAGTGAAGTTTTACCAAATATTTAAAAAAAAATAATACTACTTCTGCCTTACCACCATGGTAATATATCTTTAGATTCTTTTTAATATACTTTATACTAGATCAGGTACTACACCTCCTTCCGTACTCCCTACAGCCACTAAATCTTTTAAATCACTGCTCAAAACTCAGGGTATGCTCGATACATGGAGGATGCTATATCCTAATGATAGCGAAAATACGACTATATTCGACTATATTTTAATTCAGAAGCACTTAACTTCAAATGTATTAGATGCAGCTATCCGGACCATCTCCTGGTCAGACCATGGACAGGTTAGTATCTCTCTGAGGGATTTACTACAAAAGGGATGCTCTCCAACATGGGCCCTAAACCCAGCCCTCCTACCTTTTAAAATAGCAAGAGGGACAAGACAGGGATGTCCCCTTTCCCCTCTTCCCGCATTGAACCAGTAGCCATAGCGTTGAGAGAAAATCAAAATGTAAAGGAAATAAATATAGCAGAGAACGAATATAAACTGAGCCTTTTGGTAGACAACATCATGCTTACCATTACCGAACCATTGACAAGTCTCCCTAACTTGTTTAATACTCTTGAGCTTTTTGGCAGCATTTCCAACAACATATTAAATTATTGGGAGCAGTGGCGGAGCTAATGAATGGAGGGCCCCGGTGCAAAAAAATAATTTGCCCCCCCCCCCCAGGTGACGGTGGTCCAAGTTATTTTTTTTAATTGTGCCCCCCATGCTCCATTCTGGGGTTAACAGTAACATTATATATATATATATATATATATATACACTCACACACATTTTTTTAGGGTGTAGCCCCCCAACTCCCAATTCTCTCCTCCACTCACCTCTCCTCCATCCCTTTCTCTCTCCCTCCACTCTCCTTCTCTCCCCCTTCCCTAGCTCTCTCTCCTTCTCCTCCCTTCTTGCTCTCCTTCTTCCCCTCCTTCTGTCTCATTTTCCCCCTCCTTCTCTCTCCTTCTCCCCCTCTCCTCTCCTTCTCTCTCTCATTCTATCCCTCTCTTATTCTCCCCTCCCCTCGACTTCTCCCCTCCTTCTCTCTTATTCTCCCTCCTTCTCTCTCATTCTCCCCCCCTCCTTTCCCTCTCCCCCTCTCCTTCCCACCTCCTCTCTCATTCCCCTCTTTCTCTCTCCCCCCTCTCATTCTCCCTCCCTTCTCTCATTCTCCCCCTCTCTCATTCCCCCCTCCCCCTTTCTCCCCCGCAACTACTATCTATCAACTGTTTCTTGCATCTTCCTCTCCCCCACGCCTGCAGCTGAGCCTCCCTCTGAGTCTGGCTCCTCCGCCAGGGGTCCTGTTTGCTCTATGGAAGACAGGCAACAGGCAGGATGCCCTCCGGAGGGTGAGGAGGTCCATGGGACCTAGGGCTGTGGGGATATGTCATTGGAGGCAGTCGGAGGCTGAAGGTGGGCCCCTACACTAGAGAACATGTTTTTAAAAATATATTTTCCACAGCAGTACAGCCTGCACTGGGGCCCCCAGGAGATAAAGAGCCTTGGTGCATAGCACCAACTGCACCGGCAGTAGCTCCACCAGTGCTTGGGAATCTTTATCCCTAGGCAATCTGGCCTAACTTATAACACAAACTACTCCATGCTTATAAAAAAGCTACTTAATGACATAAATACGTGATCTTCCTATAAAATATCATGGCTAGGAACGATCCACGCTATCAAAATGAATGCACTACCGAAGCTCTTCTACCTTTTTCATACAATTCCGAGCGGTTAACACAAAGGACATTTTGGTTCTTCAGAGGGCAATCTCCCGCTTTGTCTGGGATCTCAAGATGCAAGAATAAATACAACTACCAAGCTGGCATCCAAAATCAAGGGTGGCCTAGCCCTAAAATACTATAAAGCTACTAGACTGGCACAATTAGCCAAGTGGTTGGTCAGGAGCAGGTGCCGATATGGGTAGAGATTGAAAAACATATCCTTAAGTAACCGAATCTACTTATTAGTCAGGTGCTCTGGTTTAGCCTACATCCCTCCTCCCCAGTAGTGTGGCTCAATCAATATCCGTATGGACTCAAATGAATAAAAGGGTGCCACTAGTAAAGTCAGACTCGTGGCTTTCTCCACTATGGACATCCCATAATAATCCATCAATTAATAGACTCATTTAACTAAAATGGTGGATAGACAACAATTTTACTATAGCTGCTGACCTATTACGGGGAAATCAGCAGTGGTCCCCCACGACTTTTAAAGACCAAGACCACCTTCCATTAAAGGAATGGCTCATTCTATCAAAAGTCAATGCTAACATCCTTAGTGTACTTAAAATTAATAAATCAGCTAGGAAAACCCCTTTAAAAAAATCTGCATAGATAGCTCAATTTTCAATAAAAATAATTATATTATCTATAATTACTTGTTAGATCAGCTCACGCCTTCAGAAGTCATGGGAATCTGAACTTGACACCACGCTAACCGATTTGCAATGGAATAAAATACATAAACATGAGACAAGTTCCTCCCATAACACAACTCTGAGAGAAAACTCATACAAAACCGTTATGAGGTGGAACTTGACTGCAGCCAAACTGAAGCTCTCATATCCATCCTTGGATGGCAGTTGCTTCAGAGGCTGTGACTCCCCAGGTATATGAAGACATGTCCTTTGGGACTGCCCTAAGATCACCCATATATGGTCAGAAACGTACAATATATTAGAGAAGCTATGGGGACATAGGATCTCCCAAAAACTGGAAGAAGCGTTACTAGGTCTACCTATCAATGGTTTCTACAAAGAAGCTCTACTTTTGTCAAGACAATTGTTTTTAGCAGTCAGGACTACCATCGATGAAAATTGGAAATCGGCTTTTCCTGAATATAGCGTAATCATGAAAATTATCTAATTCCTACACTCAATCAGCATTATCTCAGCCGACCTAGATAATTCCTATAGAAAGTGAGCAACCTTTTGAGATGTCTGGGAACTATGCATTGAGTGGTAATATCCCAAAAAGGGATAGTAATACTCATACAACTCCCAGAGGTAACAGCACACTAAACTTCACCCCTCCCCTCCCTCTCTCTTTTTTTTTTCTCATATTCTCTTTCCTCTTTGACGGCATTAGATGACGTATATAAATGTGACTAATGCTAAAAAAACTAAAAATGGAGTTCAATGGAAATAAGTGTTACTTTTACTCTCTGTGTGTTACAAATGCACGTGTTATGTGTTCCTTGTAATGTACATTCAACACTGTCACAATCTTGTTTCCTTTAACAAAAATTATTGTTTTGTTAATCTGAATGTTATGTGATGGATCAGAACACATTAGTCTAAGTTGATGAAGTGAAATGAGAAACATATATATATAAAACTATATTTTAGAAATAGAAAACAGAAAATTGGCATGTGCATATCTATTCACCCCCTTTGTTATGAAGCCCATAAAAAGCTCTGGTGCAACCAATTACCTTCAGAAGTCACATAATTAGTGAAATTAGTCTACCTCTGTGCAATCTAGGTGTCACATGATCTGTCATTAAATATATACACTTTTTTTGAAAGGCCCCAGAGGCTGCAACACCTAAGCAAGAGGCACCACTAACCAAACACTGCCATGGAGACCAATGAACTCCAAACAAGTAAGGGACAATGTTGTTGAGAAGTACAAGTCAGGGTAAGGTTATAAAAAAATATCCAAATCTTTGATGATCCCCAGGAGCATCATGAAATCTATCATAACCAAATGGAAAGAACATGGTACAACAGCAAACCTGCCAAGAGACGGCCGCCCACCAAAACACACAGACCGGGCAAGGAGGGCATTAATCAGAGAGGCAGCACAGAGACCTAAGGTAACCCTGGAGGAGCTGCAGAGTTCCACAGCAAAGACTGGAATATCTGTACATAAGATGACAATAAGCCGTATGCTCCATAGAGTTGGGCTTTATGGCAGAGTGGCCAGAAAAAAGCCATTACTTTCAGCAAAAAAACAAAATGGCACGTTTTGAGTTTGCAAAAAGGCATGTGGGACACTCCCAAAATGTATGGAGGAAGGTGCTCTGGTCTGATGAGACTAAAACTGAACATTTCGTCCATCAAAGAAAACAGTATGTCTCTTGCAAACCCAACACATCACATCACCCAAAGGACACCATCCCCACAGTGAAACATGGTGGTGGCAGCATCATGCTGTGGGGATGTTTTTCAGCAGCTGGGACTGGGAAACTGGTCAGAGTTGAGGGAAAGATGGATGGTGCTAAATACAGGGATATTCTTGAGCAAAACCTGTACCCCTCTGTGCATGATTTGAGGCTAGAATGGAGGTTCACCTTCCAGCAGGACAATGACCCCAAACACACTGCTAAAGCGACACTTGAGTTGTTTTCGGGGAATCATATAAATGTATTCGAATGGCCTTGTTAAAGCCCAGACCTTAATCCAATAGAAAATCTGTGGTCAGACTAAAAGATTGCTGTTCACAAGCGCAAACCATCCAACTTGAAGGAGCTGGAGCAGTTTTGAAAGGAG
Organism: Discoglossus pictus; assembly: GCA_027410445.1. Lineage (NCBI taxonomy): Eukaryota > Metazoa > Chordata > Amphibia > Anura > Alytidae > Discoglossus > Discoglossus pictus. Next base: position 70,310,894 of record CM050166.1, read on the forward strand.
GAATGGGCAAAAATCCCAGTGGTAAGATGTGGCAAGCTCATAGAGACTAATCCAAAGCGACTTGGATCTGTGATTGACGCAAAAGGTGGCTCTACAAAGTATTAACTTTAGGGAGGTAAATAGTTATGCACATAGACTTTTTCTCTTATTTTGTCCTATTTGTTGTTTGCTTCACAATAAAAAAAAAACATCTTCAAAGTTGTGGGCATGTTCTGTAAATTAAATGATGCAAATCCTCAAACAATCCATGTTAATTCCAGGTTGTGAGGCAACAAAACACAAAAACTGCCAAGTGGGGTGAATACTTTTGCGAGGCACTGTATATATATATATATATATATTTATATTTATATACATATATATATATATATATATATATATATATATATATATATATATACTTTATACTAGTTGACAGCTTTCCTTTGTACTGCAGATACACAATGAAATACAAAAACCAAGCACACATCTGTTTCGTGTATATAATTCATGATCAATAACTAAATGTATTACATAGTTACATAGTATTTGAAGAAAGACTGTTAGTCCATCAAGTTCAACCTTTTTAGATCTCTTCTGATCTTTTTAATATGTGGACTATTTCATAATAAGTTTTAAATGTACTTTGATTACCTATACTAATTACTTGGGCAATATGATTTATCTATTATGTTTATTGTTTTATGAGGTATCCAGAGTATTAATATTAGTTATATAATTTAAATTTGTTTTAATATATAATTTGTTTGAGCTGTCTAAATATACTCTTTTATGATTATATTTTCAGGTACAATTTTTTAAAAGTACATCTGTCAATTACAATTAATAACTAATTGGCATTTAGATTGTATCATTCCCTTTTCATAATTCAATTCTGAACAATTCACTATGATCTCCTGCTTGCTGAAGTAACACAGATACACTGAATTAAAAGGAATGGAACTAACAGAAAAATAACCCATTAAAATCCTCTTATAAACTGCACCACTCATTCACATTAATGGACCAAGCTTAGCTTAATAGTGTGTTGGAAAACATTGTGATTCTTCATTAAGCAGATTTCAATAATTAATCCAGTCATATTTTATGGTGATATGTTTATAGGCTGTTTGGCAATTTCTTTTCACCATCGGGGCTCTTTAATTTAATGGAAGTGGATTACTTTGTGAGTTAAATGGAAATGTCAACTAAAGTGAATGGCAAATTTCCCAAATGTGCTTAAGACTAGTATAATGGAACACATTCTATTTAAGTAAATAAAGATGCATATTTACAAATTCATTACATTATTAATCCACACTGATAAAGCATATTTGGCATGCAGTGCCAGGAACATGGGAGATTGTTTCAATATAAGACCTACAAACTAAGAACTGATATATTTTATCATTAAAAAAAATCTGGAACTAGCTTTGCAAATGGCCCAAATGCATCCCTTTCTCTACTGAGGCCATACATATAATTCAAACAGGCGTAGAGATCTTTTATGGCATATGTTGCTGTATCTCTACTGGATATGCACATAATCTTCCCTAATTCCAGTTACTTCTCATGTTCATTGTCTTCACTTCACTTCTGTTTTTTTGCCCCCAGTTGCTACTTTTGCTCTACTTTTATGTATTGATGAAAAATGATCTACTGTACACATTACTGTTCCTTGAAACATTGTCTCAGTAGGTCTGGACCCAGTTGGCCTATGATAAATGCATCATTTTCCTAATAAGACAAACTAATTCAGCTATACTCATCTATTTTCTTGGAGCAGGATGAAACATCTTACCATTCTGTCTTTGAGCATGAACTATACCCCTAGTAAACATTTAGTCTTATCTTTAGTACCCACTAGAAATGCGCCATTCATCTTGTTTTCTCCACTTACTGTAAAACAGGGATCTGTCACTATCAAAGAAGAAATATATTTTAATAAACATTGTATAAGAAACATTAGCATTAAGGGCTGATCTTAACATCTCTGCCACCAAGGCTTGTAGATTACAGACGAGGGTGGAGGAGAAGAGATGACATCAGGCCACAGAGGGGATGGAAAAGGGAAGAACATGACAAAAAAAATTAAAAGACATCAAAATGGCAAATTAGGGATATATATATAGTGACACTAAATAGATTAAAGGGGAGAGGGACAGCTAAGTGAAGAAAAATGTGATTGGTGGATGAATATGGGAATGCCACCCTCGATCTCCTAACACCCTAGGTCATGTCCATGATGGATCTTAGTACATTTGGTCCTGCAGATATCTACAGTTCGCCAACAAAAGCATGTAAAATCATTTCTGCTCGTATATATATATATATATATATATATATATATATATATATATATATCTTATCATGAATTAATAAACTCCATTTGTGTGTCTAATATCAACGACTTCCCATCAGAGATATTCAAATCTGGGAGTTTCTTAGCTTGCTTTTCTTGAAATTCATGTTACAAACATGATAAGATTGAACATATTCCAAATGCATATTTATTTAGTTAGCTGCAAGTGTTGCCAGCTGACCGTTCCAAAAGTCCATTACAAATTTGCCTTGATTTTTATATTTTATTTCTGACAAAATTATTTATAGTGCCAAACAGATTTCTACAGATTTCTGAAATAAGGCCTTAAACTTCATCATTCATTTTCCTGCACATCAGCTTATTACAGTCCAAACAAAGTCCTGCTAAAGCCGCAAAAAACAGCTTCAAAGAGATCCAGCAAATTACAGCATTATATTTCCCTTTATGGTATAAACCAATCACCAAATGCAGCTTGCACAGTGACAATTACTTCTGCAAATAATCTAATGTCAGTGTCACAGGTATTTCTTTGTTTATACGGCTTCATTGGAAATACATCTTTGTGATTATTTACATGTACCTGATAGTTTTATTCAAATGAAAGAACATTATCCAAAAGAAAAATTGCAATGTTTAATTTTTACTGTAGCTTCTGTGTTCCGATATTAAAAGGACCACTGTACAGTGAAAAAAATATTGCATAGTCGTCGTACTGCGAGGGACGCAGTTGCGGGGGTTGAGGGGTTCAGATGAGCGCCTCAGGCGCTCGCAAGGTCTGCGGGACTTGCTGGTGGAGACTGCGGACTGTGGGCGCCAGAGGTGGTTCCTGGGTGAGGCCACGGGGATAGGGGGCTGAAGCTGAGGGGATCCGCCTGGAGCACAGGGGAGGGAGAGGGGAGGGGGGCAGAGACAGGGGAAGGAGAGAGGGGCAAAGAGAGACAGGGGAGGGAGAGAGGGGTCAAAGATGGACAGGGGAGGAAGAGAGGGGGCAAAGAGAGACAGGGAGGGAGAGAGGGGGCTAAGAGAGACAGGGGAGGGAGATAGGAGTCAAAGAGAGACAGTGAGGGAGAGAGGGGGCAAATAGTGTCGGGGGAGGGAGAGGGGGAAAGATACGCAGGGAAGGGAGAGAGGTGGGAAGAGATGCTGGGGAGGGAGAGAGGGGGAAGGAGAGAGAGGGGAGGACGGCATAAGACACAGGGGAGGAGGGGGAGAGACAGGGGAAGGAGAAAGGGGGCAAAGAGAGACAGGGGAGGGAGAGGGGGGAAGAGACACAGGGGAGGGAGAGAGGGGCAAAGGGAGACAGGGGAGGGCGGCATTAGACACGGGAGGGAGGGGGAAGAGACATAGGGGAGGGAGAGGGGGAGAAAAACAGTTTATACAACTCCATCATGCCGTCATTTTTGACGGGCAAGTTGCTAGTTTGTATATAATGTTTTAAATATAATATATGTTTGAAAACCGTAAGTCTGACTGAGAGCATACATAAACAGAGAAAAGTTTTAACCCCTATTAGGTATACAGGGCCCCTTCTGGATTGCTACCTTGTCATGTTGAAAGGGCTTGTGTACCTCAATGAAGATGTGAGCTATACCATGTGGTGTCACCCAAGATGGGCAGGTCATTGCAGACAGGTCAGACAAATTGTGGTCCACTGGAGAAGGAACTGGCAATCCACTCCAGTATTTTTGCCATTAAAACCTTATGGATTAGCACAAACAGACACAAGATGTGCCTGGTGTGCTGCTGTCCAAAGCGTCACGGAGAGTCGGACATAACAACAGGTATCCAGGGAGTGTGAGCAGATCAGCCTAGGAAACTGCCTTTATTTTTCTTGCTGTTCAATTTAGATTTGGTTGGTGTGACCATTGTAGGGAAGCAGGCAGACAAGGACTCAAGTCAGCACAGTCTACTGGGCAGATCCCCCAACACTTGTTAGAGGATGAGGGAAGCAGCTTTGTCTGACCCTGCCATGCTTAAGTTCAAGTGCAAGCTGTACAAATCACTTTTCATTTTTTTTTTATGAATTTATTAAATGAACAAATAAAACCCTATTGTATGAGCACTACAGTGGACCTATAAACCTTACCTCATGGTTTATATAACTTACTTAAAGGACCATTGCAGTTAAAAAAATAAGTATGTACACTCTTTATGAGTAGAAGAATCATTTTTTGTTACATCACTTCTTAATCTGGATCATGGGTGTGTGTTTTTCATCCATCAGTGGAGGGAGGGTTGGGAGAGGAGGGAACAGGCACAAGCAATAAGACTTTGTTAGGTAATTTTATCGGACTGACATTGACGCTTAACAACTTCCCCATCACTGACCTTGAAACATCCTAGTGTCCTGAGCAAATGCAAGAATTGCTCTCCAAAAATGTAAATGCCGCTCTCACACATACAGCTTCTAGTAATATTTTATGGATGCCTCCAGGATACAATAGAGGACCACTTTTTATTCCAATTAACAACTAACTTAATGACTTCTCTCCGCCTAATTATGGTCTTATTCCGACTTAAAGTATACATGTTTTATTTGTTTTCAAATGTATTTGTACACAATTTTATTCAATAATACCAATGGGAATTTAAAAAAATAAATGTAAATATATATACATTAGAGAATTTAAATGTGAACATTCCTGCAAGTTTATCTTTATTTGCGTATTTCCATGTAATAAATCCGAGAGAGTTTTTCTCTCTCTGATTTCTGTATTTCCTCTACTGTGCGTTATTGATATTTTTTAAATATGTACCTTATATAAAAAATTCAACACAATGTTCATGAAAATTAGGAATTTTTTTGAATCATTCCAGCATTAATTTTTTTCATGTAAGAAAACTTTTTGTGTTAAAATCTGTTCTTTTAAATGCAAAACAGGTTACTAGGTTTTCCTAAAATACAGTGTTCCTTTAATGCTCTAGATGTGCATGACGTGCTGCGGTCCATAGGGTCATGGGGAGTCAGACATGACTGAACGACTAAGTGTGGTAACTTGTCTTCCTTGCATGGTGGTTTATCTTCCTTTCGGGACCTCCTTGGGCAGGTCTAGGTGGGAGGGCTGGGAGTCTTTGCTTCCCTCCCACAATTGCTGGAGGAAGTGATGCATGGACAGGATGTGATGTAAATCACATCATCTCAACTAAGGGTATATAACATGGGGCCAGGCAGGAAATCGTTCTGTTGCTTCCTTTTCTTCCTTGGACAGGATGTGATGTCGAACTTGCAGCAGTGAGCCATTACTAGATGTGAAGGCCTAACCGTGGGTGAGATCAAGCGTGTGGGGAAGGGGATTACTATATAGATAGATAGATTTAAAAAGGGTTGTTGCTCCGTGGGTCTGGGCTGTGTGTTTGTGATACATTTATAGTATTGTGTTGTTGCCTTTTAATAAATACCTTTTAATGTAGACGAACCTTGTGTAATATATATATATATATTAATTTGGTGATACACCACACTAAGCACTAACAAAAATATGTATAAACTTAAAGTGGTTTAGTCTAGTTCCATGCAAAAAAACTACTTTTCTAATGTGTGATAGATGCTCTTTGGAGTTGTACAATGTTACTAAAGTTGCATAGCACATAGTAATAGCCCACATGAGAAACCTGTGTAAGAAGTCTGTGTATGGCATCATAAATATGTTTGCATAAAAAATGTTATGTCCCTATTGCTAGACATTTAATCATCCACATACATTAAAACATATTTCCTTTAAATGGCCCTACTGCATTTGCTTTTTACATTTGTATTTGTCCCATTTATTTGTTTGTCCCTTAGCCTCAAATACTATTTGTCAAAAACGGAATGTGCGTTAAATAATAGATAGGACAAAAAGTTGCTGAAAAGCCAAACACATTTCCAAAGTTTGTAATGCATTCAGTGGCATATGTGTTGCATGAAAAATGAGGTGCATGACATAATTGTTCTACTGGCCTTCAGGTTGTTGGAAGTTTGTGCAGTCAGTTATTATCTGCACCTTTGTTAACACTTTGTAGAGTCAATTCTATTTTTGTCAGTCAGCCATATGTGTACTATAATATTCTATCCACTGGGCTTCACTCGATTATGACCACTGACACTGTTTTGTACAGATGAAAGGCCAGTCCCCTTTTGTGAAAATTGCAGAGGTGTAAAAAATCTGATCTTCAAGCATATCTTGCTGTAGTATAAGCGATAAAATTGATGGAATTAATTAAAGGGGTATGGAAGTTTTCTGTATTGTTCTAGGTATATAATATACCTACGTATTTATATACTTTATTTTATTAGGAAGTCCTTAATAGCTTTGTTTTTACTACCTAAAATCAAATAAACAGTGCCTGTATTGGTCTGCCCACTGCAGAGTATCCAGACAGACTTTGTAATATGTGCAGTGTAGTGTCCTAGCATATCAGGGATCATGTCTCAGCAGCATGTTAAAGAATGTTGTTGAGAGAGGGGCACTGATTGGTTAGTATGAGAAACTGCACAGCAAGTACTTCCGAGTTTGTTTGCATCAACTGCAGTGGGCAGTCAGGTAATATTTATTTGATTTTAGGCAGTATGTGTATGACTTAGGCGATGAGCGCCGAAGCATTGAAAGATGTGGGATTTTGCCGAAATGATGATACGAACCTTAGGCTGCAAGCAGTTGAGGAACGAAGGACTTAGACAAAAAAAATTGCGAGGCGCAGAACTTATAAAAAAAAAAAGAGGTTGGAATAATACAAAGTTAACGGCTGAACTGCGCAAATCGAAAAATACAACAACCCCCCCCCCCCCCAAAAAAAACCCACACACAGCACTGGGGGACAGCCAGGACGTCTGGGAGTGAGGTTGCATGAGAATTTTGGCTGAATTTGGCCAGTTTCGGCAGTGGAAAATCCGCTAAGTGAGAAAAAAAATGAAAATCAGGCTACACGACCCCAAACTGCGCAAAACACAGCTAGCGAGGTAGAAAAATAAATAAATGCGTAAGACATAGACGAACGCTGCCATTTTACAACAATAACTTACAAATTTACACATTACGATTCTCTTTATAATACATACATTTATTCATTAATTAATTGATTATTAATGTACATTCATTTATTAATTATTAATTAGTAATCATTATCAATAAAAAATTTGGGTTTTACAATGCAATAAAAAAATATAGATTTCAGATTGCACTTATATATCTGCATTACTGATCATTAACCTACATTACTTTATTAACTATTATTTAGTAATAATAATAATAAAAATAAAAAAATTACCACAAAAATATGTATATTTTATAATGCACTGACATATCTGTGTTGCTGCTGATTGCCTGATAGGGATGAATCTAAATATTACAAATGCTTTCTATCTCATAAATGTAAAAACAGCAGAATAGGTGGCTCTTGGTGTAACAAGATTCTGGGGATGAAAAGGGGTGCAACTAAGGATAAAGATTATGGGCCTTATTCTATTATCGGCCGTAAATCGTCCGTAAGGCTGCGATTCTCCCCTTACGGTCCGCCGCATATCTTGAAACCGGCCGTAAGCTCTGAAATCTAAAAAAGCAAAAATAAATTCAAGCCTGCACTGTACAGCTCTGTAAATGCTAGGGATCATATTGGGGGACATGAGGATTAAAACTAACCCACTCTCAAGCTTGCACATCAGCCCAAACCCGAGTTCAAATTAACTGTTTATTTTCCGGCTGCGGCGTGGGCGTGTCTGAGGTGCTCCAAGCCCTATGGACTTTCTACATGTATATTTTACGTATATTAAAAAATATATATTTTACGGATTTGAGTATAGGGTAATTATGTGCTATTTTTGCTAACAACGAATATCACTTTATAGGCTCCGCAAAGTGCAGGATGGCTTTATTTGAGCTATTTTAGGTGCTTAATTGGTGCTAGCGGGACCTGTTTGCTGCAAGTAAGCTGCGGCTCGTTTTTAGCCTTGCAGACAGGGTTCCCGGAGCAATAGAATAGCAACCAAGCTTTTCTTACGGCCGATTTCCTTGCGGCCGTTTTAGATCAAAGGCTTTCCTCCGGCGCTTGCGGCCGCAAGAGATAGCAAGGCGCCGGCCGCAAGCCTGCCGTAGTCCCCGGCCGGAGGGGAATAGAATAGCCGGAAAGCTTGCGGCCGGTCCTTGCGGCCCCGCAGCGGCTGCGGCCGATAAAAGAATGAGGCCCTATGTAAGTATCAAAAAAGGGGAGAGAAAGAACAGGTATCCTTTTAAGTTAAAGTGCACACCCTCTGCCTAAGCATCAATATAGAGCAGCAAAATATGAAACTTAACATTTATTAATATGATTAAAATAACTGGTAAAAAATTCCTGCAACTCTGAAAAGATAAAGAGAGTATGGGAAGTTTGTAAATCTGAGGGCTACCTTGTATAGAAACATGTAGTATTAGACCCTGTATATCATTCAAATTAATGTGATTCAATGTGGTAACAGAAAACAAATAAATGGCAAACTATCTAAATATATTACACTCAATTATAGGTTGAGAAGAGGAACTAATTATTACAATACTATTTAGTATTGGGCTTACACTTAAAACGTATCATTTTTCCAATAACCCTAATACCCTTATACTTAGCACTAGCACTTTATTATACTGGGGAAATAGATGTTTTTTCTCATTCAATGGTGGAATTGGCACTTTAATATAACTCATTGTATGGCATTTTTGTACAATCACTAATAGCACTTGGCACTTTATTTTGTGACCATTGAGTGTAATATATTTAGATAGTTTGCCATTTATTTGTTTTCTGTTACCAGATATTATCACATTGAATCACATTAATTTACTACAAACTTCCCATACTCTCTTTATCTCCTCAGAGTTGCAGGATTTTTTACCAGTCATTTTAATCATATTAATAAATGTTAAGTTTTATATTTTGCTGCTCTATATTGATGCTTAGGCAGAGGGTGTGCACTTTAACTTAAAAGGATACCTGTTCTTTCTCTCCCCTTTTTTTATTCTTACATAATCTTTATCCTTAGTTGCACCCCTTTTCATCCACAGAATCTTGTTACACCTAGAGCCACCTATACCTGTTCTTTCTCTCCCCTTTTTTGATGCTTTCTATTTCATTTGACAGTTTCATCATCTCTGCAGCTGACTGAACACAGAGAGTGACTTTTGCAGCCTTTGAACAGCATAAAGATCACCTTTACAGATACATTATTTAATTATGTTCTTATAGAAGAAAAAAGGATTAAGTCTTTTTATTTTGGATTGATGACAGTCATTTGTTAATTAACATATATTAATATATTAATAAAGTAATAATTAGTAATCATTACAAAAAAAACACTGAAATAAAAAAAAAAAAAACATTTTAACCAGCACTTATATATCTGCCTTACTGCTCATTCATGTACATTGCTTTTGGAACTATTAATTAATAACAATTACAAAAAAAAACATTTATAATGGATAAAAAAGTAAGTGCATTTTACAAAGCACTTACATGTCTGGAGTGCTTATAATTGCCTGACAGGGATAGGACCTTCAAAGCACTTAAATATTTCAAGCAGTTTCTTAGATTCTGACTAGAGATGTCGCGAACAGTTCGCCCGCGGACTATTCGCAGCGATTTTGGCATGTTCGCGTTCGCAGCGTCGGTGAACACATGCGCTTTTCAGTTCGCCCCCTATACTTTATCATTGCTGAAACTTTGACCCTGCTCCTCACAGTCAGCAGACACATTCCAGCCAATCAGCAGCATACACTCCCTTCCAGAGCCTTCCATCTGAAGGACAGGCTAATATTCTGCTCTGTTTCACCACATCATAGTTGGTGTACCATACATTGAAAAAAACAACTCTTTTTTCCTTTAATCTAATTTCAGTTGCCTGCTTGTGTCAGGCTCACAGCTTATATTGTGCTCAGTGAAATAAAACAACACTTTTTTGACTGTAATAGATTGAATAGCAGTTGCCTGCCTACAGGCGTGTGTGTGAAGCCTATTGCATCTACTCTGCCAACTTTTGCCAGTGCACAGTGATACGTCATATCTGGTGCAACCGTAGTGTACAGTGACATAAAACAACACTTTTTTGACTGTAATAGATTGAATAACAATTGCCTGCCTACAGGCGGGTGTGTGAGGCCTACAGCGCCTACTCTGCCAACTTTTGCCAGTGCACAGTGACATTCATATCTGGTGGCACCTTAGATTGCACGCACAGTGCCCCAAATTTGAAGTAGGAGGTCCGACCAAGCATCTTTTTCCACCTCCCTGTTCCAAAAATCAATGCCATATACAAGTCCCCTAATAGTGGACGTAACAGGGATTAAACCGATAGGAATAGTACTACTTAACAGTACACACCTTATAATAATGCAGACAGAGGAAACGCAGAGAGAGGAGTCTGAAGAAGGAGGAAGGTGGCTTTGAGGAGGTGGAAGACCAAACACAGCAGGCGTCCCAGGGGGCTTGTTGTCACCTTTCGGGGACCCTTGGTGGCTGGGTGGAGGAAGAGACCTTAAATGACAGAGACCTTCAATGAAAATTTGATGTTCGCGACATCACTAATTCTGACAAGTGCTACATTTAATATTTTCTACTGCTTTTATTTATGAATATATTGATGATTATGCGTTTATGTTTTGCATGTATACCAATTAAACATCATGCTTTAAATGCGTCACAAACTAATTGAATACAAACATTCCAAATGATTTTCATGAAATTTTACAGATCTCTGCACCTGACTGAGACTGAAGACAGAGACTCAACTCTGCAGGATTTCATCTGCAATAAGATAAATTTCACAGGTATATTTCATGCATTTATGACAGTTAATGATTAATTAATTAACCTATATTCCTTTAGAGCCTCATTTAATTCCGATTTGCCTAATTGAATAGGGCTCTATATAAGAACATAGCATATTTTTTTTACAGAAGTTTTAGGTACTGAACATCTATCCAAAAGCAAGGTCTTCACTAACTAAATACTTATGTAAAAAAAATATGCTATGTACTTATATAGAGCCCTAGTCAATTGGCCAAATTGCAAATTAATAAGGCCCTTAGTATTTAATTAATTATTCATTAATAATAAAATATAAAAAAAACATTACTTCTGCATACAAATATGCTTACCAAATTAACTTTAAAAGAACGCAAATCACACCTCATAAGTTGATTGATTTATTAATTAATTAAATAACAAAATTGCACATTATTTTAAAGCCCATCTATACTTTGCTCATAGCTTTTTGTGTTTGCCCTTCTTTAGGAAAACATATTTACCTCTTTAGGAATGCCATTGATGACAGTTATTGATTAATTCATTAACATATAGTCATTTAAGAATACCTTAATAATTAATTATTACAAAAAATATTTATCAATATATATATGTGCAGCTCTTCGTTTTTAATGTATGTCAATAAAAAAAACACCATAATGGAATCATTTATTCCATGTAAAAATCTAAAATGCTTTTCAAATCATTAGGTACAATACAAAAAAACATTATATCTTACACCTGTATTTACAATTACAGATTACAATGGAGAAGACAGGATTAAACGCAAAAGAAGAGCAGCAAGGGAAAGGAAGCAAAGGTGGAGAGATGCAAAGTCTCCCGAGACTTCCCAACACTTAAGAAAAGAAGACCGACAGAGACTTTTAAATAAAAGAAAAATGAGTAAGAAAGCACAAAGTGAGTGTGCTGGAGCTTCAAAGAAAATAAAAAGTAAACAAAACAATGTCTGTGAAACATTGCCCAATAACTCAATATTGCCTCATGACACCAATGTTCATACACATGACACCAATGTAGATAAAGAAAGTTGTAGTGATATCTATGTTGAGGAAGCTCAGGATACTGCTTTCATTACAGCACTAACAGTAGACACTCGTTATTGTGGATTCCTCAATGTGGTTTCTCAGTTTTGTGGGGCCTATCATTTTCTCAAGGAAAGACCAACTGACTGAGACTTAATTAGTTGCTGTCAGAAAGGAAAGGTAAGACTTCCACAAAGACACACATTTCCAAATTACTTACAAAGCATAATGAGCGATCCAACATTTCCAAATTATACCAATTTTAAAAAAAAATCAGGTCTTATAACAGTGTGATTTCATTTGCTTCTATGGGTGCTACATTATGAGAAAATGTCCCAGGACATGGTCCATATTGTTTTAGAGTTCAAGGACAAATTTACTACCGCACTTCACATTTACACCCACAAGAAGGAGAGATACAATGGAAGCTGTTGAACAAAGGATGCTGCTTCCTGAAAATAAACAGTGTTTACACATAGTCTTTGAACAGCTGCATAAAATTATGGCCAACAGCCCATACAGTCAAGCATACAAACAATTAGCACAGATAGAGAAAGAACAACAGCAACATGCTCAAATACATCAATTGCCAATGCCAAGAGTAAATATGATTTTGAAAAGAGATTGCAATACTGATCAAAGACGGTATAATTTACCAACAGTCAATGAGGTTGCCATGGTCATTAAAAATGAGGATGGTGAACCACCTTTTCAGTAAGATATTAGAATATATCCACGCAATGAAGACCAACCTTGTATAAACATAAATATATTAAGTTGTAATTTAATCCAATGACATATCCCATTTTCTTTCCAACTGGTGAGCAAGGAAGGTACCAAAATTACAATTGCAAAGTTATCCCAATAGTAAAATTTGTGTTAGATGCAATATTTCCATGCTGGAATATAAAGTGGCACAAACTGCGATTCGGGATCATTTTAATCCTTTTTTATGTGAAGGCAAACTCACACAACAATAGATTATTGATTCCTATCTACAAGTCGAAGCAAAAAAATCAAAATGTTATCAAATTTCAACAAAACATCGCTTCACATAGAACAATATTGTGGATTGATGGATTATGTCGCTGAATTGGCTACAGAGACATTCCAGCTGGAAGAGCAATCAGTTTACCATCCACTTTCCAAGGATCTCCTCTCAATATGCGAGAAAGATACAATAATACCATGGCTATTGTCACAAAATTTGGAAAAACAGATTTATTCAATACAGTCACATGTAATTCGCAATGGCCAGAGATCAAGGAAAATGTTTATCTTGGACAAACTACTTCTGACCGACCAGATTTAGTGGCAAGAGTATTCAAACTCAATATATTAATACATGATATACTGTAACTAAAACACAGTTATTTGGAAAATGCGTGGCTTTTGTTTATACCATTGAATTTCAAAAAAGAGGCCTGCCACATGCACACATGCTTTTAATCCTGCAGGAAAAAGATAAACTGAATACTGCACAGAGAGTGGATTCAGTAATTACTGCTGAATTGCCACATCCAGAAAAATATTCTAAAGTTTATGAGATTGTAGCACACAGAATGATGCATGGGTCATGTGGAGAGATCAATCCCAATTCACCATGTATGGAAAATAAAACATGTACAAAAGAGTACTCAAAACAATTTCAAATACAGACTTATGCTAACTGTTATGGATACACTTCGTATAAATGAAGAGAAGGAAAAGCAGCTATTATCCGTGGCCAAAAGGTTGATAATAGATATGTAGTTTCATGCAATCCACATTTGCTGATGAAGTACAATGCACACATAAATGTGGAAGTTTGCACTTCTATCAAATCCATCAAATTGATATCTAGATATATATCCAAAGCATATGATGCAGCAACTGTTGTTGTGCAAGGTGCACAAAACGCAAAGGAAAATCCAATTTTACATGATGAACTTTCTAATGATTTAGATGCTCGCTATGTCAGTGCTCTGGAAGCATTGTGGCATCTTCTGAAATTTGAGATGCATGATCAGTCACATGCTGTGTATCAATTAGCTGTACATTTGTCACAAAGTCAGTTTGTTTCCTTTACTGCAGGCAATGAAATAAATGCCTTAGCCCAAAGTTAACATCGAGAAACAACACTTACTGCTTGGTTTCAATTAAACTGCCAGGACACTGAGGCCAGACAATTTTTATAGATTGAGATTCCATATCACTATGTATTTGTAAATGGCCAATGGCGACAAAACGAAAAAGAGATACTCATGAAATTATCCCACAAATTTATACCATCAGCCCAAGAGACATTGAACGATTCAGTTTAAGATTACTTCTTTTACATATTCACAGTGTACAAAGTTATGAACATTTATGCACAGTGAATTACTGTGAGGAATTGACTCTGCTGGGTTTTGAACCCTGGTCCCCAGGCTGTTGAACCTCTTCCCTACCACTGCTCCAGCCTGCTTTTGTGAATTTCCTTGAGATCTGATAAACCTTGACTCTGCTAGCAATAGTATCAGTGACTAGTCTCCTCAGCTGTGTCTGGTCAGGTGTCTGGTCCTTGGCCTATATAAGGCACTTCCTGTCTATGTACCTTGCCAGGTTATTGTGGTTCCTGTTCCCTTCAATAAAGCTTGTTCCTGTTTCACATACAAGTTGCTGAATTGGATCATTGCTGACCTAGGCTGCTGGTCTCCAAAACCTTGTGATTCCTATATCATTACAGAATAATCTGGCCCTTTCATGGAGACCACCGGGTCAGTTTCTGCATTGGCCCAGCAGGTTGCTTTTACTGCAAGAACTGTGCATACCCAGACACAGACAATTCAAGTGCTGCAGGACCAGGTAGCTGAACTGCAAAATAAAGTTCAGTCAATGCACAGTGAGTATACCAGCTACAGGGCACGTGATGTTACGGCTGCTCCTGTTACACCTGCACAAGATGCCCGTTTGCCCCTACCAGAAAAGTTTGGAGGAGATCGCTAAAGATTTAGGGGTTTCCTGAATCAATGCCGTTTGCAATCCATGATGTTACCTCACCGTTTTCCATCTGAAAGAGAGAAGGTGGGATTTATTTTCTCCCTATTCAAAGATGAAGCCCTGGCTTGGGGCTCCCCTCTTCTGGAACAGGACAGTCCAGTCTTGGGTAATTTAAATGACTTTCTTGAGGCCATGTGCCTAGTTTTGGATGACCCCAATCGATGTGCTACAGCAGAAGCCACTCTCCTTCATTTGCATTAAGGGCGGCGCTCTGTGGCTGAATATGCTGCTGAATTCAGACAGTGGGTTGCTGATACTACCTGGAACCAATCAGCCCAGAGGTTCCACAGAAAAGGTCTCTCAGAAGCTATAAAAGATGAGCTAGCTCGTGTTGATCTTCCTGCTGACTTTGATGCATTTGTGCATTTGGCTATCCGTATTGATCGGAGACTTTCTGAAAGAAGATTGGAAAGACAGGGCTCTTTTAGACAAAGTGCTACTCCTATTTCCTATTCAAGAATTTCTACTCCACAAACACCTACAGACTCTGAGCCTGAGGCTATGCAGGTAAATCTAATAAGAGGGCCATTATCCAATGAAGAAAAACAGTGGCGACGCACTCACAATTTATGCCTGTATTGTGGTAGTGCAGGGCACTATGTCATCAATTGCCCTAGCAAATCCAAAAGAACAATAGCTATGGCGGCTGAGGGTGCACAGATTCGACACCAATCCCAGATTTCCGATCAACTGGATTCTGTCACTCAACCCTTGTTTTCTCTGGCTCATGGTGAAGAGGGTATGTTGACTCAACATCCTCATTTTGTAGTGCCTATCACCTTGCAATGTGGCGATCGTAAAATTTCAACTACTGCTATGATAGATTCTGGAGCAGGCGGAAACTTTATGGACATCAAGTTTGCAGCAGGAAATAGAATTCAGTCTATCCCTAACTCTTCACCTGTGTTAATGGAGACAGTAGACGGTTCTCCACTTACGTCAGGCCCGGTTACACATGACACTGTGCCCTTAAAGTCGACTCTGGAAGTGAATCACCATGAGGCTATATCTTTCCACCTAATTTCCTCAACACAGTTTCCAGTGATTTTGGGGGTACCTTGGCTTGCTCTGCATAACCCACAGATTGATTGGAAGACCAGAACTTTGTCCTTTCCTTCAGAACACTGCTTAATGAATTGTCAACCCTCTAAGGTAACACCTGTTGTCACAACAATTAATGAAATGGTTGCTACAAACTTGACTAAGCTTCCTCTACAATATCGGGATTTTGAAGATGTCTGTGAGAAGAAGAATGCTGATCAGCTTCCACCCCACAGGCCTTATGATTGCCCAATAGAGCTGTTACCTGGGGCTGCTATCCCATTTGGCCGTATATATTCCCTTTCTGAGCCTGAATTGAAAGCTCTTCATGAATACATACAAGAAAATCTTGCTAAAGGCTTTATTCGACCATCTACTTCTCCAGCAGGAGCTCCTATATTCTTTGTAGAAAAGAAAGATGGCAGCCTACGGCCATGCGTTGACTACAGGGACATTAATAACATCACTGTTAAAAAACGCTACCCCTTGCCTCTCATTCCTGAACTTTTGGAGAGACTTCGCTCAGCTAAAATATTTACGAAGCTTGATCTTCGGGGGGCATATAATCTGGTTCGCATAAGACCAAATGATGAATGGAAAACAGCTTTCAGAACCAGGTACGGGCATTACGAATATCTAGTAATGCCATTTGGGCTTTGTAATGCCCCTGCAACTTTCCAGCATCTTATCATTGATGTACTACGAGATCTCCTGGATCAGTTTGTTGTGGCATATTTGGATGATATCCTAATATTTTCTGATAATCTTGAAAACCACAGAAAACAAGTCCGTATAGTTCTGGAGCGCCTTCGTAGAGTGAGTTTGAACAAACAGAAATTCAATTCCTGGGGTATGTAATAACTCCTAAAGGTTTAAGTATGGACGCAAGTAAAATTAAATCTGTGCTGGACTGGCCCATCCCCAAGAATGAAAAAGATATTCAGAGATTTGTGGGGTTTGACAATTTTTACAGGCGTTTCATTAAGAATTTCTCTGCCATTATTACACCGATCACTGAACTTACACGTAAAGGGACTCCTTTTCAGTGGTCCGATAAGGCTGATACCCAATTTCTCCCGATTAAAGACTCTGTTTACATCTGCCCCCGTCCTGGTACATCCTCAGCCGAAATTACCATTTATTGTGGAAGTTGATGCTTCTGATTCAGCTGTTGGTGCTATACTGTCTCAAAGGACTGGACCTAAGATGCTGTTACATCCGTGTGCCTTCTATTCCCGCCAGATGGTGCCAGCATAGGGACATAGGGAATAAAGAACTATTGGCTATAAAAGCTGCCTTCACCGAATGGAGACATCTCTTGGAGGGAGCTACCCATCCAATTACTGTCCTCACAGATCACAAAAATCTGTAATGTATTCGATCAGCTAAGAGACTGTCAGCCAGACAAGCACGCTGGTCCCTATTCTTCTTGAGGTAAAATGTTTTGGTTACATACCGTCCTGGCTCCAAGAATGGTAAGGCGGATGCCTTGTCTAGAATAGCTGACCCCCTCCTTACTACCGTAACCAAGATCACCATCTTGCCGGAGGATATATTTATTGGAGTTACATTTCCTTCTGATCTGATGTCTCGCATTAAAAAGGGCTACGCTGAAGATCCAGGTCTTCGTGATCCTCCTCGTGATCTCCATATGACGATGCTTAATGGGTTTTGGATTTTACAACAACATCTGTTTGCTCCGGAGTCAGTGCGACTGGACCTTTTACGTCTCTACCATGACTCAAAACCAGCAGGTCATCCAGGAATCCGAAAGACACAAGAGTTACTCGCCCGATCCTTTTGTTGGCCGAAGTATTGTGAGGATGTTAAGAAGTATGTGTCTTCTTGTGATGTATGTGCCAGACATAAGACTCCTCGCTCATCCCCTGTTGGCTTGCTTCAGCCTCTTCTGATTCCTCATCGTCCCTGGGGATCTATATCCATGGACTTTATTGTGGAACTACCTACCTCTAAAGAACACACTACCATTATTGTTGTTGTGGACAGGTTAACTAAGATGGGTCATTTCATACCAGCTTGTGGTCTCCCTTCAGCTAAACAGACGGCTGACCTGGTTATTCGGGAAATATTTCGCTTGCATGGAGTGCCTGATGAAGTAGTTTCTGACAGGGGAGTGCAGTTTACATCTCGTTTTTGGAAACATTTTTGCTCTAATCTAGGTATTAATGTAAATATGTCGTCAGCTTTTCATCCACAAAGTAATGGACAGATTGAGCGAACCAACCAGACTTTAGAGCAATATTTGCGGTGCTATATTAGTTACCTGCAGGATGACTGGCTGGATTTTCTACCCACGGCAGAGTTTGCCTATAACAATGCCCAACACTGCTCCACTTCTCTGAGCCCATTTTTTGCCAACTATGGTTACCATCCAACCTTTCTAGTGAGTCTCCCAATTACTACTTCCATTCCTGCAGTCACTGATCGGCTAACCACCTTACGAGATTCCCAAGACCTGTTGAAGGAGACTCTTTCGGAGGCTCAGGAATGTTACAAGAGAGCTGCTGATAGGCATAGAACCGAGGCCCCAGTTTATCATGTTGGTGACAAGGTTTGGCTGTCAACAAGGAATCTTAAGCTTAGGGTTCCTTCTCATAAATTGGGTCAGAGGTTCATGGGACCTTTTGAGATCATTGCTCAGATCAATGCTGTCACTTTTCGTTTGCAAATTCCAGATTCCATGAGAATACATCCGGTGTTTCACATTGCCCTGCTGAAACCTTTCCATGACAGCACTTTCCCTGGCCGAGCACTGCCTGCCCCACCGCCAGTCCTCAGGGATGGTGAGGATGAATACGAGGTGGAGAAAATTCTGGACTCCAGGATCTTCCGCAACAAGCTTCAGTATCTGGTTTGTTGGAAAGGCTATGGTGAGGAGGATAGTTCGTGGGAACCAGTGGACAATATTCATGCTCCTGATCTTCTTCGGTCTTTTCAGGGGGAGTACCCTGTTAAACCGGTTAATTGGGCATCCAGAGGCTGCACCTATAGAGGCGGGGGTAATGTGAGGAATTAACTCTGCTGGGTTTTGAACCCTGGTCCCCAGGCTGCTGAACCTCTTCCCTACCACTGCGCCAGCCTGCCTTTGTGAATTTCCTTGAGATCTGATAAACCTTGACTCTGCTAGCAATAGTATCAGTGACTAGTCTCTTTAGCTGAGAGAGTGGATTCAGTAATTACTGCCGAATTGCCACATCCAAAAAAATATTCTAAATTTTATGAGATTGTAGCACACAGAATGATGCATGGGTCATGTGGAAAGATCAATCCCAATTCACCATGTATGGAAAATAAAACATGTACAAAAGAGTTCTCAAAACAATTTCAAATACAGACTTATGCTAATTGTTATGGATACACTTCGTATAAATGAAGAGAAGGAAAAGCAGCTATTATCCGTGGCCAAAAGGTTGATAATAGATATGTAGTTTCATGCAATCCACATTTGCTGATGAAGTACAATGCACACATAAATGTGGAAGCTTGCACTTCTATCAAATCCATCAAATATATATCTAGATATATATCCAAAGGATATGATGCAGCAACTGTTGTTGTGCAAGTTGCACAAAACGAAAAAGAAAATCCAATGTTACATGACAAACTTTCTAATTATTTAGATGCTCGCTATGTCAGTGCTCCGGAAGCATTGTGGCGTCTTCTGAAATTTGAGATGCATGATCAGTCACATGCTGTGTATCAATTAGCTGTACATTTGCCACAAAGTCAGTTTGTTTGCTTTACTGCAGGCAATGAAATAAATGCCTTAGCCCAAAGTTAACATCGAGAAACAACACTTACTGCTTGGTTTCAATTAAACTGCCAGGACACTGAGGCCAGACACTTTTATACATTGAGATTCCATATCACTATGTATTCGTAAATGGCCAATGGCGACAAAACGAAAAAGAGATACTCATAAAGTTATCCCACAAATTTATACCCAAGAGACATTGAACGTTTCACTTTAAGATTACTTATTTTACATGTTCACAGTGTACAAAGTTATGAACATTTATGCACAGTGAATTACTGTGAGGAATTGACTCTGCTGGGTTTCGAACCCTGGTCCCCAGGCTGCTGAACCTCTTCCCTACCACTGCGCCAGCCTGCCTTTGTGAATTTCCTTGAGATCTGATAAACCTTGACTCTGCTAACAATAGTATCAGTGACTAGTCTCTTCAGCTGTGTCTGGTCCTTGGCCTATATAAGGCACTTCCTGTCTATGTACCTTGCCAGATTATTGTGGTTCCTCTTCCCTTCAACAAAGCTTGTTCCTGTTTCACATACAAGTTGCTGAATTGGATCATTGCTGACCTAGGCTGCTGGTCTCCAAAACCTTGTGATTCCTATATCATTACAATTACATAGTTTATGAAACTTGCCTATTTGCTGGAAGACATAAAACCTTCCTGCCAGATGATACAGAATAGGAGAGTTGTCTGGAAGAAGCAGCACTATGTCAAATGCCAAAGCAAATGAGAGAACGATTTGCATTAATTTGCATCTTTTGCTATGTACCTGATGCACTTGCTTTGTGGGAAACATTTAAATTAAATACGTCCGAAGACTTCTTGAAACATTACAATGAGGCCATTGCACTCTTTAAAGTATTAATGGAAATTCAAGAAATATTTATTGGTCATGGATTAAATTGTGCAAGTTTTAATTTGCCAGATCCAGGACTTATCAACTTTGATGACTATGACACTGAGCTTCAAAAACAAAAAACACAAGAAAAACTTTAAATACATTACAATTTCAAGCATTTAATGCAATCACAAATGCTACAGATGATAAAATGGTCAAAGATTGTTATTTCTATCTAGATGGCCCTGGTGGATCAGGAAAAAATCTGTACAATTGTTTGATGAGTTACATTCGAGCAACAACTGGAATTGCAGCACTTTTGTTAGAAGGTGGCAGAACTGTGCATAGTGGATTTAAACTGCCAGTTCCCATTTTAGAAACATCAGTGTAAGATATTCGACTGAATTCTTTACAAGCAAAACATTTAAAAAAAAGTAAATTAATTATCATAGATGTGGCAACAATTATGTCATGTCATGCCTTGCAATGTATTGATAGATTATTAAAAGAAGTGATGGATAATAATTTGCCATTAAGTGGAAAGGTAATGTTGGTAGGAGGATATTTTAGGCAAATATTACCTGTTGTGCCACATGGAAAGAGGACTGACATCATTTAGACATGTATCAAGGCAAGTAAACTGTAGAAAATCTTTGCACACCTCAAATTAGAATTTAATATGAGATCTGAAGGCAAAAATGAATTAAATGATTGGCTAATTCAAATTGGAGAAGGAAACATCCACAAATAAATAATTTACCGGATGATATTGGTATATATATATATATATATATATATATATATGCATATATATATATATATATATATATATATATATATATATATCACATATATAGTTGTCAGTGTTTGTTATGTTGCGATGTTGGTCATGCAATGTTAAAAAATTGCAGCCCTCACAAAGCGAGATGAGTAGTTGAGGCACGCAACTGCGAGCCTCGCAATGCGAGGCATGCAGTTGAGGCCGCATTGCAGGGCTCGCGATGAATGCCAAGGCTGGATTTTACACAAGCTGAGAATCCTATACATGTATAGCTGTTTCAAGCTTACTGGCTATCATCAGCATCATCAGATCTCAGCTTGTGTTGTGGACCTTATGTGAAGGTAGTTCACTAAACAATCATTTAATATATGGTGGGCAAAAGAGCGATAGAAGCCCTCCACCATACAGTAGTACAGTAAATAAAAAGTACATCTGTGTTCACATTTGAATGTCTAAAACCTGCTTCCAGACCAGAATTCCGAGAAAAACAGTTATTACACTGCATTCTGGGAAGTTGAGCTGGGACATGCAAATTTATATTTACCCAACATGTTTCAATTTATTTTTTCAATCTTCACTCTTTTAATTGTGATATATATAATAACAATATAAGAATGTGTTAATTTTTCATGCATACATATTGTAAAGTCTAACATCAAAGTTTGTAACATGCAACTTGTATATTAAACAATCTTTCAACTTTTTTTTAACAATAGTAACACTTTTTAATTGTTATTTATCCATGAGTAACTGCGGACTAGGTTAACTTTCAGTAACTAAAAAGTTTCAACAATGACATGCTTTGTAACATTTATTAAATTTTTGTTAAACTCTTGTTAAACTAAATTGGCATTTAATCCAGAGGAAGGCAAACAATAAAAACTCCCATTTCAACTTTTCCAATTGTATCAAAGAGGGAAAAAAATTAATTCCTTCCTTACCCCAATGTAGTAGTAATATACATCTTTGACTATATCACATATATATTTAACTAACTTTCAAAAACTTTGAAAATACACAGTTAACATGTGAAATCGTAACATCAAACAATAACATTTAACCCTTGCAAGTCAATAAAATGTCAGATAATTGTTTTGTGAGGCCAATCATGTGAATATGTAACTTTTAACCCATTACAATATGTTTAAGGATGTTTTACTGTTGTTTATTTTGTCGTTTCCTTGTTTTTTTTTTGTTCTGTTTGTACTTTGTGCAAATGTCACATAGAGTTTCCTAAGTTAAATAGTGGTCCCCTATTTAAAGACACCCAGAGTACTTAAATTTTGTACTGGAAGTAAAACCATATATATAGGCTTTGCGCACGAGACAAATCAATTTTTTTAGGCAGGAAATCCACGCCGCCGCGAGACAAATGCGTTGTTTTAGGCAGGAAATCTGCCATTTCCCCCTGTTAATGCCTAAATGTCTAATTTAGTTTCGTAAAATGTCGTCGTTAGTGTCTGTTTTACGCATTACGCGGTTATTTAGCATCCTTCGTATTGGTATTTTTTTAGCACATACGTCTCTGGCTGTGTTTTACGCACTTCGTACTAGTGTAGCCTCGTTTTCATTTTTTTTGACTGTCATTTTTTTCTCGCTTAGGCGATTTTCGATCTTTATAAATTGTCTAAATCAATTTAAATTGGAGTTCCACCTCACTCACAGTCGTCCTGTCTGTTTCCCCATGCTGTAAGTGATATTTTTGAAAAAAAATTATGTGTATTTAGTGTTTTTTTATTGTTTTTGTTCCTCCGCTAATCTCATAATTTTTTTAATCTCGTATTTTTTTATCTAAGTCCCGCGTCTTGTGTAAAACTGCTACAATTTAACGGCTCGCCTGCGGCGCTCATTGCCCAATTGCTACGGTTTAACGGCTCAACTCTAAGCGATCAACGCTAAGTCGTACGTACTACCCAAACATTGTGACGACAAATCGTAGTTGGACAATTATAATATGTGATGTATATATAAAATTAGTTGGCACCCCCTGTTGTTTTGCACTGGGGCCCTCTGTTTCCTAGCTCCGCCCTTGAATGGAAGCCAACATGTTGAACTAGATATGTACATTTTCAATATCTAGTAATGCCATTTGAATTATGTAATACTCCAGCAACCTTCCAATAATTTATTAACAATGTTTTTTTCAGACCTTCCAGACTAGTAGTATATATTGATGATATTCTGGTATATTCATCTTACATTGAAGAATATTACAAGTGCATGTAAATAATGTTGTCCCAGCTCAGAAAACATAGATTATATGCAAAGTTAAATTCCTTGGTACGATAACAGCTGTCATTATAAATAGTCTTCTTTTCTTTAGACACAATGCACAAAGCGCTTTTGTGGCTACAAAACAATAGTTCGCTATTCTCCATCATTTGCATATTATTTCTACACTGCAACACAGTAAAATCATTTCAGCTACAGTTACTCCCTGTCCATGTATTGTCACATGTATATGTGTGTGCTGTGCACATGATGTTCATTCTTTTTCTAGTCTGTGATGTCAAATGGACTGTATAAACCCAACTGAGGTTATAACTTTTTCCTGAGTTATTGGCTTTGCTCCACAACATAGTTAGCTAATCTTTTCGGATATTATTATTATTGTTTACTTGCAACACACCAACATATTCTGTAGCGCTATATAAGGGTTAAATTAAAGGCAAAAGCAATATTAACACATTGAAAAGGATGCAGGGCCCTGTCTTTGAGTTTAGAAACAAATGTCCATAGAACTTTCCCCAAAGCACCATGCAAGATTGAAAACTCACATACTTACAATATATTGTGACACCCTGCTTATTTCGTTGTGTATAAATCTTTGGTGCCTGCTCTTCACTATGGCATGTTCTGCCAGTGGTGTTGTATCCATCATGGGTATCATGATCATCTTTCATCTCAGATATTGCCTCCTGTTCTGTATTTTATTTTGTATTTCAACGGAGAAGGTAGGTTAAAGCTGAGAAGCTTGAGTTATTTTTTCCAGTTTATTAGGTTGTCTTTTTATTATTGTGTTATGTACCTTAGGAACGGTGTAATTTAAGTTAGAGTCAAACTTTTCTTAGCACATAGAACATTTTCAGTTTTGGTTCAGAGAGCAAATAAAATGAATCATAAAGAATAATAAATTAACCACACAAGCACAACTCAGATGTGTGGTTTCAGGCTACATGGATTAAACAGCACCACTGGGTAACATAAGTGTGATTCATAGAAGCATCTGGCCGTATAAAATGGAGATTGTCAATTTAATTTCAGAGTAATGCAGCACACAGGTACTGAACTCCAGAGAGAACATTATCTGTGATCAGGATAATAAAGTACTAACTAATTAATTATAGCAACATCTTCATAGGCTAAGTAGTCTTTTGGGATTGTATTTCCTGATGTTAACCCAAATTAACATTTTGTCCTTGAACTAACATTTTTCAAACATGCTGTTAAGTTATTACTTCAAAAACAGTTTTATTTCTTGAGCAGGTGGTCTAAAATATCAGTGAAACGCATAAACAATGGTACTAATAATAATACGTACATAAGTAATACAATGTATAAAAGTAAATATAAGTACTTGCAACCTGAAACATAATCTATATCAAATGCATGAAAATGGTTTTATTATCTATTTCAACTAGAAAACATGCAATTCATTTATATAAATAACAATCATATTTTCCAAAGCTGTCTAAAATATATCTGTAGAAAAAACTAACATTGGGTTTATGACCTAACCGAACTTCAGTGGAATCTTTTATTTTGTAGACACAGCAATGCGTTGATCTTCATACAAAATAATTCTATGGAATTGTTGGCCATTACTGTGCAAGCTGTTAATGCACTTCTATGACATACTGGTATTTTGAAATGAGTTACAGTGTCACATGTTTTAATGAAAAGCAAATGGACATTATTGAGCCAATTATCAATCCTATTGAATGTTTAAGATTGTTTTGATTGTATGACTCTTACAATTGTCTCATGCTATTACCTATCCTTGAAACTATTTGCTTAATCCACTACACAAGTCTGAAATAATACAAAATACATAAATTATTAATTTACAAAATGTATTTAGACATATTGACATGTTGCAACCATGGTCTGATTACCCATTATTGACGCTTCCATGTGGGGGCACCCAATTTTTAGATTAAGAACCCCTAAAAATACTTTTTTGGCTTTACAAGGAAATGCTGCAGTTCAAGAACTGCCTAGAACTAGATTAAATAACTAGATTAAAGAACTAGATTAAAGAGTTCCCTCATCCCATGCGTTCCCTGCTAAGTTTAGGAAGCAACTGCACCAGTTGAAATGGCTGTTATGGGGAAGTGTCTGTGATTTGCTCACACAGTAAGAGAGCTATATACATGCATAGGAAAGGGAAAATGTGTGCATGCACACCTTGCACAAGCACTCGCAGGGGCTCCTCAACTTCACTGCCCAGGGGCTCCAAAAAGGTAGATCCGGCACTGGTTGCAATATTTTAGTTCAGAGACATGAACTTCTTATCCATGATAGAGCGACTCATAACAGTGGTTTGGAACAAGATCAACCTTAGAAAGTAATATAAACTCTTCAATGCACTTCCACTTGCTCAATATCATAAAATGTACTGAATACCAAGCAAACATCATCTCTTTATATTTAGTGTGATGTTTCCTTAACAATGCAGTCATTGTAAGTTATATTGTGTGTGAAAAATATGTTCCATTTATCATGAATCCCTTAGTACTGTATAACAAAATGTTAAGCCATGATTTCCAAAGAAAATAGATCTCAGTATGAATTACATACCATTGGACAAGAGCAGCAAAGCTTAAAGTTATTTGTATAGGTGGAAAACCATTAAAAAAAGAGAAATGATGCTATGTTTTTTTAGTATCATTTTATTATGGGTGACCTAAAGTCTATATTTTTACAGAATAATATTTTGTAGAGAAGGTGATTACGCAATGTTGCCATTTAGTAGCTACAAATGGCATCCTACCCTTTGGGCAGAAAAATACAGAACCTATCATGGTCTTTGATGTTCTATAAATTGGAATCTGGAAGAAGAAAATTGAACATAAGTCAACTCTGTATCTGGAGGAAACCTATATAATAAAACACCTATTGGTTGCAAAGGTCAGTGAAGCACAACTCTTCTTGATGTTTCTCAGAGTAATTAGCCATCTCTTTGAAACATCATCTGATCTGACGCTTTGACACTAAAATTGATACTACAAAAGTATGTCCCAGCTGTGTTTCCTGGTGTAATGAAAAATAACCTCATCTGAAAGGTCGGGTACTTTGACTTACAAAGACTTACAATGTTTGCCAAGGTGAAGTAGGAAATGGGAATGGGGAAAGAAAGCAAACCAATACTGCCTAGTGCAGATATTAAAAGTATTATATTAAAACATAAATAAGTCCATTCAGATGTACTCTCATTTGTTTCCACCTTAACAAAAAAGTTATTATAACAGCACGCCTGTAAGTCCAGTGGTCAAATTCTCCTGTCCTCGTAACAGTTAAACAGAATGCTCAGAATACAATTGGTCCACCTATAGTGGAATGTATATCATTTTAACCCGAGTCATATGGTGATGCAGTGTTTCTGCTTATCACCCTCACAACTTCTAGACTCTCTGAGGTCTAGATTGACCCCTTGCTTCCAACAGAACTGGTAGGAGTTAGTCGGTACTGTCCCTAGAGCTAGAGAGCTATCAGTCAAGTGACATATTGGCAGACCAATCACTGTAGATATTCTCATACATCAATTCATACATGGATAGTACATGAGTGGTGTAAATAGCCAAATGATTACAATCTCTATGCTCACATTCAACAGTAGAGGAATACATATATATATCTAAAACATGACTAACAAGCCTAAAGCAAAGGCTAAAAAGATTATAACTGAAAACTCAACAGCCTTTTTCTCTCCTAAGTCTAATATAGTATCCCCTGGGAAAAGAATTAGGGAAGGTGCTTTTGACCATGCTGAGTGCTAGGGTAGAGTATTGGTTAAGAGGGTGGAGCTTGGGGAGAGGTAATTAATAGGGTTTTTTCCCGCCAGCGGCACATTTGGGTGTTACACAGACCAGAAGTTAGTTCCCTCCCTCTCTGTTTTAGTAGGATGTCGTTTATTTGTCACAGCTGGGGGGGGGGGGGGGGGGTTCTGAATCACTCTAGGCGGGAGCTCATTAACGGTTTAGGTTTCCAGTGAGTGATCGTTGCCAGAGGTCCCTTAGGCACGGGATTCCATGGGCCCCTCTGTCTGGTTGGTGAGCTCTTCCTGTTTGGGGTGTGCAGCCCCTCTGTTTATTAATGTATGTTATGTTATTAATAAAGCTGTGGCCTGGTTATACCCAATACAAGGGTGTTTGTCATTATTGTTTAAAGGGGGTTAGTTTTATGTATCTCAGACCTGTGGTCACTAATGCTTAGGTCAATGCTAATAAATCCCTTTCTGAATTGCACCCTGTTGAAACAGACAGTAATCAGAGCCTAATAAGTAATAATGAACTACCTGACTCAACCGAGTCAAATGAAACTACAGAAGAACCACTCACTACCTCAAAACTGAAACAAAATGTTGATCGAGTTTCAGACAAAACTGACAGCAGATCTTAGACAACAAATAGGGGAACATTTCAAAGACATTAAAGAGATTCATGGGAGAATTTAATATATTGAATCAAAATTCGACAAACTGGTGATAGACCATGCATCAGTAATAACGTACACTACATCTGTTGAAAATAAAGTCACTGTATTTGAACATAAATTTGCAAACTTGGAGAATCACTCCAGAAGAAGAAATCTTAGATTCAGAGGAATCCCTGATTCAGTGCCAGAATCAGAACTAAAAAATTACCTGAGAGAATTTTTTTTTCTGTTAATACCTAGTATTACTCAGGAAGTAAACATCTGTGATAATATACTCAAAATTCCACTGCCACCCAGGATGAACAGTGGTCAATCAAGAGATGTTATGGCTAGCTTCCAACGCATATCAGATAAAGAAGAAATGTTGAGATGCAGTTATAAATATTCAAGTTTTCCATCTCCGTACAATGAAATAAAAATATTTTCTAATATAGCGCTTGCTACTCTAGCTCTTCGGAAAACATATATGGATATCCAAGTTTTCCATCTCCGTACAATGAAATAAAAATATTTTCTGATATAGCGCTTGCTACTCTAGCTCTTCGGAAAACATATATGGATATCACATCCGTTTTGAGAAGACTTGAAATACAAGTGGAGATTTCCAGAAGGTCTTGTGATTTTAAAGGATACTCAATGGCACAGAATCTCCTCTGTAAAAGAGGGAAAAACTCTCCTAACCACATGGGATATTGTTGTGGAGAATTCAGGAAAAGTGCCTCAAAAGCCAGGACTGATTATGAAAAAAACAGAATGGCTGATTGTCAAATAACGTAACAAATTGAAAGTTTGGACTAACAGCCTTTTTTTTTTCTTCTCTTTTCTTCCTGCCTCTTTGCACTTAAAGCACTAGTACTTAAAGAAAAGTAAAGACCAAATAGATAAGAAAAGTTGGATTTAATGTAAATGTAATGCACTAGCATTTTGTTTCTTTTTTTTTTCTCATTTAAATTCCTGATGGAGCTATAAATACAACCATTTCATGATTTATATATAAGATGTACGATTACATTAATAACTAGTGGTGATAAATAGCAGTACAATATAATAAGGGACTACTTTTTACCGGTTTCTTACACATATATTTATTTACAAGACCAATCTAGAGTCTAGAAAATTATAGGCACATTGGATACTTGGTTTAAAGTATCAATACTACTTCACCGAGTCTTTTTTAATGCACTGGCACTTAGAGAAAAATAAAATTAAAATACCTGTATATACTCGAGTATAAGCCGACCCGAGTATAAGCCGAGGCACCTATTTTACCACAAAATACTGGGAAAAATGAGTGACTCGACTATAAGCTGAGGGTGGGAAATGTGCTGCCCCCTATGTCCCTCTTGTGCCCTCTGTGTCCCCCTCTTGTTTGCCCCTTTTCTTGTGTCCCGCCTGTGTCTCTCCCCTGTGTCTCTTCTCCCCTCTCCCTCCCCTGTGTCTCTTCACCCCTCTCCCTTCCCTGTGTCTCTTCCCCCCTCTCTCCCTTGCCTGTGTCTCTTCCACCCTCTCCCTTCCCTGTGTCTCTTCCCTTCCTCCCTTATCACCCTCCTGAACCCCCTCCTCATTCTCAACCTCCCTCCTCATTCTCAACCTCCCTCCTCAACCCCCCTCCTCAACCTCAACCTCCTCCTCAACCCCCCTCCTCATCCTCAACCCCCTCCTCAACCTCCATCCTCATACTCAACCTCCCTCCTCAACCTCCCTCCTCAACCTCAACCCCCCTCCTCATCCTCAACCTCCCTCCTCATCCTCCCTCCTCATCCTCATCTTCCCACCTCATCCTCAACCTCCCTCCTCATCCTCCCTCCTCATCCTCAACCTCCCTCCTCAACCTCCCTCCTCATCCTCAACCCCCTCCTCATTCTAATCCCCCTCCTCAACCTCCCTGCTCAACCTCAACCCCCATCCTCAACCCCCCATCCTCATCCTCAACCCCCCATCCTCAACCCCCTCCTCAAACCCCCTCCTCATCCTAAACCCCCTTCTCAACCGCCCTCCTCAACCTCAACCCCCTTCCTCATCCTTAACCTCCCTCCTCATCCTCCCTCCTCATCCTCAACCTCCCTCCTCCACTCCCCTCCTCATCCTAAACCCCTCTCCTCATTCTAAACCCCCTCCTCAACATCCCTCCTCAATCCCCCTCCTCATCCTCAACCACCCTCCTCATCCTCCCTCTTCATCCTTAACTCCCCCATCCTCAACCCCCTCCTCAACCTCAACCCCCCTCCTCATCCTCAACCCACATCCTCATTCTAAACCCCCTCCTCAACCTCCCTCCTCAACCCCCCTCCTCATCCTCCACCTCCCTCCTCATCCTCCCTCCTCATCCTCAACCCCCCCATTCAAAACCCTCTCCTCAACCTCTCTCCTCAGCCCCCTCCAAAACTTCTCTCCTCTGCCCCCCTCCTCAACCTCAACTCCCCTCCTCAACCCCCCATCCTCAACCCCCATCCACTTCCTCAACCCCCCCCCCCCCCCCATCCTAACCCCCCCCCCCTCTCTTTTTTAATGCACTGGCACTTAGAGAAAAATAAAATTAAAATACCTGTATATACTCGAGTATAAGCCGACCCGAGTATAAGCCGAGCCACCTATTTTACCACAAAATAATGGGAAAAATGAGTGACTCGACTATAAGCCAAGAGTGGGAAATGTGCTGCCCCCTGTGTCCCTCTTGTGCCCTCTGTGTCCCCCTCTTGTTTGCCCTTTTCTTGTGTCCCCCCTGTGTCTCTCCCCTGTGTCTCTTCTCCCCTCTCCCTCCCCTGTGTCTCTTCAACCGTCTCCCTTCCCTGTGTCTCTTCCCCCCTCTCTCCCTTGCCTGTGTCTATTCCCCCTTTCCCTTCCCTGTGTCTCTTCCCTTCCTCCCTTATCACCCTCCTCAACCCCCTCCTCATTCTCAACCTCCCTCCTCATTCTCAACCTACCTCCTCAACCCCCCTCCTCAACCTCAACCCCCTCCTCAACCCCCCTCCTCATCCTCAACCCCCTCCTCAACCTCCCTCCTCATACTCAACCTCCCTCCTCAACCTCCCTCCTCAACCTCAACCCCCCTCCTCATCCTCAACCTCCCTCCTCATCCTCCCTCCTCATCCTCCCTCCTCATCCTCATCCTCCCACCTCATCCTCAACCTCCCTCCTCATCCTCCCTCCTCATCCTCAACCTCCCTCCTCAACCTCCCTCCTCATCCTCAACCCCCTCCTCATTCTAATCCCCCTCCTCAACCTCCCTGCTCAACCTCAACCCCCATCCTCAACCCCCCATCCTCATCCTCCACCCCCCATCCTCAACCCCCTCCTCAACCCCCCTCCTCATCCTCAACCCCCTTCCAACCGCCCTCCTCAACCTCAACCCCCTTCCTCATCCTCAACCTCCCTCCTCATCCTCCCTCCTCATCCTCAACCTCCCTCCTCCACCCCCCTCCTCATCCAAAAACCCCCCTCCTCATTCTAAACCCCCTCCTCATCCTCCCTCCTCATCCTCCCTCCTCATCCTCATCCTCCCACCTCATCCTCAACCTCCCTCCTCATCCTCAACCTCCCTCCTCAACCTCCCTCCTCATCCTCAACCCCCTCCTCATTCTAATCCCCCTCCTCAACCTCCCTGCTCAACCTCAACCCCCATCCTCAACCCCCCATCCTCATCCTCAACCCCCCATCCTCAACCCCCTCCTCAACCCCCCTCCTCATCCTCAACCCCTTCCAACCGCCCTCCTCAACCTCAACCCCCTTCCTCATCCTCAACCTCCCTCCTCATCCTCAACCTCCCTCCTCCACCCCCCTCCTCATCCTAAACCCCCCTCCTCATTCTAAACCCCCTCCTCAACCTCCCTCCTCAATCCCCCTCCTCATCATCAACCTCCCTCCTCATCCTCCCTCCTCATCCTCAACCCCCCCATCCTCAACCCCCTCCTCAACCTCAACCCCCCTCCTCATCCTCAACCCCCCTCCTCATCCTAAACCCCCCTCCTCATTCTAAACCCCCTCCTCAACCTCCCTCCTCAACCCCCCTCCTCATCCTCAACCTCCCTCCTCAACCCCCCTCCTCATCCTCCACCTCCCTCCTCATCCTCCCTCCTCATCCTCAACCCCCCCATTCAAAACCCTCTCCTCAACCTCTCTCCTCAGCCCCCCTCCAAAACTTCTCTCCTCAGCCCCCCTCCTCAACCTCAACTCCCCTCCTCAACCCCCCATCCTCAACCCCCATCCTCTTCCTCAACCCCCCCATCCTAAACCCCTCATCCTCATCCTAAACCCCCATCCTAAGCCTCCCCCCGCCATCCTCAGCGTAGTTAGGGCTGGGGGCGAGGGCCTCAGTTGCTGGCATGGAGCGCCGAAGGCCTAAGGCGCTCCTTGCCAGCAACTGCGACCCTCGCAAACTTAACAATAAATACACACAGCACATACATAAAAACCTTACCTACAGCAAGAGGGAGCATCCAGGACTTCAAAAAAACAACTTACACCTTCATTTAAATCAAAATAAAAGAGTTTAGAAACTAAAAAATTCTCTAAGCGACAGAAAAAATGGCTGCCGAACAAAACGAAAATGAGGCTACAGCACTCTAAACACGCAAAACACCACAACACACTCGCAAAACACCACAAGAAACTCGCAAAACACCACAAAAGACCTACGGATAATGCGCTAAGACGCATACCACACATTACCCGTCATTTTACGCCAATGCGGAAGTACACCACTACGCTAACGGTTTGGGCTCGCGCACGCACAGTGTTACACTGCACACATTCAGCACGCTTCCACAGCAGATCCACACCACTAATGCTGCAGCAACATCAAAACACATTCACAGCTCTTCCACACAATGCTTTAAAATAGGTAAAGTATATTAATTTATTAATGTATTATATATTTCATTATTACACACTAAACAGCATTAGCTACCTTACAATTTCATTGCCGTCATTTTTTGATGGGCAATTCGCTAGTTTAAAATATTAGATAAAGAAGGCAGATTTATTATTAGGCAAGAGAAGATTAATGATGCTCCCTATACCATTGTAAATGTATATATCCCCAATTCTAATCAGATTCAATACCTGAGGAACATTTTTAACATATAAATCAGATTAAAAAGGGGCGACTAATTATATGTGGTGATGTCAATATGCACTTAGATCCCAGAATAGATAGAATAACAACAGGAAAAGAAACACCAGATTCCTCCAAAAGGTTAGCAAAACAATTCTTATCTAAGATCATTAAAAGCAGACTCTATGGGCCTCATTCTATTACCGGCCGTAGGAGATGCGGGGCCGCAAGGACCGGCCGCAAGCTATTCTGCTATTCTATTCCCCTCCGGCCGGGGATTCCGGCAGGCTTGCGGCCGGTGCCTTGCTATCCCTTGCGGCCACTCGCGCCGGAGGAAAGCCTTTCATCTAAAACGGCTGCAAGAGTTTTGGCCGCAAGAAAGCCCTGGTTGCTATTCTATTGCTCCAGGAACCCTCTCTGCAAGGCTAAAAGCGAGCCACAGCTTACTTGCAGGAGAAAGGTCCCGCTAGCACCAATTAAGCACATTATAAAGCCAAAATAAAGCCATCCTGCACTCTGAGGAGACTATAAAGTGATTGTAGGTGTTAGCAAAAATAGCACAACATTCCCCTATACTCATTCCCCTATACTCCGTAAAAAAAAAAATGTTTTTATATATGTCAAATATCCATGTAAAGACCTCAGACCCGCCCACGCTGCGGCCGGAAAATAAACAGTTAATGTAATCTCGGGTTTGGGCTGATGTGCAAGCTTGAGAGTGGGTTACTATTAATCCTCATGTCCCCCAATATGATCCCTAGCATTTACAGAGCTTTACAGTGCTGTCTTGAATTTATTTTTCACTTTAAAGATTTCTGAGCTTACAGCCGGTTGCAAGATATACGGCCGGCCGTAAGAGGAGATCCTTGCGGGGCCGTTTAATAGAATTGCAAGGTAACGGGAGCCCCGCAAGGAATCGCAGCCTTGCGGCCGTTTTACGGCCGATAATAGAATGAGGCCCTATGACTGCTGGAGAGTTTTTAATCCTGAAGGAAAGGATTATACATATTTTTCTGGTAGGCACTGTTGTAATACTAAGATAGATTTTTTTTCTCTGATGCAGATACTATGAGTAAAGTCAAAAGTGTTAAGATCGGAGACAGTGTTTGGTCCGACCATGCGATGGTTAGTTTGAGCATTGAGGATTCAGTAGAGTTTGTTAGCAAATTGAAAAATGAGATCAATAGCTCTTTTGCTATAAATAAAAGCTCAGTAAACTTTAGAAATAACTATCTGGTGAGCACATAAGGCTTACATTAGAGGCTTGTGTATAGCCAGGAGTTCTTTTATGAAGAAAACCAGAGGCAAACCCTTAAGAGATCGTTATATTAAATTACATAAATTACAATTAGAAAATAAAAACTCACCTGAAAGAACTAAAAGCTTACAAATTAAAGAATTGTTATTGCAGATTCAAAAGATCATGCAAATTCAAACAGACAATGCTATTTTTAGATCCCAACAGGACCACTGTACTTTGGGAAACAAAGCTGGAACGTTTTTGATAAATAAAATAAAAAAATAAAGGATTAAACGAAGAATAATCTGTATCAAAGATAGGCATAATAACAAAATAATCCACCCTAAAGACATCAGGAGAATTTTCGAGTCGTACAATCATTTTTTTATATAACTTAGAAGCCAGAGAGGATGTTTCCAAGCCTACTAAGAGTGATATGGAGGTCTTTCTGAGGTAAATAAACTTATCGACAATAAACGAGGAAGAACTGTTAGATCTGAATAAAGAAAATTCTCTAAAAGAAGCTCTGAGCTAAAAATGAATAAAGCGCCAGGCCTAGATGGCTTTATCAACGTATATTATAGAGTTTTTTCGAGAGAGCTCGGCCCGGCTCTATGTAATTTGTTTAATGAAATTAAAGCTACAGGATATATGCCAGCTAAAATGACAGAGGCAAACATTATCTACAGACCTATCTCATTACTAAACTCTGACACAAAAATATATGCTAAGATATTAGCCAATAGGCTAAATAAATATATTGCTAAACTGATAAATTATGATCAAGTAGGGTTTATGAACAAGAGACAAGGCCCAGTAAATATAAGGAGACTTGTGAATTTAATTACATTTGTTATAAAAAAAATATTCTGTCTCTATTTATCTCATTGGACTCCAAAATGGCATTCGATAGGGTAAACTGGTCATATATTGAAGCTATACTGGACAAATTCGGTTTTGAAGAGTTCGGAAGTAAAGCGATTATGTCTCTCTACAGAAACCCGAGAGCTGTAGTTATAGGCGTTGACTTCATATCAGACAAATTTTGTTTGTCAAATGGAACCAGGCAGGGATGTCCTCTGTCTCTGTTGATTTTTATACTAGCACTAGAACCCCTTGCTGAAGCAATACGCAATCTAGAGTTAATCAAGGGAATAGGGATTGTAGACAACCAATACAAACTACTAATGTTTGCAGATGACATGGTGTTGACACTTTCTGAGCCAGAGGACTCATTGCCAGCTTTATTTGACATACTGGATATATATAACAAAGTGTTGTATCTGAAGATTAATGACTCAAAACCAGAAACTTTATTACTAGGATTAAAAGAACCTGAGCTAACTGCTCTACATAAAAAAAATCTGATTGAAATGGGAAAGAAATGGAATAAAACATCTGGGAATTTACTTCAAACCGTCTATTAAATCTATACTAAGAGACAATAGCATGGTAGCATATGGACAAATTAAGCAGATTATCTCAGACTGGAAACCTGAGTTTCTATCATGGTCAGGCAGGACAGCTCTGATTAAAATTGTGATTCTTCCAAAGATAATTTATGTGTTTAGAAGCATCCCAAAAGTAGTGCCTACTTATATTATCAATTTATTACAAACCATAATCAGTAAATATATAAATTACAATAAGTAACCCCATTTAAACCTAAATATCATAAAGAGGCAAGTAGAAAGAGGCAGGCTTGTGGCTCCATGTGCACTGCATACATATAGAGCTGTTTTTCTAAACCACTTACTTGTCTGGAACCTAGCTGCTAAAGATTCTAAATGGTTTAAAATAGAAAAAGATCTTGTGGGAGATTACCCCATTGAATTATTATTATGGCTCCCGAAATTAGAGGAGAATTTAGTTTTGATGTGCTTTAGAGGAATAAGATCAATGTTAAAAATATGGTATAAAAAAAGACATATCTGGGATTTGACCAAGTACCCATTGCTTGCTTCTCCCTTAAGCCTCTTACAATATAAACACAAAAATATTGATTTAAACAAATGGAAGGCTGTGGGAGTATTAAATATAGGGGGCATATATGAGAACAATTCATTTATACTTTACTCAAATTTGATGCAAAAATGTAAAACGTTTAAAATCACTTGGTTAGAATATGAGGCCCTTAAAATTAAACTTAGTAAAAGTGGTTTTCAGCTAGAGGGTTATTGAGAGTATCTCCCTTTTGAAAACATTCTTGTTGGAAAGAAAGATATGCATGCGATATACAAATGTAACAAACTTAAATATGAGAGATGAAAAACTAAAAACCAATAGAATGGTCAAATGGGAGTTGGAGTTAGAATGCTCTTGGCCTGAAGAAATGTGGTTTAAAGCTTGTAAGTTTATTAAGGAAACCTCTCTGTGTATATCTTTCATTTAATTATATATTAAATTAATTCGGAGGTGGCATTTGGCTCCAACTACTAGGAATAAAAATAATCCAATAAATTCTGAAGAGTGTTGGATAGAATATGGAGGGAAAGGAACATTTTCCCACATTTGGAGGAGTTGTCCACTAATACAATACTTTTGGAACACTTGTATTGATCATACTTGGTTAATTACAAACATACAGATACCACTGAGTCCAGAAATTTTACTATTCCATATTTTTTCAACAATGCAACACAGTATATTGATTTCCCATATTTTAATGGTATGTAAATGGTTTAAAGCTAAAGTCTAAAAAGGTGCCAATTTGGTCAGATATAAAAAGAAGAACTGAACGAGATAGAGAACTAGAAAAGGATTTTTTCAATATAAAATTAATAAGAAAAAATTAGCTACAAAAGGGCTCCTGTGGGATAAGCATATCCAAGATTTTGGATGTAACTACGAATTTTTATACAATCTATTAACCATGCTATTTCTCATTTCTGTAAAGTGATGTGTGAATGTTCATGTTTGTTTTGATGTTTTTTTTTTAAATATGCTACAATAAAAAGATTTAAATAAAAAAAAAAAAAAAATGATTCAGTGTACAAAACATTGATTTTCTGTAGAGGTATTCAGGTTTTTAAATTGTATAACTCATGTCGGGCAACTCTAATAACAATTTACATGGTTTAAAATCATCATCTAATACCGATTTTGCTGATTCAGAGACAGCTGTGGGAGATTGAAAGTCCCCCTAGCCCACCAAGTAGTCCTGGACTATTCCTAACTGTAGTATTTGTTGGCATTATTAGTATTATTATCATTATTACTCTTTATTTATAAAAATACAGCACTTTCTGTAGCTCTATTTAAAGAATTGCAATAAAGTAGTGTGGCTACAATAGGCAAATTACAAAAGATAAAATAAATGAAACGGTATGTAGAAATACCATTATACCAGAATAAGGCAAAAGGCAATTTATGGCAGTTGAGTTGAGGTCCCCACTCTGAAAAGCTTACAAGCTACACATGCAATTTATTTGAAAGAGTAGGGTTGAACTTTATAATTTGCTCACAAGTATGTTAATAATAAAATCTCATATTCATCTGAAAAATATTTTATACTTTACATTAGTGTTTCTCAAATTATCTCAGCCATGAAATCCTGCTATCACTCCAAAGGTACTGGTGGAATCCAAGCATTGCAAAGTGAAAACTTCTTTATTGACCCTAAACATGGCTAGAAACCTCCCGATCTTACCCAGAACCTCACTTCTTTCTAGGATCCATTCAAGATTACAAAGCTTTCCACAGAATATAAGCTACTAGAGTAATTGTCTAGAGGAACTCCTACTCATACAACATGGAACCTAAGGGTTACATGGAACATAGTTTTGGAAACACTGCTTTATATTAAAATGCTCCTAAATTAAGAAAGGTAGAATAATAAATAACTCCAAAGTTAAAATAGACGAGTGTTGGAAAATTCAGGGAATCATGAGGAATCATAATTCTGCTCTATTGTCACATTTCATATCTCAGGGCTCAGAGAGAAGGCAGATCAGCAAAGCCCAAGAAAGGGCTGAAGCAAGAGGCAAGTTTCATTACCATTTAGTAAAATACTGGGGTTGCTTTCATCATCTGTATGCAAGAATCCAATCATGTTCACTTCTACGGTTGTCTTGTAATATTTTTATTGATATTATTACATTGAAAATGTGATATCATATTTAAAACAAATGTATGGTTGCCTGTGTGCTAACCAACCATTGTTCAGTAAAATTATAACTAAATGATATAAGAAAATGTTGAAATTTGACTAGACATAACAATCAACCAGTAAATATGGTTACATTATACAAAAGTATGACAAACTGATATATTATATGTTGTGTTAGTGCTACTGTGTTTATTGATGTTGTATATTAATAAATTTGGTTTAGTATATGAAATAGATTTTTTATTGCCAATGCGTTTGGCAATTCTCCTTGAATAGGTTACTTATAAATGGACCTTGGACGGCTCCTTTGTACTCTAGCTTATGGTTTCTCATTTGACATTATTCACACACACTAAACACATAACGGACGTTATCTACTGAATTCAGTTCAACAATGTACATACATCCCAGTAAATGTGATCTTTTTCAACTACAAAGATAAAAAGTTAGTGTAATAATCCATCTTTTATTTATTAACTGCAACATAATTCACCGTTTTGCACAAAAGCTGTATAATGTAAATATTAGACTTAAAGAAATCCAGAAACGGTACCATTTCTTGAGCAAAAGTAATGCCCGATCAACAGTAAATGATATAAGGAAGATGTCTAATTTGTATAAATATATACAATATGGGTATTTAGTAACACTGGCCCCATGCTAATTTACACTTAAATCGTCTGCAAGGAGCATTTTCCCCTACATTACACATTTATGTTAATCTTTTCACTCGCAATATTATGGCCCACATCTGTAAATCCTGCCATGTCCGCAAGAGATTTTAGTGTAGTGAGTACCAAAACCAAGCTTTTCGGAAGAGTGTGGCTCTAAGGACCAATAAAAAAGGAGAACATCATGACTATTATAATTTACTACAGAGGTTGGATCTTTGTGTGAATTTATACATAAAATAAGTCTAAGACTCCATATCAATCTTAAGACACTTCAATTGTTTGAATTTTTTTTTATTTTTGTGTACTTCTCTTCAATAAATGGGACCTTGTTTGTGTCATTATGTAGTTCAAGAAAATCCCTTTTATTGTGAAGTATGTAACAAACATCAGCAGCTGTGTAAGCCATGGACATAAAACATTTTAGAGAAAAATCTGAATTTTTGAAGACTCTGGCCCCTACTTAATGGTCCAAATCGCAATTACTTGAGCCAGTAATGGAGCCCGTAAATGTTAGTGATATTTAATTGCCTACATTTTGCTACTTTCATTACAATTGCGAGTTACAGGCTCAAAAGCACTGCTGTTGTCAAAAACCTAACTTCTCCTTTGATGTTTCACGCTCGTAAATGTTACCAGTGCTAAAGACGCAAAATCCATATTTAATTACAACAATTCAACAAGCCCGCAATTGCCTTCAAACCTGTAAATGGCAAATGTATCAAAAAATCCTAGAGTACTAGATAGGACTTTGACATTTTCAACAGTTACAGTTGTATTTAATTGAACAAGCCTGCAATTATAGGGGTGAAGGCTAAAACCGCAAACCATGAACCCATATGTAGCATTTCAGGGCATGGTCATGATCAATTAAGCAAGCCCATAAGTTACAATTTAGACAGTGCCAATAGTAAATGAGACCGTCATCATGAAATCAGTAAAATGTGGAGTTTAAACTTCAATCAATTAGTTTTTCAAAGTCCGAATTGTGATCAGACTTGCAATCCAGCAATGTATAAATCAATAAAAATCAATATACCACGGAAATAAAACATAAGAAAAATATATTTTTATTGCAGATTTGCGAGCTTGAGACTGTTGTGCAATTAATTCTAATGTCTTTCATTGCTTTCCCAGTATTTTAAAGTGCAGTAGTGTGTTTTTATTTGCTTTTGCAGTGTCATGAACAGGTGTTTAACACACTTAGACATTTTTGCTACATTTGCCATTTACAGATTTTGAAGGCAATTGCGGAGTTGTTGAATTGTTGCAATTGAACATGGATTTTGCGTCTTTAGCACTGGTAACATTTGCGGGCTTGAAACATTAAAGGCGGACATATTTCGGTGTTAAGCTTTTGATGACCGCAGTGATTTTGAGCCTGTAACTCGCAAATGGATTGCTAAAAGTAGCCAATTGAATATCAGTAACATTACAGGCTCATTAAGGGCTCTTGTAACTACAATTTGGCTAACTGAATAGGGGCCCTGTTCGTAACACTGCTAAAGCAAATAAAAACATACTTCTATACTTAAAAATACTGGTAAAGCAATGAAATGCATTAGAATTAATTGCACAGTCTCAAGCTCGCAAATCTGCAATAAAAAAACATTTTGTTTACGCTTTATTTCCGTGTTATATCAATCCCGGGAATCAAGGAGTTAATAGAAATCATGGAACCCGCATGGATTAGAACATTTGATTGCGAGTCTGATTGCACATCGGAATTCTAAACAGTAATTGACTGTAGTTTAAACTCTTGTTTTACTGACGTTGTGATGATGGTCTCATTTACTATTGGCTTTGTCTAAATTGTAACTTACGGCTTGCTTATTTGACCATGAACATGCCCTGAAATACTGTGTATGGGTTCATGGTTGCGTGTTGGGGCTGTTAGTCTGTACTTGAGGGCTTGAGTCAATTAAATACATCTGTAACTGCACCAAATGTCTAACCTGCAGACATAAAGGTTGTGTGAAGTTAATTAAGGCCATGGAATTAAATAGAGGCCTCTGTAAGTAAATTAATCCATTTTGTCTTTCTTACATCAATTCCTGGATCACGAAGATGTGTTTTTTTTTTATATATTACTGCATGGAAGATGGGAATGAGAGAATAAGACTTTGCTAGATAACTGGATCTGATTGAAACTGACATCTCTCACACACATAACATAATCTATCATGGACACCTCCAGGGCCTAGCAAAAGCATCAATATTCTCTAGCTTCATGATATATTCCTCTCTGTAAGACATATGAAAAGTTCTATGTTTTTAATATTAAAATAAGTTATCAACATGTGTTTTTGCATATCTAAACATCATTTATTAACAAGTGTTTAGAAGCTATTTGTACTCATTGAAACCTTCCAAACAGTCCCAACAAAGGTCTGCCCCTGTAACTCATGAACATATTGTCTCTCAGTAGTATTTCAAAACATACTGTTGACAGTCTTGGCTAGCACATCTAGTACCAATAGTAACAGTGAGTGCATGAGCTGCTGGGGGCAGACCTTTATTGGGACTATTTGGAAGGTTTTCATGAGTAAAACATTACTTTTAAGCACTTGTTAATTAAATGATGTTTACATATGTAAACAAACACATAGGATGTTTATTTTAATATTAAAACAGGGAATCCTTTTATATCCCTTTAATTATGCTTTTAGTAAGTTTTCAAACATATTTATTTTCATTGTACATTGGTCCATTATACACAAGCTTTCAGTTAACAGAAAAATGAAAAAAGAACATTATCCGGATTAATTTCTGTTCTAATACTACACACCTTGAACTCTCCATTTTATTTTTTACCTTTAAACCAGAACACAACATACATTTTAAACACATATAAAGAGTCCATTGATAAATGAGAATGCCTCACTGGCTCTTTGTATTCTGAATCAATAGTAACCAGAAGCCAAGGTTACCGTGACCCAGCAAAGAGTTCAAGGAGAAACCGGATGCTCCTTTATACTAGCTGAATAGTTCACCCTTTAGGTCTTACAATGTACACTTTAGCTGGGTATCTCATTACACAATATTTTGTCTAATTAGCATGGTTCTTCTTAACTAACTAGAAAAAATACATAAAATCATGTCATACTGTAACAAATTTGAATATAATTGGAATAAATCTATAACATATTTGGAATATTGCTGTGTCACTTTAAAGCCAACTACCATTCAGATTTGGGTCCTTTCCTGTTATAGTGTCGCTGCCATGACTGGCCCTCGGCTTGTTGGCTTGGGGTGAACTGCTGGCCTGCAGTTATGGCTCTGACTGTGGCTCTGGTGCACAATATTGTACTGTTAAGTTTATCGTTTGGGTTTAGGGCTAGGCTTTAAAGCTTAGGGTTAGGGTTTAGGGGTGAGGGGATTGGGTTAGGGTTTAGGTTTATGGTTTAGGGGGTAGATTTAGGGTTAGGGTTTAGATTAAGCGTTTAGGGTTAGGGTTTGGGTTTATGTGTTAGGGTTAGGGTTATTGCTGCTCTCCTACTCTAAATTTTACTGTTCAAGTTCTCAGCTGCGGACTTGTGTTTCGGGCTTGGGGCTGTGGATTTGCAGGTTTGGGGCTGCAGGCTTGGGGTCGCATACTGCGGGCTTGGGGTGGCGTAAATATACAACTCCACATACCTCTTAATTTCTACTGGTCCTAATCTAGTGATCAGAAATACAGCAAAGCAAACACATTCACATTTATGTCCTAG
This sequence comes from Discoglossus pictus, assembly GCA_027410445.1. Lineage (NCBI taxonomy): Eukaryota > Metazoa > Chordata > Amphibia > Anura > Alytidae > Discoglossus > Discoglossus pictus. Next base: position 70,353,877 of record CM050166.1, read on the forward strand.
TGAATATATGAATTCCACTATTTTTATTGCTTTTCAAATAGTAGCAACAGGAAGGACGTTTAGACAGCTCAGTCTGTTGATCGAAATGTTTTTTATCACCACTTTACATGTGGCCATGTACTCATTAATACCAGCATTTTCAAGAATAAATCATATCTGAATTATTTACCTCACATATGTTGTATTTGGTTTTTTTTTGTAAAGTTTTTTGTAAAGTTTTTGAATGTTTTTCTTTTTTTTTCTTAACCCCTAATATCACTATTACTATCACTGAGCACACCAAACAATACTGCTATATAATACACCTATATTCAGTGATGCTCTGCTATGTGCATAATTCTATATGTTCTGTATCATTATTTTTTTATTTCATGTTGATGTTTCAAGTTTTTATTTGCATATCTATGTTTGTGCACATATATGTTGCGTACTTTTACTTCATATATGATTACATATATTTTTGAAAATAAAAACTATATTTTTCATATACTGTGTATATATTTGCATTATATCCATCTTCTTGAACAGCAGAACAAAGGAAAAATAACAAAAATACATAAATATTTTTAAGGTTATATGTGACATATACTAGTGTATGTGTATATATATATATATATATATATATATATATATATACCGTATATATACCATGTTTTTAGGATACCTTAAAACACAAAGGAAGCCTCAGCAGAAGTGATGAAACGCATATATATATTATTACTTTAAGATTACCTTTTATGAACTATTTTTTTTATTATTATTTTTGTCGTGGCTACCACTACCAGTACTATCAATCACATATATAGTTGTCAGCAATATGGGTTGTTGCTAATGTTGCGGGCTCCCGCAGCGAGCCCGCAGCAACTGCATCCCTTGCGCTGGTGGAGCGCCAAAGGCGCTCCTTGAACTGGTGGAGATGAACTCTATAGGCGCTCATCTCTATGACCTGTACGACAGACAGTGAGCGCCTAAGGCGCTCACTGCGCTGGTGGAGATGAGCGACGTAGGCGATCATCCCTACGTCCTGTGGGACAGGCAGTACGGGCCGCAACTGCAATGTCAGCTGTTTGCGACCCGTAACCACAAGGCCCGCTGCACTACCTGGCTCTTGCCAGGGGAGAAGTCGCGATGAGCGCCTCCGGAGCTCATCGCAAGGACCCTCAGCCTCACAGCACCCTCAGTGCCTCCCTCTTTCCCCTCAACATCCCTCTCCCCTCACTTAGCTTCATTGCGCTGCTCCTGCTGCTTTCCATTCCGTCTTCTGTGTCAGGAACTGGCATATGCTAATGACGTGACGTCACATGCGCGTCACGTCATTAGCATATGCCGGGTCCCAAAGACCCGATGGACAGCTGCAGGAGTTCCAGGACTCCCATCACCCCCTCCCTCCCCTCATCCTCTCCCTCCCCTCATCCTACTACTCCCTCCCTCCTTTCCCCCTCTCCAATTCACCCCCTCTCCCCTCACTTACCTGCATTGCCCTGCTCCTGCTGCTGTCCAGTTCGTCTTCTGTGTTGGGACCCGGTAAATGCTAATGATGTGACATCACATGCGTGTCACGTCATTAGCATATGCCGGCTCCCAAAGACCCGATGGACAGCAGCATGAGTCCCAGGACTCGCATCAGCCCCTCCTCGCTCCCCTCATCCTCTCCCTTCCCTCATCCTCTCCCTTCTCTCATCCTCTCCCTCCCCTCATCCTCTCCCTCTCCTCATCCTCTCCCTCCCCTCTACCTCCCCTCATCCTCTCTCTCATCCTCTCCCTCATCCTCTCCCTCCACTCATCCCCTCCATCCCCTCCTCCCTCCCTCCCCTCATCTTCCTCCTCCCTCCCTCCCTTCATCCTCCACCTCCTTCCCCTCATTCTTCCTCCTCCCTCCCCTCATCCTCCCTCCTAACTTTCCCCCTCTCCAATTAATCCCCCCCCCTCACTTACCTGCATTGCGCTGGTCCTGTTTCTGTCCAGCTTGTCTTCTGTGTCGGGACCCAGTAAATGCTAATGATGTGACGTCACATGCGCGTCGCGTCATTAGCATATGCCCGGTCGCAACGACCCGATGGACAGCAGTAGGAGTCCCAGGACTCCCATCACCTCCTCCTCCCTCTCCTCATCCTCTCCCTTCCCTCATCCTCTCCCTCCCCTCTCCCTCCCCTCATCCTCTCCCTTCCCTCATCCTCTCCCTCCCCTCATCCTCTCCCTCCCCTCATACTCTCCCTCCCCTCATCCTCTCCCTCTCCTCTTTCTCCCCTCATCCTCCCTCCCTCCCCTCATCCTCCCTCCTCCCTTTCCAGCTCTCCAATTACCCGCCACCTCCCCTCACTTACCTGCATTGCGCCGCTCCTGCTGCTGGCCAGCGCGTCTTCTGTGTTGGTACCCGGTATATGCTAATGACGTGATGTGCATTAGCATATACACAGGGGAAGGGGAGAAAGAGACACAGGGGAGGGGGGAAGAGACACAGGGGAGGGGGAAAGAGACACAGGGGATGGGGGGAAGAGACACAGGGGAGGAGGAGAAAGAGACACAGGGGGAAAGAGACACAGGGGAGGGGGAAAAGAGACACGGGGGAGGGGGGAAGAGGCACAGAGGAGGGGAGGGAAAGAGACACAGGGGAGGGAGGGGTGGGGAAAGAGACACAGGGAGGGGGGAAAGAGACACAAGAGATGGGGGGAAGAGACTTTGGGGAGGGGAAAAGAGACACAGGGGAGGGGGAAAGAGACACAGGGCAGGGGGGAGAGACACAGCGAAGGGGGGGAAGAAACACAGGGAAGGGGGAAAGAGTCACAGGGAAGAAGGAGGAAGGGACACAGGGAAGAGGGGGGAAGAGACACAGGGGAGGGGGGGAAGAGACACAGGGGAGGGGGGGAAGAGACACAGGAGAGGGGGAGCAGGGCAAACAGACACAGAGAGAGTGGAGGGAGAACAGACACAGGGCAGGGAGAGGGGGGGCAGACACATGGGAGGGAGAGGGGGGACAGACACAGGGGAGGGAGACAGGGGGAACAGACACAGGGGAGGGAGACAGGGGGAACAGACACAGGGGAGGGAGGGGAAGAGACACAGGGGAGGGGGGGTGAGACACAGTGGAGGGAGGGGAGAGAAAAGAGACACAAGGGAGGGAGAGGAGGGTGGAAAGGAAACACAAGGGAGTAAGTAGACACGGGTGGAGAGGCTCGCTGTGAGCTCCGAAGTTGCTTACATTAGGTGGCAAACAGCTTTGCCAGCATTGCAATTTTATTGCCGTCATTTTTGACGGGCAAGTCGCTAGTACTGTATAAAATGGAGATTTGACTCACGCACTCATCCTTTTTATAGACAATATTTGTACACTGTACATTCTCTTATTAATTCACCAATTTTTAAGAATAATAAAAGCATTTTCTACAAGAAAATTGGATGGTTGACCTGCTTAATCAGGGCACAAAACGATACCCACCAAAATATAGTAAAATGCATGGATGAAAGTGGGATCTTGGTAAAGAACAGATTTTATTGGTAAAAGTGAGTGAACTGACAACCGGAGCCCCTTCCAACAACTACGTCAGTGCACATTATACCTCATACCTATGAGGTAAACCAATGTGAGGACACCTACAAATACATGTTGTCTGTTTGGTCAATATACTTTTGGTGCTCTACACTAGGAGAGCCTGCACCCCTTCCCCCTCCCCTTCTCGTTTGTATTTCACTTATAGGACATGCTTGTGGGCAGCGTCCATCGAAGAAGCAGCACACCTCTCCAGCACCTACACATCAGGTTAAAACCTCCAGCATTGAGAGGCCTATCTATACAAATCAACAAAAGATTTTACCCTTGAAGGCCTACCCGATCAGGGGAATTATACCCACATTCCCATGGAAAAATCTCATCTAACTACTGATTGATTTGCACTTTATATAAAATTTCAACTGAAAGAGAACCCTACAATACCTTCAGCTCTCATAGCGCTTCAGCCAACATTGGGATCAAGCAACCCCAGTAACTTTGCATAACTATAAAAGGATAGATCCCAGATTTGGGTAGATGTAGCACTTCAACACCACAATCTGACTTGTTTTTAAAGTATTTTATTAGTAATCCATGAGGACGTTACTGTATTCATTAACAATTGACTATGTTGAAAATGGGTTCTAATTTTTATAAAAAGGCAGAGGCTGTCCATACAACTCCAGCCTCAGTTTATACCATTGCAAAATGTTATAATTATATTATTTACAACATAAACACACATTTTTGCTCTATAGAATGACAAATACAGTATCCTTCTATCTGTATCCATCTATATATATAAATGTAGAAATACACCAAATGTATTTTGTATATATTATATATATTTTAAAATATACATATCCTAATTGTAACCATACAGATAAGATCATCATCAAAATAGTAACTAATTTTCATAACCTTACATCCCACTGAGAGTAGATATAATGCTGTGGTTTACCTTTATGTTCTTCATATAAAGTGGTTATTATTTTTTCTGACTGAATACATATAAACTCATTTAAAATACATGACTGCCATGGTAAGGTAGTGTTATATATTATACTTTTGATTTTAGTTTATAGTTACTTATATTATACTTTTGATTTTAGTGTATAGTTACTGTATATACTCGAGTATAAGCCGACCAGAGTATAAGCCGAGGCACCCATTTTACCACAAAATACTGGGAATAATGAGTGACTCGAGTATAGCCGAGGGTGGGAAATGTGCTGCCCCCTGTGTCCCTCTTGTGCCCTCTGTGTCCCCCTCTTGTGTGCCCTTTTCTTGTGTCCCCCTCTCCCTCTCCACTGTGTCTCTTCTCCCCTCTCCCTCCCCTTTGTCTCTTCCCCCTCTCCCTTCCCTGTGTCTCCTCAACCCACCCTCCTCATCCTCAACCCACCCACCTCATCCTAAACCACCCTCCTCATCCTAAACCCCCCTCCTCATCCTAAACCACCTTCCTCAACCCCCCTCCTCATCCTCAACCTCCCTCCTCATCCTCCCTCCTCATCCTCAACCTCCCTCCTCATCCTCAACTTCCCTCCTCATCCTCCCTCCTCATCCTCAACCTCCCTCCTCAACCTCAACCTCCCTCCTCAACCTCAACCTCCCTCCTCAACCCCAACCCCCTACTCAACCTCAACCCCCCATCGTAGTCCTCAACCCCCCATCCTCAACCTCCCTCCTCATTCTAAACCCCCTCCTCAACCTCCCTCCTCAACCCACTTCCTCAACCTCCACCCCCCTCCTCAACCTCAACACCCCCATCCTCAACCTCAACCCCCCCATCCTCAACCCCCCCATCCTCAATCCCCCTCCTCAACACCCCATCCTCAGTCCCCCCTACTCAGTCCCCCCTCCTCAACCCCCTCCTCATCCTATACCCCCTCCTTAACCTCCCTCCTCAACCTCAGCCCCCCTCCTCAACCTCAGCCCCCCTCCTCAACCTCAGCCCCCCTCCTCATCCTCAACCCCCCCATCCTAAACCCTCCCATCCTCATCCTAACACCCCCATCCTCATCCTAAAACCCCCTCCTTACTTTACCTCTCCTCATCCTAAACCCCCCTCCTCACTTTACCCCTCTAAATACCTCCCCCTCTCCCTTTCCCCTCACTTACCTCCATCTGCTCCATTGCTCCTCCACGCTCCTTCCTGCGCCTTGACCCGGCCAATGCTAATGACGTGGCGCGCATGTGACGTCACGTCATTAGCATATTCCCGGTGCCGAAGAAGGAAGGAGCGGAGGCCAGAGGAGCAGCTGCAGATGAAGGTAAGTGAGGGGAAAGGGAGAGGGGGAGGTATTTAGAAGGGTTAGAATGAGGAGAGGGGTAGGGAGAGAGACACGGGGGGGTTAGAGAGACACGGGGGGTTTAGAAAGACACGGGGGTTAGAGAGACACGGGGGGAGAGTGACTCGAGTATAAGCCTAGGGGCCCTTTTCAGCCTTAAAAAAAGGGCTGAAAAACTCAGCTTATACTCGAGTATATACGGTACTTATTACATTGATGTTATGCCTGTGCTATTCTTTTTAGAGTTGGATTCTCTCATTAACCCCTTCTGTGCTTAAATATTGTCTGTAAGCATTCCACCCATATTTACTCCTATTAATTAATTCATTCATTCACAAGTATTTATATTTGCATATGGTGCTTTTATCCAAGGCAGAAAATCATGGTCTCAAGAGAAAGAAGATATAGCCATGACTTTTATCAAAAGTTGTTCAAACCACTATTGGATGCCTTTTTTATATTTTTATATTATTGATATTATAATTTACCAGCTACTTGCCCGTCAACAATGACAGGAATAACATTTTAAGCCTGGCAATGATGTTTGCCACCCAATGTGAGCACCTTCGGCGCTCATTGCATGGCTCGCAATGAGTGCCTTTGGCGCACATTGTGAGGTATGTAATCAGCATACGGACATACGTCCAGATAGAAGAGTCACAATATATCTTCTCCTTCCCTCTCTGGTAGTTGTAGAAAGCTTCTTGGTCACCAAGGCGGACAAATATATGTAAAGGAACCTAGAATCTATACACTAGTCCTAATGTATGGGATAGCTCAATATGAAACTGTACGTCCTAAACTCCCACACTCTAAGGGGCTGTATGGCCCTAATAGTATTGGTCCAAATGGGTAAGTAGTATCTGAGCCCCCTAATACATAGGATTATTGAAATGCCCAAAGATATAGCTGGTAGTATCTAGTCAGTGCACCTCTCCCCTAATATGCGTGAGGCCAGGTCCACAGAGTTCATCAACATATAAAAACCAAATGCATGTAAGAAGTAAAAAGAAACATGTAACTGTATATGTAGCCTTTAAAATATGCATAAATGAATAATATATATCCAAATGGGTTTAGACAGTCTTTCTCAATGGCAACACTATTGATCAAACGTATTTAGGTAAAAATATAATCAATACTAAGTGGTGAGCGAGCACTCTGTTGATACAGCTATCAGTTAAAGATAACTACAGTCTTTAACAGTCTTATGCTATATCAGTTAATTATATATTTTTTTATTTTTAAAGAACAATACCAGAGAATCACTTTAGACATTCTCTTTACTTTTCCTCAATAAACTTAATTGCATGTGTTCTTAAACCCCCTTTGGGTACTAGACACATGATCAAAACCAAATTACTTTTCTGACATGTTATATTAGTAAACTGTCCCCAAACTAATACAATTAGTGAATCAATGGTCTTATTGTTTTGCAATTTTACTGAGATCTGTGTAGCTAGGGGGTGCATTGACTGTGTATTAAATATTTATTCGTGACATCTTCAACAATAAGGAAAAAAATCACTATTTTCTTCATAGATCAGAAGTAACACTTAAAATATCAGAATTATTTATGTTCATCTGTGACTCATGCAAATTAACTATCTCTTTACCTAATAACTATTATATGTAGATCTGTGTGGAAATATAAGTGTTATAGTATAGGCTATTATATCCAAAAACAACATAATTTTATGTTTTGGCGACATTTCACTTTTTCAGTATCTATTTAATTACTAAAAAGGGTACAGTAAATATGTGAGACTTCTGACAATATACATTTAAATGATCACTGTAATTCAAGAAGTATGTAACAATGTTAGCAACTGTATAAGCCATGAACATAAAAAACATTTTTAGAGAAAGTCAGATTATTTTATTTTTTGAGGTGGCAAACGGGATCACAGAAAATAAAATTATCATTTGATATACATTTCCATTTCATATCTCACAAAATAGTTAAGTGCATTGAGACTCATCAGTACTTTCACCCAACTGAATTCCAAAGGGCAGAGTAACTGCTGAGTTCCACCATTAGTTGATATCAAATATCAGATGGCATATCCAAAATTGATCTTCTAATGAGGAGGCCTGCCAGAGATATTTCTGCAATTTGCTTCCTATGTTGCTTTCCAAGAACAACTTTGACTACTAGGGCAAAAGGCTTGATCAGGGTGTCACTAATTGTGTGAGGACTTGTTTGTGATAAAGCTGTGGCAGCAAAGCCAAACATGTCCTGTTTTCACTGATAAGTGAAGATCTCTGCATTGTTTCACATTAATGAAAGCAACACTGCACCCACCCTACCTCTTTCACAAGCATATTTTATACATTTTGGATTGATAAGAAATTCTTTGTGGAGTTGTAATACATTATAAGATTTGTGCAATTAAAGGGAAATTGCTAAGTGCTCAGTAATTGAAGAAATTAAAAGTACACAGTTACATAGTAATTGAAGTTGAAAAAAGACTTTCGGTCCATCAAGTTCAACCTTTTAAGATCTCCTATGAAATATGCAGATTAGTTGTTAATTGACATAAATAGAAAAATACACGTATTTGGTTGTTGTTAAAAATTTAAATTGCTTCAGAAATGCTGAATAGAATTGACACCAATTTCTAGTCCTACCATTCCAATCAGAGTTAATGTTGAGTGGGTCATTCTTGGGAGCCCTCGCTTCCAACGCCCCAAAGGCAGAATTCGGAAAATGCTACCCAGGAAGTATGAAACCGTGACACAGGCCACCTGATAATTAGTGACCAGGAAAAGGCAGATGAGCTAAATAGGTTATTTTCTTCAGTATACACAAGGGAGGTACCAGTGGTTGGGACACTGCAACATAATTGGGCTGCACTAACTTTGCCAAATAATGGGTTAACACAGGAAGGTTAATCCAAAAGAGATGTTAATAAAGCCCCGGGTCCTGATGGAATACATCCAGTGGTACTGAGGGAACTGGGTTCTGTAATAGCCAAACCATTATATTTAATTTTTCAAGATTCACTCAACACAGGGTCTCTACCAGATGACTGGAGAAAAGCAGATGTGATAACTATATTTAAAAAGGGAGCAAGAGCAAATCCGGGGAATTATAGACCAGTGAGCCTCACTTCTGTAGTGGGGAAGCTTTTAGAAGGGTTGATAAGGGATAATATATAAGAATATGTCTATTTGAACAGGATTATAAGTCGGAGTCAACATGGATTTATGAGGGATAGGTCATGGAAAACAAATATAATTAGTTTCTATGAGGAATTTAGTAGGAACCTGGATCAAGGCCACTCAGTGGATGTAGTCTTTTTGGATTTTGCAAAGGCTTTTGATACAATGCCACATGGGAGACTATTGGGCAAACTAAGAGATACAGGAAGTGCAGTAAAAATCTTGGACTAATGTAGTAAGTGGGGTTACTTAGGGTTCAGTATTAGGTCCTCTCCTTTTTAACATATTTATTAATAACTTAGAGGTGGGACTGTAAAGTAGTCTCCATTTTCGCTGATGACACGAAGTTGTGCAAGGTAATTAAACCAGATAACGATGTGCTTTCCCACCAAAGGGATTTACGTAAAATTGAGGAATAGGCATCTAAATGGCAGATGAGATTTAATACAAATAAATGTAAAGTTATGCATCTGGGAAGGGAAAATAGCCATGTAATTTAAGAACTTAATGGAGCAAATGTAGGTGTATCAGATATTGAAAGGGATTTGGGAGTGCTTGTGGACAACCACCTAGGTAACAGTGCTCAAAGCCAAGCAGCAGCTACAAAGGCAAATAAAATATTAGCATGTATTATGAAGGGTTTATAAGCAAGGGAAACAAATATAATGCTGCCACTATACAAATCTCATTTGGAATATGCCCTCATTTGGAATAAGGAGTACAATTTTGGGCAACACAGCGAGCCGCGGGCCTCGCATAGCGAGGGCCTTGGCTCGCGTAGCAAGCCGTGGGCCTCGCAAAGCGAGGGCCTTGGCTCGCACAGCGAGCCGCGGGCCTCGCGCAGCGAGCCAAGGCCCTCGCAAAGGGAGGGCACTGGGCGAGGGACTCAGTTGCTGGCATGGATCGCCAAAGGCGCTCCATGCCAGCAACTGCGACCCTCGCAAACTTCACGTCGCAACGCAAATAACACACCACCCACATTCCGACACTTGCAAACAACATACGACACACGTTCACACACATTACGGCCTCGCAACACCAAAAAACCAAAACGAGGCTACAGCACTCTCAACACGTAAAACACCACGACACACTCGCAAAACAACACACGAAACTCGAAAAACAACACGAAACACTGACGGATAATCCGCAAACACGCATAACACAGATAACCCGCCATTTGACGCCAATGCGGAAGTACACCACTACGCTAACGGTTTTGTCTCGCGCACGCACACTGTTACACTGCACACATTCATCACGCTTACACAGCAGCTCCATACCACTAATGCTGCAGCAACATCAAAACAGATTGTTAGCTCTTCAACACAATGCTTCAATAAGTATATTCATTTATTAATATATTATATATTTTACTATTACACACCAAACAGCATGGGCTCACTTACGATTTGATTGCCGTAATTTTTTGACGGGCAATTCGCTAGTTAATTAATATTTAATACGCATATTGCAGATCAGAGGAGATTTTGAAAGGTTGAACTTGATGGACTGAAAGTCTTTTTTCAACCTTAATTACTATGGCCCTCATTCAATTGCAATTTGGCCAATTGAATAGGGCTCTAAATAAGCACATAACATATTTTTTTTAAATAAGTTTTTAGTTAGTGAGCATCTATCCAAAAGCAAGGTTTTCATTAACTAAAAACTTATTTAAAAAAAAGATGTTATGTGCTTATTTAGAGCCCTATTCAATTGGCCAAATCGCAATTGAATGAGGGCCTATGTAACTATGTAACTATGTAAAATTTTCTTGTGGCCGTTGGAATTTCACATCACCCTTCTGAAGTTCCAGCTAAGCTCAAATGATATTCCTTCCTCTCAGTGCACCAGTATTAAATACATATTACCTCTCTAGGTTTAAGGCAAAGTGATAGCTGCAAATGTTCTGATTTAAAACATGACACAGGTGGAATAGATTGTACAGTTATATAGTAAGCTTTCAGAGCTCACAGACTCCTTTGTCTTAAAGTTAACAAATAAAGCTGGAAACTATATTTATAGGCACAGATGGTGAGGAAAAATTGACACTTGTGAGAAGTAGAGACAAACTGAAAAAACTCAATAAACATTAGAAATATTTAACATTAGACAAAATGAACACATACACATAACTGTTAAAGAGACTAAGATCCATTTCCTATGCTAATTTGGTATGTTATTTATATTTGGTGCAAATAGACTAAGAAGCATTTGTGAATGAGGCCAAAGCCTGGGTCCCACAGAGAAAAATATTAAATTATGAAGTATAGTGTGACATGAATTACCTGTACAAATTCAGCCCATTTGTTAGAATGCTAATTTTTTGTATTATTTTTTTCTCACATCTTCCTGTCTCTGTTTGACTTAAAGTTTCCCTTCTACTGTCAGGTACTTGAAGCTGTTTCCATTTTTACAGAAAGTTTTGCAGTAGGTGTATCACTTTTCATTTTGTTCATATTAGAACAATGCAAGTTTATACATTTTGTTAAATGTGTGTCCTGTCTTCCCTACATACAGTCTTGAGTCTGAGTATCTAATGATATAGTAGTATAGTAGATGAAAGTTTAGTATATTTAATATTTGAGCAGTAAATAAATATATATATATATATATATATATATATATATATATATAATTTATTTTTTTGTTTGCATTTTATAGAGTGCTAGATTGCTTGATTGCAAGTCCCATCAGCAGATATTACTTATTGCCTCTCATTAATTTGCAGCCTCTGATTGGCTGTGTCTAAAAATTAAATTACCAGCTTGCTTAAATATTGCCAGATCATATGATCAAGCCCCCTGAAATCAGAGTTAAAAGGCAGGGTTTATGTGTTGAGGCTGAAAGACTTAAGTTGAGAGCTTAAGGCAATAGAATACATCTAAATGTTTAGAGAAAAAAACACCCGTAGACCATGGCTGTAAGAACTGGGGGGGGGGGGGACAAATCCCCCCTAGATTTTTCAATGTCTATATTTATGTGTAGAGAAGCAGTTGTGTGGTATTTTTATACTATGTGCAGTATCCACCCCCCCCCCCCCCCCCCCCTTGCACAGATTTTGTTTGGCTCCTACACCCATGCTGTAGACTAAATTACAGATTAGAGTAACATACACATATAATAGTTATCAAACTGCGATTTGTCATCACGCTTGCGTGACTCGTAAAGCAAGTCGTACAAGTTGCTCTGATGAGCGCCAAAGGCGCTTATTGCAGCCAGCGGCGCCATCACACATGCGAGCCTCACAATGCGAGGTGAAGCAGCTGCGCAGCACTTATGCTACAATAAAGGTTGAAAGCCGGCCACGCCGTCACACACAAAAATAATAAAAAATAAATAAAAACACACTTACACACAGCACAGGGGGAGAGCCAGGAAGCCTGGGAGTGAGGTGGCAAGCAATTTTAAGAAAGAAAAAGGCAGACGAAAAATGTAAAAAATCTAAAACAGGATGAAAACGAGGCTCTGCAATGCCAGGCACGCAAAACGTAGAAAATACACAACGGCGCAAACAGTAACACTTACTGAAGGCGCTCATCTGCGAGGCGAGCAGTTGAAGCACGTAGTGCATAACTCAAAAATCATGACAAACAAGAAAAATAATAACAAAAATATAAAAACACACTCACACACAGCACATGGGGAAAGCCAGGAAGCCTGGGAGTGAGGTTGCAAGCGAATCTGAGCCTTAACGGCGCAAACAATAACACTTACACTAACCCCCCCAGTAACGTAGGACTTTGAAAATACAACCAACGAGGACCAAAAGCCTCACCAGCATTGCCAGCCTTACAATTTAATTGCAGGTACTAACACTTAACCCAAGGCAGTAGGGCCCTAAACTACACAGGCCTATAAAGTACACAGGGAGGGGCTCGCAATGAGCACCGAAGGCACTCATTGCGAGACACGTGATGAGCGCTAAAGGCTATCAGCGAAGGGCTTGCGATGAGCTCCAAAGGTGCTCAGAGGGCCCATTGCCTTTCATTGTGTGGCAAACAGCATTGCTTGGCTTACAATATTAATGCCTTCATTTTCTGACAGGCAATTCGCTAGTATGTTTATAATGGGTATAAACTATAATTTAAAAAACAATGTTAAGATGCAATGAACTTCCTTCCAGGGGAGGCCTAAACACTCAGCAACTGGGTGACACAATGTCTTCGCGAGAAATATGAGGATGCCAAGCAGGTGTGCTCAAATATGAAAGGAAAGATAACTCTCTGTGTTTTGAAAACACTGTGTTGGATGCACAAAAGGTCAAAACAGTGGTGAGCAAATGTGGGCTCCCTGGTGGCCCAGTGGTTAGGGTGCAGGTGCTTTCACCACGGCATCCTGGGTTTGAATACAGCCAGGGAACCAAAAGGACACATTGCTCAGTACTTGGATAGGAGACCACCTGGGAATACCAGGAGCTCTATGCTGTGGCCCACTGGAGAAAGAACTGGCAACCCACTCCAGTATCTCTGTCATGAAAACCAAATGGATCAGCATGGTGTGTTGTCCATGAGGTCATGGGGAGTCAGACATGGCTGAGTAATGAAATTTATATTAACGTTTTTTCGAGGTTCTCTGCTCTAGGTAGCCACAAACTTAGCAAGGATCTCCTTATCTTATGGGAAGGTCAGTGATCCTTGCAAGTACTTATAACCACCACCAGTTATAAGTAATATTACAGGACAATATTCACCATGTTAAATACATTAAAAAGCATAAGTTTTATTTATATGTATTATTCTCTGTGAATATTATGATATAAGTAAGCCCCAACTAACTTTAATAAAAAGTAGCACATTATTATGATTATACTAGTAACCTGCCCGTCATAAATGACAATGTCATATGTTATGTTAAATTGTCTGTGCTTTCTCTCTGGGTACTGACTGTGTGTCCTCTGTCTGTGTGTGCACCCACGGTCTCTCTCTGTGTGCCTCTCCCTCTCTGTGCCCCCTCTCCATGCGCCCTCTCTCTCTGTGCCCTGACTCTCTGTGTCCTCTCTCTGCGCTCTCTTTCCCCTCCCATTCTCTCCCCCCTATTTAAACTAGAGTTTAGTATTTATACATGTGTATCAACTTTAATTTTGCATTTGTAAAGTGTTGAGTACAGTAGACTGTACCAAAATGTATTCATATAAATTTATGTATTGCTCAGTTGTGTCTGACTCTCTGTGACCACATGGACAACAACCCCTGCTGATCCATGTGGTTTTCATGACAGAGGTACTGGAGTGGGTTGCTAGTTCCTTCTCCAGTGAGCCACATAATACAGAATCTAGTATTCCCAGGTGGTCTCCCTTCCCAGTACTGACCTCTTGGTTTCCTGGCTGGATTTGAACCCAGAATGCTGTGGTGAAGGCAACCACCTGCATCCTAACCACTGGGCCACCCTATTCATCTTCAACTACTTTTAGGGAAAGCAGTGCTATTTAAATTATATCTTAAAACATGAGATTACTCTTTCTTTTAGCAATTTGCTTCCTCTCCAAAGGTTAGATATGAAGACACAGAGATAGGTGCCCTCCAGAAAATAGATGAGTAATCCTTCAAGTGTAGGTGTCTGAACTTTTAATTCCAAGCAAAATGTCTTAAAAACCAAACTAGATTGCATGCAACTACAAGTTCAATTTGTACTGCTGTTAAAAGATAATACATAGCGTTGGCACCACACAAGGTTAAAGACATTGGGAAGGAACATTCAAGGATCTATCAGTTAGATTTTCCACGGTGCTAGTATTGCAGAATCGTCTTTTGTTATTTTCGATTGCCGTATGAATTAAAATAAAAACATTCTTGCTATCTAGTTAAGGCCACAATTTCAATTTTTTATGTGTTACTCCCACTGTTGCAAAATATTCAGTGAGCATTTTTGCCCCGTGGTGCGCCATCATAATATACAAGCACAGGTTATAGGGCTACAATAATGGAGTATTTATCGTTTATTCACCAATAATTAAAATTTACACCTTATGTGTTACATATATTTAATGTACACACAAACACTAATTATTATTATTATCCTTTATTTGTAATGCATTCCTGAAGTTAGTAGCTGCAATTTATTTACTATAATAACCTTTAAAAAAATTGTGTGCTTTATTTCAAGAGAGAATACAGAAACACAATACTATATGTAGATCTATGTAAATACATTAGGGTGGTGATGTAAAAACAAACATAAATGCAAATGTTGAGCCATATTTAGTGAGGAGGAATGCTACGAGTGCAGTATAATTACATCAGTTCATGGGTCATCACTATTAACCCCATATATTCCTGTCAGTGCTGATCATTATGCGCTCTATCTGGCCTGCTATTTATGCTCTTGGCTATTCATCTGGATGCTCTGAATTATACATAATGCAGGTCAAGCATATTTCCCTCTTTCTCAGTGACAGTCAATGTTATCTGATATATAACAAAATGTGCTTGGACTCCCCTTTTTGTAGTTTATATCCGTTAAAAATGTTTTTACAAGGTGAGTTGTGCTTTAGGAGTTTTAAAAATGAACATTTGACAGGAGCTGTTGAAATCTTTTACTTTTTTCTTCAATTTTCTCTTGAGATGCAGCAAAAATGCTATAAATAAGGAAATAAGGAAACCAATGCTATCCACAGGAGCCAGAACCAGACCACTGTGTACCTGTATCAGAACATTAAAGTAATTCAGAAGGATGCAGACACAGATGTAACTGTACTCAAAGCAAGATACTGTGAAAATGTACATAGGAGTTCAAGATGCCTGAGATATGTTTACAAGGAAAGAAAGACACACCACATAGCTAAAACTTAGATTGTATTGACAATCATAAAAATTACAAAGAGCATCATCAATATATGACTTATAATAAGACAAAGTCTCTGATACAGAGTCGTTCAGGTGCCTGCTCAGGAGAGATAACTATAGAGACTGGATGACAATATAAATAACTATTGTTTTCCACAGTGTCCTTTACAAATGTTGCAGAAAATGAAAAAGGGAAAACACAAGACAAACATAACTATTTACAAGGGGTACCCTATACGACAAAGGACAAGACAGACATTCTGACACATGAGGAATTGACGACCCTACTCCCGAGAGCTTACAGAGTAAAAATGAGACCCTGCTCCCGAGAGCTTATAGAGTAAAGGAGATGGGGAAGTGACACAAGAGGGTGAGAGTCTGATGGACTATGATCCAGTCAGGAGGCAGGACACTGTGGAAGAGTTGGCTGTGTGTGCAGTATGGTCTTCCAATATTTTATAATGTTTTGGGTTTCTCTCCACATAGCAAGTTAGGAGTCGTGAGGTTGTGTTCCTCCTCCAGGACAGTATTTGTTTTTCCTTGGCGATTGCATTACACTGACACAATGCAGAGTCTCGTGTCTCTCAGTGATTGTATATTACAAACACGCTGTCTCCAAATTCTTCTTACGCAGTAAGATGCCAGTAATGGTTGTCTATCTGTATAGAGAAGAGATGTAGTTGTCGGAAGAACTTGTGGATATCTCCTAATGTTCTCTAATGTTATCATTTCAATGTCAAGGAATGCAGAGAATATTCCAGGAAACCTAAATTCAGTCCAATTTGACTTAAATTTCTTGTGAGTCCCGGGTTGCAGTTCTGTAGAGAAGTGAAACAAAGTAAAAGAACAACATTTAGTTTTACAACATTACATTTGAAGAAGAGAAGGGTCTGTGTGTGCGTGTGATCAGAGGCAAAATGTTTAAGAAAGTAAAATATTTAGGGCCTCATTAAATTAGCCCTCATAGTTCCCTCGTTTGCGAGGACCGATTCCCCAATACGTCCCTCGCAGCCAGCTTTGCTAGATGACTCAGAAAAATGGCAGAGAATAAGCTCAGAGAGAGCTACGGAGTCACACGAAGCCGCACCTCGGAAGAATCCCTACAGGCACAAAAAAGTGCTAGCAAGGGCTCCTAAATCACATACGTGCTGCCTCGGAGCAGCACGAGGCAGCCGTGTGATGCTCCCCCGTGCTCCCTAAACGCATCCCCATACTGCAGGGGACCCTATAGGGACCCCTGCAACCCTACCCACATTAACCCCTTGCAGCAGGGGTCACCGATCAACATAGATCAAGCCCCCGCTGCATTTAAAACTGTTCAATTCCCTGCCGCGGCTCCTTAAAGGGCCTGAGGCACACTATTAGCAATCCCGGCCGCAGCACCTAAAATGATCCCCCCTCTATGCTGGGGGTCCCCATCGGGACCTGCGAAGTGTCCCCACATTAACCCCTTGCAGCAGGGGTCCCCGATCGGCATAGATCAGGCCCCCGCTGCATTTAAAACTTTTAAATTCACCACTGCGTCTCCTTAAACGGCCCGCAGCACATTATTAGCAATCCCAGCCATGGCATCTAAAATGAACCCCCCTCTAAGCTGGAAGTCCCCATCAGGACCTCCGAAGTGTCCCCACATTAACCCCTTGCTGCAGAGGTCCTTAGGGACCCCTGCAGCCCCCCCGACATTAACCCCTTGCAGCTGGCGTCCCCAATCGGCACCGATCGTGACCCCGCTGCATTTTAAATTTTTAATTTCCTGCCTCGTGGGTCCTTTAAGGACCGTAAAGGTCCTGAAAAGACTTGCGCTAAAAAATATTAACCCCAGGCAACTAAAATTAACCCCATAACTCATGGGGATCAATACAGACCCCCATAAGCCCTTAATTAACCCTGTCACTCATGGAGGTCAATACAGACCCTCATAAGCCTCTATTTAACCCCATCAGTCCCATAAGGGCCTATTATGACCCTTACAGGGCAGTTACAACCCTAACATTAACCAAATAGGTGTCAAGACGGTCCTCAAGGACCCTCATGACACTAAGTACAAACACTACACTGCACTATACACCCCAATAAACCATTAAATCTAAGCAAACCCCCCTCTACACTAACCTATTAACACCTACACTACCTACCTACGCTACAACCCCCCACCCCACACACACACACACACTACAGAAAAAAAAGTAATCTTACATCTTTTTTTAGTAATTGTGCTTAGTCAGTCATTGCGACATGACTTTTATATGGAGATACCTGGGGGGTAGTGTTCAGGGTTGATTATTTATTTCCTAGGGAAGTTGACAACACAGACCATGACACACGGGGAACTGACGACACTCCTCCAGAGAGCTTACAGTGTAAAGGAGATGGGCAAGTGACACAAGGGGATAAGGAAGAAAGAACTCACCAAATGTTCTCAAATATTTTACTCTTATCATGTCAATGCTTCATTCAATGCCAGAGAATACAGAGAATATTCCAGGATACTGAATTAAGGTCCATCTGGGTTATATTTCTTGTAAGTCTTGGGGTGCAGCTCTGAAGAGAAGAAAAATATCTAGAAAGTAAAAGAAAAGTAACCTTTAAATTGTGCAGGCGTACTGTAGTGGGAGCGCCATTATTTTTTCTTTTTAACAACTTTTAAAATTTGGATCGCTACCGTGTTGTAGGGATGGGCTTGTGCACCCAAGTCAATTGCTGGCCCGGGGAATAACAATTTGCATATGATAAATAATTAATTATTAAAGGCTATAGTGTGCACATTACCAAAGTCAATTACTTCAAGAGTATCATGTATAATGTAAATATGGAGCTACAATGTTTCTTTAAGGCTTCTGTACATTAGACATATTGACATTTGGATCTTCTGTCCCTACATCTGTATAGTAACTGGGCTCAGTGATGTAATCTGCTATGATATATAATGCTATTATATACACATACAGAGGTACACAGGAGACTGAGTGCAACCTGTACCTGGTTGGTGTTTAGTTTATTGGAGAAGTTGGTAACACAACTCTGATACGAAGACAACATTTATCAAATAATTACTCAAGATTATATATATACTGAAATAATATCACTACTCAGACATTCATTAAGTGACAACACCTCCCCTTTAATGGTTAAAAAAATACATATTGCAGGGCTGCTTTAAAACTGTGCATTTTTGCTATGCCAGTTAACATACATACAACTGAAGTCTATACTAACACATAAAGAAACTAAATCAAATTCTGTATTTACCTCATAGTCCTATCTCCTAACAGGTGAATTATTCATTACTTACTTTATTATACCGTGCTACCATTTTCTGCAGAAAAAAATGCAAGGGGTACATTAAATACATGGGACTCATGACTATACCGATTTAACATACAGTAACAGTAAGTTTCAAGAAGTAACATAACAGAGTATACATTTATTATGCTTCTTCTAAAATTAGAAAGTTAGTTATAATACTTCACTTTTCTGTCTGTACAATTAACTTAACCCACAATTATTAAACCTTACCTTTATCTATGCAATCTCAGTCTCCATGAGCAAGGTAGAATTTCCTATAGTCATGTTTATAGGACACAGGAGCCAGGTTATTCAACTTGTTCATCTGTTGATCTTTATGCTTTGAATGTCTTTGCCTCTCAATGTCGCCCCTTATATAGAGCCCATGGGCTCTGTGACATCATCTATTATGACACATCTCTGATGTAAGAAGGTGTTTGTTACCTGGAGGGCCCCGGTCAGCCTTGTGATGTCTGCCATTAGACAACTCATCATATAGTGCTCTGATAATGTCCCAATGCTCTCCAACATATCATATACCAGCAGAGGTTCCTATACATACAAACAAGGGAGGACAAAAACATCCAAAAAGTAGTAGTGAATAGTAGAATCCAGAATAAATTTAGAAGCTGGTCATAAAATATGATTCATTTAATATGCAGCAACTTACAGAATATAGAAATGGTTTCTGAGCATCTACACTCACTTGTTCATCTCCATCTTTACTTTCTGTTTTACTCATTTACATTACCTAACGTTGCCACTGCTTATCAGCAGCTTCCTCCTGACCTTTACCCCTAACTATATGATGGAGATGATATGAGAGGGAGTATAGACTATAGTGTATATAGAGTGGTATTGGCTGGCGCGGAGGCAGCCCCAGGCATGCCGGGTCTGGCGCAGCGCTGCGTGACCCGGCGGAGCCTGGGCGCTTCTGATTGGCTGGAGGAGGAGGAGGGACTTCCGCCCGTTTCGCAGGCTCCCTCCTCACTTCATGCCGACCATTGAGCTGATTCCCTCCCTCCCCTTTGAGTTGGTGGTTAGTTAAAAAAAAAAATGGTGGATAGACTAATAAGGTATAGTCGAAGGAAGTAAAGTTTGCAAGCTCAGCTCAGATGGCTTAAGTTTAAAAAAAAAAAAAAAAGTGGGAAAGAGTAGAAGGGTAAGGAATTTAGAATTCCTAGGTTAGGACAGAAGTTAGGAATAACTTTGGTTGGCGGGAGGTGAGTCACCCGGCCAATGGGCTTAAGTGGGCGTTGCCCTGCCTCATGGGCGTGCTTTGTAAAGCACTGGGAGGCTCTGGGCGCGGGCCCAGGGCGTGAGGTTACTGACCGGGCTGGGCTCCTCCTCTGGGATGTTTAATTGAGCTGTGATGTAACAATGTTAATTATGTTAATTGGTTATTGGATTATAGTTGCTTTAATAAAGCTGTGGCACGTAATTTTCCCAAGAAACACTTGGTCAGTGTGTTTATTTATCTAAATGCTAATGGATCTTGCTGGGTCATGAGGTTATTTAGGAAGCAACAGAGGGACAAAAGTCTTAAAGGTGTGTAATACAAGCGAACTGTGCAAGGCAGATAGGAGAAAGTGTGTGAAAGAAAGGAAGCAAAAAAGAGAGTGCAGTATAGTCAGGTAGAATACCAGCAGCCCTATTAAATTCCCCCAACGTGTATAACTTTATTAAATTGGCCTCTTACATCTACCCACAAACGATGTGCGGGTTACATGTGGAAAAATCCTACGGGATGACGAAATCTGAACTCCGTTGCCGCAAATCCTTTGAGCTGACAAGCCCGTAACTGTTACGTTTGAAAATCGCTATTAAATTGCTACGAATCCACAGGCGAGCAAACCTGTAACCAGCAAATGGAGCCAAAATGCCTACCGGTACTAGAGAGGACCCGCAAGGAGGTTAAAGTCTTATCTGCCGCACTGTAAATGCAAATATCAACACAATACTGTACTTATAATTAAAGGGAGAGTGATGTTAGGTGTTAAAATTAATAGCTGTATTTATAAATAAAGGCCAGTATAAAGTGGGGAGGCGGTACCATATAAATTATTAAAGAAAATTTTTAAACTTGCAAAAGTAAATATCCAAGTATATATATTATATGTACCAACAGGAGTGGAAAAGTGTAAAAATATATTGAAAACACAGAAGAAAAAGAACACCTACCGTATTTTTCGCCCTATAAGACGCACCGGCAGATAAGACGCACCTAGTTTTTAGAGGAGGAAAACAAGAGAAAAAAAAAATCTGAATCAAACACAAATACACTTTACACACCTACATTACACACAAATATATATATATATATATATATATATATATATATATATATATATAGATACACATACATACATACACACATAAATATACATACACATACATACATATATACACACACATACACACACATACACATACACACACAAACATACACATACACACACACACACATACATACACACACACACATACACATACATATCCATATACTGCAGCATTTGAGAGCTCTTGACCCTCCATGACCCTCCTGATCCTCCCTGACCGTCCTGATCCTCCCTGACCCCCCTGATCCTCACCTTTATAGATACACATACATACATATACATACATACACACATAAATATACATACACATACATACATACATATATACACACACATACATGCACACATACACATACACACATACATATCCATATACTGCAGCATTTGGGAGCCCTTGACCCTCCCTGACCCTCCTGATCCTCCCTGACCGTCCTGATCCTCCCTGACCCCCCTGATCCTCACCTTTCTTCTGATCTCTGCCATCTTGATCTCACCCCAGCGCTTCCTACCAGCACTCCTCGTGTACTGCAGCTTTGCGTGTGTGACGTCACTAGGACGCACCGGCCGACGCGATGCTGGTAGGAAGCGCTGGGGTGAGATCAGGAGGACAGAGGCAGTTTGAAAAGGTATATTCGCCGTATAAGACGCACCAACTTTCCTCCCCCAGTTTTGGGGAAGAAAAAGTGCGTCTTATACGGCGAAAAATACGGTATATATCCACACCTGTATACCATCCGTAGTTATAATGAGCAATAATGATCAGAATTATTTAAATGAACTGACAAAAAAATATTCAGTAAAAGTTCATAGTTTATTCACAAAATCAATCTACAATGCATATTCTAAAAACATTTAAAAAATAGGGCAAGGACAATCACTGGTTATATGCATTATCTCAGTATCTTATCTGTACAGTACTTTAAACACAAATGGACAAGTTTTATAGTAAATCACCTGATCTTAATTTGGTGGTAGCGGAGCCCAACATATACTCCTTTTATACTAGTCTAAATACACTGTCTAGGAAATAAAATTTAAGAGTGAAAAAAAAAAAAAAAAAAAAGTGCTAAATAAACTATTCCTGATGGTGGGGATCCACCAATTACCCCCCTAACTTGTTAAAATTAATAGCACAACATTTTCAAGCTCGCAAATCTGCAATATAAAATACTTTTTTTTCTGTTTAATTTCCTTGTTATATCGATCCTGGCAATCAATGTGTTAATACATATAATTGAACTTGCATGGACTAGAATATCATATTTACTGATTTATTAATATTGCATTATTTCTGGAATGTGAGTCCAATCAAAACTCATAATTGAAACCCATAGGGTTTTGAAATCTAACCTCCATTTTTTAGTGATGTAATGATGACGATCTCTTTTGCCATTGGCTTCATTTAAACCCGTAACTATGGGTTTGACTAATTGATCATGTTCACGGGCGCACATGCAACATGCTCAAGAACGGTTTACGTGTTTGTGTCTCCGGCCCGTTGGCCACGTAATGGTTGAATGTAATAGCTCTGTAACATAGCAGAATTTCAAGCCCACAGGATTTGCAGGTGTGCAGTTGCCATTACGGGCTTGGAATTTAATGGGGCTGCAGGTGTCTATTATTTTAGTTGCTAAAAAGTAGTTTAGTAAAACTCCGCGTTTGAAGTATGTAATAAAATAATATTATGCAAGAAACAGAAATGCATTTTAGAGAAAATCTTTATTTAGATAACTCATGGTCAGGCTCAGATTTATCATTAGGCACAATACACAAGTGCCTAGGGGCATCTGCCAGCAGGGGACAATGTGTTTTTACACATTAAAATGTATTAAAACAGACTTAGAACATACACTATATTTTACACAAAGCTCCTTGCATGAAGTGATATGCCTTTGTGGTGGGAATAAAACAGCTCCTCTTGGATTATCTGAGTTGTGCTACTTAGATATAATTTCCTCTTTTCCTTACAAAGCATGCTGGGAGGTATATCTCAACAACACACAAACTAACAGCAACCTGCACTATTCTCCCTGCATGGCTCTCAGGGCAGTATTCTAGGGAGTTCACAGATCTGAGATTTGCTAAGTGAGAAGCAATAAGTTAAAGGGCCAATGCAGTTCAAGAAAAAGATGCTTGTATGTCAAGTATGTACAAAGTTAACAGTAATAGCAGCTGTGTAAGCCATGAACATCTTTTTTTGATACAATCTGAGTTTTCAAAGACTCTGTTTATGAGTACAGGAATCCAGAGTTATGCTGTCAACTTCCCAAGGATATAATTAATCAACCCTGGCCACTAACCATCCATGGCTTGAATACCTTGGTATATGGATATAAAAGCATCATGTGTCACAATAGTTGACGTCACAAAGTCCAGGTACTGAAGATCTGTAAGTAAAAATATTAAAGTTATACTTTAGCCCTATATTTAAAAAAATTGGACACAGCCTTTAATGTATTACCTATCTCTTTATGAGAGCTGGATGATGGAGGTAGTGCTTATAGTTATCAGTGCAGGGAGAGTTGAAGGAGGAGAGAACAGGCAGACGTTCAAAGCCATTTTTTGATCAATGGATATGAATAAAATTGACACCAAACCTCTTCCCTCATACTGACTTAGAAGCAGATTCCTTGCATTAAAGGGTGGAGCCACAGCACTCCAGAATACGAACCTCTCACACAACATTATTGTAGTTCAACTATTTACTTATTTATACTTTGAGGATGATCATGATTACTATCATGATGATCAGAATGACACCAAAAATCAAACAGTCTGTTGAAGGAACAGACTTTTCAAAAGAACATTTTTCACTCCTTCCAACCCAATTTTGTTTATTTATTTCCCTTCCCATTGTAATTTTGTAATTGGTCATTATGAGTCAGTCCAGTGACAATCTCCCTCAGTGTGCATCCTGTCACATGTATAAACTTCTGGAACAACTGATCCAGGGTCCATACCTCTGACAGGTGTGAGCATGTTGCCTCTCGGGAAGCTCGGATTGGAGAACTGGAGAGGAGAATTGCAGCACTTATTGATATTGCTCCACTGGAAAGGGAGCACAGTTTATCTGGGCCTAACATGGAGAGTGGAGATAGGGCTAGCGAGGACGTTCAGGGAGGTAGTTGGGTTACTGTTACAAGGGGAATCAGGGGGAACCGGAGGAGGCAGGCCAGTTATGAGTTGGCAAACACCAACAGATTTGCCAGATTGAGTGAAACTGTTCGGGATGTCCATTCAGGAATGACAATGCCAGATAGAGCTGTTCCCTCTAACAGCCGGGAGAACAGATCTACTGTAGGAATGGGAGGGCAGAATAGGCAGAGCAACAGACAGGTTTTGGTGGTAGGGGGCTCTATTATTAGGAAGGTAGAAAGGGCGATTTGTCCCCGAGATCCCAGCAATCGAACAGTTTGCTGTCTCCCGTGTGCTCAGGTTCGGCAAGTTGTGGATCAGGTAAATTATTGGGAGGGGCTGGAAATGAACCGGTGATCTTGGTACATATTCGTACCAATTACAAAGTTAGTGGAAGATGGAGTGTCCTAAAGGATGACTTTAAAGAACTAGGGAATAAGCTTAAGGCAAGGACCTCCAAGTTAGTATTTTCTGAGATACTACCAGTGACACATGCTAGCCCATGGAGACAGAATGAACTTTAGGGAGGTTAATGCGTGGCTAAAAGAGTAGTCCATTACGGAAGGGTTTGGGTTTTTAAAGCATTCAGCTGACTTCTCACTTGGGTACAATCTCTATAGCAGGGATGGATTGCACCTTATTGATGAGGGAGGTTTTGTGCTAGGGGAAAGAATGGTAGAACGGCTGGAGGAGTTTTTAAACTAGTAAGTGAGGGGAGGGACTAGTTAGAATTAATGGTGTAAAAAGTTTAGAGGGGTTAAGGAATGATTTAACTAGTCATGGGGGAGGAGATGGGGGAGGGTTAGTACAGTCAACAGGGAGGTATTTCTAAGTAACTCAGGTACAGTGGCAGGCACTTCAGAACTACAGACTCATAACAACATAAGCTGTATGCTTGATAATGCCAGAAGCTTGCCAGAAAACATGGGAGAGTTAGGGCCTCATTAAATTCCAAGCCTGCAGTTGCCTTATGTTGCCTTTGCAGCAGTTAAAGAGCAATTACATTGAACAAGCACACAACTACATGGCCGAATCCAAAACAGTAAACCATGCTTCCATATATATAATTTCAGGGCATGATCAATTGAGCAAGCTCGTAAATTACAAGCCCATAATAAATTAGACCATTATCATGACCTCAGTACAACATGGCGTTTAGACCACAATCAGTTAGTGTTTAGAAGTCCGATTTGCGATCGGTCTTGCAATCCAGAAATGTTGCAATATAAAAAAAAAAACAATAACTCTACTATTCCAGTCCATGCGAGTTCAGTGATATGTATTAACCCATTGATTGCCAGGATCGATATAACACGGAAATGACACATAATTATTTATTTTTTTATTGCAGATTTGGGTGCTTGAAACTGTTGTGCAATTAATTCTATTGCCTTTCATCGCTTTCCCCGTATTATAAAGTTCAGTTGTGTGTCTATATTTGCTTTTACAGTGCTACGAACAGGTGTTCTCTCTAGTACTCATAGGATTTTTTACTACATTTGCCATTTACGGGTGTGAAAGCAATTGCGGGCTTGAGGAATTGGAGCAATTTCATAGCGATTTGCGATTTTAGCTATTGTAACATTTGCAGCCTTGAAAGATCAAAGGCTTAGCTGGGTCGGAGTTACAATTTTGACAGCCGTAGGGATTTTCAACCTGTAACCTGCAGATCAATTGCAGGTAGCTAAAAGAGACCAATTTAATAGCGGTAACTTTTGCAGGCTTCATTACAGGCTACAGTCACTACAATTTGGACAATTTAATGAGGCCCTTAGAATTATTAGCGGTTAATGAGAAATGGGATCTACTCGGAATTATGGAGATTTGGTGGGATGAATCTCATGACTGTACTGTTAATCTGGATGGTTATAACCTATTTAGGAAAGATGGAGGAAATGGTAAAAGAGGAGGAGGAATTTGCCTGTATGTTAAGTCTGAATTTAAGCCTATAGTCAGAGAAGATATTTATGCAGGAACTATATTTCATGTATATTTTTTTGGAACCATTTCATGTGTAATTAATCTTTACTGCATTTATCTTTACTTTTATTTACAGCTCACCCATGGATCCTGTTACTATGTTTACATAGAGATCAGTATTGCAGGGGAAAAAATAGAACAATTACTTGATCGATCACCATTTCTGTGCTTTTTGCTTTACATTTTGCATTGATTCCACTCATTTCTTCTCTCTATGTCTAATTTGGCAATTAAGTCAAAGCCTCTTGGTGCAACATCCAATAAATCGGACTGCCCGTTTGACACCCAACGTGACTGAACTAAATGAAGAACTATGTCCCAATGAATGCTGTATGGTACGCTATTCATGTGATAGCTGAATGGGAAACTGGTATTCACTGGCAATAATGCAATGTAGGAAGCAATCCTGTGGGGCTCAGTGGGGGGATTGTTTGTTGTTGTTGCGCTCTATGTAGTGTGCTTTTGTAATAAATGTCATGGTTGAAGCATAAAATAATTTCATGTGTGGAAGTCATTTTGCCTTCTTACAAATATAAAGAGAATTGGAATGAACACTATAATCAGAACAAGAAGACAAAGGTCCTGGTTTATTCTCAGTCTGCGCTGGAACATATCCCAGAAGTACAAAACAGAAGCCACCGAGAGAATATCAACTAAGCTCCCTTGTGCTCTGTCAACAGGATAAAAGCCCAGTGCTATGGCTTATTAAGCTCTTTATTTTCTAACAAATGTTACAAAAATTACTTATCAAAATAGAAAAATGTTTAATATTGTTTCATTAGAAGTCTTCATTTATCATATAATTAACTTGTATATGTTATTGTGTATTGATATATCATATTACTTCTTGTAATTGCTCCTTGGTTAATTGTTCTAATTCAATAACCTGCAACCTATAGATCTAATTAACTAGACAGTAAAGCAACAGACCAATGGGTTTAGTCTGGACGCCAATAGAATATAGTTGTGAACTTAGATCAGTGCCAGGTTGCTTCTTTCATTCATTCGATGTCATCTTGAAGATCTACTGTAAACATGCTTGTGAAGCATGTAATAAAGTAATAATATGCAATAAAGGAACATAAGTTAAAGAAATGTTATATTGAGCTGACTCTGCTTATGTCATGGGGGATTCCATCATAGACTGCTAGTATGCCAGTAGCTTGAGAGGGAGCGTTATCATACCAGGGGCTTATTCTTCCATGGAGTTATACAGTAAGGTGCCCTGTTTAGATAGCAATATTTTGAACGCAACTAATTTAAGATCTTATTTGAATCCCCCCCCCATCTTTCTAAGTCTTTAAAGAACAAATAAAAAAATGTTTTAATGTTAAAATAAAATGTACATGTGACTTTAAGCTGTGCACAAATGAGACAAGTGATTATATTGATCTTAACAACTTAAAATGCTGGACCATTTAAAGTGTCCCTTTGATAGATTAAACACTGTAATTATTATTTTATTACTTTCTGGGGAAAAAAATCCCATTATCAAGTTTACTGTTCAAAGAGATTCACTATAAATATGGAATAAGAGATCCTAATAGATAGAATAGAGATGTGTATAGCCACTAAACATGAGATAAAAGTTTTGGAAAATTTATAAATGATTTATTATCTTCAGGGTGACCACACGATGTCACCATTGTAGTTCTTGAATTAAGATTATTTACTGAATGCTATAATTAGAAAGAACATTGGGCCAAATTCACTAAGAATCGCAGAGACGGCCTGGATGTTCCCTGCAGCTGTGATGATCATCTCATATATTTTCACACTGCCTCTAAGAATGAATCGGACCCACTATTTAGTAATAATAAAGTTAACAATTAGAGAACTGCATTGACTCACAGTAGTGATAGAAAGTAAAATGAGAGTGTTTAGTGTGGTCACGTTGTGTCCTAGGAAGGAAGTCAGGATTTCTGGATAACTCTGATTTTGTATTTAGTTTTTTTCTGGTTTAGCTCTTGAAAGTTATTTATCATTCATCCTGCCTCATCTACCTGAGCCACAAGTAAAGAAGTATTGAAATCTAGGACTGATAGTGACCTTTATAGGACCTATTAACCTACCACCTGGTTATTGCGATCCTAACTGTTTGAGTTTCAAAAGCCTCCTTTTTATAATCTATATGTCTACATAAAAGATGTCTACTACAGCTTGCTATTTAAGCTAGAGTTTGGTATTTATACATGTTTGTTGACTTTAATTTTGGCTAATTTGACCTTTAATTGTTACTGTCTAGCAAGCAATTTGGTATTAACAAAGTGTTGGGAACAGTGCACTATACTGAAAGTAAATGATAATGAATTATATATATATATATATATATATATATATATATATATATATATATACATATAGGCAATTAGAATGTACAAAATAGTATACTTCGTATATTTAAAATTCCAAGCCTCTATTTTATAATTTTATAAATATGTAATTATCCTCTATTCCTTTTAGGGAAAGCAGTGCTATTTAATGTATATCTTAAAAACATGACATCTTTCTTTTAGCAGTTTGCTTCCTCTCCAAAGGTAATGCGTGCGAATACTGCTGTTAAAAGATAATACATGGCATTGGTACCCCACAACACTAAAGACATTGGGAAGAAACATTCAAGGATCTACCAGTTTCATTTTCCACAGTGCTAGTATTGCAGAATCGTCTTTTGTCATTTTCGGGAGCCATATTAATGAAAATAAAAACATTTTTGCTATCTAGTTTAGGCCACAGCAAATAGAGTTTACACGTCCCCGAAGGTAGTGTATACACACACTGGGAGTGCTGGCAAATCTAGGTAAATGTAAATACCCAACATAATGAATTTAAGAAATTAGTGCCAAAGTAAGTCCTGAATAGCCAAAATATATATGTACTCCCACTTATATGTGATATACTCAATATGATAAAAGGGAGTACATAAAAAAGTCTTATCTCAAAGTCCAGTGGTAAAGAGTGTCCAGTCCTGTAGATTCTATGAGTGTCTGCACAATCTTGTACTGTATTATTGTCCAGATACTGTAGGAGGTGTGCTGCCCTCTACTCGAGCATTGTTCACGTAGTGCTCTCGGCAAAAATGCAAAGCAAGGAAGAAAAGGGACGGGGACGGGGACGGGGACGGGAAGAAGCGCACCACCTCCTAGTGCAAAAATAACTGGTATAATACTTTGTAAAAGTCAATATTGAGCTAAAGAAGGTAAAAACTCACATTTGGTGACCTCAGCACATGAGGTATGGATGGCACATCAGGGGGACTCTCTCCTCAGATCATCACGGATATGTGGGTAATCCTTACGTCTATGGTGAGTCTCCAATTGTCTGTTGTCAATCAGAAAGCTCCTATTCTTAGGAGTGGAAAAGATGGGATCCACTCAAATATCATATATGTGGGTGTGTTAGGTCTGCAACCTCCACATGTAGTGTCCCAGTTGGGAAAGTATATTGCAGCTATACTACCAAAAAAGACTCATACGTGTACTGGTAGGTAAACGTTGAAGATGTCTTTATTAAAAAGTAGTATATACTTTATATAGCTTTACATAGATATCAAAAACTAGTAGTACTGTTGCAGGTCAGACCTGTCCAGAAAAACTGACAATTGCAGTAAAATGGTAATAGTACACACCAAAAAATAGATAGGTAATATCATACTATTAAAAAAAGTAAAAAAACATATATATATGCCCAAAGTAAGCAAATATATGTGCAACCAAACGCGTTTCGTACAATTTTGGACTTCAGTGTCTAATAGGTGAGGCGAAAAGAGTGGTTCCTGTTTAAATAGCCCATCTGGATCCTTTTGGTGCCGGAAAGTGAATCAGGAAGTGATTACACCTCACTTCCGGGTCACAGGGTTTCACTTCCTGTTCACATGGTTCCCGTGACGCTTTCATGGCAGTCACATGAACTTAGTAAACATGGCGTCGCCTGCCTGTTACTCTCCTTTCCCAGGTAGTAAACAAACTCCTCAAAGGTCAGATCACGGCAAGATAATAAAAAATGGGAGCATGCTGGTAGGGACTTACACATAAATTAGTAAACATAACTTATAAATATAATACATATATAAAATAAAATGCCTTGTGTCAAATTAATTAAAAAAGAAATGTCACAAGATGGGGCTTTTTATACAATAATATGTGCCCACATAATACACATGTGATGAGTTGCCATAATGTGACCAAAACATTACAATAGACATAATATTATAAATATAAATAGATAAATAAATAAATTAAAAAAACTAATATAAGGTAGGTGAATCAAATGAAAGAGGCAAATATATCCAAATGTAAAATATAGAGTGGCGATATCAGATAAAAGAGATATATAAGATAAATGAGAGCCAAAAAAAACATAAACAAATTAATAATAATAATATTTAAAAAAATATTATGAAAAAAATAATTATTATAAAAAAATATTATTAATAAAAAATAAACTAAATAAGTAAAATACGCTTAAAAGCATCCTCCTTGGACATAAAGCAAAATAATAATAATACAAACATAAGCAAGATACAGATACCATAAGCAAAACACAACTTTAAATGATAAATAATAAAACAAAATACTAGTACATTCCATCCATATATCATATGATGGAACAAAGTGTCACCCTTGACACATAATGTGACATGAGCAAGCACTTATATGCCTGCATGAAGCCAGTGTACCCCATATATATGGCACACAAAAAAGAGCTCATGTGTCAAAATGTGTGAAAATAATGCAATGAATGGAATGAAGCCTACATGCCCCTGTCCTTGAAATAATCCCACATGTATGATCACACTCATATATCTATACATGCAAAAGGAATCTCTGTAAGATATGTGAAAGGTTATAGGCCATATCAATAATTCCCATTCATGTGCCCACACACGGACGCATGTAGCGTACTAAATAACCTACTTCTAAATACAATATATATGTAAATACCTAAAAACATATCAAATGGGGGTACAAAAGATATGTGTGAACACAATGGGAGGGGTTTCAGTGTACAGGTACTTGGAGGTGTAGGGGAACTAGTCCAAAGCGAACCAACGTACTCGGAACCTTCTTAATTTTTTTTTATATTGGAGCCAAGTATAGAAGTGACATAGTGGCGATACACAATAAATTAAACCTATAAAATTAAAGGAAAACATATAGGAAGGTAGATAAATAATAAATAAATAATTAATGATTAATGAAGGACTTTGGTATTCCCTAATAAAAGCCGCCAGATCTATATCTTTGTTTAAGCCATGGGGTTCTAGTGTCCCCAGAGTATGAATCCACTTGGTTTCCATGCGTCTCAGTTTCAGGAGTCTGTTGCCCCCTCTATGGTTCATCTTAATCTGTTCTACAGCCTGGATGGTGACCCCTTCCATATTCTTATCATGTTTATGGGTCACATGGGCCGAGAAGCCATTTTTTAACAAGCCTTTGAAAACTTATAAACGTGTTCCCTGAATCTTGTTTTTAAAGTTCTCTTAGTGCTTCCTACATATTGCTTCAAGCATTTGCATGTTATCACATAAACCACATAGTCACTTTTACAGTTGGTGAGGTGTTTAATCTTAAAGTTTTTCTTTCTATGGGTGGAAACCACAGTAGCTCTATGTGCTTTAAGATGTTTACAGGTTGTGCAGTTTTTAGTTCCACACTTCAGGCTGCTTGTAAGGGATTTAAACCAATTGTTCCTATTTTTGTGTAGGGTTTTTTTAGCTCACTGGGTGCTAGACGTTACGGTTATGGCTTTTTCTAAAAGTGATGGTAGGTTTCTTTGGTAAAATGTCAGTCAGAACTTCATCTTGCAAAAGGATGGGCCAGTATTCAGAAATATTATTACGATTAGATTTTGCCGCCGCGTTGTATCGGGTGAGGAATCTACAGTTAGAGGTCTTAGAATCCTCCCCCCTAATAGGGGCTTTATCTTTGGTTTTATGTATAAATTCCTCTCTATTGAGATTCCTAACTTTACTCTTAGCTTTCTTTATGTTGAACTGGTTGTACCCTCTGGCTAGAAACTTTTTTCCAGGCATTCACCTTACTCGTTGGAATTGTCCAAAAGGAATATTACGTATCCATTTTGGGTCATGGCTACTGGTGGCGTGTAAGTAGCCATTATTATCTGTAGGTTTAGTGAATAACCTTGTACTGACTCTGCCTCCTGTACCCATTAAAGTGACATCTAGTGACATCTAGAAAAGGAACTTCTATATTGTCTGTATGCATGGTGAATCCTAAATTTGTGCTGTTTCGGTTAACGTAATCCAAAAATTACCCCTTAAGAGCCCCGTGGTGCGCCATCATAATGTACATACAAGCACAAATTATAGGGCTACATAAATGCTGTATTTATTGTTCATTCACCAACATTTAAATTTCACCTGTTATGTTACACATATTTAATGTACACACAGACACTAAATAGAATGCTTTCTTAGAAGTTAGTAGC
This sequence comes from Discoglossus pictus, assembly GCA_027410445.1. Lineage (NCBI taxonomy): Eukaryota > Metazoa > Chordata > Amphibia > Anura > Alytidae > Discoglossus > Discoglossus pictus. The sequence goes on from CM050166.1 coordinate 70,386,794, forward strand.
TGAATAGACATACAGTAATAACCTTCAAGCATATTGTGTACTTTATTTCAAGAAAGAGATGTATTATACAGAAACACAATTATATATGTAGACTTTGCATATAAATTAGGGTGATGATGTAAAAAAACATAAATGCACATTTTCAGCCATGTTTAGTGAGGAGGAATGCTATGTATGCAGTATAATTACATCAGTTCATGGGTCATCACTATTAACCCCATATATTCCTGTAAGTGCTGATCATTATACTCTCTATCTGGTCTCCTATTTATGCTCTTGGCTATTCATCTGGATGCTATGAATTATATATAATGTAGGTCAAGCAAATTTCCCTCTTTCTCTGTGACAGTCAATAACACTAAAATACAGAAATCAATGATATCTGGTATATAACAAAATGTACTTGGTTTTCCCAAACTTGTTTACTGAAATCATGAACTCTTTTTGAAGTTTATATCTGTTTAAAATGTTTTTTACAAGATATTTTAGACCTGTCACTGCAAAACAAGGTGAGCACTGATTAAAAAGCTTTAAAAACGAATATTTGACAGGAGCTGTTGAAATCTTTTACCTTTTTCTGGAATTTTCTCTTGAGATGCCGGCAAAAATGCTATAAATAAGGAAAGAAGGAAACCAATGCTATCCACAGGAGCTAGAACCAGACCACTGTGTACCTGTATCAGAACATTAAAGTAAATCAGAAGGCTGCAGACACAGATGTATCTAACTGTACTCAAGCAAGAAACTATGAAAATGTGTTGATAAATCTCAGAGGTCATCTTCATTCCTATATTATCTAATGTACTTATGTTCTAAGATTTAAATGGTCATCCAAATATTGTAATATTTAAAACCTGCTCTTTTAAATGCATGAAAAACACTTGTGCCCCATGTCCCTTTAACATCTCCAACAGTTTAGTACCTATCTACCTATAGATCGGTACTATAGGTATGAGAACCAGTTTTGAGATGCTATTATATCTCCAAAGACCACTTATAATAAGGTGAGGGAATAGAGGCAAAATAAGATGTGTATAAGAAGCAGAGGTAGATAAGTATATTTGCCAACCACAATGATCCTGGAGGATTAAAGATGATTATAAATAGGTCTTTATCACAGAGTACTTGGATTTACAGTAGGGTTCATATGTACAATAAATCAACCATGGGGATCTCCACATGATCTCCACGTAATTAAGAAATCTGTCGGTCATACAATATGCTGAAAATAGACGAATTGCATAGGTAGTATTATGTTCTAAAATATATTCTAGAGAAGAAAAATGACCTCTCAAAAATGCTACACATTAATATGTCCAGTAGTGGGTTGCAAATTAAATGTGAAAGGATATTAGATAAGATTTTCTTTCTCATATGTTATTTTTTTTATATATATAATTCATATTATGCATTACAAAGCTATTGTATTTGAAAAAATCTACTATTTTTGTATTTGCATATTTATTTTGTAGATTCTGTTCTGAAAACTAAGAAATATTCAAATGTCCATGCATACCACTCTCCATCCAGATTCTATGGATCTAAGTTTTCAGTAATCCATATATGGACAGTATTGCTAGAAAAAAATGTAAATAAAAAAATGTGACAATTTATCTATCATGCTTTTAACAACTGTTTTGTATGAAAAATTAGTTCTGCACAGGTCAAAAAGCTACACTTCATGGAGCAAGCTATTCAATACTTGGTGAAAAACCCCAAAGACCCCAGCTACATTCTTCTCTATATGGTGCACAAAAATGCATAATAAGCCATGTGTATATATATATATATATATATATATATATATATATATATATATATATACACACACAAGCTAGTGAAAACTAAACTCTCGATTTATTCTCTGAAGCTGTCAGGCTTATCCACAGAAAAACCGCAGAGGTTCAATATGTTCCACAGGGGTTTTGAGCTTCAGTGAAAACCTTAATGGACCACCGTGGTCCTATTTAAAAAATGTACTCTTTTGAAGAACTTCTGTGAACTAATTGCTGATCCGTAGTTGTTATGTGATCCAGAACAAGGCAAACAAAATCCCCATTGAAACATTGGCAGTTGTCTCGTAATGAGAAAAATTATTCTTGACTCAAAATATTATTTTTCCCAAAATCTATTTCTCTTTTTCTCTACTTAACCAATATAACCCTATATGCACTTTCTATTAAAAAAGATATCCATAACTCTTTTATTTTCATAAGGTGGAATCTTTTCCTTCTAACTTCAAAGGATGTCCTTTTGTCTGTTGAAAAACGCTTGACACAAAAAATTCTACTGTTGATCCTGGATTTCTCTTTCCCAGAGAAAATACATTTAATTTGGTTAATCTTTCTAGATACCATAGTGCCTCCATTCCCCTTATTAATTTTGTTTCCCTTCTCTGTTCTTTTCTATCTCTACAATGTCCTTTTGTTGAAGTTTTATCTAAAATTGTTCTCCATATTCAAAAAAGGGGGTACTAGGGATTTATATTGTGGCAGAATTATGGGCCCTATGCTAATCACTGAAAAGCACTCCTGAGTACCCTAACTAAAGAGAAAACCCTACCTAGCTATGCTAATCCCCCTCCCCTAAAACATTACAAGCAAACTGCTGTGGGACACTGCTCCGAGTGAACTTTAGCCGAAAAGCAAGGGCTTCCATTAAGTTTTGCCCTGACAATAAATTACTCTTACTCTGTGACTAGTGATGTCGCGAACATCAAATTTGCGGTTCGCGAACAGCGGACGCGAACTTCCATTAAATGTTCCCGAACGGGCAAACCCGGTGAACCGCCATAGACTTCAATGGGCAGGCAAATTTCAAAACCCACAGGGACTCTTTCTGGCCACAATAGTGATGGGAAAGTTGTTTCAACGGGACTAACACCTGGACTGTGGCATGCCGGAGGGGGATCCATGGCAAAACTCCCACGGAAAATTAGTTTTAAGCCATAAAGGGCATAAATCACCTAACGTTCCTAAATTGTTTGGAATAACATGCTTTAAAACATCAGGTATGATGTTGTATCGATCAGGGAGTGGAAGGGTTACAACCTCTTCACAGTAACAGACCAATCTCCCTGTTTAATGCACCGCAAACAACCCCAAACAGTCCCTTTGCACAACCGCAAACTCCCCATTTGCACAAGGTTGGATACCAAGCTAGCCATGTCCCGTTCCTTGTCCTCACTGATGTCATTGAAGGTCTCTTCCTCCACCCAGCCACCAAGGGTCCCCGAAAGGTGACAACAAGCCCCCTGGGACGCCTGATGTGTTTGGTCTTCCACCTCCTCAAAGCCACCTTCCTCCTCTGACTCCTCTTCTTCAGACTCCTCTCTCTGCGTTGCCTCTGTCTGCGTTATTATAAGGTGTGTACTGTTAAGTAGTACTATTCCTATCGGTTTAATCCCTGTTACGTCCACTATTAGGGGACGTGTATATGGCATTGATTTTTGGAACAGGGAGATGGAAAAAGATGCTTGGTCGCACCTCCTACTTCGAATTTGGGACACTGCATGTGCAATGTAATGTGCCACCAGATAGGAGTGGTGTATTAAGTTGTACTATTTATTCCTATCAGTTTGATACCTGTTACGTCACCTATCAGGGGACGTGTATATGGCATGGATTTTTGGAGGGAGATGGAAAAAGATGCTTGGTCGGTCCACCCACTTCAAATTTGGGACACTGCGCGTGCAATCTAAGGTGCCACCAAATATGAGTGTCACTGTGCACTGGCAAAAGTTGGCAGAGTAGGCGCTGTAGGCCTCACACACACGCCTGTAGGCAGGCAACTGATATTCAATCGATTACAGTCAAAAAAGTGTTGTTTTATGTCACTGTACACTACTGTTGCACCAGATATGACGTATCACTGTGCACTGGCAAAAGTTGGCAGAGTAGATGCAATAGGCTTCACACACACGCCTGTAGGCAGGCAATTGCTATTCAATCTATTACAGTCAAAAAAGTGTTGTTTTAATTCACTAAGTACAATATAAGCTGTTAGGTGTTAGCCTGTCACACACACACACGCTGGCAGACAGGCATATGCAGTTAGATTACACAGAAAAAAATTATAAAATAAAATAAATGATGTTCTAGCCCTAAAAAGGGCTTTTTGGGTTGCTGTCCTTCAGATGGAAGGCTCTGGAAGGGAGTGTATGCTGCTGATTGGCTGGAATGTGTCTGCTGACTGAGGTGCAGGGTCAAAGTTTCCTCAATGATAAAGTATAGGGGGCGAACCGAAAAGCGCATATGTTCGCCGTCCGCTGCGAACGCGAACATGCCAAAATCGCTGCGAATAGTCAGCGGGCGAACTGTTCGCGACATCTCTATCTGTGACACCTAAAGCCTATGCTAATCAAAAATTTGCGCTCACTCGCAAACTACAGCACTTCCCTAACTCACCAAAACTGAAATACTTATAGTTACCAAAGGCCATTTATAAAGGCTTGAAAAGCCATTGCTGTGTGTCGCAGCAGTCCTTAAAGTGACACTACACTGTCTCTGCCCAACTACCCAGGCCCCTAAACCCCCAAATCCTGCAAGGGGGGTCCTTAAAGGACCCACGCCACAAATGAACCCATGCCGCGGCTATTTAAATGACCTTCGGCATCCAAATGGTTAACCCCGCCAAGAGGGGTACTACAAGTACCCCTTGGGCACCTAAAATTAATCCCCCCATGCCGGCTGGCATGTCAAAATTCAGATTTCCAGTCCTGCGGGAACTTAAAGGACCCTCGCTACTCTTTTATACTCTTCTATCTATATAACCTCCATCTTCCTAATCAACCCCTCTACCTGATAACCCCCCCTATCTAATTATCCCCCCTCTACCTCATTAACCCCCTCTACCTAATTTACCTCCACCTAATTAACCCTTCTACCTCATTAATCCCCCTCTACCTAATTAATACCCCCTCTATCTAATCAACCCCGTCAATATAATTAATGCCCCCTCTATCTAATCAACCCCCTCTACCGAATTAACCCTATACCGAATTAACCCCTTCTACATCATAACCCCCCTCTATCTATTTAAGCCCCCTCTACCTCATTAACTCCTCCTCTACCTATTAAACCCTATTTAACACTATCTATACCTATGTAACCCTATCTATACCTAACTAACCCCTTCATTAACTATTTAAGCACCACTAATTAAATAAATAACCCCGCTCTTAACTAACCACCCTAATTAAATAACTAATCCTCCCTAATTGAACAAATAACCCAAAATAGAAATAGCCTACTACTTACTAAAAATAAAACCATGCCACTAAAAACAAAAAATAAAAAACTCTGTGTTACCAAAAAAAGAAAAAAAAAGAAAAAACCTACAATACCAAAAATAAAAAACAACTACAGAAAAAAAAGAGGGTACACCAAAATAAAAATAACACACTACTAACATTTTTAAAAATTGCAACTTGTTAAAAAAGAGAGGGTTAATAATGAAACTTACCTGGCCAAAATGACCCTCCAGCGATGGTACCAGCACCACATCACCATCTATAGACGGGAAGATCCAGATCCCAAGATATCTGATCAGGAACTCTCCAGAGAACCAACAAGGAGGGGGCTTCCCATGAGATGAGAATAACACCTCATTGATTAAAGCCTGGAAATGTGAGTGTATTGATTACTATATGATACTATCTATTGGAGTGTTTGGTTTTAACTGCACAAGGAGTTGCACTTCTCCTCTCCCCCTGTAACCTTGTGTATACATAAGAGAAGAATATATTTAGATCTGACAAACAAAGGCTTGGAGGCTTCAAGTTCATGAATTAAAAGCAAATTTTTAGATTATTTATGGATACTGACACTTTAGGTATTTCCTGACAAGGTAATCTCTATGAGATGTATCTGTTAGGGTATTTATATGACCTTATTAAAGAGATTGGCTGGAGGGAGGGACCCGGTTTCCCCAACAGTCAGAATGTGTTGCTTTAATAACTATTTTCAGAATGAGTATTGGAAAATGTGTATATGGAATGCATTAATTTTTTATCTATTTTAGATCTCTGTAATATATTCATTGTACATGTGCATTTTTTTTCTACGAAAAGCTTAAATATAAACAGAAAAAAACAATATAATCATGCTATATTTAAATCAGTGCAAAAAATAGATGAAAATGTAGTGTCACATATGTAGTATCACTGATCAAAATGCTCTAAATCTCAAAAAACTGTCAACAAGAGTACTGTAGTTTATTTATAATTTCTGTTTCCCCTTCCAAAGTCAAGTCATGGGCTGGTTTAGAAAATCATCCAGTTTTGTCCATTGACTTACTAATGAACATTTCCACAATGCAGATCTTATTTTTTTTTCCAGGGCCATGTCAGAGATCTTTGAAGCAAGGAAAAGAAGCGGTAAATTATCTTGGAAATAACTGAACACATCCATTTCTTCAAACAATACATATAAAATGTTCTCTTTAATATTCTCAATTCCTTACCTAGTGGTAAAAAAGGAAATTAAATACACTATTCAAATATAATTTTCACTTTTGTTTTTAGAAATTATATTCCAGATATACTGCTCTTCTTCCTTAGGCTTATGCCTTCTAAAATTCAGGTTTATTATATAGTCAGGTACATCTTATGTGCACGAGAATATGATATTTTTGTATCTGCAGTAATTAACTCTAATATGAAGTTCTGTTTCAAATCAATACACACATACTGAAATCATCTATAATTCTGTATACAATTTTACATTTGGTTGTCAGTATGGTATTGTTTATGAAACAGCATAGCACTTTTTCTTTTCATAAGTCTTTCTCAGTTTATTGAAGATTCCTTATAGCAATCTGCTCCTTTGTAGACCTTTACTTTTATTTTGGTCACCTTTTCTACTCACTATAGAAGATTTCTCATCCAGATACTATTGCATTTTAGACTGGCATAATTCAGCAAACATCATATTTAATAACCTTGGATGACTCACTGTGGTTTTCAGCTTATATTCGTAAATCCCTTTGGGGGAAGTGTGAATCATTGACAGAAAAAAAGCTTTTTGAATTAAATCTGTTTTAGCAGAATTTACCAGACTAAGGGCCAGATTCAATTGCCCAATTCGTAAATTTATACACACTTAATATGGCTACATATTATTGTCACTAATGAATTCTTAAGTCAATAGAATGCATATACAGGTATACCCAGCTTTACGCTACCCCGAATATCGCTGATTCGCTATATTGCGTTTTTTTATTCAAATTCCCTGCTAAGCACTAAATCTCGCAATAGCGCAAAATTTACAGCAAAATCATGTTCATTTTTTTTTTTTAATCCTTGCTTAGCGCTCTTTTCCCTGCTATAGCGCTGTTTTAGAGCTATGGCTTTAAAATGCCCTGTTTTTCGCTGATTCACATATGGCTCGTGCATGCAGGGACGCATGCCCTGCGCTAAACGGGATATTACTGTAAACATTGATAAAGAAAACACCCAAAGCCAAATTTATGAGTTCAAGGCATTTGCAAGTAGCTAATTGAACAAGGCTATAACAATCTAGCAGATATAATTCAAGTTGTGGGACATTGTACAACATTAGATATTTGTTAAAATCAGTAGCTGGTACCTTTTAGAGGAACAGCTGAAAAAAATGTTATGAATGAATTATTTATAGACCTTTTAGACTAATATGGTATTCTGTGCCTTTATGTTAATTTATGTGGAACAACTTTTTTAAGTCGTTATAAACTTGTTTTTGTTCAAGGGGAAGTTTCATCTAAAACACAAGTTGCTCTTATGTGAAATAGTTTACTTACAGAACTTCAAATATATGTTTAAATGTTTTAGCACGCAACCTTTTTTTGCCTCAATACCTCTGTCACGACCCAGAGACGAGGAGTCCACGTACACCTAATTCTCCTACTTTAGCTTACAGGAGCAATCTGCAAGTTGTGACTTTAATCATGTCAGCACCCAGCAATTCAGATCAAAATATCATTTATAGAGAAGCAGAAAGAATCAGATGAGCAACACCATTCAATTAGTGCAGAGACAGACTAACAGTTTATTTTTTTTTACACAGATTTGAAAACCCAAACAATATACCCACATCTCGCCCTCCCCACATTCTTTAGCCAAACCCCCTCTTCACAATTCCCCTCCCTGTAAGAGGTGTCTGTTTCTTACTGTAACCTCCCAACTTTGTTACTAAGCTATAACCCCCCCCCTTCCCCCCGGTCGCCAGATACACCAGAGTTTGGGGTGATCTTGTTAGGTCCCTTCAGATTTTATGGCTGAACTTTGATGTATGCGAGACTAGAGAGTAGAGTAACATCTGGGAAGTTTATGCAGCCCAGGGTCAACAGTCAAGATGGCACCAGGCTAGATAACATGTCCCATCATCATTCTGACTGATAATAAATTCCACTAGAACAGATAAGGCCCTGATAACACAACTTAGAGCATGTGAGCCACATTGTACTGTGTTCATTACATTAACCATATTGCCACCGTACATCGATAACAGCACATACATCTTAATCAAGAAACCATGACAGTAACTATATGCACACATTATTTTTATTTTAACATGACAAATAAATGGTGCCTTTGATATTAGCACCCCAGTGTGCCGCCAAAGTCACAAATAGCACGGTTGCTTGTGGGATTCAGAGGAGTCCCAAAATGAGTCATGATATCCTCTCTATGTTAGGTGTTGTGAGCTGCTTTGGAACACAGAACATTATGTAACTGTCATAGCTCAGAACTCAGCAGTAGTCTGATTGGCTTTTGAGCTAGGTCTTAAACATTTGATCCAATCAGTTCTCAGAGCTTGGCGTCAAAAATCCATTTTTAAATCACAGTTTCCACTCTCCAGAAACATGGAGCAGTAAACAGGCCAACTGGGCATGTTCCGTAAATTTTTACATCCATAGTTAATGCTCTCTAAGCATGGTTTTGCTCTTTAATAGCAGTAGGTATTCAATGTAGAAAGAAGTAGATACAAAAAAAAACAAAAACATAATTATCTTTTACACAGTTGCTAATGTTATTAGTTTGTTGCATACTTCACAAACATGTGAAATTTCCTTAATCTACGGTACAAATGAAGGCTGTTACCTTATTTTTTTCTTTGCTGCATCTGAAAGATGGAATTTGATAGTGCTGAACAGTGTGTTTCTTTTTGGAAAAGTAAGGCTTCTGGAGCGGAATATACTGCATTGATTGTATAACTGTGATATGAGTCATCAGTGTCTACCAGTGGAATCTAGAGTCGTGCATTTTCTCGGCTCACATTTTCCTGTAGCATTTCCTGTTGGATTCCAATACATTTTTTACTAAAAAAATGTTTTAATGAAAAAGACACATATACAGCCTTATTAAATTGTGATTCGTCAAATTGAATGGGGCTCTATATAAGCACGTAGCATATTTTTTTACAGAATGTTTTAGTTAGTGAAGACCTTGCTTTTGGATAGAAGTTCACTAACTAAAAACTTCTGTAAAAAGCATATGCTCTGTGCTTATATAGAGCACTATTCAATTGGCCGAATCGCAATTTAATAAGGCTGATAATGTTTAAAGCATGCTCTTTTAAACACATGATAGAAACATTTGCATTCCATGTCCCTTTACTTATAAACAATGTAATTTTGAACACATACATTTCTAACTCAAATGATCTTTTCCTCTAAAGGAGCTCTATTTTGGGCATAAAAATTGTTAAACTGTGTATCTCTGTGTGGAAACTGGATTAGTTTAGTGAGAATTGGAGCTTGGGAATATTGTCCAAACTTTAAAATAAAGCCAAGTCCTTGGTTTAATATAAGTTTTGATGTTAAAACAAAATCAAATCTATTAAAATTAAAATATGTATCTTTTTACTTTGCACATGAGATAACAAACAGCTTATAATGTGTTCAAAGTGAAATGGCTCAGAGACAGATTGTATGACCTACATGAGCCTTGAAACTATATTAGCATATTTATGTATTCACATGCTGGTTTGGGAATACATTGTCAGTGTATAAAACTCTGGGTTAATCTATGCTGTGATCAAGAGCTAATAATAACTCATTATGCACAGTACTAATAGGTGACATGGTGCACAACAGGGATTTGCTAAACACTAATGTTTCTCTGTATAAGATATATAATAATGTGAAATAAACATAGGCAGGTTATTCTTAGTGTATTGTTAACTTGACTCTACTATCATTCCACATCTCCTTTTCCTATTTTCTCTCTTTTCTCCTTACTCCTTGTGATGATCCAGGTGTAGGGGCTATTACTGCCCAGGGCCACCAGCTATAGACTACAGGTTAACTACCCACAAGGACCATTTGAGTTCTTGGAAATTTCAACACCAGCACCCTGAAATCAAGCTTCTGTATCAGTCAGGGTCTCTCCATCAGGAATCAGCATATCCAGGAGTCTCAGTAACCTTCCTGTGGTAGTGACCCGGACAAGTTACTTGCAGGGTGGAGATAGGATCAGTATCACAGCCACCAGGAGCAAATAAGAGAACATACCTTTTCTATATGTCTCAGCAGTGAACTGATTTATTTTTGGAAAGTCAACTATATTTATAGGATTAGATACAGAGGGGGTATATATAACACAACAATGACAGGGAGTACATTAACTTTATCTTGCAAACAATGAGACAAACTGGATTACAATACAATGGAGGTGTTTATGCACATAATCCATTGGCTGGAGCCAAGAAGTCTGTCCTTTAAAAAAGAGGTCTGTGACACTTCTCTTTCTCTTATCTGTCTTTCCTTTCTTTTCATCCTTCTTGCATTGTTCTCCTACCTCATCCTTTTCTATGCTCTTTAACTTAACCTCTCTCTCCCTTCTCATACATTTCCATTCTTCCTTTTATCCATCTCTCACCTCCATCCTCACCCCTTTCACACCTTCTCTACACATCCCTCTCTCTTCCTCTCCTCATATGTTCCACATTTTACCTCCCAATTTATATCTCTTCTGTTCCTATCCTGATTGCTGTCTCTATTTTAACCTCTTAAATTCACTCCTTCCCTTCCCATCTTTGTGTCTCTGCCCTTTCTCCAAACTTATATATTCATCTCTCTTCTCCAATTGTGAAGCAGTGAGAGATAAATTGTGATAAGATCAGATTAGTGAGTAATCATGTATTCTGATGTGTGTATCAATTATATCTGAGTACCAAGATATAATGAGAGAAAATAATGCACAGAAGTCAGAGTGTCATCAGAATAATCTCTGAGTTTATATTTGGACGGTCTGTCCCTTATATAGTCACAGCTTATTAGCATAGTTGGAAATAGGGTTAAATACATATTTGCAAGCAAGTGTCTTTTTATGTTAAACTCAACAAAACCTTATCTAAGCTCCCAGCTTGCTTCAGATACGTTGTCTCAGTAGTATCTGAAGCAAAAAACAGGACACAGGATACAGATGTTTTAAAGAACATTAACGTAAACATTCTACAGATGACGCACTTAAACATTCTAGTGAGATAAGAAACATGCTGACATACTTTTTATAATCATGATATTCTTAACTAATTAATTTCTAAATGAAAAAATTAAAATACCTAACAGTCCCTCCTCTTATAAATGTATTAAACAAAGGTCTTAAAGCAAGGTTCAGTTTAAATGGTAACATTGCCATTGACGGTCTGGCAGTGGAACAGGTTCCAAATAGATGATCTGTGAGGGCACAGTCCTATTCACAGGGCTCACCTTGGTGAGATCAATAGTCTCTCTGGGCTCCTCTTTTTGCAGTACCTGAATATGCAAATATTCCATGTTGTTACCTCTGCCTGAGGTGTAAATTCCAAAAGTATGTCTCCCTTCATCACACTTTTGTGGGTCCTGGAGGGTGATCCGGATGGGGTTGCATAGCTGATTTTGGCTGCAGGAGGATGGCTCCACACCCTGTGTCAGCTTTAAGCGTCTCTTTGTACTTTTGCACTTCATGTGATTAGGTGGGGAGTAACCCCAGTCAGCTCCTGTATTCTATAAGGCCAGTTTTCAGCTAGGACATCTCTCATTTCCATACGGAGAGGCTATACACAAGTATACTGGCGCTTTTCTCACCCCTCCACTATGTCCTCCTCCAGAAAGTCCACATCTTAGTACTTGACATAGGTCTATTTGGTTGGTTCCTATCTGCCCTTCCTTGAACACTAGGGTCACTTGGCCAGTTAAATTGACTTCCATCATGTCTCTTTTCATTCTGTGCATCCACATCTCTCCAATAGATTGCATCTGGTTGCCTCTGGGTCTTGTTACTTCTTCCCATATGATTATGGGTGCTACTATGCAAAGAGTTATCAAGATGAGGCATGTCAGTGAGATTCTTAGGCCACACCAGTTAGGTCTTTTGATCAGGTGCCAGGACATTTTCTTGGGCCAGTTGAGAACCCCAAAACCCGCACCATTCGGTTCTTCACTGGGTTTGAGACGAGTTTCCCCCCCTTTGTAGCCCAGCCTGACTCGCAATGAGTCAGCTAGCAGGTTTTAGGAATCAACCGGCTCAAGCTCTGGCACTTTTACTCTCTTGCAGTGAGTCAGGTGTAATCAGGTGGCTCATTCGGCAACTTTCAAGGCAGTGGGTGTTGACAGCAGAACTTGGTACGGTCCTTCCCACCTGGCCAATGCCCAATTTTTGCGCTTGATTACTTTAATTAGGACCCACTGGCCTGGTTGTACCAAGCAGGGTCCCTGCTGTTGCTGTGGATGAGAGAGAGATGGAGATAATATCTTTCTTACTTAACATTTTTCTCATATAGTCTGCTAAGTTTTCACTCATGTTCTCATCTTCTGAGATAAATGGTCTAAATTCTGGTAGTAGGAATGGTCTCCCATACAATATTTCAAACGGGGTTAACTTCTTCCTGCCTGAAAGCATGTGCATGTTTAGCATGACTAATGGTAAACAGTAAAGCCAATTTTTCCCTGTCGCTGCCATCGTTTTCCTCAATTTATTTTTAATGGTACCATTAGTTCTCTCCACTAATCCAGCTGACTGTGGGTGGTACGCACAGTGGTTTTTCAACTCTATGTGTAATGCTTTACTCAAGCGGTTGATAATTCTGTTCACAAAATGTGTGCCGTTATCGCTATATATTTTCTCTGGTATACCAAACCTAGGAATTATTTGTGTCACTAAGGTTTTAGCCACTGTGATTGCGTCAGGGTGTGCACATGGTTTCGTTTACACCCACCTAGAGTATACATCAATTATCACTAGGCAATATTTCTTCCCTGCACACTTTGTTAGTTCAATGAAATCCATACATATTGTCTGGAAGGGGTATGTTGGTTCTGGGAATGTGCCTCTTATGGGGTGATAGTTACCCTGAGGGTTGTGTTGTGCACAAACAAGGCACCCTGCACAAAATTTTTAAAATAGGTGTTTAATCCATAGGCTGAAAATATTCTGCTGACCATGTCTACCATACTCCCTCTTGAGACATGACTAATGCCATGGCTCAACATAGCTGCATATCTGAATAGTGATTTTGGTAAAATTGGTTTCCCTTCTATACTCTCTTAAATATTATCAGCATTCAGTTTACTCCCTTTCTTCAACCAGTATGTTTTTTCCTGTGAGGGTACGTCTGTCTGTATTTGCTGTTGAATACGCTTGTCAATTTGGTCTACGAGATACACAGATGTGTAGCTGTGTAAGAGAAAAATGTGTATGTTTACTTTGTCTCAGTTACTCAGTTCAGGCTTTTCCTATATATTTTGTACTCGGTGAGTACTGCACTCCGAGGTCATAGGGCAAGTACTCCCATTGTGTTTTATCTGTCTGAGCCTTTTCTACCATCCCTCCTACCTGTACCCACCTTCCACCAGCTGGCATAGCCAGTGATATGTGTGGCACTGTGTGTCCTGCATAGAGTAGCTGGTCTTGATCATTCAATTTTACTCCCACCCTGTATACCCATTTTCTGTCCAGTATATGTAATCCAAGGTTATTCTGGTATTGGTGTGTTTGAAAAATGTTTTTCATAGTCCACATCCCTCCCCAGTGTACTTTCAAATTTCATAGTGCAGTGTAATGACCCTGTGCTTTGTTTTACACTGGAAGATGGAGCTAGGTCATTAGCCATGGCTACCAAAGTGCTGGATACTTGTCCTGGCCCTTTCGACACCATGTCTAATGTGTAGAAGTAATGTGGTTCACCCATCCCCTGCACTACATTTACATCGACAGGTATGCCCCCATGTATGCTTTCATGCCTTACTCTGTAGAAACCACTCAAATGTTGCATTTCAGCATCAGATCTCTACCCAAGAGATTTATCGGGCATCTAGGGGAGAGTATAAAAGGATGCTCAAATGTTTGGCCATTGAACAATCTCCCTGTGAGTGGGCATGATATAGGTACGCTATTTGTCTGTCCTGCTGCTGACCTAACCAGTATGTTTTGTGACGTGTAACTAGTCCATGTGCCATCATCGCTCAATACTGACCTACATGCTCCTGTATCGCATAAAAATGTTATCATTACCCCCTCTACATCTAGTTTAATGACTGTTTGTTCTGCTAGAGCCATTAAGTCTATACATGATTCTAAATTCAACACATCATTTATTTCTGGCAAATTTGCATCATTATTACCATACTCATACAATTCAGATTCAAGCAATTCTTGTTCAGCAAATATTTGTAAAGGAAGGGTACAACCTGGTTCTAGTCATTTGTCGGTCTGGTCATCGTCATCCGCTCCCTCTTCCTCCTGGTACTTTCTGTTTCTGCAGGAACGTGCTAAGTGGCCGGCCTTGCCACATACGTAACAATTTCCATAACATTTTTCCTCTGCTTCCACCTCGACCTCGTCCACCTCCTCTCTCTCCACGTTTTTGGTTATTTCCACCATCACCAGAAAAGAAAGCAAAAGTTATAGGTTGCGCTTTCCCATCAACGGAAGTCATCAAATACACCTCCTTTGGTTTACTATCTTGCTTTATCTGTTTCTTTTCATTTGCTCTCTTACACTGCTCTTCTGCATGTCTAGCATATTCTATGGTTTCCCTAAGGGGACATGTTTTGTAAGTAATTTGGTGTTGTATTACAAAGTCATTTATTTTTTTAGCTGCTGAGCATATGGTCCAGCATCATCATATGGGTTAGGTCTGGCTACCCCGCTATGGCTGTCAAATACTACCCGCAACCTCCCCATATATTGTTCCACACTTTCATCATCTTTCTGTACACACTCATTTATCTTAGTCCAGTCTGCGTCTGTCAGCTATTCTGCCTATTAGAGTGTCTACTCGTTGGGTCAGTTCTTGTGATCCATATTGCAATGGCTCCCCCCTTGGGTCCAGTGGATTCCAGTCACCTTCACTAAGGATCCAATCGGACCCTAATATCTGCCTCAGACACCGTACAACCTCCACACCATTTAATTTAAAACTTTGCTGCAATCGCTGGAACTTAAGTCTGAAAATTCCCATATTGTCATTTGGGTGGGAGACTCCTGCTACAGCTCTCCTCACATCTGCATCTGTCCATGCTCGGTATACTAGCATTGTGGGTGCAACACATTTCCCCCCTCTAGGATTGGGAACCTCAATTAAGGGATAAAATGGCACAGATGTTATTCCCTTACCTCCGTATTGACGATCTGGTGCCCGCCTGGTTCTGGCGGGCCGTCCTTCAGAAGGTGGTGGTGTTGGAGGAGGTGGATTTGGAGCGGTGGCGGCAAGCAGGTATTTGCGGGCATCATCAAATTCGTCCTCTACATCATCACTATAAGTGACCATATTCCCAGGAGTTGTGGAAGTCTTTTCTGTGTACACATAAACATATCCTCTTCCGAAGGAGAGAGGTGGTTAACATTACATGTCCCTCCACCAGTAGGCACCGTCATTGTGATACACATTTGCCTTTTTGTTTTCATCTTCAACAATTTGTTATTTTTAGTATAGAAAATGTATTTACTTTTTAGTATTTTTATGTTGATTTCCTTAATTAAGTAACGTTGCGTTTACTTTTCCTTTCCTATATATCTTTGTATATAGTAAAGCTCAATAAAGTGTGAACGTCTCCTATACCTTCCTTGTAATAAGGATTAATATTGCCAAGAAGTAGTGGATACAGGGCACTGATTCCAGCAGAGGTAGCATAGTAGATGCTGTGTATCCAGTGGGTGCGGTGAGCATTGTCATCACTTAAAAGGGGTTATAATAACATGCCTTTGTCTCTCTTTACAGCAACCACACTTTCTCCCTTCTGCTATTTTCCCTCAAGGTTACAGACAGACATATTTTACATAAGAAAACTAACACACACACACAGAGAAAATTGGAGTAGGAAGGGGAGTGGTCTGCTATGCTGACTGTGGGGGGTTGGCCAGACCCTGCACATCTTCACATAATACAGATCAGTCACCTCCCTGCCCAAAGGTAAAGCATTGAGTAAAGTTACAAAGACACAGAAACTTTATATATATACACAAATACACATAAGAAAACAAGTCTAGAATACAGTGTGCACAATTCCCACACATAAGTGTGTTTTTACCAGACATAAGTTACAGATGCACAACAGAAACCCTTTGCATATTAAACATGTCTTTAGAGATTACCTTGAAAACTGCAGGGTCTAGAAACCACACTCCTGGCAGTGCGATTTATGCCCATGAGAGCCTATCCACCTATACATATACATATATATACACATATACATATGTATATACCCACATATATACATATCTTGAACTCCTATAGTATCAATTAAAGTTAATAGATATACACAAAAAATAATATCACAGGTACATGGAAATATACATAGCATTACATATACACACAACAACCGACAGACCTTTTATACATTTTCCAGAAATAATCTGTATATCTCCCACACCTTGGACCATCCGCCTTCTCCACACCCGAGTGTGGAAACCTGGTTCACATAGAGAGAGAGTCGTTCACGCTACCTCTCGCACGCTACACCTCAAACACCACCACATATACTCGGCACATCAAGGACCCATAAAGCCCGTAGCTTCTGATGGGAAGTCTTGTTGTGCAGTTCCCTTTAGTGTAAACCTTGCCACCCAGGGCCGACAGGTAAACCACTCAAAGTCCAACTTCACCATATACCGTGTGGTGCCTTTGTGGACATATCCCTTACAAGTATAGCTCCCACCCAGGGCTTCATACACACAATCTTACAGAGTATTTTAGTAAGAAGTTATGAATACACAGAAACTGCAGACAAAATATTTCAACATTGTATAACCAAGTAAAGAATGAGAAAGATGGAAATTCAAGCAGTTAGATGCCTGTCGTGCTCAACTGCCACAAATTTTGGTTTGTGCGTCTTCCATAAACACAGGCAAGTCACAGGATTAGCCCTTCGGAGACTAGGTGGGTAATGCGTGACCACTCACTACCAAAAGTGGATAGTTGCAGGTAAGAATTATGAGAACAACACAAAAGAATACATGTATAGATACATACACTCACAAGTACACAGAAATATACAGAATGTTTACAGGTATATATAATAACCAAGAAACTGTTATCCGTGTTACACCCCTCACAAACATACATACACCCGGTACCGGTATTTAAATCATACAAAATGGTAACATGCACACACATACATATTTTCTTGCAAGAGCTTATTTGAAAGTCAGACTCATTTACCCCTTTTTCATGGTAAGCATTCTCAATATTGTTACGTACGGAGAACTTATTTTATAGTCTTTTCCTCAGGATAATGACTCTTTTACCTCCCTATGGGTAAGTTCCAACCCTTCTACCTATTACTAGGCTAGAAACCTAGTTGTACAACTCTTTTACCTAAGATCACTGTTAGGCAAGGACCTGGGGACATACACACATATGCAAAATGCAGCAGAAATTCATATACTCACTGTCAGTTCATTGTAAGCTGTGCCTTGTCATCCCCCGGAAAAACACCTTGCCTCTGTGGTCCAACTGATCGTATATATATCAGGCCTGAGGTCTTTCTCAAGGTAAGGGAGTCCTCAGCGACTTACCCCCCCACCCCGTGCACGGTAAAATGAGTTTTGCTTCGTCCGAGGAATGATAAGGGAAACAACCACCGCTCGAAGGACCAAAATGATAAGATTAGATTAGTGAGTAATCATGTATTCTGATGTGTGTATCAATTATATCTGAGTACCAAGATATAATGAGAGAAAATAATGCACAGAAGTTAGAGTGTCATCAGAATAATCTCTGAGTTTATATTTGGACGGTCTGTCCCTTATATAGTCACAGCTTATTAGCATAGTTGGAAATAGGGTTAAATACATATTTGCAAGCAAGTGTCTTTTTATGTTAAACTCAACAAAACCTTATCTAAGCTCCCAGCTTGCTTCAGATACGTTGTCTCAGTAGTATCTGAAGCAAAAAACAGGACACAGGATACAGATGTTTTAAAGAACATTAACGTAAACATTCTACAGATGACGCACTTAAAAATTCTAGTGAGATAAGAAACATGCTGACATACTTTTTATAATCATGATATTCTTAACTAATTAATTTCTAAATGAAGAAATTAAAATACCTAACAAATTGCATGCAGATCAGATAGAGAAAATAAAAATCAGAAAAAATATACAAAAGAGACAGCAGGCAAGATAGATAAAGGAGACAAAAGGTAGGAGAGAGAAAGAAAAAGAGAACTTTCAATATGCTGTGAAGAGAGTGTTTAAGCCTCCTGGCTCCAGTGTACCTATCTATATTTAATATAGGTATCCGAATTTGGTATTCAAGGCATTTTGACAAGGAAAAAATGCCTCAGCACTAGTCATTTGCTTGGTACTCATTGCGCTTGCTAAGACCTGTATGAGTCAATTTATGTTACTCCTTATGGGAGCTTTGGTACTCGTCATTTTTGCCACTCATCATGACTTCTGAAACCAATTAACGATGAGTAGAGAGGTGCCACTGAATATATATATATATATATATATATATATATATATATATATATATATATACTGTTGCTTCACTCTTCAATGATATATATATATATATATATATATATATATATATATATATATATATATATATATATATATACTGTATATATATATAAATTTAAACAAAGCACACCACTGGTCTGGCCACAATCTTGAAGAACTCCAAAGTTAGCACTTGTTCTGATCGCTGGGAGTAGACAATCTGACCATCCACTCCTGCTTGTCCCTGGAAAACTGCTTTCATGAGACATTGACCCATCAGAAGTACCAATGCCTCTAGATAACATTTGAGGTTGAAGGTTGTCTTCTGATGATCTTTCCCAGATGCAGCATGTACTATATGAAGCAAACAGCATTGGAGGTATAATACAGTTTGGTGGAACTCCACATGACAGTAATATAGGAGTATGAATCCCAAAAAACATTCTGCAACCTACCAGTGTTATATTTTGTTTGGAGAACAGCAGCATATTTCATAGCTCTATGGGTACAATATACACATAGGTAACATTTGAAGACAGTATAAACAAGACAGTACTGCACATTTGTACATACCACATTAGTACATGATAAAATGATGTCCTTCCTCATGTAAGAACTTACCATGTAGAGAGTAATGTTATAACGTAATGAAGGGAATGCTGAAAAAGAATAGTTAGCCTTGCTTGAAATTGATAGTGGAGTTAAGGAGATAGGTGTTAGACTTTTCTGACATTTCAATGTATTTAATGAAATGCAATTATGTGCACTGATTTCCATGTACTGTTCCTTTAAGTTCGGTGGGTTGCTTAAAATGCACCCTTAAATATCTGCATATATAAATATATTTTTTGCATAAACTACATGCTTTTGATCCATTGAAATATCAGTCTTCAACATATTCTCATTGAATAACCTGTCGCTTATTAGTTCTGTGCATAATTAGTTACGATTAGCTCCACATCACAACGTAGATTAGCCCAGAGCATCACACACTGACAGTGTTAACCTATTTTTCTGTTAAGCACATACAGTATTACAACAGTTGGTGCCATTTAAATAGATTTGAAAAATATAATTGAAACATGTAAGTAAGGATACCATTAAAATATCTAACCATTAAGACCCTAATTTAGGGAAAGCACAGTGTATATTTGATTGAAAGCTGAATAACAGGGTCTTCCATTATTTTTATTGTGGGGAAATTGTTTATACTTGTACCTAACCCCTGTATAGCACTGCAGATTATGTTGGAGCATTACAAATAAAGGATAATAAGAAGAAGAAGAAGAAAAAAACTCACAAGGACGTTTTCAATCAATTATAAGAGCCTTAACAGCAATTAAACATGCAATACTGTACTTTAAAAATATGGGAAAGCATAGAAATACATTAGTATTAATTGCAGAACTGTCTTAAACCCACAAATATGCAATACAATGTTTTTTTGGAGTGGGGGGGGGGGGGGGGGTGAAAGGGATCACAGGACTTAAGGAATTAGGGGTTAATATACATCATGGAATTTTAAACATGCTCAATCTTTTCAGTTTCATGTGGATTGACTGATTTGTTTACTTTCTGATTAATAGATATTCAAGAAATTATTTTTAAGCTGTTTTAAAATACATACTTAAACAGTTCATTTGTAAAAAACACAAAATAATGCCTGTGAATATATATATATATATATATATATATATATATATATAAATATATATATATATATATATATATATATATATATATATATATATATATATATAGTAGAAAAATAGTACATCTGTATTCACATTTGAATGTCTTAAGCAAGTTAAAAAAACGGCTTCCAGGTCAGATTTCCGAGAAAAACTGTTATTAACCTGCCTTCTGGGAAGCTGAGCTGGGACATGCAAATGTGCCCACAAATGCCTCGCTCTTCGATCCATAGCCATTTTCAAACATGGCTTCCTTTAAGCTTATGCCTGCGGTATTACACAGCTTTAATGCAAAGCCAAGGCTGGATTTTACACAAGCTGAGAATCCTATCCATGTAAAGCTGTTTCAAGCTTACTGGCTATCATCAGCATGGAGTCGGATCTCAGCCTGTGTTGTGGACTTTATGAGTAGGTAGTTCACCACAACAATCATTTAATATATGGTGGGCAAAAGAGCGATAGAAGCCCTCCCCATACAGTAGTACAGTAAATAAATAGTACATCTGTGTTCACATTTGAATGTCTTAAGCATGTTAAAAAACCTGCTTCCATGCCAGAATATATATATATTTAATTTGGCATTTCTGTTGAAACATAAAGATATGTTTCAAAAATAATTTTTGTTTGCTGACCATTCAGTAAAGGGTTTTTAATCACTTCTCATTCCACTGTACCTGTTTTCACATATGTCATTTTAACAAGGGAATGTAGTAACTAAATCTATGAATTCTCTTACAAATGCCAGGCATGTTTGTATGGTAACTGATTATCTTATCTCACCTTGAAAGTCACACCTGAATCATGTGACATACTACGCATTCAACATACTTTATGAACTGTTCTTAAAAAAATCAGACAAACCCTTGTGCCACAGCAGGTGCAAAGCACTGGGGCCCACGGCAGGATAGGAGCCCTCTACTATCTACACTACTAATTTATTAGAGTTGGGCATATAATTATTTTTTTAGAAAGGTGATCTGACCAACTACATAATATTGTTGGCTTTATTATTGACCTCTGTGGGGTGTATGTACAAAAAGGAGGTGGGGGGGGCAAATTATTTTGCACAAAGGATAAAACAGAGAAAAAGTTTGGCATTTCAAATTTTCATTTTTCCCTTATGTTTGCGTTTGTTGTACAATTTTTGATTATATTTTGAGAATGTATTATCGTGGCTAAAATGTCCACAATTAATAAAATGTGTTAATCTAGTTCCTTTTTCCTTTATCCACATTTAAACAATTTGACCATCAAAAATGTCTGCTACTGCAGAAAATTTGGGGTTATTAATTGTAGGTGTCATTAGGGGAGGGGTTTGTAAAAATGGTGTTTGAACTTCCTTTTGTGCAAATTTTTTAAAGAATGAAGGACTAAATGGGACATATTGTTGTTTGATCATTATTGAAATTCGAAGTATGTATTTTATAGATGAAGTGTATGGAAAATACTGCCCAGTTTCGGCCCATATATTCACCTGAATTCAAGAGCTGTTCTATATATATATATATATATATATATATATATATATATATATATATATATATACACCACTGTCCTTTCGATCAATATCCTGTTTGTCAGCCACCAGCATAACAGTATTAGTTTTGCAGTTCATGAATGTTTGCGAGCCCAAATAAATAGTATTGTTAATTATGTTTGACTGCATAATTGATAGGTAATGATCTGAAGGAATGTAGGATATTAATTATTGAAATTTGGTATAGACCGGACATATTATAACAAACTTTTCCAGTTCATCTTTAAATTTCCTAAACTGAAGGATATAATTATATCTTTGAGTTTTCTTGGAATTTTAACAACAACATATTGAATGCATGTTTGTTTGCATTGCATTGAAATTACATTACTCATAGCTTCAGATTTATATATATATATATATATATATATATATATATGTATATATATATATATATATATATATATATATATATTAGAGTGGTAAAGCAAATTAGCTATAGATATTCATAGTTTGGCAATTGTCATTAATGCATGTTATACTCTTTGATTTTATATGATTTATTCAATAATATCTTTCTTGTCTAAGTGTTAATGTCAAATATTAAATTGACAAAGGTCAAGACAAAGTCAAAAAAAAGACAAATGTGTGTCCAATACATACATACCATAATAACAATAATAGATCCTGTGTAAGCAATGGATATACATATTTGGTGAAAATATTAATTTTTAAAGACTATGTTTATGAGTACAGGAATCTATTTTGTGTTTGTTACATCATACCCGGAGAGCTGAGTGTTGGGGGTAGTTGTTTGTAGTTATTAATGGAATGAATAGTGGGGAGCAGAAAACAGGCACAAGTCCAAAGTGTTTGTTTGATAACTGGTTAAGCCTGAAATTGACACCACTACCCTCCCCCTCACTGGCCCAGAATCAGACTCCTTGCATCATTCAATGCAATCAAAGCTCTCGCGCACAACTTCCACCAATGTATCATTTGTATTACTTTTTTAACTACTTAAACAACTACTGAAGTTTGATATTTATAGTATGATGTTTGAAGAACTTGAAAATGGACAAATGTTTTTACACAATTTAAACTAAATATTTACAATTTTTTTTTACCTGTTGTATTGAATTATTCTTTAAATGGTCATTTAATTCAGCAATACAGTAAAGATCTCCTAAAAGCATGTTGAAATATTTGTTGAATTTGTTTTTACTGAGAAATCAAATAAAGGAAATTCTGTGTGTCACTGACTGCCCACTGCCAGACCCACAGCTACAGCACTGTGTAGTGAGCAAAAGAAATAAATAGAATTAAGGATTAACAAATCCATCTGTGCAGAGTATGAAATTCTGGAATCACCTAAACATGTCAATTAGGGGGTTAACTGGTCAGTGCAGTCCTGAGTTCAGGGAAAAACTGCTATGTCTTCATCGCTTGCTCGGCTATCTGCTATTACTTATGCAACAACCAATAGGCATGACAGACTTTGTATGTAAATAGACTTAAAACTTTCAATTGTTTTGTTGTTACGAGTGTAATTATTAAAAAAATAGATCATTTTAACGTACAATCTTGTGCTCTTTCACACCATGAAGAGCACTTACAGTGAGGTTAATGGCTCTTTAACAAAGATGGTCATTTTATTTTGAATTAAAACCCAGAGGAGTGGGATGAACTGTGGATTTAAAGAAGATCTGTATCTACATGTGTTAAACACGTTCCTCCCAAACAACACACTTACCAATAGAACTCATAGGAAAACCCTCTCCTCAAGATACAGAACAACAAGTAATCTGAGATACCATCCCTCATAGCACAACCGTTTACATAAAAGATTTTCTCTAAAAAAAGCCTCTATAACCTTGACATATTTCAGAAGTATGTGAGGTTTTTATCTAAACTACAATTGTCCTTTAAGGCTTTGGTGTCTTTCTGTATAAGTTGTATGTCATGCAGCATTTTAGTTACACTCCTTTGAATTGCTCTGCATATCACATTTGAGTTGTACAGTTGTACCTGACTCTCCTTGACCTCATGGACCATAACACACCAGGCACATCTTTACATCCATGGTCATGCTGATCCACTTGGTTTTCTTGGCAAAGATACTGGAGTGGGTTGCCAGTTCCTTCTCCAGTGGCCACAGCATATAGCTCCTGGAATTCCTAGGTGGTCTCCCATCCAAGTACTGACCAGGGCAACTCTAATTGGATTCAGAGTGGTGTGATGTCTTGGTTCCCTGCATGGAATTGAACCCCCGTCACAGTGACGAGAGCCCTGAATTCTAACCACTGGACCACCAAGGAACCTGCATAGCAAAGGGGAACATCAGTGCATTAAAGATATGAGGAGAGGGTCTTCTTGGTGAGCTGTGTGCTGCTTGCATGACCCAGCTTTTATACATAAACCAATATATTACTTTTCTGATCTTTATGCTAATTATGTTATATCTGCTTACATGAAATTCTTATTGATGCCAATTCACATTTTCCACATGATATGCTTACGAATAACTGTAGGGAATTTTCTTTAATATTATTAAGATTAAATGTTTTTTACTGTGATTTATTTGCTTAAATAATGTTAACAAAGTGTTCACATGATGAGATGCTTTCTTTTGATGACAAACCCCTGGGGGAATTAATATCCCCATAAGATGTTATCTAAATCCTGTTATAAATTAATGCAGTTTTCCTAACAGTAAATTAAAATAAAATGCATGATTAATTAACAATAATAAATATTGGTTATTTAGTTTAGTTCCTGTTATATGAAAACATATTTCTAGTTAAATGCGTTCTCTCTTTAATGTATCTATATTTGTTACTCTGCAAGTCAAATGACAATGATTTATAATATGTCAGAAATTAGTCACTGATGCTGATGAAAATTTACATTCTTAGTAATCTTTAATACTTTTGACTAAACAGATATTTTGAGAATATGACATGTATCACTTTGAGGTGTTACAAATATTTTGGGCTGTTTTCATTTTATTTTAACTGCTATACTGGGCATTTTTCCTCTTGCAACTCTTACTGTGAAATAAATTAAATTAATTTTACATTTCTCCATCAATATGTATTAGTTAATTAAAATAGCCCATCTGATCCATCTAGTCTGCCTAGTGAGCTATAGCCTATAAGGTCTTGTTATGTCTTGGCTTTATTTTCTATTCGGCTTTCAGTCTCTCAACTCCCTCATTATATAAATTCTCAACACTAGTGCAAGGATGCTGCGTGTATGTAGCACCAACCTCCATGCAAAGTTGTATTTTCTCACATTACTTCTAAAACTTCCAATCTCAAGAATGGTAACATGACATCTAATACCTCTCTTTCCCCCGCCCCCATGTTCTATAGAATATATTAAACTGTATTTTCAAGTTTATATCATACTACAGGATAGCAAATGCGGGTGTATCTAAAAAAATGGTAATTCAACACCCACACCTAGAGACAGGTGCCAGAAAGTGTGTGAGTCAATAAGACTCCATGAAGGAAAATATGATAGTTGGGGGGAAGCATTCTCAATAATCATATTGATTTAACAGTTTAAAATGACTGAAGACAGAGTATGGTAACTTCCATTTTTGACCTGTCTGGGGCAGGGCACACTGCAGTGAAAACATAGACATAATATACTTAAATATAAGATGTTGTTGAATGTCTATCTATGGATAGTTTTTTGAAATGCCTGAAATCTTCCACTCTTAGGAAATAGTGATAAATACAGAGTTACACATTTCAATCACTTGACTAAACAAAGCAATTGCCCATTCAATGATGACTTTGTTCACATGAAAGTTATTACACTTAAAGGTATAGATACGTTTCCTGGGTTTCAAATGTTTGGTAAGAAACAGACAGTGATTATCAGAAAAGATGAGTTATATAGATAAGTTCAGTGTACTTACAAATTTATAGGCAGGAGAGTAAATACCAGCTTTGCACACCCAGAGGAATCTGATATTACCAAGTATGCAGAGGAAATATATCTAGGTATGCAGATCGACCTTTCAAAGGAAGTACTTGGTGCTGGATTGCATCACATGGATATATAGAGAAAGACTACATATCCCAGGCTTTTTTGCAACACAGCAACCCCAGAGTATGATACAAATGTATCTGCATTCTCCTGTTTGGCCAAAACGGATTATGCTAATCTGAGCAGGGATTTTCAGGGGAGTCAACGGACAAAAGCCTCAGTTTACAAATTGAAAAGATTTAACAGACATCATGGTGAGTTTGTAAATGTTTATTTTGGTATTTTTTCATGCAAAATAATGTTTGCATACACTGCTGATTCTCCTCTATCAGATGCATTCATAATCCAGGAAACTTAAATATGCCTTTAAAGGGCTTCATAAACAGCCCGTGAGTCCTTAACATGTTCACAGTTGTTTAAATCTTTTTAATTTACCTATATCAAAATTATAAAATCACTGTAGGAAAGAGCTGATTTAATTGGTAATAGAAGTATATAGTGAGGAAAAGTATTTAGTACAGTTAGGTATTATTTGCTAATTTTAGATAGATAAAATGGACTGTGTATTGTTGAAGGGGGACATGCTCTTTTATTTTAAAGAATAGTCTGGGAGCCTCATGGGAATGTCTGAAGGTCGTCCACCACTCTCTTATGCCATGACCAGTGTAAGTCTAAATTATATTCATACAGTATTTTATCCTTTTCCATCATGACACACGGGTGAGGACTTTGTACAGTTATAAACTCTTTCTTTACCCAACCAAATGCACAACACTGTACCAGAGGAAAGGCTCAATGGCTGACAAGGCCATAAAAATCAATGTTGTATTTCTCATCAAGAAATCAATGGCGTGATCAGTCAGAACTTGATCTGCTGATATATTCCCTACAAGACTGAATGATAAACTGAATGACTTAGAAGAAATCACTGTAAGGATATAGAAAAAAGTGTTTTACTTTTTAAAATACTGAATTTATGGATTATGATTGACAGAAATCAGGGCTTGCAATGTGTTGCCTCTGCCCTGAATCTCTAAGAAGTCTTTCAAAGCATGTTAATAATGAATATTAATTAGAACCAGATGTAGAGACATTGAATGAGACATTGGCTATACAATATTTGTCATTAATACGTTCCTGAGGAATGGACGAATACTGAATCGGGCGAATATAGGAATTACTAAAATTGGAATAATCTGTACCTAGCTGCAAATCTGATACATAAATAAATAAAAAGAAGACAGGGTAAATGTAAGGTAGTACTCGGAAATAGGTGCATATGCAGAAGGGCCAGAGAAGGAGTCAATAGATAAGCTTGTTATGAGCATTGGCATTTAGTATGGAAGACCTACCCCTACATTCTCCAGGTCTCCAGCTTTGAGGGCAGAAGGAAGTGGCATCACCGAAGCTATCACAATGGTGATGTCACACAAGAGTGCTTCAGTGAGAAGCAGATAAGTTATTGTATATACTTTTTGTGATGCATATTGGATTTGAGGAACTGAGGAATATAGACGTTCCACTGTATTTATTAAACGCATGAGATAAGGTGTGAAGAGCTGTGATCTCGATTTTTCCTCATAGGAAATAGTTCATAATAAATACAGAGTTACGCATTTGAGCCACTTGAGATTCTTAGTAAATTTTCCACAATATGTGAAACAATGCTGCCACAAGGCAATGTGACAAAAAAATGATTGCACCTAATTTCTGGAAAGACAGAACTCCATTCCACTATGAAAAAAAGCATAGCTTTTTAATTTAAAGGACCACTAAAGCTTCATATTTATTGAATGTTGAATAACCTGAAATAATAATAAGCAAAATAAAAAATAATTAAAACATATTTTAATTTGTAACTATTGTAGTGTAGTCAGTTTTGCTTCATTGGACTGAAATTATTGCTTTTGTCCCTGGGAACAACAGGAGGAGCCTTGGATTGAAATAACATTTCTAATGAAATACTTGACAATATTGTTACTTGACAATAGCATTGAAAAGCACAGCAACTCACAGTAGGGCCGACTTCTCCCTCAACTGTAGGTCAATAAAGATTCCAAAATAAAATAATACAGAGTTTGTTTTTTTTAAATTTACAATCTTCTCTCAAAATTCATGGTTTACATAGTTACTAACATTTTTGCTACGTTCACAAACTTGATGTTTTTCCCAAGCTCCTTTAAGAAAGGTTATATGATCCCAGCTAAAAAAAACTTCTTCTTTTTTCTTGGAAACTTCAATTTTAAATATTTATAGGATCGTACATACAGGTGGTCCCCGGGTTACAAATGACTCGTACTTAAGAATGGGCTCCCAAGGCTTTTTGAATATTGTTTTTTAATGTTCTATTTGTTTGAATTACAAGAAAGAGCACACATTTTCTGTAACTTATTATTACAGTACAGGGGTATTATTATTGTTGCTACAGTATCACACTGTATTATTATTACCACATATGAGCCATTATAGTATTGTTATTTATTATTATTATTATTCAGGTATCCTAAAGACATTCTCAGGAACGTATCTCGTCCTTAAGCCGGGGAGGTTGTTATTTTCAGAACAGAACAGAATGTATTTGCTGCCTGGTTTTATTCATACATTATTATCTGAATATGTTCTCCCTCTCTTCTCTTGTGCAATCTGCTACCATTATGCTTCTATAAATCTTGTGGATATATCTGCATCACCTTAATTCCTCAGATCCTCATATTTGATGCTTATGTTATAAGAACCTAATGTACACTGTATGTATGGTGGAAGCATAAACCTTGATGCCCAGAGGTAAAGTACAATGATGTGCCCTTACAGTTTAATTTAGTGGATGATTTCACATAATCTCTTGGCACATCTATGTTTAGCTAACTGATGAATAATATTCTTTTACTATACCATAATGAGATTAGAGAGGGTGCAGTCAGTGAGAGCACATACAGCCTGCAGTGTTTGCTCCTGTTGTGCCTAAAGACATTTTGTCATATCCTGCATCCAGCTGTTTCTTTTTCTTATAAGCAATCAAATCAAGTGACTTTCTCTACTTGCCATATGCTAAACATGTTCAACACACTTTTTGCTGTAAAAAGAATCATATTTACAGTAAACATATGGCAGAAAAGAACAATTGGGTCCACATATTTTACCCATTCATCTACCTACCTGAAAGATATAGGTTCAAAGGACTATTGAAGTTTTCAGTTGTGATCTGTATCGCGGGTTAGATGGTTGAAAGGCACTTAAAAGTCGCTGATGAAATTATTGGCGTTAGACACATTTTAATTAATGATGAATGGCTAAACAGAAAAGTTGTTGACTTTAGTGGAGGAATTGTCAGTTTAAATCCTGTGCTGCGCCGCCTTTCTTTAGTTTTAGAAATTATTCTTAAAATCATGGAATAAACCAAAAAATAAGTATAAATAGGAAGAATGGGTATTTGGTATCTGTGAGCTCCATACACATGCTGGTGGGAAAGCTTCAAGTGCTGCTAGCATTGACTAAAATTGCAGATAACTAAGTCACACCTTGTTTAATTTGAATTATCACTAATATAGTTGTTGTGTAACGCTCACAGAATTGCGAGTTGTGCATGCGCGTAGTGCATAGTGAGGCTCGCATTGCGCAGCGAAGGGAGATGGAGGGATAGAAGGAGATGGAGAGAGAAGGAAGGAGGAGGGAGAGAGAGTGAGAAAGAGAGGGAGAGTAGGAGACATGCAAAAGAAGAACGAGGAAGAGAGTGAGAATTGAGAGTTGTGCATCCGACCCAATCATTGCAAGGCTCGCACTGAGTGGGAAAACAACGCATTGTGAGACTGGTTCTGCGCAGCGAAGGGAGAGGGATGGAGAGAGAAGGAGAGGGAGGGAGGGAGGGAGAGAGAAGGAGAGTGGAGATAGAAGAAGGGGGGAGTGGAGATATATAGGGAGGAAGAGAGAGTGAGGGAGAGAAGGAGGGAGAGAGAGAGATGAAGGGAGAGCGAGAGAGGAAGGCAGGGAGAGGAGAGAGAGAACGAAGGAGGGAGATAGAAGGAGGGGGAGAGAGGGCACACACAGAGAGAGAGAGAGAGCATAGAGAGAGGGAGAGGGAACAGAGAGAAAGAGAGGTTGCACAGAGAGAGAGACAGGGTAAACAGAGAGAGGGCGCACAAAGAGACAGAACACACAATATTTAATACATTATACCTTCAATTTTGATGGGCAAGTGACTAGTTTAAATAGATTTCTAATTAAATTTTCAAGTCTGTAATGGTGCACAGCAAGTTTGGTGAGCTCCATGCTTCTATATTCATCCAAAAATACAATATTAGTCACAAAATTAATAAAAAGCAGACAAAATGGACAACACTGGACAAGCTCTTTGCTAAAATGATTGCTAGTAAATTGTTGGGAAAGGGACAAAAAAGACATTGATCGCCAGAAATGGAGTTACCGGATGTTTTAATGGAAGATGACTCCCCTAAACAATATTTTCTTTGCTTTTCTTAAGTCTCTGCCATCACTGCTGCTCAGTAAAGGTAAAGTTCTGGTTACATTTTTATTTATGTTCAGATTCAGGGCTGGGAGTGGGCTGTTTCAATTTTAGTTCATTCCTATGGAAAACATGAATTCTCTATTCATCCGATTCAGTATCCGCCCATCCCTCAGGAAGCATACGGAGGTTCCACTGAAATATATATATATATACTAGCGAATTGCCCGTCAAAAAAATTCGGCAATGAAATTGTAAGTGAGCTAATGCTGTTTGGTGTGTAATAATGACATATATTATAGATTAATAAATGAATATACTTTACGTATTTTGAAGCATTGTGTTGAAGAGCTGTCAATCTGTGTTGATGTTGCTGCAGCATTAGTGGTGTGGAGCTGCTGTGTAAGCGTGGTGAATGTGTGCAGTGTAACACTGTGCGTGCGCGAGCCGAAACCGTTTGCGTAGTGGTGTACTTCTGCATTGGCGTAAAATGGCAGGTAATCTGTGGTATGCGTCTTCGCGGATTATCCGTAGGTGCTTAGTGGTGTTTTGCAAGTTTCTTGTGGTGTTTTGCGAGTGTGTTGTGGTGTTTTCCGTGTTTACAGTGCTGTAGCCTCGTTTTCGTTTTGTTCGTCGGCCATTTTTTCTCTCGCTTAGCGATTTTAAACTCTTTTATTTTTATTTAAATGAAGGTGTAACTTACTTTTTTGAGGTGCTGGATGCTCCCTCTTGCTGTAGGTAAGCTTTTTAGGTATGTGTTGTGTGTATTTATTGTGTTTTTAATGTTTTTATGTTTGCGTGTTGCGTCCGATTTTTGCAAGGTCGTAATGTGTGCTAACGTGTCTCGTATGGTGTTTGCGTGTGTAGCCTCGTTTTCGTTTTGTTCGGCGGTCATTTTTTCTGTCGCTTATCAAATTTTTTAGTGTGTAAACTATTTTATTTTGAGTGAAATCAAGGTGTAAGTTGTTTTTTTGAGGTCCTGGATGTTCCCTGTTGCTGTAGGTAAGTTTTTTATGTATTTGCTGTTTGTATGTATTGTGTTTTGAATTTTGTAATGTTCGCGAGTTGCGTCCGAGTGTTTGCGAGGTCGTAATGTGTGTTAACGTGTGTCGTATGTTGTTTGCGTTGCGAGGAAAAGTTTGCGAGGGTCGTAATTGGTGTGTCGTGTTGTTTGCGTTGCGACGTAAAGTTTGCGAGGGTCGCAGTTGCTGACATGGAGCGCCTTCGGCGCTCCATGCCAGCAACTGAGGCCCTCGCCCGCTGCCCTCGCTTTGCGAGCCCGCAAGCGTTAGCAACAACTACCATGCTCACAACTATATATGTGATATATATATATATATATATATATATATATATATATATATACATACATATACAAAATCTATCTATCTATACATATACAGTGCCTTGCAAAAGTATTCACCCACTTGGCATTTTTTCGTGTTTTGTTGCCTCACAACCTGGAATTAACATGGATTGTTTGAGTATTTGCATCATTTAATTTACAGAATA
The DNA here is from genome assembly GCA_027410445.1 of Discoglossus pictus. Classification (NCBI taxonomy): domain Eukaryota; kingdom Metazoa; phylum Chordata; class Amphibia; order Anura; family Alytidae; genus Discoglossus; species Discoglossus pictus. Next base: position 70,418,845 of record CM050166.1, read on the forward strand.
TGCCCACAACTTTGAAGATGTTTTTTTTTTTTTTTAGGTAATAACAAATAGGACAAAATAACAGAAAAAGTAAATGTGCATAACTATTCACCCCCCTAAAGTCAATACTTTGTAGAGCTCCAAGTCGCTTTGGATAAGTCTCTATGAGCTTGCCACATCTTACCACTGGGATTGTTGCCCAATTCCTCCTTGCAAAACTGTTCCAGCTCCTTCAAGTTGGATGGTTTGCACTTGTGAACAGCAATCTTTAAGTCTGACCACAGATTTTCTATTGGATTGAGGTCTAGGCTTTGAGTCTCATCAGTCCAGAGCACCTTCCTCGATACATTTTGGGAGTCTCCCACATGCCTTTTCGCAAACTCAAAACGTGCCATTTTGTTTTTTGATGAAAGTAATGGCTATCTTCTGACCACTCTGCCATAAAGCCCAACTCTTTGGAGTGTACGGCTTATTGTCGTCCTATGTACAGATACCCCAGTCTCTGCTGTGGAACTCTGCAGCTCCTCCAGGGTTACCTTATGTCTCTGTGCTGCCTCTCTGATTAATGCCCTCCTTGCCCGGTCCGTGAGTTTTAGTGGGCGGCCGTCTCTTGGCAGGTTTGCTGTTGTGTCATGTTCTTTCCATTTGGTTATGATAGATTTGATGGTGCTCCTCGGGATCATCAAAGATTTGGATTTTTTTTTAAAACCTAACCCTGACTTGTACTTCTCAACAACATTGTCCCTTACTTGTTTGGAGAATTCCTTGGTCTTCATGACAGTGTTTGGTTAGTGGTGCCTCTCGCGTAGGTGTTGCAGCCACTGGGGCCTTTCAAAAACGGTGTGTCTATGTAATGACAGATCATGTGACACTTAGATTGCACACAAGTGGACATCATTTTACTAATTATGTGACTTCTGAAGGTAATTGGTTGCACCACAGCTTTTTATGGGCTTCATAACAAAGGGGGTGAATACATGCACATGCCAATTTTCTGTTTTCTATTTCTAAAAAATAGTTTTATGTATATATTTTTCTCATTTCACTTCACAAACTTAGACTATTGTGTTCTGATCCATCACATAAAATTCAGATTAACAAAACATTGAACTTAAGGCTGTAATGTAACAAAATAGGTAAAACGTCAAGGGGGGGGTGAATACTTTTGCAAGGCTATCTATCTATCTATCTATCAATCTATACATATATATATATATATATATATATATCACATATTATAATTGTCAAACTGCGAGATGTCGTCATGCTTTGCGTTGTGCATACGACTTAGGCGCTCATCACTGCGAGCCTCGCATAGCGAGGCGAATAGTTGAGGCATTAAAACTCGCAGCACTTAGGCGATGAGTGCCCAAGGTGCTCATCGCCTACGAGCCTCGCAAAGTGAGGCGAGCAGTGGAGGCATTGAAATACATGGCACTTAGGCAGAAAGGAGCGAAGCAAGGCGAGCCGTTGCGGCATTGAAAAACGTGGGACTTAGCCTCCAAGCACTTCGGAAACGTGGGATCACCTTAGGTTTAGTTGACGACACGCGGGATTTGGAAAAAAATATATGTAGTCGGAAAAATACGAAGCTAAAGGCAGTACCAGGAAAATTGAAGAACACAAAATAAACAAAAAAGAAAACATCACACGCAGCACAGGGGGACAGCCAGGACGTCTGGGAGTGAGGTTGCATGCAAGTTTAAGTCGAGTTTCACCACTCCAAAATCGTCGAAGTGAAAAAACGGCGCCCGAAAAAAATGAAAATGAGTCTGCACGACCCTGAACCGCGCAAAACACCGACAGGCACATTTAACCAGGACACCGACATGCACTTTTACCCAGGAACGTACCAGGTACAAAATACACTATTACAAAGGATAAAACATGCTCGCGAGCCGCGTAACACATAGACAAACGACGCCATTTTACAACACTAACATGCAACTAATAACATTACAAAATCTTTACACAACTAAACCATGGGTTTGCTCTAACACAGCCTATTTCTAATGCACAGTTGGGACATTGTATGCTGCAGGAAAATAAAAAGAGATTGTTAGCTCTTCAGGCTATTGCTTGCTGGATATATTAATTAGAAATAGGTAAAGTATATTAATTTATTAAGTAACTAATTAATTTATTATTATTTAAAGAAATATAGACAGGAGCAAAAGTACACCAGAGGAGAGGCTCGTAATGAGCGCCGAGTAGAAAAAGCTTGACATTGTGTGGCAAACAGCATTGCCATGGCTTCAAATTGTATTGCTAAATATGCAATAAAATATACAGTTTTTGTATAAGCAGACAATTTTATAAAAAAAAAGCATAATTTTAAGCGCCTGGAAATGCTGAGTTAAAGCTATTTGCAGCTTTCATAAGGTAAATGACACAAGCCAGAACAATAGAACAAGACGACCTTCTAAAGCCTGGAGGGAAAGTCATGGAATATAAAACCTACTGAGCAGTATTAATTTAACTGACTGTTCTAAGTGACCTTCAGCTGCGTGTAATAAAATGAAGAACTGCTGGTTGATAGACTATTTTGCTTGTTAAGTACAGTGCAAAATTAGGAAGCTGGGCATAATTTGGTTAATGTATGTCAGAAATCTTGTTAAGTACTAATTAGAACAAGTGATAAAACGATAGCCAGGCCATTTGTTGTTATAATTAGTTTTTGAAAAGGATCACTCGGTGACTTATTTTCTTCTGTTTTTCACTGAAATAATTAGTTATGTTAAAGCCGAATTAATTACTATGCCCATAAAATAGTCACATGATTTAGACCATTTGAAGGTAAGAAGCTGGGTTACTTTTCTGCCTTTTAAGAGCTGTTTGTGACTATGTTTAATTGAGTTTCACAGGAGCTATAAACGCCTCCACAATCTCCAGTGGTTTATTTTCTGTGTAGCATTTGTTCCAGAATAAAGGTTGTTTTGCTCCTGGGATTTATTTTTTCTTTTCGCTCCTTTTCATATTTTTAAGTACATTATGTCATATGTCATTTTTAAGTACAGAATGTCATAAATGAGAATTTAGAGGATTTTAAATATGATGTTGCATAAAATGTTAGAGCTGCAGAATATGTTGGTCTACAACAAATAAGGGTAAATTAATAATAATAATAATAATGATAATAATAATAAAATGTTACAGTTTAACATGGATGTTATAGTGAGACAGACTATCCCTCTTTGCCTTCACATTTCTTCTGCAGCACTGACAGCTGCAGTTACAGGTGCCATCCGCCAGAGGGCGCTGTGAGTTTTCGGGCACCATCAAGTTCCTGGGAAGGCAAAGAACTATTCTCCCCTCCGATGTGGCCCAACTCAACAGCGATGAATCGCCAGCGAGGCCATCGCTATGTTTGGCGCAGGCACTCGGCCCCCCAGGGCCTCGGGCGCGCCTCTCATAGCTCAAGGCCGCTTTTGTCGGCGCGCCTTATATGCTAAAATCGGCATCGCCATCTGTCGGCCGGAGGCAGAACTGCAGCTGTCAGATTTTACAATGGTGAAGAGGGAAAGGGCCGACAGACATTGTAAGACCATATACAAATACAACTTGATAAATATAAAATTCTAACTTATTTAATAAATGTAAAATGCGTTTATGAGCTTTATAAACTAACTTAAAGAGCAACAAATAACGAAAAATAACAATACCAGGGCAGATTTCAAAGCTCAATATTATTTTAAATATAGTATTTATGGGCATTTTTTAGAAAGGAAATACATTCCTTTAACCCTTTCAATTCCAGGGGATCATGACATTTTACTAATAAAGGTCAGACACATTTGCATTACTTTGCTATGCACCTTATTTGTATTTACAAATGGAAAAGCATATGCAGTTTTTTGAGTGGATGTTCAGATTTCTATTGGTATTTTTATTATTTTGGTTCTATGCAAAACAAGCAAGAAAAGACTAATAAAGCTAGTAAAAAATGTGTTTTTTTTTTTTCATTTGGCACTTTGAACTTTTACTAAAGTCAATATGATCAGTGGAGGTATAGCTAATGACCAAAACCCTGGATCACCTGAGCACACTGGTAGGACATTTGGTAAAAGTTATTTTTATTTCTGACCAAGAAAGGCCATTAAATGACAAGAGCACAGCTTTTATTGACTTCATAAGCCATTATACATACCCTGTGCAAAAGAGGCTAGTCTATCCCTGTATATCATCATAATCATATAAAAGTATATACAGCCCTAGAGAATTCTAAACACCCAACATGTTTCATTACCTAAAAACATCCAATCAAAGGTCTTTGCTAAAATCCAAAAATGTTTAAGTCCCCCCCAAAATTCAAAGTTGCTGCACAAAAACTGAAGCATGTTCAAGTCCATACATGTTAGCTTCTAAGAAAGACCCCATATATGTAAGTCTATATAATGTTGTTCATATTCTGAGAGCCACAGCAAGGAACGTGCTTCTACACTGCCCCTCCATCCCTCTCTCTATATCACAGTCCCCTCTGTCACTCATCTCCTTCTTCCACCCTTTCCACTGTTACTCTCATACACCTCACTCCACCTTTCCTTATCCCCTGCTCAAATACCTTTCTCCCCTCCCAACCCCCTCTTTCTCTTATCCAGGTCTCACCCTGCCCCCACATCTTCCTCTCTCTCACCTCCTCTCCTCCTCCTTCACCCTCCCTATCCTCCCTTCCCCATGTCCTGTCCAAATACTTCTCTACCCCTTACCCCTTTCCCACCTACCATCTCTTTCATCTTTCATCTCCTATTTTTCTTCTCCTATCCTCTTTCACTCGCTTTTTTGTCCCTTACTCTATCCACCCTCCTAGCTCTTTTTTTTGCCCATCCACCCACTCCCACCACCATCTTCCCTCTCTCCTTCTCACTCCCCAAGTCAGAACTGCTGTTATAAAATGTATTTGTTTTTCCTAATTTATAATCAGATGTTTAATTTTTACTTATGTAAATTGTTGGTATCTGTATATCTTTATCTTTAGATAAAGATTTAAAAAACAAAACAAAAAAACATACTAATGGGTAGATTCACCAAACTTTGAAAAGGACTGTGAAAGAGTATAATCACAATTTTTCACTTAAAAATAGCAATTACTGTGCCACTGTAGCTTAGTGAATCTAAGAAGTAGCCTACTATTTATTCAAAACAAGCTACTATGCATAGATATTTTAATTTGGAAGCTTCACAGCTATAAAAATGGCAGCCTGCATCACAGCTTGCAGACAAAAAACAAGTTAGATGATTAAATGTAAATTATTTAAATAATTATTTCCTTGCTGTGAATACGTAACACACCAAATGAGCTTGCATACATTCCTACTTCCAATAGGCATGCACAATATGTCACATTGCCTACCAAACAAGAAGGCAAGAGTGGAGACTAGAAAGAAAGCAATAGCAAGCCTTATGAGACAGAACACACTATGACAGAGTAGACGTTTCCTATATCAGTGTGACTTTGCCTTCAAGGACAGTCCAGCCCTAAAATGGCAGAAAGGTCCACCCTGCACTGAAGAAACAAGAAAAGCCAAGATGGATGTTTCAGACCTTCATCACCCCTGATATCTATACACATAATGAATACAGGGACAAAATCTTGAATTATGCTCTTACCAGTAGGCAGACCTTAAAAGGATTTTCATACTGCCAAAACAAAAATGAGAGGCACACCGTGAAAAAGGATTGCTGAACAGTGTGTGCAATGGAGTTATATCCACTCACCATGCAGTCTCTGCACCTTCTATATGTTCTCCCATTTCCTCTTTCTGAGCACCAACTCCTAACCTGCAGTCTCACCAATATACTCACAGGACCCCTATCACATCAACCTGCACGAAGTATAGAGATTTCACTTTTAACGGCCTAGTAGCCTAACACAGCGGATTGAAAATACAAACACACACTATTCTCTGCATGTGAAATAACTTCTCCAAATACATTAAGACATTCCAAAACTGATACTACTGAAAGAAATCACTTCGGCAGACTTGCTCTACTATAAACTCATTCTTTGATCCTGCAATACTGTCCTTCACCTCTCCAAAAATATATATCTCTCTTAATATTCTGGTGTATTGTTTGGTTTCTGCTCCCCAACACCCCCTTTATTTCTCCTCCTTTCCTCTTACATTAAGATTATTATTATTTTAGGCAGATGGCTTCCCCATGAAAATGTGCTATCCTAGGCCTAGGCAGCCACTGCGTAATATACATTCTCTCATCCAAGGGCTTGTGTGCAAAATTCAGCTCCCACCCCTGCCATCCTTCACCCAATCAATTACTTACAAAAACGTAACGATTGCACCTGAAAACTCCTCCAAAATCAATCATTTTCTAAACTAAAAAACAACCCAAAAATCCTAAATTACTCATTTACTACAGCAACTCATTTGTAACCAGTCTTTTCCTTTCTTGACTCCCCCTTTATCTTAATACCACTGCTAGGCGCATATATCTCACCAGCTGTTTCTAACCCCATGCCAGTCCCTTCATTGGCTGGCTTCCTATATCTACTAGAATTGAGATCAGAATCCTGCCACTCACCTAAAAAGCCATAAATAACACCAAACTCTCCTACATATCAAATCTAATCTCCAGATACTCCACAACATGGGCCCACGATGTACATCGCATTTCACCCATCATCTCTCATCACTGTTGTTCAGCTGTGGGATTCTCTACCCTTCTCTGTTAGACTCTCCCAAATTCTTCATAGATTTAAACACAATAAAACCCAACTACTCAGAGAAGCCTACAACTTGTTCAATATGAGCAATTCAAACAAAATAGTGGATCCTGCTGCCTTCCTGGTCCAGGAATAAATAATCACCTCCCTTATTTTTCTTAACCTAAGCAAGGCCCAGTTGGTATGTACGGATATAGGTTAAACACAATTACCTCTAAAATATGACAATTAGACCCAAACTACTTCATAGGCTAAATTTAATGATTAGACACAGACTACTTGTTGGGAGGAAGACTGGCCACAGCGTTTATTGGTAAACACAAGTAAACATAATAACGATAACCAATAATAAATAAACATAACCACGTGAGGGGAGGAGCCTGGCCAGAGACAGTAGGCCCTACGCCCTGAAGCCTCATCCAGGGCCTACCGTGTTGTAACATCCGTACCACTGTAGGGTAGGATCTTACCCATTTTTCCACTGTCCCGGCGACTCCCCCCACGACCCGCCGCTGTGACAACAACATAAACATAATTTGTTAGCATATAATGCACACTTAAACAATATAACAATCACAAGTGCTCCACCAAACAAGACAATCTTTAAACTTGACAATGTACAACCATCATTTTAATTATTTTATCCATTTCCTTTTTTTTTTTACTTTTTTTATTTACCTATTTATTTTTATTTTTTAATTACAAACATATTAACATTAAACAAAAATACTTTAGGGATGGGTGGGTGGGTATCTTCCCTCATGTCTAGCTGGGGGACTACTGATAACTTTTGGTGGCAAACCAGCCTATAACGGCTCTGCCTCCCCCAGCTAGCCACCTCCTTCCATACCGGTCTTGCCAGGCTAAAGGGCCCTACTCCCAACCACAGCAGGCTGGGGTGGCCTCCAGGCCCTCCAAACACTCTCAACCTGCTTAGATTGTAAGCTCTTACGAGAGCATAGCCCTTTACTCCTTCTGTACCAGCATTTACATCAACTTTATGTATTCACTGCATTGCTTAGCACTATGGAATACATTGGATCTTTAAAATTAAGTGACAAAGGTATTAATAACAATAAATGCAGTACAAATAATCTTATACATTTATACATACAAACTATAAAAACAGAAAATTAAATGCACAGCCGATAATGAAATAATGTCATCAAATCTGATTTCAGCAGAAACACTTTTTTTTATTTTGTATTAGTTGTTCAGCAATTCAATTTTATGCAGTTTGAGCGAGGTGTTTTTTTTTTTGCAACACATTTACTAATGAAATTGATGTATACTGTAAATATTGCTTTGCAGAACATATCAGAACTGTACACATAAAAATAAATCCTGTCACATTTGTTATAAAAATGTCATACAAATCAATACCACTGCTTTAAGTAATGTTTTATTCTGTTTTATAATACACTGGAGTATTTTAACATTATTTTAATCAAAACCTTTTTGAGTTTTATCGATTTGCCAGATTTGCATGGGTCCATTTCTTCCGAAGCTGATGTGAATTGTGTAAAAATGTGTAAAAATAAACCAGATCACTTCGTGACTTTTTAGAGTTTTACAAACCAGCACCCACACCTTGGTATAAATGTTATACCATGTGGTCTAACTAACCAGTAATAATTACTTCTGGTAGTTACAAGGGGCTATGCTTTCTACAGGGTTGAGTCAGATTATTATGACTACTTTTGACGCCAGCAGCACGTAGCCAATGAAATACTTGCACATGTCGTGAGTTGGATTGGTGGGTATATAAAGTGACATGTAGGCATTCTACAAACATATCAGCCATCAATGTCATGGGTAAAATGTGTGATTTATTCAACTTTGAAAAGGGATGGTCATTGGCTTTCAGGCCAAGGGTGGCAGAATTTCTGAAACAGAGCAACTTGTGAACTGTTGGCGTGCTGGTGTGGTTAAAGTGTTCCATGACTGGACAAACAGCACCATTGCGATTAAACGGTGTTGCACCTGCGGAGCACCACGTGCTATTGATGTCAGAGGTGAACATCGGCTGTGAAGGTGTCTGAGAGTGAGCTGTGTGAGCAAGTCAACATCCAAATGAACCAGAGAGCTACCAGACATGTGTGTAAAATACAGAGAACCCTGTTGCTTATGGGTCTCCGAAGCAAACGGCTGGTAACTGCACCCATGCTGACGAGGGTTCATTGTCAGAAATGGTTTAAATTTGTACAACAGTACCAAAATTGGACCTTTCCTGATTGGCAAAGGGTTGCCTTCTCTGATGTGTAAAATTGTTTTCTCCATCGACTGGATGGACGTTGGCATATGAGGCGCAAAATCTCCAAGAACAAACACTCTGCAACCATTGTTGGAAGAACACAAGCTGGTGGCAGCGCCGTTATGGTCTGGGGAATGTTTTTTTGGCATTGTCTGGGTCCACTCTCAACCGATAGGATCATCTATACATCCTTGAAGATTAAGTACACCCATACATGTTGACTGTCTTCGCTGTAGCGGATGGGATCTTCCAGCAGGACAATGTAACACATCATATGGCCAGAATTGTCTTCATAGTACTTTCTCTAGCCTCCAAATTCCCAAGACTTGAACCCCATGGAGCACCTGTGGGACCACCTCAATCGCCATGTTCACCATATGGAGCCTCCACCACACACTCTTCACCAGCTGTCAGATGCACTACAGTCTGCATGGCTGCAGATACCCTTGCCAACCTTCCAGCATATTATTGACGCACTGCCACGATGTCTAGCTGCTGTCCGTGCCCCTCACAGAGGTTATGCGGGATATTAGCTGGTAGTCATAATAATGTGACACAACTGTTTATATGATGCATATTTTTATTTTCATTGGCGAGAGAATAAATAAATTACATTGTTTTTTTGGAGTCATACATACATCAGTTTTGGAGGACCCTCAGGGCGGAACCAGCTACGCTGGTGATGGCAGTGGGGGTCTTTTGACATGGGGGACCAAGTGCCGTTGGAGCTAGGCAGAAACTGGCCTCGTGCGAGGGGTCCCGGAGCTCCTCCACCTCTGCTCAGCGTAGGCGCCATCTTGCCTCACTCCGCGGCAGGCAGGGAAGCAGGCAGCATCGTGGAGCGCAGCAGCTTGGAGTTAACAGAATTGTGATGGTCTCTGCGCTGCAGAGCTTCTCCCTTTGCTGCAGCTGTGCTTATCCAGCTGGGTGTTATACCGCTGTGTTGGGCCTTTTCAGTTAGCTGTAGGTGTGTCATTGTCCTTCTCTGTTATGTCTGTGGGTATGGATGTAGGGGAGTTAGTGGGATTAGAGAAGTGAGTGGTGATAACATGCCAATCTTGATTTCACAGGGCTTGCCGCCATCCCAATTATCACAGCTCAGGAGTAAGAGAAGCGAGGTTGAGAGAGAAATGGTCGCCGAAAGTATGAAGAAAGGAGAAGCACGGAGATCACCCCGTCCCGTGAGGACAAGAAAGCGAACAGCAAGGTACAGCCCTATTTATTTCTCTACACCCAGAATGGAGAAAAAGCAGGCCGTCTACCCACCCGTGCCATTGCGGGTGGGAGAGTTGCCCGGGCCAATGGTGAGAAGGGGCCGTTCCTACCCCTGGGAAGGTGTAACGACTGCACAGAGGTTGGCCCCTTAAGTGTGGGCTAAAGGAATGGGGTTACTGCCTAAGCCCAGGGCTCCTTCCCCATTGTAGCGGATTTACATATGCCTTTTGCATATTATGTTAATAAAACTCGCTGCGGCCAGTTGAACCTCCAACAGTTGTGTTGTGTCTTTTTTGGGGTTAAGGACTTTGGGTCTTAACAGGTCAAGTTTCTTGTGTAACATACACTGATTGTGTGGAGAAATCTTTATATGTATGTAGTACAACATTTACATATCAAACACTATGAGAAGTTATACATCATATTTATTTTTGGATTTTTGGTAATGCCTGTTGATTAATACTGCATAGAAGCAATTTCTGCAGTTTTTATTGTATTTGTTAGTTCATGTATTTTCTACACTATAAATACATATATATAGATCATATGCAAATCTGAACAAGTTCTCTTATCCTGGCTTACATATTTCCTTTTCTATTTTCAATTTCTAGTTATATCTTCAAAAATAGAAACTGTTATTAGCAGTCCCTTATATTTACATGTCCAGACATGTCTAGATATGTTGTTATGGAAACATGGCAAAAACCTTTAATCTGTATTTCTACATTTTTAAAATGTTTCTGCATTTTTGTTTATAGTGAATTTTCAAGATTAATGTATTAAAATATATTGGGATATAAAAAGAAGTGAAGTTCAGTCTTTAAAAGGCCATTATCAAACAGCATTAAAATGATACAGGGACCAAAACAGTTTTGAAAAGAATTATACTCACAATAAACAGAGAGATAGATTCTTAATCATGTATTTTTAGTCAATAAGAACATTTAACGGCTCACAACACAAATTATATATTGAAGAATATTGCTATATTTGAGGGCTCTCTAGAGTGGCTCTGTTGCTGATTGACTACCAATCTCACTAGTCTGCCTATGTAACTTGTCTTTTCATTGGGTAGTAGATTTGTTAACGGAGAGGAAGAAACCATGAACCTTTTGACTAATCACAGATTCCTCCATTTTTCAGTCATGGAGATGCCAACTATCTATGGACATTAATTTTGAAGAGCATTTTCAGGAGCTAGCCCTGATAGGCTGTTAGGGTTGTCTCCAAGATGTCTAGGCTGTTGCTGTCATGAAGGCCTGTAGGCCACCCAGACTTGCCTGGTTGGAAGGAGGGCCCACTTGACCTGGTAGGACCGGGGTATTAATAGGAGGTGGCTAGCTGGGGGGCGGAGCCTGGTATATATATGGTCGTTGGGGCCATTTTGTCATTAGGCCCCAACTAGCCACATGTGAATATCCCACCCTCCCATCCCTAAAATAAAGTGGTAAAGATATGCTTTAATTAAAAGCCTAAGGAGGAATTATTTAATTCAAAGGTATTCTGGTTTTATTGTCTCAGTCTTATCGTTATGTGAATGTTTTAAAGTGTATTGACGTTATAATATGTTTAAGTTGTTGTCACAGCGGAGGGTGGTGACGGGCCAGTGGTAAAAAGGGTGAGATCCTACCCTACGGTGGTACGGATCTTCCATCATGGTAGGCCCTGGACGAGGGTCCAGGGCGTAGGGAACGTACTGTCTCTGGCCAGGCTCCTTCCCTCACAGGGGGATGTTTATTTACTTACTGTTATTGGTATTACGTCATTTGTGTTCCCCAATAAACGCTGGGGCCGTCTTTTCTCCCAAGTATTGGTCTGTGTATAATTATTATAGTTAATAAGTGTTTAGTGTCAAAATAACAATGCTAACATACCCAACTGGGCCTTGCCCAGGTCATGTTCTACATGCTCTGAGAGGGATCTATGTAAAACATGTTCAACATAAAATAACCCAGAGACTATCCAGCTAACCAGTTAGCAGTTTTGGTTTTATCAGGCTCAAACCCAAACCTTGATATCCACTCCCAGTAAAATAATGTAAAGCAAATGGAGTAAAGCAAATAAAGCTTTTCTACAGAAGGAATGTAAACAGTTTCTGTGGTGTTGTCACATGCACATGTGCCTTACATAAGTGGGGACTGTTTAAATGACGGTTTCTATTAAGATTTTTTTAACTAACTAATCTTTCTGTCTCTATTATATATGTTTTGTAAATGTTATAATGAACTAATATATTATATATTATTAAAATAAATGGACATCTGAATCTGATATGGGATAGGAGTTTTCAAAATGTTATATAAAGTGACCGCCATAAACTATAACATATCGGTAAACTGTAATTTAAAAGATAGTTTTATGACCTTTATCCTGCCTAAATATTCTCTTTGTTGATTCATTTTTTCAGTAGGGCTTTTTAAGGAATCTAAAATTGATAGACTATATGGGCCTATTGGATCAAATCTGAAGTGAAATCTTCTTTTTTGTAACTGAGTGCCAGTAAACTGCATCATTTAAATAATATTTCCAGGCACCAGCTGCTAGTAACATCTACTGAGACACTTTGAGGCAAATTAAATGTGTCTGCTGTTATCCCTCTGGGGGCAGTGTGTCATGGTCTTCTTATTTGATCTCTATCCTCTTTTAATTTATAACTATTGTCAACGGCAAATAACTTTCAAAAGCATAACTTAAAATACGTAAAATAAGAAAACTCAGGGCACATCTAACTTTATGAACACTTTCTAATGCTAATTTATTGAGGCTACACACATGTACTTCACTTGAAGTTTTAGCTGACGATCAATGATTTGCAGTAAGATAATGATTATCCACTGACAGAACACAGGAGAGTGGAATTGGTAACATGTTTATTTTTAGGTCATGTCTTTTTGACATTTCTGTGATATGAACGATAAATAAAAAAATATATAAGGTGACACTGAGACAGCAATCAGTAATTACTGTCAATATATATCATAAGAGTTTGACACTGACTGATCCACTCATCTGTATATAGAAAATACACAGACAGATGAAGCTACCTACACCTCTCCAGTTTTCATCCGTCCCACACTAAACAAATCATCATCCATAGTCAAGCTATTAGATACCATTGCATATGCTCAAACACTGGAGACCGTGACAAAAATAAAAAAAAACACTATATGAATCTTTCAGACAGAAAGATTACAAACCCTGTATTATTACCCAACAAATAATCACTACCATTAAAATACCCTGTGAATATCTGTTAAAATACAAAACAAAAGAAACAACTTCACGTAAATCTCCAGTGAACACATACCATACATTTTTAGAAAAAATACGAAAAATAATAAAAGATTTACAACCATTACTAAAAAAAAATGCACAATTAAAAAAATATACTACCCAAACCTCTCATTCTTGCATTTAAACAACCACCAAATCTGAAACAAAAATGTATTAGAAGAAGATTGGACAATGAACAGCTAAATAGAAAAATAGAACTAAACCTTGTAACAAAAATGCCTGTAAGTTATGTCAATAAATTTGTAATGATGACACAGCCACACATAACAACAAGACTTATAACATCAAAGGATCATATACATGCACATCCTCCAATGTGGTTTATATAATACAATGTACTCTATGCAGAACAGGCTGCAACATTGGAGAAACCAGCCAAAAACTGCACTTATGAATTTACACATTCATTCAATAAAAAGCACAGTGAAGACAATTATTTTACCCCAGTTAGACACCATTTTAAGTCAGAATGAACACTCCATCCAAAACCTAAAAATCCAAATGCTCAGAGGGAATTCTAAAAACATACAAGAGAGAAAAGTATTTGAAATAAAAATGCTCACATTTGTCAATAATAAAAATACAGAACTTAATATGGACACATTATGACAATTTCTTCTGATTTTGTCTTATTTTACTATAACAGCCTCTTTGTGAGGTGTTTGTTCAACAAGAAAAATATCACTGTGGACTATAGTGCTCTGTTTTTTTCATGTATATATTGATATACATGTGTATACAGTGTGTATATATATGTTTCCAATACTATGTTGTATTGATGCCCCTATATTTATTTACCTCATGATGTCAGATGCTCTCTCCACTCTCTCTGCATCGCTGTTTACATTCAAACTGAGGGTTCCATCTCCTGTTAGTATTACTTCAGACTTGATAAAGAGAGGTCAAACCTCTCAAAAGCTCGTCAAAATAAATAAGGCGATTGTCCAATACAAAAGGTATCACGGTATCTTTATTAATCTAGTAAGGAGATGCACACATTACAGTTGAAGTAGTATGAATAAAGATATATGCTTTTCTGGAGTTATGGGTAAGTCACCGTGGTCTGTGAGAAGATGTCCATGTGTATGTGGAGTGCCATATTACTATCTTATTGTACCTTTTTTGAATTTCACTTTATATAAACTGATTCAGTCTTCTAGATCTGAGTTGCTACATCAGCATATAGATATGTGGACTTGGTTCCTATGTCTTTGTAGAAGTGCAGAATTTGACATTGGTAATATGAAAGAGAAGTTTGGTGTACTGAATATTTCTTGTCATTTATGCTATACATTTCCAATTTCCTTTTCTTTTTTTCATATTTTAATACTGTCACTGATTTTGATCAATATCATTAAAATCATAAACTATTCTTAGGATTTATTTATTCTTCTAGAATTATCTACTGGAGTTGTTATGGAAACTAGAAAAACACCTTTATGTCTTAAGCATCTTTACACCTACATTACTGTCTATATTTATATGATCATTGAAGTGTACATGTATACACTCTAAAATGCGTAACTAAAAATAATATGCACTCATTTCATGAGAAGGGGCAACTGACATCATGGTTAGTAGCTGAAGTGTTTAAAAAGTTGTGGTTCCTTGCATGTGTTCAAGGTTACAGTGACAAAGCAAAGGTGTGAGAGACAAATACCAGAGTACTAGAGACGATTAATAGAGTACCTTGTGGGATTATGCTCAGCCATATCTTACTAGTTTTAATTCACTTGTGCCATTACAAAGGAGACATTTTCTGTAGTATATTAGACTGTCCCTATGGACAGGCCAGATCTGGAATGCCAATTAAGGTTTTTCTGCATTGGAGAACTGGATAATTCAAGAAATTCAGCTTAGTCACAGTGGTCCTATGTAATTGAGGTACTACTACTGATCTCCATTGAGAGCAGGCTGTCCTACACGTTTTACAAACTGATGCTGTCTCAATAATTTGAGGGGAGATGCTATATTCTAAATATATGCCGCTATGTATACTAAAAAAGTGCTAGCTAGGTACAAACCTATAAGGATACAATCCTACTATATTGATATATAGTGAGGGAAGAGCAGCAATGTACAGGAGCTCACTGGTGGCTCCTATAGGTACCAAAATTGGTCTCCAGTTATGACAACCCTCATAATGCAGAATACACTGATAATCCTGTTAATACAGGATATACTGATAATCATAGGTATTGTCCAAATAGTTTTAAAGGACAAAAATATGTATACTTAAAAACAAAAAAATGGGAACCAGAAATACATAAATCAACTGGAAAAATTATCAAGGGCTTTCAAAGGCAATTCATACATTTATTTACCTTAGAATGGAAATAGCATATAGCAAATATACTTGCAGTTCAGCTTCCATGTATCCAAGGTATTATCATATTGAAAGATTGCCAAATGTCTGCCACACCATAATCGGGTTGATTCTGTCCCAAAACTAAAGAATCTATTGCCAACGGGCCATTTCGTCCATCCTAGTGGACTTTCTCTGAACTGGAAATGACCAGATAGGAGCTCATGGTCCGAGACAGGACTGGCCCAGGCAAGACAGGAGCTTGGGGACTAAAAACCCCATTCCAATCTTTTTCTGAGCTGATTTGACTCATAAACCACTATCTAACTATTTAATTCCCTAGAAAAAGCAGCCCTACCAGAGGTGCACACAAAATAACCCAAAAAGTTAAAAACACTCAATCTTGGTGTAGCTGTCCCATATACATTTCTCCCAATTCCTCCCATTCCAATCTAAAATTAAAGTGAAACATGTTACCTACTGAGGATACATAAGTCATCAAAAGGCACAAAAATCCTACGTTGAGACCTACCTATAGAGGCATAAAAATTGCCTCTAAACAATTAAACAGATCTGATGCTATGATTATTTGAGCTACTTAATTAATTGGATATAAAGCTTTATTTCTCATATCCAACACAATCAAGGGATAATAGTTAAACAACATTTTGATATATGTACCCTTTGTATTGGAATACATTTCTATCTAAAAAAAATGTTTGGTTTTATTACTAGTATGAAAACAAATCTATCACGTAAAATGCTGGCGAAGCTTTACAGTATAATTTATTATAATTATTTTGAACATAGAGATATGGGAATGATGCTAAGGGTAATGGTAATTTATAGGGGTGTGTGAATGTGCCAAGTGTAGGATGAAGTTGCAGTTAACATTAAAAAAAGTAAACAAGTTGAATAGCACACTGCATGCAAAGTATGCTTTCATGTGCTCATCTGGTACTTATATTTTCTACATTTGTTTCTATTTCCTTTTCATCCACAGAACAGCACAATAAAAGTACAGGAATAACATAGTGTTATGCATCAACCACATTTTAGAGCTGGAAAAGGTACAGAGAAGGGCAACCAAACTAATAAGGGGAATGCAGGGGCTAAGTTATGAAGAAAGACTAACCAAATTAAACTTATTTTCTCTAGAAAAAAGGCGTCTAAGAGGAGATATGATTACCTTATATAAATACATCCAGGGTCAGTATAAAGATTTGTCGGGGGAGCTTTTTGTGCCAAGAGGTTTTCAACTGACAAGAGGACATCCCTTGAGGTTAGAAGTAAAAAGATTCCACCTCAAAGAAAGAAGAGGGTTCTTCACAGTAAGGGTGGTTAATCTGTGGAATTCTCTACCAGAGGAGGTGGTGACAGCGGATTCGATAGATAACTTTAAAAGGGGACTAGATTTATTTCTAATTAAAAAGGGTATTCAGGGTTATCATGGATAATTAGAGAGACAGTAATGATCCAAATTTTTAACATTTCCCCTTTAGACATTTGGCTAAGTCTCGCTTGTTTTATTTTTTTTTATTTTTTTTTTTTTTTCTATTTGCCTTCCTCTGGACTAATTAATAATAATAAAAAAAGAAACAAAAAAAAAAACATTAAATAATTGATTAATAATTAATTAACAACTAATGAATTAATAGTTAATCTGCATATTGCAGATCAAAGGAGATCTTAAAAGGTTGAACTTGATGGACTGAAAGTCTTTTTTCAACCTTAAATACTATGTAACTATGTAACTATGTAACTATGTAACCAGTAATAAAATGAAATTAAATCAATTAAACTTGAGCAGCACAGAAACATTTTTATGTGATGATATATAATAAGACGAAATTATGATCAATCAAGATTTTTAAATACCGTAGTTTTTACCATTTTCTCAACCACTCACTCAAGTTGATGACCCAGCACTGTATTCATAAGTGTGAATGTTTACAAGGTTTTGGAGTAGATAAGTATTTTAATTTCTTTATACAGCTGCTTGACAAATTCAAGGTTGCCTTTAAAAGTTAGTCAAGAAAACATTCATAAAGCATGTGTTCAAGGTTACAATGACAAAGCAAAGGTGTGAGAGACAAATACCAGAGTACTAGAGAAGATTAATAGAGTACCTTGTGGGATTATGCTCAACCATATCTTACTAGTTTTAATTCACTTGTGCCATCACATTTTCTGTAGTATATTAGACTGTCCCTATGGACAGGCCAGATCTGAAATGCCAGTTAATATTTTCTGCATTGGAGAACTGGAAAACTCAAGAAATACAGCTTAGTCACAGTGGTTCTATGTAATTGAGGTACTACTACTGATCTCCATAGATGGCAGGCTGCCCTACACATTTTACAAACTGATTTTATCTTGTTGTATATACATATTATATACATTAAGATTGAGAAAATAAGTTAAGCAACAATAATCTTACACCTGTAGTAGTAATAACCAGTCATGAACTGTTGTAAGTAACCTTAGCACAGAGACACTTGAATGCTAACTGAGATCGCCATTTTTAAGGTAAAGTTTTAAGGTAATGTGTTTACATTTGTGAGCTTGCCTTCAGACCAACAAGCAAAATGGAGATGGTTGTACGTGGACAGAACACTTGATGACATCACCAAGATAAATGTGTAAGTTAGTCTTGTCTCTAATTTCCTCCTTATTTTTGGGTATCAAAGGGACCGTCTATTTAGCGAGGGATAGTTATTTTATCAAAATTACAAGTTCCCTGGTTCTCTCTTCAAGATTACATACAACTCTCCAGAAAGCACGAGCAGCTTCCTACAATATTAAATAAATGGCATTACCTTGTCACAGAAGAATTGCCAAAAAAAGAACAATTGTAGAATACTAGTTGACTTGGTAGACCCCTAAACCCAATCTCTTGTAAACAAACCACCTGTGGTCTGAAGCTTTGTACCTAGTTTTGTTCCAGTCCTCATCATGGGAAACAACTCCATGACCATCTGAAGGAAACAACAAGACATGTTAACCTAATATGTTTTTGGTAGTCATTTATCAAAGGGAATGCTGTCTCAATAATTTGAGGTGAGATGTTATTGTAGCCCTGAACCCAATGTGTTTTTTCTCTTTGTGAGCTCCGGCTTTAAATATTTACACATTTGTCAATACAATTACTTGCTAGCAGTAAATTCATACAAAAAAATGTAGTTAACTCTTTCAACCAAATCATAAATAGTAGTAATGAGAGGCTGATTCCACAAGATAGGTATAGTTGGTTTAGCTGATACTATTTGATCCAAAGCTAACAACCTTGCTCTGAAATTGAGTCCCTTAGACAATGAACACATTTGAAAATAAAATGGTTAATGGTATAATCTTAGTGGTGTTCACATTTTTATTACCCAATTTGGACATATGATGAGAAAATATTTGCTAATTTAAGCCAAGGCAGTCACAATAATTATCTACTGATAAACAGACACTCTTCAAAAAAAGGGACACATCAAAAATTGCCAATTATCAAAGAAACTAAAATGTTACATATAAATAAGGATATTATTATACAACTGACACTGAAAGTCACTGTTTTTAGGGAAAACTTGCTATTCATGATTCTCTTATGTGACTCTATGACATGGGGCCTCATTCAAATGTGATTTGGCCAATTGAATAGGGCTTTATATAAGCAATTTTTTTTACAGAAGTTTTTAGGTGGTTAACTTCTATCCAAAAGCAAGGTTTTCACGAACTAAAAAAATATGTTTTGTGCTTATATAGAGCCATATTCAATTGGCCAAATCACATTTGAATAAGGCTCCCAATATGAGAATGTGAATCAACAGACACAAAGATGTGCTCATCTTGTGAACAAGATGTACAATATTATAGCCTTATTCAATTAGCTACTTTCAAATACCTTGAGCTCATAAACGTGACTTTGGATATTTTTTTTTATAAATGTTTATATGCATGCTATTGACTTAAGAATTCATTAGTGCCAATAAGTCATATTTGCTGAATATGTAGTAATATTAAGAATGACTTTAAGTGTGTATAAATGTACAAATTGGGCAATTGAATCGGGCTCATAGAGCTTAGTACCTTTCTTTGGATGGAACTAAATTTGACCTGTAAGTAGCAGAGAAGAACATAACAATATCATATTCAAATTGACTTCTCTGGGTTCTGATATATGCACATTTTATTGCATCATAGTCCTAAAACCAATTCATTATAAATTGTCTTTCTTTGAAAGTTGTACATAAACTTAATAAAAACAGTGAAATGAAAGTCTATTGTTTTCACTTTGAAAATGCATATATTAGATTTTAATGAATAGATCAAAATATGAATTATGGTAATTTCATGCTGACCTAGCTTTTTAAAAGACTATAGGTTTATTTCACATAAGAAAGTATAACTTAAAATTAATAAAAAAGTGTAAATAGGAATGTAAAAGTTATAGAACTTGTATTTTATTACTTCAACGTCTGATGTGAGCTGCTGAACAATCAATGAAGAAATGAAGAAAAAACTGGCATGGATTTCAATCATAGCTGTGATTAACTCTAAATCTGTCAACCTAAGCACATTACAATTTTGTAATGTATTCTCAGCCTTAGGCAGAGAACTCACAGAAGAAAATACACTGCCTCCTCAGACAATCAGCAATAAAAGGCAACAATTTCTATAGCTTTCATGGAAGTTTGTCTACTCTGTCAAGTAATGTTATAAGTAACTTCCCCTTTAACATTATATTAACCCTGGTAAAAGATATATATGCTTCTACAAATATTACTGCTATATGGCCTGAAATATAGAACTTATTTTATTATTTGCAAGTGGATTTTACTTTTTACAAGTAAAGGCTGATAAACTGCAGTGTGCACTAATTGCGCCCAGGTGAGAGGGATATGGTTTGACTGTGCTAAACTACTATAAAGGTTTGTGAGCTGTTTGAGGCTGTTTGTAAGTGGATTTTACTTTTTACAAGTAAAGGCTAATAAACTGCAGAGTGCACTAACTGTGCCCATGTAAGAAGGCAGAAGTTAATATAAACAGGAGAAGGGGTGAACTTGTGAGCTTGCGAACATTTCTCGTATAAGTACAATTCTGGTAAAAGTGTAGGAGTTTAAATAAAAGGAGGGACTTCAAAGAAAAGAGGGGGAAGAAAAAAAAAATATATATTTTTTTTTTTTATAAAACTTTATACAAATATATTACTTTTTATTGTTATTTATTTTTCCCACTGAATTTTTGTAGACAATAATAATAATTATGAGTCAGTCCAGCTGCAACCTCACTCAGTGTACATCCTGTCATACTGGGCTGACTTTTCACTTCGGTACAATCTCTATAGCAGGGATGGATTGCACCTTAATGATAAGGGAGCTTTTGTGCTAGGGGATAGGATGGCAGAAAGGCTGGATGAGTTTTTAAACTAGTAGGTGGGGGGGGGGGAACTAGATATAAGTAATGGGGTAGAAAGTGTAGAGGTTATAAGGGCTGAATTAACAACTCATAGGGGAGGAGATGGGGGGAGGGGTAGTATAGTCAAGGGAGGTAGTACTAAGTAATTCAAGAATAATGGCAGGCACTTCAAAACTACAGACTCATAACATAAGGTGTATGCTTGCTAATGCCAGAAGCTTGCCAGGAAAAATGGGAGAGTTTGAATTATTAGCAATTAAGGAAAAATGGGATTTAATAGACATTACCGAAATGTGGTGGGATGTATCGCATGACAGGACTGTTAATCTGGATGGTTATAACCTATTTAGGAAAGATAGGGGCAATGGAAAAAGAGGAGGATGGATTTGTCTGTATGTTAAGCGTGATTTTAAGTCTATAGTCAGAGAAGATATTTATGGTGGAACTAGCGATAATGTTGAATGTTTGTGGGTAGAGTTAAATAGCGGAGCAGTAAATTCCAAAAGAATATTAGTAGGGGTATGCTATAAACCCCCAAATATCGCTGATAGTGAGGAAATACAATTATTGTTACAGATTGGAAATGCAGCTAAGCATGGGCAAGTTCTAATAATGGCAGATTTGAATTACCCTGAAATAAACTGTATAAATGAGACCAGCAGCTCATCTAAGGGGAGCAGGTTCTTGAGTACACTCAGGGATCATTATCTGGCCCAAGTTATACAAGAGCCTACTAGAATTGAGGCTATCTTGGATTTAGTTATCACAAATAATATCAATATAGTATAAAATGTTGAAATAGGGCAACCTTTGGGAATCAGTGATCATAACAAAGTCTCATTTGAGATTGAATAAAAAAAACTAAATGTTAAGGGGCCAACAAAAACTCTTAATTTTAAAAGGGCAGATTTTAACGGTCTAAGGGCAGCAATACAAAGTATAGACTGGGACAAAGAACTGGCAGGTAAAAATACTGAACATAAATGGACAACATTTAATTCCTTTCTAAATATACATACTTATCACCATATACCAAGTGGGAATAAAAGTAAAAGGAGTAAATCACATCCAATGTGGCTTAACAATAATTTTAAGATCAAGATACGGAGTAAAAAACAGGCATTTACAGTAAATTATACAAACAAGACAGAGACTGCTTTACGGGAGTACAAGGAAATCAATAAGGCTTGCAAAAGGGCTATTAGACTGGCTAGAATATAACATGAAACATTAATTGCAAAATAGAGTAAGACTAACCCTAAAATATTTTTTAAGCATATTAATGGGAAGAATGCGAAGAAGGAAGCTGTAGGAACATTACAATGTGACACAGGCCGTCTGAAAATTAGTGACCAGGAAAAGGCAGATGAGCTAAATAGGTTCTTTTCTTCGGTATACAAAAGGGAGGAACCAGTGGTTGGGACACTGCAACATAACTGGGCTACACTACCTTCACCAAATAACTGGTTAACGCTGGAAGAAATCCAAAAGAGGTTGAAAAAAATAAATGTTAATAAAGCCCCGGGTGATGATGGAATACATCCAAAGGGAACTGGGTTATGTAATAGCCACACCATCATATCTAATTTTTCAAGATTCACTCAACACAGGGTCTCTACCAGAGGACTGGCGAAAAGCAGAGGTGACACCTATAGTTAAAAAGGGAGCAAGAGCAAATCCAGGGAATTATACACTAGTGAGCCTCACTTCTGTAGTGGGAACGCTTTTAGAAGGGTTAATAAGGGATATTATACAAGAATATCTCTATTTGAACAGGATTATAAGTAGGAGTCAACATGGATTTATGAGGGATAGGTCATGTCAAACAAATCTAATTAGTTTCTATGAGGAGGTTAGTAGGAACTTGGATCAAGGCCACTCAGTGAATGTAGTCTATTTTGATTTTGCAAAGGCCTTTGATACAGTGCCACATGGGAGACTATTGTGCAAACTAAGGGACACAGGAATTGCAGTAAATATCTGCTCATCGATTGAGAGCTGGCTAAAAGACAGGAAGCAAAGGGTTGTTGTAAATGGAACATAGTCCGATTGGACAAATGTGGTAAATAAATACATCCAGGTCAGTATAAAGAATTGTTAGGGTTCAGTATTAGGTCCTCTCCTTTTTACCATATTTATTAATGACTAAAGCTGGGACTGGAAAGTAGTGTCTCCATTTTCGCTGATGACACAAAGTTGTGCAAGGTAATTAAATCAGATAATGATGTGCTTTCCCTTCGAAGGGATTTACATAAAATTGAGGAATGGGCATCTAAATGGCAAATGAGATTTAATACGAATAAATGTTCTGCATCTGGGAAGGAAAAATAGCCATGCAAATTTATAATCTTAATGGAGCAAAGCAAGGGATTTGGGGGTACTTGTGGACAACCACATAGGTAACAGTGCTCAAAGCCAAGCAGCAGCTGCAAAGGCAAATACAATATTAGCATGTATTAGAAAGGGTATAGAAGCAAGGGAAGGAAATATAATTCTGCCACTATACAAATCCCTAGTACGCCCTCATTTGGAATATGGAGTACAATTTTGGGCACCACTTCATAAAAAAGGACATTTTAGAGCTGGAAAAAGGTACAGAGAAGGGCAACAAAACTAATTAGGGGAATGGAGGGGCTAAGTTATGAAGAAAGACTAACCAAATGAAGCTTATTTTCTCTAGAAAAAATGCCTCTAAGAGGAGATATGATTACATTATATAAATACATCCAGGGTCAGTATAAAGAATTGTCAAGGGAGCTTTTTGTACCAAGAGGTTTTCAACTGACAAGAGGACATCCCTTGAGGTTAGAAGTAAAAAGATTCCACCTTAAAGAAAGAAAAGGGTTCTTCACAGTAAGGGTGGTTAATCTGTGGAATTCTCTACCAAGGATGGCGGTGACAGCGTATTTGATAGATAACTTTATTAGGGGACTAGATTTATTTCTATTTAAGAAGAGAATTCAGGGTTATCATGGATAATTAGAGAGAGTGTATTGATCCAGGGAGAAATCTGATGGCTAGTATCTGGGGTTCGGAAGGAATTATTTTTTTCCCCCTTTGAGACGATTGGCTAAGTTTCACTTGGTTTTTTTTCTGTTTGCCTTCCTCTGGATTAATTACTAATTAAAAAATAAATACAAAAATAGTTGATTAATAATTAATTTACAATTAACAGCTAATTAATTAATAACTAATCTTCATATTGCAGATCAGAGGAGATCTTAAAAGGTTGAACTTCATGGACTGAAAGTCTTTTTTTCAACCTTAATTACTATGTAACTACGTAACTATGTAATATGTTATTGGCATATATTAATTACATAGATAGGCAATTCATACTAAACTTGTCCATCTAATGCAAATTAAAGGTCAAGGTGTTTTTAGATTATCTTTCAAGAACATGAAAAACTGTCTATACATTGGTTTAGACATTGTTTTCTCAAGCAAATAATTAATGAGAAATTCACTGTTATGTGTGATATTTATTTATGCAAATGAGCAGATCTTGAATATTTATTATCTTTGTTGATGTGCTAATAAGAATCACAAGCTGCTTGTCTGCCCCTTTGGTGGCCAAAATATTGCTCTGCATGTTGTTATTTAGCTAAACTACCTCCCTCGCCATGATCAAGTATCCTGAGAAGCTAGTACTATATATAGGTATTTTTTCATGATTTTTTTTTATTAATCTACCTTCCTCCAAAGGGCCTTTTGATGAGGGTGAAAGAAGAGAGTGCAAAAGCTTGCCTGCTGCTCAATGTTAAAAAGACGAAAATCATGGCCAATTCCAATCTCAGTTTCTGGCAAATAGATGGAGAAGAAGTGGAGGCAGTGACAGATTTTATTTTCCTCGGCTCCAAGATCACTTCATAAAGACTGACACACTTGGATTGGTGTTGGATAAAACTGTTTAGCGTTTCTTGGACCACAAGAACATTCAGTCCATACATACTACAGCAAATCAAGCCAAACTCTCCACTGAAAGGTATGATCAGGATCCCCTAGAGAATACTCTGATGCTGGGAAAAACTGAAGGCACACAAAAAAATTGATGGCAGAGGTGGATATGGATAGATGCGGCCATTGAAGCAATGAACATGCGATTGATGGATCTCAGAGGGACAGTAGCTGGCAGATGTGCCTAGCGTGCTGTGGTCTATAGGGTCACAGAGAGTCAGCAATAACACCTTCCACTTGAGGTGACTGCACTTCATTTGTATGGAAGATGCCTGCAAAATTGTTCTATATAAAAAGCACATTGAGACTGGCTGAACAGAATTAAACTTATTTCCAGTATTTTGTTTTTAACTAAGAGATGAGTAGAAACATTGCTGGACTTTATGATAGAAGTTTAGATTATGGGACAAGCGCTTATTTTTGTATTTTTTCTTTTCATCCATGATTGAAAATGTATGACTATCCACAAGAGCATTAAGGATCAATACATTTTAACACAAGTTAGATATCTCCCAAGTATTTCCATTAACATATCATACATTTTTACCTACACTTAATATTTTAAAACACTTTATATCACTTGGTTTGATGATGGTTAATACCCAGGCACCACTTGAAATTTGCAGAGCTTCTTAACAGACCACTTAATGATGTTCCATGAATCATCTGAAAGAATCTGAAATACCATAGTTTAAGAACCTATATAAATATTATAAATATGCTAGGTTGAATCCCTTTCAAACCTGAAAAATTGTGGCTAATTGATTTTTCTGAGAACTGAGTCTGAGAATAGAAGTATGAAGCAACCTGAGGCAGAAGAATAGTCGTGCAGTCCAATGGACAGGGCAGGTTGAGAGCAGGTCCAGAAAATAGGCCAATGTCGGGAAGTCACATAACAGGAATAACAGAGAACCAAGGCCAAGGTCAAAATCAGAAACCCAATCCAAAATAAAGTTGGAGCACAGAGTAAAACAACTGAGCATTGAGGACTGGTTCTGTGGCCTTAAATATTTGTAGTACGAAATAGGAGGTGTATGGAATTAGCTACCTAATTAGAAGCCAGAGGTCATTTGAACAGGTCTCAAAGTATGCAGCTCAGTACTAAGGAGAACAGAATAATCCAGAGCATATACAGGTCATATGTGTGTTTGTTGTGAATATGATTTTTTTTTAAAAAGGCAGTTTAAAATAAATTAAAGTTAACATTATTCTCTTAGCTTTTAAACTATGTGTTTTCTCCATATATCTCCTCCTACCAGTGCCCTCTGCCTGTGTGCTGGAGTATTATGGAGCTTGAAAGCAGATTGAGCAGATGTCACTGACCCTGCCCCATGACATCATTCTCTGTCCCCACTGCATATACAGAGGTAACAGCTCTATTGTAACATGCTTGCAGCTGCTCCATAGCCCCCACAGTGGATGATCCCTTATAGCCCCACCCCTCTACTGAGCATGTTCAGTCTGCACATAAATACACTGGTCAGAATTTATTTTCAGTTCAGCAAACAGCTAGCAACACCCCTGATAGAAACAGGTTGGGGGAGATACCCAGCTCTGTTGCAGGGGATAACTGACAACTTAAAAGCTAAGAAAAATGACAACTTTTATTAATTCTAAACTGCATAATGTTTTTAATAGCCTATGCCCAGCAAACAAACATATGAGCTTTACTTGTAACTACACTAAAGCGGCCCTTTAAGCCTTTCTATAATACACCAACTTTATCTACCTTTGTCTTATATAAAATTAGGTTGCCTTCTTTCACCTAATTTTTGTTATTTCATGTCTACATCAGAGGTTTAAATAAAGTTTACAATGATAAGGTAAGTACAAATAAAAGCTCATTAAATTAAGTCATTTAATGGGAAGGGACAATTATCAGAACTATGTCCTTAAAATAATATTTCATATTTTTATTTGTCACTGGGAAACAACGATAATTGATCAAAAACACACAGATACATTACTATCAATCCAGTTTGATCATGTGTTGTATTAATTAAATTAGATTTAAATGACATGGTTCGCTGAAGCTCATGGTGACATATTTCTTTGTCCTCATGACTGCTAACCTTACCTTATAACCTTACCCACTTATATTTACACTTTATTGTATCACTACTCTTATCTGAAACCTGTTATAAGCAATATACAAATGTTGCACTCCTATGAAGAGAATCAGAAGTCATCCTTTTGTCTGTGTGTGCCCCTACTCCATTTTTACTAATACAACTATTTATATATGTAATGGTTATGGATTGCAAGAGCGAAGCCTTTGTGGGCACATTTTCATGTCCTTGCCAAAGTTCCCAAAATGCAGTGTAATAACTGTATTTCTCGGAATTCTGTGCAGGAAACATGTTTTTTTAACTTGCTTTGGACGTTCAAATGTGAATACAAATATACTATTTATTTACTGTATTACTGTACGGTGGAGGGCTTCTATGGCTCCATATATTAAATTATTGTTTTGATGAACTACCACCTCAAAAATATCCACTACACAAGCTAAGGATCCAGCCCCATGCTGATTATAGTCCTTGAAATGGCTGTACGTGGGTGGGATTTGTGGCTTGTTTATAATTCAACCTTAGCTTTACTCAAAGCTGTTTGATACAGGGAGCATTTGTTTATGGAAAGCCATGTTTGAAATGGTTATGGATTGCAAAACCTAAGCCTTTGTGGGCACATTTTCATGTCCCTGCTGAGAATGCAGTGTAATAACTGTATTTCTCGGAATTCTGGGCAGGAAGCAAGTTTATTAAGTAAGTAAATAAATAAAATAACAGAAAGTGCTCCATAAAACAATAAACAATAATAAACATGGAAAAATATACTTACTCTGTGATGCCCTCCAGCGATGATCTACAACTCCCTTATCCTCAATCTTCTGCCCTGGATAAACGGGTTTTCTAGTATATTCCTGGTCCTCTTATTTCTGGTTGGAAGCCCATGTATTTTCATCTTTTGGTCCATTGAATAGGGTCTCTACCTAAAAAACCTACCACTCTATAAAAAAAATGTTATTTCTAATGGAGCCCATCCTAGGAGGAGCTCCCATGCCAACTAATGACTTTTAGTCAGAATCGTGTAATAGACATTACCATGCTCATTTATGAATTTACAAGTGTCTAGTCAATCCAAATTCACAAATAGTTAACTTCATATTCTAAATACTAGTAAACAAGTGGTTTTCATTTTTTTTATTACATTTCTTAAGATTGTACAAATAATGGAGTGCAAAAAAGAAAATATAGTGACTAGAGCACCCACAGATTTCTATTTCTGATTACCTAAGCAAGTGGCATTTTGTGTTTTTGGTTGTATCACATAACAGAGACAGCTGTCAATTGTGGTTATAATAATTACCCCCTCATGTCATTATGTTTCCTAAAGTAGATATTTGTGTGGGAAGGAATTTATATTTGTGTTCTTTCCAATAGGTTTTTCGTATCACTGGACGTTTTCACTATTTAGGTATACTGAAAGCTCCTATTGTATTGCAACTTTGTATTCAGTAAGACTACTCATTAAAGTATTGTTTTTGTTTTTGATGTTTTGCAGTTTAATGAAAAATAATTTAGAACATAGTAAGATAAAGTGGGTGACATTAAAGGAGTGTTACATTGAAAATTCAAGATACACTGACTTGCATTCAGAGGTTTAATTACTTTTTAAATAATTCATGAGTAAACAACACAGAACACCATAAAGCACTGCGTATTTAGTCCATTAGTTTTAGTATTTTTTTGGGAACTGTTCATATTTCGAAACTTGCTTTTTAAAATGTTGATATCTCATTGTGTAATGAAAATGAATTTACAAAAACATACGGATCAATTAATATTAAGCAAACTGGAATTGTTTTATAATTTGCTCTGTTGACTGTATATGTTTCTATTAACTGCAAATATTTCAATTAACTGAATATATCTTTTTTTCTGTGGAATGAGACTATTATTTTTTTCTGTGGCATTAGACTATTATTATTATTTTTGTAACATATTCCATAGCTCCAACATGTTCCGTATCGCTATACAAGGGTTTAGTAAAAATAATAATATACGTTAAAAACATGGCAAAAAGGAGAGGGCCCTATCTTTGAGTTTAAACTGTGACTGCTCAGTCCCAATGGTAAATGGAACTGAAAAAAAATATATGATATTATAGTTTTGGAAGATGAAACTGATCTTATTAATCGTTGCTAAATTTTTTACATGCAATAGAATAATGTCCATGATCTTGTGTGACCTGTGCATGTTTGGACTCGTCCAAGTCTTTAACCGCATAACTTTCAGCTTAACAGATCTAAGTACAGCAGTTGGTGGTGAATATCAGGCCACAGCATTTATTGGAGTTTCATCAATCAACAAAGATAAGAAAAAAATGAGAGGCCAGCATGATGTGGCAAGAAGAGCTCAAATTCCCAAACATGCATCCAGGAACCCTACAGCAGCATCTGAACAAAAACACAGACCAGACATGTTGCTGCCCAGGCTATAGTGGCGATAGTTGCAATTAACTATGACAGGGAGGGAGAGTGGGCAAGTGCATTCCCTAGTGTGGTGGGATGTGAAAACAGTTCCTGGCCCAGATAAAATGCCCCTACTACAATTGCACTTATGTGGGCTGCCTCCAGACCTCCTTAGAGGTATGTTTGGTTGACCCACTCAGTCTCTTAAGCCAAATAACTTGCATCTTAGAATATCACTGGACACCAGCTAAAGGTGAATAACAGGCCATCAACAGAATTATGAAAAAAGGGGGAGATCAAGGTATTGGGCAAGGAATGCTTAAATTCCCAAACATGCCTTCAGAAATGCTACAAGAGGATAAATAAAAAACACAGAGCATGCCACCCCATCACCAAATCCATCCACAGACATATTAATGCAACATCGCTCCCCCCTTTAAGGTCTATCCCCTGCCGCACCACTGTTTAAAACCATATATTAACAGTTCAAGGGTCAACCTCTTTAGGATGGATGCTTTAATTCAAGAGCAAGCAATATCTACATCCTCAAATTCTGCATGTTTTAGGGATAAGTAGCCAAGTATCTAAACAAAGCTGCTCATAATCTTGTTAACCTTAAGACAAGATTTACCTAACCTGTCTACATCCCTAGCTTCTCTTCATACTCGCCTCTTAATCATCATATTAGGTCCAGTATATGTACAAACGTCCTACCAACAAAACATGGAGGACACTGCCTTCAATGAATTAGAGACACTAAGATAAGGCTGTGACTGACCAACTACTGCCTGTCTGCTGACCCAATTTTTCTTTTGTGTAGCCTTGTTATATTCAATGCATTAGGTGAGATCTCATATGAACAGAAAGCAGTAAGATTCCAATCTCCTAATTCATTTTATGACATCCCCTGCCAGCCTCAACCAGGCCTCTTACACTGCAGCACCAATATGGAAGCAATGAAAACCAAAGTACACCTCATATAACCAAAGCATGCCAAGCAGACTCACAATACCTGTGTACATTGGAAGTGGCAGATCAATGTGCCAGCTTTGTGTATTAAATGGGGGCAAGTACCCAAAGGGCTTCAATCTCAGTAAAGGTTCTGACACAGCCATAAGGACGTCAGATCTTTCTCACTGGGTATAATGTAATCACCTTATCTTTGCTCAATTGATCTGATTTTTAACACTGTCATCCAAGTCTGTGATATCTTGAATATTTGGTTCATCTTTTGCCTTTTGTTATCCGCAACCTCTTTTCCCAGATACAAGTCACTGAAAAATGTGAATGGAGAGGGCTGTCCTGAATAACTGGAATTAATACTGATATGTGTGGACTTTCATGACTGTGGACATCCACACAACTAGAGTAAAGAGATTTGGGTGTCTTCTGTCTCTTCATCAATGAAGTCCTAGTTATATGCCAAAAACAAACTAGCTTGAAATAAAAAAACTGCTAATTTTTTTATCAATCAAGAACAACCACCTTCACTGAGCACCAGGGATAGCCCCATCCCTGCTTACAGTGCACCACAAGCTCGCTAACCAGTCCACTAGCCTTCAAGGTTCCCAGTTAGAGGAAGTTCCTCTCCATGGGAAATTAGCCTGTCTACACTGGATCCATGGTTTTCCACTTGCTTAAATCCTGCAGACACCCTTTCTCCAGCATTCACAATACCCCTGCACACCTAGCTGTACCCAAACACTGACCAGTTGGAGTCACAGATTATCGGCACCTAGACAGGGAGATAGATCTACTGGGGCTGTGCCCTTGATGGAAGTTCTTAGCCCAGGTGGGGTAAATAGTCCATTGTTGTGCTTTTTTCAGGAAACATATACATGATGTGTTTAATTTAGAGGGAACACTTTTATTTTGTTTTATTCTACAAATAATTTCTGCAAATTGTCCAGAGAATCTGCAACTTGGTCTGAGAACCAGCAACTGAATCCTGAGAAGCCGTCCTGTTGGAGGGGATACAGAACCGAGAAAACCTGCAGGTAGGATGACCTTTTCAAGCACAATGAAGAATGGGTTGTGGCACTCTCCTACAGAAAAGTGTGTCCAACCACCACTAGTAGTATTAACCTCCTTGTCCTCCATTGTAAGTTGCCACTGATCAGCCAGTCACGTTAGGAAACCCTGTTTACTTATGTTAAGTTATAGCATTGGTCTATTGCATGTTTTGGGGTATAAAGTGGAGTTATTTAAAAAAAAAAAGATAATGCTCTCTGTGGAACACATAATGATGGTGGGGCATCATAATGCCTGGTTCCAGCTCTCATATATGAATGTAATTACTGGGAATATTATAGTGTAGACCTTTTTTGACAGTGATAGCTTTACTTTTTAATAGCTTATACAGACTTGCAATAGCTTTCCTCCCTCAAAGCAAACGTCTTTTAATTTCATGGCTATAGTTACTATCTGAAGAGATCTTGGAGCACTTGAATATATAATCTGTAACTTTGTTTATTGGCCCCACTCCTTAACAATCCTTTCTAAGCATCACAAATTTCTCTGTCTCTACTGGGGATAGGCATTCCCCATCCACAGGAGCTGGAAAAGGACCGTTGCTTACCCGTCTCCACTCCCACTGGACCTCCTGTATGATCTGTGTCCAGAGGTCCCTCTGCTGATCCTTGGTTAAATTTGAAGCCAGTATCTCCCTACATCTTTGTTACCTTCTGGACACTTCCTCCTCCTCTGTTGCAGACAGCCTAGGCACAGGTCCTGGAGTTGGGGTCACCGGTAATGTGCTTACCCCTTTCTCCAGACCTCCTGCTACTAGGCATAATTCATCATTTAGGAGCAGTCCCTTAACCATTTTTGATTGAAGATCTCTCATGGTCATCTCTCCATATGTTGCCATCTTACTGTTTTTCTCAAAGGTCCCAGCACTGCCAACCAATTGTCATGACCTATTCAATGGAGCTTGATAATAAACTAGTTCAAACCTACCGCAGCAGGACTATGTAGTTCTTGTCACCTCTTGTACAAAAGATGACTTCAGGAGACAACACCCAAGAATATGTGCAGATGATAATGCAGTCAGGATATCAGTGGTCTCAGAACAGGATGCAGGTACAAAGTAAATAATTCCACACCTTGTTTATGTGAACTAAGAGCTGACAACTCTTTATTGAGAATTAGCAACATATATACAGCTTTCTGGTCACAGGCTGGCCAATCACAGTAAGCCCCATCCTTCAGTACACAAATGGTCTACCAATGGTGACTACCCATGTAGGGGGAACATGTATATTAAATTATGTTCATGTTCTCTCTGCAGTGGGTCATGTAGATAACTGCTCAAGGACCCTTATCTGGTAATGAACTGAGGATAATATCTCCTTTGTGTAGGGCCATCTGGCTCTGTGCCAGTGTGAAGTAGCTCACATCCTGTGTTATCATAGTTCACTCATGGCCATCATTTGTAATAGCCTAGACATGTCTACGTGTACAAGGAAATTCTGAAAATTAAACTAGCTCTCAAGGATCCACCAGACAATAGCATGTGATGGCACTTAAGTCCCCTTGATCTTTGTGTAGTGCTTATGTGTGGCCACCCTGCGTTTACTCAGGTGGGGCCGGGTGTGTCATCACAAGCTAATAACAGGGTATGAACTTGCTGTATGAAGTGTCAGCTCCCTGGCTCAGTGTGTAGAGTGGTACATCGCTGTTACTATGCATGTAAGTTATTATGATACCACATACAGTAGCACTCTTGTCCCCGAGAAACCCATATCCACACTGTAACATAGTCATAATACATGCAATACAGATGTCATTTTAAAACCATAAGCAACAAAAGATTTATAACCATAGTAATAAACAGGGTAATTCTTGACAGCCCAAGCCCAGGCCACAGTCCCCAACAGTCCAGTCAGGGCATGACAGTCACTGCCACCACTTCTTCCCCATCTATTTTCCAGGGAAAAGACTGAGATTGCTGTTTGCTATGATTTTTGTCTTTTTAACATTGCGCAGTGGGCAAGGTTTTGCATTTTCTTCTTTTACCCTCATAAATAGGCCTTTTAGCTCCTCCTGTTTAATAAATAGAATAAATAAGGTGACAATATACAACCTTGTCACTGCCCTTTCCCGATCTTGAACTATTCCATTGATCCATTATTCCATTGATCCATGTTCAGTTCTGATCGTGGCTTCTTGGTCCACATACAGATTCCTCCAAAGGGGGACAAGATGATCTGGTACTCTCAGGCCATATTTTGTTGTGATCCACACAGTCAAAGGCTTTAGAATAGTCTATGATGCAGAAGTCAATGTTGACTTGCCCATCTGGTAGTTCTCTGTACATATACATTTGTGCTCAAATTTTTACATACCCTGGCAGCAATTGTGAAATTTTGGCATTTATTTTGAAAATATATCTGATCATGCAAAACAAAAAAATATTTTATTGAAGGATAGTGATCATATGAAGCCATTTATTATCACATAGTTGTTTGGCTCCATATTAAATAATAATGATAACAGAAATAATCCAAATGGCCCTGATCAAAAGTTTACATACCCTTAGTCCTTCATATTGTGTATTGCCCCTTTTAGCATCAATGACAGTGTGCAGTCTTTTGTAATAGTTTTCTATGAGGCCCCTAATTCTTGCAGGTGGTATAGCTGCCCCTTTGTCTTGGCAAAATGCCTCCAAGTCTTTGGTCATCTTGCATGAACAGCATGTTTGAGATTTCCCCAGAGTGGCTCTATAATATTAAGGTCAGGAGACTGTGATGGCCACTCCACAACCTTCACCTTTTTCTGCTGTAACCATTGGAGGTGAACTTGGCCTTGTGCTTAGGCTGATTGTCATGCTGGAAAGTCCAACAGTACTGCAGAAGAATGCAAATCGTCTGCCAGTATTTTCTGATAACATACTGCATTCATCTTGCCATCAATTTTCACAAGATCCTGCCTGCCTTTAGAGCTCACACCCCCCAAAACATCAGTGAGCCACCACCATGCTTCACAGTGGGGATGATATTCTTTTTACTATAGGCCTTGTTGACCCCTCTCCAAACAGAGCGCTTATGGTGTGGTCTCGTCACTCCAAATTACAGTGTGCCAGAAGCTGTGAGGCGTGTCAATGTGTTGTCGGGCATATTGTAACTGGCTTTTTTGTGGCATTGGCGCAGCAAAAGGCTTTTTTATGGTATCTCTGCCATGCAGCTAATTTTTGTTCAAGTATCGTCGTATTGTGCTCCTTGAACCAACCACACTTTTGCCAGAGCAGCCAGTATTTCTCCTGAGGTTACCTGTGGGTTTTTCTTTGTATTCCAAACAATTCTTCTGGCAGTTGTGGCTGAA
This sequence comes from Discoglossus pictus, assembly GCA_027410445.1. Lineage (NCBI taxonomy): Eukaryota > Metazoa > Chordata > Amphibia > Anura > Alytidae > Discoglossus > Discoglossus pictus. Next base: position 70,453,730 of record CM050166.1, read on the forward strand.
ATCTTTCTTGGTATCAAGAGATCCCCGAATTTTCCACTTCTTAATAAGTGATTGAACAGTACTGACTAGCATTTTCAAGGCTTTGGATATCTTTTTATATCCTTTTCCATCTTTATGAAGTTCCATTACCTTGTTACGCAGATCTTTTGACAGTTCTTTTCTGCTCCCCATGGCTCAGTTTCTAGCCTGCGCAGTGCACCCATGTGAGAGAGCAAAGAAAGACAGGAGAGGGAGAGGGGAAAGAGACACAGGGGAGGGGGCAAGCGACACAGGGGTGGAGAGGGGGCAAAGAGACGCAGGGAGGGGAAGGGGGAAGAGACATAGGAGGGGGTGAAAAAAATCAAATAACAAATGATGGGAAGTCTGCAATGGGTGACAAAGGCTTTCATTGTAAAACTCACAGAGAGGAGAGAGAAGCAGAGATGAGGGAGTGTGAGGACACAGAATGAGGGAAGGAGAGAGAGAGAGGCCGTGCATAGCGAGGCTCGCATTGCTCTGCTTTGCCTCGCATTGTGCGGCAAACAACAGCGTTGCAATGCTTGCAAATATTCTGCCATCATTTTTGATGGGCAAGTGGCTAGTGTGATAACAAATGCCTTCATATAGTCACTATCCTTCAATAAAAGACATTTTTTTTTTGCATGATCAGTCGCATTTTAAAAATAAATGCCAAAATGTCACAATTTCTGCCAGGGTATGCAAACTTCTGAGCACAACTGTATTATTAGAGCCATGATTGCAGTAACTTAAAGGACCAATTAAGATGTCTAGACTGCTTTCTACAACCTGAAAGGGAAGATCAAGATTAATACATGAAACATAAAAAATATATATTTTTTAAAATAAAGCATACTTGCCTTTTCTGAGTCTCTTTCAATCTGCTCTCTGATCTTCCTTGGCTCTGCAGGCCTTGATGAGGGGTATGTGAGTGCAGCAAAGCCTTTTTGTGCTGTACCAATCACATTCACCTATTGCATCTACCCATTGTATCCACCCATTCCATCTACCTATCTACCCATGGAACTTACCTATTTACCTATCCCAACTACCCATCCCATCTACCCATTGCATATACGTATCACATCTACCTATTTCATCTACCTATCTACCCATCACATCTACCCTTTGCATCTACCTATCATATCTACTCATCACATCTACCCATCCATCTATCTATTCCATCTACCCATTCCATATACCGATATCATCTACCAATCTACCAATTGCATGTACCTATTCTGTCTGTCCTGTATAAAAAAAAAAAACTCTCCGCACAATATATTTTTAAAAAGTCCAGACGTTTATTATCAGTTTATTCCAGGCAATACATACAAAGAGGTCAGGAGCATCTCACTTCTAAGGTACAGCCCCCTCCCCACAATCTGATTGGTTGAAGTAAAGGTAAACAATGGAACCCCCTGGTTTCCAGTTAGAAGAGTCTGTGGGCAGTCTTCACACATATAGTTTTCACTATAGGCCTTGTTGACCCCTCTCCAAACAGAGCGCTTATGGTTGTGTGGTCTCGTCACTCCAAATTACAGTGTGCCAGAAGCTGTGAGTCGTGTCAATGTGTTGTCGGGCATATTGTAACTCGCTTTTTTGTGGTATTGGCGCACAGATTTATATGATCTTATATCTATGTGAGAAATGAACAGATTAAAAAAATTAAAAAAGTATTACAACATGCTTTTAGGAGAACTTCACAGTGGTGTGGTCCAAATTGTGCTGAATTAATTGGCTCTTTAAGCATTACCTTGCTGGCATGTGAAATAAATGCTATAGTTCAATACTTGGAGCACTCGTTGGCACTGCCTTTTTTGTGATTGGGATATAAACTAACATTTTCCAGTCTACTGGCCATTATTGAGTTTTCCAAATTTGTTGGCATAATGCCAGCAACACTTTCACTGCATCATTTTCTAGGATTTTGAACAATTCAGCTGGGTTCCAAGTCCTGAAGCCTTATTATCAGCAAGGCTTCCTTGGGCCCATCTTACTCCACTCTCCAAGATGTCTGTCTCCAGCTGAGTGGACAAAATATTGAGATAATCTCAGTTGAAGAAATTGGTTTTGTACTATAGAACCTGGAACTGGACCTTCGTATATAAGTACTTGATTCACTATATCTACATAATAGTTTTTTGTTTTGTTTTTCTTCAACCCTGATATCATAATGGTGATTTTAATAATTGTATTATCATTTTCAGTATTGTACACTAATATGACTGAAGGCGTATTTACATACTATTACATATTTTAGACGGTATTACATATTAAGATATTATAGTGAGAATTTAATTCACAAAGATTGGAAAATCAAGCATAACTTTTTTTTATATTATTTGGAATTAGAATATACATACTGGGAACTGAATTTATATAGATTTAATAAATCTGACACATTATTTATTTGAAGTGTAATTGATTCAGGAATGTTTCACTAGTTTTGTTCAGTAAATTGACTTGAGAGGTATGAGTAGAGGGCACCATTTTTCCTGGTGGTGGCATACCCTGAAGTTTAATTCATTATTCCCAGAGTTAGACTCTTTGATATCATTATTGTTTATTAAAATATGGGCATGTTTGTAGAAATGATCTTGCATTGCTCACAAATTGTGGGAAAGAACTGGGGTTGCAACATCTGCCATGTAAATTGTTTTTTTTACTTCTATGGGAAAGTAAACTAAAATGATAATGATGCTTATAATTAAGATGGCAACTATGTCATATTGCTGTGACTGCTACAGATCAAAGAGGAAGTTGGGAAAGGAAGTATGTACATCAGACATAAATGATGCTGTGACTTCTTTCAGATCTAATCAGCAATTACCCTAGACTGGATGATAAGATATTCTGAGTACTAAGTCAGACACTATTATTAAGACATACAAATAAAGAGAAGAGGAAAAGTATTATCAATAAAGCCCTGCAATCAATAAATATGGCAAGTGCTAGAAGTAAAGTAGATGACTATATATATATATATATATATATATATATATATATATATATAGGTAGCACAACATTAGCGCACTCACCAGCAGCGCACCAGTTCTCTGCACACTGTTGGTGAGCGTGCTGGGGTCGGGGTGCTATATATATATATATATATATATATATATATATATATATATATATATATATATATATATATATATTAATAAAGAATTACCTATTTATCTCACGAAATACAGTTTTTGCACTGCACTCTGTGTATACATATCCACAAACTCAATCATAGTTAGAGGGTTTTGCTGCCATATTGCAGAATCTGATTATCTTCCATCAGCAACAAAAATGTTATCATTTTATCCTTATGCTGCATAATTTAATTTTCAACATGAGGTCATTATGTGTATCGTGTCTGAAAAATTCAAATTTACTTCTGAATCAAGTCAAAGCAGCTGTGACATTTTGAGAACTCAGGCAATTAAATCCTATCAGGACTATATTAAACTTTCTGTCCTAGTTTTACCAAAGTTAGTACTTTTCAGACTGCCTTTTTATCTAGTAAAACTGCCATTCATATAAATTCATAGTTATTAAAGGGTAATAGTTTACTATGTGAATGTGTCCCTTCAAAAATCCCAATTTAAACGTTCCCTTTTTGCTGCAATAAAAATAGAAACTGTGAATTTATTGGGTACTGCTCAACCAAGCACCCTTAACAGGTCAATTATTTACATGTAGTCTCACTGCTTCTTGCTTGAAATGTTGGACATAAACTTAATGAGTTCGGCACTGTAGTGACCTAGAAGTCACGCACTATGACAAATTACTATTATTGCAAGCAAAATCCTAAACCCAAAGACCTCCTACAATATGTTACACTACAAGGACACTTTTTAACTAAATTCCTAGGGCCTCATTCTATTATCGTCCGTAGGAGATGCGGGGCCGCAAGGACCGGCCGCAAGCTTTCCGGCTATTCTATTCCCCTCCGGCCGGGGGCTCCGGCAGGCTTGCGGCCGGCGCCTTGTTATCTCTTGCGGCCGATCGCGCCGGAGGAAAGCATTTGATCTAAAACGGCCGCAAGGAAATCGGCCGTAAGAAAAGCCTGGTTGCGATTCTATTGCTCCGGGAACCCTGTCTGCAAGGCTAAAAACGAGCCGCAGCTTACTTGCAGCAAACAGGTCCCGCTAGTACCAATTAAGCACATAAAATAGCTCAAATAAAGCCATCCTGCACTTCCAGAAGACTATAAAGTGATTTTAGGTGTTAGAAAAAATAGCACAAATTTCCCCTATACTCAAATCCTTAAAATATTTTTTTTTTAATATATGTCAAATATACATGTAAAAAGTCCAGAGTGCTTGGAGCACCTCAGATACGCCCACGCCGCAGCCGGAAAATAAACAGTTAATTTAAACTCGGGTTTGGGCTGATGTGCAAGCTTGAGAGTGGGTTCCTTTTAATCCTCATGTCCCCCAATATGATCCCTAGCATTTACAGAGCTGTACAGTGCAGGCTTGAATTTATTTTTGACTTTGTAGATTTCTGAGCTTACGGCCGGTTCCAAGATATGCGGCCGGCCGTAAGAGGAGATCCTTGCGGGGCCGTATAATAGAATCGCGAGTTAACAGAACCCCTGCAAGGAATCGCAGCCTTACAGCCGATTTACGGCCGATAATAGAATGAGGCCCCTATTGTTTACACTACAACATTTAAAAAATGTACCCCACTACTGGGCCCACAGTTCCTCCTTACTTATCTGATCTATAAACTCACCAAACACACCACAGTGCACTATGCTTCAAAATCAATTATCTTTACCTAATAATTCATGAAATACAATATTTTCTAAACTTCCAAATTCTGACTGGACATGAAACAACTGAAAGCTACTGTATATCCACAACTCACTTCCTTACACTCAACATTTTCAAGTGTCTCTGGCTGATTGCGTGATAGCATTCCTGTATCGAATCATGGCGAACCTGTATGGTCACTGTCTGTATGTCCTACTAGTTACAATCATGAATATGAAAGTGTTCTCGTATTTTCATTTTACTATACTTTCTACTGAGCTATGAGCTTGAACTTGTGATTAAGCATTGCATTTATGATATGTACAGTGAGGGGAAAAGTATTTGATCCCCTGCTTATTTTGATGGTTTGTCCACTGACAAAGAAATGATCAGTCTATAATTGTAATAGTAGGTGTATTTTAACAGTGAGACAGAATAACAAAAAAAAATCCAGAAAAACGCACGTCAAAAAAAGTAATAAATTGATTTGCAGGTCAATGAGGGTAATAAGTATTTGACCCCTTCGACCCCTTAGTACTTGGTGGCAAAACCCTTGTTGGCAAGCACAGAGGTCCCACGTTTCTTGTAGTTGACTGCAAATCGATTTATAACTTTTTTGACATGAGTTTTTCTGGATTTTTTTTTTTTGTTATACACTGATTATTTCTTTGTCAGAGGACAAACATTAAAAATCAGCAGGGGATCAAATACTTTTCCCCCTTACTGTATTATAGTACCTAGGACTACCCAAATGGATGCATTTACTTCTATGTGATGGATATATTAGAAACTGGATAAAATCACATTATACGGATAAGAGGAGAAAATAAAGGCACTTTATATATTCACTTTTTTCTAATACTGGAAACATTAAACTATTATTTACTGTTTTATTTTTATGGTGCCTGTGTAAGTCAAGAACAAATGAGGACAAATTTAAAAAGTAAGAATACATTGTTAGATTTAGTTTTTTGTAATTTGCCTTATAAATTTACATTATTTATTTGTTCAATATAATTTAATGTATGTTCGGTGTTGTAAAAGGCCATATTTTGAGCAGATTATATGCTTAGCGCCATAGCAGTTTTCTCATAATTATCTGGATTTCTAACATTATTTATCACATATATAGTTGTGAGCATGCGAGGCGCTCCAGGCCAGCAACTGAGGACCTCGCAAAATTTATGTAGTTACGAAAAGGAAAATACGAGACACGTTACGATCTAAATACAGACAACAAATACATAAAAAGCTTACCTACAGAAAGAGGGAGCACCCAGGACCTCGAAAACTAAAGTTACATTAAATTTAACTCAAAATAAAAGAGTTTAGACACTCAAGAATGCTCGAAGCGAGAGAGAAAATGGCCGTGGAAAAAAAACGAAAACGAGGCTACAGCAGTCTAAAGATGCAAAAAAACACCAAACACCTACTTATTTGCCAAAAAACACCTACGAGATTAAAAAACAAGGACGCAACCCGAGCGACCGCAAAAACATTACAAACACAATAAATACAAACAACAAACACATAAAAAAGCTTACCCACAGCAAGGGGGGGCACCCAGGACCTCTGCAAGTCAAGTTAAACCTCGATTTAAGTACAAATTTTGGAGTTTAGACACTCGAAATCACCTAAGTGTGAGAAAAAATGGCCGCCGAACAAAACGAAAACGAGGCTAAACACCACCATAAACACGCAAAACACCCCCAAACAGCTACGGATATTCCGAAAAAGTAGGCCGACATCGAAAACGAAGGACGCTAAATCAGCCACGGCCACATACCACACATTAGCCGCCATTATAGAACAATAACTTATACAATGCGGAAGTACACAGCTAAGCTAACGGATTTGTCTTGCGCACGTACACTATTACACTCCACACATTCATCACGCTTACACAGCAGCTCCACAGCACTACTGGCGCAGCAACATCAAAACAGATTGCCAGCTCTTCAACCGAATGCTTCCTGCCTATATTATTTCAAAATAGGTAAAGTATATTACTTTATTAATCTATTAGTTATTTTATTATTATAACCAAACAGCATTAGCTCACTTACAATTTCATTGCCATCATTTTGTGACGGGCAATATTCTAGTAACATATAAACTGCATCCATTATATATAGTTTATTGTATCTCAGCGGTTGGCAACTTTCGCCTCCACTGGTCACAAACATTCCAGGATTTTAGTGTCTCTCTGCTTTAGCCCAGGGCTATCAATCAAAATGAATGAAACTGAGTGACTCATATGGGCTCAATCACAGAGAGCCTGAATAAAGAAGCAGAGAGATACTAAAATCCTGAACTGTTGGCCACCTAAAAGTTTCCGACGACTGGTATAGTTGCTTTGTTTGTTTTTTTTGTGTGTATAATAATATTCTGATTGTTATTATATTTACTCCTTATTTCTGTGTGGAGCTGTGGTGGAGCTAGTGAATGGAGGGCCCTGGGGCAAAATAATTGGAGGGCTCCCATGCAGCTTCTCTATACAAGGTAGGTGCATGTAGAGGTCAATAAAAATCCAGAAAAACAGAAATATATGTACATGGCCAGATTTCCCCTAGGGTGATTAGTTGTTTCTATAATATATTAACATGCCTTCCTCCACTAATAAATGAAGAGCCCCCTTTACTCCAGAATGATGCCAGTAGAAGAGGGCCTCTCCCGTGTTGTGGGCTCTGGTGCTTTAAACCTACACCACTAGCAGCAGCTCAGCCACTACTCCTCATTGATCTAAGCATAAGTTACACAGGTGGATTAAGCATAACCACAACCCTTTCCCAAAAAATGACACAGGAAACCAGTATGGGGATAAACCAGGCCATAGCTTTATTAATAACATACATGTTAACCAGAGGTAGCTGCACACCCATACGCGGAAGATGCTCACCACCCAGCCATAGGACCAAAGGAACCTAAACCAGCTAATGAGCTCCCCCCTAGGGTGATGTAGCACCCCCGCCAACCTGCGACAATACACACAATAACACAACCTTACCAAAAAACAGGGAGGGAACTGTCTTCCCCTGCAGCCTAACAAGTGGCCCACTGGCGGGAAACCCTCCTACTTAACACCTCCCATACAGCTCCACCCATTAACCCTAACCTCTACCCAGCACTCAGCCCGGTCAACCAGCTCCTTCCCTTAGTGCCTTCCCCAGGGGCTCCCTTTCTGATGATGAATTGAAGATGAGCCTGTATAAAACACTTACTGGACTGCAATTTGTGGGACACACTCTCACACAGGTGGTATAGTTGTTTGCTACTCAGATTTACAATATTTATATCTAACAGTACCTTAATGGCACCCCAACTAGAATGCAAGAACTTACCTCAAGGAAATAGTCCAAGCATGTAAAAGGGGGTTATTCTCCTCTAGAGGTAATCTCGAAGGAGTACTGATAATGCTTTGATTACAATAGATACAGTGCACTTTCCTGAGCATGATCTGTTCATTTTTTTGACAAATGTCTGGTAATTTGTGAGAAGAATTAAATGTGAAAAGCATTTCACTAGTTTGGTTTTCTTTTGTCCCCCCCATTCACAGGTGTGTTTCTACCTAGTCCCACAAGGCCCAGGTCTAGGGCAGCAGATATTGAGAGAGGCGGCAGGCTGCCTACAGATGCCTGTGCAGTACATTGAAATATGTTTGTATCTGCACAGAGATGTCTATATCCAGTGGAATTTATGTCATACCATATAAATACGTAAATACACACATACTACATTTTATATAGAGGGGGGAAGGGAGATGCTGGAAGTGGGATGGGGGCACTCAAATCTGAAAGGCCTATGGCAGCATGCATAAAAGCAAAATACTCCCATGCCCTTTTTATTTTGTAATGCCTTTAAACATTAAATACTTTTAGGAGGTCATACTAGATTCACAGCCATTAACTCCTAATTTGCTAGCCGGATCTTGGCCGGCGCGGAGGCAGCCCAGGCACGCCGGGTCTGACGCAGCGCTGCGTGACCCGGCGGAGCCTGGGCGCTCCGGATTGGCTGGTAGGAGGAGGAGGGACTTAAGCCTGTTTCGCGGGCTTCCTCCTCACTCCGCGACGGCCATTGATCTGATTTGAGGTCTGCACGCTGCGCTCTCTGCAAATTAGGTATTTCAAGGAAAATAAGGGGGCCTCAGTATATAAGTGGCCCCCGATCCCTCTCCTACCTACCCTCCCCCATTTTAAGTTGCCCTGGGCATTCTTAGTAGCCCCCCTCTCTCCCTCCCCCTGTCACTTGGCCAGTTAATAGGGCCCCAGGCACTTTACATTACTTTCATTCCCCACAGCAGCATTCCCTGTCCTATAGGTCCCAGGGGAGTGTGTCACATTTGTCTTAAGTGGGTGGCAGTTTATTATGGACCCTGGGGAGTTAGAGGCCTTACTGACCATGGTCAGAACTAGGGCATTGAGTCATGGGGTTAGGTGGGTCCAGGACAGAATGGACTCAGGCCCTCTAGGGACGGAGGCTGACGCCACTGAGGCACAGGTCCGGCCTGCAGTGACCGGTAGCCTTGGCCAGGTGGACAGGCCTCATAGCCTAGATAGCCAGGCGGAGCAGCGGGCTACCTCTGAGCGGAGCAATAGGGCTAGGAGCAGCGGAGAGGGCACGGATATGGCTCTGGAGAGTCAAGAGCTTATCCCCCCCACCGCAGAGAGCGTGGTGCCAGCGGGAAGCGCAGGGGAGGGTCTAGACATCCGGCCACCACCCAGCGTCTTGTCCCATGGCCCACAGCAGAACCATGGTTCAGGCGACACCCCTAATCAGCCTCGAGGCGCAAAGGGGAACAGCAAAAATACAAGGAGCTCTAAAAAACCTCCTACAGGTTCTCACCGGTTAGCCCCTGCGGTCCCCACTGCCGCACCCACTGCCAGCGCTGCAGGTGTTTCACAGGGACTACGCAACGCCAAGGGAGAGGCCGAGAAGAAAAGAGAAATGACTAGAGGAAGAAGGGATCAGGTGATGGAGGAGATGGCTGCAGACGACAGCTTGGTGGTCATCGACGAGGTTCCGGTAGCGGCCAAGGTGGCACGGCAGTCGCGCCCCACCAGGGTCCGGAAGTCAACGAGCAGGTACAGTCCCTTGATTTTCACCTAACACCAGCCAGGAGACAGAAATCCCCTGACAGGAGAGCTAGGCCACAGCGCAACTCACCCATCCCTGACATCATTACGGATACAGGGACGCCCATAGTGACTCAGGGGCAGGACCAGGTTAGGGATAGCATTGATCGCCATAGGCCACCGAGCCGGAGGGAGCCATTCCTTCCCGTTAGGTCACCCCGAACGGAGCTTACCAACCCCACTACAAACACGACGATCGTGGCGCCGCACACCGGAGGAGCAGAACAGGACAGGGTCAGAGGAAATGTGCCGGATGCGTCCGCAAGGCCGTCCATCGTTTGCGCCCAGGACAATCTGGGGGCGCATTTAGCCTTGGACGTCAAAGAAAAAATCTGGCGACGGGAGTACATAGAGATATTTTCCCTGTTGCCAATGTCTCGGATGAACGAGAATCCAGAGAGGTTTCACAGGTAAGGAGATGACCGGAGGCACACTTTCAGGCGCGTGCCAAGAACGTTTGACAACTGGTTACAGGCATTTGCCATCATGGCCTGCGTCATGGGAGAAAGACACCCGAGAACAATGCTCCGGGCTGTTCGTGTATATGGAGGAAATCAGGAACGCATATCAGACGTATGGTGGAATGGCGTGGTGGCGATATGACGAGGAATTCCGGCAATACATGTCCTCCCGTCCGTAGATGGCATGGAGCGACAAGGCGGTGAACTATTGGCTGAACATAATGACACCAATGCGGGCAGTGCCGCCCTTTCACGGGAACCCAGGCGGGCTAGAGGCTCTGCCGCTACGAGCACAGCTGGTCGAGGTGTCTGTCACTCATTCAACAAAGGCAACTGCAAGTGGGCACCAAACTGCCGGTTCATGCACGTCTGTGCGAATTGTGGAGGGGACCAAGTGGCCTCAAGATGCACCAGACAAAAGAATGGATTCAGGGCTGGAGAGCCCCCTCAAAAAGGGGCGGACCCCCATACAGCTGGGCGCAATGCTGCCGTGGCTAGAACGCTGCGGTAGGTTGACAACAAAAGCCGGGGATTTCCAGGAAGGGTTCAAGATTCCATGCTCTCTCATCCCGCTCGAGTCACGTCTAAGAAACCTGAAATCGGTAAAGGAGTTCCCTGGGGTATCGGCGGAAAAAATCCGGACCGAGGTAGAACTGGGTAGGATGGCGGGGCCCTTTCCCTTCATCCCCTTCTAGGGTCTGGTGATTTCCCCTCTGGGCGTAGTGCCGAAGAAGGAAGCAGGAAAATTCTGCCTCATCCAGCATCTATCCTATCCTCCAGGTGGGTCCGTCAACGACGGGATTGACAAGCAGTACTCGTCAAAGTCGTATGCCCCTTTCGATAGGGCCACGGACCTGGTTAGGCGGGCAGGTGTCGAGGCTAAGATGGTGAAGGTGGGTATCGAATCTGCGTTTCGTTTGCTCCCAGTACATCCTCAGAGTCATCGGTTCCTTGGGTGCTTCGTGGACGGACAGTACTTTGTGGATCTGTGTCTCCCCATGGGATGCTCTATTTCTTGTTCTTACTTCGAAGCCTTCAGTACGTTCCTGCAATGGGTAGCACAAACCGAGTCGGGCTGCCAGGAGATTACCCATTACCTCGATGATTTCCTTTTCGTGGGACCGGCGGGCTTAGACACATGCATCTTCATACTGCGGACCTTCGCAAGGATATGTCAAGATTTCGGGGTTCCACTGGCAGAAAAGAAGACAGAAGGACCGACCACGGATCTGACTTTCCTGGGGATTCGGATCAATTTGGACAAGATGGAATGCAGCTTGCCGTTGGAGAAGGTGTTGGACCTGTCTGCAGAACTGGCGGCCCTGAAAGGCGCAAGGCGAGTGTCACTGCGGCGGCTGCAATCCATCTTGGGGAAAGCTGAATTTCGAGTGCAGGATCGTTCCCATGGGCCGTATATTCAGCAGAAGAATGTCATTGGCTACAGCCGGGATATCTCAGCCGCATCATTTTATAAAGGTGTCCGGGGCCATGAGGGAAGATACACAAGTGTGGACGGCGTTTCTACGGAACTTCAATGGGAGTACCCTGATCCAGCCGAGCAGGGTGAAGAATGGGCAGCTAGACCTCTATGCGGGCTCAAGTATGGACGGAATGGGAGCCTATTTTAGAGGCGCATGGTGCGCAGCATCATGGCCCGAATCATGGGTCAAAGGAAGGCTTACAGAAGATCCTACGGTTCTGGAGACGTTCGCCATCACCACGGCGGTTCATCTGTGGAGCAGGGGCTTCAGGAACCAACAGGTCCTTTTTCAATCAGGCAGCCCGAAAACGGTCCGGGTAGTTAATAGCCTGACGGCTGCATCTGGTCCATTTATAAGGATCATACGGCACTTGGTTCTTAGTTGCCTGTGGGCTAATATCTGGGTGAGGGAGGAGTGTATTCATGGCCTTAACGTAGGGATGGTTGATGCCCTTTCTCGGTTACAGGGAACCCGGTTTCGCACACTGGCACCGGCGGTGAAGGACAAAGGAGAGGACATACCTTCAGAACTCTGGGAGCTTGGAGTGGTACGGTAGCTGGGTACATCAGGCAGTCGGTAGCGCCAAAGACGTGGGTGGCCTACAGGAAGGTGGGGAACATGTGGAGCGACATGGTTGAGGAGGCCGGTGGCGAGGGTTCAAAAGAAAAAGCCATAGGAATTCTGCTGTGGTTTTTTCTTCGGAGCACAGAGAGAGGTGCTTCCTGGGCAACGGTGGCTCGGCAGTTGACGGCCCTAGCATTTATGTTCAGGTTGGCAGGACGGAAGGACCTAACGAAGGAGTTTGTGGTTTGCCGGGTGGTAAAAGGTATGTTCAAAGGGAAGCACCGGACGAATAGGAGGCGCCTGATCACTTTCTCCCTGTTACTACGCCTGGGGGAGGCGTTGGGCGTGCTATGCAGGGACTCCTTCGAATCCCTGCTTTTCAGTACGGCCTTTTCCTTAGCGTTCTTTGGTGCTTTCAGGATCGGGGAACTGGTCTCTGAAAACAGGCACGGTTTGGGGGGCTGCTGGCGGAGGACATCTGTCTGGAGGGTGACAGATTGTTGGTATGGCTGAGGAGGTAAAAAACGGATCAGGCCGGAAAAGGAAGGGAAGTGGTCATATACAAAACTGGAACGGAGTGTTGCCCCCAGGCAAGTGTGAGGTTGTACTTGGAAAAAAGGCGAACGGGGCCAGGCACACTGCTATTGCATGCCAATGGCCAGGCCTTGTCACAATTTAAATTCGAAAGGATGCTGAAGAAGTCCTTACGGCAGTTAGGCTTGGACCCGGCAGACTTTGGCACACATTCGTTTCGGATGGGAGCCGCTACGGAGGCGGCAAGGCTAGGTCTCCCCGAGAGTATGGTTAAAAGGATTGGGAGATGGGAGTCGCATCGTTTTAGGTCATACATACGGCCAGGAAGTGTTGTCTAATTGGAATTTGTTTTTATGTGTTGCAGAAGTTAAACAGCTGTGGATCGTCGGCCATTCCTACATGTATTGGGCTCACCGGTTAGTCGCAGTCACTGGTGACAAGGTCCAACTGGCCTTTCTGGAGACGAGAATGCAAGTAGGATGGTTCGGGTTTCGCGGCTTGAGATGGACACAGGTGAATGGCCTGTTGGAGAGCAACGCTCAGCATCACGGTAGCCCACACATTTTAATTATACATGCCGGGGGCAGCGATTTGGGGGTAATGCCTATGAGAAAAATGCTGAAAGAGATGAAGAGGGATGTGAAGTGTTGGCTAGATCGGTTCCCAGGCTTGTTCATAGTGTGGTCCGAAATGATCAAAAGGAGATCTTGGCGGAACGCAAGGGATCCGGTTTCAGTGGATAGAGCAAGGCAAAAGATAAACAAGCAGATGGCCAGTTTTGTAAGGAGTTTGGGTTTTATTACCATTAGACACCAAGAATTCGAAGGCGTAGGCGCCGATGACTTCTTTCGCCCAGATAAGGTCCATCTAACAGAGATCTGTGGCGGGAGGTGAGGCACCCGGCCCACGGGCTTAAGTGGGCGTTGCCCTGCCTCAGGGGCGTGCTTAGGAAAGCATTGGGAGGCTCTGGGCGTGGGCCCAGGGCCTGAGGTTACTGACCGGGCCGGGCTCCTCCTCCGGGATGTTATTTGAGCTGTGATTTAACAATGTTAATTATGTTTATTGGTTATTGGTTTATGTTTGCTTTATTAAAGCTGTGGCCCGTAATTTTCCCAAGATATACTGTTTCAGTGTGTTTATTTATTCTAAAGCCCATTGGATCTTGCCAGAGTCATGTTAATTAAGACACAGAATTGAGCATCATTGACCATTACTGAGTTAAACTGTGTTTTTAAATTATATTTACTAGCTGAAGATTTGATTTGTGCCTTTTTCACAAGTATTTTATGTTAATTAATGGTGATTTAAAAATAGGTTTTAACATGAAAAGTGCGTACTGCACCTATAATGGACCACTTTTTTCTCTGCTGTCTTACGTACATAAACTTGATAATAACCAAATCATTTTCACATTTTAATGTTTAGTTTTTATATGCAATTATTCTTTACTGTGTTGTTCCATTTCTTTTACAAAGGTGTGTAAATATACACCAATGAGCTTTCCTTTAGACCCACCTTTCATCTTTATTCTGTGTTTCCTCAAATCTGTGGAAGTAGATTATCAGAAACCATAATGTTTCCACTCTACCGTGATTGCATATAATAAGTAATAATTGAAAGACTGTATTATTATTCTTTAAAGGTATATGGAAGGCTTCTGGATTTTACTATGTGTATAATAAACCTGTGTACTTTATTTTATTACTTACGAGCGACTTGCCCGTCAAAAAATGACGGCAATAAGATTGTAAGGCAGGTAATGGTGTTTGGTTGAGACATTAATTTTGTTGGTGTTCCCTGATGCTTCTGCGCTTATTGCGAGCCTCGCGCTGAGCGCCTTCGGCGCTCATTGCGTGGCTCGCAATGAGCGCCTTTGGCGCTCATTGCGAGGCTGTTGGTTGTTTGTGTGCAATGAGCAGCATTGGTGTTTTTTTTTGTATGCTAATGAAATAATGAATATAATAATAAATTAATATATTTTACCTATTTTGAAGTAATATATGCAGGAAGCATTGTGTTGAAGAGCTGGCAATCTGTTTTCATGTTGCTGCAGCATACAATGTGTGTTTTCAGTGCTGGGGAGCTGCTGTGTAAGTGTCAGCAATGTGTGCCGTGTGTAGTGTAAATAGTGTGCCTGTGCGAGGCAAATCCGTTAGGGTAGCTGTGTACCTGCACATTGTCTAAGTTAGTGTTGTAAAATGGCGCCTAATGTGTGGTACGCAGCTGTTGCTGATTTTGGGTCCTTTCTCTTGGACCTCGTCCGGCTTTTTTGGAAAATCTGTATGTGTTTGGTGGTGTTTTGTGTGTTTAGGGTCCTGTAGCCTCGTTTTCATTTTTTTCGGCGGCCATTTTTTTCTCTCGCTTATTGGATTTTCGGGTGTCTAAACTCTTGTATTTCGACTTAAATTGAGTTTTAACTTAACTTTTAGAGGTCCTGGGTGCCCCCCCTTGCTGTGGGTAAGCTTTTTATGTGTTTGTTGTGTGTATTTATTGTGTTTTTAATGTTTTCATGTGCGAGTGTTTGGGGCGCTAAGGTCGTATTTTTGCGAGGTCATAATGTTTATTTTTCTAAGTCCTGCGGCTCTTATTTGTGGATGCTAAGGGCCTCATTCTATTAGCGGCCGTAAATCGGCCGTAAGGCTGCAATTCCTTGCGGGGGTTCAGTTAACTCGCGATTCTATTATACGGCCCCGCAAGGATCTCATCTTACGGCCGGCCGCATATCTTGGAACCGGCCGTAAGCTGTGAAATCTAAAAACTAAAAAATAAATTCAAGCCTGCACTGTACAGCTCTGTAAATGCTAGGGATCATATTGGGGGACATGAGGATTAAAAGGAACCCACTCTCAAGCTTGCACATCAGCCCAAACCCGAGTTCAAATTAACTGTTTATTTTCCGGCTGCGGCGTGGGTGTGTCTGAGGTGCTCCAAGCACTCTGGACTTTTTACATGGATATTTTACGGATATTAAAAATAAAATATTTTACGGATTTGAGTATAGGATAATTATGTGCTATTTTTTCTAACACCTAAAATCCCTTTATAGTCTTCTCAAAGTGCAGGATGGCTTTATTTGAGCTATTTTATGTGCTTAATTGGTGCTAGCGGGACCTCTTTCCTGCAAGTAAGCTGCGGCTCGTTTTTAGCCTTGCAGAGAGGTTTCCCGGAGCAATTGAATTGCAAAACTCTTGCGGACGTTTTAGATCAAAGGCTTTCCTCTGGCGCGAGCGGCCGCAAGAGATAGCAAGGCACCGGCCGCAAGCCTGCCGGAGCCTCCGGCCGTAAGGGAATAGAATAGCCGAATAGCTTGCGTCCGGTCCTTGCGGCCCCGCAACGGCTGCGGCCGCTAATAGAATGAGGCCCAAAGTCCGTAAATTTTGCGGTCAACGTGGTAGCCTCCACCTCCGCAAATGCGGCCCCTCGCTTTGCAAGCCCGCAGTGTTAGCAACAACCCGCTTGCTCACAACTATATATGTGATAGAGTTACATATGACTGATAGAATTACTTATAAACAATGTTTTTGCTGCATAAAATAAAACAAATATTACCTGCTTGCACACTGCAGCTCATGAAGACACAGATGCTGTAGGGCTGGATGTGCAGTCTAGTGTCGTAGAATATCAGGGACCACACATGTTGCAGAATGTTGCTGAGAGAAGGTCACTTATCGTCTGAGACCCAGTACTACAGAGTCTGTGTCTGCTTATCCTGCAATTGGCAGACCAATACCGGGACTATTTGTTTGATTTTAGGCAGTAAAAACAGAGCTTATAAGCACTTCTTAATAAAATAGTGTACATAAAAATAAATAGAGATATATTAAATAACTAGTACAATCAAAGAACCTTCCATTTCCCTTTAATTTATAAAAATGTTTTGCCATTGCCAAGTGCTATTTTTTTGAAGGAGTACATTTTAGATATGGGGTTACTTTGGACCTTCAACTCATTTGCTCTCATTCTGAGGGATTTTGCACCCCATAAAGTTGCCATTCTAATTAACTAGGCCTAAAAACATCCCTGTTGTGAAATATATTTTGTACTAAAACTGAAAGCTTTAAATAAGTAACTGCAGTAGAAAGGACACTATATAATACTTGCAATACAAAATAAATAAATATATACATAGATAAACAACAAAAAAAATAATATCAATGGAAAGGCACCACATTGATGGAGTACAGATCACCATGTCATTTCCACTTGCTTTATGTAATAAAATAGCATACACACCAGCCAAGGAAACAGAAAAACCACAGATTGGCAAATGCCCTAAGGAAGCAATAAAGATTATAAACATGCCATATACAGGAAAATGATTTTACATCACCGAATGTTGCAGTTATCGACTGGATAAAGCTTTTCGAAAGATGGTATGGAGCAGATTCAAATCACGTATACGTCTAGACTTGTGACATATTGTAAATGAGAATGCCAAAAATCCAGCACTGCAGCCCAGTAAAAACCAAGCAAAGGGACTTTATTATTATATATCATAGTAAATGTGATCACAGGAAATACATGCGAGCAAGTAATGACAGAACAAGTAATGACAATCTAAAACATGCTACCAGAGGATAACAAACAGGTGTCAAACTAATTGCAGTACTAATTGACTTAAAATATGTTGAAAAATTATCTGAAAACAATCCGTCAAAAAAGGAAAACCAATTTCCTATCAAGTACACATTTTACCAAATTATTTAAATGAAAATGACAGTCATTTACAACAAGCATAAATAAGACATTCCCATGCAATTTTATCCAAATTTATTGCAAAAAATAGTGGTTGTCGATATGGATTTGAACTGAAAATTTTCTATGATTTTAGAAATTAGATATAAATTTGTTATGCATTTAGACTTGTTAATGAAAACAACAAAATGCTGTACATTCTTGGCTAATTATAATACACACAATTCAGTTTAAAAATGATATTTTATGTGCGCAAAGAATAGTGAAACAATTTCATATTTCTGGCATTTGCTGTAGACTGGCACAAGCAAAAAAGAGACAACAAGATTTGACGACAATTAAATTCTTTTTTGATGTGTGTATTTCAGTAATATTTACTTACAGATTAACTTTTATTTAATGATTATGCTATTTATTTTTAATTAATGAAAAAAAAAATTATTAGAAGAAAAAAAATGAATGATTAAAATGTTTAGCTATATTTGTACTAAAATTGGGGTTATTATATTAATGAATTTGAAAACGTACTGCACATTCACGTTATGGTGGGGATTAAATATGTTAGATAATATTCATGGAGATGATAACAAGGAGTATATCAAAAATGTAAAAATATTTGTGAAGTATGTAAGAAACTAACAACATTACAAGCTATATACACCATGAGCATAAAATAATTTTTAGAGAAAACCTGAAAAATGAATATACTCTGCTTGAGTCATGTGTACTTCCTTCTTGATCTGTTATTGTTCCTGGAGCTTGAGTAGAAGGGTTATCCTGCTCAGACTTCCTTTTCCATTTAGTCGTATTGCCAAGTGGAACAAAAACAGGTTGTCCAGCTAAATCTATCGGATGAGTTTACCAACTACTACAATAAGCATTTAGTGAAAACCCTTTCACTTCATCTTCAATCCCTGGTAAATTAATTTCTGTCAGGTAAACCCTGAGAGCAGAATTCCTAGAAGATAAAGTGATTGTCATACTTAAAGAGGGCAAAGACCCATCCCAATGCCATACCTACAGACCTATATCCTTAATCAATAATAATATTAAAATATATTCCAAAATTATAGCAAACAGATTATCTCATCTGCTACCCCGGTGGAAACACCCGGACCAAGTGGGGGTTATCCAAGGTAGAGAAGCCCCAGACAACACCAGACAAATCTTAGATCTCATAGATGTTGCGTCAGCAAAAATAAATCCCATGACGTTGCTCTCACTTGATGCAGAAAAGGCTTTTGATAGGATTGACTGGACTTACATGTCCGAGATCCTACGAAAGTTTGGACTGAACAAAGGTATAGTGAGAGCCATTTTAGCACTCTACTTGATCCCGAAAGAACACGTGGCCTATCAGGGCTTTAGATCTCAGATTTTTAAAATACTAAGATTGACTAGACGGTGGTGTTCCCTTTCCCCTCTACTTTTCGCCCTAAGCATTGAACCGCTAGTTATAGTCTTCAGAGACAGTCAAAATGTAAAGGGGAATCCGATTAGCGGACAACGAGTACAAACTAAGCTTATTTGCTGACGACATCATGCTTACCATAACAGAATCATTAACAAGCCTCCTCAAAGTGTTTAATTTTCTAGAACAATTTATAAGCATTTCAGTTTTCAAAGTAACTCCAGTTAAAGCGAAGCCAAAAAACTTGCCAAAAAAACTTAGAAAAACTATTATTAATTAATTTTGTCTTTTAAATATATCAAAACAATATATCAAACTAGCGACTTGCCTGCCAAAAATGACGAGTCAATAAAATTTTAAGGCATGGCAATGCTGTTTGCTCCACAATGTAAAGCTTTGTCTACTCTGAGGACCTTCGGCGCTCATTGCGAGCCTCGCGCTGAGCGCCTTTGGAGCTCATTGCATGGCTCAAAATGAATGCCTTCGGCGCTCATTGCGAGCCTCTCCTCTCGTGTACTTTTGCTCCTCAGAGCACCTTCTGTGCTTATCACGGCGAGTTTCAAGTTTCGAAACTTGGGCAAATGCACTTAAATTCGCGTTCCACCTCGCTCCCAGACGTCCTGGCTGTTCCCCCGTGCTGTGTGTGCTGTTTTTTTTTTGTGTGTATTTTTTGTGTTGTTTTGTGTTTTTTGGTTTGCACGGTTTGGCCGTTAAATTTGTATTTTTCCTATCTCATATTTTTTTTTCTAAGTCCCGTGTCTCGTAATTTTTTTTGGCTTTTTACTAAGTGTTTAATAAGTGTTTGGTGGCTAAGTCCCGCATGTTTCAATGTGTGATCGGCGCTCCTTTGTGGGTAAGTGCCGCGTGTTTCATTGCCTTGACTGCTTGCTTCTCTTTGCGAGGCTCACAGGTGATGAGCGCCTTCACCGCTCATCACCTAAGTCGTACGCACCACGCAAAGCGTGACGACGTCTCGTAGTTTGACAACTATTATATGTGATACCTAGGCGTCAATATTCCCAGACAATCTAATTTGTCATACAATGCAAATTACCCCATGATTATAAAAACATTACATAAAGATATCAACACTTGGTCATCATACAAAATGGCTGGGAAAGATACAGGCTATAAAAATGAACACACTTCCCAAGCTTTTATACCTCTTTCGCACAATACCAGCAGCGATTCACACAAAAGACGTACATATTCTCCAGAGGGCAAGCTCCCGCTTTGTCTGAGACCACAAAAAGCTGAGAATAATTCAAACCACCACGATGGCCCCTAAAACAACTTGTCTAGATCTACTCAATAAAACAGATGATTCAACCTCTGGACTGTGTAATCCAATCCAGCTTCACACATACAGTGTGGTGACAAAATAAAAATCTGAAAAAAGTGGTCAACTATAAAAAGGTGGAGAATAATAAAAAAAATATAATCAACATGCATGTACAGTACAGTGCAAAATACTGTAACTGTAACAATATACAAACTCACCTGATTCCCATCTGCAAGCATTACTACTTATTAGCTACGTCTCTGCATAACTCACTGGCCATGACCATTAATAATGATGTGGCATCTCACAATAAATGCTTAGCTGTGACCAGTGTCAGTGGTCATGGTGTACTATCAACTTTGCCATATAAAAACATTGATATCAACATTGATATCACATCCATCAGCTATACAGGAGTTAGCACATGTTAAAGAATAACCATGATATCAGCAATAGGAGAAAATACCCATTAATACAGAGAGGACACAAAGGTTAGTATATTTAGGTGAGGATCACATGCTTCACTAGTGCATATATTAATGCTGGCTGTCATTAACATGCCATTGTGAAACTTTGCAAGTCCACCACCATAGCGGTATTAGTCTACATTTAAGCTAACAACAATCATGTCTTAGATATTTGGCTTTATGATAGCTTTAATATTGTGGGAGCTACATGTTAAGGAGGGCTGTCAATGAAGGAATGTCTGCCTGAGAGGCACTGTGAAAACATACATTTCCTCCACAATGCTTGCAGATGCAGAAGATGCCTTCATGGACTTTAATTCTACCTAAAACAAAACCAAACAAAAACATAACACCTACAAAATAAGGCCTTAAAAAAATAGGGACTGCAGCATTTCTTCTCAACAGCATTCCTCAGTGACCATCAATTGGTGAAATGTTAAACATAACCCTAAGTGTCCACAGAGAAGAGGATCATGGACCATGTGATGGGAGCTAGCCATCTGCATACAACATATCACCATCATATAAGCCAGGATCCAAGACTCTGTAGCCAGGCTAGGTTAGGTTAACATTGTGACCAATAGATTGTCACTGAGGAGTGGTGTTGAGAAGACACAAACATATACACTGCCTCTAGGTAGGTGGTTCTCAACTTTTCTAGTGCCGTGACCCCTTGATAAAATTTCCCAAGTTGTGGCGACCCCTAACAGTAAAATTATTTCCCCCCCCCCCCCCCACGGCTCCAGCACCCCATCCAGAACCACACCCACCCTTCAAGCCCACAAAATCCTTCCAGCCAATCACAACACCCCAACACCTTCCCCTTTATGCCCCACCCTTCTGATTAGTGCCCTTTATATGGTGATTAGTGCGCTTCATATGACGGTTAATGCCTCCCAGATGGTGATTAGTCTAATCACCATATGGGGCATTAACCACCATATGAGGGCACTAATCACTATATGAGGGCATTAACCACCAATTGAGTGCACTAATCATGATACAAGGGGCACTAATCACCATATGAAGCGCACTAATGATCAGTGCCCCTCATATGGTGATTAGTGTACTTCATGTGGTGATTAGTGCCCTCATATGGTGATTAGTGCGTCTCCTGCTTTGACTGTGCTCCATCTCAGTCTTCTTCTACCAAAATGGCTGGCGGCGTTCTTGCGTAGAGCACAGCAGATGGGCTGTGTTCTTGCGTGCTGCGCACTGGGCCGGATTTACGTACTAAAAGAGGAGCAGATATCACACACTCAGCCTGGCACACACACACTCATCCTGTCAAATGACACACAGTCAGCCTGTCATACACACATTCAGCCTTTCACACACACTCACCCTGTTACAAACATACTCAGTATGTCATATTACATGTACTCAGCCTGTCACACACACACTCACCCTGTTACACACATACTCAGTATGTCATATCACACACACTCAGTCTGTCACACACATACTCAGCCTGTCATATCAACCACACTCAGCCTGTCACACACATACACTCAGCCTGGCATGCACACACTCATCCTGTCATAGGACACACACACTCGCCCTGTTACACGCATACTCAGCATGTCATATCACACACAATCAGCCTGTTACACACATACTCAGCCTGTCATTTCACACACACACACACTCAGCCTGTTACACACATACTCAGCCTGTCATATCACACACACACACTCACCCTGTCACACACACTCACCCTGTCACACACATACTCATTCTGTCATATCACACAAACACAACCTGTCGCACACACACTCAGCCTGTCACACACACACTCATCCTGTCATATGACACACACAGTCAGCCTGTCACACACACACTCACCCTGTTACACACATACTCAGCATGTCATATCACACACACTCAACCTGTCACACACACACTCAGCCTGTCACACACACACTCAGCCTGTCATATGACACACACAGTCAGCCTGTCACACACACACTCACCCTGTTACACACATACTCAGCATGTCATATCACACACTCAGCCTGTCACACACATACTCAGCATGTCATATCACACACATACTCAGCCTGTCACACATACTCAGCCTGTCACACACATACTCAGCCTGTCATATCACACACTCACACACACTTACTCTATTACACACATACTCAGCATGTCATATCACACACACTCAGCCTGTCACATACATACTCAGCCTGTCATATCACACACACACACACTCAGCCTGTCATACACATACACTGAGCTTGCACACACACACTCACCCTGTGACACACATACTCAGCATGTCATATCATGCACACTCAACCTGTCACACACACACTCAACATGTCGCACACACACTCAGCCTGTCATATGACACACTCAGCCTGTCATATGACACACACAGTCAGCCTGTCACACACACACTCACCCTGTTACACACATACTCAGCATGTCATATCACACACTCAGCCTGTCACATACATACTCAGCATGTCATATCACACACATACTCAGCCTGTCACACACACTCAGCCTGTCACACACATACTCAGCCTGTCATATCACACACTCACACACACTTACTCTATTACACACATACTCAGCATGTCATATCACACACACACACACACTCAGCCTGTCACATACATACTCAGCCTGTCATATCACACACACACACTCAGCCTGTCACACACATACACTGAGCTTGCACACACACACACTCACTCTGTTACACACATACTCAGCATATCATATTACATACACTCACACTGTTACACACATACTAAGCCTGTCATATCACACACTCACTCACCCTGCTACACACACACACACACACTCACTCAGCTTGTCACACACACACACACTGAGCCTGTCACACACACTCACCCTGTCTTGAGGTGTGCTATGCATAGGATGGGCAGCCTGTGAGCAGATCAGATCAGCTCTTTCCCTGGCTTCTCCATGTGCTCCTCAGTAGGAGTAGCAGGCTTGTTCCGGCACTGCACTGATCTGATCCCGGCCCTTAGCAGGCTGTTAACCCCCTGCTTCCCAGATCAAGCTCCTTACAAACACAAGTATGGAAGAAAGATGGCTGAGGTGTTCCTCTGCGCAGCATTGTCTTTTTCTCCTGTGCCACCCCAACCAATACTACTCCTACTCTCTCTCTATCTAGAACAACCTACAACTCTTGGACCTGCGTGCTACTTCGTCAGAAAATACAACACAAGGGCGAGTGGAAAGCAACTTTATAATCTCCCTCTGTCAATCATCTGAGGCTAGACCACTTTCTATTGGCTGAGAGGCCTGTGTCATACTACGTTATACCGTGATTGGATCGGAACGGCCCTCTCAGCCAGCCCCTTAACAGCTTTGCGGAAAGGGTTTACGGGCTTGTGGCTCCAGCCCGTTGGTCACAGCATGGTTGAATGTAATAGCTCTGTAACTCTGCAGAATTTGAAGCCTGGAAGCTTTGCGGGTGTACCGGTGCCGCTACGGCACTGGAATTTAATGTGCCGGATAATATACCCACAATATACTCATTACTGCACAGAGACTAATCTAATGATAAACTGACATATGTTAGGCGTTAGGAAACTCATTTAAGAATATCACAAGATCCCAAAGTTTAAAATCAGCTGTGCAAACTTTAAATCAGCTGTGGATTTCGCAGTTTGAGCTTCCATTGTAAAAATAAACTACAAAGTTTTGCCCAGATGGTATCTTATGCCTCAAATATTAAAATGTAACTTTCCATATGTTTCAATTATCTTTTGGGGAGGCTAGGGAAAGGACCAATACAATGGTCATGCAGTAACATTAAACCATATTGATGTATTTACAACCAGCCATTAAACAATTATGGCTGGAGATACTTGACTTGGAATTTTAAATAGGAAGCCAAAGTCGCTTGCAGCTCGCTCAGTTTTTATTAATAGAGCAATTTGCGTGGTATAAAAGACTGTAACATAAAAGCAGCAGATTTTTTTCAAGTTTGATGGTGATGGATCCACCTTACAAGATCATCCACAAGTCTAATATTTATGAATCTCCGATAAAATGGAATATTGTGAGCAGCCACAGTTAGTTGTCATGCGTGTTTTTGTTCAGTTACCTAACTTATTTCCTTGCCTTTTCTTACTCTTTATTAAACTTCACAATTGTAGTGCTTTATTATGACCTGCCTACTGCCATCTACCCAATATGTACTGTAATTTTCATTTGGTTCTTAAAAAGGCTGCTGTTCTATCATATATATAAACATATATAGACAAATAACAGAACATACTGGCATAAAAATAACTATGATAGTGGGAGTGATATTACTATTTTCTACCTTTATATTACTTTATATCTAACGTAGGTGTTGTTATATAGTTATTTTATATTACGGTGAGTGGAAACTAATTTCTCATGGCATGAGGCCACGAAAAAAGAACACAGTCTTCCTTATTAATCTATATAGAATTCACACACTATTACAGTCCTAGTATATCTAATGGATGTTCCCTGCAAGATATCATTACTGCATGTTTCTATTTCAAGTTATTTCACATTGAACACAGTTCAGCTATCAAGCAACAACCATCATAACAAGACTGACCAATTCATTATTTTCAGATATAGTTAAAATTTGTTCTAGATGTACATATATGTTTAGCATTTAATTTAGTTGATAATATTCTACTATACTATTTAGAGACCATATCACTGTCTGGATATTTCATTATCAGAAACAATAATCAACTTTAGCACAGTGGTAAAAGTTTGGAAAGACTGGGATTTAAAATTGGAATTTTACATGGACATCAAGATCCAGCATACTTCTTCCATGCTCGTCTCTGAATTCAAGCATCACCAAATGGTTATATTAAAACATAATGGACACATGGTCAGTTACAAAAACTGCAAACAATAATGCACTGGATAAAAATAACAGGTGTAATGTTTGGAGGCTCCGTGTGCATTGATGCAAAAAATTAACTTTGAGGGAGCCAGGAATTACACTTTTCTCCTGCCCACTTCAATATCAAATTAATTCATCTAAAGTCTTATTTTTATATATACTTTTTTCTTCAGTTCATTCCTGACTTGAAATGAATTGTTTTAATGGAGGGGAGAGAGAGGGAGGCAGAGAGAGAGGGGGAGAGAGAGGGGGAAACAGGAAGGGAGGCAGAGGGAGATAAAGGGAGGGAGAGAGCGAGAGGGAGGGAAACAGCGGGAGCGAGAGAGAGAGGAGGAAGAGAGAAGGAGGGAGTGAGAAAATAAGAGAGAGGGATAGAAAGAGGGAGTGAGGCAGATAGAGACGGAGGGAGAGAGAGGACCCACTAAGAGAGAGGGAACACACAGAGAGAGACAGCACAGAGAGAGCACAGAGAGAGACAGCACAGACAATTGAACATAACATATGACACCGTAATTTATGAAGGGCCAGTTACTAGTTTTAACACATTGCAACGTATAGAGGGTCCTATCTTTGATCTTAGCATCCAGTGAGCATAGTGCTTTCCCTAAAGCATCATGCAAGACTAAAAACTAGCATTTGGTTATAGCAGATTATCCTCTTCCCGTTATTCCTCACAATCAGGCACTGAATAAATCAGTCTTCAGAATTCATGATTTTTATAACAAGAATTCTGATTCATTAATTAATTTACTGATTGCGCCTATCTACTAATTTTTCCTACTATTATCTTCCCTACCTCATGACTATACCAATTTACGTATTGAATGCAGATTTATATACTGTATCTTACTTATTTCTTACTGCGGTACCACTCTAACTGTCCTCCACTTGCTCACATTCATAATATTGACTACAGAATCCCTATAATTGTTGCCTATTATTATTATTATTATTATTATCTTTTATTTGTATCGCGCCAACATATTCCGTAGAGCTGTACAGGGGATAAGAACAGGGGAAATACACATTTAACAAATTCAAAAGTTGATGGGCCCTGTTTTGAGCTTAAAATCTTAGCAGAAAGTGCTTTATCCCAAAGCACCCTACAAGACTGGAAACTCGCTACTTACAATCTAAAGGGTATTAAAGGGCAGAGAACTGGGGAAGAGTAACAAATAAGGAATAGCAAGGGTCAGGAAGCAAGTGAAAGATAGAAATAGTTTTTTTAGAGGGAGAGGGGAGGGATCTGAGGTGAAAGACTAGTATGTTGGCTGACCTCTAGTGTTGAGATGATATATCTGCAAGTAGGAAGTCAGGTGTTTTCCATGGCTCTATAAATGTAATCTGAGTTGGGGTGGGTGGGTGAGGGGGAGCTACTACAAACGCCTTCCTTGCACTTCTCAATCCTATGCATAACATCATCAACCAATAATTACAACATATCATACAACTATGCATCAATTAATCTTGGTTAATATTCTTTTTTTAAAGTAATTTTCAGCTATTCAAGAAAATAATGAGTATTGGAGAAATTTATTGGAGAGTGACATTTGTTTTGTAACTACAAGGGATGCTCAAGGATACACTAAGGATTTTTGCATAGCATAATATCATATTGAGTAAATACACCAATAAATATAAATTTATTTTTATAATACCTTGTAATACGGGTAATAGGGAAGCATTAGAAAAAAGTGAAATAAGAACATTTTGTAAATATACATTTTCTAGTTTTATTTTATGTAGATTTTTTTGGTTATGGAATGTGCACAATAAACAAAGCTCCATTAATTATATTAATTGCAGATAATGTTTCAGTACTTTTTTTCTTTTGTAATTTAAATAAAAAATTTAGGATTAATGTTTTTTGTGCAGGAAGAAAATTTGTAACAATGCATGCAATGAGGGTGTGAATAACATAACCTCTGACGCACCAACATTTCTCTGTGGACAAGGTTGAATGCTACCATGGAGCACAAGCTGCTATCTATATAAAAAAAAAAACTAAACAATTGACAAGGGGAAAGCTTTCAACTTAGCGTGTTTACATTCTAATTAGACTGCAACGTGAAGGCTAGAAAGTGTCCAAAAAGCCTTGACATTTATAACCTATTGGGAAACAACTATAACCACCTGAGGAAATGAGTCGGAGCCTCGCACAGAATCCCTATACAAATATTCCTCTTCTACTTTTTGTTTATTCAGTGCACTGGATTTTAAATGAGTCTGTTAATAGAGACATTGCTCCTGCTTCTGAAATGTGAATGAGTTTTTCATTTCCTCAGGAGATTACCTGCATTGTGTTCAGCACATGCAAGGAAAAAACCCTGAATTCATTCTGACACAGTGGCCTTTATGGATAGACCTGCCTAGCAGTGAAAAGAAATGGCTCTTTATAATGTTTTATAATGCTTAGTAAAAATAATTTTCACATTACTAGTCCCTTATCTATTAATAAAGCAGAGGTAATAAATAAATGAATTGAATAATATCATTACTTAAGTTACATGAGTGTTATG
Source organism: Discoglossus pictus (assembly GCA_027410445.1). Classification (NCBI taxonomy): domain Eukaryota; kingdom Metazoa; phylum Chordata; class Amphibia; order Anura; family Alytidae; genus Discoglossus; species Discoglossus pictus. The sequence goes on from CM050166.1 coordinate 70,481,909, forward strand.
GATAATATAACTTTAGAAGTTATGTGATGACATTAGAGATGTGATAACTGATGTAATATGCCGTATGTGAGGCTATAAATTATAACATCATTTTTTTGGACAATAAATGAGGATCGAATGCTTGAATGGGGCATGGGCAGGTGCCTTAAGGAGCAGGGAACAAGAGGATAGAGAAGATGCTCTGGGCTTGAGGCAGATCAACTGTTTTTGTCTCCTGCATGAGTGAGAGTATGTTCTTGAGAGTGAGCTTGAGAGTGCATGTATGGAAGTGCTCGTGTGGATAGCAGTAAGTGTGTGTGTGCGTGTGTGAATGATGGAGAATGAAAATGTGTGACAGCGAATGTGCGCATGAATCACAGTGTATGAGGAAGTCAGAATTTGAGTTAATGAGAGTGCACATTTGCCTGTTTTTGAGTGAGTGTGTGGGAAAAACTTAGAGGGTTGTTTAAATACAATAACATGGTCATTTTTAGAAAACAAATTTGGGTAACAGAACAGACTAGTTTTAATATTTGCTAAAAAATGTAAGCTGTGTGTGGACAATTGTATATGGCCCCTATTCAATTACAAGCCCGCAGTTTACATTATACCGGTTGTGAGTCTGTGAGCTTGAAATCTGCAACAGTCACAGAGCGATTCAATTGATCAAGCCCGCAGCTACCTGGCCGAAAGCCTAAACCGTAAACCATGCACCCGTAAGTAGCATTTCAGAGCGTGATCATGATAAATTAAGCAAGGCCGTAACTACTGATTTAGAAACAGCCAATAGTAAATGAGACAGTCATCATGACATCATGATGACGGTCTCATTTTAGACGTCAATCATTTAGCTTTTAGAAGTCCAGCGTTCGGACTCGCAATCCGGCAATGTATAAAATAATAAAAATTAATGAATGAAATGTTTTAGTACATGTATTACTCCTTGATTATGCTGCGTATTGAAGTCTTGCCAGATACGTTACGATTTTACACGTAGCCCGAATTTAATGGGCTTGCAATCTAGCAATCTATAAAATACATTAAATCATCTGTTCTAGTCCATGTGGGTTTCATGATATGAATTAACCATTTGAGTCTCAGGATCGATATTACTCAGAAATAACATTTAAAAAGAATATATTTATTTCCTAGCTAGCGCTATGGGTCTAATAGAATGATGATTTTGTGTAACTTTAATTATTCATAGCTCGTAATGTTCGAGCTGTGCTAAAACCAATGGAGTTCTAAGGCCGGTTTTGCATCTTTGGCTGGCCCGTAGTGATTGTGGGCGGGTAAGTCGTAATCAGATTGTGAGTCGGTAATAGAATATGTTGAAATATTAAGAGCAATTTTAATTGTGTATAAATTTACAAATTGGGCAAAAGAATATGTTCCATAGCTGGGATATATTCCCAAGGGATCTAGGACAGACATACTGTACATACCAAACAAAATATACATTTATATTCATCTTTACATTTTATTAAATTTATGTGTATGGAAAAACTAGAAATAGATTTCATGTTGTCTTCATATCATGGTGGAGATTATCTACTCTTACAGTTGGTTTCAAAATGGAGACTGATGCTAGCAGCAGTCATGTGGGGCATGAAATGTCATTTAATATACATAAAGATTTCTATCATCATATATCCATCTTGCAAGCTACACATGTTACGGTCATGAAGTCTTTCCTTTTTCTACACTGTATCATGAAAAGCAAATAAAAAATCCCTCATTATTTATGTTATTAATGTCCTTTTCATGATACAGTTTAGAAAGCATGTAGGCATTATTCTAGATGCTTGATCTATAAAGTGATATTAGCACCATTCTTTTCTGCTACTAATGGGTCTTGTTATAAAACCAAGCAATACATATTAGTTAATGTCGCTGCTTATGTCTGCATTATACTTGACTTATTATTTAGCCAATCCCTTCCTTTTAGCAGTACGTCTTGGTCTGTAGGCCATTCTTGACAAAATGATTCATGCTTTACTGATTATATTTGCCAGGAGGCTTTGCCATTAGTAATACTGAGGCAAAGTGTCATGCTACGCTGCTCTCCAATTACTTCACTGGCTGTGAGATTGTAATTAATTCTGAAAGTTGCGTATATAACACTGGCATGTAATTTCACAGTAGTTAATATATAAGCAGTTATAAATGAATAATATCTATGGGCCTCATTCTATTAGCGGCCGCAGCCGTTGCGGGGCCGCAAGGACCGGCCGCAAGCTATTCTGCTATTCTATTCCCTTACGGCCGGAGGCTCCGGCAGGCTTGCGGCCGGTGCCTTGCTATCTCTTGCGGCCGCTCGCGCCGGAGGAAAGCCTTTGATCTAAAACGGCCGCAAGATATTTGCAATTCAATTGCTCCGGGAAACCTCTCTGCAAGGCTAAAAACGAGCCGCAGTTACTTGCAGGAAAAAGGTCTCGCTAGCACCAATTAAGCACATAAAATAGCTCAAATAAAGCCATCCTGCACTTTGAGAAGACTATAAAGGGATTTTAGGTGTTAGAAAAAATAGCACATAATTATCCTGTACTCAAATCCGTAAAATATTTCATTTGTAATATCCGTAAAATATACATGTAAAAAGTCCAGAGTGCTTGGAGCACCTCAGACACACCCACGCCGCAGCCGGAAAATAAACAGTTAATTTGAACTCGGGTTTGGGCAGATGTGCAAGCTTGAGAGTGGGTTCCTTTTATTCCTCATGTCCCCCAATATGATCCCTAGCATTTACAGAGCTGTACAGTGCAGGCTTGAATTTATTTTTGAGTTTTTATATTTCACAGTTTACGGCCGGTTCCAAGATATGCGGCCGGCCGTAAAAGGAGATCCTTGCGGCGCCGTATAATAGAATCGCGAGTTAACTGAACCCCCGCAAGGAATCGCAGCCTTACGGCCGATTTACGGCCGATAATAGAATGAGGCCCTATGTATGTAAGCATTGTTTAATGATGTTCTTTAAGAAAGTTATTGTTAAATGCCATAACATAACATGCAAAAAAAATTTTTTTAAATGAAGTAAGATAGTACACAGAATGTATGAATTAATGTACTACAGCGTTGAGTGTACAAATGTATTTATTTTGGTCTTTTGGATTTAAAAGATACTCGGTGGTGGTGAGGATCTAATAACAATAGATGTCCACTTAGCAATTATTTAGGGTAGGTGGGGGGAATGGGATGGTTCCTTAAACTGAAAATGATTAGTCTGTAAGCCCCTAAGGAGTGTAAACTATTTATGGAAATGACAGATGATGTTAAGAAAATGAATTCTGTAAAGTTAGATAAAACGTTTATATAAAACTAAATTAATGTATGAACAGTTCCTTTTAATTTTTGTAATAAATTCTGTTTAATAAAAGCTACATTGTATAATTAATTGTAATTTTATTGTGATGCAGCATCGCCTATATGAATGGGTGATTTTTTTTACAATATACTGTACTATAATATACATAATCCTAATTGCAAACTATGCTATGTATTGTAAGTTATCATTACATATAATAGTTGTCAAACTGCAAATCGTCGTCATGCTTTGCAAGTTCGCAGAACTGCGTCCCTCACAAAGCGAGGGACGCAGTTCCTGACGCAAATTGAGCCCCATTTGCGGAGGGTAGAGGCTCCAACGTTGGCTGCAATGTGCCCAAGGCTCATTGCAGGGCGCAAATGCGGACCCTCGCCGTGGGACTTTGAAAAAAAAACACGACCCGCAGGACTTAGAAAAAATACACTAACGCGCTAAGAGGAAATACGGACTTACACAAAAGAAAATACGAGCCGCAGGACTTAGAAAAAAAAAAGAGATCACAATAATACGAACTTACACACAGCACGGGATCTATGACTTTTCATTACGACCTGCGGAACTTACAACAAAAATACAAGGTTAACGGACGAAATGTGTATATTGAAAAACAACACAAAACAATACCAAAAACAACAAAAAAAAACACACACAGAGCATAAGGGGACAGCCATGACATCTGCAAGTAGGTTGAACGCTAATTAAAGTCCAATTTAACAAGTTTTCGCAATTTAAAATCGCCTGAGGAAAAAAATGGCGGACAAAAAAAATGACAACAAGGCTACACGACCCTGAAATGCTCAAACCACCGCCAGACACGTACAAATAGCACATAGACAGCGACCAGCGTAGCACATAGACAAACAACTCCATTTTACAACACTAACACTACGAATCTAAAATGGCAATTTACACAACTAAAGCAACCCAGCATATTTCTAAGGCACAGCTGGGACATTGCTGACACTTTCTTCTCACACCAGCAACAGGCCAACTGTACATTGTATGCTGCAGAAAAATAAAAATAGATACTTAGCTCTTCAGGCTATTCATTGCTGCATATATCAATAACAAATAGGTAAAGTATATTATTTTATTAAGGAAATAATTAATAATTATACTAAAAACATTGACATATATATCTGTCTTTCTCATTAGAGCACAAGTCGCTCATAGGAACAAAAGTAAATGAGAGGAGCATATCACTATAAGTGCCAAAGGCGCCCACCGCAAGGCCCGCAATGAACGCCGAGGGTCATCAGAGTAGAAAAAGCTTTACATTGTGTGTCAAACAGCATTGACATGGCTTAAAATGTTATTGCCCCGTCATTTTTGACGGGAAAGTCGCTAGTTAGGGTATAAAGGCTGTAAAGTGGTAAAACTACTAGATTATGGTAACTGTATCTTGGCTTTATAGTACATATAGGGAACAGGTCTGCTGTGTTAACACACACACACCTGATAAAAATAGTTTAGCCCACTCTAAAAATCTCAATGAGTCTGACTAGCATTGCTAGAGATTGACTATGGAAAACAGGTATTGCTGTTTGTTCTAAAAATATATATATAAAAAAAAATCTATTGACTCTTTACATTACACTAATAATCATAGCACTATATGACCCAGTGTTGAATCATAGAAGGTTGAAGAAAGGATACACTGCATGAAAAAAAAATCAGTTTTCGATTTCAATTCATAGTTATTGCTTTTTTTTATATATGGCTGTCATGACTGACCTTTGGGCTAGTGTGAAACTCCCCTGAACCCCACAAGCAAACCTGTTAGGTGGGACTTTAACACATTGGGTTGCTAATATCAAAGGCTATTAAAATGGACATGTGCTTTGTTTAAAAGACAATCACATGTTGTGTAATGTAATGTGGGCCACAATAATGAATGTTACTATGTGATGTTAAATTTACAGTGTAAAAAAAAAGTGTTTATATGGATATATGGCCCCTCAGAAAAGCCAGGCATCCCCTCTCTCTGGCTTTAGTAACAATTGCTCCTGTAAGCTAAAGTAGGAGAGTCTAGGGGTGCATAAAGCCCCTCATCTCTGAGTCGTGACAATGACCTATATAACACAATAGAGTTTTACATAAAATATATGAAAGGTTAAATTATTATTATTATCATCGTTTATATGTAACCCACCAAAATATTGTGGAGCACTTTACATAAGTTAATTCCCAGGCAATATATTAACACATTTAAAAGAATGGAGGACCCTGTCTCTGAGCTTAGAATCCGGTGACCATAGTGCTTTCCCCAAAACGCCAGGCTTCAGTTTAATAAATAAACTATCCATTTCTGCACTGTGGTCTTTATCCATTATTTAACTAACTGACATGATAACTTATGTCGGTGCTCCTCTGTAATCTACACACTTACGCTGCCGTATGCGAACATATGCACACCAAGTGCAGCATGAGATGCACACACATGGCTTTGGTAATAGGGGGGAGGAGAAGAGACCCATGGGAGGGGGCAAGTCTCAGAGGATGGAGGCCAAAGAGACACAGGGGAGGAGGCTTAGAGACACAGGGGGGGGGGGGCAAAGAGACACTGATGGAGGGAGTAGGAAAGGGGTAAAGAGACACATAGGAGTTGGGGCAAAGAGACACAGGGGAGGGTGGAGGAGGGGGCAAAGAGACACGAGGAAGGGGGGCAAAAATATACATCAGAGGGAGGAGGGGGGGGAGAGTCACAGGGGAGGGAGAAAGAGACACAGGGGAGGGGGCAGAGATACAGAGGAGAGACACACTGGGAAGAGATATGGGGGTAAGAGACACAGGGGAGGGGGAAGAGACACAGGGGGGGAGGAGGGGGGAATAGACACAAGGGATGGAGGAGGGGGGAAAAGACACAGGGTAGGGGCGGTGACACATTGGAGGGGGGAAGACACATGGGGGAAAGGGACACAGAGGAGGGGGGAAGAGATACAGGGGAGAAAGTGGGGGAAGAGACACAGGGGTGAGAGTGGTGGGAAGAGACATAGGGGAGGGGAGACAGACACAGGGGAGTGATGAGGGGGGCAAGAGACATAGGTGGAGATGGAGAGGGGGGAAAGATACAGGAAAAAATTAAGTTGTGCTTCATTTATGACGGGCAAAAGACTAGTTAATTATAATCATACTACATAAGAAAAAGAGACAACTTGCTCACTTGTAAGCCTTATTTCCACCCCTGTAAAATGAATGCAGAAAAAAGGAAATATCTCAGAATCAACAAATTCTAAAAATAAAATATAAATAACTCATACAGATAGAAGAAATACATTAGATACCAATCCCAAACATTTTGAATATTAAGTTTATCGGCATTATTCCCTGTGGCTCTGTATTAATCATGTGTGATCATTAGTTGGTGTCAGTGTCTAACAGGTGTTGCGTAGGTATTTGTATCTGATATTATGATTTAGTTGATTGTTCTTTATTATTATTGTTTAGGACTGGGTTGTGTGTAGACTTCGTTTTTCTTTAATTAGAATCCTGATAAATAATTTTTTAGACTATTTTACTGGAAATTTGACACTTGTAGCTGCTTAGTTGTCTTGTAAATGTATCTATTCTTATGGGAGGCTGAGTTTACACATAAGGATTTGTTTCACTACGAGCACCATCAGAATCTTAAGAGAACACTTAAGATTCTCAGAAAGCCCTTACAGAAGCCATGTAAAAGCACTTTTGGTAAAAACTCCCCAAGGGCAGCAGGGAAGAGTTCATATGTAGATACCCCTCATATCTCACCCTAGAAAGCACTACTCAGCAGTATGAGCACATTAATACATATATTTACTCCTGGGGAAATATTTCCTAGTAGATAATAGCATTGCACCTATGCTTAACCTGGGATAGAGAGGGTTTGTTATATATTACACTACAACTCCAGTTTTTACTAAAATGTGATTAATAAGATGGATTAGCACCATCCCTCATTGTTTTTGTGACTGTCTCTTAACAGTTAGGTCTTTTGGATATTAATTACAAATAGGTCAAGTATATTAATTTATTCATAAATTAATTATTAGTTTAAAAAAAAAAAAAAAATATGCAAAATCTTATATTTTACAGTGACCTTACTTTATTAATACATAAATGCTTAGCTCTTTCTAATATATTTATTCATTTATTAATTAATTATTAACGTACATTAATTTAAAACCTGTTGATTTTACAATGCACTAAAAAAAAATATATTTTACAGTGCAATTATATACAGTGGATATACAAAGTCTACACACCCCTGTGAAATATCAGGTTTAGTGCTGTAAAAAAATGAGACAAAGATAAATCATTTCAGAACTTTTTCCACCTTTAATGTGACCTATAAACTGTACAACTCAGTTGAAAAACAAACTGAAATCTTTTAGATAGAGGGAAGAAAAAATATAAAAATAAAATAATATGGTTGCATAAGTATGCACACCCTTAAACTAATACTTTGTTGCAGCACCTTTTGATTTTATTACAGCACTCAGTCTTTTTGGGTATGATTCTATCAGCATGGCACATTTTGACTTGGCAATATTTGCCAACTCTTCTTAGCAAAAACACTCCAATTCTGTCAGATTGCGAGGGCATCTCCTGTGCACAGCCCTCTTCAGATGACCCCACAGATTTTCAATCGGATTCAGGTCTGGGCTCTGGCTGGGCCATTCCAAAACTTTAATCTTCTTCTGGTGAAGCCATTCCTTTGTTGATTTGGATGTATGCTTTGGGTTGTTGTCATGCTGAAAGATGAAGTTCCTCTTCATGTTCAGCTTTCTAGCAGAAGCCTGAAGGTTTTGTGCCAATATTGACTGGTATTTGGAACTGTTCATAATTCCCTCTATCTTAACTAAGGCCCCAGTTCCAGCTGAAGAAAAACAGCCCCAAAGCATGATGCTGCCACCACCATGCTTCACTGTGGGTATGGTGTTCGTTTGGTGATGTGCAGTGTTGTTTTTGCGCCAAACATATCTTTTGGAATTATGGCCATAAAGTTCAACCTTGGTTTCATCAGACCATAGCACCTTTTCCGACATGCTTTTGGGAGACATCAGATGTGTTTTTGCAAAATATAGCCTGGCTTGGATGTTTTTCTTCAAAAGAAAAGGCTTTCGTCTTGCCACTCTATCCCATAGCCCAGACATATGAAGAATACAGGAGATTGTTGTCACATGTACCACACAGCCAGTACTTGCCAGATAGTCCTGCAGCTCCTTTAATGTTGCTGTAGGCCTCTTGGTAGCCTCCCAGACCAGTTTTCTTCTCGTCTTTTCATCAATTTTGGAGGGAGCTCCAGTTCTTGGTAATGTCACTGTTGTGCCATATTTTCTCCACTTGATGATGACTGTCTTCACTGTGTTCCAGGGTATATCTAATGCCTTGGAAATTCTTTTCTACCCTTCTTCTGACTAATACCTTTTAACAATGAGATGCCTTGGATGCTTTGGAAGCTCTCTGTGGACCACGGCTTTTGCTGTGGGATGCGACTAAGAAAATTTCAGGAAAGACCAACTAGAGCAGCTGAACTTTATTTGGGGTTAATCAGAGGCACTTTAAATGATGGCAGGTTTGCAATGTGATTGCTAAATTCTGAACACAGCTACATCCCCAGTTATAAGAGGATGTGCAGACTTATGCAACCACATTATTTTTATTTTTTATTTTTCTTTCCGCCACCTAAAAGATTTCAGTTTGTTTTTCAATTGAGTTGTACAGTTTATAGGTCACATTAAAGGTGGAAAAAGTTCTGAAATTATTTATCTTTGTCTCATTTTTTTACAGCACAGAAACCTTACATTTTAACAGGGGTGTGTAGACTTTTTATATCCACTGTATCTGAATTACTGCTCATTAACGTACATTAATTTATTAACTATTAATTATTAATAATAAAAAAAAAATATTTCACACTGCACAATTTTTTTTTAGATTTTACACTACACTTATTTATCTCTATTACTGCTCAGTGCCTGACAGGGATAGGACCCTCAAAGCAATTATATATTTAAATCCGTTTATTATCATCTGAGACCTCTATGGCGGGAGGACTGTGGCAAATTAATTAACAAATAATCTCTGTATCTGTATTACTGCTCGTTGTCTGACATGGATAGGACCCTAAAAGCAGTTAAATATTGATATCAGTTTCTTAGGCTCTGACACCTGCTACATTGAATATTTTATACTGCATTTATTTATGAATATACTAGCAACTTGCCCTTCAAAAATGTAAAATGTAATTGTAAGCCAGGCAATGCTGTTTGCCACACAATGTAAGGCTTTTGGTTCTCTGAGTACCTTCGGCGCTCATTGCGAGCCTTGAGCTGAGCGCCTTTGGCGCTTATTGCGTGGCTCGCAATGAGCCCCTTCAGCGCTCTTTGTGAGCCTCTCCCCTGGTGTAGTTTTGGTCTTGTGAGCTCCTCCAGTGCTCATTGCAAGCCCCGCGCTGAGTGCCTTCGGCGCTCATTACAAGGCTCTCCCCTGGTGTACTTTTGGTTGTGTGAGCACCCTGTCCGTTCATTGTGAGCCCAGCTCTGATTGGAAGAAATAAAAGGCCACAACTACAAGACCATCAGAAAGTGGAAAAGAACTTTTTCCATTAAGACTTCAGGTAAGTAAAAAATCATCTTACTAATGTGATGACTGCCATTGTTTGATATATAAGAAAGCATTACAATTGAAACTAAAGTGTCTGTATTTACAATTACAGATTACAATGGCAGACAACGCAGACAAAAAAGAACGGAAAAGAAGAATGACAAGGGAACGGAAGCAAAGATGGAGAGAGGCACAGTACTACTTCACAAATATTAAGAGAAGAAGACAGACAGAGATTTGCCAATAAAAGAAAAAATACTCAAAAAGGACAAATTGAGTGTGACGGAGCTACAAAGAAAAGAAAAAGTAAAATAAAATACAGCCTTATTAAATTGCCATTCGGCAAATTTAAAAGGGCTCTATATAAGCGCACAGCATATTTTTTTAACAGAGGTTTTTAGTTAGTGATCTTGTATTCGAAAGCAAGGTCTTCACTTACTAAAAACATCTGTAAAAAAAATATGCTGTGTGCTTAAATAGAGCCCTTTTAAATTTGCCGAATTGCAATTTAATAAGACTGATAATGTCTGCCTAATGACCAAATATTGCCTAATGACACCTATGTTGATACACATGACACCAGTATTGATATACAAAGTTGTAGTGATATCTATGTTCAGGAAGCTCAGGATAGTCCCTTATTTACAGCACTACCAGTAGAGAGTCATTATTGTGGATTACTCAATGTGGTTTGTCAGTTTTGAGGGGCCTATCATTGTCTTAAGGAAAGACCAACTGATGGAGAGTTTATTGGTTGCTGTCAGAAAGGAAAGGTAAGACTTCCAGAAAGACACACATTTCCAGAATATTTACAAAGTATAATGAGTGATCCAACATTTCCAAATTATAGCAATTTAAAAAAAAACATTAGATCCTATAACAGTGCAATTTAATTTGCTTCAATGGGAGATACATGCAGAAAATGTCCCAGGACATGGTCCTTACTGTTTTAGAGTACAAGGACAAATTTACCACCGCACTTCACATTTACACCCACACGCAGGAGAGCAAAGGGCATTTGCACAGTTATATGTCTTAGATACAATTGAAGCTGTTAAACAAAGGATGGCGCTTTCTGAAAATAAACTGTGTTTACGCATAGTCTTTGAACAGCTGGATAAAATTATTGCCAACAACCCATACAGTCAAGCATACAAACAATTAGCACAGGTTGAAAAAACAGGAACATGCTCAAATACATCAATTGCCAATGCCAAGAGTAAATATGGTGTTAAAAAGACATTGCAACACTGTTCAAAAACGGTATAATTTACTAACAGTAAATGAGGTTGCCATGGTCTTTAAAAGTGATGATGGGAACCACCATTTCAGTGTGATATTATAATGTATCCATGCAATGAAGAGCAACCTTTTATAAACATAAATATATTAAGTTTTAATTTGGATCCAATGACATATCCCATTTTCTTTCCTGGTGATCAAGGATGGGAATCAAAATTACAATTGCAAAGTTATGCCAAGAGTAAAGTTTGTGTTAGAAGCAATATTTCCATGCTGGAATATAAAGTGGCACAAATTGCTATTTGGGATCATTTTAATCCTATTTTATGTGGGTGCAAATTCACACAACAATGGCTAATCAAAATTTTATCAAATTTCAACAAAACAAGCTTCACATAGAACAATATTGTGGATTGATGGATTGTGTCACTGAATTGGCTACCAACAGAGATATTCTAGCTGGAAGAGCAATGATTTTGCCATCCTCTTTCCAAGGATCCCCTCGCGATATACGAGAAAGATACAATGATGCCATGGCTATTGTGACTAAATATGGAAAACCAGATTTATTCATTACATTCACATGTAATACACAATGGCCAGGGATCAAGAAAAATGTGAAACTTGGACAAAATACTTCTGATTAACCAGATTTAGTAGTAAGAGCATTCAAAATAAAACTAAATACATTAATATATGATATACAGTAACTAAAGCACACTTATTTGGGAAATGTGGGGCTTTTGTTTATACCATTGAATTAAAAAAAAGGCCTGCCACATGCACATATACTTTTAATCCTGCAAGAAAAAGATAAATTGAATACTGCAGACAGAGTGGATTCAGTAATTACTGCTGAAATGCCACATCCAGAAAAATATTCAAAACTTTATGACATTGTAACAGACCAAATGATTCATGATTCATGTGGAGATATAAATCCAAATTCACATGTATGAAAAATAAAAAATGCACAAAAGAGTTTCCAAAACAATTTCAAATGCAAATTGTTGCTAATTGTGATGGATACCCTTTGTATAAAAGAAATGTTGATAAAAGATATGTAGTTCCATACGCATAAATGTGGAAGCTTGCACTTCTATCAAATCCATCAAATATGTGTATACATTTATATACAAAGGATATGATGCAGCAACTGTTATTGTGCAAGGTGCACAAAATGACAATCCAATTTTACATGATGAATGTTCATGTTATTTAGATGCTCGTTATGTCAGTGCTCCAGAAGCAATGTGGCTTCTTCTGAAATTTGAGATGCATGATCAGTCACATGCTGTGTATCGATTAGCTGTACATTTGCCACAAAGTCATTTTGTTTACTTTACTGCAGGGAATTAAAGAAATGCTCTAACCCAAAATGAACATAGAGCAACAACACTTACTGCTTGGTTTCAATTAAATTGCGAGGACACTGAGGCCAGACAATTTTTACACATTGAGATTCCATATCACTATGTATTCGTAAATGGCCAATGGCGAAAAAGAAAAAAAGATACAAAGAAAATTACCCCAAGATTTTATACCGTTAGTCCAAGAGATATTTTAGTTTAAGATTACTTCTTTTACATGTTCCCGGTGCACAAAGGTATGAACATTTACACTCAGTCAATGACATATGTTATGATACTTTCCAATTAGCTGCAAGACATCAAAACTTCCTAGTAGATGATACGGAATGGGAGAGGTGTCTGGAAGAAGCAGCACTATGTCAAATGCCAAAGCAAATCCGAGAACAATTTGCATTCATTTGCATCTTTTGCAATGCACCTGATGCATTAGCTTTGTGGGAAACATTTAAATTAAATGTGTGTGAAGACGTCTTGAAACCTTACAATGAGACCATTGCGTTATTAAAAGCATTAATGGAAATTCAAGAAATCTTTCTTTGTCATGGGTTAAATTGTGCAAGTTTTAATCAGTCTGATCCAGGACTTATAGATGAAATAAACTTTGAAGACTATAACACTGAGCTTGAAAACCAAAAAACACAAGAAAAAATTGCAACTTTAAATACATTGCAATTGCAAGCATTTAACGCCATCACAAATGCAATATTACAGTTTATGTTGAAAAAAAACAAAGTCAGGGGGATTTATTAGATGATGGATGAATTTTTACTAGAAACATTGTCTAGTATGAGGTGCTGCAACTTACATTACAAAAAAGAAAAGTGCTTTTAGCTCAACGACAAATTCACACAAAAAAAAATCCAACAAACATAGAGAACAGTGGTTTTATTTTGAGGATGAACTTTGATGTCACTCTGACTCTTTTTAGGGGACCACTATTTCACAAATATGTGCCATTTTCAATAAAAACAAGAATACAAAAAACTAAACAGCAAAGACAAAGTAACATATTGGAATGTCTTGGAAGTGAGCTTTTGCCACGATTGGCCCCACAACATAGTTACATTCCATTCCAGTTTAAATGTTAGTACATTAAGTTACTGTTTGTAATGTTAAAATTGTGTTTTAAAAGGTATGGAAAGTTGTTTCATTGTATGTAATTAAGAGTTCATGTTAGTAGGAGGATGATCATTTGTTGATAAATTGAAATGTATAATTAAATAGAGGGTAGTGATCTGATCACCAGTTACTGGGGTCAGGAAAGAATTCTTTTTTTTTTTTTTACACAATTGGCTAAGTTGCAATGGGTGTTTTTACTGTTTGCCTTCCTCTGGATTCAATACCTATGTGTTTTACCAGTAGTTGAACTACAAGTTGCATGTTCCAAAGCTTTATGTCATGGTTTACAATACTCATTCATAAAAAATTGATCCATTGTTATATTACTCCTGCATAGCTCAGAATTGAAAATTTTACTATTGTTAAAACAAATTGGTTCACCAGTACTTGAACTATAAGTTGCATGTTCAAAAGCATTATGTCATGGTTTACAATACGGATTCATACAAACTTCATCCATTGTTATATTATTCCTGCATAGATGACAATAAAAAACGTTAATATTGTTAATAAAATATGCTTTACCAGTTGTTGAACTACAAGTTGCATGTTAAAAAAATAAACACATGTTTTATAATTGTTGTACTTTTTTGTAGATAACAAAAAGCTTAAGAGTGTCAGAGTCACATTGTTTGGCAAACAGCATTCCCAGCCTTACAATTTTCATGCCGTCATTTTTGACGCGCAAGTAGCTAGTATACTGTATATATATATATATATATATATATATATATATATATATTGTGATCGTTTGCTCCTTGGAAGTGATGACAAGCAAGTGGAGTGTGAGTTCTTGTCAGAAGTGAAGGAGTTAACACTTCTGAAAGAACTCCTAATTAGAGCAACTCCCCTTTAAAAGACTGGAAAGCAGGCATGGAAAGGGAGGAGGAGGGGCTGACTAGGCCCTAGGCAGCTGTGCTGCTGAGAGGAACAAGCACAGAGTGGAAGGTGATCTGGTGTGGATATACAGTGAAGTTGTGAACTACCCTGTAAAGGATCGCCAAGTGACTGGGAGAACGGGGACTACAGCAAGTGTATGAGCTGGAAGATTGACTTCAGACTCAGGAGGAGAAGTCACTAGGAAGCCAAGTAAGTGAAGGGAATAAGTGAGGATTCCCAGGCAGAGTTTTGCCTTAAAGGCCTAGGCACGGTTGTTGCTGAAATATTATGCCCCAGGGAAGAAGTGAAGTTAAAGAGAAGTGAATACAAGTGAGTTTGTGGATGCAAGGGTCCCTGGGGTGAAGCATACGGAAGAGACGGGCGGGCCCTATGCTTCACCTGCAACCGTGTCCCAGAGAGGAGCGCTGTGTCCCAGAGAGGAACGCTGTGTCCGAGAGAGGAGCGCTGTGTCCGAGAGAGGAGCGCTGTGTCCGAGAGAGGAGCGCTGTGTCCGAGAGAGGAGCGCTGTGTCCGAGAGGGGAGCGCTGTGTCCGAGAGGGGAGCGCTGTGTCCGAGAGAGGAGCGCTGTGTCCGAGAGAGGAGCGCTGTGTCCGAGAGAGGAGCGCTGTGTCCGAGAGTGGAGCGCTGTGTCCGAGAGTGGAGCGCTGTGTCCGAGAGTGGAGCGCTGTGTCCGAGAGTGGAGCGCTGTGTCCGAGAGAGGAGCGCTGTGTCCGAGAGAGGAGCGCTGTGTCCGAGAGAGGAGCGCTGTGTCCGAGAGAGGAGCGTTGTGTCCGAGAGAGGAGCGGTGTGTCCGAGAGAGGAGCGCTGTGTCCGAGAGAGGAGCGCTGTGTCCCAGAGAGGAGCACTGTGTCCCCGAGAGGAGAGCTGTGTCCCACAGAGTGAGGAGCTAGAGAGGAGAGCTGTGTCCCATAGAGCGGAGCTGTGACCCAGAGTGGAGCGGGGTCCCAGAGGTTGCTGAAGAGGGCGACCTAATCTCGCTGGGACCCTCACCTGTAAAGAGACTGTTTATTTCCTGGCCACAAGGTGGCACTACCCCAGTAAAAAGACTGTTTACTTCCTGACCACAAGGTGGCAGACTACCCAAGTTAAAAGGACTGTATATACCTGGCCACAAGGTGGCATTCTCCCACCTCACGGAGACCTAATTGTTTTGTTTTCCGTTAATTGAAGCAGAGCTACTGCTACAGCCGTTATTTTCTTTTCTGTAAATAAACCAATTTGCTGCACTTCCAAGCCGTATCAGCCCTCATTTCAAGAAACCACCGCTATACGCGGCCATCCAGATCACACTGGTGTCATTTGTGGGATTGAAAAATGTCTGTGTTGAAGAAGACAGCCCACCGTACAGCATAAAAATGGAGGAGGCCTTTAAAGCTTTTATAGAAGCCCAGCGGGTGATGAACAAACAGCAAGCCGAGTTGAACAGAGTGCTGGCTGCTAAGCTTGGTCAGAGCCAGTCAGAAAAGAGAGAAAGGATTGCAGAGCATAGCATCCAAGCCGCAAAAGAGGAAGATAAAGGTTTTGGAGAGGTTACTGCAAGATTTAGAGAGGCCACAGAGAAATGGCAGAGACAAATGGAAGTCGACAGGGTCCAAATGAGAGCGTCTTTAGAAGCGCAGAAAGCGCAGCTGCAGCGATTGAGTTCTACAGAGAACATTGTGGGTTCGAAATCAAGCAGGGTTATGAACCCTAATTTCTTTCTTAAGAAAATGACAGCTCAAGATGATGTAGTAACCTACCTCCTGAGTTTTGAGAAGATTGCTACCAGGGAAGGTTGGCCTAAACAGCATTGGGCCACAGTCCTGGGTCCCTATCTGTGTGGAGAAGCACAGGAAGCGTATGGGGTTTTGCCTGAAGAAATGGCAACCAATTATTGCACCCTGAAAGAGGAGATCCTTGACCGTATAGGAGTAAAGAAAGTACCGAGAGCGCACCCCTGGAATTTTTTCGCCAGACAAGCGTATCGCTACCCAAGAGACAGACTTGTCGGGCCAAGTATAAGATACAGTTTCCCTGTTAAGGGAAGGCCAACCAAACCTGACCTAGTAGTAAACAAGGAGAAAGAGAGAGTGGAAAAAGCCACCAGTTGCAGTGCCATGAGTGAGACGGCAGGAGCCGCGAGTGGGACGGCAGGAGCCGCGAGTGGGACGGCAGGAGCCGCGAGTGGGACGGCAGGAGCCGCGAGTGAGACGGCAGGAGCCGCGAGTGAGACGGCAGGTGCCGCGAGTGAGACGGCAGGAGCCGCGAGTGAGGCCGCAGAAGGCACCCCAGAGACCGCAGAGGGCGCCGCAGAAGGCTTCCCAGAGCCCGCAGAGTCGGAGAGAGGGCCCGCAGAGTCGGAGAGAGGGCCCGCAGAGTCGGAGAGGGAGCCCGCAGAGACGGAGAGGGAGCCCGCAGAGACGGAGAGGGAGCCCGCAGAGACGGAGAGGGAGCCCGCAGAGACGGAGAGGGAGCCCGCAGAGACGGAGAGGGAGCCCGCAGAGACGGCCGATCCAGCCAAAGAGGTCGCTGAGAGCCCCAAAGAGGTCGCTGAGAGCCCCAAAGAGGTCGCTGAGAGCCCCAAAGAGAACAAAAGAGCCTGCTGGTGCAGATAGAATGGCCTTAGAGGAGGAGAAACAGCGTTTTTTAAGGCTCCAAAGACAAGCCCACGTTAAAATGAGGCCCGAGTATATCCCTGAATGGCGGAGGAAGCCTACGTTCGAGGACTACCAAGTGTCCTACAGGAATGAGAAATTGATGCCTATTTGGGAGCAGAGGAAATGTTCCCCAAAGCCTAAGCTGAACGAATCAGTGGTGTGGGAGCGGCCGCACAGTGATAAAGAGGAGAACATCTCTCAATTTCGACAGAAGCCCCGGCGAATACAACTGTTGACGTTAGACAGTGGGGAAAGTGACAAAGAGGCGTCTAATGGAGACCAGCTAGAAAGTGTTGCTAGGCCAGTGTCCGATGTAAAAACCTTAGAAAAGACTGTTCCTGTATCAAAACTGGAGCACACGCCACTAAATGAAGCTGGACAAGCTGCACAGGGAGAAGGATTTGATGATGACTCTGATGAACCAGCCGTAGTAACGCTGGTTGAGTTTGTGGCGGCTAAGCAAGAAAAGGTAGATGCTCAGCGATCTATGGAAGCCTCTGTTACGGATTCATCAAAAGAGCAAGGAACAGTACCTGAGAATTGCACTGAAGAACTAATTCAGGCGGTCACTGTGACTGTGATAGAGGGGCAGAGAGCTGTTACCAGTCTTGAAGTAACAGAGGCAATAGAAATCTTGTGTGCTGAAGAGACCACTGAAATGTTGGCGGTTCCCCAATTAGAAGAGTCACCTGCAACAACAGAGGAAGCTACACCTGTGCCAGTGGAAAGCGACCGTGCAAAGAGGGTGGAAGAACAACAGAAGCCTGTTGATTACATCCTTCAAGCAGTTGTAGAAAGTACAAAGCTGTCTGTAGAAACAGTTATAGAAAATCCTGACGATGCACAGGTGAGAGACACTGAAGACATGGTTGAGCTGAGCATTTGCACGCATGGTTCCAAGAGTTTCGTTGAGGAATGTTTAAAAAGCACAGCTCCACAGCTATTGGAGAGTACTCTTGAAAAAGCAGAAACTGTACAACATGTAGTAGGTGTTATTGAAATGAATTCTGAGGACTTTGAAATTATTGGCACAACCGAAAAGGTGCCATCACTTGACAAAAAAACTCCCTGAAATCATCCCTGCTGATGGTAAAGAAGAATTTACATATTTGATGGAGGAGGCAGCAGAGGAAGGTGCTACCCAAAGGACTCCATTGACAAAGGAAGTGACTGCAGTAAGCCTTCATGATTTCTTCAAGCGTCGGCCAAGGCCATCTTGCGAAGGGAATGACATACAGCTTATTAAATCAACAAAGTATCAGCCATACAGTTTTGAACGTAAGATGGACATTCGTGATAAAAAAGAAATCAAAACAAGAGACTCTGCTCCAGCAGAAAAATCCTAAGGGAATGCAAATAATTCCACCCAAGCATCACAGGCTTGTACGGGCGAGGTATTAGAAGGAACTAAAGTTGGAGGAAGTGAGCCTGCCAAGAGTTCTGATGAGCCACCCAGGGCTTGGCACACAGTGGATTCGGAGGACCAGGTGGATAAGCCAGAGTCCATTCCGAGGCCTGTAAGTGAAGATGTAGATCCTACTTGTGAAATCCAGCAGGAAATCCCTGTGCCCCTACTGGATTCTCAGACTGTTGAGGAGACCTCTAAATATCCGGTACCAAAACAACATAAAGCAAAGCCCTGTTGGTGCCCCGATGATGGCTCATTTGTTAAGTTGGATGAACATAAGCAAAATAAAGAACTAGAAGTTTGGAAAGAGCGTTTTCTGAAGCACTCCCTGCATAAAGCCAAGCCTGTGATTGAGAGGAAAGTTAACCTAAATATCGTATGTAAAGGGACGACGGCAGATGGACAGGAGGAGCTAAGGGCAGATGTGGTATCTGTCATGGGGTCTGCTGAAACAACTGATGAGAGAATTCAGAGAAAACCAGTTGAAAAGCTCCCAATTCTTAAAGCAAGGCTGTTCGAGGACAGCGCTACAAAGTTGAGAGATTCACTGCCTCCTGATAAAGGCAACACACATGAAGGAGGCCAACAGACCAGTAAGGAAATGAGAAGATGGATTTACTGGCGGCCACGATCGCAGCCTGCTACCGCAATGCGGACGGCACAGAGCGAGGAGTTCTTGAGTGGTGAGCGACCCTACCGGATGTCCGGCCTCTCGGCATGTCGCCCAACACCGTATTGTTGAGCGGAGGGGGGGGGGTGTGATCGTTTGCTCCTTGGAAGTGATGACAAGCAAGTGGAGTGTTAACACTTCTGAAAGAACTCCTAATTAGAGCAACTCCCCTTTAAAAGACTGGAAAGCAGGCATGGAAAGGGAGGAGGAGGGGCTGACTAGGCCCTAGGCAGCTGTGCTGCTGAGAGGAACAAGCACAGAGTGGAAGGGGATCTGGTGTGGATATACAGTGAAGTTGTGAACTACCCTGTAAAGGATCGCCAAGTGACTGTTACTGGGAGAACGGGGACTACAGCAAGTGTATGAGCTGGAAGATTGACTTCAGACTCAGGAGGAGAAGTCACTAGGAAGCCAAGTAAGTGAAGGGAATAACTGAGGATTCCCAGGCAGAGTTTTGCCTTAAAGGCCTAGGCACGGTTGTTGCTGAAATATTATGCCCCAGGGAAGAAGTGAAGTTAAAGAGAAGTGAATACAAGTGAGTTTGTGTATGCAAGGGTCCCTGGGGTGAAGCATACGGGAGAGACGGGCGGGCCCTATGCTTCACCCGCAACCGTGTCCCAGAGAGGAGCGCTGTGTCCCAGAGAGGAGCGCTGTGTCCGAGAGAGGAGCGCTGTGTCCGAGAGAGGAGCGCTGTGTCCGAGAGAGGAGCGCTGTGTCCGAGAGAGGAGCGCTGTGTCCGAGAGAGGAGCGCTGTGTCCCCAAGAGGAGAGCTGTGTCCCACAGAGCGGAGCTGTGACCCAGAGTGGAGCGGGGTCCCAGAGGTTGCTGAAGAGGGCGACCTAATCTCGCTGGGACCCCACCTGTAAAGAGACTGTTTATTTCCTGGCCACAAGGTGGCACTACCCCAGTAAAGAGACTGTTTACTTCCTGACCACAAGGTGGCAGACTACCCAAGTTAAAAGGACTGTATATACCTGGCCACAAGGTGGCATTCTCCCACCTCACGGAGACCTAATTGTTTTGTTTTCCGTTAATTGAAGCAGAGCTACTGCTACAGCCGTTATTTTCTTTTCTGTAAATAAACCAATTTGCTGCACTTCCAAGCCGTATCAGCCCTCATTTCAAGAAACCACCGCTATACGCGGCCATCCTGATCACAATATATATATATATATATATATATATATATATATAGGTATATAGTAAATAAATAGTACATCTGTATTCACATTTGAATGTCTAAAGCAAGGTAAAAAACCTGCTTCCAGCTCAGAATTCAGAGAAAAACACTGCATTCTGGGCAGCTGAGCTGGGACATGCAAACGTGCCCACCAATGCCTCGCTCTTCAATCCATAGCCATTTTCAAACATGGCTTCCTTTAAGCTTATGCCTGCTGTATTACACAGCTTTAATGCAAAGCCAAGGCTGGATTTTACACAAGCTGAGAATCCTATCCATGTACAGCTGTTTCAAGCTTACTGGCTAACAGCCTAATTAAATTGCGATTCTGCAAATTTAAAAGGGCTCTATTTAAGCACACAACATATTTTGTTTTAGAGAAGTTTTTAGTTAGTGAAGACCTTGCAAGGTATTCACTAACTAAAAACTTCTGTAAAAATAAATATGCTATATGCTTAAATAGAGCCCTTTTAAATTTGATGAATCACAATTTAATAAGGCTGTATATGTTTTGCTGTGTGTGTGTGTGTGTGTGTGTAGATATATATTTATATATACCGTATATACTCGAGTATAAGCCAAGTTTTTCAGCCCTTTTTTTAAGGCTAAAAAGGGCCCCCTCGGCTTATACTCAAGTCACTCTCCCCCCTTTGTCTCTCTAACCCCCCCATGGCTCTCTAACCCCCCCGTATCTCTCTAACCCCCGTGTCTCTCTAACCCCCCCGTGTCTCTTTCCCTCCCCCCTCCTCATCCTCAACCCCCCCCCTCATTCTAAACCCCCCTCCTCATTCTAAAACCCCCTCCTCATTCTAAACCCCCCCCTAAATACCTCCTCCTCTCCCTTTACCCTCGCTTACCTGCTTCTGCTCCGGCCTCCGCTTCTTCTTGACCCGGTGCGCATGTGACGTCACATGCGAGCCACGTCATTAGCAAATACCGGGTGCCGGCACCTGGTATATGCTAATGACGTGAAGTCACATGCGGGCCACGTCATTAGCATATACCGGGTGCCGGCATATGCTAATGACGTGGCGCGCATGTGACTTCACATGCGCGCCAGGTCAAGAAGGAGCGGAGGCCGGAGCAGAGGCAGGTAAGTGAGGGGAGAGGGGGAGGTATTTAGGGGGTTTAGAATGAGGAGGAGGGTTTAGAATGAGGAGGGGGGTTGGGAAGGGGGTTTGAGGAGGGGGGTTGTGAAGGGGGTTTGAGGAGGGGGGTTGTGAAGGGGGTTTGAGGAGGGGGGTTGAGGAGGGAGGTTGAGGAGGGGGGTTGAGGTTGAGGAGGGAGGTTGAGGAGTGGGTTGAGGAGGGGGGATTGAGGATTAGGTGGTTGAGGAGGGAGGTTGAGGATGAGGAGGGAGGATGAGGAGGGAGGTTGAGGATGAGGAGTGGGGTTGAGGAGTGAGGTTGAGAATGAGGAGGGCGGTTGAGGGGGGAAGAGACACAGGGAAGGGAGAGGGGGAAGAGACACAGGGAAGGGAGAGGGGAGAAGAGACACAGGAGAGAGAGGGGGGACACAGAGGGCACACGAGGGACACAGGAGGCAGCACATTTCCCACCCTCGGCTTATACTCTGGGTCACTCATTTTACCCAGTATTTTGTAGTAAAATAGGTGCCTCGGCTTATACTCGGGTTGGCTTATACTCGTGTATATACGGTATATATATATATATAAATAAATAAATAAATATATATATATATATATATATATATATATATATATATTTATTCATTTATTTATTTTCTATTTATATTAACACACTTTAAGTGTACATGTATTGTTTATGTAGGTGTGGGTTCTCGCAGGTGAGTCTCTGTATAAACATGTAATTAATGATCATGCTTTAAACAATATCAGCAGCTAGTCCCTCACCCACTAATTGTCCTGGCCATATATCATACTGCAAATAACACATGTAAATAGATACACATATATTTTAGCTGCTTCCAATTTGTCCATTCTGCTCCACTTCTCATTAGTATGATAACAAGCACTTAGCAATGAAAGAGCAGTTTGTCTTGCCAATATCTAAATTGCATTGTAAGGAAAAAACAAACCTCTAACTAAATAGACTATTTTAGTTAGCTTTTATGTGCTGTACTTTCATTATACATCAGAGACTTGATTAGCAATATCCTATATTGTGCTTTTCTTAGTGTAATTATAAAGCCAACAGTACAGCCATAGTATGGGGCAAAAATACTGGGGGGAAAAAACATATTTAAAAAACCCATGGAACAAAAAACACTTTAGAGAAAATCTCAAATTAAAACTCTGGTTGTGTTATTGGAGCTTCCTTCTTTGACAGTTAGGTTGTTTTCAGAGAATTGGACCTAAAGTTCCTGACATGTCATCAAGGTATTTAAAGAAATTCAAATACGTTGAGTTTTGTTTCCAAGAAAGACAATGCAAACTAACAATTTGAAGCAGTACTTTCAATAGAGCAAGCATAATAATCATAACCTATTTAAATGTACTTTAATGTTTTAAGTTGTTTTATTAACACCTTGCTCTTTGAGAAAAAAATATATATCTGAAGAAATAGCCACTGTATTTACAGCATTTATGTTCCCTTTTTTCAAAATATCCAGACTCTGCTTTTTCTGTCTGCCTCCTCCTTAATTTGTCGGTCTTACATTTCTCCTTGTTCTGTCTGTCTTTACCCTCTACATGTTATCTTTACCCTTTACATGCTGCTTTCATATCATTACCCAAGTAAATGATGACTGGATTAATGGAAAACCTTGGTTGAATGCAGATGATGCCGTTATAGTTCACAATTTTTCAACACTTTCTCTACTCAACTGTTTTCAAATAGGGTTATCCATAAAACCTGGTATGTCAGGGTTTTACCAAGGACTGGTTTGGGGACCACGGCACTAAGCAAATCTTCTATAACACATCCAATTAAAGAGAATAAATATAATATTTATTTTGATAAAGAGAGGGCCACATATATTCTTAGAGTAAGTTTTTTAATTTCCATCTTCCATTTGCAAGATTTTCTGATAAAGTATTATAGTATATACACATTTTCTAATACTTCTGGGTGGTAGCATTACCAAGACAATGTGATTCTCAATGTTTCAAATCCTGAAGCTAAACATTATTTATTTTGTAATGTTTGCTGATACTGTTTTGGATGGATAAAAATAATCCCATTATGTAATATCTGTTCCTGTCCAAATCATCCGTCTGTTGGCCATGTGTGCACACAGAGACAAGAATTTACACAGACCCAAAAGTTCTAGTATAAAACTTCTTGTATTCTTCCCAACGAACGAACCCCCCCAAATACAACATAGGAACTTATATAATACAAGTTGATCAGATATAACAATCATACGACTCATTGTTAGACAGTGAGTGAGTTATTGATTGGTTGACAAGGTAGGAAGGGTCCTTCCATATTTTGTCTCGGATGTTGATGTCATTATGGTCAGTTTATGTGAAGCTCCTGATTGGCTCTGGAAGGTGGCGGGGCTCATATCCTTATTTGGTCACGGATATGAATGTCATCTGGGATCTCCCGGATATGATTCAGTAGCCATCTTAGGACTCCCAGGATACAGCTCAGTAGCCATCTTAGGACTCCCAGGATACATCTCAGTAGCCATCTTAGGACTCTCAGAATACAGTTCAGTAGCCATCTTAGGACTCCCAGGATACAGCTCAGTAGCCATCTTAGGACTCTCAGAATACAGTTCAGTAGCCATCTTAGGACTCTCGGGAAATAAAGAATAAAAGCAATTAGTGCCTTATCTTATGATATATTGTAAGGAAAGAAATGCAGCATGGACATAATATACATTTTCATGAATTTCGTCCACAACAATACCATTGGGTCTCTTCTGCCTAACAAACCACTAACTATTAGTTATATAGTAATTTATACTAGGTTGTACACTGTCCATATGGAGGTGCAAGTCAGATGGAGGTGCAAGTCAGGGAAAAGTGCAAATATGTGCATCATTTGATAGTGTGCACATTATATCACTGTATATAATCTACTAATCATCTTCCATCAAAATATATATCTATAAATCTATATAACTATATCTTAATTACTTTATTCAGGAGTACATTATAATCAGGCTTTGAATCATTAGATGTCAAATGGAAGCAAACATACTTGTCAGAAAAAAGATACAAGTGTTCATTATATCTTGCTAATTTATCCTGCTCAACTCAAATTATTTAATTTGTTCTTGTGGTTTGGAGCA
The DNA here is from genome assembly GCA_027410445.1 of Discoglossus pictus. Classification (NCBI taxonomy): domain Eukaryota; kingdom Metazoa; phylum Chordata; class Amphibia; order Anura; family Alytidae; genus Discoglossus; species Discoglossus pictus. The sequence goes on from CM050166.1 coordinate 70,506,547, forward strand.
TAATTATGGTTAGTAGATAGGAGCTATGCAGTGGTATAGTGAATGCTATTTATGGTCCCCTGCAACATATCAACATGGTGGAACCACTAAAACTAGGACACCATTGATAAAGGTGATGAGGGAAAAGGGAAATAAGAAAGCCTATAATTTATTATGTTTGTATGTATATGTCATATATATAGTTGTCATAATTGCGAGTTTGTGTGTAACGCTCGCAAATTACGGATTTGCGCATGCTCAAACTCGCATTTACGACAACCATATCCGAGTTGCGCATTCACATAGCATTGCAATGCGAGACTTGAATGCACCTTTCGTGGGAAAGGTTGCGCATGCACAATGCGCGCCGTGAGCCGTGCATGCGCATTGCGTGCCAGCTGTCGCACATCCACAATGCACGGCGGGAGAGGGAAAGGGGGAAAGGAGACACAGGGGAGAGAGAAGGAGAGAGGGAGAAAAGGAGAGGGAGAGGGGGAAAGGAGGCACAGGAGAGGGAGAGGGGTAAAGGAGACACAGGGGAGGGAGGGGGAAGGAGACACAGGGGAGGGAGGGGGAAGGAGACACAGGAGAGGGAGGGGGAAGGAGACACAAAGAACACAAAAACATTGATATGAGAGGAAGCCCTCAGTTTGAACGTAAACAGCGATGCAGAGAGAGTGGAGGCAGCATCTGACATCATCAGGTAAATGCATATAGAGGGAATCAACACAGCATATTATAGAAAACATATATACACATATAGACATGTGTGTATATATGTTTGGTCTGTGCCTGCATGAGTGCTGCCTGCATTGGGGAGCTACAGTTCATTGAGTGGACCATGATTGCCAACATGTACTGTGACATACTGAAGCAGAGCACGATCCTCTCCCTTCGGAGACTGGGCCGCAGCCCAGTATTCCAACATGATAACGACCCCAAACACACCTCCCAGACGACCACTGCCTAAAGATGCTGAAGGTAAAGGTGATGGACTGGCCAAGCATGTCTCCAGACCTAAACCCTCTTGAGCATCTATGGGGAAATGGAAGGTGGAGTGCAAGGTCCCTAAAATCCACCAGCTCCGTGATGTCATCATGGGGGAGTGGAAGAGGACTCCAGTGACAACCTGTGAAGCTCTGGTGAACTCCATGCCCATGAGGGTTAAGGCAGTGCTGGAAAATAATTGTGGCCACACAAAATATGTACACTTTGGGGCCAATTTGGACATTTCCACTTAGGGGTGTACTCACTTTTGTTGCCAACGGTTTAGACATTAATGGCTGTGTGTTGAGTTATTTTGAGGGGACAGCAAATGTACACTGTTATACCGGCTGTTCACTTACTACTCTACATTGTAGCAGAGTGTCATTTCTTCAGTGTTATTACATGAAAAGATATAATAAAATATTTACAAAAATGTGAGTGGTGTACTTACTTTTGTGATATACTGTATGTATCTATGTGGAAATAATTATTTGATTATAGCAAAATATAGATTCATCTAATTGATACAGAAATTATCTACATATGGAAGACTGTGTTTTTTTATGTTTTTTTATCAACGTTTTGTTTTAAGATGAATGAACGTTAAGATTAAAAATTCTGCAATAATTTAAGATTGTTTCTCATTTATACCTTTGAGTGGAGAAAACTTCTGAGAATAAGGGGTGTCTTTTTCTTTCAATTTATTTAGGTGTTTTTACGCTCTCTAAGCAGTAGACTTAGAAATAACAACAATAAAAATCATTAAATATTAAAAAGTACAAGATTTAAAACTAAGTATCTCCCACAAGGTATATTCTAAATTCTAGTGTATTGTCAAGTTTATGTCACCTTATATATCCACCAGTCCAGCTCATGAGCTGATTTCATTGGCTACGCGCTGATGACATCAAATGTAGGCGGTGGTCATAAAAATGTGTCTCAACCCTGTAGATCTTACTGTACACACCTTATCACCCATAAATCTATAACGATACTGTTGCGACCCAGGGGTGAGGGGACTGTGTTCACTCCAAAACCCTCCTGCTTACAAGACACCCCTTGGATAGTGATGATTTGGATATTGCAGTGGCCACCATGCAAATTTGGGAACACCTCCACCTGCCATGGAAATCAGAGAGCCAGGATTTACAGGACCAGCCCAGCCTATGCCATATGGATCATAGTGCCTTGCTTTAGGACCTGCAGAGTCTCAGCATACCAACATAATTAAAAGCCTTTCCATTTGGAGACCGGAATGAAATACACACAGTGTTTATGCCAGAGCACACTTTAATTGTAACAGTACAACATATTTATGGGTAACAAGAGGCAAGCAGGGTGGAGCCCGGCCTTCATGTCACTAGATTGACAAGGAGACTATTAACCCCCCACCTGCACCCCCATGTGAGAAGTCCACAATTGGCCATGTGAATGAATACCTTTGCTTCTCTCTATAGCCCTGTACGGATAATTAGTCCACCAAGGGGACCGAATCAAGAAGTCTGAAGGTTTTTGATGATATCTGAAGTCTTCTTTGCTAAGCCCAGGGAAGGGAAATGGCTTATTACAAATATGGGTTGCAAAATGCAAATTCTATGAATTCTGAGCTGGAAGCAGATTTTTAAACTTGTTTTAGACATTCAAATGTGAACACAGATGTACTATTTATTTACTGTACTACTGTACGTTGGAGGGTTTCTATCGCTCTTTTGCCCACCATATTATAAATGATTGCTGTGGTGAAATATGGGTTGCAAACACCGCTTAATATTATTATTGTTGTAATAAATAATAATAATAATATTAATCATCATAATGTATAAGGACCAAGGTATTCTGGCGGGGCTGGTTCTGCCAGGCAAAAGGACAGTAAATGGAGTCCTAAACAATATGGAAATAACTGGCAAATCTATCTATGTCAGTTGAAGTATGTTGCATTACTTACAACTGCCGCTAGCTTACTCCTGAAGTAGGAGCCCTGGCATTACAGGAGTAGGGCCTGTAAGGAGTACATCCACTATTTTGTAACAGTACAGTGATAACAGTAACCACACTTCCACCAAGAAACCAATACAAGTAGTTAAATGCCCACAAAATCCCAATGTCTAGGCAGTTGGGACAAACATTATAATGTCCCTGCCCGTTAAGGTTACATATCCACCTACTGTCATACAGCCTCATTCTATTCAGGGTCGTATCTCGATCGCAAGTAGCCGATTTCCTGTGATCGAGTTGCTGGCTCAAGTAGGTCTACTTTTACTCTGCTATTAAATTGGCCGGGCCCGAAAGTTAGGCGCCGGTCGTGAGAATCGGAAACCATGCTCTCGGCAGTAGCATTTGTGGGCTTGAACATGATCGCGGACGCAAGACCTTAACTCGTTCAAGCCCAAAAAATCGGAGCACTTTAAAAGCAAATATAAATTCAATACAGCACTGTAAATGATGGGGAACACAATGGTTGACTTTAGAATTAAAAGCACAACATTCACAAGCATGAACATCGTCAAAATCTAATACTTTATTTCATGTTTAATTTCAGTCCAAAGTCCAAGCCCGTAACTAGTTATTCAAGCCCGTAGGACTTTGGAAAGCAACCTTCATTTTTTTCAAAGTCCTACAGGCTTGGAGGTTCGATTGTGATCCCCATCATTTACAGTGCTGTATTGAATTATATTTGCATTTAAACTGCTCTGATTTGTAAGTAAGCCCTTTGCAAGACCTCCTTGGTCCCAGTAAAATGTCATTCATTTATTGACATTTGCGGGCTTGACGGAGTGATTCGGGAGGGAAAATCGGAGCAATTGAATAGCGATTTGAGATTTTAGCGTCCGCAGCTCTTGCAGCCGTAAAAGATAAAAGTCTTTGTGGGAAGTAACTTGCAATTTGACAAATCGCAATGGATCGCAGCTCGTAGCAAGTAACTCCATCGGAGCCCTCAAACGGAAGGCAATTGAATAGCAAAGTAGCTTGAGACCTCCATTTGCGAGCCCGGATCTCAAAATCTCATCAATAGAACGAGGCAGATAGTCTTGGTAAAGCCCCTGGTCCAGTGGTTACCAAGAAACTAGTCCATAACAGGGGTTGGCCCTAAAAGGCTGTTTTTAGATGGTGCTCAGGGGGGTCCATCCTAGCCCAAATGTCAGTAGCTTCCAGCAGATCGGCTTCTCTCCAAAGAGCACAATATGATCTGCATAAATGACTTTATAACTTTTTAGACTTTCATATTTTTTATACCTATAATTGTCATTACTGACAAGGAAGCAGATAAAGGGTCCCACCCCTTGTACACCTGATAATGGATGGGAAAAAACACATCTGCTGAAGTCTGAACACTGAAGTTCAAGTTAGTTCAATATTGATTTTAATGTTAATCACTTACTAAATAAACAAATTAATTCTACTGTATGAGCACTACCGTTGTATTTTCTAATATATTTTCTACTACAGTTAAACTGTTTTTTTAAATCAGTGTTCTTAACATCACTTGAAATTGCCAGTGACATAATACAAAATATTTTGGAGCCCCTTAAAGTATTTTGTTATTTTACATGTTTTAAAACAATTTAGATCATGGAAACTGCATGGAAACTACACGCTCTCTCCCTACCTACTCATTGTTACCCTTTTTCCAACTGATAATGATTGTAATAGGAAACCTCCAAATGTATGCCCATGGGTGTAGGAGCCAAAGAAAATCTGGGGGGATACTGCATATAATATCAAAATATCACACAATTGCTTATCTACACATAAACATACACATTGAAAAATCCCCCTCGTCCCCCCAGTTCCTATATCCATGTGTATGCCCCCTTCCCATGCCTCACAGGTTCACCAAAGGAACCAGTGCATACTGAATTACAAAATGACTTAGAACATGGAATCAATAAAAAAACTTAAAAATGGTAAAAAAATGTTTTAGAAAGTAAAAAAAATAAATCATTTACATGTTTAACTTTACTGCATGCTTCCATTTTGTTTAGCAAGCTTGCTTCCTTCATCTTCTCTCTCACGAGGGTTTGTGCTTGTAAACTTTTGAGAATTCCAAAATACCTTATTAATTTATTGGCAGTTGTATATACCAAATTCCCATTATGCAGATACAAACTTCCTGTTTCCTCCTGCTTACGGAAGTAGGTCACTAGAAATGCAGACTATATATTCCATAGCCAATAAATACATATAAATTCATGGCCACACATGCAACGTGCGCAAGAACGGTTTACGGGTTTGGATGTCGGCCACGTCTATTGCGGGCTTGGCGAATTTAATAGCTCTGTAACTCCGCCGAATTTCAAGCTTGCAGGCTTTGTAGGTTTGCCGGTGCCGATACGGGCTTGGAATTTAATATGGCCCTAATTATACCCTTCCTAACAAGCGGGTAAACACTGATGGATCTTAGTTTTATATCCACTATTCTCTTTAGAGACATTTTACTGCATATTTCCTTATATTAGTCCTGCCCAGACAAAAGTTAAAAAAAAAACATGAAATCAAACTTTTTTTTGAAAGAGAATGTATAAAATATTTAAAATCAAAGTCCTTGTACAAATTTCTCTCTACAAGTATTTTTCTAGGGTAGAATAAACTGTTTTTTTGTGATATATGTAGCAAAAGATTTGAAATAATATATTACTATACTTGCTATGCCGTTCGATGAAACACACTCATCAAAGTGGCTAAAATATCAGTAAGCCCCATAGCAATTGAAGTTATTTATTATTTAGGTACCTTTGATGGTTATGTCCTAAAAGTACTGAATAGGGGCCTCATTCTATTATCGGCCGCAGCCGTTGCGGGGCCGCAAGGACCGGCCGCAAGCTATTCGGCTATTCTATTCCCTTACGGCCGTAGGCTCCGGCAGGCTTGCGGCCGGTGCCTTGCTATCTCTTGCGGCCGCTCGCGCCGGAGGAAAGCCTTTGATCTAAAACGTCCGCAAGAGATTTGCAATTCAATTGCTCCGGGAAACCTCTCTGCAAGGCTAAAAGCGAGCCGCAGTTACTTGCAGGAAAAAGGTCTCGCTAGCACCAATTAAGCACATAAAATAGCTCAAATAAAGCCATCCTGCACTCTGAGAAGACTATAAAGGGATTTTAGGTGTTAGAAAAAATAGCACATAATTATCCTGTACTCAAATCCGTAAAATATTTAATTTTTAATATCCGTAAAATATCCATGTAAAAAGTCCAGAGTGCTTGGAGCACTTCAGACACACCCACGCCGCAGCCGGCAAATAAACAGTTAATTTGAACTCGGGTTTGGGCAGATGTGCAAGCTTGAGAGTGGGTTCCTTTTAATCCTCATGTTCCCCAATATGATCCCTAGCATTTACAGAGCTGTACAGTGCAGGCTTGAATTTATTTTTCAGTTTTTATATTTCACAGATTACGGCCGGTTCCAAGATATGCGGCCGGCCGTAAAAGGAGATCCTTGCGGGGCCGTATAATAGAATCGCGAGTTAACTGAACCCTCGCAAGGAATCGCAGCCTTACGGCCGATTTACGGCCGATAATAGAATGAGGCCCTAGGAAAATAATTTGAAAGCAACCAGATTATAGTGAAAAGTAAGACAGATTTTCTGAAAGCTTTGTTGTCAGACAGGTTACTGCATACACAGCCTTTATCGTTATATGTACCGTATGACTGCACTGGGGGCTTCATAATGACAAATGGTAGAATACGGGATTATGAGAACCAAGTCAGCGAGGTATAATGAAGGCATAGCACATAAAAGGCAAGTTAATGAGCCTATTTAGTTGAGGTTTCCTTTACTTTACAATGTCATTGAGATGCTGCCAGGAAAAAGCAAGACAAACTGCTTTCTCTGTGCTATGTGCTTCTTATGCTAATGAGAACAAGAAGTAAATGAGAACGGTTAAAAACAAAGTTGAAATAGCGAAATATTTTGCAAATATATAATCATTTCTTGTTCCCTCCATCTTAATCATGTTATATGAACTCACTACATATATTAAACTTCTATTATTGAACATGAGAGTTTTTACATCGACCATTTCAATTCCTATATCATTCTATGGGACTTTTCCAGGAACATATGAAGAGATCCTCATTGGAAAATAAAATTGGAATTATGTTGAACCCCATAATGAGAAAACTCTTACTTTGTTCTGTTTAATGGAGGTCAATCCATGTCCATCCATCCATCAGTGTTATGTTTTATCAATTGTTAGACTAATCATTTTGAATACATATTATGCCTTTCCTTTCTGACTAATTTGTTTCTTGTTTGTGATATACAACTTAACATAACTCCTCTAGCTCCTCTCCTTCCTGCAGTCACCATCTGCTTCCTCTTCTAAAGCTCAAAAGCAGAATTGCTTCTGTAAGTTCCACTCCCATCTCCTCTCACTCTCGGTCCTTCTTTTGCTGTCTGTTGGAGATATATACCCTGGCCCAGACCCCTCACTGATTTCCACCTGCTGTCAGCCACGCAGAGCCCCTAGTGCGCTAACACCCAAGACACCCATACTTTGTTGTTCTTTACCTGTCACAAACACTGCCTCCTCTGTAGCACTCTTCTCTCTGCACATTTCACTGCATACTCCCGGTTCCTTCTCTCCAATTCTCGTCTTTTGAAGTTCACACTATCGCCTGCCTGGCTACTTCCAAAAGTACCTTCATTTGTTCTTGGTTATTTCAACATTGACACTCGCCTCCCCTATAGCTGCCAAATTACTTTCACTTACCGCTTCCCTTAGCCTCTCACAATGGACAGAATCCCCAACTTATAATGATGGACACTTCCTTGACCTTATTTTTACCAATGTCTGTACAATATCCAGCCTTGTCATCTCCACACACCCTGTATCTGACCACTAACTCCTAACCTGCAACATCACAACACCTTCCACACCCACAACAACTTTCCCATGTTTCAACCCCTTCTCATCCCCTCACCAACCTCACCTGCCCTAACATTGTCAACTCACAATATATGACTCTAACTTCCACCATTGACAGTCTTGTCCCCATATCCAGAAGGAGACACCCTCTCTCATCTACATCCATGGTGCACTACAGAAACACATTACATGTGCTAGAGAAAGCCTCACACTTCAGCAGGCCTCTGCCATTACAAGTTTAATTTGTGGCCCTACTTCTCCTCTCAACTTGTCTCAAACACGCTCTCCTCTCAACAAACCGACAAGCTTAGACTTGACCCTTCCCCAATCCCACATCCACTATGGACTATAGTGAGGATGAAGTATCTACTCTACTATCAACCTCTCGTCTTACAACTTGTGCATTTGATCCTAATCATGATCAGTAGAAATAAAAGCGGTAGATTCCACAGCAACAAAAATGTATATCTAAGGTAATAAATTAGAGGCTCTATTACTTAGCTAACACATACACATTGTGCAGAATTAGGCTACATTCAAAGGCAAGAATTAGGCTACATTTTATTATGCAAATCGCAATTTCATGAGCCCGTACTGGAGCCGGTAAATGTCACTGCTATTCAATTGGCTACTTTTAGCTACTCACATTCCATTTGCGAGTTACAAACTCAAAAGCACTGCGGGTGTCAAAAACGTAGCTCTGACCTATCCCCTCTTTTGATGTTTCAAGCCTGTAAATATTACCAGTGCAAGAATTCAATTACAACAATTCAGCAAGCCCGCAATTGCCTTAAAAACCCGTAAATGGCAAATGTATCAACAAAATTATACTAGTACTAGATAGGAATCGTAAGTGGTTTAAACACCTGGTAATAACACTGCAAAAGCAAATAAACACACACTACTGGAGTTAAAAATACTGGGAAAGCAATGAAAGATATTAGAATTAATTGTACAACAATCTCAAGCTCACAAATCTGCAATGACAAATTATTTTTTTAAGGTTTTTTTCCGTGTTATATCGATCAAGCGTTAATACATATCATGGAACCCACATGAACTACTAAACACTAATTGATTGTAATTTAAACTCCATGTTTTACGGACGTCATGATGACGGTCTCATTTACTATTGGCTCTGTCTTACGGGCTTGCCTAATTGATCATGCTCATGCCCTGAAATGCTACGTACGGGTTCATGGTTTGTGTGTTGGGGCTGTAAGCCTGTAATTACGGGCTTGAGTCAGCTGAATACATCTACTGTATATATGCAAAAAATTGGGAACCCGCAGCCAGAATTTCAGTCTGAAATTAATTACCGGCATGCAATTAAATAGGGGCAAAGTCCGCTCCCTTCTCAAGAAGCTGATCAGCAGAAACCAAAATGGTAGATTCAACAGCCCCTTAGTTGCATAAATTAAAAACTGCATTATTATTTTTGTTAATATTTTGCCTTGTTTCAAGTGTTTTTCTTCAAAACAGTATAGTTTATATATATCGTACTACAGTAGCCCTTTTATCACATAAACATTACATAATTGTTTCTTTGTCCCAGATTCACAAATATACTCACAGACTGAAATTTCAGTGATGCTACTTTTCTATGGAAAATTAAATATTAAACATCTATAAATGTCTTCATTTATGCCTTTCCTATAATGTATGCCTCTATAATTTAATATGACATCTGTGTTCTTCAGAAAACCACACCGTTTGGAAAAAGCTGCTTACATTTCTATAAAAAAGTATTCGTATTGTTGTAAAGTGGGTTTTGAAACTTTTTATGGTGCTTTTAGATTCTTTACCATAACCGCACGTATTGAGAAGTATACAGCACACCTAATGTGATCACTCGGGAGTATTAAATGGCAGACAGTTTAGTGTACTCTACTTCATGCCGGGATAAATAGCTCAAAATCTTAGCAGATAATCTTCTGAGACACCACTCGTCTTAAGCATAATTTATACCATCCAAACATTTTATTACATTTTTCCATTCTATATTCGGTTTTTTTCAGACTTTCTTACCATACAAACATTCCACTCCATTTTCCTAGAAGATGAAGTGTATAAATAAATAAATCAAATGGAATTTTTACTTTGTCAATTCATCAGCATATGGTCAGAAAAGAGAATTCATAACAATACCACACTTAAGAAAGAGATATCAGGCAGTAGACGGCCACAACATAAACGCAGTGACATGATTAAAAAGTCCATTACATTATATAAAGCCAATAAGATCTTAGGTAGATAAAATGGACTGATTAGATGGACATTTTTATTCATATATTTGCCATGAAACCTATGTTTCTATGTCCCAATTTTTTAAGGATAAGAAATGATGGTCAGGTCAAGCATGTGAGTGCATATCTGCAATAACATTTATTATATTAATAATAGTAATAATACATTGATATAATGTTTTTTCCTAGACAGGACTCAAACCGTTTAGGAGATGAAACAAAAAAAAATAGAAAAACTAGAGAGAGAGAGAGAGAAGGAGACATTGTTGTAATTTTTTGAATGACCTGGATAAAGAGCATGGTCTTCAGTCTCTTTTTCTAAAATGTCCAAATTAGGGTCCTCTTTGATAGAACATTCAGCATTACTAAGACTAACAAAGGGATTGAGGATGGATTGGGATTTGGGAGTTGAGTGAGTAGTACTAATCAAGGAGGGACACAATACACTACTGAAATTATGGTTTTGATTTTTTCTTGATTGGGAAAATGACACACTTTACAGATATTTCACAAATGTAACTGGCATGATTTGAAGTGGGAATGAACAAGAGTAAAATTTGATGTGCATGTGATAGAGAAGTTGTTGATAGTAATAGAGATTTCAGGCGCTGGTTATGTGGTGTATTTGCATTGTTCTGTCATGCCCAACTCTCCGTGACCACATTGACCAAAATACACCATACTGATCCACTTGATATTCATGGCAGATATACTGGAGTGGGTTGCCAGTTCCTTCTCCAGTGGGCTACAGCATAAAGCTCCTGGTATCCCTATGTGGTTTCTCATCCAAGTACTGACCAGGCCAAACCCTGCATGGCTTCAGGCTGGTGTGTCCTTGTGGTTCCCTGTCTGGAATCAAACTCACGTCACAGCGGTGAAAGCATTGAATCCTAACCACTGGACCACCATGGAACCCTGGTTATGTGGTAGGGGAGACATTATAAAAAGCCCAACCTTTGACATATCAATATTTAGGTGGTGGGGTCCAATCCTTGAGGATATTTTTGAATGGTAGTTGGTATGTGAATAATCAGTGAGGGGATAGGTCTGGGCAAGAGACATAGATTTGGGTTTCATGAGCCTAGAAAAATGACTGAAAGACAAATAAACTACAATTTGTAGATTGTCAAGATCAAGTGCCCAAGATAACCTTGAGCTGTAGTGGAGATCCAGTAGGACGAGAGAGAGAGAGAGACACTAAAGGAGTGGTTGGAGCAATAAGGTTGAAACCACAAGGGAGCAGTATTGCAGAGGCCAAGGAAGCTGAAAATGGTCAACCCTGTTGAAAACAGTAGAAAGAAAGAGAAAATCAATAATTAAATACCTGGGCGCTTTAGTTAGTTAGTTTTCACATAAAGATTGACTATTATACCTGCTGAGGTCATTGATCCTAAATGAGGGACAGCTCTGCTGCACACATACTATAATAGGCTGTTTTTTTTATAAATGTGTTTGATTTTTATGAAATATCTGTTAACAGTTTACTTACTATGTATACATACATACTATTAAGATTTAAAAAATATATATATAATTCCAGTTGCCTTTTGCTGCAAAAAGTACAAAATTTGTAAATCAAAATTATATTTAATAGTACTTTCATAAATTGAAAGTAATTAAAACAGCTGCATTTACAGTTACAGTAAACTTACATTGAAATGTAATAATTTTACCAGTTAATTAGCTTTTCCAATTCCCGCACCTGATTAGCCTAATCAGTCTAGTTATTCTTTGGGATCTGCTCACACTCTGTTCCATATCCACTAAAAATAATATAGGGTCCTATTATATTGCCCAATTTGTAAATGTATACACACTTAAAACCACTCTTAATATTGCCACATATTTTATTATCTACTCGCAATTAGATTACGAGTTACCCGCCCACAATTTCTACGAGACAGCCAAAAGGCAAAACTGGCCTTAGAACTCCATTGTTTTTAGCACAGCTCAGACATTACAAGCTCTAGATAATTAAAGTTAAACAAAATTGATAGTCTATTAGACCCGTAGCTCTAACTCGCAAATAAAGCCTAACTCGCAACTGGAAAAAGTACCACGTTTCTGTTAAAAATAGAATACTAAATAAGTTTTTAAAAAACTTATATTTGGCAGCAGCAACACACAATACTGTACATTAAAAGCACTGGAAGGCATGAAAACATATTAGAATTAATTGTATAACAGTCTCAAACCCACAAATATGCAATACAAAAATATATTTTTTTAATTTTATTTCTGATTAATATTGTTCCCAGGTCTCAAGGGGTTAATACATAGCATTAAACCCACATGGACTAAAACAGATGATCTAATGCATTTTATAGAGGGCTTGATTGCGAGTCTGATCGGCAAATACTACTTATAGGCACTAATTAATTATTAGCCCTGATTGTAGATTACGTCTAACATGTTTTATCGATAGTCTCATTTACTATTGGCTGTGTCTACGAAGTAAATTACGGGCTTGCTTAAATATTGTCAGATCATATGACAATACCCCATGAAATCCAACTTAAAAAGGCAGGGTTTACGAGTTCAGCCTTGAGTCCGGAATTTGCAAGCTGGAGTCAACAGAATACATTTGCGGGCTTCTAGTAGAATAGGGACAATAGTCCACAAGGTATATAACAATTACTCGCCCTGATCACCCATTAGAAAGAGATACTAGTCTGTGTTTGATGGGTAAACCAGAAAGTCAATGCCAATGTTTAAATAAAATTAAACTTGTATTATCTATGGTTTTAAATTATGCCATATGTGTAACATCTGCTTTGTCACTTAGTTATTGATTTTCTGAAGGGTAATATTTATTGTACAATGTATATCTAAAACTATCCACACTATGTTTGTTCTGTTTTGGTGCATTTCTCTTGGTGGACTGAAAAAAATCCAACTTGCATGTTATTTATTTTCAATTAAAAAGTATTTGTCTATTATAGAACACTTGAAAAACTTTCACTTCTCCTCAAATAAAATTGTGATGATTTACTTAGTACAAACATATAGGTTAATGGGGGCATAATTGCTGTTCTCACTCTAAAGTGAATAGTTTGATCACATTATGGGAGGAAATAGCTATTAGTTAAGCATTCTAAACTAGAACATTTATCAGCGGATCAGGATATGATATCTACAATGGAAAGTATGATACCAGTGTTGCTCCTCTGAGTAGGAAAACTAGCATAAATTACATTGTCAGAACAATGAAAACATGATTTAAAGGCTATCATAGAGGAAATGTACTTGCAGTCCAAATTATAGAAAATATTAAAAAGTAATTTTTGAGCAAACTTTAAATACAGTTAAAATCTAGTACAGAAAACATTTGGTCATATCTGCGAGAAAAAGTAAAAACTATTAAAACATAGCTGTACTTTATGTTTAGTACAAGATCTTGATTCAAATTATCGATTTAAATCTTTATGCATTTAGTAGATACATATATATTAATGTGGATAATGAATAACATAAAGGACCACTGAAGTGCTATGTTTATTGTAAACTCTTTTGAAGAACTTGATTTGATATTGGGCAAAATGGGTTGAAAATTATAAAATAAAATACAGCCTTTTTAACTGTTATGTTTTTGTTCCCAAAAGGATTAAAGGCATGGGATGAAAGCAAGGAAACCTAGATTCTCTATTATATTATCTCATATTATATAAATATCTCTATTATATTCTTTGAATGTCTGTCAGTATGAATATCCACTTACTGTATCAATAGGACTGAATAGAGGAATGAGTCCAAGTGGGATAACCATCCCTATTAATGAGCAAACAAATCATTTTTTTGTCCTTTATTGTTTCTTGTTGGATTGTTCTTCTGGCATCCCTTTGGTATAAATTGTTCTTTGGAGCTTCAATATTCTGTAAAATGTCAATTTCTGCCAAGCAAGGGATTTTATCATACTGTGCATAGACAAACAAAAAACAGAAGGTGAAATAAGACAAGATGGTTATAGGAAAGTCTTTCTAACTCAAAAAAAAAATTCTGATGAGGAATTCCTGATGAAGTTTGCAAAGTATTACAGACATATAGATTATGAATAAGAGTGTTACTTCCTAGATAAGCCATAAAAGCCCATTATTACAACAACAACAAAATTCCCCTTGTCATATACAGTATTATCAACCTATTAAATTGGAATAGATTGAACTCTTTCAGTTCCACTATAAAGTGCCTTGCAAAAGTATTCACCCCCTTGGCATTTTTCGTGTTTTGTTGCCTCACAACCTGGAATTAACATGGATTGTTTGAGGATTTGCATCATTAATTTACAGAACATGCCCGCAAATTTGAAGATGTTTTTTTTTTTTTTATTGTGAAGCAAACAACAAATAGGACAAAATAACAGAAAAAATCAATGTGCATAACAATTCACCCCCCTAAAGTCAATACTTTGCAGAGCCACCTTTTGGGCAATCACAGCTCCAAGTCGCTTTGGATAAGTCTCTTTGAGCTTGCCACATCTTACCAGTGGGATTTTTGCGCTTGTGAACAGCAATCTTTAAGTCTGACCACAAATTTTCTATTGAGGTCTGGGCTTTGACTAGGCCATTCCAACACATTTACATGTTTCCCCTTAAACCACTCAAGTGTTGCTTTAGCAGTGTGTTTGGGGTCATTATCCTGGTGGAAGGTGAACCTCCGTCCTAGCCTCAAATCACACACAGAGTGGTACAGGTTTTGCTCAAGAATATCCCTGTATTTAGCACCATCCATCTTTCCCTCAACTCTGACCAGTTTCCCAGTCCCTGCTGCTGAGAATGGTGTTCTTTGGGTGATGTGATGTGTTGGGTTTGCACCAGACTTAGCGTTTTTTGATGGCCGAAAAGTTCAATTTTAGCTTCATGAGACAAGAGCACCTTCCTCCATACATTTTGGGAGTCTCCCACATGCCTTATCGCAAACTCAAGATGTGCCATTTTGTTTTTTGCTGAAAGTAATGGCTTTCTTCTGTCCCCTCTGCCATAAAGCCCAACTCTATGGAGCATAAGGCTTATTGTCGTCCTATGTACAGATACCCCAGTCTCTGCTGCGAACCTCTGCAGCACCCCCAGGGTTACCTTAGGTCTCTGTGCTGCCTCTCTGATTAATGCCTTCCTTGCCGGTCCGTTTGGTGGGCGGCCGTCTCTTGGCAGGTTTGCTGTTGTGCCATGTTCTTTCCATTTGGTTTTGATAGATTTTGGGATCATGAAAGATTTTTTTTTTTTTTTATAACCTAACCCTGACTTGTACTTTTCAACAACATTACTTGTTTGGAGAGTTCCTTGGTCTTCATGGCAGTGTTTGGTTAGTGGTGCCTCTTGCGTGGGTGTTGCAGCTTTTGGGGTCTTTCAAAAATGGTGTTTATATGTAATGACAGATCATATTGACACTTAGATTGCACACAGGTGGACATTATTTCACTAATTATGTGACGTCTGAAGGCTATTGATTGCACCAGAGCTTTTTATGGGCTTCATAAACAAGGGCGTAAATACATACGCACATGCCAATTTTCGTTTTTCTATTTCTAAAAAATAGTTTTATGTATGTATTTTTCTCATATCACTTCACCAACAACTGACTATTGTGTTCTGATCCATCACATAAAATTCAGATTAACAAAACATTGAACTTAAGGCTGTAATGTAACATAATAGGTAAAAAATCACGGGGGGGCGCGGGGTCGGGGGGGTGAATACTGTTGCAAGGCACTGTAGTTCAAGAAAAAGGTATTTGTTTGTAAAGTATATACCAACAATACCAAATACTAACAATATTAGCAACTGTGTAAGCCATGAGCAAAGGGTATTTTTTGGGAAAATCTGAATGTTTGAAATACCTGTAAAGGAATCTATTTTGTGTTTGTTACATCACCTATGTTTGACTATCAGCAAAGAGAGGAGGGGGAAATGAGGGGATAGAGAGCCATTTTAAAGATTTTATTGAAATAAACACAAAAATCATTCCATCTCACTGGCCCAGAATCAGGCACCTTGTATCACTCACTGCAACAAAAGCTCTCCAGAAATGTAAACATACACAACTTCCACCAATAAATTATTGATCCCTCCAGATTCCTGCTAGATGTAGGACATTTTACCTTCTTAATAATGCTCTGAATCGCACAAAGTTTTTAAACAAATATTGTACTTTTTTTTTTAAATGTATGGCTTTTAGATGAATAGGCTTGATTCACTGGGCACTATGAACTATTATCACCTTAAAGGTTTGTCCCACCAATGAGCATTATAGCAGGTGTAAGAATCAGGACCTCTAAGAAGATGGGCAAGTGGTGCCAATGTAGCAGGCCTGGACAGGGAGGGCCCAACATTTTTTAATTTGTTTTTTTTTTTTTTGTACGGTGGAACACCTTTTAAAGAGTGAGGATGGGAGTTGTTGCCTTGCTAATATAACTTTATTATTTGAAAGCGACAACATCTCTCTAATGTGTGCATATGATAATTCTCTGGGTACAAGTGCCAAACAGCTGCTGCTGCACCAGCTACTGAAGTGCCCTCACTGCCCTCTCCTGCCAACCAAACTGCCTGCCCTTATTACCTACAATAAAGGTCGTAAAATAAACTGGATGAATGAGACCAGCAGATTAGCTAGGGGGAGCAGGTTTTTGAGTACACTCAGAGATCATTTTCTGGCCTAAGTTATGGAAGATCTTACTAGAAAGCTACTTGAACCAAATTCCTGCATAATTCATCCTAAACTATGCTTTAAAGCTCTGTAATACAGTGAACATGTGCCTAAAAAGAGCCATATATAAAGTATTTTTAGATTAAAGAATAAAAATACATTGTGGACTCATTTGCATGTGCCTGCCCAGTTTCCCAGAGTGCAGTGCAATAACTGTAATTCTGGCAATTCTGAGCAGATTTTTTTTTTTACTTATTTTTAGACATTCAAACGAACACAAATGTACTATTTATTTACTAAATGCCAGATAGTAATGGCTTCCTTGTTTCTTTAAAATATAACATATGTCTTATTCTTCACTTTGACTAAATGACTAATATATATGGGTGAAACTGACAATAACCCACACCCAGTATGCCTCGTGTCAGAGAATATCAAGCACATATATTGTTTCGGATAAAACTTTACTCTGTAGAAGTTGTTTTCTTCCAGATTACTAGGCAACATGTGTGCCTTTATCAGTATGTTATGAATGATCCATTATTATAGAAACTTTCAGAGGATCTAATCAGTAGTCTATTCGTTACCATACCGGCCTGGGAATTTTTACAGATGGAATATCCTTTTTAGAGTACATGTTATATGTAAACTAAGACTGTAGAATAAGACAACATGAAAACAATACAGAAAATCTAATATCCATATTCATTACAATGTGTGTACAGTAGCAGGACTTGTTCTACATTTGTGTTCTTTGTCTGCCAATGATGGATCACCATAGATCCCTATATATTACAGAAGGTCTGTGTTTGTTTCACAACAGCATTTTCCCAGCTACTCAGATAGGGTCTGTTTACATTTTTGTTGCTTTTTATTTCGCCTGAAAATTACTTGCATTACATATGTTTGCACTTTAAATTAAGAAAAGTCCACTTGTGTATACATTTCATGCCTACAAATAAATTCATAAATGTATTTCTTGCCTAGAATCTTATGAAATAAATGTATTACACTGCACTCTGTGAAACTGGGCAGTGACATGCAAATTAGTTGACATTGCCTTTTAACTCTGATAGAATACCACTTTAAATGAAAAACTTCTTGATACTCCTCTACATGTTTTTTCAGTCTACTTAATGCATACAAATAGATTTAATCATGTGAAATCTCTTTTTATGCTTTTATTTTCATATAATCTATCGGTTTATTAATCCCTTTGATTCCTGATAATTCAGTAATAGTGATATTTTTGTTGTTGTTCACACCTTCGGTCTTGTCCAACTCTCTGTGACCAAATGGACGCAGCATGCCAGGCACATCTGTCTGTGTTTCTGACTGTGCCTATCCATAGGGTTTTCTTGGCAAAGATACTGGAGTATGATGTGAGTTCCTTCTTCAGTGGACTGCAATTTGTCTGACCTCTCTGCTATGACCTGCCCATATTGAGCGAAATTATATGGTATAGCTCACAACTTCACTGAGATACACAAGCGCCTTCACCATTAATTGTTGTTATATAAGAACCAGGCTTTATGTGGCATTCCTGAATGGATCCATTAAATAATAGCTATTTCTCTTTATATTTGATAATTCTAACTATTCTAGAAATACTTAATATATAATAGAAATATCCATAGAATATGTAATTACTTGATAGACATGGTGTTCATGTTTTACATTATTTTGTCCATCTAAACATGTTTACTAATATTTGAACTAAATGCTGGAATTCTTTTGGTTTATCAGCTTATTTCACCATTCTGACTCTATGACTTTTAAGTTGGCCACACTAAATTGTGAAGAATTACAATAATAATGATAATAATAATATTAATAATAATGTTAATAATCAGTGTACTACTAGAGTGGTTTGTGAGTTATCTCAGTTGACGTTCTCACACTGCTTAACATGACATTCAGAAGATTTATTGTATTTCCCAGTCAAGGAGACAAAAGGCATGACCTCAGTTTGGCTACTTACTGTATATTTATAGTAGATGGAATGCTCAAGGCAACACTTATTTCATTCACATATCCCTTTATGGAGTGGTGCTCTTGTGTAAAATCAGTATGAGTCAGCATGAAAAAGATTTAATTAGATTGTAATTTAGTACACACCAAAGTCTGTTGGCTGGTTCCAGACAAAAGGAATGAAACATTGGATTTTCTAATGACTCGTTAAATAATATGTGTACGCTATGTAATATGTTGGCTGTACTTTACCATGTACTGAGATTGGTAGGCAGATCAAAACAAAATTAATGGATGGGGAAATACTAACAGCCTTATTGAATTGGGTTTCGGCCAATAGAATAGGGCTCTATATAAGCACAGAGCATATTTTTTTACAGAAGTTTTTAGTTAGTGAAGACCTTGCTTTTGGATAGAAGTTCACTAACTAAAAACTTCTGTGATATTATGCCATCATTTTTGACAGGCAATTGACTAGTCACATATATAGTTGTCATAATTGTGAGTTTGTTGTTAACGCGAAGTGAGGAGAGCCGTTACGGCTGCAACCACGAGGCATGCAGGGCTTAGGCTGCAATGAGCGCCAAATGCGCTAATTGCAGACCTTGAGTAAAACGGACGTAAAACGAGGCAGAAGGGCGTAAATATGAGCCCTAAGCAGTTAGACCTAACGCAAACCAGTACCACTTAATACAAGCCAGTAACACTTAACCCAAGACAGTAACACTCATTGCGAGGCTCCTAAACTACATGGGGGGACAGGCCCTCCCCTGTCTCTCTTTCCCCCTATCCCTCCCCTGTGTCTCTTCCCCCCTCTCCCTTCCCTGTGTTTTGTTCCCCACACTCTCCATCCCCGGTGTCTCATTCATTCCCCTCTCCCTTCCCTGTTAGTTTCCAGGAAAAGGCAGATGAACTAAATAGGTTATTTTCTTCAGTATACACAAGGGAGTTACCAGTGGTTGGGACACCGCAACATAATGGGGCTACACTACAATCAAAACTAATAAGGAGAATAGAGGGGTTTAGTTATGAAGTTAGACTAAACTCATTTTCTGTAGAAAACAGGAGCCTAAGAGAGTATATCATTACCTTATATAAATATATCCAGGGCCAATAAAAGGCTTTGACAAGTGAACTTTTTGTGCCAAGAGGTTTTCAACTGACAAGGGGACGTCCTTTGAGGTTAGAAGTAAAATGAATCCACCTTAATGAAAGAAAAGGGTTCTTCACAGTAAGGGTGATTAATCTGTGGAATTATCTACCAAGGAGGGCTGATTTGTTAGGGGTTGGATCATTTTTTTTAGCAAAAAGGGCATTCAGGGCTATCCTGGATAATTAAAGAGAGAGTATTGATCCAGGGAGGAGTCCGATCGCCAGTATCTGTGGTCAGAAAATAAAACATTTTTTTTTAACTTGCCTTACAGTAAGATCACAGTTAATAGATTTTATACTTACATAGACTGTTTTCCTGATACAGAAAGCTTAAAAAGTACTTCTATAAATGAGAAAATATCCAATGTCATCAACACCTGCAAAATATGACCACAAATAATTGAGCTCTACTAGAAATACATGCAAACGTTCATGCAAATCCACATTTGACACTGAAGCTTTATAAATTGTCATCCCATCCATCGAATATCAACTGCGCAATAACACATTTTTATTACCCCACATCCAAATTTAAACAATTAAGAAATGTTGTCAATCTGTGCAAAAAAAAATCCTTGTTTTGGAAAAGAATGGGGCTTAAATGTGGCAAACTGCACAAACCAAATACTGCAATGATCCAGGATTTAAAAAGAACAGCGGCGTACGAAAAGCAACAACATAATTTTTTTCTATGTTGCATTTTGCATTATACATTAACTCCAATGCAAATTGCTAGTTCAAAACATTTTCCTGGCAGGTAAATTTATGAAGTATAACATTGCTCAAACAGAGGTTGAAACATGGAATAACTCCAGTATGTGTAATAATTTTACATAAAACAGAATCTAAACACATTGGCATAGAGAGAGCTATCATTAAAGGGACACTGTCATCCCATTAACAAATTGATTTAATCTTAATGAGCAGTTTAAACTGCCTATCTTTCAGAAAAATGAATTATATGCTCATTAAAGAGAGATTAATTTATATTATTTTGGATAGAATCCCCCAATTCCAGAAAATCTGTGAACCTTGGTAGGAATCACCACTTAGCATCTCTCTAACTTGACTCCAAATTTCTACCACAATGATAACAAGGGGAGCTCGAGGCGGAGGAGCCTCGGATCTGAATCCCTCCTTTGAGTTTGGGGACTGGAAAGGAGGAAATACACTACTAGCTGGACTTAAGAAGATTTAGTCAATGTACACCTAAATGTTAAGATACATAGTGAACTTGATTCTTCCTGTGTAATATCCATTGAGGTAAAACATGTATCTGATCTGTATTAGATATTTTTAGATTTAGACTTTTTCTCTTTGTTGTAGTTTTGTTTATTTACTTAGTTTAATTCTTTCTAGAGAGGATTTTATCTTTTCATTCTAGATACTTGTTTGTCTTTTTATTGTTGTAGCTATGTGAATAATCAAAAATATAAAATGAAAAGGCTTAGTCAGTTAATAATTGTAAAATGCTTTATTAAAGAAGACAATGTAATACATCTGACGAATATTTACTAAATATAATGTTATATTATAATATGCCTATTAATATAAATTTATTAGTAAAAAAACTGCCTATCCATGGTACTAGCCATTTTCTACATTAAATAATTTATGTAATATTTATCATTGATGGTGCGTCTTCTTTTTACTAATGTGCAGCCGTTCTACCCATGTTCCACACACCAATAATATCATCTATGCATATATAGTTGCAAGCACCAGGTAAACAGGATGGAGGAGAAAATCAGTGAGGGAGAATATAACAGATATAATTTAAACCCATATAATGAGCAGCAATATATGTAGAAATAAGCACAAATAATTAATATATTTCACTAAAATGTTTATAAACTGCCTTCAGTCCCTTGAGAGATTTATTGATCCTTTTAAAATGTGTGTATTGTAGATATGAGGTTCCCTATGTAGGGCATCTGTTATATCAAGTGATATGTGGATAGATGTTCCAGTCTATAGCCTATAAAATATACTAAATGGAAGATCAATCACTTACTTGAGACTAAAGTTTTTTTTTAATATTTATTATTTTTAAACTGGGAAAGTATATACCATTGGAAAAGACAGAAGTGAATTATTCCTTTTAGATAACACCTGTTTTATTTCAGTCCTCTATTACCAAGTATTTTTTATTCTCCTTGCACAGGATTTTTATTATTCCTGCTATTTATCGGATAGAGCTATTAGCCAGCTTTGGTGCTTCAGCTAGTGAGCCTTCCAGGCAGGAGGACCCACTGAGGTCATAGGCCTGCTCTCCTCACTATCCCATTTCTTGAATGGAAGTTGTATTGAGGTATTGTTTTGCCTGGTGATTGGCACAAAAAAGGATATGCCCTAGTTGAGAAATTATATGGTGTATAATTGTTCCTTTTTAATCTTTATGGCGTGGTTTTTCTTGATAATGAATAAATAGAGATGCTTTAACAGTCATTCCCACTATTTTCCTGTAAAGAAAACAGTTTTTAGTATATAGATTTGTGTAAAGCACCCGGGTAATAAATGTTATTTTTGAAACAGTTTGTAATACTAGTTGTAAACAAGTCGTATAATTAATGTACTTTGTTTTTATGCAGTAAGGACGATACCAATGTCTGGAATGTAGTATATTTATTGCAGCATTACATAAAAAGTGAGGGAATGGATTATCTGAATTGATAGATTTTAGTTTTGTTCATATAACCCTGTGACCCAGATTATAATTAATATAAGTATCCATTATTTGTTTATTACATTTAGTTAAAAAATGCACAGCAATGTTTTCAATATAAACAATAGGATTTCAGATGTGGAATTACTGTGAGAGTTTGGTGATCTTAAAACCTTCAAAAAACACAGAGTGCTCCACACATACATCTGCTGTTTTACTGTTCCACTCTTAACCATACATTAAATTGGGATGATTAATTAATTAATATCTTTATTTATATCTCGCCAACATATTCCGTAGCACTGTACAGGGGGTTAGTACATGGCAAAAAACAAACTTAACACCTTAAAGAATGGAGGGCCCTGTTATTGAGCATATAATTAAATGTACATAGTGCTTGTTTCCAAGACACGGACACACAATTGAAAACTCGCAAACTTACAATCTAAGGTATTTCCCATCTCCTTCTCTTCTGTTTGTCCAAATCTCTTCAACTTCGATATTTCCCATCTCTTCCTCTCCTGTATTTTCCATCTCTTCTTCTCCTGTATTTCCCATGTCTTCCTCTTCCATTTCTTGACATCTCTTCTCCTCCTGTATTTCCCATCTCTTCCTCTCCTGTATTTCCCATCTCTTCCTCTCATGTATTTCCCATCTCTTCTTCTCATGTATTTCCCATCTCTTCTTCTCCTGTATTTCCCACCTCTTCCTCTTCTGCTTCTTCACATCTCTTCCTCTCCTGTATTTCCCATCTCTTCCTCTTCTGTTTCTTCACATCTCTTCCTCTCCTGTATTTCCCATCTCTTCCTCTTCTGTATTTCCTATCTCTTCCTCTCCTGTATATCATCTCTTCCTCTCCTGTATTTCCCATCTCTTCCTTTTCTGTTTCTTCACAACTCTTCCGCTCCTGTATTTTCCATCTCTTCCTCTCCTGTATTTCCCATCCCTTCTTCTCCTGTATTTCCATTCTCTTCCTATCCTGTATTTCCCATCTCTTCTTCTCCTTTATTTCCCATCTCTTCCTCTTCTGTTTCTTCACATCTCTTCTTCTCCTGTATTTCCCATCTCTTTCTCTCCTCTATTTCCCATCTCTTCCTCTCTTATGATGAAAGCTAAATCAGCATACTGTAGGAAAATGCATTGTTTTAAATAATGTTATATCAATAAAGTACTTGTTATTACCTATAGTTGGAAATTATGTCATGATTTTAATTACATTAATTTAAATGAGCATGTTTTAAAGTTGTCTTTTGCATGAAAACCCTTTTAAAAACAGTTTAAACTTCATTGAAACTAACAGCGGGCCTCATTCAAATGCGATTTGGACAAATGAATAGGGCTCTATATAAGCACATAACATATTTTTTTTTACAGTTTTTAGTTAGTGAACTTCTATCTTAGAGCAAGGTCTTCACTAACTAAAAACTTCTGGCCAAATCACATTTGAATGAGGCCCAGGGAGTGCAGAGAGCATACATATGTCTGTAGATTTCATTGGCAAATAAGTATGACTCATATATATGTATTACTGCTCAGTAGCTTTAATTTTGCTTTCCAGCAAAATATGATTTTCACAAACTTCTATAACAGCAACAATCATTTTACTTAATTAAATAACACTTTTAATGATTTGGATCAATTCAGAGAAGCGTACCTGTGCATGCATCTCTGATTCATCCAATCACCAATAAGTAACCCCACCCCTTTTTTTTGCATCATTCAGTCGTTTTTGACTCTCTGTGACCTCATCGACATTAACACACCAAGACATCTTTATGTCCATGCTGATCCACTTGGTATTCATGGCAGAGTGGATTGCCAGTTCCTTCTCCAGTGGGCCACTAAAAGTGAATCACTCCTGTGCAAATTCAGCATTGCTTGTGTTGCATTATTATGCAAATGAACAGCTTACAAATATTGCAGCATAGCAATGCCCTCTATGTTATCATACAATTAGACCCCCCACATACGTTTACCAAGCACTCTGAGACATATATTTGCATATTAAGCCATATATTAGCATAAAGGGACTGTCTTGGAAATGATTTACTGTATAGAAAATAGCTAGTAAAATGTATAGTCTGTTTTAATGTACTTTAAGATGAAACCAACTGGTTTGGGTAGCAGTATCTCCTTAAACAATCCCAAAAAGCGAACAGTTTTCTTTATTTGAATGCTACTTCCTCTAAACACTTATATTCTTTGTCACAGAACCAAGATAAATGCAAGCCTGCTGAGGATTTCACTAAAGATATTAATATTCATAGTAGAGAGAATATTTACATTTTTTTAAATGTGCTTTATAATGATAATCAGAAAGGAGATTTTTCAGAAAGGGTTTGCAATGTTCTGTAGGAAATCATGGAAAATGTGATTATACAGTGCTCAAATACACAGGCAGAAGAGCATTGAGATGAGGATCAGCTGGGGTTACATATGGAGAGAGTTTACTTGGTAAAATGCAAACAGCTCTTTGCTGAATATAAGCATTTAATAAGCACTGAATAAATAATCTGGATATTGGGGGCTCTATGACTATAAACACAATTTTTCTGCTTTTTCTACTTCTGACAGTATCTTTATAATCACTATAGCAGTGTCTAGATACATTGCCTGCACCAGACCAAAAAGTAATGCAGAGGCAAAAAGGAAATGTGTGAAAAGAGCAGATAATTTCATATTATTTTTCAATATACAGTAGAATCTCGGTTATCCGGCACCCAACTAACCGTGACTCTCAAGTAACCGGTACCGGCATCAATTCCCCATTTAAAAAAAAGTCCAACTGAACCGGCATAACCGCCACTGTCCGGCACTATTCGGTAGTTCGAGACTGCAAAAACAAAATATTAGCATTTTTTCTAATTGTTTTTTTCTGGGCCTAAGTTTAGGTACTAATGCCTTTTTAAAGGCATTTTGAGGGTTTTTGGCAGTTCAAGGGTCGTTAATAACGGGGGTGCCGGATAACGGGGAGTTTACTTTACTGTTGTTTCAATGTTGCAGCACCAATTTGTGAGCAGTTATTATATATGAATATGATTAGTGTAATGAAAATAAAAATATCTTCTGTATATCTTCTGTACCCCAAGAAAATAGCCAATTCAAAATATCCTGACTTAATAGCCCCAAAAATTTAGTCCCAACAATATAGGCAAAAACAATGTCTTATTGCAAAATAGAGTGGGACAAAACAATTTAATGCAAAATAGTCTATGAATACATTGTGTCACTTTTTATACAAGGCAGATTCTTGAATGGCAACATCACAAATCTAATTTGTACAGTAGCTTCAAGAATTTTCCAAGATAGACTGCTACAAGCTTCTTTGTCACAAAATGACGTTTTATTAACCCCTACCATCTTTGTTTTTATGGTATTGTAATGCTTTAAAAGGGTTGTAAAAAATATTACTTATTACAGTATTTCTTAAATGTATTCTTTGGGATAAGATGAATACTTACAGTACTTTGGCCAGTGCATAAAGACAAGAGAACTTTACTCATGTAAGATCTTTATCTACAAGCATGTAAGACAATAGCCTAGACATGGGTTCTCCAACCCTGTAGAGACTCTATGACAACTTCTCGTTAGCTCAATATGAACCTGCCATTTAATTATGTGGTGAAAGGAATTGCAAACTGATTGTATTATTAATGCAGACTGACCCTTGAGTTTGCTATTTGTTTTAGTTAGCAGGACTTCCAATGTGTTACTTCTAGAAATGTAGATATGTTTCATAACTTACAAATATTTCCTTTGTTCAGAAGTAGCTCTCACTAAGGAAACAGATATAGTAATCTCCATATCTGAAAACCAAGTGACTCAGCAGTTAAAGTACATATATATAAATGCCAATTTTTTATCGTCTTAAGGAAGTGTATAAACATGTTTGAGTTTGAAAATTCTGTGCACACAAATCTTTCTGAGAATCAGGTGGCATCTGAGAACCTTAAAAGCATCATACCAGTCTTATTTGTCTATATGTTTATTTCATATTTAAATGGCAAATGTTTTAAAAGAGAAAAACAAATAAATAAATGTTTTACTTTTATATGCAATTTTCATTTACTGCAGGGTTCCGTTTTCTTTTCTGACCTGATTATTTCTGTGTTTTTTTTCTTAGGATGACCCTTAGGGACTAGTCTCTTTAATAGGGGACTCAAGATGTGGACCCCTTGCTCACTGTGCCTTAGGGAGTTATCAGCTGCACCTCACTGACGAGGCCAACGAAGGGCGAAAAGTAAGTCTGGGGTTTGCTGTTTCTCCGGTTCAGGGTAGAATTGCCTGGTATTTCGGGGCTGGACCACTCTAGTGAGTGGGACCAGACTGATATACTACAGGATATTTCTCTCTGTGAAGGGCACAAGTAGCTAAAAGAGGTTGCTCTCAGAGTGGGTTCTCATGTCATACAACTAATATATTAAGGTTAGTTCGTTCTCTGATTGAGCACCTATATTTTGTCTTTTGTTTTTTCTTAGGACACTGTGTTGTTGTTGTTGTTTAGTCATTCAGTCGCACTCTCCATGACTCTATGGACCACAGCACGCCAGGTACATTGCTGAGTCACTGCCCCTCTGAGCTCATGTTCATTGCTTCAGTGACTTCATCTATCCATCTCCACCTCTGTCGTTCCTATCTTCTTGTGCCTTCAATCTTACCAAGTATCAAAGTCTTCTCTAGGGAAACCTGCCGTCTCATGATATGGACAAATATTTTAGCTTCAGCCTCATGATCATACCTTCTAGTGAACAGTTTGTCTTAATTTCCTGAAGTAGTGATTGATTGGATCTTCTTGCAGTCCAGGTAACTCTAAGCAGTCTTCTTAGAAGGACAATGTGCACATGTAAACTAAAAAAGATTCATCTGTACTCAAAGTCCCTTTCCACCTGAGTATGCTGAAAAGCAGAAAACAAAATAGTAAATTGCATTGCAGCCTATTAAAGGTAATACATTAGAGGCTATTATTATTTTATTACTTTCTATAGACATTTTGCCTGTTTTTAGTTGTAGCTCTTCAAAACAGTCCTTGAATGTCTCAAAGGTAGTAGGGAACCAACCAGAATCCCCTGAAAATAATCATCCTAACAATCTCATTTACATAATATTTATATATCTAGCATAATATTAAAATAAGTCTAAATTCTTTAATCTAAAAATAATATGTTTTTCAGCTGAAGCCAACTTTCATTTCAAGTCACAGTTTTCCATCTAAACAGTCTCTGCTTTTAATGTAAATTTCATCATAAATGTGTTAATATTTAAAGAGATTAAATAAAATATGAATCCATGTGGCAGTTGCTGTTTTATGTGCAGATCGACTTAGAGTTTATCTTGCTTCTATAAATGCTGTTACTTGTCTCTTGTCCTACATTTAAGTCTCTAAAAAAAATAAAGTGCTCCAAGATACTCTCTGGCTGCCAGAATGTGCAGAATGGTGGAAATATGAGTTTAGACAAAAAAAAAATGCAATTGACATATAAATAAAAAGAAAATCCATCACAATGTAATAATTAGTTGTGTATGCAATATAAAATACATGGTTCATATAATGTATTTTATTGATCGTCAGTTTGGTTGTTGTAGGTTAGAACTCTTAAAGAATAACCAAAGATTGTTCTTAGATTAGCTACAGAGCTCTGAAAACCCCAAAGGACTTAATTTCAGGTAACACCTGAAGATTAAACATGTCTGTATCTCAACTATAAATATATTTTTAGTTGCTCCTCTAAAACAAACTTTTCCAGACTCAGGTAAGAGAATCCAGGTCACATTTCAGAATACCCCTGTGTCAGTATAGATTAGTAATGGCATCCTAACCCGTACCATAAGGATCCTTATTGATGGACTCTATGCCCCACAGAAAAAAGTTACATTTAAAAATAAAAGAATTAGCGTTAGAATAGGGTCCTATAAACAGTTATGATGTGGATAAAATAAATAAATCACATTTTTTATTTTCTTCTTTATGCAAAAGGAAGCTACCAAGAATTGGGACACAGCAACAAAATGGTGCACTATGTTCACCAAATAACTGGTTGACACAGGAAGAAATCCAAGAAAGGCTTTAAAAATAAATAATAATGCACCAGGTCCTGGTGGAATAGACTCAATAGTATGGAGGGAACTGGGTTCTGTAATAGTCAACCATTATTTCTTATTTTTAACTTTTCAAAGACTGAGTATCAGAGAATTGGAGAAAAACAGATGTGATACATTTATTTAGGAAAGGAAATAGTGCAAATCCAAGGAACTATAGATCAGTAAGACTCACCTACACAGTGGGCCTGATAAGGAATTGTATGCAGGAAATATATCCATGTGAACAAGAAAATAAGTAGGAGTCAACACAGATTTATGAAGAATTGATCATCTGAGAAAAATCTAATTCATTTCTATGAGGAGATACAGTATGTAGGAACCTAGACTAAAAGCAAATCAGTTTATTTAGTCTATTTGGATTTTGCAAAGGCCACTTGGGAGGCTATTTTAAAATATAAAGGATTATAGCAATTGTGGTAAATATATGCACATGGATAAAAAACTATTTGAGAGACTGGAAACAAAGGGTTGTGGTAAATGGAACATACACAGATTAGAACGTGGCTAGTGAGGTTCGGTACTAGGTCCACTCCTTTTTAACATATTTATTAATGATTTAGAAGAAGAGATGGAAAATAATGTATTCATATTTGCCAAAGACATTAAATTGTGCAAGTTAATTGAATAAAAAAATTATGTTTTTTGGTATAAAATAGAAGAAGGAGTGAGCTCAATGGCGGATGATATTTAACACAGAAAAATGTAAAGTTTTGCATTTTGAAAGGAAAAGTGCACATGCTATTTATGCTCTATATGGCACTAATATAGGGGTATCAGCGATAGGAAATTGTTTAGGAACAGGGGCAAAGATAGCAGTGGTGCCAGTGGTGTCTTGCACCAGGGCACCAGGCCCCATGGTGCTAGAAGGGCCCAGTGTTGCCGCTTGACTTGTAGCATCTCTTTAGCATTGACAGGCTGTGATGGGCCCACTACCACTCCCTATTGCTGTTTTAGGGCCTCTGGCGGAGGTCCCTGCTCCGACAGCTTAATTCAGGTAGGGAGGCACCGGGGAACGAGGCTCATCCCAAGGAGCCCAACACAAAAGGGGCGGGCTACGTTTTCTTCTTTTTTTTCTTTTTTTTTGCACCAGGGCCCTCCAGTCACTAGCTCGGCCAATGTTTAGAAATGCCTTTGGACAACCATATATGCAATAGTCCCCAGTGGCAGACAGCAGCAAGTGCAAGTAACACTTAGCATGCATTAAGGAGTATAGAAGCAAGGGAAGTGAATATAATTCTGCCACTGTTTAAATCTAATTCTGCCACTGTTTAAATCTAAATCTAATTAAAACTAATTTGGTACAATATAGAGTACAGTTCTGAGCACCACTTCAAATAATGACATTGTAGAGCTAGAAAATGTACAGAGAAGGGAAACAAAATTAATAAAGGGTGGATTGAAACTATGAAGAAAGACTAACTGTCTTTTTGTTTTCTATAAAATAGCCTAAAAAGGGCATATGGTTACTTTTTATAAATACATTCAGGGTTAATATAAGGCTTTGTCAATGGAACTTTATTTGCCAACTGGTTTATTGCCGACAAGAGATCACCCCTTGATGTTAGAAGAAAAAAAAACACCTTAAAAATAGTGTTTTCTCAGTAAGGGCAATCATATTATGGAACAGCAGGTTGGAACAGCAGCTTTAATAGATAATGGGTTGAATATATTTTTGGAAAAAAATAGGATTACATGCTTATGTTGTGATAAGAATACAAAGGGTATTGATCTAGGGAATAATCTGAATTCCACTATTTTAGATCAGGAAAGAGCTTTCCCTTTATGAGACATTTGCAATTTTTTCTGTTTGTTTGCCCTTTCTTGGTTAATTAACAACTCACTTATCTAAGAGCTAGATGAGATCTAAACATTTGATGGACCAATACTCCAATATCCCGATGAAGGCTCTGATGTGCAAACTTATTTTCTAACTCATAATTGTTTTCAAGCTTAAAAAATATTTTTATAGTTGATCAGACCAACATTTGTAAACTGAACAGTGTTTTGAAAGAACCTTTGTGGGTATATGAAGTGATTTCTAAACATTTTTTAAATGACAAATTAAATGGACAATCTTTTTTTATATGTATATTTAAAAAAAAAAAAAAGTGTAGCACTTACAAATATACCCACAGCCTCTGACCTTAGAGTCAGCAGTCCATAATAAGGCAAGGGGTACTGATGCAACAAGGAGATAATAACATGAGCAACAGGGTCATTCAGTGGGGCTACCACTTGGAGAAGTTGTTGTATTTCACCTAGTAGTTTCAAATACAATCTCTATGCTGACAACACAGAAGTACTTTTCCTGCCACTGACCTTACAACTGCTGTTTAATTCCAGTTACATTAATGTCCAAATGAAACTGGAAATGGATGGTCATCTACTGTATTAAACCTGGCATAAATAATGTGCAACTGTCTCCAACCCTGGTCCCATTATCCTCCTCCACATCATGATTGGCAACAATATCATAAACCCAATAGACTAATAGTACTTTATTTGATTTATATACCACAATTAGGTAAGTTGATAAAAGTTATAAACATGTAATTTTTATTATTTGAAACATAGCTGAACGGCTAGGCTACTTTATCAGAGTCTTGTTTTCTCCTATTTACTTATTTTGTTGCTTTCTTGTTTTTCATTTCCCCAAAGCATTTTATACTCAATGCGACAATCTTTGTAAATTCATTCCTCTTTTCTCCTTTTGAAATCCCTTAGCTGGCTTGCAGTTAAGTCAAGAATAACCAATACAATTATCTTCATCTGCTTCAAGGGTATTCCCTCATTCATACCTTACTCTATTCTGCTGAGGAATATTAAATCAGTCATTGCTCTCACCTCCTCCAAGGCTTGCCTCAAAAGTCACTACACTTATTGTAATATATAGGTTTAAGATATGGGTTGTGCAAAAACGGCATAAGGAAAATGTTTATGGTCACAATAATTATTAAAACATCTACTTTGTATGATAATATTATTACCCTCAACAATTATTCATTTATATAACATGTTATTTTAAATTATAAATAGTCATTTGCCCGTCATAAATGATGGCATAATATATATATATATATATATATACTGTATTTTTTCCCCCACCCTCTTTCCCCTGTATCTCTTCCCCCCTCTCCCTCCCCTTTGTCTCTTCCCTCCCCCTTTCCCCCCTCTGTCTCTTTCCTTCCCCTCTCCCTCCCCTGTGTCTCTCCCCCTCTCCTGTGTCTCTCCCCCATGTCTCTTCCCCCTACTCTCTCCCCTGCATCTCTGCCCCCCCCTAAAGGTGGTGGATATTGGAAAACTTTTATCCAACTGAATGCAGAATTTAGGAGGATAGCAAGAAGAGACAACAAGACATTTTATAATGAGTGATGTAAAGACACAGACGAATAAAACAGAATGGGGAAGTGAAGAGATCTCTTCAAGAAAATTGGGGATTTCAAGGGAACCTTTCATGCCAAAGTGGGTGTTATATACTTGTAATCCTAGGGAGTGAATTCCCTTGTAGTGTTTTCCACTAAATTAAATAGAATTATGAACAGGGTATATTTACAATTTGGCCAACAAGTTTATTAAATTCATAATTGAATAATGACAACGACGAAAAATAAAATAGGAAGATTAAAAACACTCTAAAAACAATGTAAAAAGAAAGGTCTCCTCTGAGAAATATTGATAAATTTCACTTTAGGCAAATATATAGAGACTAGAACTTTCTCTAGGATATTCAAGGATGACAACATAGGGTTAATCATAATCATATGGTAATAGAGAAATTTTATTGGTGAAAAAACAACGTCGATTAAAAGAATTTAAAAGAAATTTAAAAACACTGTGAAAGATGATTCCTTCAATGACTCTTGTGACCACTATTACCACTCTATTATATATAGTATTTTTAGAGTGTGGTTACACAGGTAAGTTCCTCAGAGTATATAAAAGGGCAACTGCACAATGATTCAAGGGCTGTAGACAAAGCCCATAGATGGATGTATATGTATACAATATTAATTAAACAACGAAATAGGCCTGAGATTTACCTCTGAGGCAAATAAAAGTGAAGTCTCCTTCCTAGATTTAAAAATCAAGAAGGACTCAGAGGGGAGAATATGCACTTCAACCTTTAGAAAGGAAACAGCCTCCAACACACTACTAAAATGGGAAAGCCAGCACTTTGGACCCCAAAAAAGAGGAATCCCTAAAGGCCAATATTTAAGGATTCGGAGAAATTGCAGTACAGAACATGAATTTAAAATAGAAGCAGATAAACTTAGACAGCGGTTTAAAACAAGAGGTTATCCAAATAGGAGTCTTAAATCAGCCTATAAGCATGCCCTATCTTGTAATAGAACTGACCTGCTTAATGCACATGTCACAAACAAATAGGTAAATAATACCACTAAAACTAACGACACATCCAACCAGGATCTTATTAGATGCATAATGACATATGGTCATGATTCTGACATTATTAGGACCATTCTTGAAAAACATTGGCATCTTCTTACAAGTGACAAAGACATACAAGATGCTCTAACTCCAAAGGCAAGCATAACATATAGGAGAGGCACCAATATCAAAGATATGATTGTACATAGTTTGTACAATGATAATCCAATTGAGACCAAGACATGGCTTAAACCCCTTAAGGGAATGTACAAATGTGGAAGATGCAAATTTTGCAAATTTGTAAAACCGTGCAAAAACTACATACACCCTATTAATGGGCTCAGTTATGAAATTAACAACTTCTTTAACTGTAAATCTACAGGAGTGATATATATAGCCACATGCCTTTGCAATAAGGTTTATGTAGGTAAAACCTGTAGAGAGCTTCGACGTAGAATGGGGGAACATATATACTCTATTCTCAATGAATATGATACCCCCATAGCAAGACATATTAAATATTGCCACAACAACAATCCGGATGTACTTAAGTTCTGCATCATAGATTCAGTAACTTCAGGACCCAGAAGGGGCAACTTCCAAAAAAAACTATTACAATCTGAATCTAAATGGATTTATAAACTTCAAGCACAAGTACCCAATGGGTTAAATGAAGGTTTTTCGTATACTCCCTTCATTTAATTTTTTCACTTATTTGTTTCACATATATGTTTTATTTGGTATAGTACACATCTTTTGCCTCTTTTATAGGGCACCCTTGCCTTATTTACACTATCACTTCAGCTTATACTTTATTGCCCCTCTTGATAGATGGTGCTCCCCACTAGGATTTTATCTTATATTTACACACTATAGGTACTTATTACATAGTCCCTCATGGTCTGGGACTTCATCCATCATTTTATTATCCTCTGCACCAAGCACTTTATGGTATTTTTTAGCACTATATGCCCTACAGTCCACTTCCCAGTGACACATTGATCACTAGAAGAGACTATATCCATTGATTCACACCTATATATGGAAGACTTCTTTAAATCCTGCATTATTATATAAGGGTGATCTTCTACTAGTTCTAATGTAATTATCTTCCTTCCTCCCAGGCTTACAATATATAAGAGATTTATTTCAGTGTAGCACACTCGGTAGCGTTGGTAACCATGGCTACCGCTTCCTTTAAATAGCTCTCATTTTCAGTACACGCCTTGATCCTTTGACAAAGACGTTTTGTAACGTAGAAACATGTTAGGTAACAGGCGTATGTAGCGTGACGTCATCACGCACGCCACATTCAGGAAGCGCGAAACTCCGAGCTAATGGAGGCGCAAAAGCTCTACTAAAAAGAACTCAGAGGCATTTTTAAGGGCATATAATTTGGGCTATTAAAGCCTTACCCCTGAACTGACACAGACCCTCAGTAACTTAGTTAAGAGGAGATAACCATTGCTTTGCAAACAGCATGTCAGTCGTTTCTGTATACAGATACATTAAGGGAAAGCAGCTTTGCTGCATATAGTGACTGGTATCTGTATCAGACTGCATGACATTCCCATATGAGGCTGAGCCTTTACAGTTTTGAAACACCAAGATAACTCTACTAATAGTAGGTGTTTCATTTTATTTGTCAGTAATCTATATTAATATTGTATACATATACATCCATCTATGGGCTTTGTCTACAGCCCTTGAATCATTGTGCAGTTGCCCTTTTATATACTCTGAGGAACTTACCTGTGTAACCACACTCTAAAAATACTATATAATAGAGTGGTAATAGTGGTCACAAGAGTCATTGAAGGAATCATCTTTCACAGTGTTTTTAAATTTCTTTTAAATTCTTTTAATCGTCGTTGTTTTTTCACCAATAAAATTTCTCTATTACTATATGATTATGATTAACCCTATGTTGTCTTCACATTTGAATTTGTAGTGTCAAGCACTAATGGGTTTAATTCCCTAAGATATTACTTTTCTGCTCATTTCTAACAGTGGTTCAATCCACACTTAGGGGTTGTAATAACAAGTCTACACTTTCACTCTCTCTGCCTGTTGTTAGCCCAGAAAATAACCTATACAATTCAAAATGGCAGGGGCTAGTATCACTAGTCTGGACTTTGCACAATTACAAATTGAGGCAGATGAAACTTTTATGCCCTCAATACAACCCAGAACTGAAAATAAGGATGTAAATTCAGCTCTATATGAGCTTCAAAAAAATATGAGGAAGCAAATTAGATCAATCTGGGAAATATCCAGTCTCCAAAATTACATGAAAAATAAACTAATCCCCAGAGGTTTAAGGACTAATATTACACCAGCCTCCAATATAAACGATGAGACCTTTCTGTCCAAATGGAAAGAAATCCTATTTAAATGCTCTATGGACCTTATGTCCTTGATTATTGAAACTGAGCAGAAAAATCTAGAGAACATTAAACAAAGAGTTATACTGAATCAAATAGAAGTTGACAAATTCAAAGACCTCTCTGACTTTGAAATTTTGTGTAACAAACTGAACTTTAACATTAACAAATTTAAAAAAGACATCAAAGATCGCAAACAAAGGAAATTTCTAAGAGATCAAACAGATTTCAAGACAGGTAGAATATATAAGAGACTACCAGCGAATTCAGAAACTCAAACTGGATCTGAAATTAGTTCATCTGATTATGATACCTCAGATATAGAGGATAATACTACCAGAAAAGACCTCATAGGTCCCAATTTCCATCAATATAAAACCAATAACAGAACAAGAAACTCCAATTGGAGAAGGGACCAATATGAACTACGCCCGAGAAGGAATCAATATGATCCTGACAGACTAACAAGACCTTATTCTAGTTATGAGAATGATCTCCCCCCTACTCCTTTTTTAGGAAGAGGACGGTCTCAAGGAAGGAGATCGATACAAACAAGACCAAATCAATTTCAAGGATACCCAGTAAAAGAGAGGATGAACTGAGAATTATCAACTTATCGCACTTTAAAATGCAAGAGTCACATATTTCAGTATTAAGTAAAGGCCTAACCTTTGTACCTACATCCAAAGCAGATACCTTTACTCACATAAAGGATTTAAATTTGTTCTCTAGAAAGTTAGCTCTACATAAGTTTTATAAAATGAAGCAAGAGAGGGAAATCCTCAACCTAGGTGTACCCCAAGAGGATATTAAGATTATACAAGGCCTTATGGAACTATTGGAAGAAAACTGTACACCAACAATTGAACCTAAGAGATGGAGAAATAAAAGTACTTTCACACCGCAATTAAAAGATTATGCCAACATCTGGGTATTCTTACAACAAGTCTCGAATGACATAGAGAACATAGACCATATGAGCTACAAAAAAATATACAATCTCACTAAATCTGAACATACAGCTCTGAAAGAACTGAGAGAAGATAACACCATCCACATTAAACCAGCCGATAAGGGCGGAAATATAGTCCTAATGGATAACATGGACTATAAAGATATGTGTGAAAGGATCCTTAAGGATAAAATGACCTATAAGATCATTCCCAAGGATCCCACAGCCGAATTTAAATCTACCCTCAAGAACATCTTAGATGGTGTTAAACACTCAGGAATCATTGATGATCAAACTTATCTATTTTTGCTCCCCAAATTCCCTACGGTGTCAGTCTTCTACTCCCTTCCAAAAGTACATAAAAAGACGAGGCCTATCCCGGGAAGACCTATAGTCTCTGGTACTGACAATTTGTCACATAATTGTAGTGTTTTTTTGGATTACCATCTGAGAGACTTTGTGATGGGATTGCCATCATATGTGAAGGATACCCCAGATATCCTTAGGCAACTAGAAGACCTAACTATACCTATTGACTCGTGGCTGGTATGCATCGACGTCGAGGCTCTCTACAGTAGTATTCCTCATCACTTTGGAATTGATGCAATAAAATATTTTCTTAAGATGAAAGGCTCCATCTTTGAAGAATTAAACCAACTGCTGATATCACTGCTTGAATATGTTCTGAAACATAACTTTTTCATCTTTAACCATAAATGGTACCACCAACAACAAGGAACGGCAATGGGAACACCGTGTGCTCCCAGTTATGCCAATCTGTTCCTTGGCTGGTGGGAGGACAAATATATATATGATGATAACGCACATACCTTTGGAAGTAATATACTCATCTGGAGAAGATACATAGATGATGTGTTTCTTGTCTGGACGGGTAATAGAGAAGATCTTACTGCGTTTATATCATATTTGAATAACAACGAAATAGGCCTGAGATTTACCTCTGAGGCAAATAAAAGTGAAGTCTCCTTCCTAGATTTAAAAATCAAGAAGGACTCAGAGGGGAGAATATGCACTTCAACCTTTAGAAAGGAAACAGCCTCTAACACACTACTAAAATGGGAAAGCCAGCACTTTGGACCCCAAAAAAGAGGAATCCCTAAAGGCCAATATTTAAGGATTCGGAGAAATTGCAGTACAGAACATGAATTTAAAATAGAAGCAGATAAACTTAGACAGCGGTTTAAAACAAGAGGTTATCCAAATAGGAGTCTTAAATCAGCCTATAAGCATGCCCTATCTTGTAATAGAACTGACCTGCTTAATGCACATGTCACAAACAAACAGGTAAATAATACCACTAAAACTAACGACACATCCAACCAGGATCTTATTAGATGCATAATGACATATGGTCATGATTCTGACATTATTAGGACCATTCTTGAAAAACATTGGCATCTTCTTACAAGTGACAAAGACATACAAGATGCTCTAACTCCAAAGGCAAGCATAACATATAGGAGAGGCACCAATATCAAAGATATGATTGTACATAGTTTGTACAATGATAATCCAATTGAGACCAAGACATGGCTTAAACCCCTTAAGGGAATGTACAAATGTGGAAGATGCAAATTTTGCAAATTTGTAAAACCGTGCAAAAACTACATACACCCTATTAATGGGCTCAGTTATGAAATTAACAACTTCTTTAACTGTAAATCTACAGGAGTGATATATATAGCCACATGCCTTTGCAATAAGGTTTATGTAGGTAAAACCTGTAGAGAGCTTCGACGTAGAATGGGGGAACATATATACTCTATTCTCAATGAATATGATACCCCCATAGCAAGACATATTAAATATTGCCACAACAACAATCCGGATGTACTTAAGTTCTGCATCATAGATTCAGTAACTTCAGGACCCAGAAGGGGCAACTTCCAAAAAAAACTATTACAATCTGAATCTAAATGGATTTATAAACTTCAAGCACAAGTACCCAATGGGTTAAATGAAGGTTTTTCGTATACTCCCTTCATTTAATTTTTTCACTTATTTGTTTCACATATATGTTTTATTTGGTATAGTACACATCTTTTGCCTCTTTTATAGGGCACCCTTGCCTTATTTACACTATCACTTCAGCTTATACTTTATTGCCCCTCTTGATAGATGGTGCTCCCTACTAGGATTTTATCTTATATTTACACACTATAGGTACTTATTACATAGTCCCTCATGGTCTGGGACTTCATCCATCATTTTATTATCCTCTGCACCAAGCACTTTATGGTATTTTTTAGCACTATATGCCCTACAGTCCACTTCCCAGTGACACATTGATCACTAGAAGAGACTATATCCATTGATTCACACCTATATATGGAAGACTTCTTTAAATCCTGCATTATTATATAAGGGTGATCTTATACTAGTTCTAATGTAATTATCTTCCTTCCTCCCAGGCTTACAATATATAAGAGATTTATTTCAGTGTAGCACACTCGGTAGCGTTGGTAACCATGGCTACCGCTTCCTTTAAATAGCTCTCATTTTCAGTACACGCCTTGATCCTTTGACAAAGACGTTTTGTAACGTAGAAACATGTTAGGTAACAGGCGTATGTAGCGTGACGTCATCACGCACGCCACATTCAGGAAGCGCGAAACTCCGAGCTAATGGAGGCGCAAAAGCTCTACTAAAAAGAACTCAGAGGCATTTTTAAGGGCATATAATTTGGGCTATTAAAGCCTTACCCCTGAACTGACACAGACCCTCAGTAACTTAGTTAAGAGGAGATAACCATTGCTTTGCAAACAGCATGTCAGTCGTTTCTGTATACAGATACATTAAGGGAAAGCAGCTTTGCTGCATATAGTGACTGGTATCTGTATCAGACTGCATGACATTCCCATATGAGGCTGAGCCTTTACAGTTTTGAAACACCAAGATAACTCTACTAATAGTAGGTGTTTCATTTTATTTGTCAGTAATCTATATTAATATTGTATACATATACATCCATCTATGGGCTTTGTCTACAGCCCTTGAATCATTGTGCAGTTGCCCTTTTATATACTCTGAGGAACTTACCTGTGTAACCACACTCTAAAAATACTATATAATAGAGTGGTAATAGTGGTCACAAGAGTCATTGAAGGAATCATCTTTCACAGTGTTTTTAAATTTCTTTTAAATTCTTTTAATCGACGTTGTTTTTTCACCAATAAAATTTCTCTATTACTATATGATTATGATTAACCCTATGTTGTCTTCACATTTGAATTTGTAGTGTCAAGCACTAATGGGTTTAATTCCCTAAGATATTACTTTTCTGCTCATTTCTAACAGTGGTTCAATCCACACTTAGGGGTTGTAATAACAAGTCTACACTTTCACTCTCTCTGCCTGTTGTTAGCCCAGAAAATAACCTATACAATTCAAAATGGCAGGGGCTAGTATCACTAGTCTGGACTTTGCACAATTACAAATTGAGGCAGATGAAACTTTTATGCCCTCAATACAACCCAGAACTGAAAATAAGGATGTAAATTCAGCTCTATATGAGCTTCAAAAAAATATGAGGAAGCAAATTAGATCAATCTGGGAAATATCCAGTCTCCAAAATTACATGAAAAATAAACTAATCCCCAGAGGTTTAAGGACTAATATTACACCAGCCTCCAATATAAACGATGAGACCTTTCTGTCCAAATGGAAAGAAATCCTATTTAAATGCTCTATGGACCTTATGTCCTTGATTATTGAAACTGAGCAGAAAAATCTAGAGAACATTAAACAAAGAGTTATACTGAATCAAATAGAAGTTGACAAATTCAAAGACCTCTCTGACTTTGAAATTTTGTGTAACAAACTGAACTTTAACATTAACAAATTTAAAAAAGACATCAAAGATCGCAAACAAAGGAAATTTCTAAGAGATCAAACAGATTTCAAGACAGGTAGAATATATAAGAGACTACCAGCGAATTCAGAAACTCAAACTGGATCTGAAATTAGTTCATCTGATTATGATACCTCAGATATAGAGGATAATACTACCAGAAAAGACCTCATAGGTCCCAATTTCCATCAATATAAAACCAATAACAGAACAAGAAACTCCAATTGGAGAAGGGACCAATATGAACTACGCCCGAGAAGGAATCAATATGATCCTGACAGACTAACAAGACCTTATTCTAGTTATGAGAATGATCTCCCCCCTACTCCTTTTTTAGGAAGAGGACGGTCTCAAGGAAGGAGATCGATACAAACAAGACCAAATCAATTTCAAGGGTACCCAGTAAAAGAGAGGATGAACTGAGAATTATCAACTTATCGCACTTTAAAATGCAAGAGTCACATATTTCAGTATTAAGTAAAGGCCTAACCTTTGTACCTACATCCAAAGCAGATACCTTTACTCACATAAAGGATTTAAATTTGTTCTCTAGAAAGTTAGCTCTACATAAGTTTTATAAAATGAAGCAAGAGAGGGAAATCCTCAACCTAGGTGTACCCCAAGAGGATATTAAGATTATACAAGGCCTTATGGAACTATTGGAAGAAAACTGTACACCAACAATTGAACCTAAGAGATGGAGAAATAAAAGTACTTTCACACCGCAATTAAAAGATTATGCCAACATCTGGGTATTCTTACAACAAGTCTCGAATGACATAGAGAACATAGACCATATGAGCTACAAAAAAATATACAATCTCACTAAATCTGAACATACAGCTCTGAAAGAACTGAGAGAAGATAACACCATCCACATTAAACCAGCCGATAAGGGCGGAAATATAGTCCTAATGGATAACATGGACTATAAAGATATGTGTGAAAGGATCCTTAAGGATAAAATGACCTATAAGATCATTCCCAAGGATCCCACAGCCGAATTTAAATCTACCCTCAAGAACATCTTAGATGGTGTTAAACACTCAGGAATCATTGATGATCAAACTTATCAATTTTTGCTCCCCAAATTCCCTACGGTGTCAGTCTTCTACTCCCTTCCAAAAGTACATAAAAAGACGAGGCCTATCCCGGGAAGACCTATAGTCTCTGGTACTGACAATTTGTCACATAATTGTAGTGTTTTTTTGGATTACCATCTGAGAGACTTTGTGATGGGATTGCCATCATATGTGAAGGATACCCCAGATATCCTTAGGCAACTAGAAGACCTAACTATACCTATTGACTCGTGGCTGGTATGCATCGACGTCGAGGCTCTCTACAGTAGTATTCCTCATCACTTTGGAATTGATGCAATAAAATATTTTCTTAAGATGAAAGGCTCCATCTTTGAAGAATTAAACCAACTGCTGATATCACTGCTTGAATATGTTCTGAAACATAACTTTTTCATCTTTAACCATAAATGGTACCACCAACAACAAGGAACGGCAATGGGAACACCGTGTGCTCCCAGTTATGCCAATCTGTTCCTTGGCTGGTGGGAGGACAAATATATATATGATGATAACGCACATACCTTTGGAAGTAATATACTCATCTGGAGAAGATACATAGATGATGTGTTTCTTGTCTGGACGGGTAATAGAGAAGATCTTACTGCGTTTATATCATATTTGAATAACAACGAAATAGGCCTGAGATTTACCTCTGAGGCAAATAAAAGTGAAGTCTCCTTCCTAGATTTAAAAATCAAGAAGGACTCAGAGGGGAGAATATGCACTTCAACCTTTAGAAAGGAAACAGCCTCCAACACACTACTAAAATGGGAAAGCCAGCACTTTGGACCCCAAAAAAGAGGAATCCCTAAAGGCCAATATTTAAGGATTCGGAGAAATTGCAGTACAGAACATGAATTTAAAATAGAAGCAGATAAACTTAGACAGCGGTTTAAAACAAGAGGTTATCCAAATAGGAGTCTTAAATCAGCCTATAAGCATGCCCTATCTTGTAATAGAACTGACCTGCTTAATGCACATGTCACAAACAAACAGGTAAATAATACCACTAAAACTAACGACACATCCAACCAGGATCTTATTAGATGCATAATGACATATGGTCATGATTCTGACATTATTAGGACCATTCTTGAAAAACATTGGCATCTTCTTACAAGTGACAAAGACATACAAGATGCTCTAACTCCAAAGGCAAGCATAACATATAGGAGAGGCACCAATATCAAAGATATGATTGTACATAGTTTGTACAATGATAATCCAATTGAGACCAAGACATGGCTTAAACCCCTTAAGGGAATGTACAAATGTGGAAGATGCAAATTTTGCAAATTTGTAAAACCGTGCAAAAACTACATACACCCTATTAATGGGCTCAGTTATGAAATTAACAACTTCTTTAACTGTAAATCTACAGGAGTGATATATATAGCCACATGCCTTTGCAATAAGGTTTATGTAGGTAAAACCTGTAGAGAGCTTCGACGTAGAATGGGGGAACATATATACTCTATTCTCAATGAATATGATACCCCCATAGCAAGACATATTAAATATTGCCACAACAACAATCCGGATGTACTTAAGTTCTGCATCATAGATTCAGTAACTTCAGGACCCAGAAGGGGCAACTTCCAAAAAAAACTATTACAATCTGAATCTAAATGGATTTATAAACTTCAAGCACAAGTACCCAATGGGTTAAATGAAGGTTTTTCGTATACTCCCTTCATTTAATTTTTTCACTTATTTGTTTCACATATATGTTTT
Source organism: Discoglossus pictus (assembly GCA_027410445.1). NCBI lineage: Eukaryota > Metazoa > Chordata > Amphibia > Anura > Alytidae > Discoglossus > Discoglossus pictus. The sequence continues at coordinate 70,549,560 of CM050166.1, forward strand.
ATTTGGTATAGTACACATCTTTTGCCTCTTTTATAGGGCACCCTTGCCTTATTTACACTATCACTTCAGCTTATACTTTATTGCCCCTCTTGATAGATGGTGCTCCCTACTAGGATTTTATCTTATATTTACACACTATAGGTACTTATTACATAGTCCCTCATGGTCTGGGACTTCATCCATCATTTTATTATCCTCTGCACCAAGCACTTTATGGTATTTTTTAGCACTATATGCCCTACAGTCCACTTCCCAGTGACACATTGATCACTAGAAGAGACTATATCCATTGATTCACACCTATATATGGAAGACTTCTTTAAATCCTGCATTATTATATAAGGGTGATCTTATACTAGTTCTAATGTAATTATCTTCCTTCCTCCCAGGCTTACAATATATAAGAGATTTATTTCAGTGTAGCACACTCGGTAGCGTTGGTAACCATGGCTACCGCTTCCTTTAAATAGCTCTCATTTTCAGTACACGCCTTGATCCTTTGACAAAGACGTTTTGTAACGTAGAAACATGTTAGGTAACAGGCGTATGTAGCGTGACGTCATCACGCACGCCACATTCAGGAAGCGCGAAACTCCGAGCTAATGGAGGCGCAAAAGCTCTACTAAAAAGAACTCAGAGGCATTTTTAAGGGCATATAATTTGGGCTATTAAAGCCTTACCCCTGAACTGACACAGACCCTCAGTAACTTAGTTAAGAGGAGATAACCATTGCTTTGCAAACAGCATGTCAGTCGTTTCTGTATACAGATACATTAAGGGAAAGCAGCTTTGCTGCATATAGTGACTGGTATCTGTATCAGACTGCATGACATTCCCATATGAGGCTGAGCCTTTACAGTTTTGAAACACCAAGATAACTCTACTAATAGTAGGTGTTTCATTTTATTTGTCAGTAATCTATATTAATATTGTATACATATACATCCATCTATGGGCTTTGTCTACAGCCCTTGAATCATTGTGCAGTTGCCCTTTTATATACTCTGAGGAACTTACCTGTGTAACCACACTCTAAAAATACTATATAATAGAGTGGTAATAGTGGTCACAAGAGTCATTGAAGGAATCATCTTTCACAGTGTTTTTAAATTTCTTTTAAATTCTTTTAATCGACGTTGTTTTTTCACCAATAAAATTTCTCTATTACTATATGATTATGATTAACCCTATGTTGTCTTCACATTTGAATTTGTAGTGTCAAGCACTAATGGGTTTAATTCCCTAAGATATTACTTTTCTGCTCATTTCTAACAGTGGTTCAATCCACACTTAGGGGTTGTAATAACAAGTCTACACTTTCACTCTCTCTGCCTGTTGTTAGCCCAGAAAATAACCTATACAATTCAAAATGGCAGGGGCTAGTATCACTAGTCTGGACTTTGCACAATTACAAATTGAGGCAGATGAAACTTTTATGCCCTCAATACAACCCAGAACTGAAAATAAGGATGTAAATTCAGCTCTATATGAGCTTCAAAAAAATATGAGGAAGCAAATTAGATCAATCTGGGAAATATCCAGTCTCCAAAATTACATGAAAAATAAACTAATCCCCAGAGGTTTAAGGACTAATATTACACCAGCCTCCAATATAAACGATGAGACCTTTCTGTCCAAATGGAAAGAAATCCTATTTAAATGCTCTATGGACCTTATGTCCTTGATTATTGAAACTGAGCAGAAAAATCTAGAGAACATTAAACAAAGAGTTATACTGAATCAAATAGAAGTTGACAAATTCAAAGACCTCTCTGACTTTGAAATTTTGTGTAACAAACTGAACTTTAACATTAACAAATTTAAAAAAGACATCAAAGATCGCAAACAAAGGAAATTTCTAAGAGATCAAACAGATTTCAAGACAGGTAGAATATATAAGAGACTACCAGCGAATTCAGAAACTCAAACTGGATCTGAAATTAGTTCATCTGATTATGATACCTCAGATATAGAGGATAATACTACCAGAAAAGACCTCATAGGTCCCAATTTCCATCAATATAAAACCAATAACAGAACAAGAAACTCCAATTGGAGAAGGGACCAATATGAACTACGCCCGAGAAGGAATCAATATGATCCTGACAGACTAACAAGACCTTATTCTAGTTATGAGAATGATCTCCCCCCTACTCCTTTTTTAGGAAGAGGACGGTCTCAAGGAAGGAGATCGATACAAACAAGACCAAATCAATTTCAAGGGTACCCAGTAAAAGAGAGGATGAACTGAGAATTATCAACTTATCGCACTTTAAAATGCAAGAGTCACATATTTCAGTATTAAGTAAAGGCCTAACCTTTGTACCTACATCCAAAGCAGATACCTTTACTCACATAAAGGATTTAAATTTGTTCTCTAGAAAGTTAGCTCTACATAAGTTTTATAAAATGAAGCAAGAGAGGGAAATCCTCAACCTAGGTGTACCCCAAGAGGATATTAAGATTATACAAGGCCTTATGGAACTATTGGAAGAAAACTGTACACCAACAATTGAACCTAAGAGATGGAGAAATAAAAGTACTTTCACACCGCAATTAAAAGATTATGCCAACATCTGGGTATTCTTACAACAAGTCTCGAATGACATAGAGAACATAGACCATATGAGCTACAAAAAAATATACAATCTCACTAAATCTGAACATACAGCTCTGAAAGAACTGAGAGAAGATAACACCATCCACATTAAACCAGCCGATAAGGGCGGAAATATAGTCCTAATGGATAACATGGACTATAAAGATATGTGTGAAAGGATCCTTAAGGATAAAATGACCTATAAGATCATTCCCAAGGATCCCACAGCCGAATTTAAATCTACCCTCAAGAACATCTTAGATGGTGTTAAACACTCAGGAATCATTGATGATCAAACTTATCAATTTTTGCTCCCCAAATTCCCTACGGTGTCAGTCTTCTACTCCCTTCCAAAAGTACATAAAAAGACGAGGCCTATCCCGGGAAGACCTATAGTCTCTGGTACTGACAATTTGTCACATAATTGTAGTGTTTTTTTGGATTACCATCTGAGAGACTTTGTGATGGGATTGCCATCATATGTGAAGGATACCCCAGATATCCTTAGGCAACTAGAAGACCTAACTATACCTATTGACTCGTGGCTGGTATGCATCGACGTCGAGGCTCTCTACAGTAGTATTCCTCATCACTTTGGAATTGATGCAATAAAATATTTTCTTAAGATGAAAGGCTCCAACTTTGAAGAATTAAACCAACTGCTGATATCACTGCTTGAATATGTTCTGAAACATAACTTTTTCATCTTTAACCATAAATGGTACCACCAACAACAAGGAACGGCAATGGGAACACCGTGTGCTCCCAGTTATGCCAATCTGTTCCTTGGCTGGTGGGAGGACAAATATATATATGATGATAACGCACATACCTTTGGAAGTAATATACTCATCTGGAGAAGATACATAGATGATGTGTTTCTTGTCTGGACGGGTAATAGAGAAGATCTTACTGCGTTTATATCATATTTGAATAACAACGAAATAGGCCTGAGATTTACCTCTGAGGCAAATAAAAGTGAAGTCTCCTTCCTAGATTTAAAAATCAAGAAGGACTCAGAGGGGAGAATATGCACTTCAACCTTTAGAAAGGAAACAGCCTCCAACACACTACTAAAATGGGAAAGCCAGCACTTTGGACCCCAAAAAAGAGGAATCCCTAAAGGCCAATATTTAAGGATTCGGAGAAATTGCAGTACAGAACATGAATTTAAAATAGAAGCAGATAAACTTAGACAGCGGTTTAAAACAAGAGGTTATCCAAATAGGAGTCTTAAATCAGCCTATAAGCATGCCCTATCTTGTAATAGAACTGACCTGCTTAATGCACATGTCACAAACAAACAGGTAAATAATACCACTAAAACTAACGACACATCCAACCAGGATCTTATTAGATGCATAATGACATATGGCCATGATTCTGACATTATTAGGACCATTCTTGAAAAACATTGGCATCTTCTTACAAGTGACAAAGACATACAAGATGCTCTAACTCCAAAGGCAAGCATAACATATAGGAGAGGCACCAATATCAAAGATATGATTGTACATAGTTTGTACAATGATAATCCAATTGAGACCAAGACATGGCTTAAACCCCTTAAGGGAATGTACAAATGTGGAAGATGCAAATTTTGCAAATTTGTAAAACCGTGCAAAAACTACATACACCCTATTAATGGGCTCAGTTATGAAATTAACAACTTCTTTAACTGTAAATCTACAGGAGTGATATATATAGCCACATGCCTTTGCAATAAGGTTTATGTAGGTAAAACCTGTAGAGAGCTTCGACGTAGAATGGGGGAACATATATACTCTATTCTCAATGAATATGATACCCCCATAGCAAGACATATTAAATATTGCCACAACAACAATCCGGATGTACTTAAGTTCTGCATCATAGATTCAGTAACTTCAGGGCCCAGAAGGGGCAACTTCCAAAAAAAACTATTACAATCTGAATCTAAATGGATTTATAAACTTCAAGCACAAGTACCCAATGGGTTAAATGAAGGTTTTTCGTATACTCCCTTCATTTAATTTTTTCACTTATTTGTTTCACATATATGTTTTATTTGGTATAGTACACATCTCTTGCCTCTTTTATAGGGCACCCTTGCCTTATTTACACTATCACTTCAGCTTATACTTTATTGCCCCTCTTGATAGATGGTGCTCCCCACTAGGATTTTATCTTATATTTACACACTATAGGTACTTATTACATAGTCCCTCATGGTCTGGGACTTCATCCATCATTTTATTATCCTCTGCACCAAGCACTTTATGGTATTTTTTAGCACTATATGCCCTACAGTCCACTTCCCAGTGACACATTGATCACTAGAAGAGACTATATCCATTGATTCACACCTATATATGGAAGACTTCTTTAAATCCTGCATTATTATATAAGGGTGATCTTATACTAGTTCTAATGTAATTATCTTCCTTCCTCCCAGGCTTACAATATATAAGAGATTTATTTCAGTGTAGCACACTCGGTAGCGTTGGTAACCATGGCTACCGCTTCCTTTAAATAGCTCTCATTTTCAGTACACGCCTTGATCCTTTGACAAAGACGTTTTGTAACGTAGAAACATGTTAGGTAACAGGCGTATGTAGCGTGACGTCATCACGCACGCCACATTCAGGAAGCGCGAAACTCCGAGCTAATGGAGGCGCAAAAGCTCTACTAAAAAGAACTCAGAGGCATTTTTAAGGGCATATAATTTGGGCTATTAAAGCCTTACCCCTGAACTGACACAGACCCTCAGTAACTTAGTTAAGAGGAGATAACCATTGCTTTGCAAACAGCATGTCAGTCGTTTCTGTATACAGATACATTAAGGGAAAGCAGCTTTGCTGCATATAGTGACTGGTATCTGTATCAGACTGCATGACATTCCCATATGAGGCTGAGCCTTTACAGTTTTGAAACACCAAGATAACTCTACTAATAGTAGGTGTTTCATTTTATTTGTCAGTAATCTATATTAATATTGTATACATATACATCCATCTATGGGCTTTGTCTACAGCCCTTGAATCATTGTGCAGTTGCCCTTTTATATACTCTGAGGAACTTACCTGTGTAACCACACTCTAAAAATACTATATAATAGAGTGGTAATAGTGGTCACAAGAGTCATTGAAGGAATCATCTTTCACAGTGTTTTTAAATTTCTTTTAAATTCTTTTAATCAACGTTGTTTTTTCACCAATAAAATTTCTCTATTACTATATGATTATGATTAACCCTATGTTGTCTTCACATTTGAATTTGTAGTGTCAAGCACTAATGGGTTTAATTCCCTAAGATATTACTTTTCTGCTCATTTCTAACAGTGGTTCAATCCACACTTAGGGGTTGTAATAACAAGTCTACACTTTCACTCTCTCTGCCTGTTGTTAGCCCAGAAAATAACCTATACAATTCAAAATGGCAGGGGCTAGTATCACTAGTCTGGACTTTGCACAATTACAAATTGAGGCAGATGAAACTTTTATGCCCTCAATACAACCCAGAACTGAAAATAAGGATGTAAATTCAGCTCTATATGAGCTTCAAAAAAATATGAGGAAGCAAATTAGATCAATCTGGGAAATATCCAGTCTCCAAAATTACATGAAAAATAAACTAATCCCCAGAGGTTTAAGGACTAATATTACACCAGCCTCCAATATAAACGATGAGACCTTTCTGTCCAAATGGAAAGAAATCCTATTTAAATGCTCTATGGACCTTATGTCCTTGATTATTGAAACTGAGCAGAAAAATCTAGAGAACATTAAACAAAGAGTTATACTGAATCAAATAGAAGTTGACAAATTCAAAGACCTCTCTGACTTTGAAATTTTGTGTAACAAACTGAACTTTAACATTAACAAATTTAAAAAAGACATCAAAGATCGCAAACAAAGGAAATTTCTAAGAGATCAAACAGATTTCAAGACAGGTAGAATATATAAGAGACTACCAGCGAATTCAGAAACTCAAACTGGATCTGAAATTAGTTCATCTGATTATGATACCTCAGATATAGAGGATAATACTACCAGAAAAGACCTCATAGGTCCCAATTTCCATCAATATAAAACCAATAACAGAACAAGAAACTCCAATTGGAGAAGGGACCAATATGAACTACGCCCGAGAAGGAATCAATATGATCCTGACAGACTAACAAGACCTTATTCTAGTTATGAGAATGATCTCCCCCCTACTCCTTTTTTAGGAAGAGGACGGTCTCAAGGAAGGAGATCGATACAAACAAGACCAAATCAATTTCAAGGGTACCCAGTAAAAGAGAGGATGAACTGAGAATTATCAACTTATCGCACTTTAAAATGCAAGAGTCACATATTTCAGTATTAAGTAAAGGCCTAACCTTTGTACCTACATCCAAAGCAGATACCTTTACTCACATAAAGGATTTAAATTTGTTCTCTAGAAAGTTAGCTCTACATAAGTTTTATAAAATGAAGCAAGAGAGGGAAATCCTCAACCTAGGTGTACCCCAAGAGGATATTAAGATTATACAAGGCCTTATGGAACTATTGGAAGAAAACTGTACACCAACAATTGAACCTAAGAGATGGAGAAATAAAAGTACTTTCACACCGCAATTAAAAGATTATGCCAACATCTGGGTATTCTTACAACAAGTCTCGAATGACATAGAGAACATAGACCATATGAGCTACAAAAAAATATACAATCTCACTAAATCTGAACATACAGCTCTGAAAGAACTGAGAGAAGATAACACCATCCACATTAAACCAGCCGATAAGGGCGGAAATATAGTCCTAATGGATAACATGGACTATAAAGATATGTGTGAAAGGATCCTTAAGGATAAAATGACCTATAAGATCATTCCCAAGGATCCCACAGCCGAATTTAAATCTACCCTCAAGAACATCTTAGATGGTGTTAAACACTCAGGAATCATTGATGATCAAACTTATCTATTTTTGCTCCCCAAATTCCCTACGGTGTCAGTCTTCTACTCCCTTCCAAAAGTACATAAAAAGACGAGGCCTATCCCGGGAAGACCTATAGTCTCTGGTACTGACAATTTGTCACATAATTGTAGTGTTTTTTTGGATTACCATCTGAGAGACTTTGTGATGGGATTGCCATCATATGTGAAGGATACCCCAGATATCCTTAGGCAACTAGAAGACCTAACTATACCTATTGACTCGTGGCTGGTATGCATCGACGTCGAGGCTCTCTACAGTAGTATTCCTCATCACTTTGGAATTGATGCAATAAAATATTTTCTTAAGATGAAAGGCTCCATCTTTGAAGAATTAAACCAACTGCTGATATCACTGCTTGAATATGTTCTGAAACATAACTTTTTCATCTTTAACCATAAATGGTACCACCAACAACAAGGAACGGCAATGGGAACACCGTGTGCTCCCAGTTATGCCAATCTGTTCCTTGGCTGGTGGGAGGACAAATATATATATGATGATAACGCACATACCTTTGGAAGTAATATACTCATCTGGAGAAGATACATAGATGATGTGTTTCTTGTCTGGACGGGTAATAGAGAAGATCTTACTGCGTTTATATCATATTTGAATAACAACGAAATAGGCCTGAGATTTACCTCTGAGGCAAATAAAAGTGAAGTCTCCTTCCTAGATTTAAAAATCAAGAAGGACTCAGAGGGGAGAATATGCACTTCAACCTTTAGAAAGGAAACAGCCTCCAACACACTACTAAAATGGGAAAGCCAGCACTTTGGACCCCAAAAAAGAGGAATCCCTAAAGGCCAATATTTAAGGATTCGGAGAAATTGCAGTACAGAACATGAATTTAAAATAGAAGCAGATAAACTTAGACAGCGGTTTAAAACAAGAGGTTATCCAAATAGGAGTCTTAAATCAGCCTATAAGCATGCCCTATCTTGTAATAGAACTGACCTGCTTAATGCACATGTCACAAACAAACAGGTAAATAATACCACTAAAACTAACGACACATCCAACCAGGATCTTATTAGATGCATAATGACATATGGTCATGATTCTGACATTATTAGGACCATTCTTGAAAAACATTGGCATCTTCTTACAAGTGACAAAGACATACAAGATGCTCTAACTCCAAAGGCAAGCATAACATATAGGAGAGGCACCAATATCAAAGATATGATTGTACATAGTTTGTACAATGATAATCCAATTGAGACCAAGACATGGCTTAAACCCCTTAAGGGAATGTACAAATGTGGAAGATGCAAATTTTGCAAATTTGTAAAACCGTGCAAAAACTACATACACCCTATTAATGGGCTCAGTTATGAAATTAACAACTTCTTTAACTGTAAATCTACAGGAGTGATATATATAGCCACATGCCTTTGCAATAAGGTTTATGTAGGTAAAACCTGTAGAGAGCTTCGACGTAGAATGGGGGAACATATATACTCTATTCTCAATGAATATGATACCCCCATAGCAAGACATATTAAATATTGCCACAACAACAATCCGGATGTACTTAAGTTCTGCATCATAGATTCAGTAACTTCAGGGCCCAGAAGGGGCAACTTCCAAAAAAAACTATTACAATCTGAATCTAAATGGATTTATAAACTTCAAGCACAAGTACCCAATGGGTTAAATGAAGGTTTTTCGTATACTCCCTTCATTTAATTTTTTCACTTATTTGTTTCACATATATGTTTTATTTGGTATAGTACACATCTTTTGCCTCTTTTATAGGGCACCCTTGCCTTATTTACACTATCACTTCAGCTTATACTTTATTGCCCCTCTTGATAGATGGTGCTCCCCACTAGGATTTTATCTTATATTTACACACTATAGGTACTTATTACATAGTCCCTCATGGTCTGGGACTTCATCCATCATTTTATTATCCTCTGCACCAAGCACTTTATGGTATTTTTTAGCACTATATGCCCTACAGTCCACTTCCCAGTGACACATTGATCACTAGAAGAGACTATATCCATTGATTCACACCTATATATGGAAGACTTCTTTAAATCCTGCATTATTATATAAGGGTGATCTTATACTAGTTCTAATGTAATTATCTTCCTTCCTCCCAGGCTTACAATATATAAGAGATTTATTTCAGTGTAGCACACTCGGTAGCGTTGGTAACCATGGCTACCGCTTCCTTTAAATAGCTCTCATTTTCAGTACACGCCTTGATCCTTTGACAAAGACGTTTTGTAACGTAGAAACATGTTAGGTAACAGGCGTATGTAGCGTGACGTCATCACGCACGCCACATTCAGGAAGCGCGAAACTCCGAGCTAATGGAGGCGCAAAAGCTCTACTAAAAAGAACTCAGAGGCATTTTTAAGGGCATATAATTTGGGCTATTAAAGCCTTACCCCTGAACTGACACAGACCCTCAGTAACTTAGTTAAGAGGAGATAACCATTGCTTTGCAAACAGCATGTCAGTCGTTTCTGTATACAGATACATTAAGGGAAAGCAGCTTTGCTGCATATAGTGACTGGTATCTGTATCAGACTGCATGACATTCCCATATGAGGCTGAGCCTTTACAGTTTTGAAACACCAAGATAACTCTACTAATAGTAGGTGTTTCATTTTATTTGTCAGTAATCTATATTAATATTGTATACATATACATCCATCTATGGGCTTTGTCTACAGCCCTTGAATCATTGTGCAGTTGCCCTTTTATATACTCTGAGGAACTTACCTGTGTAACCACACTCTAAAAATACTATATAATAGAGTGGTAATAGTGGTCACAAGAGTCATTGAAGGAATCATCTTTCACAGTGTTTTGAAATTTCTTTTAAATTCTTTTAATCGACGTTGTTTTTTCACCAATAAAATTTCTCTATTACTATATGATTATGATTAACCCTATGTTGTCTTCACATTTGAATTTGTAGTGTCAAGCACTAATGGGTTTAATTCCCTAAGATATTACTTTTCTGCTCAGGATATTCAAGGAGAAATGTAATGTTCCACTACCGGTAACTCTGTACCAACATATCACACAGTCTATTGTATATAGTTTTCCCAGAAGGGCATTTAGTGCAGACTTGCTTTTGTGAAAAATATAGCGTGGACAGCGTCGTGCGTGATGACGCTTTCCACGCTATACTAGGAAGTGAAGCCATGCAGCATTAGCGTCTCTATTAAGAAACATGGCACTAGTTAGGTAACTTGTTTACAATTTAGTATGGTGTACTTAGAAGTATCCAGGACCTATGCATAGGCCACTTGATGTTAAAGAAGCAAATATTAGATATCATGAGAAACGTTTACCCTAAAATAGGGTACCAATAAGGACATATCAGCCCACAATAAGAGTCTATCCCTTCAATGCAGATATAAATATTGCCAAACACTAGTCATAGACCATTATGTGGGTGTAAGAAGTTATAGCGAATTAGGATTGGCATATTACAATCCCATGAATCATATATAGGAGATATCCTAAAGAACAAGTCTCCTATAGCTCTCATATAGAGATATCATAATTACCTGGCTTCTTACTTACATCAAAGGCAGTGCCTGCTTCCATCTACCATACTACCTCCAATATTTTTCACAAAAGCAAGTCTGCACTAAATGCCCTTCTGGGAAAACTATATACAATAGACTGTGTGATATGTTGGTACAGAGTTACCTGTAGTGGAACATTACATTTCTCCTCGAATATCCTAGAGAAAGTTCTAGTCTCTATATATTTGCCTAAAGTGAAATTTATCACTATTTCTCAGAGGAGACCTTTCTTTTTCCATTGTTTTTAGAGTGTTTTTAATCTTCCTTTTTTATTTTTCGTCGTTGTCATTATTCAATTATGAATTTAATAAACTTGTTGGCCAAATTGTAAATATACCCTGTTCATAATTCAAAGTGGGTGTTATACAAGATGAAAAATGGTAGAGACTTAAAAGAAGCAGATCAGATAAAGTAGAGGTGAAAGGAATACACTGCAGATCTATACAGGAAGGATCTTAACAATATTGATACCTTAATAGTTTCTCCAATGAGCTGGAGGCATTCATTTGTAGAGTGAAGTGAGATGGACCATAGGAATCCTTGCTGATAACAAGGCTTCAGGAGTTGGTGGTATTTCAGCTGAAATGTTCAAAATCCTACAAGAAGATGTTGTGAGTATTGCTTGCATTATGCCCACAAATTTGGAAAAAGTAGTCTAAATCAGAATCGCACACAATTGTACTTATGGCAAAAAGGTAATGCTTAAGATCCTGCAAACTCTGCTCCAACAATACTTGTAGAACTAACAGATATGCAAGCTGGCTTTCTCAGAAACTGAGGCACAGATTATATTGCCAATGTTCACTGTATAATAGAGAAAGCAGGAGAATTCCAGGAAATATTTACCTCTGCTTCATAGAATATTCTAAAGCCTTTGACTGTGTGGATCACAGGAAAAATGAACAAGGTCTTATAGAGAACCAGACCATCTCATCCTGAAAAATCTCTATTTGGACCAAGAAGTCATGTTCAACACCAAACATTGAACAAGTGAATGGTTCAAAATCTGTAAAGATTGTATATTGTCACCTTACTTAACTTATATGCTGAATACATCATGCATAAGGCAGGGTTGTATTAATCCAAATATTGCTGTAAGAAATTTTAACAACATCAGATACACAGTTTATATTACTCCGATGGATGAAAGTGAGGAAGAACTAAAGAGCCTGTTGATGAGAGTGAAAATCGAGAGTGCAAAAGCTGCCTGCTGAGAAATGTTAAAAAGATGAAGATCATGGCAAAGCTCAATGTCAGTTCCTAACAAATAAATGAGGATGAAGTGGAGGCAGTGACAGATTTTATTTACCTGGGATTCAAGATCTCTGCAGATGGCAGTCTGCAGTCATGAAATTAAAAGATGTTTGCTTCTGGTAAGGAAAGTTGTGGCAAGTTTGAACAAGTTATAAAAAATTAAAGATATTACACTATTAACAAAGGTCTACATTGTTAGAAATATGTATTCCCGGTAATAACTCAACAACGTGAGAGCTTAACCATAAAGAAGGCTGAGAGCTGTAGAATGGATATCTCTGAATTGTGATTATGGAGAAAATCGCTTAGAGTCACTTGGACTGCAAAAAGATCCAACCAATCAATACTACAGGAAATCAAGTCAAACTGTTCTCTAGATTATTTGATGAATCGCAGATATTTTGGTCACATCATGAAGACAGTATTTCCTAGGAAAGACTTTAATGCTGGGAAAATTTTAAGCAGAAAGAAGGGGGTGGCAGTGGTAGAAGCAATTAACATGAGCTTGAGCGGGCTCAGAGAGGCAGTAGCTGTGTTTTATATGTTTGTGTTGATAGTATTTGGCACCATGGCCATATGAGGATTATAGAATTAAATGTATGTTTAGGAAAGTGGTTTTATTGCTTAATAAATACAATAATGCAGTTACATTAAAAGCTCAGAAAAACTGTTTATTTTGTGCACAAGTCCGTTCTTCCTGAAAAAGAGTGACTTGGTCAATGAAGCAGGCTAGAGCTTGCTTGGAGGAAAAATGACATCAGTTCGAACAGAGGTGTATGCAAACATCAAGATGGAACGTCTTTAAAATATGTCAATGTATTTTATGCCTTTGCCTGAAACTATTACTTGTTCCTTGAGGAATTTAAATGGTTGGTTTGTCAGCTGTGTTGTGTGGTCATGCCTGCTTATTCAAATAGTCATTTGTACATGAATCCATCGAGATTACAGTTACTAATGGTTATTTCATATATACTTATACAATATATTTTCCATGCATAAATCAAAAATTTTACTTTTTAATATTAAGAACATTATGTTGAGACCGATTGGGGAAGGCTCCCTCTGTTACAAGATAGCTATATTTATGTGCACTACATATAATGTATGTGATATTCGCACACTCAAGATTAACATAGTCAATATCATTATCAGAAATTTGGCAATCCATAAAAAGGTGCCAGTCTATACCAAAATTTGCTAAAACAAGGTGGCTTAGGTGTTGGTGTGACTTTTTTTAGGAACTGACCATGTCCTATGACAATGACTGCTCTTTTGACTGCCGCCTGTAGAGACCTTCTGCCAGTGCCTTCAACCTTGCTACTTACAATCAGGAGGTGGACCTCGGCCACTTTGCTAATCAAGGGCCATATTAAATTCGAGCCTTGTACGTCCAATGTGTAGCACGTAAGGGCAAAATTTGCCCTACTTACATTGCTATTAAATTAGAAAGTGCTGCGAGCTACGAATGAGAGTGGGCAGTTTGCAGGCATCGGACTTGTGTGTTCGCACACAAAAATAATCAATCTCGTAGTTATGGGTTCAGATGGCGCCAATGGAAAAAGAGATCATAATTGTTATGTCACTGAGAAAGGTTAGGGTATATTTCAAAGTTCTACCTGCTTCAAATCCAGTTTGCGATCGGACCCACAGTCCAGATATAATGCAATATTAATAAAGCAGTACATATGATATTCTATTACATGTGAGTTACAGTATATGTCGTAACACATTGATTGCAGGGATTGATATAACACAAAGAATAATCATGATATAAAGTATTTTTCTGGGCCGATTTGCGGGCTTGAGAATGTTGTGCTATAATAAATGTGCAGTAGAGTGATTTTATCTACATTACAAGTGCTACGTATTGGACTTTCCCCCCTTGCGGGTGCTCTAGAGCACATGTTGGCCTCTGGGGTCCATTTGCATGTTACGTGCTTGCTCGCGAGTGACCACGTTGCACTTTCATTGTTGAATTAAATAATTAGTAATCAGAGGCATGACATATCAAAGGATTTACGTGCGCGAAGTTCAACATAGCTCTCCATGTAGCCTATTCACGGCCGTCCTGCATCTTACCACGCAAAGTCCTCTGCAGGCAACGTTACGAGGCATCTTAGCACGCAAATAGCCCTAAGATGACAATTACGGGCTACGTGATAACACATAGCCCCAAATTAAAAGGGCTTCAAGTCTGGATATCAGTGTAAGGGCAGTCTCATCTCTTTACCTCAAGGTAATCAACACATTAAGAAAAGAATATATGAGTGTGTTATGAGTTTCAAAAAATATCAATTATAGTTTTTATGAAATAGTTTCTTCTTGACATTTTTTTGTTTAATCTTACTCTCTTTTCTATCCTATATTTTTATGTGATAGTCTACTTTACCACCACTGTTATCTATTTTATAATTGAAATAAAAAAATGAGCAATAGGGGGAAACAGGGATTGAGATCTTACACTTCCCCCATATATGCTCAAAGCAGATAGTTGCACTAAAAATGGCAATTCCTGCTTTCTCTGCTTGGCACCCATCCTTTCATGCTTTGACAGACATGTCAGCCCCTAGACACTAGCTTACTAACAGTAAGATATTCTCCAAAGATGCTCTTCATTTACAAAGTTTTTAAATTGTTACATACTTCACAATCATGATTTTTCTCCTACAACTGTAGTGGCCCTTTAATGTATTATTTTTAGCAATTGTTTTTATGCATTGTATTATTTAAACATAAAATTAGTCTGTAACCAATTTCTTTATCAATGTGGGACACAGTGACATTATTGCACTCAGTGTATAATAATGTGCTGAGTGAAGATGCAATACTCAGTGATGATGACAGTACATTGACATGCATGCTTTATGAAGCATTTTACAGAATTTCTCAGCAAATGCTATTTATTCATAAATGTTTAATAAAAGTATTCCACAGCCTAAACTTGGATTGACCTTTATGCTGCGTTTCTTGTTTGTTCTGTGTTATAAAGATTTTAATGAAGCAATATTTTGGCAAATCCACATTTCATCTGAGTCAGGCCTGTTTTAGCCAGAAGTTGCGTGTGGTAAAGTACATAAAGAAAATGTAATACGAGTTAATACTTAACAGTAGCCAAACAGAGTAGCTGAAACACAAGGCTTGTAAATAAAAATGCACATTTAAATCGATGAGAAAGAGAAAAGGCACTAGAGTATGTGACGGACATATATATATATATATATATATATATATATATATATATACACATTAGACACTCAGTTAACCAGAACCCAAGCAACCAGAACTCTCAAGCAACCAGAAAAAATATTGAATACTGTACTTTAAATTAAAATTACAATTTACGAGTGCCAGGAGCCAGGTTGTCATACCACAAAATGCTTACATGCACCTAGATTGCCTCCATTGTATGTCTCTGCAATTCAATGTTACCTGGAAGCGGACAGGCAGGAGTGATTGAGCCAGAGCAGTGTTAGCGTTACATTCCCTGGGTTCAGCACCAAACCCTCCAGCCAAACGTACCTGTGTGTAAGTGAGGAGTGAAAGCTGCTGCTGCTAGAACAGCCCTCACTGACAAATATACTTAGCAGAGCATTCTATGTGCAGCTAATCTAGGCCACTTTTAATAGCAACCCTGACTACATAAAGTGAAATGCAAACTATGGATCTGCAAGCCAAATCATTGATTTATGAAGAAAGTAAACTAGTGGTTTTGCTGATAAAAGACTTGTGAAATATCATCTGTTACATATTAAACCAGCTTTGCTATGTTTTAGTGTTTAACAGTGACTTCATTTTAATGGCCCACTTTGGTCAAAAGTCTAAAATAACCCATTTTGAAGATCATCACTTGAAAATAAGCACTTTTATAAGCAATTAGGCTGCCATGGAATCTACTATTTTAAATCCAGATGACCTACTTCTTGAGGTGGGAGACATTTTTGAATATTCAGGAACTTTGTATCTGCCCAATGAGAATGCAACAGATAAATATGCCAGTGTACTCATTTGCTCTATTGGCGTGCTTATTAGTTTACAAGTACACACCCTGTTGAGACTAAAGTTGCAAGAAATACATTTAGTAAAGAAAATGAAAGCCTGCAGTAAATTATAATTACATTTAAAAGTGGAAAATGTATTTTTATGTTCCTGTGCGTCACAAATCAGTGAAATTTTTCTTTAATTACAGTGGCCCAGTAGTTGTATTGGTTCAGTAATGGACATTGTATTGTAGTCATAAGCAGCTTATTCTTGATGTATAGAAAGTCCAACTGCACCTGATTCTTGGCAGGGCCAGCAGGAGCCTTCTGTAATTTGCTCATATCACGTGTCTTATCTGTTGGGAAATTCTGGATACACCAGATGCCAGGATATCTCATTAAATAAATGGCATTCTTGACTGCATTCCTCTTCTAAAACACATGCTTTGATCATAGTTAATTAAAGAATTTCCCTCTAGATGCAAATCAAAAATGCCTAAAAATACAAATTAAAGGAACAATTCAGTTCAAGAAAAACAGCTAGTAACAAACTAACATTAGCAGCTCTTCTGGAGAGAGGGTAGGAGGTGGGAAGAGGTGTAGGGGATTGGGCATTGTTGAATTTGACACCTACCCCTTCCAATGCACACACTCAGAAGCAAGCAGCTTGCAAGAATAGCTGTAACTTTGCTCATCCAGAAATGTAAATAACCCTTTCGCTCACACAACCATGACCATGTGGATGCCTCCAGGGATCAGCAGAAGCATCACAACTAACCAGCTTTATGACTTTTCCCTGCTTGATTGTGTTCTAGTTGAGTAATACTGACCTATAGAGGGCTCACTGAATAGGGTCCGGCAGAGTTTATAATAAGGAAGTACGCCTTGAAATAGTCACAGGACTATAATGAGTATAAAAAGGCCAAAGACCAATTAGTTACTTTGGGATCTATGCATGAACTCGCTAATTGATGACTCCCTGCTGCCTAGATCAATTTGCCAAGTTGTAATACTTGCTTGTAAATTGAACTCATGCCAGTATGAAATAAAATGATTTTGAACATCATCAAAGTAAAGTCTTTATAAAAAAAAGGCAGCGTTATCATGGGCAATATAAATGGATAATGGATGTGACGCTCTTATTCTAATAAGTTATAATAATATAATATATCATAAAAAGCCTTGCAAGAGCTCACTTTTTATAATGCCAAACTCATTCAAGATTTCACACTGGATTTATGACTATATCAACTGGAAATAACAACAGTGTTGGTTGACTATGGAGAAAGTTTTCTTACTAGTGACATGAGACCTCTTAATTTCCTATGTTATCCTTTATGGTTTGTTAAAGGACCACTGCAGTTAAAGAAAAAAGACACTTGTATGTTGTATTAATATTATTATTATTTCCTTTATTCATAACACGCCAACATATTCTGTAGCGCTATACAGCAGTATTCAATTCAAAAACAATATTAACCAAACTAACAATATTAGCAGCTGTGTAAGCTATGGACATGACATTTTTTTTGAGAAAATCTGAATTTGTTGCATCACATTTTGAGATATGGGTAACAGAGGTGTGTGTTTGTAGAAGGAGGGATGGTTGGGGAGGGATTCAGGAGCAGTCCAGAGCCATTATTTGATCATTGGATATAATTGAAATTAAGATCACATTGCTTCCCTTTCACTGGCACAGAAGCAGACACCTTGCATCATTCACTGCAACACAGCTCTCCAGAAATGTAAAGCAGTGGCATCAATATTTATTTTTAATAATTAAAAACTATATTATATGACTTTTTATGCTGCTTATTTCTTGGACTCTATTCAATAGAGCAATTGTCACTTACTGGACCCCGAAATGTATCCCGTAAACTAATTTGCTATTCAATTGGGTCTTTGAGCTACCTGTAAACGATTTGAGGGTTACAGGCCGAAAATCCTTGTGGTTGCCAAAAACGTAACTCCAACCTATCAAAGCCTTTGATCTTTCAAGCCCGTAAAAAGCATTACAATTATATAATGATCATTTACAGCATTAATGTCCTCTAACATAAAGGGCACTAATACTAATACTCTTATGTATATAATAGAAATGTGTCCTTGTGCTATTTTCTGGATGCTACAATAGTTTGCTACCTGAGTAAATTTAATCAATTAATTAATGTGCTGTATGTTATGAAGAGTTCACTTGTGGTCCAGTGGTTAGGATTTGGTGCTTTTACCACTGCGACCTGCGTTTGATTCCAGTAAGGGAACCAAGAGGTCACACCACCCTGAACTCATGCAGGTTTGGGCCTGGTTAGTACTTTGGAATACCTAGGAATACCAGGAGCTGTATACTGTGGCCCACTGGAGAAGGATCTGGCAACCCACTCCAGTATATCTGCCATGAATACCAAGTGGATCAGCATGGTGTGTTGCAGTCCATAAGGTCACAGAGAGTTGGATACGACTGAACGACACAAACACGTGTTATGATACTATCACCTATGTAACTTCTGTCTATGCTTGATGGCGTTGCTTAAGCTTTAATTTAAGCTACTATAGACCTTATTCAATTGTTATGCTAAACACGACAATCTATTGTTATCAAAGCTTTATCTTCAGTTTGGAGAATTTCTTATTGTTCAGATTTTAATACCTGTTTTTAAAATGATAATATTAAAAATAAATGTTTACTAATTGTAGCAATGGGTCATTACCCCAAATAGGCATCTTGTTTAACTGCATTCTTTTTGCAGTGTATTTTTTTTCTTTAAAAAAATACCATGGAGTACAAAGTATCTTTTTTTTTTTTAAACCAACCCATGAATTTATTTATGTTAGGTTGTGTATTGTATTTTATTCATATGATCTTTCTAATTTTCTGCCTCTTCTGGTTAATATTTGCACTATGGAAAATGATGTCACTTCATAAATAAATAATACAAATATTATTTTAATTTAAATTAGACAGCATTTTGCTCCTTAAAGGATCATTGAAAGTATTTTATTTTCTTCCTTGTATCTGAAAGAGGGTATTTGACCATGTTTCACATTGCATTTTTTTTTAAATATAGGCCTAAAGCAGAATAAACTACTTTTGAATGTATAATTTCATTTGGGTTTGTGTCCCTGTCAGTCAAAGAGCAGGAATATAGCGTTATGAGTCATTCATGTCTGCCAATTGAACTTACCTACATACTGCTGTATGTTGTCCTAGTTTCAAACTAGATTACCGTATATACTCGAGTATAAGCCGACCCGAGTATAAGCCGAGGCATCTATTTTACCACAAAATAGTGGGTAAAATGAGTGACTTGAGAATAAGCCGAGGGTGGGAAATGTGCTGCCTCCTGTGTCCCTCTTGTGCCCTCTGTGTCCCCCTCTTGTGTCCCCCTCTCTCTCCCGTGTCTCTTCTCCCCTCTCCCTTCCCTGTTTCTCTTCCCCCCCTCCTCATTCTCAACTCCCTCATCAACCCCACTCCTCATCGTCAACCTCCCTCCTCATCATCCCTCCTCATCCTCAACCTCCCTCTTCAACCCCCTCATCCTCAACCCCCTCATCCTCAACCCCCCATCCTCATCCTCAACCCCCCCTTCCTCAACCCCCTCCTCAACCCCCTCCTCAACCTCAACCCCTTCCTCATCCTCAACCCCCTCCTCAACCTCCCTCCTCAACCTCCCTCCTCAACCTCAGCCTCCCTCCTCAACCTCAGCCTCCCTCCTCATCCTCAGCCTCCCTTCTCATCCTCAGCCCCCTCCTCATCCTCAACCCCCTCCTCAACCTCCCTCCTCAACCTCAACCCCCCATCCTCAACCCCCCTCCTCATCCTCCCTCCTCATCCTCAACCTCCCTCCTCAACCTCCCCCCTCAACCTCCCTCCTCAACCTCCCTCCTCATCCTCAACCTCCCTCCTCAACCTCAACCCCCCATCCTCAACCCCCTCCTCAACCTCAAACCCCCCATCCTCAACCCCCTCCTCAACCTCCCTCCTCATCCTCAACCCTCTCCTCATCCTTAACCCCCCCATCCTCAACCCCCCTCCTCATCCTCCCTCCTCATCCTCAACCTCCCTCCTCATCCTCAACCTCCCTCCTCAACCTCCCTCCTCATCCTCAACCTCCCTCCTCAACCTCCATCCTCAACCGCCCTCCTCAACCTTAACCCCCCCGCAACTTCAACCCCCCCATCCTCAACCCCCTCCTCAACCTCCCTCCTCAACCTCAACCTCCCCATCCTCAACCCCCTCCTCAACCTCAACCCCCCATCCTCAACCCCCCTCCTCAACCTCCCTCCTCATCCTCAACCTCCCTCCTCATCCTCAACCTCCCTCCTCAACCTCCCTCCTCAACCTCCCTCCTCATCCTCCCTCCTCATCCTCAGCCTTCCTCCTCATCCTCAACCCCCTCCTCATCCTCAACCCCCTCCTCCACCTTCCTCCTCAACCTCAACCCCCCATCCTCAAACCCCCTCCTCAACCTCCCTCCTCATCCTCAACCTCCCTCCTCATCCTCAACCTCCCTCCTCAACCTCCCTCCTCAACCTCCCTCCTCAACCTCCCTCCTCAACCTCAACCCCCCTCAACCTCAACCCCCTTCAACCTCAACCTCCATCCTCAACCCCCTCCTCAACCTCAACCCCCCATCCTCAACCTCCCTCCTCATCCTCGACCCCCTCCTCAACCTCAACCCCCGGATCCTCAACCCCCTCCTCATCCTTAATCTCCCTCCTCAACCTCCCTCCTCAACCCCCCTCCTCAACCTCAACCCCCTCATCCTCAACCTCCCTCCACAACCTCCCTCCTCAACCTCAACCCCCCCATCCTCAACCCCCCTCCTCAACCTCTCTCCTCATCCTCAACCCCCTCCTCAACCTCAACCCCCCCATCCTCAAGCCCCCTCCTCAACCTCCATCCTGAACCTCCCTCCTCCTCAACCTCCCTCCTCAACCTCCCTCCTCAACCTCAACCCCACCATCCTCAACCTCCCTCCTCATCCTCAACCTCCCTCCTCATCCTCAACCTCCCTCCTCAACCTCAACCCCCCCATCCTCAACCCCCCTCCTCATCCTCCCTCCTCATCCTTCATCCTCAACCTCAACCCCCCTCCTCAACCTCAACCCCCCCTCAACCTCAACCCCCCTCAACCTCAAACCCCTCAACCTGAACCCCTCCTCAACCTCAACACCCCCATCCTCAACCCCCTCCTCAACCTCCCTCCTCATCCTCAACCCCCTCCTCAACCTCAACCCCCCCATCCTCAACCCTCATCCTCAACCTCCCTCCTCAACCCCCTCATCTTCAACCTCCCTCCACAACCTCCCTCTTCAACCTCAACCCCCCATCCTCAACCCCCTCCTCAACCTCCCTCCTCATCCTCAACCCCCTCCTCAACCTCAAAACCCCAAACCTCAAGCCCCCTCCTCAACCTCCCTCCTCATCCTCCCTCCTCTACCTCCCTCCTCATCCTCAACCCCCTCCTCAACCTCCCTCTTCAACCTCAACCCCCCATCCTCAACCTCCCTCCTCATCCTCAACCTCCCTCCTCATCCTCAACCTCCCTCCTCAACCTCAACCCCCCTCCTCAACCTCAACCCCCCTCCTCATTCCCAACCCCCCCTCATTCAACCCCTCTAAATACCCTCCTCTCCCTATACCCTCACTTACTTGCATCTGAAGCTCCTGCTCCGGCCTCCGCTCCTTCCAGGACGTGGCACACATGTGACGTCACGGCATTAGCATATACTGGGTGCGCTTTTAAAGAATTTGACTTGAAAACAAGTAAATAAATAAATACAACCTTTATCTGTATTCCATTTAGTATGATAACACCCCCCATCAGGCTGCGGGACAAGAAGGAATCTGCTAATGTTTTTGTGTGACATAGGGCCCTATTCTATTTCCCAATTCATACATTTATACACACTTAAAATCACTTTTAATATTGCCACATATTCTATTAACTATTTGCAATCTGATTACGAGTTACCCGCCCACAGTCACTACAGGCCAGACAAAGCCGCCAAACCATTGGTTTTAGCACATCTTGAATATTACAACATCTAAATAATTAAAGTTACACAAAATCAATATTCTATTAGACTTGTAGCTCTAGATCGCAAATGAAGTCTGACCCTCAAATGAAAAAAGTACTAAATAGGAATTGCTAAGGTCTTTTTCAACACTTATTAGACCTGCTGCAGCAATTAAACACACAATACTATAATTGGAAGGCATGGAAACATATTAGAATTAATTGCACAACAGTCTCAACCCCACAAATATGCAATTAAAAACATATTATTTTTAAATGTAGTTTCTGAGTAATATCGATCCCAGAACTTAATGGGTTAATACATATCATGAAACCCACATGGAGTATAACAGATGAACTAAAGCATTTTATAGGCTGCTTGATTTCGAGCTCGATCGGCAAATATTACTTATTGGCACTAATTAATTTGTAGCCTCGGATTGCAGATACATCTAACTTCCATGTTTTACTATCGCCATTTACGATAGGCTAAATTACGGGCTTGCTTAAATAATTTCAGATCATACTTAAAAAAGCAGGGTTTAGGCATTTAGGCTTAAGGAGGTAAATTGCGGATCTGAGCCGAATACATCTAAACATTCAGAGAAAAAAAACCTGCAGCAAATATTACTGATTAGAGGCATTTGCAGGCTTCTAATAGAATAGGGCTCAGAGTTTCCAAGCTATAATGGTCTTTTAATAATACAAGTTTGTAGAGCCCTACCTTTGTATATGGGTCCCAATAGCTGGATTTTTTTTTTTTCAAACTATGACCCTCATTCAATTGAGCCGTTCAGGAGATCCAGGCTCGCAAGTGGAGGTTATTTTGCTATTCAATTGGCTCCGTTTGCGGGCTCCAATCGAGTTACGAGCTGCGTTTCATTTCGATCCATAGCAATTTGTAAAATTGCAATTTAATGCCCTCCAAGCCTTTGATCTTTCACATCCGCAAGAGTCCCGAACGATAAAATCACAAATGTCTATTCAATTGCTCCGCTTCCCCCTCACTAACCACTCCGTCAAGCCCGCAAATGTCAAATATCTACCACAAGTTAATGGTACCAAGGAGGTCTATCAAAGGGCTTAATGACAAATCAGAGCCCTTTAAAAGCAAATAAAAAAAGCAATCCTGTACTTTTATGAAGAGTGAAAGGGATGTTAGGTCTTAGAATTAACAGCACAATATTCTCCAATACTTTATTTCATGTTATATGTGTTATATCGAGCATGGCGATCAATGTGAAGTCCTACGGGCTTCAACCTCCAAGCCTGTAGGACTTTGAAAAATGGAGGTTGGATTTCCAAGTCCTCGACCTTCACTTGCGAGTTACGGGCTTGGAGGTTGGTCATGATGACGATCTCTGTTTCCATTGGCTCTTTCTGCATCGGGAGTTACGAGTTTGCTCCCGTAACATGTTCAAGCCCGCAAATGCTACGTCTGACGGCAATGGTTTCCGATTTTCACTATCGGACCGTAACTTTTAGCCAAGGCCAATTGATTAGCACCTTAACTTGAGGACGCTGCAGGCCCGCAAATGTAAGCCCTACATTAGGTAATTTATGATGCCTCAATTAAATGAGGCTCTATATCTATGTGAAGCTACTGTGTAATCTGCAGGATTATTAATTGCAGTTTTCTAAAATAAGTGTTTAATTTAAAATAGTATCCCTCTACTGGAAGGAGATCAAGTATATCTTAATTTTTGCCTTTCTTGCTTCTCTAGATAGCAAGGGCCTCATTCAATTGAGATTTGGCCAATTGAATAGGGCTCTAAATAAGCACATAGCATATTTTTTTAAAATATGTTTTTCGTTAGTGAAAACCTTGCTTTTGGATAGATGTTTACTAACTAAAAACATCTTTTAAAAAATATGTTATGTGCTTATTTAGAGCCCTATTCAATTGGCCAGATCACAATTGAATAAGGCCCCTTGTGTTTAAGTGATTCTTCTTTTTTTTGTTCTCTTTTGTGTATATTTATATCTTGCTTACCGCAGTCTTAAACTTGACCTTAACCATCACTCGGTAAAAAATAGTTTTATTTGGATTTCGCAAAAGAGACACAAGTGTAATTTACCTTACTAGGAAAGAATGACAAGGAGCTAACAGTGCTGCAGAAATGAATGTGCTTCTAATATAAGCACATACTTTATATAGCAAACGCATAGCAACTGCTTAAAGTGCCTGGCAACCTAAACTAAGAAAAAAGTTAATAAATTTATGCTGAATGCTCACCAATTTTATTCCAACTGTCTCAAGGACTGTATTGAATAGTAAAGGTCAGCTGTGCTGATTCAATCCTTTGCATATCACATTGCGTTACAGAGTGTGCTTCCAAACTATTTCTTACTTTTTCATCAATTTACATTTGCAACATTGTAATGGAGTTTGATCTTCACATTAAGATTAAAAACTAGTTGGACCTTAATACATTGTTTAATTATTAACTATAAACCCAAGCAAATTGAATGAAGTAGCTCTGATTACTTTAATTAAATTATGATTCTTTTTTATGACACACAGTAGAATAGGCAAATAAGACTTTCACAGTATATGTTTGTTTAGTGTTATCAACAGAATAACAAGTAGCTTATCTAACTGTACCAGTACATGCTCTGATTAGAGGAAACAGGATTTTTTTTTTTTACTTTGCTTCTCTAGGCATACACTTCTCTTCTGGATCGCTACCTAGTCGTGGTGAAGGGGCTGGTGTACTTCAATGAAACTGTAAGATATACCATGTAGGGTCACCCAAGATGGGCAGGTCATAGCAGAGAGGCCAGACAGATCACGGTCCACTGGAAAATGAACTGGCAACCCACTCCTGTATCTTTGCCATGAAAACCTTATGGATAAGCGCAACCAGAGACATAATAATTGTGCTGCTGCCAATAGGTTAACAGCGAGTCGAACACGACTGAACGACTAAACAACAATATCTTATGTTGTCTTCCTCTTACAAGTCCAATCACATACTACATATATTAGAGAGACATGACAATAGCACCCTCGGATACATATCTTGTAGTGGACAGGCCTCTGTCCTTACTACCTGTCTGTCAAGGGCTATAGACCAGTAACTAAAAACAGGGGTATGGATAGAGAGCAGAGTGTAAAACTAAGCTTAAATTGTAAAATATAGCAGATTACAAATTTTAGTCAGTAGTAGTAGTTTATTCCTCTTCTCTAACTATCATCGCCACTTAACTATCAGAATCCTGCCCTCTTCTGCTCTATCCAATCATTTATTGCCCTCACATTTTTAGGCCATATCTGAGCTTCAGTCATCCATAACACTTCTTTTCACAGAACTCCAGGTCTCCTAACACGACCAGACCTTTTTTGAGCACTAGTAGACTTCAACATCCCCATTGATAAGCCTGATGCACCTGCAGCTTCATAACTTCTCTCACTAAATTTCTCATTTGGTCTCCACAATGGAATGATTCTCCCACTCACCCTGATGATGCTACCATGGCCTCACCTTTATCCATCTTTGCTCAGTTTCCATCTTTGTCAGTTGCTCCTTTTCACTCTCTGATCATCACTTGCCACCACACCACATTCTCCTACCACAAACTATAATCCACTAAAGTCCAACAAAAAGAAATTACATAAACATTCAAATCACAGACACCTTTACACCAGTACTAAAAACTTTTCTCTGACTCAACTGGAGCACCTCATACTAAAACAGTATATTAACTACCACATTTGATCAGGCCACATCTACCATACTAAAATGTCACCTTGTTACATGGCCCCAACCTATGCACTTTACCTGCAAAGACTAGAGATTCTAGAGACTTCCTCTACTGTAAGTTAATTTTAGGTTCATACACCATTTAATGCACTACTCTGTCCAGCTTCACCACCTAAATTGAACTGTCTCACAGCCCAGACCTAACAAATCAAAAAATGACATTAGGAAAGCCTTTTCCTGCAGCCAGGAAGTCCAGTTGTCACAGCACATCTGGCTTCGGGGCTCAACATTTCATGGAGACAACACTGTAGCACTGGGCCATGTTGGTCGGCATCCTATCCAACCACACCTACAGAGTTTTGATTCCTCTTCCTCAGACTGATTGGATACCACAAGGCTCAGTCCTACGCCCTTTGCTTATTTCAATTTACATATCCTCCCTTGATAAATGACAACTAAATTTGCCTCACCAGACATCACCTTCTCTGCTACCACCACCTTACTAGAAATGTCTTCCTGGATATCCTAACACTACTTAAGGAACCACTGTGGTCATGAAAAAGTGCAAATATAACAAAAATAATGCTGCCTCTAATTTACTACTTTGTATATGCATTTGTGCTGCTGGTCTCTTAAATCTCAACATCTCAAAAAACTCAAAATCTCAAAAACATTTTAATTAATGTATGTTATATTTATAAATTGTATAATATGCAGAAATATACAAAAACACAAAACTGCTGAAGTACATGACAACGGATGCTTGGATTTTACAATAAATCTGATATTAGGTGTCCATTCTCATTTAAGGAAGAGAGGTGATATGATCTCTACATGCAATTTACATGGATTGTTGTTACTAGTTTTATTATGAACATAATAAGAAGTGGTTAGTTATTAAGGTGCAAATGGTGTTATTTATGCAAATATTTATAAATACAAATAATGTAATGTTTCCTGCCATCAGAAAACAGGATTTTTTAAATCAGAATTCATACTGTTATAAAATGTTTTTGTTGTTCATCCTTTCAGTCGTGTCCTACTCTCGGTGACCATATAGACTGCAGTACCCGGGCATATTTGTCTGTTTTTGGTTGTGCTTATGGTTTGCTTGGCAAAGATAATGGAGAGGGCTGCCACTTACTTCTCCAGTAGGCCATGATTTGTCTGACCTCTCTGCTATGACCTGCCCATCTTGGGTAAGGTACACAATGTCGCGATCCAGAAGGGATAACAAAATAGTCAATGATTAATAACAAAGCACAGTAATATATCCCATGGAATGCATCTCATATCAGTATGAATCATATTACCCAGAGGTCCAGACTAAGTCACAGTTTGATATACATTTGGATTAAAAATCAGAGGCGGCGCTGCAGGGATTGGTCATCGGAGCTGGAGATTTGAAAATGCAGCGCTGTACTGGTGCTATCTACTTATTCAGCAAAAGGGCTATAGCTCTTTTAAGAGACGTGGTACTCTCCAACATCCCACGTACACCAGGGCTCCACATTTATCCACACTCCTTCCACCCCTTCAAGTCTCCTTAGTAATCCTTTTAGCGATGGCACTTCCTCCCCATTGGGAACAATAGGTGCCATTAGGTCATGTGAGCACTGGCCTGATTGAATTTCTTTGGCTCGGGAGATCTTTTCCGACTGGTCACCTGGCTGCTACCATGGACTATTAGCAGAGGCCACAACACCCACATTCAAAGACTGTTAGGTGGGAAGTTCAAACCACAATGATGGCTTCCCACAAATTGGCCCCCACCTTTTTCAAAGGAGCCCATCACCTATAGCTCTTGCACATAACTAAAAACAGGGGCATGGATAGAGAGCAGAGTGTAAAACTAAGCTTAAATTGTAAAATATAGCAGATTACAAATTTTAGTCAGTAGTAGCAGTTAATTCCTCTTCTCTAACCATCCTCCCCACTTAACTATCAGAATCCTGCCCTCTTCTGCCCTATCCAATCATTTATTGCCCTCACATTTTTAGGCCATATCTGAGCTTCAGTCATCCATAACACTTCTTTTCACAGAACTCCAGGTCTCCTAACACGACCAGACCTTTTTGGAGCACTAGTAGACTTCAACATCCCCATTGATAAGCCTGATGCACCTGCAGCTTCGTAACTTCTCTCACTAAATTTCTCATTTGGTCTCCACAATGGAATGATTCTCCCACTCACCCTGATGATGCTACCATGGCCTCACCTTTATCCATCTTTGCTCAGTTTCCATCTTTGTCAGTTGCTCCTTTTCACTCTCTGATCATCACTTGCCACCACACCACATTCTCCTACCACAAACTATAATCCACTAAAGTCCAACAAAAAGAAATTACATAAACATTCAAATCACAGACACCTTTACACCAGTACTAAAAACTTTTCTCTGACTCAACTGGAGCACCTCATACTATAACAGTATATTAACTACCACATTTGATCAGGCCACTTCTACCATACTAAAATGTCACCTTGTTACATGGCTCCAACCTATGCACTTTACCTGCAAAGACTAGAGATTCTAGAGACTTCCTCTACTGTAAGTTAATTTTAGGTTCATACACCATTTAATGCACTACTCTGTCCAGCTTCACCACCTAAATTGAACTGTCTCACAGCCCAGACCTAACAAATCAAAAAATGACATTAGGAAAGCCTTTTCCTGCAGCCAGGAAGTCCAGTTGTCACAGCACATCTGGCTTTGGGGCTCAACATTTCATGGAGACAACACTGTAGCACTGGGCCATGTTGGTCGGCATCCTATCCAACCACACCTACAGAGTTTTGATTCCTCTTCCTCAGACTGATTGGATACCACAAGGCTCAGTCCTACGCCCTTTGCTTATTTCAATTTACATATCCTCCCTTGATAAATGACAACTAAATTTGCCTCACCAGACATCACCTTCTCTGCTACCACCACCTTACTAGAAATGTCTTCCTGGATATCCTAACACTACTTAAGGAACCACTGTGGTCATGAAAAAGTGCAAATATAACAAAAATAATGCTGCCTCTAATTTACTACTTTGTATATGCATTTGTGCTGCTGGTCTCTTAAATCTCAACATCTCAAAAAACTCAAAATCTCAAAAACATTTTAATTAATGTATGTTATATTTATAAATTGTATAATATGCAGAAATATACAAAAACACAAAACTGCTGAAGTACATGACAACGGATGCTTGGATTTTACAATAAATCTGATATTAGGTGTCCATTCTCATTTAAGGAAGAGAGGTGATATGATCTCTACATGTCATTTAGATGGATTGTTGTTACTAGTTTTATTATGAACATAATAACAAGTGGTTAGTTATTAAGGTGCAAATGGTGTTATTTATGCAAATATTTATAAATACAAATAATGTAATGTTTCCTGCCATCAGAAAACAGGATTTTTTAAATCAGAATTCATACTGTAATAAAATGTTTTTGTTGTTCATCCTTTCAGTCGTGTCCTACTCTCGGTGACCATATAGACTGCAGTACCCGGGCATATTTGTCTGTTTTTGGTTGTGCTTATGGTTTGCTTGGCAAAGATAATGGAGTGGGCTGCCACTTACTTCTCCAGTAGGCCATGATTTGTCTGACCTCTCTGCTATGACCTGCCCATCTTGGGTAAGGTACACAATGTCGCGATCCAGAAGGGATAACAAAATAGTCAATGATTAATAACAAAGCACAGTAATATATCCCAATATATCCCATGGAATGCATCTCATATCAGTATGAATCATATTACCCAGAGGTCCAGACTAAGTCACAGTTCGATATACATTTGGATTAAAAATCAGAGGCGGCGCTGCAGGGATTGGTCATCGGAGCTGGAGATTTGAAAATGCAGTGCTGTACTGGTGCTATCTACTCATTCAGCAAAAGGGCTATAGCTCTTTTAAGAGACGTGGTACTCTCCAACATCCCACGTACACCAGGGCTCCACATTTATCCACACTCCTTCCACCCCTTCAAGTCTCCTTAGTAATCCTTTTAGCGATGTCACTTCCTCCCCATTGGGAACAATAGGTGCCATTAGGTCATGTGTGAACTGGCCTGATTGAATTTCTTTGGCTCTGGAGATCTTTCGCGACTGGTCACCTGGCTGCTACCTTGGACTAATAGCAGAGGCCACAACACCCACATTCAGAGACTGTTAGGTGGGAGGTTCAAAACACAATGATGGCTTCCCACAAATTGGTCCCCACCTTTTTCAAAGGAGCCCATCACCTATAGCTCTTGCACATACACATTTTACAGATATTCAGTAACCTCTCCTTGTTTTGTATCATGTACCCCTATATTCAATGTATTGTCCCCTTGTATGAAGCTCTGTGCAAAAAGCTAGCGCTTTAATAAAGGTGATCACATATATAGTTGTCATAACTGGGGGTTGTCAAAAGTTTTTGCTAACGCTGCGGCCCTCGCAACATTTACGGACTTACGACACAAAAATACGAGACGCAGGATTCAGAAAAAAAAACATTACGACCTCGCAAAGATACGACTTTAACTGCCGACCCGAGCGAACCTCAAAACATTAGAATCACAATAAATACACACAACAAATACATAAAAAGCTTACCCACAGCAAGAGGGAGCACCCAGGACCTCTGCAAGTGAAGTTACACCTCCATTTAAGTCCAAATTGAAGAGTTTAGACATCCAAAAATCACCTTAAGGAGAGAAAAAATGCCCGCGGGAAAAAGAAAACGAGGCTACAGGACCCTAAACACGCAAAACACCACCAAGCACATACGGATTTTCCGAAAAAGCCGGACGAGCTCCAAGGACGCTAAATCACCAACAGCTGCGTACCACACATTAGGCGCCATTTTACAACACTAACTTACAGAATGTGGAAGTACACAGCTACCCGAACGTATTTGGCTCGCGCACGCAGCCTATTTACACTACACACTGCACACATTGCTCACACTTACACAGCAGCTCCACAGCACTCAAAACACACATTGTATGCTGCAGCAACATGAAAACAGATTGTCAGCTCTTCAGCAAAATGCTTCCTGCATTTATTACTTCAAAATAGGTAAAGTATATTCCTTTATTAATTTATTACTGTATTTACTTCATTACCAAACACCAAACAGCATTAGCTCACTTACAATTTGATTCCCGTCATTTTTTGACAGGCAATATTCTAGTTTATAATAATAATACCAAGTGGTGACTAGAAGCTTACAGGCATTTACTTGCCACATACACTGGTCCTTTAATGCTGTTCAGTGTGCATCTCTCACCTTGGTAAGCAAAAACTCAAGAGACTTCACTCTGAGTGGGCACCAGTCCATATAACAATTGTGCGCCAGATGTGCGTCTTTCATCTCAGATGTGCAGATAACAATATTTATATATAAAATGATTGAATTGTAATAAAAACACAGATCAACTGTGTCTTATGCAGAATCCTATGAAGGATCCTTAAGTGTTATAGGATAATAAAGACATGGAGCCCATTAATGACACTGAGATATTATATGATTCACACTAAAGCATACACTCAACTAATTGATGATTAAATTATTTTTTCCCCATGGAGTACAACAAATGGCCATGTCTTAATATCATGGAGTTTCCTAAGTTCACCCTTTCTCCCTTTCCATATACTATTATTGTAGACAAGTTTTCTTTATTATTTGCCCCAGAAAAGAAGAAAATACAGTAAAATAATTAAAGTAAAAGTTTTATATAAACATAAGGGCATTCTGGTGATTTATTAAGCCAACCTATGTAATCAGATATTTTATATATATTTTAAAGTCCCCCCAAAGGCCTACACAACCTCCCTTTAATAGAGTGCGGAGGCCTTGGTTTTATTGGTGGGTATGGCCACAAAATAATTACATTTCCACAATGATGTCACATCAATACAGTGATCCTTTAAATGGGGATCCATACAGTTGTAACAGTACTCATTTATGATCAGTTGTATAAGTGCAGTTTACATGAAAAAGGTAGACACTAGGGGCCTTTATTCAATTGCAAGCAGATTACGTTATACAGGCAGTCTGCGGACATGAAATTTGTGATTCATTTGAACAAGCCCGCAATTTATGGGCTGAAAGCCAAAACCGTATACCATGCAATCATAAGTAGCATTACAGAGCGTGATCATGGTCAATTAAGCAAGGCCGTAACTATCGATTTCGAAAAAGCCAATAGTAAATGAGTCCGTCATCATTACGTCATCAAGACATGGTTACACGTCAATCAATAAGTGTTTAGAGGTCTGATATGCAATCAGACTTGTAATTCGGCAATGTACAAAGTATTAAAAATTAATGGCGATACTGTTTCAGTCCATGTGGGTGGCCTGATATTTATTAACTCATTGATTGCTGAGACAAATATGACACCAAAATGAAACATTAAAAAATATTTTTTTTATTGCCGATTTGCAAGCTTGAGACTGTTGTGCAATTAATTCTAATGTCTTACATCACTTTCGCCTTTATTTACAGTGCAATATTGATTTTTTATTTGCATTTACAGTGCTCAGGTGTTTAACCCCCTTGCGAGTAGTATCTGGTACCCGTAAGATTTATTTCTGCTTTTGCTATTTATGGGTGTGAAAACATTTGCAGGCTTGAGGAATTGTAGCAATTGTAACTTTTGCGAGCTTGGCAGATTAAGGGCTTTGGGTTGTAAATCAAGATTTTGACAACCGCAGAGATTTTCAGCCTGTTAGCCGGAGATCATTTGTGGATCTCTAAAAGACACCAAGGCCCTCATTCAATTGCAATTTGGCCAATTGAATTGGGGTCTAAATAAGCGCATAACATATTTTTTTAAAGAAGTTTTTAGTTAGTAAACATCTATCTAAAAGCAAGGTGTTCACTAACTAAAAACTTATTTAAAAAAAATATGTTATGTGCTTATTTAGAGCACTATTCAATTGGCCAAATCGCAATTGAATGAGGGCCCAATTGAATAGCAAATTAGTTTACGGGCTACATTACCAGCTCCAGTAAACAACAATTGCTCAATTGAATAGGGGTCTAGGACCCCTATTCCACGGCTCCCGCAAAAACTCTCATATGGCTGACTAATAAAAATAAAAATAACGTAAAATGTACTGACTTGCAACCAGGGTGTTTCGCCAGGAGCTGTCTGTCTATCTATCTATCTATCTATCTATCTGTCTGTCTTTCTGGTTTCTACCTACGCTAACCATAACATAGTTACATAGTTACATAGGGCCTCATTCTATTATCGGCCGTAAAACGGCCGCAAAGCTGCGATTCCTTGCGGCCGTCTTACAGCGCCGTGCAGAGCTACCTTTACCTTGCAATTCAAATGGACGGCGCCGCAAGGATATCCCCCTTACGGCTGGCCGCATATCATGCAACCGGCTGCAAGGTCAGAAAACTTTAAATGCAAATATAAATTCAAGATGGCACTGTAAAGCTCTGTAAATGCTAGGCATCATAATGGGGGACATGAGGATTAATAACAACACCCTCTCAAGCTTGCACATCGCCCAAATCCGCTATTTCATTAACGGTTTATATTCCGTCCCACAGCCTGGATATTTGACATGAATTAAAATAAATATTATTTTCAGATTATTATTTTCAGATTTGAGTGTAGGGGAATGTTGTGCTATGAATGCTAACACCTCCAATCACTTTATCGTCTCATCAGAGTGCAGGATGGCTATATTATGTGCTTAATTGTGTGCTTGCGGGACCTTTTTGGTGCAAGTAAGCTGCGGCTCGGTTTTAGCCTTGCCGAGAGGGTTCCCGGAGCAATAGAATAGCAACCGGGGTTTTCTTGCGGCCGGAACTCTTGCGGCCGTTTAAGATCAAAGGCTTTCCTGCTGCGCGTGCGGCCGCAAGGGATAGCAAGGCACCGGCCGCAAGCCTGCCGGAGCCCCCGGCCAGAAAGGAATAGAATAGGCAAATAGCCTGCGGCCGGTCTTTGCGGCCCCACATCTCCTACGGCCGATAATAGAATGATGCCCATAGTAATTAAGGTTGAAAAAAGACTTTCAGTCCATCAAGTTCAACCTGTTAAGATCTCCTCTGATCTGCAATATGTGGATTAGTTATTAATTAATTTGTTGATTAGACAATTAATAATAGTATAGTATTGGAGGATGAATAAAGAGTTAGTCCATCAAGTTCAACCTTTTTAGATCTCTCTTGATCTTTTTAATATGTGGACTATTTATTATTAATTGTTAATTGATCCAGAGGAAGGCAAACAGAAAAAAAAAATTGAAAGTTTGCCAATTTTCTCATAAGGGGAAAAAAAGCAAAATTCCTTCCTGACCCCAGAAACTGGCGATCAAATTTCTCCCTGGATCAATATTCCTTCGCTAGTTATCTAGGATAGCCTTGAATGCCCTCTTTAATCAAAAATATATCTAACACTTTTTTGAAGTTGTCTATCAAATTTGCTGTTACCACCTCCTTTGGTAGAGAATTCCACAGTTTAACCACCCTAACTGTGAAGAACCCTTTTCTTTGTTTAAGGTGAAATCTTTTTTCCTCTAACCTCAAGGGATGTCCTCTTGTCAGTTGAAAATCTCTTGCTACAAAAAGTCCACTTGACAAAGCCTTATATTGACCCTGGATGTATTTAAATAAGGTAATCATATCCCCTCGTAGACGCCTTTTTTCTAGCGAAAATAAGTTTAGTTTGGTTAATCTTTCTTCATAACTTAGCCCCTCCATTCCCCTTATTAGTTTTGTAGCCCTTCTCTGTACTTTTTCCAGGAATAAAATGTCTTTTTTATGAAGTGGTGCCCAAAATTGTACTCCATATTCCAAACCTTTGTACTCTCATGGCACATAAAATGACCTCCTATATAACAAGTTCCTACTGACTCCCCACGATACTTTACTAGAACCATGGGGCTCTCTATGGACCCCAATGGCACCTAAACATAACCCACTATCATGGGGGTTCCTATGGACCCCCATGGACTCTATCCCCCATGGAGGTCCACAAGGATCCCCATAGTCCCTAACACCAGCCTCCTCAAAAATAAAAAATACATACAATTAAAAAATAATTACAGTAAATAAAAAAATATTAATATAAAAGTAATTAAAAAAATAATGAAAAAATGTAAATTAAAAAGAGACTAGAAAAAAACTACAAATGGGGAAAAATTATACTAGCTCTCCATGTTGACAACCCTGTTTGATTGAAGCACTTGCCTCTCATCTTCAACCTGTGGAAATGGGCACCTGCCTTAAAATCACAGGGAATACCCAGCGGATAATAATTAATCATTTTGGGCACACAGAGGGACTTTTTAATAAATGTATAACATTATGGGAGGCATGTGATAGCAATTTAGAAAAGATATATTGGACAGACACCTAAGACTTAAAATATTGTGGACATTACTATCACTTAATGGCATTTATCAGAAGATAGATTTATATGTGTGATGTGATACATTGATAGGGTCTTAAGGGTCTGCTTCTGTGCCAATGAGAGGGAATGGGTGTTGGGTCTATTTCAAAGTCATTAAAGTCAGCAGTGACCATATATATCTATAGAAAAGGCAACAATTTGCGCATGCACACTTTCCACATACACTCGGAGGAGCTCCTTCACTTCACTGCAAAAAGGTAAATCTGGCCCTGGAAGTGAAAATGAAAATGTGGCAGCTGTAAATGCCAGTGCTCTTAATAGGAATACATAGAAGCTCCTTATTTTTAAAATGACACACCCTCCTGAGAAAGTAACAGATAACAGCAGGTAAGAAAATATAAAACCCTGCAGTAAAGAATAATTGCATATAAAAGTAATAAAATGTAAAATAGATTATGCTCTCATCCTTGGCAGACTACAATGATGCCTAGAATATGTCTCCTTTTCTGAAATATCATTCAGACACTTCCAAGTAAACAGACACAAATACAAATATAACAACCTAAGTGTGCAAAGAGCAGGTAAACAGAGAAAGCAGAAAAAGTGAATAGATTCACACATCAGCCTTGGACTAGAGCATAAAAATCCATCTCCTCCATTTAAAAAGGCTAGACACAAATTCCAAGTAGGAGTCAAACAAGTGTTGGCTCACAAGTTCCATGGGGAAGATATATTCTACTACTGGATTTTATATTCAGGATTAATATTAGCATTTCATAAAATGTATTCCCAAACTAGTGTGCAAGAAAGCTGTCTTTACTGTTCTCATAAAATATTTATAGACTTTATTTACAATGTACAGAAATATCCTGTTGAGTTTTTTCCATGTACAATATAAATTGTTTCTTCTTCAATAATAGTGACATGCATACTGTGACCAATATATTTTGAATTGAAAATTTGAAAGAGGCACGTAAGACATATTCAATGTAAGATGTGCTTGTTTTTATTTTGAAGGTTTCATTGTGAAGAGAATGCAAAATCACAAATTATTCACAAAATATAGACAGAATTGGCATTGCCACCAAGTTATTTTTCATATTATAAAGAATTCCAAAACAGAATTTGAAAATTAATTAAACTAATACAGGAATTGAAGAAAATAACAGCCTTATTAAATTGCGATTCAGTAAATTTAAAAAGGCTCTATTTAAGCACAGAGCATATTTTATTTACGGAAGTTTTTAGTTAGTGAAGACCTTGCTTTTGGATAGAAGTTCACTAACTAAAAACTTCTGTAAATAAAATATGCTATGTGCTTAAATAGAGCCTTTTTAAATTTACAGAGTCGCAATTTAATAAGGCTGTAAATGTCTAAGCTTGTATATTAAAGGTCAGTAATGTGTTATTAGACATATTTCTTACATAAAATAGAACATTTAGATATGTATCCATAAATCTGTATTATTTTTATCTGGGTGTTATGTTGATTTTGAGGAAATTAAGCAAACCAGCACTGCTTTGAACTTAAGCTTGTTATAGGGGTCAGGCATTCACAGCACTGTCCATTGGTACAGGCACCATATTGGTTGGCAAACCTGCAATGGTTGGCAATACACCAATAATGACATATAACAATAACAAACCCAGAAAAATATTACCATGCCAGTGAATGGTCACTTGCACTATATCGGTACAACGGTTACAACCGTACACTAGCCTATACGATTACTAAAAGGGTCCTTATGGACCCTCACGGACTCATCTGGCCATTGGTGTCACAAGGATCTACATTGTCCCTAATAAAGCCCCTAGTTAAATACATGTATAATCTGTAACACTGTTCAAGACCATCACTAAATTTTAGTAAATGTTTTAAAGTACCTGAATACACGCTTTATGGGAATGTCCTAAAATCACACATACTTTCATTTTCTTATAACTATGATCTTTTTAGTTTCCAGAAGTATTATAGCTATAAACTGGAAAATTAACATACCCTAATTTGATGAGGTAAAGACAAAAATTACATGCATACACACGATGAGTATGATCTCTGCCGAAATAGGAGATATATGGACTCTTGAAATTGGTTTGAACTTAAAGAACAAAAACGTTATACTTAATTTGTTTACTAGAGAGAGTTTGATATATTGAAGTAAATATATAAAAATGCAAAATGTATGTTGATTATCTGTATCTCTTGTATTTTAATAAAAATGTTGAAAAGAGAAGTTCTGGCCTTACATTCATACTTGCATAACTTTCCTCTCTCCTGATGATTAATCAGAATCCCAACAGCTCAACTCTTGTCAATAAAAGCTTATCTAATTTTTTCCTTTGATTGTCCATATGCCTCTCATTATTTCCACCCAGCACTACTTACAGAACCTCATGTTACATCTTATCTATGGACTTCCATGCATTAGTACATTTTGCCCCACCTTTTTAAATACATATCATCATATTTCATCCAATCAGAATCCAGTATTTGAATTGCTCCAGTCTCTTTTTTGATTGGTTAAACGTCTACCAATCAGAATACATGGATTGAAATTTGTGCAGTGAAGGAGTTAAAACAATATGGGATCGGCAGGGGGTTTAATAACCCAGTTTATGTAGATGGATGTGGGACTATTGGGCTGACAACACTGCTGAATGGGGGTCTTATCAGCATCAGGGCTGCAGTCAGTCATACCTGATCCTTGGTCCCAGTTAGCGGTGGTTTGGATTGTGATGGATACGTTATCTGCGTGCAGCCTTTTTTGTGCAAATACCTCCATGGCATCTAATGAAAATCGCCAATGCCTGTAAGGAGCATGTATATAATGCCACAGAGGTCCTCCGTGGCTCATCTATTTAACCCTTGCCACGGAGGTCCTATAAGGACTGCTATGGCATCAAAATATTAACTCTATACTTTACTAACCCTATACTATACTATATTAACCCCTAGGTACATGGGGGTCTTTATAGACCCCTATGGTATTCGTATTTAACCCATTGGTACAATGTGATCCTTAAAGGGCCCTCGTGGTATACTAATTTAACCCTATACCATGGGGTCCTTAAAGGACTCCCATGGTATAATTTATTAACCTATTTGAGTCCTATTTAACCTCTTGGTACCATAGGGGTGTTTAAAGGAACCCAACGTTATTCTAAATTAACCCTAACTACCATGGGGATCTATAAAGACCCGTATAGTAAACTTCACTTAACCGCTAATGTGGTATGGAGGTTCAGTTTGCATTGTAACTCCCTACATATAATATTTTGATGGGGCTAAACAGGGCATCAGTCCCTTTGTATTACTGTGCATTAACATATACTCATTACACTGCTCTTTTACAGCTGCATGGGAAATGCTGGATAATGTAATTAGGATAATTAAAGTCAAAATAACATTACCTTAAATACCCAATTTAATCTACCTGTAATGGCAGCAAAATAAAAAGAGATACATGCATACATAATCACACTATAACAAACTATAAAACAGAAACAAACTATAGAAACTGTGACCATCACATTATTAGTGAATCATTTGCTTTAATACTCAATAATAGAGTTATGTATTGCTTTAAAAGTCCAAACAATTACAGTAGCAGAGTACATACACATGCAGTCCCCAGGTTACAGACAAGATAGGCTCCTGAGATCGTCTTTAGGTCAGATTTATATGTAACTCTGATCCCTGATGAATAATCACATATATAGTTGTGGATCTTGCGACTGTCCATAACGTTTGCGATGTTGGTAATGCAGTTGAACCCTCGCAAAGCGAGGTCGCAACTGCGAGCCTCACAAAGCGAGGCGAGCCAGCAGCCCCGTCACATATGCAAACAGCATTACCAGCCTTACAATTTTAATCCTGTCATTGTTGAGGGGCAAGTTCCTAGTAATAATAATAATAATAATAATAATATAATGGCTCATATACGGTAATAATAATATAGTGTAATACAGTAATAATAATATTCCTGTATTGTAATAAGTTACAGAAACTATTGTGCTGTTTCCTTTAATTAATTTAATTTAAAAAACAGAACATAAACGCAAACTCATACAAAAGTCTTGGGAGCCCGTTCTTAAGTACAGGTCGTCTGTAAGTCGTGTCATCTGTAACCCAGGGACCTACTGTATATTTAAGAATGCACAGCCTTAGTTTGACAGTAAGTCACTTAGTACAGACCAGTAATTATTCAATTTATGAAAATTACAGACTAACAGTTGTTTGGATACCCATACTAATGGTTAAAGCACCCATAAGATTAATGACTTTGTGGAAGGCTTAGGGATACAATGTAACTGGGTAATTGATCCAATATACTTGTCTGAGCAAGCAATTAACCCTTCCACTGAATTGTATGTATGTCTTGTACTGAAAAAGAAATGTCAACTTGTGAGGCAATGGATGTTATATAATATTCTGTTTATAATTCCTTATACAGTAAAACCCCATTATCCGGCACCTATGGGGGCTCTAAATGACCCTTAAACCCCCCAAAACCCCTCAAAATACTTTTAAAAAGGCATTAGCACTTAAACTGGGCCATTCAGGGCCCAAAAAACAATTAGAAAAAAAGTCAGCATATTTTTTTGCAGTCTCGAACTGCTGGATAGTGCCGGATAGTGCTGGTTATGCCGGTTTAGTTGGAGTTT
Organism: Discoglossus pictus; assembly: GCA_027410445.1. Classification (NCBI taxonomy): domain Eukaryota; kingdom Metazoa; phylum Chordata; class Amphibia; order Anura; family Alytidae; genus Discoglossus; species Discoglossus pictus. Next base: position 70,589,666 of record CM050166.1, read on the forward strand.
TTTGAAAATGGGGAATTCATGCCAGTGCCGGTTGCTTGAGAGTCACGGTTAGTTGAGTGCCGGATAACCGGGATTCTACTGTATTTGGTTTAAGTGACACCGTTTTTTTTCAGTTATGGTATCGGAAAATCTGGGCTTCGGAAATGGAGGCCGTCACTTATTTCGCTATTGAATTGGCATATTTTTGTCGGCTCCGTTCGGGTTACATTGGCCTCATTCATTTCTATCATTTTTGAGATTGCTGGCTTGAAGTGCCGATTGCATATTGGACCCCGAATCATGTCAACTCCATGTTGTACGGCCGTCATGATGATGGGCACCTTTACTATTGGCTATTTCAGCATCGGGAGTTATGGTCTTGCTTAACTGATCATGTTGAAGCTCTCAAATGCTACATATGATGGCATGGTTTACAACTTCGCTATCAGCCCCTAACTTGTGGTCTTGCCGAATTGAATAGCACCGTAACTGGAGCACGCTGCGGGCCTGCAGGAGGCCTGCAGACATACAGCCTATATCCCGGAACTTGCAGCCTCGTAATTGAATGAGGCTCATAGCTAATAGTAAGTACTTTATAGTTATTAAAACAAATCCATTTTTTAAACTGTATAGACTACGCAATGAGGAATAAATAACTAAACTAAACTTAATTTCTATAGAGAAAAGGCGTCTACGAGGGGATATGATTTCCTTATATAAATATATCCAGGGCCAATACAAGGTTTTGTCAAGTGAGCATTTTGTGCCAAAAGATTATCAACTGACAAGGGGACATCCTTTGGGCTTGAAGGAAAAAAATCCCACCTTAATGAAAGTAAAGGGCAGTAAGGGTGGTTAAACTTTGGAATTCTCCACCAAAGGAGTTTATGACAGTAGATTCCACAGATAACTTTAAAATTGCAATGGATATATTGTTTTTAATACAAATGGCATTAAGAGTTATCCTGGAAAAGGTGGGTCATAAATCCAGGGAGTAATCCAATTTCCAGTATCTGGGGTCAGAAAGTTGTTGTTTTTTGTTTGGTTTTACCAGATGAGACAATTGGGAATGTTTTAATGTTTTTTTGCCTTCCTCTGGATCAACTAACAACTAATCCACATAATACAAGGATCGGAGGAGATCTAAAAAGATTGAACTTGATTAACTAAAAGTATTTTTGAACCTTAATTACTGTGTTACTATATTAAAGTCTAAAGGCTCATAAGATGGAAAGGGAACAAGATAAGATCAAATAGCATGCAAGTGATTAGAAAATAGATTTTAACAACATAAGAAAATCAGTGTCAGATAATTATAGAAACCGCACTTTTTATTTTATTTTTTGTATTTTAAGAAATATACTTTTTGAAGCTATCCCTTACCTTCACAATTGGGTCACAAAGAAGAAAAATTGAATAAGAACACAAAAATGTTAGTTTTGGATCTTCATAATGCAGCAAGAATGTGGAACCAAAAAAGAGTACCAAGAGAGGTGCTCATAAATAAAGTTATTAGCAAAACTTGAATATTAAATAAAAATACAATTTAAATAACTGATAATTGAAGTACAGCAATATAAACCCCAAAATCTATTATTTTATTTTATTAATTGATTTATTTTAGTATTTATTTATGTCTGACATAATTCAACTATTTTATAAATTAATTAACCAGGGATGCATGTTTTAATAAATGGGTTATTGTACATTATTGCTTGCGTCAGATATTACACCATGCATTTGACAGGAGCAATATAATTAAACTGCAAATGGATCTGTAATTTAGTAATGGTTCCTTTGATCTCCTTTTGAAGTATTCCTGCATGAGCAGAACTACTGCCTATCCTTATATATGACTTGAAATCAATGCTATATGGAATACCATATAAACTGGATGGATTGGCATCTCTGGTGAGGCCAATCTCATTTTAGGTCTCCTAGTGGAAAGAGAATAATAAAACTAATAGGATTATAAATCTTGATAGGTAGAACCCTTGACTACAGTGTACAGGAGAATATATTTATCTAAGTAAAATAAATGCTAGCAAACTAATGGGAAAATGTTGTCGTCTTTATATGCCAAGGCCAGGAATGTGATGTAGTAGAAACTGGCATTACTATCCTTATCTAATACAGTCGTTCTCTAATCCAGTACCTAGCAAAAATTAGCAATAAATCACATTCTAAAGAGCAAGTCAAAATGATATATTTATCAAAAAGGGATTAAACTGGGGCTAAGTGTGAATATTACTTATTTTTAATAAATACCCCCTAAAGAAAACATAGGAAATTGATTTATTTAACACCAATCTTTAATCCCAACTTATTCCCGTATTGCGTATTGCTCCTCCCACGAGAAGATGCCTAAGTGATTGACCATCTCCATTGTTCAAAACAGTCTGATTTCAAAAAAAGTAAGGTCATCAAGGGCACTAGATTAAAGCCCATACCTTTTTTGCAAGCAACCATTGTGTGGGAGGAATGATCTACTACTATATAATTACTGTAGCTCAGTTTAGTGTCTCAGTATCCATTTATAGTTTTCTGAAAATGATCCTCAAACCACTGTATATTATTCCCAACCGAGCTGTAGTTAACGATTCATTAGCCAGCTATGCATTATTATCTACCTTAGTTAGAATAGATGTTATTATTATTATCAATACCATTTGGATAGCAATATTGCTATGCACTGTATGTATGTATTTTTAAAGGGACAGCATAAATATTTTTCCATTTTAAATCTATTTTTATTTTACCATTAGCTAACATCAAAGTGCACACACCAGCAAAGCAAGACTTTAACTAGAACATGCAATTTGAAACACAGTTTACCTCATTAATGGCTACTGCTGTACCCATCTCTACCTCTCTCTTTCTCCTGAGCTCTACTGAAAAAAGAATAACTATTTCAACTGTGATTACCGTGAAGCCCGTGGGACTTAGGCCTCTCTCATACCCCTCTGAGTCTCTCTCATCTCCCCCTCTGCCTCTCGCTCATCTCCCCCTCTGACTATCTCTCATCTTCCCCTCTGGCTATCTCTCATCTCCCCCTCTATCTCTCTCATCTCCCCCTCTGCCTCTCTCATCTCCCCCTCTGCCTCTCGCTCATCCCCCCCTCTGCCTCTCTCATCTCCCCCTCTGCCTCTCTCATCTCCCCCTCTGGCTATCTCTCATCTCCACCTCTGGCTATCTCTCATCTCCCCCTCTGGCTATCTCTCATCTCCCCCTCTGGCTATCTCTCATCTTCCCCTCTGCCTCTCGCTCATCTCCCCCTCTGCCTCTCTCATCTCCCCCTCTGCCTCTCTCATCTCCCCCTCTGCCTCTCGCTCATCTCCCCCTCTGGCTATCTCTCATCTCCCCCTCTGCCTCTCGCTCATCTCCCCCTCTGCCTCTCTCATCTCCCCCTCTGCCTCTCTCATCTCCCCCTCTGGCTATCTCTCATCTCCACCTCTGGCTATCTCTCATCTCCACCTCTGGCTATCTCTCATCTCCCCCTTTGGCTATCTCTCATCTCCCCCTCTATCTCTCTCATCTCCCCCTCTGCCTCTCTCATATCCCCCTCTGCCTCTCTCATCTCCCCCTCTGCCTCCTCCAGCGCCCCAGCTTACCTGGAAACCCTGCCAGTAGCTTGGCCACACCTGGTTCCAAACCCTACCAGTAGTTTGCGGCCTGTACTCACCACCGTCTCCTCGTCTGCTGCTCCCGTTCTTTGGCCGGAACTACTTTTTGGATCAAGCCGCGCAACGTGCAGTCGGGATGCGCATGCGCAATGCGCGGATTGATCCATAAAGTAGTTGCTTTAATTCCCGTCATTTTTGATGGGCAATTTCCTAGTATACAAATAAAATTAACGTGCTGAGTGGCAGGACTGCTTTATTATCTACTATTAATTTAGGGCCATATTAAATTCTGTCCTTGTAAGTCCAACGTGTAGCACGTAAGGGCTGCGTGCTTCAAATTTGCCCTACTTACGTTGCTATTAAATTAGAAAGTGCTGCGAGCTTCGTGCAAAAGATACTATTTCGTAAGAGATCGTTAGCGTTACATCACTGAAAAAGGGGAGGGGAGATTTCAAAGTCCTACAAGCTTCAATTACAGTTTGTGATCGGTCCACCAGGCCAGATATAATGCAATATTAATAGAGCAGTAAATATGATATTCTTTTACATTCGAGTTACAGTATATGTTGTAACACATTGATTGCTGGGATTGATATAACACAAAATATAATCATGAAATAAAGTATTTTTTGGGGCCGATTTGCGGGATTGAGAATTCTAAGACCTAACATCACTTTTCCTTTTAATAAATGTAAAGTAGAGTTTTGTTATTTGCATTACAAGTGCTACGTATTGTACTTTAACCTCCCTTGTGGGTGCTCTCGAGCAAACGTTGGTCTTTGGGCTCCATTTGCGTGTTACGTGCTTGCTCGGGAGTGACCATGTTGTGATTTAGTAGCTGAATCAAACAAGTAGCTGTTACGGGCTCGTCAGATACGCGAAGTTCAACGTTGCTCATCATGTAGCCTATTCTCGTCCGTCCTGCGTGTTAACACGCAAAGCCCGATGCGAGCAGCGTTACAGGGCTAATTTAATACAAGAACATGTAAAATCAAAGTTACGAGCTACATTTTAACACTTTGGCCCCAATTTAATAGGGCTGTTAATTGGTCAGTTAAAGAGCTACTGTGTGCCCTTTGGGTTACTGTAGCCCTTATATTATCGTTATCTACTCAAAAAAGTGATTGGAATGTAACTACCAGCAGGTTAAAATTCAGCAGGTTGCAATTAAAACATTGTTGCATTTGATCAGAAAGCTCTTTGAGTTAAATAACAGTGCTTTAGTATACAATGCACTTCATTCCTCCATTGAGCTTACTCCTGATAGTTTAATGATTTATATCACATATTATAATTGTCCAACTACGAATCGTCGTCACGCTGTGTTGCGTAGTGCGTACGACTTAGCGATGAGCGCCGCAGGCGAGCCGTTAAACAGTACCACTTTGCTGATCGTACGACTTTGCGATGAGCGCCGCAGTCGCTCATTGCCCAGCGAGCCTCGCGCAGCGAGGCGAGCCATTAAATTTTAACACTTTGGCAATGAGCGCCGCAGGCGCTCATTGCAGGCGAGGCGAGCTGTTAAACAGTAGCACTTTGGCAATGAGCTCCACAGGCGCTCATTGCAGGCTCGCCTCGCATAGCGGGGCGAGCCGTTAAACCGTAGCACTTAGAAAAAAAATACGAGATGAAAAAAATTACGAGATAAGCGGCGGAACCAAAACAGTAAACAAAAACACTAAATACACACTAAAAAATTAAGAAAAGTTCACTTACAGCATGGGGTACCAGGCAGGACGTCTGGGAGTGAGTTGGAACTCCAATTTACAGCGATTTAGACGAGTTACAAAGATCGGAAATCGGCTAAGCGAGAAAAAAAAAAAAGTGTATTTATTTTAAGAAAAAAAAGGGACAAATGTAGCTGATTCATTTTGTGTTGCAAACAAATTTCACAACATTTAATTTTTATTTAACGTCATTTTACCGTTTTACCATATTTACCGTTAAACCGTAGTACTTTAGCGGGCTTAGCGATGAGCGCCGCAGCCGATCATCGCCCGGCGAGCCTCGCACAGCGAGGCGAGCCGTTAACCCGTAGCACTTTGGCAATAAGGGCTGCAGGCGAGCCTCGCGTAGCGAAGCGAGCCATTAAACCCTAGCACTTTGGCATTGAGTTAAACCATAGCAAAAAAATACGGCCACAACTCGCGAACATGAAAAAAAATACAAACACAATAAATCCACACAGCACATACATAAAAAGCTTACCGACAGCAAGAGGGAGCATCCATGACCTCAAAAAACAAAGTTACACCTTCATTTAGCTCAAAATAAAAGAGTTTAGACACTAAAAACGACGCATACCACACATTACCCGCTATTTTACGATAATGCGGAAGTACACAGCTACGTTAGCGGTTTCGGATCGCGCACGCACACTATTACACTGCACACGTTCATCACGCTCACACAGCACCTCCACACCACTAATGCTGCAGCAACATCAACACAAATTGCCAGCTCTTCAACACAATGCATAAAAATAGGTAAAGAATATTCATTTATTAATTTGAATTCTATATCTCAGTAGTACACACAAAACAACATTAGCTACCTTACAATTCCATATGTATATTAATAACTAAACAACTTTCCAAACATACACATTTTTTTGCAATACGCTAGTATCATATAAAGAGTCAGTGGAAACAGGTCCATACAATATACTTTGTGCACTTTCAATGCTATCTTAACCATATAAATGTTTGGACTGAGGTGCTCTGTTCCACAAGTGCTATCTAAACTGGTCTAACACTAACCTTATTGCCATTATTGTGAAGAAGCATAAGCAGTCCCAGATCACTCAGCGTTGCCAACCCCACGCACGTTTCACCGCCGCAAGGAGCAGTTTCCAAAGATTCTAAACTCAAAACAGGGCACTCCATTGTTTACACTTTGTTACCATTGTATTCTTCCTTGTTCTCATCCACTGTACATAGCTACGGAATATGTTGGCAAGTTACAAATACATTTTAATAATAATAATAATAATAATAATAATAATAATAATAATAATAAGGGAACTTCTATTTTTAATGTTAGTTAATGGTTAAAGAAAAAAAAAGTTTTAACATGAAAATATCTTATACTGTCCCTTTAATTATTTATTTACATTTTGTTCAAAGCACTTACCTAAGAAAGAAAAAGTACAGATTTCCAAAAAATAGAAAATAGAATTAAATTTGGGTTAGAAGAAGAATTGGTACATGAGAATAGTTGTCATGGTCAGTGTGGGTCATGACAGGGGTAAATAGTGCAGTATGATGGCAAAGGATTATGTACCATCAAGGTGAACACAGAAAGGAGTGCAATATGAGCACATGAGCAGGTTCTGGAATACATTATAGAAATTTGCACGTTATCAAATGCTCTAGGTAAATTATTCAAAGTGGTGGTAATACTAGTAATTTCAATTTGTGAAAAGTTAATAAATAATGAAGTATAAATAAATGTCTGAGAATGTTTACACTATTACTATACAAATCCACTGCATATCAAATGTAATGCTATTCTGTGTTACTTAATTGGTGCAGAGAAGTTATGTATTGTTATGTGTGCATAGAAAGGCACAATAATCCCTTTTTAACAATACACAAAAATGTATGTATATTATCAGTGAACACAGCCAAGGTATTACTGACGCAACCAACAACATAAACAAATAATACCCACCTAACACACACCAACAAGGGCAGGAAAAACAGGTCACAAGAGAAGCAGAAACAAAAAAGGAAGAAGGGCAAAGGTAATATACAACTAAAATAATGTGAAGTGGGAAACCGTTGGAAGTGAAACATTACACTGTACGCTCAACAACAAATACAATAAATAATAATAAATTCAACTCTCACATTAGTTCCATGTGCAACTACCCTAAAGTATATTAAAATGTAGAAAGGAAAGGGAAAAGTGTAACCTTATAGTGCAATTATTATTAAATACAAATAAAAAAGGTATTGTATCCACAGATTCTAAAACAAATACCACCACGTCATGAAAGTGCAAAGAAAGACCCTCCTCTCAATTACATTTTTCTACTCTGTGATTATCTTTCATCACAATCATTTGTTTAATTATGCCATCAGTAAGATAATACTACTGCTGCTGCTGGTAAGTGCTATGAAGACATAGGGTAGCAACTGAATTTCCCAGTCACAAGATTTCTAACATGAATTCCTTGGAAAATAACAATCCAAAAATATCACTAGGACCCCTTGACTCAATAGGAACCCTCTTAAAGAGACACTGTAGTAGTAAATCAAGTCATGGTCCTTTGAATTCATATTAATGCTGGACCTAGGATAATAAAAAGTCCTATTAACTGAATTGTATAAAGTTTTAAAATATTGTTATTTTTTTTTTTTTACTTCCCTCTACTTGCTTTTAAAGGTCTGCCATAATCAAGGGAGTAAAGTGAGCCTCACAATACTTTATTTTTGTTTCTTCTGGCATAGCATTGTGGTCTAGGGACTAGTAACTGCACCTGTGTGTTCGCTTCTCTTTTTGGTCCTATCTGACATTTATTAAATGATGACAGTCATTTTTTTTAGCATTAAGCTTACCATATCAGTTTGACAAGGTTGACAATTATAGAATATATTTTATACATTTAATTCTACATTTTATTATTTTAATAATCAGCGAGGACTTTCCATTCCACAAAAAAAGTTATGCAGTACAAATGCTGGAAGCTGCCCCTACAGTCCTAGACCAGTCTCTTAAAACATATTTAATTTATTAAACAGATAGGGCAAAAGTGTTTAGGATAGATATACTTTCTATTACAGGAAGCATTCAAGATTAGTGTCTTTGTTTAAGGCCTAGATAAACAATGTAGCTAAGTGACTGATACAATACATCAAGCTTGTTACACAATCAAATCTGGAATACCCCTAAGGGGGTAATTAGACATGTCTGAAAGCTTGTCAGCTGAGATGGTAAATTGTTACAGTAGGTCAGATGATCCAGGGTGAGAGGACTTGTGGAACTTATTTAGAAATGTCACATTTTATAACTATGCCCCATAAATATTTAAGTGAACCAAACTTTGGGCTTGAATGCATGGCTTTCGTAGCAACACCCGTAGCTACTTTTCAGCCGTATAGTTGTTCCTATGGGAGGCATATAGCCATGTTCAGCTACTGCCTTTGGTTTATAACAGACATGACTATCCATTCCAAAGAACTCTTGGACAAGAAGTTACCATCTCACAATTTCAAGCATTGCACGAGAGCATATACTAAAATACCTCTTGGGCTAGCAGTTACAACCTCACACATTTCAACATTGCACCAGAGCCTCAAACAACACCTTACCAAAAACAAAAACCGAGGTCCAGAATATACACTGGATTTCTAATTACTTGAGATATGTACATTGTAATGCCAATTAGGTTATTTCTGAAATATAAGAAGAACATTTTGAGATAAGTATGGCCATTTTGGACCCAGAAAATATTACAACAAATATTAATACAAATTATACAAAGTCAAAATTTAATTATTTCTACTTCATAAAAAATAAACATTTTCTCTAGCAATATACAATTGTATACAACAGGGGTGGGCAAGTTTGGTCCTGGTGAGCCCCACACAGGCCTGGAGTTGATGATATCCTTTTTGTGCACAGGTGATTCAAGAAGAAGTGATTGAGTCACCTATACGCAGCAAGGATATCATCAAATCCTGGCCTGTGTAAGGCTCTCCAGGACCGAATTTGCCCACCCCTGGTATACAATACTGAAATTATCACATATATAGTTGTGAGCATGCGGGTTGTTGCTAACGCTGCAGGCTCGCATAGCGAGCCTGTGGCCCTCGCAGTTGCTGGCATGGAGAGCCGAAGGCGCTCCTTGCCAGCAACTGCAGACCTCGCAAAATTAACGGACTTATGACACAGAAATACGACACGTGTTACGACCCATTACTACCTCGCAAAAAACGCCTGAAACCTGTGCGCATGAAAACATGAAAGACACAATAAAAACACACAACAAATACATAAAAAGCTTACCTACAGCAAGGGGGCACCCAGGACCTTGAAAAATGAAGTTACAGATCAATTAAACTGAAAATAAAAAAGTTTAGACACCCGAAAATCACCTAAGCAAGAAAAAAAATGGCCGCCGAAAATAACGAAAAAGAGGCTACAAGACTCTAAAGACGCAAAACGCCACCAAACTCCTACGGATTTTCTGAAAAAGACCTATGATATCCGAAAACAAGGACGCAACCCGAGCGACCCGAAAACCATTACAAACACAAGAAATACACACAATAAACACATAAAAAGCTTACCCACAGGAAGGGGGTGAACCCAGGACCTCTGCAAGTGAAGTTACACCTCAATTTAAGTCCAAATTAAAGACTTTAGAGACCCGAAAATTACTAATAAATGCCGTTATAACTTGCCAACATCAAATGAGGTTGCAATGGTGTTTCAAAATGATGAAGGAGAACCACCATTTCAAGGAGACATTAGAATATATCCCAGAAATGAGGAGCAACCATTCATTAATATCAGTATCTTAAGTACAAATTTAGATCCAATGACATATCCCATTTTTTTCCCACACGGAGAAGCAGGTTGTCAACCAAAATTAACCCTTCCCAGTTACCCAAATGCTAAAGCCCAAATGCGAAATAATATTTCCATGCTTGAATTTAAAGTAGCTCAAATTGCCATTCAAAATACATTTAATCCAATTTTATGTGGTGGAAAACTAACACAAAAATGTATTATTGATTCCTATTTGCAAGTTGAGGCCAATAATTTAAACTTCATAAAATATCAACAAGATAAACTACGTGTAGAACAATATAGTGGATAAATGGATTTTGTCGCTGAGGTTGCTAAAAGCAGAAACATGACAGCTTTCAAAGCAATCATTTTACCATCTTCTTTCCAGGGATCTCCTCGCAATATGAGAGAAAGATACAATGATGCCATGGCTATTGTCAACAAATTTGGAAAACCCGATTTATTTATTGCATTTACATGTAATCCCCAATGGCCAGAAATTACACAAAATTTACTTCTTGCCCAAAGTGCTTCTGATAGACCAGATTTAGTAGCCAGAGTTTTCAAAATTAAATTAAATGAATTAATACGTGACATCACTATAAGTCACTTATTTGGCAAAAGTCTTGCTTATGTATATACAATTGAATTTAAAAAAAGAGGCCTTCCACATGCACATCTTCTGATAATCCTTCAAGAAAAAGATAAATTAAATACTGGTGACAAAGTGGATTCAGTCATTGTTGCTGAACTACCAGATCCAGAACTATATGGTAGACTATATGAGATTGTAACTCATCGGATGATTCATGGACCCTGTGGCGAGCTTAATCCACAATCACCATGTATGGAAAATAATAAATGTACAAAAGAATTTCCAAAAGATTATAGAGACAAAACTTATGCCAATTGTGATGGCTATCCATTATATAAAAGAAGAGAAGGAGATAGTGCCATTATTCGCGGAAAAAAGGTTGACAATAGATATGTGGCGCCATACAATCCACATTTACTTATGAAGTATAATGCACACATTAATGTAGAAGCCTGCACTTCCATCAAATCCATTAAATATGTCTACAAATATATTTACAAGGGCTATGATGCAGCTACTGTAGTCGTCAAAAGTGCAGACAATACCGAAAGAGTTAGTACATGATGAACTTGCATCTTATGTAGATGCTCTCTATGTCAGTGCACCAGAAGCTATGTGGCGGTTTTTTAAATTTGAAATGCTCGATAGATCACATGCAGTATATAGATTAGCAGTACATTTGCCACAAAGACATTTAGTGTATTTCCATGCTGGAAATGAAAGCAATCCAATGGCCCAAAGTGAGCATTGTCACAATACACTAACTGCATGTTTTCAATTAAATTCTACAGATTCACAAGCAACACAATTCTTATATATTGAAATTCCATATAACTATGTTTTTGTGAATGGATTATGGAGACCAAGAAAAAGCTGAGGAAATAAAATAATATCAAGAATTTACACGGTCAGTCCAAGAGACCTTGAACATTTCTGCTTACGACTACTACTTTTTAAATGTTCCCGGTGCACAAAGTTTTAAACACTTAAGAACTGTTAATGGCATAGTATATGAATCCTTTCATTTAGCTGTCAGACATAGAAACTTACTAGTAGCCAGATTGATGATACAGAATGGGATACAGAATGGGAAAGATGTCTAGAAGAAGCAGCACTATGTCAAATGCCACGGCAGATGAGGGAACAATTAGCATTCATTTGTATTTTCTAAAATGCTCCAAATGCATTAGCTTTGTGGGACACATTTAAAAGTAATATGGCTGAAGACTTTATACAACAATACAATGAACCCATTGCACACTTAAAAGCATTAATGGAAATCCAAGAAGTATTTTTAGCTCATGGATTAAGTTGTGCAAGTTTTAATCTGCCTGATCCAGGTCTTATAGATGACATAAACTTTGAAGACTATGACATTCAACTACAAGTACAAAGGACAGAAGAAAGACTTGCAACTTTAAACACATTACAATTGCAAGCATTTAATGCCATCAAAAATGCACTAGATAATGAAATGGTCAATGAGCTTTATTTCTATCTTGATGGAACTTGCAGATCAGGAAAAACATATCTATATAATTTATTAATTAGTTTTTGTACGAGCACAAGGTCAAATAGCACTCGCATTTGCCACCACTGGAATTGCTGCACTTTTGTTAGAAGGTGGAAGAACTGTACATAGTGGGTTTAAACTGCCAGTGCCTATTTTAGAAACCTCTGTGTCAGATATTTGCATGACATCATTACAAGCAAAGAAAATGAAAACAGTAAATTAATTATAATAGATGAGACTACAATGATGTTATGCTATGCCCTCCAATGTATTAACCATTTGCTTTGTGAATTCATGGATAATACTTTTCCATCTGGTGGAAAGGTAATGTTGTTAGGTGGCGATTTTAGACAAACATTACCTGTCGTTGTACATGGAAATCGAACTGAGATTATCGAAACCTGTAGAAAGTCAAGTACACTATGGAAACATTTTACCCATCTTCAACTACAACAAAATATGAGATCAGAAGGCCAAAATGATTTTCAATGATTGGCTTATTAAAATTGGAGAAGGCAAAACTGAAAAAATAAAAAATTTACCTGACGACACTGTGCACATCCCACCTCATATGATTTGTCACCAAGATCTTATATCGGCTATATTTGAAAGTACAATAAATAACCAGGACTATTCTAAACTTGCCAACCAAGTCATACTAACATGTAAAAATAAGGATGCATTAATCCTCAATAATGAAATCTTTAAAAAAAATAATGCATTAAGGAAATTATCACTGTGCTGATTCTATACTTGCTGATGACAAAGAAAGTCAGGCAAACTTTTCAACTGAATTCATAAACTCATTAACTCCTTCTGGAATGCCACCACCATATTTTGCAGCTAAATAAAGGTGCAATTGTCATGTTACTGTGAAATATGAACCCAAAAAAAGGCCTATGCAATGGGACAAGATTAATTGTTCAACAATTAAAGGACCATTTCATAGATGCTGAAATTTGAACTGGTACCCATAAAGGAGAGAGAGTTTTCATACCAAGGATAGATTAAGCACCAAGTGAAAGTAGTCTCCCATTTATACTTCAAAGAAGACAATTTCCCATCATTATGGCATTTGCCATGACCATTAATAAATCACAAGGACAAACTTTCAAATCTGTGGGTATTTTCTTAGAACAATCAGTATTTGCACATGGCCAATTGTGCGTTTCCTTATCACGTGCAAAAATCCACAGGCTATTAAAGTTTACATTGAAAACAATGAAAGTCAAGGTGATTTATTAGTGGATGGACGCATTTTTACTAAAAACATTGTCTACTATGAAGCACTGTAACTTTCCATCAAACAAACAAAAACCATGCAAAACCAATTTCAAACCAAACACAAAAACCTAAAAAATCAACAATGTAACCACAAAAAATTTGAAAAAATACATACAACTGTCCATTTTCTTCAAAAGCTCATTATTACGACACACAAATTAGGTTTACACCAACAATATTTTCATATTAAACTACATAAGATTGTAAAACACATAGAGAACAGTGGTTACACATCGCGGACCACTGTTCTCTATGTGTCGAGGAAACTCTAAGTGTCATTTAAAACAATTACTACACGAACAAACAAACGTCAACCATTCAAAACTAAAAATAAATAAATAATTCAGTCATAATTCATGGAAGGACTATTTATGCATGATTAGCCCCACAAAAAACTTGCCTTGCATTATTTTACCAAATTATGTTCAAATGTTAATTAACTATGTTACTGTGTCTATTCAATGTATATTTAACTTAACAGTTCTTGACCTACAAGTTGCATTTAAAAAAAATATTACATCATGTTTACAATACTGATTAATCTAAAGTTCAACTGTTCTTACATTCAAATGTTAATACTTTTACTACAAAACTATTTAACAGTTACTCAAGAAGAAAAGAAAATGTTAAATCCTTTCAAGTTCCTTACTTAGACAGATAAGAAAGTTCAAGTTTACAAAAATATACTTTCAAGTTACTTAATTACACATATTACAAAGTTCATCTTAAGAGCACAACCACGTTTTCAGCCACTATTGTAATTCATGTTCAACATTAATCCAGGGAGTAATCCGATCACCAGTTAATGGGGTCAGGAAGGAATTCATTTTTTTCCCCCTTTGATACAATTGACTACGTTTCAAAGAGGGTTTTTACTGTTTGCCTCCCTCTGGATTGAATGTATATTTAAGTTAACAGTTCTTGAGCTACAAGTTGCATGTTAAAAAACAATTACCTCAAGTTTACAATACTGTTTAATCTAAAGTTCAACTATTCTTACATTCAAATGTTATTGCTTTTACTACAAAACTCTTTAACAGTTACTCAAGAAGAAAAGAAAAAATAAATAAAATAAACATGTTTAATATAAGAATTGTACTTATTTCAACATATCTAAAAACAAACAAGTGTCAAATACGTATATTACTAACTAAACAAATTTACAAACATACACATTTCATTGCCGTCATTTTGACGGGCAAGTCGCTAGTAATAAATAAATATCATTCATACAGTTACTATTACAATCATAAAGTTCTGTACTGAATATTAGTGATCATCCTGCTATTTTTAAACATTCATGTGTAAACACGCATGGCTGGTAATTCACAGTTAAACTACAAATTGTTTCAGTTATTGATCAATTATTGTTCAATCAATTGATTGTAAGTCTTCATGTTTTCCTGCATGCACAGTCACTATTACATCTACCTGTAGTAGATTTGAACAGTAAACACACAAAAATATAGAAATGCCCTTTGGTGTGCAACAGAGATTGAACCAACGATATTGGAGGATGAAGGTGCTTTGTTTATATAACAGGTCAGACGAAATATAATACACCAATCAGCGAAGAACAGTGGTTTTCAATATTTTGGACCTGAGGACCAGCTGGTTACCTTCAAGTACTGCTGGTGTTTGGCTGGATACATTCCAGGGTTTATGGAGACCACCTTTGAAATCCAGAACATTTCTTACATTGTGCTCCTTCATGTGACAAACTACAATTTGAACTGATTTGAATTGACTACACAAATTCCTCAATAATCTATCACATATATAGTTGTGAGCATACGAGCCCGCTCGAGCCGTTGCTCACGCTTGCGGGCTCGCACAACTCACAACTCCTCCTGCCTGCTCGCCGCTCTTAACTCCTCCCCCGCCGCTCATAACTCCTCCCCCGCCGCTCATAACTCCTCCCCCGCCGCTCATAACTCCTCCCCGCCGCTCATAACTCCTCCCCGCCGCTCATAACTCCTCCCCCGCCGCTCATAACTCCTCCCCGCCGTTCATAACTCCTCCCCGCCGCTCATAACTCCTCCCCTGCCGGTCTTAAATCCTCCCCGGCTGCTCTCAACACCTCCCCCTGCTGCCCTCAACACCTCCCCCTGCTGCCCTCAACACCTCCCCCCTGCTGCCCTCAACACCTCCCTGGGGAGGGACCGGCAGACATGCTGGGGACTGAGGTGAGAGAGACATCCTGGAGGGAAAGAGAGACAAGAGAGACAGGAGGGACACAGACAGGGAGAGTCAGGAGGGACACAGATAGAGACAGGAGGGACACAGAGAGAGAGTGACAGGAGTAACACAGAGAGAGACAGGAGGGACACAGATATAGAGACAGGAGGGACAGAGAGAGACAGGAAGGACATGGATGGAGGGTCACAGATAGAGAGACAGGAGGGACACAGACAGAGAGAGACAGGAGGGACACAGACAGGGAGAGTCAGGAGGGACACAGACAGAGAGAGAGAGAGTGACAGGAGTAACACATAGAGAGTCAGGAGGGACACAGATAGAGACAGGAGGGACACAGAGAGAGAGTGACAGGAGTAACACAGAGAGAGACAGGAGGGACACAGATGGAGGGACACAGATAAAGAGACAGGAGGGACACAGACAGAGAGAGACAGGAGGGACACAGACAGAGAGAGACAGGAGGGACACAGACAGAGAGAGACAGGAGGGACACAGAGAGAGACAGTAGGGACACGGATGGAGAGACACAGACAGAGAGAGACAGGAGGGACACAGATAGAGAGACAGGAGGGACACAGATAGAGAGACAGGAGGGACACAGACAGAGAGAGACAGGAGGTACACAGAGAGAGAGAGAGACAGGAGGGACACAGACAGAGAGAGACAGGAGGTACACAGAGAGAGAGAGAGACAGGAGGTACACAGAGAGAGAGAGAGACAGGAGGTACACAGATAGACAGACAGGAGGGACACAGACAGAGAGAGTCAGGAGGGACACAGACAGAGAGAGAGAGAGAGAGAGAGAGAGTGACAGGAGTAACACAGAGAGAGTCAGGAGGGACACAGATAGAGACAGGAGGGACACAGAGAGAGAGTGACAGGAGTAACACAGAGAGAGACAGGAGGGACAGAGAGAGACAGGAGGGACACAGACAGAGAGAGACAGGAGGGACAGAGAGAGACAGGAAGGACACAGATAGACAGGAGGGACAGAGAGAGACAGGAGGGACAGAGAGAGACAGGAGGGACAGAGAGAGACAGGAGGGACAGAGAGAGACAGGAGGGACACAGACAGAGAGAGACAGGAGGGACACAGACAGAGAGAGACAGGAGGGACACAGACAGAGAGAGACAGGAGGGACACAGACCCAGAGAGACAGGAGGGACACAGACCCAGAGAGACAGGAGGGACACAGACCGAGAGAGACAGTAGGGACACAGAGAGAGACAGTAGGGACACAGAGAGAGACAGGAGGGACACAGACAGAGAGAGACAGGAGGGACAGAGAGAGACAGGAGGGACACAGACAGAGAGAGACAGGAGGGACAGAGAGACACAGGAGTGACACAGATAGACAGACAGGAGGGACACAGACAGAGAGAGTCAGGAGGGACACAGACAGAGAGAGAGAGAGAGAGAGAGTGACAGGAGTAACACAGAGAGAGTCAGGAGGGACACAGATAGAGACAGGAGGGACACAGAGAGAGAGTGACAGGAGTAACACAGAGAGAGACAGGAGGGACAGAGAGAGACAGGAGGGACAGAGAGAGACAGGAAGGACACAGATAGACAGGAGGGACAGAGAGAGACAGGAAGGACACGGATGGAGGGACACAGATAAAGAGACAGGAGGGACACAGACAGAGAGAGACAGGAGGGACACAGACAGAGAGAGACAGGAGGGACACAGACAGAGAGAGACAGGAGGGACACAGAGAGAGACAGTAGGGACACGGATGGAGAGACACAGACAGAGACAGACAGGAGGGACACAGATAGAGAGACAGGAGGGACACAGATAGAGAGACAGGAGGGACACAGACAGAGAGAGACAGGAGGTACACAGAGAGAGAGAGAGACAGGAGGGACACAGACAGAGAGAGACAGGAGGTACACAGAGAGAGAGAGAGACAGGAGGTACACACAGAGAGAGAGAGACAGGAGGTACACAGATAGACAGACAGGAGGGACACAGACAGAGAGAGTCAGGAGGGACACAGACAGAGAGAGAGAGAGAGAGAGAGAGAGAGTGACAGGAGTAACACAGAGAGAGTCAGGAGGGACACAGATAGAGACAGGAGGGACACAGAGAGAGAGTGACAGGAGTAACACAGAGAGAGACAGGAGGGACAGAGAGAGACAGGAGGGACACAGACAGAGAGAGACAGGAGGGACAGAGAGAGACAGGAAGGACACAGATAGACAGGAGGGACAGAGAGAGACAGGAAGGACACGGATGGAGAGACACAGACAGAGAGAGAAAGGAGGGACACAGACAGAGAGAGACAGGAGGGACACAGACAGAGAGAGACAGGAGGGACACAGAGAGAGACAGTAGGGACACGGATGGAGAGACACAGACAGAGAGAGACAGGAGGGACACAGATAGAGAGACAGGAGGGACACAGATAGAGAGACAGGAGGGACACAGACAGAGAGAGACAGGAGGTACACAGAGAGAGAGAGAGACAGGAGGGACACAGACAGAGAGAGACAGGAGGTACACAGAGAGAGAGAGAGACAGGAGGTACACACAGAGAGAGAGAGACAGGAGGTACACAGAGAGAGAGAGAGACAGGAGGTACACACAGAGAGAGAGAGACAGGAGGTACACAGAGAGAGAGAGAGACAGGAGGTACACAGAGAGAGAGAGAGAGACAGGAGGTACACACAGAGAGAGAGAGACAGGAGGTACACAGAGAGAGAGAGACAGGAGGTACACAGAGAGAGAGAGACAGGAGGTACACAGAGAGAGAGAGAGACAGGAGGTACACAGAGAGAGAGAGAGAGACAGGAGGTACACAGAGAGGGAGACAGGAGGGACACAGATAGAGAGACAGGAGGGACACAGATAGAGAGACAGGAGCAACACAGACAGAGAGAGACAGGAGGGACACGGACAGAGAGAAACAGGAGGGACAGAGAGAGACAAGAGGGACACGGATAGAGGGACAGAGAGAGACAAGAGGGACACGGATAGAGAGAGACAGGAGGGAAAGCGGGGTAGAAGAGACAAGGGAAGGGAGAGGGGTGGAAGAGACACAGGAAAGGGAAATGGGGGAAGAGACACAGGGAGGAAGAGAAGGGAAAAGAAACGGGAGGGAGGGAAGAGACACAAGGGAGGGGGAGAGGGGTTGAAGAGACACGGGAGGGAGAGAGGGGAAAGGGGACACATGGTAGGGGGAAGAGATACAGGGGTGAAAAGAGGGGGAGAGACACATGGGGGAGGGGCGCTCATTGCGAGGCCCATGATGAGCTTCAAAGGTGCTTAGTAAAGTAGAGGGGGGAGTGGCTCTCATTGAGCGTCTACCGTCAAGTAGAGGGGGGAAAAGGTAGAGGGGGAGAGGCTCGCAATGAGCGCCAAAGGCGTTCATCGCAAGGCCAGTTAAGTAGAGGGGGAGAGGCTTGCAATTTGTGGCAAACACCATTGCCAGGCTTCAAATTTTATTGCCGTCATTTTTGACGGGCAAGTGGCTAGTCCATAATAATACTGATAAATGTTAGATTCTTCGCACTGTGGACCAGAAGAGAGGACCTCATGGACCAGCACCAGTCCTAGAACTGGCTGTTGCAAACCACTGAGCTGAGACATTACTTTTTTAATGACAGAATATATAATAGAATATCACAGTCACTTAGAATTATGTGTATCACATATATAGTTGTGAGCGTACGAGTTGTTGCTAACGCTAACGCGTAGCGAGGGCACTGGCCGAGGGTCTCAGTTGCTGCAAGGAGCGCCGAAGGCGCTCCTTGCCAGCAACTGAGGACCCTCGCAAAGCGAGGGCCTCAGTTGCTGGCATGGAGCGCCGTAGGCGCTCCATGCCAGCACCTGAGGACCTCGCAAAGCGAGGGCCGCAGTTGCTGGCATGGAGCGCCGAAGGCGCTCCATGCCAGCAACTGCGGACCTCGCAAACTTCACGTCGCAACCCAAACCGTACGACACACACATTACGACACTCGCAAACAACATACGACACACGTTCACACACATTACGGCCTCGCAACACTCGGACGCAACTCGCGAACATTACAAAATGTAAAACACAATACATACACACAGCACATACATAAAAAACTTACCTACACCAAGAGGGAGCACCCAGCACCTCAAAAATACAACTTACACCTCGATTTTAGTCGAAATAAAACAGTTTAGAGACTAAAAAAAATTGAAGCGAGAGAAAAAATGGCCGCCGAACAAAACGAAAACGAGGCTACAGCACTCTAAACTCGCAAAACACCACAAGAAACTCGCAAAACACCACAAAACACCTACGGATATTCCGATACAGACGTATACCACACATTACTCGCCATTTTACGCCAACGCGGAAGTACACGACTACGCTAACGGTTTGGGCTCGCGCACGCACAGTGTTACACTGCACACATTCAGCACGCTTACACAGCAGCTCCACACCACTAATGCTGCAGCAACATCAAAACACATTCACAGCTCTTCCACACAATGCTTTAAAATAGGTAAAGTATATTCATTTATTAATGTATTATATATTTCATTATTACACACTAAACAGCATTAGCTACCTTACAATTTCATTGCCGTCATTTTTTGACGGGCAATTCGCTAGTAAAGGTATATTTTTTAACTTTTACGTGCACATTTGAACTCTTGGTCTTCCCCTTCATATAAGAGGAAGTTATTTGTTTTCATACCACTATGAACATATATATTCCCCCCCCCCCCTTCTGATATCCTGGTTATAATCTGACATGCCCATGAAAGGCAAATGCATCATTTCATGAAAAAAAAAAACTTATCATACTTTACAATCTGCCTTATTAACTATGATTGTTTTGAAAACTGTTTTGGAGAACGACAACGTACTGTATTTAATCCTTTGCCACTAACAAAATATTTGATCCTTTGCCACTAACAAAATATAAATCATTACTTGCAGGTATTACTGATGTTAAAATATACATACTGTATACATAGTGAACTTTATCACACAATTATTTTTGTATTTATATTATAAAATTCCTCATGTTCATGGGAACTGCTGTGCGGTTAAGCATAGCTTAAAATCTCAATTATTTCCATTGTAATTATACAAAATGACTACAGGAAAAAAAAAAAATTGAGGTATATTTTTCATGTGGGGATAAAAAATAGAGTTTAATATCCTCACTTAGGATATATATAGGAGCTATTTATCAAAACTCAAAAAATGTTATCCCCACTAGGTATAAAAAAGATAGCGGGGATAGTTTATGTTTTAACTCTGCTTAGCTCCATGTATACCTACTTATCATCACTTTTATCTCTGTTTTATAAATATATCCATGTGTACTTTATCTATGACATTTATAATGTACGAGTATAAAGCATGTTTCCAGTATAACCATGGCCTCATTGGTACTACAACCAATATAAACAAGCCACCCCTATCCTACACATACACATAACAAAGATATACAAGTATAGCAGGAAAAACAGGTCATAAAGAAAGAATAAACAAAAGATTAAGAATGGGAAACATAATACAACAGCTAAAACAACCTATATTTCATAAAGCTTACATTTTTCCTTTAGAATATTTGTTTTCATTTCAATTCCTATAGATATCTTTTGGGAAATACTATTTAAAATTGCATCTTAGTTTTCAAACTTTTGAATTGTTATAAGACAAAGTATTTAAAGAGTGCAAGAAAATATATCATGTTGAAATGACCCTTTAGTAGTACAGCATGGATACGCTAAAATCGCAAATCGCTATTCAATTGCTCTGATTCCCCCTCGCTAACCACTCCATCAAGCCCGCAAATGGCAAAAGTCGAACCACAAGTTACTGGTACCAAGGAGGACTCGCGAAGGACTTAATGACATGTCCGGAGGACTTTAAAAGCCAATAAAAAAGTAATACTGTACTCTTATTAAAAGTGAAAGTGCTGTTAGGTCTGAGAATTAATAGCACAACATTCTCAAGCTCGCAAATCGGCCCCAAAAAACGCTTTATTTCATGTTTCATTTCCGTGTTATATCAAACACAGCAATCAATGTGTTAATACATATAATGGAACTCGCACGGACTAGAATATGGGTGGGTTCGATCGTAACTTGTAATTCAAGCCCGTAGGACTTTGAAATCCAACCTCCATTTTCCATCGAAGTAATGATGACGATTTCTGTTTCCACTGGCTGTTTCAAATCGGGAGTTACGGCTTTGTGTTATTGATCATATTCAAGCCCGCAAATGCTATGTTCGATAACATGGTTTACGATGTGTGCTATTGGGCTGGGACTTGCGGGCACGGCCAATTGAATAGCACCATTAGTTGCAGACGCTGCGGGCCCGCAGCAGGCCCACAGACTTACAGCCTACATCCTGCAACTTGCGGGGCCTGCAATTGAATGAGGCTCTATGTTTTATACTTTTTTACTTTTGTAATTAAAGAACTTTTTATCTTCTTTACATTCAGGTCAGTGAAATTCAATTAAATGGTAGGGGGACGGTGGCTCAGGTATAATGTGTAAGTACCAAATTCAAATGAATGATTACAGGGTGCTCCTAAGGATAATTGAGGATAAATATTTCCAAAAAGAGAGAGAAAAGATCCTTTTTTAGGGCACTCCTGAAAAGTCAAATCTCAGAAAAAGATGAAATTCAAGAAACGTGCGTTGGGTGCACATAGGAACGCAGTTGCAAGTCTATGACGTCATCATTCTGCGTCTAGACCGTGGCGTGACTAGCAGAGAGCTAGCGTTTTCAGTCTCAGGCCCATAGCTTAAAGCCCCTTCACTGCTGCAATATTCTGGCTGTTTTAGTCAAGTTTAGGAGATATGGGAAGGCATTAGCAACTTAATATGGGTATATCCTGAAGGAAACGCTGCTTTTTGGGAGCTTGGGTATTTGGATATATTGATATTGGGAACATTACCTAACTGGATATTAGTACTCTGGGGGCATTTATCTCTCAATATCTTTTACCCCTATCCATAACCCCTTGCTATATACTATTATATCGTTCACTGGTTTTTGATCAGTAATTAGCTGCTAATATTTACTTGTATTGCACCTTATAGGCAATCATATATCATTATTTTTCATGCTTCACTCTCATATACTTTTTTTCATGTGTCATAGCACTTGGCACTTTACCACTATAAGCACTATTTAGCACCTTATTTCATACACTAGTCACTTTACCAGTGACTATACCAGCACGTTGCACTTTATATGGTCTACCTCATAGTGGCAACTTTCCACAATAGTGGAAGTATTATAGTATAATACAATTATTCCAGTAAACTTTATATATTAGATATCTCTCTGCTACCTACGTTTATGTATTTTAAGTGGATTTTAACTAACATGATTAAAAGTTAAGTTTTAACATTTAGTTCAATCTCTTTTTCTGAGATTTGATTTTTCAGGAGTGCCCTAAAAAAGGATCTTTTCTCTCTCTTTTTGGAAACAGTGAAATTCAATACCACATTTAGCTGCCAAATGAAAAAAAACACCCCACAAAGAACAAGAATAACCAAACTCTAATTATTTTTGTATTTGTTTATTTTAATCATTTGTATTGATTCATTAACTAACAGTGGTTATATGTCCATGGTTTAAAACCTTTGATAAAGCGAAAAACAGCACATGTGCTTCCAGAAAATTAAACATACATGAGGATATTTTTTACTTTTCTCAATTGTAAAACTAGGTCAAAATTATAACACCTGCAAAATCAAATAATTAATAGAACTTTTTATCAGTATATAGTCTTGAAATATGTTTTTCCTACCAAACTAGCATTGAGCGAATAAACTTTAGTCTCTTAAATAATTTGAAAAAATATATATTTGGAATTAACACTATGGTTTATTTGTACATTATGTCAGTGCACAATGTGGTAATATTGCGGTCAGATGACAATATTCATATCTTTTTTTAATACTACAGAACAAAAAACTGCAGCCAAATACTTAAACCACATTCTTACATTGCATGGCCATTTAATTCATCTCAAGTTGCGCCAACATATTCCATATCACAGTAAAAAAAAATGTTTTGAAATACTTGCATTTTTCATTGAGAAATCACATAAAATCAAATTTGTGTTTACATGAGTCACGAACCTGGCTGGGAGCTATAAAAGACCCAGATTATTATTCCTATGACACTGATCCTGGAGGAAGCAGAAGTTCGCGAAACGCATGCGTCGATCAGCTGCATTGTGGGTTGCCTGGTGATGATGTCACTAACAGCGTGTGCACGCTGTCTCTGAGCCTTTTTTCATTGTGCCTTGTTGTGCAAGTCTGTTACTTGGGCTATAAGGTAAGTGGAGCAGAGGGGACTAGTCCTAGCCATCTGTAGTGTAGGACTTAGATTTCTGTGAGGGATAGGGGATAAATAGTGGGTCCCCATAGATTTCTCTTCAGGGCCTTCCACTATAAGTGTTAGATAGGGCCACAGTAATTTATTTTTGTCCCCTCTGTCTCCACTTCAGCCCTCTCAATATACTTATATGTATAGACTTTGTTTGGCTATCTTAATGATATATTTGGTACCTTCATATTATGTATATTTGGCAATATCTGTCAACTATTGATTCAGCAACCTATTTAATGATAGATGCCACTATACAATTTATTTGATTATTTATGTATATATGTATAGACATTTTTTGGCTACCTAAATGATATATTTGGCACCCTCAATGAGTTATATATATTTGGCAATATCTGTCAGCAATTCATATGACTATTGATTTAACAAATTACTTATTGACAGAAGCCATTATATAATCAATTGGATCATTTCCTATTCATATTGTATATACAATTTTTATTATTTTTTTGTAAATAAAAGTTATATTTTAACATATCAATTCCATCCTTCTTTTTCAATATGATTATATACATGCCCATTTTTATGGCAGGAGGGGTTAATTACTTGTGATTAGAATTTAAAGGTGTCTGTTCTTTTCTCTATGTATTTATCTATATTATACACTGCTGATCACATTAGTTATTCCTTTTGTTTATAAATTTATGGATATTGAAGCTATATATTAGCCATTCCTAATTTACATGAGGAGACCCCTATTATTGTTGTTCACCTAAATCCTTTTTTCAATGAGTCACTGACTGCCCACTGCGAGACCAGCAGCAAAAGTTCTGTGTAGTGAGCAAAAGAAAAAAAAGAGTTAACCCTCAGCAAATCTATCCGTGCAGAGCATGGAATGCTGGAATCACCTAAACAGGTCAGTTATGAGTTAACTGGACAATGCAGTCCTGAGTTCAGGAGAAAACTGTGATCAATTACTGTCTTCACTGCACGCTTAGCTATTTGTTTTTTCTCATGCAACAGGCCAGTAGGCAGGTTAGACATTGTATGTAAACAGAGTTAAAACTTTAGATTTTTTGGGCTGTTATTAGTGTAATAACAATAGAGCATTTTAACACACCATGAAGATCACTTACAGTGAGTTAAACAGTCCTTTATGTGAAGGCATAAAAGGAGTTTTATAATATACTTATGTTTAGTACAGAGGCGTATTTAGATTTCATCCTGCCTAGGCTATTCAGCTTTGTTCCCCCCAACAACCCATTTACTCCTCCTGCCTTGCTCTTGCTGTATCACAATCATAAGATTACCACACACATATGTAGAAAATGATAAGTGTATATGTGTCTATAGGCACATACAGTAAGTCCTAAAGTGATATACAGAATATTCTGTGTATATACTGTAGACAATTCTGTGCATATTGCATGGCATCGCACAGGCAGCCGACTGCCCCCTAATAATGTGCTGTCCTAGGCATGGTCCTTGTGAGCTAGGCTGAAACCACCCATTATTTATTATATTAATATTCTATTTTAAGTGTACATAAATTTATTATGTTTATTTTGAGAATAATTTAGACTAAAAATATAGAAGGGAGAGGGAGGAGAGCAAGAGCCATCATGTAGCACTGCATTTTTGCGGGATTGTGATTGATAAGTTGGTAATTACATGTCATCTTGACATGTACCGTGCCAACGCAAAAGGTTGTAATGGGACCCATAGTCTCCTGTCTCATATGGTATTTCTCTGCACCATTTGCTTTTCTTTTTTGCCTTCTACACTGGTGTAAATACACAATTTCTTTTGACGTGAAATATAGAGTTGAATCTCTCAATAGCTTTTCACTCTAAGTTAAATATTTGCTCAATAATAAAAGTTATCCCAGTAAACTGCAATACACTTCATTTTCAAAATCAATTTATAAATATGCTTTGATTTTAGTTGGATTGACATTGTCACAAGCTAATAAACATATTTAATAGAGCAGTTTTTAACATTATTATTAGTTGAAATAGAGTTTCAGATGTCTGCTTATTATCAACAGACTGTTTGATAGTGTTAGTTCACATGCATTGTTAGCATCTTTTAATTGAAATTTCAGTCCTCTAAAAATACACTGCAATATATTTATCAAGTAGGGTAAAAAAAATTGGGTTAAACATCCCAATTTATGGTTTTCTATAAAATCTATTTGTCGGAGTTTAAGTTAATACCAGCTTCATAAATAGCTCCTCTAGAAAACACAATAAGTGTATTTTTTGTTTAAACTCTGCTTATGTCCGCTTATACCCACTTACACCTGCTTATCCCTAACTTGTATCACTGCTTAAAAACAATATAGCTCATCATAATGAGTTGAAGATATTTTTACAAGATGCTAAAAAGATATTAGAGATTAAGGCCTCCATCCCATGGCTCCCATAACTGCAGCACAGCTGGCTCATAACTTAAGGGAGTTTTGAAAAGCAAATTTGAGGAGCTATTCTCTGGCTCCTGCGAAAAAGAATCGCTTAAAACTTACTGACTCGCGCCTAGAGGAGTTTGCCCATATCTCTTTAGCTCTAACGTGCTCACAGCCTACTCACAGGAGACTCTAAGTATGAATCTCAGTTATTATTATTACTATTTAATTTTATTTGTAACATGCCAACATATTCCGTATCGTTGTACAGGGGATTAAAACAAGAAAAAAAAGTACAATGTTAACAAACTGCAGAAAATGGAGCGCCCTGTTTTGAGCTTAAAATCCAAACACCCTACAAGTTTGGAAGCTCGCTACTTACAATCTAAAGGGAATGGAAGAGGCAGAAGCCTGGACAAGAATAGACAGATAAGGAATAGCAAGGGTCAGGAAGTAAGTGAAGTTTACATAGTTAGGAAAGTATACAAAGTCTCTATACCAATGCTACCCACTAATGTGAACACACTACACTATACCCCCATGGGTATACTTTAGATGGGGAGATCCTGGGGGATACCCGGGCACAAAGGGAGTAGAGGTATTGAAGGGGGATCCCAGGAATACCAGTGCTCATTTGGGGCCCTATTCAATTTGTCGATTTTGAGTTCCCGAGTACTGTAAAGGAGCCCACAAAAGTTAAGGCTATTAAATTGGCCTCTTTTAGCTAACCGCAAATGGTCTGTGGTTTACAGGCAGAAAAACCCTACAGATTGTCAAAATCTGAACTCCGACCCAGCTAAGCCTTTGATCTTTCTATCTCGTAAATGTTAGAATCGCAAATTGCTATTAAATTGCTACAAGTCCTCAAGCCCGCAACTGTTTTCACACATGTGCCAAAAATCCTACGGGTACTAGAGAGGATCCGCAAGGGGGTCAAACTCCTATCCGTAGCACTGTAAAAGCAAATATAAATTCCCCATAAATTATATATTTTATATTATGGGGAAAGCAATGAAAGGTATTAAAATTAATAGCACAACATTCTCAAGTTTGCAAACCTGCAATAAAAAATAAAATTTTTATGTTCACTTTCCGTGTTATATCGATCCCAGCAGTCAATGTGTAATAGAACTTGCATTGACTATTGGCTCAGTCTAAACCCATAACTACTGGTTTGAATAATTTATCATGTTCACGCCCAGAAATGCCACAGCATGGTTTACGGATTTGGATTCTGGTCATGTGCTTGCAGGTTTTTCTAATTTAATCGCTTTGTAACTCCAGCATTTTCAAGCCCACAGACATACAGAATTTAATAAGGCTCATGGTTTGCAGGTATTGAGTGGGAATCCTGGGGATCCACTGGATCATAGGAGGTAGTGGTATTAACAATTAAGGTGTTAGCATCAGATTTAGCGCATCAAAGCTTCTCTGAAGCAGTTTTCTAAAAAAAATTATGATTTCAGGCACTCAAAGTTACTTCTACATTAACTTCAGCCAGATCAGATACAATTCTAGGATTATGTGATAGCAATTTTTAAAAGTAGTTATGGAGCAGGTACTCAGGGCATAGGATATTAGCAAATTACATGTGTGATGTGATAGCTCGGTAGTGGTTTATGCGTGAACTTCACTCTGCTTTTTTTCTCATGGGCACCATGGAGAATGAAGTAATGTAAGATCATATTAACATTTTGTCAATAATTAGTCATCCTGCTAAACAACCCTTTTTGTATATTTTCAGACATATCCAGAATTCTTCCATCCAATGTGTTGCTGCTGTTAGGTGTCTGCTACTTCCTCTGTGAGTGAAACAAATATGCAGAGAAAGTGTTAAATAACAGAAAGCAAGCCAATGGTTCATCCAGCTATATCACAATCAGTCTGAATATTGTTTACCAAATGTCAGATACCTATACATTTTTTTTCAAATAAGCTTGCAAGAAACTGCCTCTAGAAATTAGTATGTATTTTATGAGAACTTAACAATAAATCTATTCACTATGGATTCCGTAGTGAAGAAGTCTAATTTATTGATTACATTTTTTATTACAGATAAAAGATAAAAGTTTGTTTGACCTTTATTAACATGATAATAGCAAGAATCACTGCCAAATAATCTTCACAGCTGGTGGAGTTCAGCAAGATTTCCATCTGATGTGCATTCTGGAGCATGCAATTGCATTGACTGCACGTTGACTGAACAGAATGGGAATTAGCCAGGTAGGTTTTCCATTTGATTTCACCTTTCACATCAATACATTTAGAAATTGTGCCCCATTATATTGTGAGATGGTTCTGTGCTATTGCTTGAGACACATTGGAATTGTGCAACAATAGACATTTTGTTGAATGTTTCCACATGAATCTGCTCGTCTATTAGGTTCAAGAAATCATTTCCAGCGTTTATCTCAGATTTTGGCTTGCCTCCGCAATCATGACATAATGTTTTTTTGTTTGTGAGCACATTTTGACAAAAAGTTAGATTTATAAATTGGATTACAAGTGTTTTTTTTCCATTTAATTACCCAGATTAAATAGCTTGGAAATGTCAAAAGATAATATCTTATTCCAAGTTTCATTTGAAAGCTTATTGCTTGAGTGCACACTGATAAGTAGCACAGCTTTATCTGTGTTAGAAGTTGTCCATCCGTACAGTAGTTTTGAGGTCTCTTTTTTTTTATTTCCATGAAAAAAATCAGTTGTATTTTTTAGCTTTCAGACTATGATAAATTACTATATAATATGGATGTTCAATGGATTAGGTCCAAGTACCTTTACCTGCTCTGTATACTTCCAAAAGTATTCTTACAAATACATATGGAAATGTATGGAAATTGTAGGGAAATTAAAAAAAAAGTATATCATCAATTTAAAATACAGTACTTGACGATCATATATACATCATTGATGTCACCAAAGTAACTTTGCCGTGACAAGTGCATAGCCCCAATTTTGGCCTAGAGATGATATACCGTACTCTTTTAGTGAAGTATTACTACATTAGCTAAATTATTTAATATTGCCAGGAGAAATATTGACAACCTCAGATACATGGATTATACTACGTTGATGGCTAAAAGTGAGGAGGAACTAAAGTGCCTATTGATGAGGGTGAAATAATAGGGCAAATAGATAGGAAAGAAGTGCTGGCAGTGAGAGATTTTATTTTCCTGGGCTCCGAGATCTCTGCAGATGGTGACTGCAGCTATGAAATGAAATGATGTTTGCTTCTGGGGAGGAAAGCTATAGTAAGTCTGAGCAAGCTATTAACAAGTAAATATATTACACTACCAACAAAGGTCCTCATAGTTAGAACTATGGTATTCCCAGTAATACTATATGGATGTGAGAGCTGGACCATAGAGAGGACTGAGAGTTGTAGAATCTGTGCTTTTGAATTGTGGTGTTGGCGAAAACTGCCTAGAGTCCTGTGGACTGCAAGAAGATCCAATCAATCAATACTATAGGAAATTAAGCCAAACTGTTCACTGGAATGGTTCATCATAAGGCTGAAGCGCAAATATTTAACAATATTATGAGAAGGCAGGCTTCCCTTGAGAAGACTCTGATACTGGGAAAGATTGAAGGCACACAAGGAAGGTGATGGCAGAGATGGAGATTAATAGATTAGGTAATTGAAGCAATGGGCATGAGCTTGATGGAGCTCAGAGGGGCAGTGGCTAACAGATTTGCCTGGCATACTGTGGTTCATAGGGTCACGCAGATTCGGGCACAACTGAACGACTAAAGAACAACTACTACATTAACAATTCTCTAATCACTTGCAACTTCACCTGAACATAATGACTGTCACTCATTGCAGCCCCTTCAAGCAGGTAACTTTCGGGCCTCACGATGAGCCTTCGTTCATATGAAAAGTCACATTTATGAAGAAGAGGCCTACTTGTATCCTATGTGTGTGTCATGACGGCATTGCCATTGGATAATAACCCATTATTTTTAATAAAATTCTATCTGGATATTAGACTTACCAAATAAAATACCCTAGGAAGTCAAACAGTCTGCATGCAAAGTCACTCAAGTGATAGTTTTTTTTTATTTTATTAAAATAATTAAAGATAAATTATCCAGTGTATTGTGACATCATCCACAAGAGGGCAACGCCGAGTTACATTTGTGTTACATATAAATAAACAACAAAAATATAACTCTGTTGGTTGCTGAAGGAAATTAACGTCTTAGAGTCCGATTCAATTGAGCAATTATAACTTACAGTAGTTATTTTGCTATTCAATAGGCGTCTTTTTTGCAGGCTACAAACGGGCTACAGGTTACGGCCTTGAAATCCTTGCAGTTGTTAAAACCAGAACTTATGGCCCATCAAAGACTTTGATCTTTCACATATGCAAAAGTTGCAAGAGCTAAAATCGAGAATCGCTATTCATTCGCTACAATTCCCGAAGCCCGAAAATGTTTTCACAACCGTAAATGGCAAATGTAGGAGAAAATCCTATGGGTACCAGATAGGACTCCCAAGTGGGTTAAACTCCTGTCTGTAGCACTGTAAATGTAAATAAAATACCCATACTGCACTGTAGAGCGATGAACGACATTAGAATTAATTGCACAACAGTCTCAAGCTCCCAAATCGGCAATAAAAAAAATTTCATTTCAGGGTTATATTTGATCTCGGGAATCAATATGTTAATACATATCAGACCACCCACATAGACTATAACAGTATCGGCATTCATTTTTATTATTTTGTATTTTGCGGTTTTGCAAGTCCGATCGCATAGCGGACCCCCAAACGCTAATTTATTGACATGTAACCTCCATGTTTTACTGACCTAATGATGATGGTCTCATCTTCTATTGGCTGTTTCTCAATGGGTAGTTACGGCCTTGCTTAATTGATCATGTTCCCGCCATGAAGGGAATGGTTTGCGGTTTCGGCTTTCGGCCCCTAACTTGCGACATACGGCCTATTTACCACGAGATGTGGGCTTCGAATTGAATCAGGCTCTTAGTGTTAGGGTCCCTAAATAACGCTACACCTTCAATACCTGAAATTAAAAGAAAAGTACCAAGTAGCTTAAACAGCTAGCAAATACAAGTTTTTATGGAGCTTTGTGATGAACAACAGTGGAATAGGGGATGACATTGTATCTTCTCAAATGCATGTCTAAATTTAGTTATTCTTCCTGAAGCTTAAGTTAGATAGCATTAGTGTGCTACAACAGTTCGTCTATATCAGTCAAAATATCATTTAAAAAGGAGCAATCTTAGTTCCTGGCAAATTAATGGGGAAGAAGTGGAGTCAGTGAGAGATCTTATTTTCCTGGGCTCCAAGATCTCTGCAGATGGTGAGTGCAGCTATGAAATAAAATGATGTTTGCTTCCGGGGATGACAACTATAGAAAGTCCGAGCAAGCTATTAACAAGTAAAGATATTACACTATCAACAAAGGTCGTTAGAACTATGGTATTACCAGTAGTAACATACGAATGTGAGGGCTGGGCCATAGAGAAGCTGTAGAATTGACATAATTGGCGAAATCTGCTTAGAGTCCCTTGGACTGCAAGAAGATCCAATCAATCAATACTATAGGAAACGAAGCCAAACTGTTCACTGGAATGGTTAATCGTGAGGCTGAAGCTCAAATATTTGTCCATATCATGAGAATACAGGAAGACTTTGAGGCAGGGAAAGATTGAAGGCACACAAGCTGGAATAGGGAATGGCATTGTATCTTCTCATATGTATGTCTAAATTTAGAATTCCTTCCTGAAGCTAAAGCAATATAGCATTAGTGTGCTATACCAGTTAATCTATATGAGTCTAAATATGATTTGCAAATAAGCTTATTCCAGTAAAGGAATAATCATTGTTTAAATCACAACTAAAATATGTACAACATACATATTTACACATCACGATATTTAAGTTGTGGACAATGCTCTTGAGACATCAAAACTCAAGATG
Organism: Discoglossus pictus; assembly: GCA_027410445.1. Taxonomy (NCBI): domain Eukaryota; kingdom Metazoa; phylum Chordata; class Amphibia; order Anura; family Alytidae; genus Discoglossus; species Discoglossus pictus. Next base: position 70,622,045 of record CM050166.1, read on the forward strand.
ATGTGAGAAGGTTCAATATTTTCATTTATAGGGCTAGAAAGGAGGTGATGGTGATCAAACATACACATGCATAGTGCCAATTTTGTCATTGAAGTAGATATCAAGGATCTGGAGAAACAATGAGAATTGTACGTTAAATGACACGCATTACAGAGAATAAGGGAATATTGGAAATAGAATATCATACTACTTGGGTAATATAATATTACAATACCAACTGTTTATTTTACCTAATAAACATAAATTATTCATTATTCGGACAAGAAAAAACTAAAATACTTTAAAAGACTCACTGACCTCTACAGTATTCTCTCTTGTTCTATATTATATATTATGAGCTAAAACTGTATTGTATATTAGGAGCTATATCTTGAGATACTACACCCATGTGGTACGTTATTGTGCCAATCTTTCTTGAACGTTCATCTCTTACATGTGGTTATTTAATGCAGAATACTCTGAGCCATATCAATGAAATAGTTATAAATGTAATAACTTTGTGCAAAAATAAATGACATAGTAAATAATTAGGGCCCCACTAACTGCAAAAGCATGACGAATGACATTCAGTACATTAACACATTTAGACTAATAAAAGTTGCTTAAAGTTTTTTGACTAGCTTTTTGTTAGAGTAAATCTATTACTTAAAAAAATGCCCTGGAAATTGTATGTTACTGTAAAAAATATTGAGTGTTTTACACAAAGCTCTGAAATTTACAGAATGTACTTATTCATAAGACATCTTAAGGAACAGATGGTACAACTGATGTCAAACATTAAAAACAGATTCATGAAGATAGCAGTAAAACATACAGGTGTATATTTATTATTTATACTCTTTTAGTATAGGTAAGTACTTTAGTTGAGTACATTTTCTCTTTTTACATGGCCCTGACAATGTACATTATAAATTAGGCCTTCAATATATTCCATTCAGTCCACTATATAATTGTCACAGTCCTATCCTTGTCTTATCATGGATTGTGTAACTAGCTAGCGGGGGTTACCTTTGGAAGCATCTTAACATATCTCACTGGATATAGAACAGCTCTTTTTATCTAACTACATGTGTCTGGACAAAATATATACACGTCTTAGGAAGCTCATTTAGGATTTTTGTTATAGAGCCGCTTTTTTGGGGCCCATTTCCATTGGACAAAGAGAGGTTCCAAGATATTCAAGAAAAAAGAGGAAAGATTATTTAATAAAGATGGAAGTGCATGGTTATAGTTTAGTATACCATGGGGTGAGTAGAGACCCCCATATTAGAGGTTTCATATTTGTTCATAGTTTAGCAAAACATGCGTTTCGGAATCTGCCATGGTATAAAAGTTAATATTAGGTTTCATGGAAATCCATAAGAACCCCCATGGCTATACTTTAATATGGGGGACACTTGGGGGAAACCTGGGCTCACAGATAGTATTTGTTATTTAGGGCAGGTCCCAGGAATACCCTGGCTCATCGAGATAAGGAGGTATTGAGGAGGTTTTCCAGGATCACAGAGGGTAGCAGCAGTGGTACATAAGCCGCTCATTGCAGGGCTCGCGATGAGAGCAGAAGACGCTCATCAAGAGGCCCGCAAGTTAGAGTGAGGAAAACCTCGCATTGTGTGGCAAACAGCATTGCCAGGCTTCAAATTGTATTGCCGTCATTTTAGACGGGCAAGTCTCTAGTATGTTTTATATTGTGTGTTTAATAATAATAATTCCATAATGTATATGTATGCATATAAGGTATATATATAATATACAGTTTTGAACCAGCAATCTATTTTTTTAATTATGAAAGTATAATTTTGTATTCATGGATGAGTTCTGTGTGCTGTAAAATAATATATATTACACTATCTTTGTTTAATAAAGTGCTGCTTTTCTGCAAGGGTGTCTGAAGAGTCTCCCTGTCATGTTGTAAGTGGACTCTGATAGTTGTGTGGATGGCTTTTCCCCAACAGTGACATCAATCTATTGCAAGCCCCAGCTAAACATGATGTGAACAAGAATTTGAAGGGGAAAATGGCAGTTCTTATACTGAGCAATATGAGTGGCAACATAATGCAAGTAAGCCCAAAATTGTTCATTTATTTCACTAAAATGTTTATGAAAAGTAAGTTTTGATTTAATATATTTCTATTGAATTTCTAGAATTCAGTGGTTCTTTAACTTTTTCATGAGGTGAATTTACTTTGTGAGAGATGTAGGGCCCACAAGCATCATCCAGCAAGCATCGTCGGGTGTGGCCGGCTGTCTGTAAACCACCCACGCTCTAAGTAGATATAGGAGGGTCCAAATGAGCCTGTATAGTTCAGATAGTAAATGGTTGTTTTTGCAAAATCATGCTGTAGCTTACAGACAAATAATTATTTGTAAGTTATTTATGTCGGTGTATGATGAGATTATTTATGCACATGATATTTAAGCTTCCCTGTATTGTGTTTTAAAAATTTAGAGGCTGCATCAATGGGCAAACACATTACACAGTACAGCACGTGGATGATCTGTTCTCCTGTGCTCACAAGTTAGTATGCTACTATAATAATGTCTTTCATGTGAATGATTGTATTCTGGCAGTGCTTGTAAGAAAGAGCTTAATGGGAAATGAAGCTTCAAGGAATGTCTGGAGTCAAAAATAACTTCTAGGAAACACAACTTGATAGTGTTTCAAACTGGGACATTGGCTACAGTGAAGGATCTTGTCGGTGTGGATGGGAGTGAGGAAGAAAAGTGGTCAATTTGGTACATACGCTCAGAAAGAAGTTACTACTTGGAGAAGAGGTTTTTTTATTTATTTTATAAACATAGAAAGATTTAGGTTTCATGCAGGCAAGATGTATGAGATCACCACACGCTACTCATTATTTATTTACTTGCTACTTGCCTGTCAAAAATGACGCAAATACATTTTTTAGCCTGGCAATGCTGTTTGCCACCCAATGTGTGCACCATTGGTGCTCATTGCGAGTCCCGCAATGAGCGCCTTTGGCGCTCATTGAGTGCCTTGCAATGAGCACCTTCAGCGCTTATTGCAAGTCTCTCCCCCTGTCTACTTCCTCCCTTGTGTCTAATTTCCCCCCTTCTCTCCCTCCCTCCCTTGTGTCTCATTTCTACCTTCTCTCCCTCCCTCCCTTGTGTCTTAATTCTCCCTCTCTCTACCCTGTGTCTCCTTGCCCCCTCTCCTGTGCCTCCTTTCCCCCTGTCTTTTTCCCTCTCTCCCTCCCCTGTGACTCCACCCCCCTCTCCCTCCCCTGTGTCTCCTTTCCCCCACTCTCCAGTGTCTCATTTCCCCCCTCTCCCTCCCTTGTCTCTCCTTTCCCCCGCCTCCCTCCCCTGTGTCTCCTTTCCCCCTCTCCCTCCCCTGTGTCTCATGTCCCCCCTCTCCCTCCCATGTCTCTCATTTCCCCCCTCTCCCTCCCCTGTGTCTCCTTTCCCCCCTCTCCCTCCCCTGTGTCTCCTTTTCTCCCTCTCCCTGCCCTGTGTCTCCTATCCCCCGTGTCTCCTTTCCCCCTCTCCCTCCCCTGTGTCTCATTTCCCCCCTCTCTCTCTCCTGTGCCTCCTTTCCCCTTGTCCCTTTCCCCCTCTCCCTTCCCCCTCTCCCTCCCCTGTGACTCCTTCCCCCCCCTCCCTCCCCTGTGTCTCCTTTCCCCCACTCTCCCGTGTCTCATTTCCCCCCTCTCCCTCCCCTGGCTTGATCAAGAAAGTAGTTCCGGTCGGAGGACAGGAGCCGCAGAGCAGAAGACAGGAGCTGCAGAGGAGAAGGCAGTGAGTACAGGCCGCAAGCTACTGGCAGGGTTTGGAACCAGGTACGGGCTGTCATCGCGATGAGCATGTGGGGCAGGGGGAGCATCAGTGAAGCGGGCCGTCATCGCGATGAGCATGTGGGGCAGGGGGAGCATCAGTGGGGCAGGGGGAGCATCAGTGTGGCAGGGGGAGCCGTGCGGACCGTAGGCGCTCATCGCAAGCCATGCAATGAGAGCCTATGGCGCTCATTGCAGCATGCCTAAGTCCCGGAGGCCTCGCTGTTACGGCCTGTAACGGCTTGCCTAGCTTTGCAAGGCTCGCAGTTGCGGCCCTATGGGCCACAAAGCGTGACCAACGGCCCGTATATCCACAACTATTATATGTAATTACATTTGTATATAGCGTATTTTATCAATGAGCTTTGCAAAGTTCTAAAATGGCACATGATTGTTTTAAGATGAAGAGGATTACATTTTGTTGAACAAACAGAAAAGGCTGAGCATATAGTGAGGTTTGAGTTTGTTGCTGGAATGGTGCAGTGGGCCAGAGGCAAGATCATGGTCATAGGTGTCAAGCCAAGAAGCCAGGATATGTAGTGTGAAAAAATCTATGTAGTATCAGCTTGGAAGGAAATGTATTGAGTCTTCAGGGATTTGTTAAATGTGAGTAGGTTGGGAGACTCTCCAATATAATAATAATATATGAAAATACTGCTCATCCATTCCTCTTGATGTGTCCCCATCTTGTAATTATGACACTGATATTATGACAGTATGTTTGTCTATATACTATGGCCCTCATTCAATTGCAATTTGGACAATTGAATAGGGCTCTAAATAAGCACATAACATATATTTTTTAAAGAAGTTTTTAGTTTGTAAGCATCTATCCAAAAGCAAGGTTTTCACTAACTAAAAACTTCTTTAAAAAAATATGCTATGTGCTTATTTAGAGCCTTATTCAATTGGCCAAATCGCAATTGAATGAGGCCCTATATATGCAGTATGTCAGAAAGACATACATGTCACTAAATATATACGGAACATTTTTTTTTTTAATTGTTGAAAGGCTGACGATTTTAATCAAAGTAAAAATAGAGTCTGTAGTTGAATAATTTATCAAGCAATTTAGTATAAATTCTAGGAAATATCTATCAACTAACAAGTACAGTAGCTATATATGACTTTTAATATTCTAGTTTAAATCATTTTTATTGAAAGAAAAGAAGGATATGCAAAGTACAAATATACATTGCAAGATTGACACAATATAGAGCAATTAGCATTATGTATGTTAAGCCTTCATTTTCCTTCCCTTAGTTTTTTGTTTTAAAAATTTCCATAAGGCATTTTTAAATTAATCAGCAAAGGCTAGTATTGTCTAAAAAAAATAAAAACCACAACAAACAAGAAGAAAAATAGGGGGAGAGGGTGGAAGAGGGGTGGGGAGCCGGAGGCCTTAAGGTTATTCTTCGCCATCTAAGATCAATGTAGAATGTTTCCGCTGCTCTTACTGCCAGCCAATTTGCAAGGTCCAAGAATCCCGAAACAGGAAGCCCATCTTTTATAATTTATATCAAGCTCTGCTGATATCATACTCATCAAATAAATATATTTCATTTTTCTCAAGACTTCTTCAAAAGCAGGGGTAGTTGCCTTCCAATTTTATGGCAGTGACAATACTGGAGGCTAAAAAAACTGGTTTGACAGAAATTGAGCTTCCTTTGAGAGACCCAAACAGGGAGGCATAATAGAGCTTCCTCTGGATTTTGAGGAACCTGGATTCCCCACAACATTTCTAAAAAGGCATACGTTTTAATTGAAAATATGAGCTATTTTAGGGCAATCCCACAACCTTTGTCTCAGTGTTCCTGTGGCACTACAACCCCTGAAGCAATTGTCTTACACGGAAGGGTTTGTAATCTGGCTGTGGTGAGTTACCATCTCATAATAGTTTTATAGGCATTCTTTTGGGGAGGAACTTGCTGTATTTCTGTAAATTTTGCTCCATTGCGAGCCGTCTAAGGTATTTTTTGTAAACATGTACACACTATTCCATGAAACTGCATTGGCAACTTGAGAAACTATGCCACCCCCTGAAATGAGCTGCCCTAGGCTTGGATGGAAATATACCACTGGCTATAAGGTGTAAGGTTTGAAGGGTATTAAAAGATTATTCAAGGTATAATTACTTAATATTATGCACTTACAGGCAGGAGATAAACTGGCTATTTTATTAATTACCATTTAGTGTAAATATTGTCTATGCATTATATTGAATAAGAGTCTAAGATTGTAAACCCATTCTTTTTTCATGTGTTAATATTGCACTTTGCTTTGTACTTAACCCCTGTATAGAGCTAAGGAATATGTTGGCTCATAACAAATAAAATATAATAATAATAATAATAATAATAATAATAATAATATTAACTAATAATAAGAGTCTCACAACTCCCCTATATATATATATATATATATATATATATATATATATATGTATATATATATATATATATATATATAAATGAAGCCAAAATTATTTGGTTAGTTCAAGTATAAATATATTTTTATTTAAAGAACATTTCTAGTCATAATGTAATAACCAGTTAATGAGCATGTTCCAAGAAGGCCACCTCCTCTATTTTCTCTATGATAATGCTCCAGGAATTCCATCTAGTTGCAATATGTAATTTTATAATACAAAATATTGTTGCTAATCGTTGTTTTACTTGTAATTTTGTATTCTCCAGGAAACATTCATATTAAACAAATTTGTGGTGTAAGTATTATTTGACTAATTTAAAATCAGTTTCAGTATTTCACCCTTGAAAAACTATAGTTTTGCAATGTACAAGTTGTACAAGGAGCAATGTAACGATATAGGGCTCCATTCCGTGGCCCACAAATAACGAGTAAACTTTACTAATAAATCACATAACAGCCAACACATCACACACCATAAAACACCCTAAGAGAAAGACTGGTAAAGTGCCTAAAATTGTAACCCACAAGTATATGTCCCATTGAGATTTTCTAAAAGACCATAACTTCCTTCTGAAATCTCAGCACTCTGAGGTTACATGTAAGTTCTCCAGGGGTATTTAGACAATCTTTCACCCACACCTAGAGAGACACAAAAAATGCCTCTGAGAAGTATGCATACTTCAAATCTGATGTTAATATCAACCAAACACCTTAACTGTGTGGGATTTGAGGCTTGATTCCTCATATTTGACACAATTAAGGGGTTAACAACATCACCTCCATGAGCTAAGGGATCCCAGGATCCCCCGTCAATGCACCTATACACTGTGAGCCTGAGAATCTCAGGGTCCCCCCCCCAATACCCCTATCAACTTTGACCTTGGGGATCCCTGGTATTCTCCCCAATACCAGCTATGACCCAGTGTACCGCAGCAATTCCCCCTGTTCCCCCTCCACATGAGCTACAAGCTGGGGGAACCCTGGTCCCCAATATAAAGTATAGCCATGGGAGTCCCTATTGACTCCATTTCACCTAAAATTAACCTGTATACCATGGGGGTCTCGAAAGACCCCATGGTATATCTAAGTATTATTATGGGGGTTCCTATGGACCCCCATGGCCCCTAAAATTAAACTTTTACCATGGGGCTCCAAAGACCCCAATGCTATATATAACTATAAACATGGGAGTTCCTATAGACCCAATCCCCCCCCCCCCCCCCACGCTCCCGTGGCCTCAAATAATTAACCCTAATGATGCGCAAGTCCTTAGCGGAACCCTGTGATATCTACTAGTTAACCACATGCTACATAGGTCCTTAACGGAACCAGGTGGCATCTAATAATTAACCTCTCTGCCTTGGGGTCCTTAAAATACACTTGTGACACCTATCATTAACCACATACTCAACAAACCCAGATTGATCCCCATGGCACCTAACATTTACCACTGTGCATATGGCATCCCATGGCATCTAACATTAACCCCTATGAGATAGAGATCCATATGAACTCCTATGGCACCTAACATTAACCCCTATGCCATGGAGGTTCATATGGACCCCATTGCACCTAATGTTAGCCCATGTGCAATGGGGCTCTTAAGGACCCCCATGGCAACCTATGTACCGTCATAAGGACCCTCATAGTTCCTGATATTGACTACAAATTATAAAAAAAATACATAAAATAAAAACGTAGTTACTAAAAATGTAAAAATAACTAAATCTGTAAGGGGGAAAATGTATATTCACCTACCCTGTGATGCCATCCAAAGAAATTAAAGATATCCTGGTCCCCAGCCCTCTGCCCTGGATAAGCTGTCTATCCATGTTAATTGAAGAATAATGCCCTCTTTAGTCTTGATTGAAGCCCATTATCCTCATCTTCTGGCCCTTTAAAATGGACCTCACTCTAACAAACCCAGAGCACTAATAAAAAAAAATACTTGTGCTATTGAATCTCTTTATAAGAGGAGCACCCGCTCTGACTAATGGCTTTTGACCTTAAATAGAGAATTTGTGGATTCTGATTGGCTGAAATATGTGTCAATAAATTTTCAGCCAATCAGAAACAAGTATTTGATATCCCCCTGCTAAACCTTCCAATTCAATTCTAATCAGAATTCAGCTGTTTTCAATATCAGTTTACCATTTGAATCAGTTTTTTTTTCTGCTTTCAGAGCATCATCTTAAAAAAGAAAATATCCAGTGTTAAATTATCAAATACCCTCATTTTTTTTAGATACAACAAAACATACTTTCAATGCCACTTTTAGGTGGGAAGTGTTTTATGTGTAATGTGCAAAAGACAAGGACTCAGTTTCTCTGCACCCTCTCTGCTTCGCTGTATTGCTGAGCTCCTGGCTTTACAGCACATACTACTAATTAAATATAGTCAGCTTCCATGACAGCCTCACTCTGCCAGCCTGTTACCTGAGATGTCTGAACTTCTCCTGATGCAGTTTCTACTGAAATTTGAACTTACAGTAACTACATAATGAGGTGTTACCTAAATTAACCAAGAGATTTCTCAGAATAACGAACCAGCAGAATAATCCACATAATGTAAAGTACTTAAAAATGGTGAGAACAGAGTCAGCAAATATGAGGCTTAGATCCTCTTGTGCTATATGCTTTATTTCCAGTTCAGTTTACCTGCCTCGAGAGAACCATAATAACTGTGAATTTAAGCATTTATTCTACTTATATACTTCTTTAAGAATTTCATGAAACTATTAAAGACAAGTAGATAGAATGGGCAGTTAAGATAGATCTTTTTGGTCCTTATCTGCTATCAAATCTATGTTTCTATTCTTATGATCTGCAATATGCGGATTAGTTGTTAACTAAGTAAATTGTGTTGCAGTTATTTTTGAATAAGGTAGATTGTTGTGCCCCTACTTTGCTTCATGAAGTTGGACAAGCCACAGGGTTTTTAAGAAGCTAGCTACATAAGGTATTTGAAATCTCCTCTCATGCAGAAATAAATAGAGAAATTATGAACTTTTGCAGACTTTTAATTTAATGATCTGTTTTGTCTGGCTTCAACATAGCTTGGAGCCCGAGGAGCTGTGGTTATCAGTTGTGGTAGTTTAGGAGGAGAGGAGTTTTTATATCACTGGAACTTTTAGATTTTGACACCTGCAACCCCTCTTCACATGCACATAAGGAGGCAGCTGCAAGAATAACTGCAAGACCTGCTCCTGTAGAAATGTAAGAGCCTCTTAACCAAAAGTATTAAAGATGCCTTCAAAGACCACCAGAGGCATGAAAACACATTTTTGCAATCATAAACTAGCTTTAGGACATTTTACTGTCCTAATTATTAAGTTAGGGAGGCCATTTTTTCCATAGATATAATTCATTCTCATTGTACAGTAGTCTTTTAAGTTTACTGTACCTCATCTTTGGTACTTGTTATGCAAGTCTATGATATGCCTGGCCAGGCACGCTAACGTTTTTGGAAATGTTGTAGACATCATTGCTGCAGAGTAATGTGAATATTTTCTTTCACTCTGGCAGCATAAGAGTTTGGTAGAACATCAATAAATGTCTGACTAATTATACTCTGATGATTAAGTGTGTCAGACATTTGGTATTGAGATGCTTACGTTTTAACATTTAGTTCTGAGGTGTTTAGGGTTTAACATTTGAGACTGGATGAAGTACAACATTTATAAGATTCATTGACTGATAGAGGTCCATACTTTCTTCTCTTTCCATCTTACCCGAGTTTCACAAGTTACACAGTAACTTCAAGGCTGAATAAGCATGTTTCCAATGTATTACTGTTAACAAAAAATGACAAAAAAAAGTTAAAATTAAAATAATACTTCCTTGATCATACTCTTATCTACAAGGTAGGTATAGCAGTTGTTGCTGAATGACACTGTGGTTAATTATACAACTCAGTTCACATCATAACCATTCACATCATAACCATTACACTTTTTGGTCCTTATCTGCTATCAAAACTATGTTTCTATTTTTATGACATCCATAGTTTACTTTCATGCCTTGAGACAGCCGTAATAACTGTGAATTAAGTATTTATTTTGAATATCCTCCAATTCCAAGAGATTATTGAGGACAAGTAGATAGAATGGGTAGATCAGTAATCCTTCTTGGTTCTTATTTGCTGTGAGATCTGTGTTTCCATATTTCTATGTTTATGACATACTTATATTGTGTTCAACACACAATTATTTCAACAAAATTTGATCTAAAAGAAACACAGTGTATTTAAAACTACATGCAATTAAAAGTACTTCATCAATTAAATTTTATTAAAGATCCACTGTAATCTGATATTTAAATATATACTCTTTTGAAGTACTACATATGAAAATGGGTAAAATGTTTTTAAAATACCATATTGGTCCGAATATAAGTCACACCCGCATATAAGCCGCACCTATGAAATGCAAGGAGAAAAAAAAAAAAAAAGATGATATCCAACTATAAGCCACAACTTACCTACGGTAACTTCTTTTGCGGGTTTCAGGCTGAAAATCGTAGCTCGCAAAATGTTACAATCGATAAAATCTCAAATCGCTATTCAATTGCTACAATTCCGCAGGTACTCACACCCGGAAACGGAAAATGTAAAAGAAAAGAGACTATTGCGCAATTAATTCTAATGTCATTCATCGCTTTCCCCATATTTTACAGGGCAATATTGATTTTTAACTTGCATTTACGGTGCTATATTTAATCCACTTGCTGGTCCCATTTGGAACCCGAGTGAGTTAAATGTAGCACAGTAAATGCAAGTTAAAATCAATACCGCCCTGTAAAATACAGGGAAAAGCGATGAATGACATTAGAATTAATTGCGCGACAGTTTCAAGCCTGCAAATCTGCAATATTTTTTTTATGGTTGCGAACATAAGCCGCACCCTTAATTTCCAAGTTTGGAAAACGGAACGAAAGTGCGGCTTATATTTGGGCCGATACTGTATAAATAATATAATTAAAATACATCATCAATTTTTTACCTTTTATATAAAATTCTGCTGATGAGAAATCTACTTTGGTTTCTAGTCATCTACCTCTTAAAGTTGGAGGAGACTTTGGATTCATAGGAATCTTCTATGCGAACAATGGGAAAGCGACATTTACAAATACCAGTGCTCTCATTAGCAGTAATAGCTCCTTCGTTATACAAGGACACACTTTCCAGAGAGAGCAGCCGACTGATTCAGCTGAGAAAGGAAAATGGAAGCCTGCAGTAATAATATAAATTGACTGATTAGTTTTTTACTTTCTAAAATCATTTTGCCATTATCAAGCATAGCTATTTAAATACTATATTTGAAAAATGTGATCCGTGGATTTCTTTAAAAAATGAATTTCAGTTAGCCTCTGTGACCCACTCATCATGCATGTGCTCTTATCTTTGTTCTACAGGGTCTACTTACTCCATGGCATCTGCACATTAAGGCTTTTTTTAATTGAAAACAAGACAGCCATTACACTGTGACACAAAGATAAGACCAAGGGCTTGGTGGGTGGACCATCAGGCTGATTGACAGATGGCTTAGATGCATTTTCCTAATAACAATAAATAAAGTACTTGATATCGCCTATAATTTCAAATTACAGTCTACATGGGACATCTGCTATGTCCCTGGTGTTAAATAGTTCCATAGTAATCGAGGTTGAAAAAAAAAACTTTCGTCCATCAAGTTAAACCTTTTTAGATCTCTCTGATCTGCAATATGCGGATTAGTTGTTAACTAAGTAAACTGTGTTGCAGTTATTTTTGTATAAGGTAGATTGTTGTGCCCCTACTTTGCTTGATGAAGTTGGGCAAGCCACAGGGTTTACTTAAGAATCTAGCTACGTAAGGTATTTGAAATCTCCTCTCATGCAGAAATAAATAGAGGAATTATGACATTTTGCAGACTTTTAATTTAATGATCTGTTTTGTCTGGCTTCAACATAGCTTGGAGCCCGAGGAGCTGTGGTTATCAGTTGTGGTAGTTTAGGAGGAGAGGAGTTTTTATATCACTGGAACTTTTAGATTTTTACACCTGCAACCCCCTCTTCACATGCTCAGAAGTAGGCAGCTGCAAGAATAACTGCAAGACCTGCTCCTGCAGAAATGTAAGAGCCTCTTCACCAAAAGTATTAAAGATGTCTTCAAAGACCATCAGAGGCATGAAAACACATTTTTGCAATCATAAACTAGCTTTAGGACATTTTACTGTCCTAATTATTAAGTTAGGGAGGCCATTTTTTCCATAGATATAATTCATTCTCATTGTACAGTAGTCTTTTAAGTTTACTGTACCTCATCTTTAGTACTTGTTATGCAAGTCTATGATATGCCTGGCCAGGCACGCTAACGTTTTTGGAAATGTTGTAGACATCATTGCTGCAGAGTAATGTGAATCTTTTCTTTCACTCTGGCAGCATAAGAGTTTGGTAGAACATCAATAAATGTCTGACTAATTATACTCTCATGATTAAGTGTGTCAGACATTTGGTATTGAGATGCTTACGTTTTAACATTTAGTTCTGAGGTGTTTAGAGTTTAACATTTGAGACTGGATGAAGTACACCATTTATAAGATTCACTGGGGTCCATACTTTCTTCTCTTTCCATCTTCCCGAGTTTCATACGTTACACAGTAACGTCAAGGCTGAATAAGCATGTTTTCAATGTATTATTGTTAATAAAAAGTGACAAAAAAGTTAAAATTAAAAAATACTTCCTTGATCATACTCCTATCTACAAGGTAAGTATAGCAATTGTTGCTGAATGATATTGAGGTTGATTATACAACTCAGCTCACATCATAACCATTCAGAAACATTTGTTACACTAGACCAAAAAGAGACACTGAAGTCCAATATTTATAATAGGTTCTTTTGAAGATAATGGGAAAATGTTCTTAGAAAGTAAAAAGGGATTTAATTAATTAACTGTTATACGCAACTTTACTACATATGCAATCTGGGGTGGCCATCTTATTGTTTGTTGCACTTTCATACAATCCTATTAGTTGGACATCATCATAGCAACCTTTAAATAAACTTCAATTAAATCTTATCTTCATTCAAAATTCTCTCCCAGATGAATAATATAGTTAGAAAAAGAAAACAAATATCAGCCTCTAAAAGCAAAAATGCAGATAATAGTTAAAAGTCAAAAGCATTGGGTTCATTACAAATCCTAGTTTACAAAGACAATTCTGTAAATATTGTAGCGATCAGCCATTATAAGAGATTGATCCCATGGGAGCATCCCTGAGTCTAACAATAAATACATTCAAAATATTTTTTTTCTGTTAATAACATTACATTTCGCTAATTCTGCTAATTCTGTAAGAGATCTTAGGAGAAGGACTTATGTGTTAAGAGACGATTTTGAATCTCCTGCTCTCACTAGATAACTAATGAATTGATCCTAATAGACAGCACACTGTTGTACTAGTAGACAAAGTAAATGAATGTACAGTGCCTTGCAAAAGTATTCACCCCCCCCCCCCCCCCCCCTGGCATTTTTTGTTGCCTCACAACCTGGAATTAACATGGATTGTTTGAGGATTTGCATCATTTAATTTACAGAACATGCCCACAACTTTGAAGATGTTTTTTTTTATTGTGAAGCAAACAACAAATAGGACAAAATAACAGAAAAAGTCAATGTGCAGAAATGTTAAGTTTTAGTCTCATCAGATCAGAGCACCTTTCTTCATACATTTTGGGAGTTTCCCACATGCCTTTTTGCAAACTCAAAACGTGCCATTTTGTTTTTTGTTGAAAGTAATGGCTTTCTTCTGGCCACTCTGCCATAAAGCCCAACTCTATGGAGCGTACGGCTTATTGTTGTCCTATGTACAGATACTCCAGTCTCTGCTGTGGAACTCTGCAGCTCCTCCAGGGTTACCTTAGGTCTCTGTGCTGCCTCTCTGATTAATGCCCTCCTTGCCCGATTACTGAGTTTTGGTGGGCGGCCGTCTCTTGGCAGGTTTGCTGTTGTGCCATGTTCTTTCCATTTTGTTATGATAGATCTGATGGTGCTCCTGGGGATCATCAAAGATTTAGATATTTTTTTTATAACCTAACCCTGACTTGTACTTCTCAACAACATTGCCCCTTACTTGTTTGGAGACTTCCTTGGTCTTCAGGGCAGTGTTTAGTTAGTGATGACTCTTGCTTAGGTGTTGCAGCCTCTAAGGCCTTTACAAAAAGTTGTGTATATGTAATGACAGATCATGTGACACTTAGATTGCACACAGGTGGACATCATTTCCCTAATTATGTGACTGCTGAAGGTAATTGGTTGCACCAGAGCTCTTTATGGGCTTCCTAACAAAGGGGGTGAATACATACGCACATGCCAATTTTCTGTTTTCTATTTCTAAAAGATAGTTTTATGTATATATTTTTTTCATTTCACTTCACCAACTTAGACTATTGTGTTCTGATCCATCACATAAAATTCAGATTAACAAAACATTGAATTTAAGGCTGTAATGTCAGAAAATAGGTAAAAAGTCAAGGGGTGAATACTTTTGCAAGACACTGTATCTTAAATAAAAGAACAATCATAAGAGAAATCTCAAAAAGTATTAACTAAAATGACTTTAAAATATTTTGTAATCTATATGTACACTGGCACCATGGCGGTTGTCCACATGGCAATCAAATGAAGATGGGAATTTAAATTTGCCCCTTGGAATCGGCACAAGACAAACAGTATTAATACCGATCTAATTTAAAGTAAAAGGACATAGATATGTTTCAAATGTGTAAATACGTTAAAATTAAGGTGCGTTAACACTTATGTATGAACTCACATCTTGTGAGAATTTATACTTAAATCTACAGTATGATAGAAGTATACGTCCATTGAGGGGATAAAATATTTAAACTGGGAGTGTGAACTGAAAAAACATACAGCATCTAAACCCACAGTCCTTCTAATTGCGTAAACAATAGAGGTGATGCTCAGAATTGTAAACACTTCCATACAATGCTATATTGGAGGATTTTAAGTATTATTCACTGAAAAAAAAGTTTGGATAATCTGAAATCTGAGCATCTACACATTTATATTTAATGAATAGTTATAATACATGAAATTATGTGGCGTTTTTGGTACACTTACAATAAACTTTATCTTCATAGTGAGCTATTTTAAGCTCCCGGGACAATTTAAGGATGTTATACATATAACTATTTACTTTACATTTTCCGAGGTTGAAAATATGATATATTAACAATTGTCTGTTGGAAAAAGATACCTTATCATTCCATATGCAAATAACTACTAGTTACAACAACACTAGATTGGTGGAGAAGAAAAGTAAAACATAGTGAATTATTGTTTAGAAAAAGAAACAATCCTAGTAAAAATAGAGACATTTAAAATGATTTATATAGCTATAATGTATAGCATTATGTTATTCACTACCAACATAAGTGAATCAATAAAGTTAATTTAACTCAATAGAGATTTCAAATCTCCTGTTCATTCAATTCTCTTGTGCTCAACCGCATCATTCTGGAGCTATGCCGCAGGCAGAGGAGCTTTGTGCAGGCAGGAGGTAAGGAAAGAAAGCAGCTATAGGAAGAGGAGCACCTAAGGAAAGGAGTCTTGGGGGAGCAGCTGTGGGAAAGAGTCTTGGGAATGGTTGCTGTTATGAGAAGGGTTCTTAGGCACAGGATGTGAAGTGCTCTTGGGGAGTGGAGCTGTTATGGAAAGGGGTTTTGGGGAAGGGGGCTGAGTGAATTTGTACCTGGGAGACCAGTGCAAAAACTTTACAACCCCAAAATATTTTTGTTTATACTTGGTATTTACAATTTCTTCTAGATTGTAAGGGACCTCTCTTCTGTTGCACCAATCTGTCTGTGTGTGCGCTGTCTTTTGTTTTACCGTATATTTATATTGCATTGTACCTGTTCTTTTTTCTACTTACTCTAGAATTTGTAATTTGGTAATTGTACCCACTGTACTCTATTCTACTTTGTAAATAGCACTATGGAAAATATTGGAGCTTTAAAAAGATTATTATTAATAATAATAATAATAATAATACCAATAAAATAACATGATTACTTTTTCTCCCCTTCTATATTCAGTTGGTTAAAGTAAACACATGAGACTTGTATGAAAAAAATAGATGTATGAAAAAAATAGATGCAAGAGGAATTGAGGGCCCTGCTCTTGTGAGCTGACATAAATGTATTATATTTCTATATAAATTATATGCATCCTCAATAAAAGAATCCCCTGGTAAATTTAAGGGAATTCCACCTTAAATCAAGTTTCATATTAAGGATCACTCTTAGAGAATTGTAAAAGTTATTAAACTTGGTGGAATCTGCTATTTTTATTTGATCACTGACAATGAGTTCTGTGAGCTGACTGGGTCAAAAGTTCAAGAGCCAGCTTAACAACCAATCAAATTACAGATAAAGTCTAAAGTGTAACAGTTACATTCAAGGGGCCTCATTCAAATGCAATTTGGCCAATTGAAAAGGGCTCTATATAAGCACAGAGCATATTTTTACAGACTGTTTTAGTTAGTGAAGACCTTGCTTTTGCATAGAACCTCACTAACTAAAAACTTCTGTAGAAAAATATGCTATGTGCTTATAAAGAGCCCTATTCAATTGGCCAAATCACATTTGAATGAGGCCCAATGTCTGTGCTGTACAGCAACTCACATCACTAATATTCAGGACTTATAGCAATAAAAGGAAGTGCTAAAATATTTACAGTGCCTTGCAAAAAGTATTCACCCCCCTTTTTACCTATTTTGCTACATTACAGCCTTAAGGTCAGTGTTTTGTTAATCTGAATTTTATGTGATGGATCAGAACACAATAGTCTAAGTTGGTGAAGGGAAATGAGAAAAATATATGCATAAAACTATTTTTTTAGAAATAGAAAACAGAAATTTAGCATGTATTCACCCCCTTTGTTATGAAGCCCATAAAAAGCTCTGGTGCAACCAATTACCTTCAGAGGTCACATAATTAGTGAAATGGTGTCCACCTGTGTGCAATCTAAGTGTCACATGATCTGTCATTACATATACACAACTTTTTTTGAAAGGCCCCAGAGGCTGCAACACAAAACACTGCCATGAAGATCAAGGAACTCTCCAAACAAGTAAGGGACAATGTTGTTGAGAAGTACAAGTCAGGGTTAGGTTATAAAAAATATCCAAATATTTGATGATCCCCAGGAGCACCATCAAATCTATCATAACAAAATGGAAAGAAATGGCCGCCCACCAAAACTTACTGACTGGGCAAGGAGGGCATTAATCAGAGAGGCAGCATAGAGATCTAAGGTAACCCTGGAGGAGCTGCAGAGTTCCACAGCAGAGACTGGAGTATCTGTACATAGGACAACAATAAGCCGTACGCTCCAAAGAGTTGGGCTTCATGGCATAGTGGCCATAAGAAAGCCATTACTTTCAGCAAAAAACAAAATGGCACGTTTTGAGTTTGTGAAAAGGCATGTGGGAGACTCCCAAAATGTATGGTGGCAGGTGCTCTGCTCCGATGACACTAAAATTGAACTTTTTGGCCATCAAAGAAAACGCTATGTCTCGCGCAAACCCAACACATTACATCACCCAAAGAACACCATCATCATGCTGTGGGGATGTTTTTCAGCAGCCAGGACTGGGAAACTGGTCAGAGTTGAGGGAAAGATGGATGGTGCTAAATACAGGGATATTCTTGAGCAAAACTAGTACCACTCTGTGCGTGATTTGAGGCTAGGACGGAGGTTCACCTTCCAGCAGGACAATGACCCCAAACACACTGCTAAAGCAACACTTGAGTGGTTTAAGGGGAACATGTAAATGTGTTGGAATGGCCTAGTCACAGCCTAGACCTCAATCCAATAGAAAATCGGTGGTCAGACTTAAAGATTGCTGTTCACAAGCGCAAGCCCTCCAACTTGAAGAAGTTGGAGCAGTTTTGCAAGGAGGAATGGGCAAATATCCCAGTGGTAAGATGTGACAAGCTCATAGAGACTTATCCAAAGCGACTTGGAGCTGTGATTGCCGCAAAAGGTGGCTCTATAAAGTATTGACTTTAGGGGGGTGAATAGTTATGCACATTGACTTTTTCTGTTATTTTGTCTATTTTGTTGTTTGCTTCACAATTAAAAAAACAAACATCAAAGTTGTGGGCATGTTCTGTAAATTAAATGATGCAAATCCTCAAACAATCCATGTTAATTCCAGGTTGTAAGGCAACAAAACACCAAAAATGCCAAGGGGGGTGAATACTTTTGCAAGCCACTGTATACATATATTTGACCTTATATGCGTGTGCTCTTTCATGTAATAGAGTCTTGTTTTTTAGTGATGCTTCCGCTTTAAATGCAAAATTCTAGTTGCCTCATTCAATTGCTACTTACTGCACAAAGTATCAGTAAGTGAAGTTACTTCCCTATTCAATTGCTCCTACTTGCGTTCCCCGATCGGGTTACTTACAGCAAGCTACTATCCCTTAATTTACTCAGATTCACAAGTTAATTGCCTCAAAGCATTTGATCTTTAACGGTGCAAGAGTAGTGGCCGCAAAAATACCACTTCGCTATTGAATTGCTCAGATTCATCCTTCCGTCAAGCCCATAAATGGCTAAACGTGAACGACATGTTACTGTCTTACTTTCAAAAAGTAGCACTAATTAAGCAAATAAAAATGCAGTCCTGTACTTTTAAGAGAAGTGAAAGTGATGCCTGGTCTTAGAATTAATAGCACTACATTCTCAAGCTCGCAAATCGGCAAAAATAAATACTTTATTTCATGTTCAATTCTCGTCATAAAGTCCTACGGGCTTCAACGTCCAAGCCCGTAGGAATTTGGACAAAAATAAAGGTTGAATTCCAAAGTTGGAATAACGAGTTACGGGCTTGGAGGTCATTCAAGCCGGTAGGACTTTGGATGGAAATTCAACATGAAATATTGTATTTGATTTTGGCGATGTGCAAGCTTGAGAATGTTGTGCTTTTATTGCTAATGTCACCCATTGTGTTCCCCATCATTTACAGTGCTTGATAGAATTTATATTTGCATTTACAGTGGTCCGAGTTTGAAGCACAAGTTACGGGCTTGTGGCCGCAATCATGTTCAAGCACGCAAGTGCCTACTGACGATAGCATGGTTTGCGTTTATCAGAATGGAAGCTAACTTGCAGGCCGGGCCAATCGAATAGGTAAGTTAAAGTAGAGCTACTGGAGCAAGTAAGCCAAAAGTTGCAAATCACAAAGCTACTTGCAATTAGCAGCTCTGAATTGAATGAGGCCCTAGGTCACCAAGTTCTAATGAAGAAGGATAGAAGGAACCATATAACCATAGATAATGTAAAAAGAATGATATAACCATATATTGTTAAATTATTGTTCTCTTGACCCATTAATTGAACTTTCTTAAGTTCCTTGATTCACCAAGTTCCCTTTTCATGTATAAATATATAGGTTACATACATCACCCACAGTCTGCAAGACTTTACATCATTTCCTTGAGAAATTAAAAAGAAATGTGACAATGCTGAATATTGAGAAGTGTAGAATTACACAAAATGTCAGCAGCTGTTGGAGACCTGAATGAATATAGATTTTAAATTTTTAACAAAATGTCCAACATAATGAAAACTTATTAGCAATTGAATAAACTATATCTGTAATCAAACATGATCAGTTGTAATCACAGACTTGTTCAAATGCACATGTGTGAAAGTGACAGTATGTTAAAGGACCACTGAAGTGTCATATTTACAGCATGCTATTTTGAAGAAATTGAGTTTTAAATAAATAATCGGCCAGTTAATGTGTAACTGTTATATCCAATTTTGCTTTAATGATGACAAAAATTACTTTTTAATGTCTTTTATCCCAAAGGAATAATAAAACCTGGGAGGAGCGAATGATCAGTGCATACCAATAAGTTCTGTAATCCCTTCTGTTGAAAAATGCCTCTAAATAGTATGATTAGCATTAGAGCTCAGTGGAAGAGTAACCCGCAGTAGAATAACTATAGTCCTCAAGATACAGGCAGATTAGACATCTAAGATGGAATACCCCATGGCATAATTTGTTGTTATTTAGTCATTCAATTGTGTCCAACTCCCTGTTACCTTATGGACGCCACACACCAGGCAAATCTATCGTTATGGCTCTGGTTGTGCTTATCCATAAGGTTATCTTGGCAAAGATATTGGAGTGGCCAGTTCCTTTACCAGTGGGCCGCATGACCCTCCATGGTATAGCATCATTGAAACACACAAGCCCATTTTCCACGACAAAGTAGCGATCCAAAAGGGGTTGACTCAATTAGAGTGATCTAAATATAATATTTTTTCCAAAAAAAAAAATTGTGTTCATGTCATGCATATCTACTAATGTATGTTATTACATACTTCACAAGCATGTAAAGTTTACACCAAACTACAAAGGACCTTCAATGCTCCTCCTTCCAACTTCCTACTGCACAAGCTGATTTAAAACAAATAGTAGTTAAAAAAATTGTGACTTGTTTATTTGTCTGTTTTTTTTGTTGCTTTTTTGGCATTGTAACAATTAACATTTCTTTGTCTCAACCATTTATATTTTATTCTATTTCCAGCTTTTAGATGCCAGTAAATTTAGCTAAACATATGTTTAGACGAGAAGGTGAGAAGCACATTTTATTTATAAGCATGTCTTAGGACAATGAGATATTGTGCCAATTTAATCTGTAAGTGTCATTACACCCACCAGTTGATCAGGAAAATAAAGACTCTACGCACAAGCCGAATGAACTTGTAGGTTCTAGAATAATAAGAACAGCAGGGACATACAGTACTGAATGCGATGGTACTTGCTGTACAAAGATATTGTGAATGTATGATTTGCATCATTCATGTGTGTGGTATAATTTAATGAATCATTTCTGTTTTAAAGAATAGCATATTACTTTTAATTCTGTGCTACAAGTGGGTGACATATTATTTTAATAATATCTTTACAGTACTACATATGCATGTACACTGGACTATAATTCAGCAATATACAAAGGGATCAATTACAATCCTTACTAACCTTAAAAAAACCTTCAGCTTCAAATCCTTAAGTCCTTTTAAAATAACACCTGTTGACCAATCTCACTACAACATAATTTATAAAGCAAGAGATGTCTACACTAAAACACACTATATTAACTATTTGGACACTTAGGGCCTCATTAAATTAGCCTTCTTAGTTCCCTTAGTTTTTTTGCTGTTTGTGAGGACCGAATCCTCAATACGTCCCTCGCAGCCTGCTTTGCGAGATGACACCGAAAAACGGCAGAGAGTAACACGCAGCCATAAATCAATGATTTGAACCTCGCACCATGGGAGAATCCCTACGGGCACAAAAAAGTGCCCGCAAGGGATCCTAAAACCTATATGTGCAGCATCGGAGCAGCCCGTGTGATGCTCCCCCCTACTCCCTAAACACATCCCCATGCTGCAATGGTCCCTATAGAGACCCCTGCAGCCTCCCCACATTAACCCCTTGCAGTGGGTGTCCCGATTCGCATTGATCAGGCCCCTGCTGCATTTAAAAATGTTAAATTTCTCGCCGCAGGACCTTAAAGGGCCCACGGCACACTATTAACCAATCCCGGCCCAGCACCTAAAATTAACCCCCCTCTGCACATTAACAGTGTCTGCACATTAACCCCTTGCTGCAGGGGTCCATAGGGACCCCCGCAGCCTCCCACATTAACCCCTTGCAGTGAGGGTCCCTGATTGGCATCTATCGTGACCCCGCTACATTTACAAATTCAAATTTCCTGACCCAAAAGTCCAAAAAGGATAGTAAAGGTCCTGAAAGGACCTGTGCTAAAAAATATTAACACCTGCTGTGGGGGGTACTATAAGTATCCCCCAGGCAACTAAAATTAACCCCATCACTCATGGGGCTCTAAACAAAGCCCCATGAGCACTTATATTAACCCTATAACTCATGGGGCTCTACCAGGAGCCCTTAATTAACCCTGTCACTCATGGGGGTCAATACAGACCCCCATAAGCCCTTAATTAACCCAAAAACCAATGGGTTTCTATACAGAGCCCCATGAGCACTTAAATTAACACTATAACTTATGGGGCTCTATACAGAGAACCATGAGCACTTAATTAACCCTATAACTCATAGGCTCTATACAGAGCCCCATGAGCCCTTAATTAACCCTGTCAATCATGGGGTTCAATACAGACCCCCATAAGCCCTTAGCTAACCCTGTCACTCATGGGGGCCAATACAGACCCCCATAAGCCCAAATTAACTCTATAACTTGTGTAGCTCTATACAGAGCCTATGAGACTATAATTACCCTACTCAGTCCAATATGGGTCTATATACACACTATTAACCCCTAGGCTAACCCTACAAGTACCACGGGGGTCCTCCAGGACCCTCATGACAAAGTCTAAGCACTACACTACACTATTAACTATAACTACACCCCATTAACCCATACTAAACCCTATCTAACCGTAACTGGGCCTATCTAACCATAACTGGCCAAGCTAACCCTAATTGGGCCTATTTAAACCTATCTGGATCTAATAACCTTAACTGGGCCTATTTAACCCTTTATCTCGCCCTATTTAATCCCATCACTTATGAGGGTCTATACAGACCCCCATAAATCTCCCATCTAATCCCATCCCTTATGGGGGTCTATACAGACCCCCGTAAGCCTCTAGTTAACCCAATCAGTCCCTTAAGGGTATATGAAGACCCTCATAGGACAATTATAAGCCTATTATTAACCCCATAAGTGTCATGTGGGCCCTCCAGGACCCTCATGACACTAAGTACAAACACTACACTACACTATTCTCCCCCCAATAAACCCCTAAATCTAAACGTACCCCCCTCTACCCTAACCTTTTAACCCCTACCTCCCTAACACTACCTACCTAGCCCCCGATTAAAACCCCCACCCTACTAATTACACAAAAAAAAACAACTAAGGTACACAAAACACAAAAGGACATTACAAACTCCCCCCTTACTAGAAAAAAATTAAACATCACAACCCCCCCGCCACTACATAAAATAAAAAAATAATGACACACCTGCAAAGAAAAGGGCATACACAAATATCAATAACAGTACAGTATTAAATACATTATAAATATACACCTAACTACAATACATTTCCCCTATCTAGACATCACCCCTATCTATACCTAACCTCCAATCTAAACATCACCCCCTATCTATACAATACCCCCTAAATCTAAGATTAAATAGAATAAATAAAACCACTTACCTTTGCAGATGTCCCTTCTGATCGCACCCCCCTAGGAAAAAAAGAAACATCAGAATATTAAAAAATTAAGCATTACATAGAATAAATAAATAGTACAAATACAGTATTAAACTTACCTTTCCAGCATGTCCCTGTCCATCTTCTTCTGTTCTCTGGATCGGCCCCTGGAAAAAAGATACATGCCATTAGTATAACACATCAAACACAACAAATAAATGAAAAATAAACATTATAAATTAAAAACTTACCTGTTCCCGATGTCCCCAGCCTTCTCGTCTTCTGCCCCAGCTGGGCACTTGATAAATCAGCGCTCAAAAATATAAATTACAAAAATTAACGGAGCTCCGCACTCCCCGACGCTAATGAGGCCTCCAGAGCCTCTTCCTGTATAAAATTGGCAATGGCGCCTTCAGATTGGCTGAAAAGGCTGTCAATCACATTTCAGCCAATCAGAAGGCGCCAAGGTGTGAGCCAATCAGGATGATATATACCCCTATGTCCATTCTGATTGGCTGAAGGGACTGTCAATCTTTTTAAAACCAATCAGAAGGCACTATTGCTTTCCGCCAATCACATTGGGATACACCCCGACGGGATGATTGGCTGAAGGCATCTGTGCCTTCTGATTGGCTGCAGTCTGATTGACAGTGACAACAGCCAATAGAATATAGGTAGGTAGCTCTGTATAAAGCCCCATGAGTTATAGGGTTAATTTAATTGCTCATGGGGCCCTGTTTAGAGCCCCATGAGCACTTAAATTAACCCTATAATTCATGGGGCTCCATACAGAGCCCCATGAGCACTTGAATTAACCCTATAACTCATAGGGATCTATATAGAGCCCCATGAGCCCTTAATTAACCCTGTCACTCATGGGGGTCAATAAAGTACCTGCAATGGGGGGAAATTTGAGTTTGTAAATGCAGCGGGGTCACGATCGGCACCGATCGGGGACCCCCCTGCAAGGGGTTAATGTGGGGGGGCTGCGGAGGTCCCTATGGACCCCTGCAGCAAGTGGTTAATTTTAGGTGCTGGGGGGGGGGGTACTTGGAGTACCCCCCACTGCAGGGCTTGTATGTAGGACTGCCGCAGAGGTCCCGCGGCAATTGATGAGGTGGGTGAGGTGGGTGAGGCAGACTATCACTCTTCATGCACAGTTTCTCCGTGTTGACACAGACGGCCCTGCTCCGTAGCTCACACTTTGCTCGCAGCAGGGCTAATTTAATAGCTTAGTAACTTTTCAGAATTTGAAGCACGTAGGGTTTCAGTACAAACCTCGTATCTACGAGGCTGCAATTTAATAAGGCTGTTAATATTAAAGTTGTTACTATAGAGTTCATACAATAGGGTTTTATCTTTTAAGTAACTTATAAATAATAAAATCATTATTTGAGGAAAATAAAATTGACAGTGTCTTTTAAAAGTTCCATTTACATTTTTGTGTTGGAGGTGCTATTACCTCTTGCCTAAGAGGCTGTCCTAAAAAAATTGCTGACGAGCCTCGGTTTGCCTACAATGGCCACTGCAGTGAATGGGGCAGATAAAGACTACTCTTCACCTGATAGGGAGGTGGAAAGAAGCATATCTGCTGATGTCCAAAACACTAAAGTGCAATATGAGTTTTAAAAGCTACATTGAATTTTTCTTCAAGTACTGATTTTTAAGAAATATAAATGAAATGCTATTGTATGATCACTACATTTGCCCTTTATGCAGATCTCAAAAGTCAGATAAATCACATTAAGGGCACACCTAAAATGACATGAGAGAGAATTATGTCTTCACATTTCCCAGAAAATATGATTGGGAATTTGAATTGAGTAAGTAATTTATGATTGTTAATTTTGTCTTTCTATTAATGCATTTTTTTTTACATGTTCCTAGTGAGTTTTTGAGAGTTGTTTTATATTAATGCTTTTTTAGGGCGATTACCTGATCCCTCTTCTCCCACCCTTCACTGATCATTGCCAGCACCGCAAGGGAGTTGTGGAAAAGAAAGGGAAGTAGACGTAGGGTGGGAGTGGAGAAGTGGGAAGGTGACATAGGGAGGGAGTGGAGGGAAGGAGATGTAGGGAGGTAAGGCTAGGAGTGGTAGGTTTAGGGGTGGGCGGGAGGTGAGGTAGGGGTAGGGAGGGATTCTCTCATAGTAATAGGTATACTTAGTTCATTGTCAGAGGGGGAATGCCTAATGCCATAGAGGTGGGTAGTGGCAGGGAGGTACCGGCCTCAGGGTGAGAGCAGGGAGGTCCGGATCCCCGTGCACAGTCGGGAGGACATTAGGATAAGGTAAACACAGGGCCACTAGCTACAGGCACAAGCAGATGGTGGTACTCCTCAATGCCATCTGTGCTTTCGCCCATATCATTACAGGGTATTGGGAATGTAAGGCTGGGCCCAGGCCCAGGCCTGGAAGAGGTAGCAACTGCAGTCACTGAGGTTGATTTAGCAGATAGTGATGTGAAGTCTATAAGGCATCATTACAACAGCAAAGGTCAGGAGGATGAAGGAAGAGGAGGTCAGGGCAGCCAGAGCTCACAGTGGTAGTCCAGGAGGGACTAGCCAGAGGTTGCTGAAGGAAATGATGGCCTCATGGACCGTCACCTGGAGCTCCAGGTCTGGTGGCAACACCAAATCCAGCCTCCCTGCCAGGTGAATATCACATACACCAACATACAACAACATGTACACTACATACACCTAGATAACTCTAATCACATGGAAAGTCTGCCCACCAGAGATGTCAGCACTCTGGACAGCTATCAATCCTCAAATACAGGAAGTGTACATACCAGTCTCATTAACTGCCACTCCGGCTGTCAGCAATTGTTTTAAAACCATTTAGTCCATTGGATCGTCTTTAAAGGACCACTTAATTCAGTAAAATTTGGAGCACACCACTGTAAAGATATTATAAAAGCATGTTTAAATACTTTTTGAATCTTTGAAATAATTGATTTTTTTATAAAAAAAAATACCAAATTAAATGTTGTCATTGGCAAGCCCACAGACAGACCAACAACAACAGCTCTGTGTCTTGAGCATAAGCAAAGAAAGAGTTAAACTTTAAAAAATTAATCTGTGCAGAGAATGGAATGCTGGATTCACCTAAATAAGTCAGTTCACCACATGGTTTGGCAGTCAGTAGGCAGGACCAACAATTTTAAATATTGCAAGTGTTATTAGTGTAATTAAAAAAATAGATCATTTTAGCATACAATCCTGTGTATAAATGATTAAGGTAAAACTTTAACACCATGAAGAGCACCTAAAGTGAGGTAAATGGTCGTTTAAGTTAGTCTTTCCTTTCACTATGACGATACATTAAAAGATCCCACTTTGCATCTGAGGTTAGAAGCAATCAAAATATAATGCAGTTCCATAAATGTAATCCACCCCACTTCATGACTGCCCTAAAGTTTTTCACAAATAGTTCCCTATCATGCAGTGGCAGATCTAGTGAATGGAGGGCCCCGGTGCAAAAAAATGTGCCTGTACCCCAGACAGGAGGGCGACGGCACAATATGTTTGCACTGTGTCCCTTGTATCAACCAGGGGCCCCTTGCGCCCTCCAGAACAAACGGCTCCATACCTTACATTCTGAGATGATTAGCGGAATAATATGTATATATATATATATATATATATATATATATACACACACACAGTATATACATATATATATATATATACACACAGTATATATATATATATATATATATATATATATATATATATATACAGACATACACACGCATACATGCATACACAGACATACTCTAATGACCCCTACCTCCCTCTGTGTAGCTCTG
Source organism: Discoglossus pictus (assembly GCA_027410445.1). Taxonomy (NCBI): domain Eukaryota; kingdom Metazoa; phylum Chordata; class Amphibia; order Anura; family Alytidae; genus Discoglossus; species Discoglossus pictus. Next base: position 70,649,369 of record CM050166.1, read on the forward strand.
CACAGTGTTTCATGCAAATTGCACATGATCACAGTGAGATGAAGTCATTAGGAAGCAATTAAATCATTGTCATGTATTTTAAACTTAAAATATCCAACTGTCAAAATCAATTATCTAACACTGGTTTAGCAATAACCAATTGTAATTACATGTATGTATATGTGCACTTTTCTTATCTTCAATAACTTGAATATTAAATACAAAGAATCTCATTGATAAAATTATATTTTATACCACAAAAAAACTTTGGCAACTGCTAAATCCAATCTGCAAATTTGAATATGCATAACTGCCAAATTGGGACATGGTTTAGTTATGGGAATTTTAATTACACTGACCCTGATTGTACTAATTGGCATCACTGCTAATAGAACAAGGTTGCTGGATGTCCTCAATGACAATTTTGTGGAATAAAACATTAAAGAACAAAATGTGCTAGACCAGATTTAATCACTGCACAGATAATTTGGAAATTACAAACTAACAAATTATTTAAGCAAATGAACATTCTCAGAGTAATAATCTATAACATTGTGGCATGCTTGCATTATTGTTCTTTGTTGCATGATTTGAACTGGCAAACTGTATTGATTACAAATGAAAGCTAAAATAGATGTTTTTGTGATAGAAATGGAGGCTTGCTTTGTATTAGCCTGTACAGTATTGTCTCCAGAAAAGGGGAAACAGGATTTTAAATGGCTCACTCTTGTTTAAAAATACAACAATGCCCCAAATGTGGATGTATGGCAGAATTTTACGTAAACACGCAAATTCAAATGAAGGTACAAAAAACAATAATGTAATAGAAAGGTTATGGTATAATTCCTTGTAGTATACTATTATTCAACGCAAATATTCATTTAATTGACCAAATGTGATGTGTTCATGATGTATTACTAAATTGTGTCTTTATATCACACAAGTGAAAGGACAATTAAATGCAACATGTCAAGCTTCTCTATTACTAGCAGAAAACATTTGGCCCATAGGTACTAATGAGTGAAGTGTATTGTGCATCATGCAATAACATAGGAATAGAGAGCTCCTCCTCAGCCCAAATCCCATAGTACATCTGGCCCTTGTGCATTGAAAATATAATAGTATCATACATTCTACAAATATAAGGTATGATTGTAGTAGATATTTAGTTTACAAGAGAGAATCTATAAACAAAGACAGATGAATAGCCAGACCAGGGAATGATGGACACTGCTATCATGTAAACCCTTACAATGAAGGGCAGTCTCTTCCATTGTGATGTATACGTATATACTCTTTATACCCTTTTATGCATTAAAAGGAAAATGTAAGCTAAAATGCATAAGATATGGGTCAGCACTTAAATAATATAAAATTATTAACTATGGGACATACCTGCGTTCTGTATTATGAGTTAGGGGGAAGTATTTTAGAACGTTTGGCATATCTTGATCACCATAGGAATTGTAGAGGTTCTCCAAGCTTCATGCCTCACAAAAACCTCATCACATTTGTTATCTTTTTTTTATATATGGGATACAGCAACAATGTCTTACATTTTACAATACCAGAGCACCTAAGTATTGTCAGTTAGCAGATGAAGCGACATGTTAGGTCTCCTGTGAAACTTGCACAATGTGGACCTCAGCTTATTGGAGAATGTCTCCACCTGTAAGGTCTGGTACCTTGAGTGTTGCCAGTCAGTCCATCAGTTATAAATGTTTAGAATTACTGATAAAGATAATTGATATTGATTAAGCTAAAACTTTAATTACAAAAAATGTAGACACAAATAATGGAAGAGATGGAGAATTAGTGTACTTCTATATAATATAATAAAAAAACACAACCATGGTGCATCACATAATTTAACAATATCAATATAGTGACAAATGAACTCTTACTTAACACGTGTGTGAGTATATTACTATATAATGCACAATACAGCACTTTCTCTCATAAAGTTCCCAAATGTGTACTTCACAACAAAAATTCCCTCCAGGAGATCAGTATTACTTTAGAATCACAACAGCATATTTTATGATGTTGCATGCACAGGTAGGGGAGACTCCTGATAAAGCCCTAGTGGTGAAACATGTTGAGTGGCCATCAAGAGTGACCCTCTTTGTTAGTGGCCTGTGAGTGTGATGTCATCAAGCCACACTGTTGTGACTCTGAAATGACGGATTGTAGGGAAGATCAAGTTCCTGGAAGAAAAATTTGTTGTGAAGTGGGAACTTTATGACAAAAAAGTGTTGTTTTGCGAGTTATATATAGTAATATGCTCACAACATTTTTAATGTAATAGTCCATTTGTTACTATATGGATATTTTTAAATTGAGTTATGGTTTCGGTACATGGTTGTGTTTTTTATGCTCTCTTGCCCCTAAATACTAAAGATTAGTTGAAGATTGTTTTATTCAGAAGATCCTGCCCTCACTCTGCTGTCGGTCCCTTTGAGCTGAGAAATTATTATTAGCAGTGATTACTGCTCCTGTATATATAGGCATTTCTGAAGTGGCCACTTTCACATGATTATTACATACTTTACATTATTATGATTCTTTATTTTATGTTTTATTTGATATTTGGTGATGTGAAATTTGATATATTGCACTAAACAAAAAATAATATTTTGGGGGAATGTATATACAGTTAATATTTACGTTAATATTATGAATTAAAGAGATATGTTTTACATGGTTATAAAATCATTTTTGAGAATTCAAATGCTTCGTATTTGGTGAGTGATCATCACAACTGAGTGGGTTCTCATCACGTTGCTCTGTTGTTTTATTTATATAGTAGTTGTTTGGTACTTGAGTCATTTTGTTTTATCATTTCATGCATAATTTATTGTTCTATGGTTGTACAGTATTGTGAGTTATATAGTAATAAACTCACACACATGTTAAGCAAGAGTTAATTTGTTAAGTAAAAATTAATTTGTCACTTTATTGATATTGTTAAATTGTGTGATGGACCATTCCTTTCATTATTTGTGTCAACATTGTATATAATTAGTAGTTTTAACTTAATCAATATCAATTACCTTTATCAGTAATGTAATACTAAACAGTTATGACTGATGGACTGCCTAGCAACACTTAAGACACCAGACCCTTGAGGTAGAGACATCCTCCAATCACCTGAGGTCAATATGGTGCAAGTTTCACAGGATATTTAAAACGTCACTTCAGCTTCTAACTCAATACTTAGGTGATCTGGCATTGTAAAAAGTAAGAAATAGAGCTACTTTTAGCATTTTTACAAATATTATTCTATTTATGATTTGTAATAATAGTGTTTAGATCCTTCTCCAATGTATTCTATATACATCTAGGTCTTATTTATCTCTTTCATTTATAGTAATGTTATATTTTCCTGTTAAATATTTATTTTTTTATTACTATTGTAACACACACATTTTTCAAAATATGTTAATTGATGTACATTGCAGCCCAATGGATGTTCGGTATTTCTTAAGAAAGTGTTTTTATTGTCTATCAGATCGATTATATTAACTATTTCCATTGCCTTAACAATAAACTATTTAAATTCAAAGATATCTGTGTATTTCCCAATAGTAGGCTTAATGTTGATATTTTTCCTGTAAATATTTTTGTTATTTATACTATATATCTATCTATCTATCTATCTATATATATATATATATATATATATATATATATATATATAACTATTTCAATATACATTTTTTATATAACTTTATAAATGCTGTATTTTAGCACTTCATTATAAATGATATCTCTATCTTTTTTCCAATGCATAATACGTTAATTAAGTTTTCCTCTTTCATTCTTTCCCCCCCAAAATCTGCAGACTTCTTTCACTCTGTCAGGAGTACCTATTCTGATAGGCATCTGGGTAAGCCAGGGAAGGTCCAGAAGTCGTTCCTGTGAATCCACAGCCTATATGAAGGAGACCTAGGAAAAATGCTCCTGTATATCATAACTTCGCCCCGAGTCACTGAGAGGTGCTGGGGCTCAGCCAATCCATACCTTTAAGATTCAGTTGAGATCACACCAAAGTGTCAGTTGTAAAATTCTGTTGTACTAGCCTGCTATAAGTCTGTGGTCTGCTTGTTACTCTACTGCAGCTCCTATATCCTACACTGCTGCTAACTAATGTTCCTAGCTGGCAGGGCTTCTGCCTGCAGCAACTACTCTGCTCAAGTTCCACCTTTAGTTTTGTGCTAGTTCCTGCCTTCAGTTCTGGTCTGCTCCTGAGGACCTTTGTACCCCGTGTCTGCTGCTGCTGCATAGCATCTGCTGCATAGCTCTCTGCTGCATTGCCAGTCTGCTTCTAAGCCTATATGTCTCTTAGTTGACTGCTACAGAGTTTGTCTGTTTCCACTGTGGGCTCCTGCACTGATTCTTGCATGAACACTGATCCCTGCAGTTGCTCTGCCACCTTGCTGTCTGTTTTTCAGTCTGACTATGCTTCTTCTGTTTGTTCCAGCACGTGGATTGATCTAAGATTTGCATGTTTGATTTAAAGCTCTACACACCAAGCTTTAGGATTTCCTGCTTGTTGTTATTGCTCATTAAATTATTTAAGTAACTTCACCCCTGAAGGGTCTAAATTTCTGTTACAAGTACCCCCAACACTTAATTTCTATGTACCATTTAACAATGTGTGACAATAGTGTAGCATAGTAGTAATAGTCTTGCTTTTGCCCCTTAAACCACACATGCTAATAGGCTTATACATTATTACTTTATTAATTACTAGCGACTTACCGTCAATAAAATTTGAAGGCTGGTAATGCTGTTTGCCACACAATGCAAGGCTCTCCCCCCTCTAACTTGGGAGCCTCGCAATGAGCGCCTTTGGCACTCGGCGCTCAGTGCAGCAAAGTTGTGCAGGCTTCGCGATGATCGCCTACTGCCTTCGGGGCTCATTTTGCATGCGCAAGCCCGTAACTTTTAACATTGCGTGACAAACATTTGTAACTTACCACAACTATTATATGTGATTGGTCTTGTTCTTCCCTCTAATCAGGAAAGCTGCAGCCCTCCAACACACTTTTGAAAAGTATAAGTATAAGAATTACAATTTTTTTATAATAAATTAACATTAGACTATAGGCCTCAAGGCACTTCTAAAGTACTCATTTGTAAATTTAAAAAGTCACAATAAAATAAAAAATACTTACAAAAAAATCATAAAATATGTAAAAATGCAGAACAAAGTTAAGTATGCTATCTTTTGCTTCCCTTCTTTCCTGGGCTACTTTCAAAGCCTTATCAGACAGCTCATTTGCCTTAGTTTTCGTTCTACTGGCTATATACATTATTGCTATTTTCAGGACAATGTCACAATCTTCTCTCAAAAGTTTGTTAGATATTTATTTCAACCTATCAAGGTTGAAATAAATAAATGTTAAAAAAGCACCAGGTCCAGTGGAATACATCCAAGGGTACTGAGGGAACTGGGTAATGTAATTTGCCAAACCATTATATCTAAATTTTCAAGACTCATTCACCACAGTCTCAGTACCAGATGACTGGAGAAAAGCAGATGTGATAACTACAGAGAAGGACAAGAAAAGTAATAAGGGCTAATGGAGGGGCTAATCTATGTAGAAAGACTAACCAAATTAAACGTCATTTTCTCTATAAAAAAGGCATCTAGGAGGGGATATGATTACCTTACATAAACACATCCAGGGTCAATATAAAGCTTTGTCAAGTGAGCTTTTTGTGCCAAGAGGTCAACTGACAAGAGGACATCTCTGGAGGTTAGAAGGAAAAAGATTCCACCTTAAAGAGTTGTTAAACTGTGGAATTCTTTAACAAAGGAAGTTGTGATAACTTTAAAAATGAGTTAGATATGTTTTTGAATAAAAAGAAGATTCAGTGTTATCCTAGATAAATGGAGAAGGGGGGTATTGATCCAGGGAGAAATCTGATTGCTAATACCTGGAGTGAGGAAGGGATTATGTTTTCCCCCTTATGAGATAATTGGCAATGTTTCATGTAACGGAGCTGGAACACGCAGTCCAATATCTCCGCTGGTATACGGTCAAATACCCAAGAGGCACTACAGTCTCACCATCCCTGACCTCCCATATTGGACGACACACAATTTGGGAGTCAAATGAATACTGACTTTATTTTGTTATTGCAGAAATATTTATACCCATCTCTTCCCACAGGCAATACACATCCCCCATATTCGGCCGCACAATACCCATAAAGAGAACAATAGGGGGGTCACACCTCCCCGAGGCTCCCTGGCAACTTTGATACAATCAGACATTGATTCAATTACACTTCTTTGTTCTTATCTGAGAATGAAAACACTGTATACAATAGACTTCCTTTATCTTATGCGGAGTCTCTGTAACAGGATTATCTCCCATGCCAAGTAGCTGCAAATGTCTGGGACAATATTCTGCAGAGCATAAACCAACATACATGCAGTTTAATAGTAGGATCATATTTTAACCATAATAATCATAAAACAGGGTAAAACAGTGATGGGTTCCGTTACACAATTGGGGTTTTTCCTGTTAGCCTCATCCTTGATCAATTAATAATTAATCCACAAATTACAAGGTCAGAGGAGATCTAAAAAGGTGACTTGATGGACTAAAAGTATTTTTAAAAGTTAAAGGAATATGGAGTTTTTCTGGACTTTACTAGATATATAATATACCAATGTATTTATTAATTTATATGTACTTTATTTTAATAAGAAGTTGTTACAAGTTTAGTTTTACTACCTAAAATCAAAAATCATCCCACTGCAGCATACACAGACAATCTCTATAGAGATGGATATGCATTATAGTGTCCTAGCCTATCAGGGACCATGTCTCAGCAGCACGTTGCAGAATGATGCTGAGAGATGGTCACTGATAGTTTAGTATGAGACAATGCATAGTAAGGGTCTGTTTTCGTGAGCTGCAAAGGGCAGACCCAAGCAGGTAATATTTGTTCAATTGTAGGCAGTAAAAAAGCCAAACAAAGGACCTATCAAAAAAGCACCCCATTGAGGAGATTACTCATGAGTGGCTGATAAATGGTTGTCACAAGTTCTGACTTATATATGTCCTGTGAATCATGGATATGAATTCTGTTTCTAGTTTTATTATCATGTAACTGGTATAAAGCATCTGTGAGTTGTGGATTGTTGGTTAAGCTTATATCTCAGGAACTTAATTGCTTTTTGCATCTACAAATCTTGTTAACAATTTAAAATCAGCATGACTTTTCACTTGCATGCCTTGTCTGTTATTATTTAACTAGCGAATTGCCCATCAAAAAATGACGGCAATGAAATTGTAAGGTAGCTAATGTTGTTTTGTGTGTACTACTGAAATATATAATACAATTAATAAATGAATATACTTTACCTATTTTAAAGCATTGTGTTGAAGAGCTGGCAATCTGTTTTGATGTTGCTGCAGCATTAGTGGTGTGGAGCTGCTGTGTAAGCGTGCTGAATGTGTGCAGTGTAAATAGTGTGAGTGCGCGAGACGAAACCGTTAGCCTAGTTGTGTACTTCCGCATTGGCGTAAAATGGCGGGTAATGTGTGGTATGCGTCTTAGCGGAATATCCGTAGGTCGTTTGTGGTGTTTTGCGTGTTTAGAGAGCTGTAGCCTCGTTTTCGTTTTGTTCAGCTGCCATTTTTCCCTTGCGTAGCGAATTTTTTAGTGTCTAAACCCTTTTATTTTTAGTTAAATTAAGGTGTAGGTTGTTTTTTTTAGGTCCTGGATGCTTCCTCTTGCTGTAGGTAAGCTTTTTATGTATGTGCTGTGTGTATTTATTGTGTTTTTTTTGTCATGTTCGCGAGTTGTGGACGATTTTTGCGAGGTCGTAATATCGTATGTTTTTTGAGTTGCGAGGTAAAGTTTGCGAGGGTCGCAGTTGGTGTGTCGTGTTGTTTGCGTTGCGACGTAAAGTTTGCAAGGGTTGCAGTTGCTGGCAAGGAGCACTTTTGGCGCTCCATGCCAGCAACTGAGGCCCTCGCCCGCGGCCCTCGCTGATCGAGCCCGCAAGCGTGAGCAACGGCTCTGGCTGGCTCGTCTGCTCACAACCAATCTAAATCCTAACTGCCAAAAACCCCACCATAATGTGTTTAACTGCAGCCTTGATGCTGCTATGGTACCCACAAAAGCACTGCATCAAGGCTACTGTGATATGAGCTCTGTAGTCTGTGCAGCAGTGTTCAGCAGTGAAATCACCCTCCCTTCCCCCTTACATATACATAAACCCCAATGGCAGGGAAGGAGTTAAAAATATAAGTCAAAACTCACTGCCTAACAACCTTCCCTGCTCACATCCGATCCCCATTATGCATAACCATAGGGGTCTTTTGACACCCAGTGGCACCTAGAAAATAACCCTGTGCCATGGATGTCCTTCATGGCACCTGTCCTAAGGATATATCCCATGAAAGGACCAGCATGGGTCATCAATCTGAGCATTCTGAATGTTTACATTTTCCATGCTAAGAGAGCAGGGTGACAACTGAAAAACTATTATGATTGTCTGAAACATGATGTACATTATCAAAAATTAGAAAATTGCCCTTGGGCGCTCAATGCAAGCCTCTCCCGCACACAGTGGTCATCGCGAGCCCCGCGATGAGCACCTTTGGCCCGCATTGCAAGCATTTCCTCCCGCCTACTGTAGGGGCCGCTCATTGCAGGGTTCGTTAACCTGCAATGTTTGTGCTTGGGAATGCCATGTGTCTCTTTCCACCATCTCCCCCTGTCCCTTCCCTGTGTCTTTCTCCTCTGTGTTTCTGCTGACTGGCGTTGGCTTTATTTGCAAAGTCTTGCATGCCTGGCGTTGTTCGTGTGTTACTGTCTTTGCCATCGTGTATTTTTTAAGTCCTGCGTGCGTGGCGTTGCTCAGCCTCGTTTTCATCCTTTTTTAGAATTTTTACTTTTTTTCGGTCGGCATATTTTTCCTTCTTTAGCTAAAGAAAGCCAAATATGGCTCTAATTCGCTTGCAACCTCACTCCCAGGCTTCCTGGCTCTCCCCCTTTGTTGTGTGTGAGTGTGTTATTATTTTTTTGTAAATTATTTTGCACTGTTTTCGGGTTTTTAAAGTTACACGCTTGAAACAATTGTGGCCATTAAATAAGCAAACTGCGTTCCTCGCGATCAGGGGCAAAGTGCTACGTCTATAGTGTTTTAAAATCCTGCGTGCCTCGGGATGAGCACTTGCGGTGCTCATCGCGAGCTCTGCAATAAGCGCCTTTGCGCTTTTTTTTTTACTGTTATTTTTTCGTTTACTGTAATTACTTTTATTATTTTTGGCAATTTTGTGTTTTTTTGTAATTTAGGGTTTTTTATTTTTCGCAATTATTTTTTACTAGCGACTTGCCCGTCAAAAAATGACGGCAATGTGATGTATATGTTTGTGAAGTTGTTTAGTTATTTAAATATATTTTTGACCCTTGTAAGTATTGTGATATGAAGATGTATTTTTGTAAAACGTTGATGTAATGGTTTTTAAAAATGAATTTTGTATCTGAAGAATTGTTCACTTTAATATACATAGAATCCAGAGGAAAGTAAAAAGTAAAAAGACTTTTTGCAACGTGCCGAATTGTAACATGAAGTTTAAAATATATGTAAGAAATAACCTTGAAAGTATATATTTTTAAAATTGAACTTTATTTTTTATGTAACTTTGGAATTTTTGCAAAACATTTGTGTAATTTTGAACATTATAAACAGGAACATAGTAAATACATTTTGTAACATAATTTTGAATTAAAAGTATTAACATTTGAATGTAAAAACAGTTTAACTTTAAATTAATCAGTATTAACATGCAATTTGTATCAGAATAATTGTTAAGTTTAATATACATTGAATGTAGAGGAAGGCATACAGTAAAAACTCTCCTTAAACCGTACGTAATTAAAGTAATTCATTACTGAGCACATAAACTGGCGATAAACATGAATGAAAGCTTAACATAGTGACTTAACATTTTAACATAATTTTTCATAGAAATGCAAGGCAAGTATTTTGTGAGGCGAATTATCCATAAACATGACTTCCATTAATTATGACTGAATTAAACAACCAATTGTTTTGTATTTTTGAATGTTTTTTCAAAATGTTTGCATGGCTTTAGTTTGTATCCTGCAAAGTTATAGTACTTCATAGTAGACAATGTTTTTAGTAAAAATACGTCCATCTTCTAATAAATCACCTTGACTTTCATTGTTTTCAATGTAAACTTTAATAGCCTGTGGATTTTTGCACCGTGACAACGCAATGTACAATTGACCATGTGCAAAAACTGGTTCTTCCAAGTAAATACCCACAGATTTGAAAGTCTGACCTTGTGATTTATTAATGGTCATGGCAAATGCCATAATAATGGGAAATTGTCTTCTTTGAAGTATAAAAGGGAGACTACTTTCACTTGGTGCTAAATCTATTCTTGGTATGAAAACTCTCTCTCCTTTATGGGTCCCAGTTAAAATTTCAGCATCTATAAAATGGTCCTTTAATTGTTGAACAATTAACCTTGTGCCATTGCATAGGCCTTTTTTGGGGTTCATATTTCGCAGTAACATGATAATTGCACCTTTCTTTAGCTGCAAAATATGTGGTGGCATTCCAGAAGGAGTTAAAGAGTTAATGAATTCAGTTGAAAAGTTTGCCTGACTTTCATTGTCATCAGCAAGTACAGAATCAGCACTGTGATAATTTCTTTGTGGTGCATTAATTTTTTTTAAGATTTCATTATTGAGTATTAATGCATCTTTATTTTTACACGTCAGTATGACTTGGTTGGCAAGCTCAGAATATTCTTCGTTATTTATGCTCCCTTCAAATATAGTCGATATAATATCTTGTTGACAAATCATATGAGGTGGGATCTCTACAGTGTCGTCAGGTAAATGTAGTATTTTTTCTGTTCTTCCTTCTCCAATTTTAATAAGCCAATCATTGAAATCAGTTTGGCCTTCTGATCTCATATTTTGTTGCAGTTGAAGATGGGTAAAATGTTTCCATACTGTACTTGACTTTATACATGTTTCAATAATGTCTGTTCGATTTCCATGTACAACGACAGGTAATGTTTGTCTAAAATCGCCACCCAACAAAATTACCTTTCCACCAAATGGAAAAATATTATCCATGACTTCACGAAGCAAACGGTCAATACATTGGAGGGCATAGCATGACATCATTGTGGCCTCATCTATTATAATTAATTTACATTTCTTCAATTTCTTTGCTTGTAAGGATGTCATGCGAATATCTGACACTGAATTTTCCAAAATAGGCACTGGCAGTTTGAATCCACTATGAACAGTTCTTCCACCTTCTAATAAAAGTGCAGCAATTCCAGTAGTGGCAAACGCCATTGCTATTTGTCCTTGTGCTCGTACTGAACTCATTAATAAATTGTACAAATATGTTTTCCCTGATCCGCCAGGTCCATCAAGATAGAAATAACGCTCTGTCACCATGTCATCATCTATAGCATTTTTAATGGCATGAAATGCTTGCAATTGTAGTGTATTTAAAGTTGCAAGTCTTTCTTGTGTTCTTTCTGCTTGTAGTTGAATGTCATAGTCTTCAAAGTTAATGTCATCTATTAGACCTGGATCAGGCAAATTAAAACTTGCACAACTTAATCCATGAGTTAAAAAGACTTCTTGAATTTCCATTAAGGCTTTTAAGTGTGCAATGGGTTCATTGTATCGTCGCATAAAGTCTTCAGCCATATTACTTTTAAAAGTCTCCCACAAAGCTAATGCATTTGGAGCATTTGAGAAGATACAAATAAAAGCAAATTGTTCTCTCATCTGTCGTGGCATTTGACATTGTGCTGCTTCTTCTAAACATCTTTCCCACTCTGTATCATCAGCGAGTAAGTTTCTATTTCTTGCAGCTAAATGGAAGGATTCATATACAATGTCATTAACAGTTCTTAATTGTTCAAAACTTTGTGCTCCTGGAACATTTAAAAGTAATATCCGTAAGCAAAATCGTTCAACATCTCTTGGACTGACTGTGTAAATTCGTGGAATTATTTTATTGCCTCTGGTTTTTCTTGCTCTCCATAATCCATTCACAAAAACATAGTGATATGGAATTTCAATATATAAGTATTGTGTTGCTTGAGCATCAGTGGAATTTAATGCAAACCATGCAGTTAGTGTAGTGTGACGATCTTCACTTTGGGCCAATGCATTCATTTCATTTCCAGAATGGAAATAGACTAAATGTCGTTGTGGCAAATGTACTGCTAACCTATATACTGCATGTGATCTATCATGCATTTCAAATTTTAAAAGCCGCCACATAGCTTCTGGCGCACTGACATAGCGAGCATCTACATGAGATGCAAGTTCATCATGTACTAACTCACTACTTTCAGGGTTGTCTGCACTTTTGACGACTACAGTAGCTGCATCGTAACCTTTGTAAATATATTTGTAGACATATTTAATTGATTTGATGGAAGTGCAGGCTTCTACGTTGATGTGGGCGTTGTACTTCATGAGTAAATGTGGATTGTAGGGTACTACATATCTATTGTCCACTTTTTTTCCACGAATAATGGCACTATCTCCTTCTCTTCTTTTATAAAGTGGATATCCATCACAATTGGCATATGTTTTGTCTCTATAATCTTTGGGAAAATCTTTTGAACATTGATTATTTTCCATACATGGTGATTGTGGATTAAGGTCTCCACAGGGTCCATGAATCATGCGATGAGTAACAATCTCATATAGTCTACCATATAGTTCTGGATCCGGTAGTTCAGCAACTATGACTGCATCCACTTTGGCCGAAGTATCTAATTTATCTTTCTCTTGAAGTATTATGAGAAGATGTGCATGTGGAAGGCCTCTTTTTTGAAATTCAATGGTATATACATAAGCAAGACATTTGCCAAATAACTGATTTATAGTAAAGTCACGTATTAATTCATTTAATTTTATCTTAAAAACTCTGGCTACTAAATCTGGTCGATCTGAAGCACTTTGTCCAAGAAGTAGATTTTGATGAATTTCTGGCCATTGTGGATTACATGTAAATGTCACAAATAAATCGGGTTTTCCAAATTTAGTCACAATAGCCATAGCATCATTGTATCTTTCTCTCATATTTCGAGGAGATCCTTGAAAGGAAGATGGTAAAATGATGGCTTTGCCAGCTGTCATGTCTCTGCTTGTAGCCACGTCAGCAACATAGTCCATGAGTCCACAATATTGTTCTACACGTAGTTTATCTTGTTGATATTTTATAAAGTTTAAATTATTTGCCTCAACTTGCAAATATGAATCAATAATCCATTGTTGTGTTAGTTTTCCACCACATAAAATGGGATTAAAATCATCTCTAATGGCAATTTGATCAACTTTAAATTCAAGCATAGAAACATTATTTCGGATTCTGGCTTTAGCATTTGGGTAACTGGGAAGGGTTAATTTTGGTTGCCAACCTGCTTCTCCGTGTGGGAAAAAGATGGGATATGTCATTGGATCTAAATTTGGACTTAAGATATTAATATTAATAAATGGTTGGTCCTGATTTCTGGGATATACTCTAATGTCTCTTTGAAATGGTGGTTCTCCTTCATCATTGTGAAAGACCATTGCAACCTCATTTGATGTTGGCAAGTTATAACGACGTTTATCAGTATGTCTGTCTCTTTTAAGCACCATATTAACCTTTGGCATGGGTAATTGATGTCTTTGTGCATGAAGTAGTTGTTCATTTTCTACTTCTGCCAATTTTTTGTAAGCTTTACTGTAGGGATTGTTGTCCATAATGTTATTTAGCTCTATAAAAACACTGGGTAAGCATTTTTTATTTTCTTCCATCTGCATACGTTGGTCAACAGCTTCCATTGTATCTAGGACATATAGTTGAGCGAATTTTCTTTGCTCTCCTTCCTCTGGATGTAAATGTGAAGTCCGATGATAAATTTGTCCTTGGACTTTAAAACAGTAAGGACCATGTCCTGGTACATTAGCAGCCAATGTTGCCCCCATAGATGCAAATGATATGGCACTATTGTAGGATCTTATGTTTGTCTTAAAATTGTTGTAATTTGGAAAAGTAGGTTGAGTCATAATATTTAGTAAATAGGTTGGAAATTGTTTCCTTTGTGGAAGTTTGAACTTTCCTTTTTGACAACAACTAATAAATTGTCCATCTCGAGGTCTCTCCTGTTTAAAATAATAAGCCTCACAAAATTGACATTGAGTAGTCATGTCCCCACAACTATGAACCTCTACTGCTAAAGACTTCATTAAAGGACAATTTGCAAGGCATATTGGATGTTGACTTTGATATTCATCAGATGAAAAGTCCTGAAATGTTTCAACAACAGGTTCTAAATGTTTAGTTTTTTTCGTAGCTTTTCTTGGTATATGTTGGACTTGTTCGGTTGAAATGTCCTGTAAGTTTTTAGTAAGAGTTTGTAAATGTTTTTTTTTTGTAGTTGTTTTTTTTGGTCTGTCTTGACTGGTATGTTGTAAAATGTCATCTGATGTTTTAGGAACAGTTTGTAAATGCTTTATTATTTTTTTATTTTTTTTCGTTCTATCTTTCATTTTTGCAGCTGATATTCTTTTATTTGCAAGTCTTTTGCGTTCTTTTTCTCTTCGAATTTCTTTCTCCTCCGGTGTCTGCTGGGCGGCCCATCTCTCTTGTCTTTCTCTAGTTTGACGTCTTTTCTTGTCTTCTTTGGTCTCGTTATCAGCCATATTAATCTGTAAACGTAAACAAATAAATGTAATTGTGTATATTTAAATTAGTAATTCCTGTTAAAGATTATTGTGCACAATTGTTGAAATAAAAGGCAAATCATGAATGTATCATTGATATTTAGTTAAATTTATAATTCCTGTCTTCAGTGGCTCAGAATTTGGGCAATGGAATACTGCTGTAAATAAGCATGTAACATATTTATTTAAAATAATGGTTTTATTTATTAAAAACTTTGTTTGTGGATACATATTTACGACTGCAAAACTTCTTTGCTTAAAAAAAAAGTGATGTGGTTATTGAGCTATGTATTGAATAGTAGCAATTGAAATAAAATAAGGGAGATAGTAAATTAATTATTTTATTTTTCTGTTGACACGGATGCAACTGAAAGCAGTTTCTTTAGTTTTATACTTTAGTACTTATTATAGTTTACCTTGGTTGAAGTGTGATTTAAATCCGAATGTTTGTTGGTCCTCGTTTCAAAATCGTTGTCCAATGGTGTGGTCCTCTGTTGGAAGTCCTCGCCCGATGGTGTGGTCCTGTGGCGATAGCCCCCGTCCGATATTGTGGTCCTGTAGCGATATCCCTCGTCCGATGTTGTGGTCCGTTGGTGAAAGTCCTCGTCCGATGGTCTGGTCCTGTGTTGAAATTCCTCGTCTGCTGGTCTGGTCCTGTGTTGAAATTCCTCGTCTGCTGGTCTGGTCCGAGTCCTCGTCCGATGGTCCGGTCCTGTGGCAAAAGTCCTCGTCCGATTGTCTTCACGCAGTATCTGTTGTAATGTAAAATAGAAAATGTTGTTTGAGTGAAATGTCTTTTAAATAAGTTAAAAATGTATGAATTAGGCTGTATTGTATCATTTATGGTTATTTTTTTCAAAAATATTTTTTGTAACTTTCTGTACAATCCCACGACTTTTGTTATTCTTATTTAAGGTTCTTAGTAAGGCTTGTGGGTTGTGATATATTAAATAAGAATATGAATTTATTTAGCTATGTCTTTATGTTAGTTTTTGTACAATCCTGTTTTGTGCGCACCACTTGTGGTATACTTATTTAAGCTTTATTGGGATGGTTATAGTTAGTGAAACATGAAATAATATAATTAATGTAGTTTGCTATGTGTTTGTGTTAGTTTTTGAGAATCCTGTTTGGTGGGCATCACTTGTGCAAAACTTATTTCTTCTTGATTGTACAGGTTATAGGTTGTTAAACATTAAAGAAGAATGTTAATGTAGTTTCCTATGTGTTTGTGGGATTTTTTGTACAATGCTATTAGGTGCGCAACACTTTTGTTATTCTTATTTTGGCTTCTTTGTAAGGCTTATAGGTTGTTAAACATTTAATAAGAAAATCTGTTTTGTGTGTAGCAGTTTGTGTGTTATTGAATTGCGATTTGGCTAATTGAATTGTGCCCTAAATAAGCACATAGGCCCTCATTCAATTGCGATTTGGCCAATTGAATAGTGCTCTAAATAAGCACATAACATATTTTTTTTAAATAAGTTTTTAGTTAGTGAAAACCTTGCTTTTGGATAGATGTTTACTAACTAAAAACTTATTTAAAAAATTATGTTATGTGCTTATTTAGACCCCTATTCAATTAGCCAAATTGCTATTGAATGAGGACCATAGCATATTATTTAAAATAATTTTGTAGTCATTGAAAAACTGTATTTTTGATATTTTTTTATTAAGTAAAACCTTAGTTTTAAGCAATTGTTATGTTGTTATTTAGAGCCCTATTCAATTGGGCAAATTGCAATTGAATGAGGGCCTTTGTGTGTACCATATGTTGCATAGTTTGGCCCTCATTCAATTGCATATTTTACAATGTAATAGTACTCTAAGGCCGTAATTGAATTGCAATGTATAAATTTGAATAGGGTTGTAAATAAGCACATGACATATATTTGTTAAAATAGAGTAAGGGCCTAAAAGTTCTTATTTATAGGCATATTTAATTGTCCAAAATAGCAATTGAATGAGGGCCTTTGGTTACTGCATTTGTTATATTGTGAGCTCCTCATTCAATTGTGTTTTGACCAATGGAATAGAGCTCAATATCAGCACAGAGCATAATTTTTTACAGAATTTTGTATTTAGTGAACTTGTATCCAAAAGGAACGTGTTCACAAAAGAAAAATTTCCTTTAAAAAATATGCTCTGTGCTTATATAGAGCCCTATTGAAATGGGCAAATCACATTTGAGTGAGGCCCTTGGCCATTAAAGATATATAGGTCCTCATTGAATTGCAATTTTGGCAATTGAAGAGGGCTCTATATAATCACATAACATATTTCTTGAGCAAACTTTTTAGTTATTGAAAACCTTGATTGTGGTTAGAAGTTCAGTAACTAAAAAGTTCTGTATAAAAAAATATTATGTGCTTATATAGAGCTCTATTCAATTGAGAAAGTTGCAATTGAATAAGGCTCATGGTTCTTTCTTGTTTATACTTAATACTTTACCTTGATAGAAGTTTTGAATGACAGACGGTGCCTTCCTGGCAATCTTAATCCGCCGGTGTTCTTGTAGTGTCTGTTTGAAAAAGAAAGTGAAATAGTTATTTGTATATTTATAATTTTTCATCTAGCAAAGCATGGCCTTTTGAGCATGTAATGTCTTGTTGTATCTTACCTCTTCAAATTTGTTGGTGTTCTTTAAAAGGGATTGTGCTTCACAGTGCACGGTGCAAATTGTTGAGAGACGCTGTTGATGCAGAGTCTGTTTGAATATTAAAAGAAATAGAAAGATTCAGCTTTATCTGATCTATTGAATTGCAGTAAATGAATTCAATTAACCTTATTTTTTGTTGGTGTCTACACACATATGTCACATACATGAAGTGTACGTGTGACATATTAGTATACATGAGTCAAATTTAAATGGTTAAATTAACCTTATTTTTTATTTTTTTCTAACACACATAAATGTGTGTGTGTGAGATGTAACTATAGATGATTACACATATATGTGCGTGTCACATATCAGTATACATGAGATATAATGTCATTTAAATGTAGTTGTTTACTGATTTTGTTGTAAGCTAATTTTGTTGCATTGGCAATACACATAAATGTGCGTGTCACATGTCACTATACATTATAGACATATATGTCGGTGTCAGATGTCACTATGAAGGGGCAATACACAGAAATGTGCGTGTCAGATGTCACTATACATTATAGACATATATGTGCGTCTCACATGTCACTATACATTATACACATATACGTGCGTGTCACATGTCACTATGAAGGGGCAATACACAGAAATGTGCGTGTCAGATGTCACTATACATTATACACATATACGTGCGTGTCACATGTCACTATGAAGGGGCAATACACAGAAATGTGCGTGTCAGATGTCACTATACATTATAGACATATACGTGCGTGTCACATGTCACTATGAACGGGCAATACACAGAAATGTGCGTGTCAGATGTCACTATACATTATAGACATATATGTGCGTGTCACATGTGACTATACATTATAGACATATATGTGCGTGTCAGATGTCACTATACATAAAGCTCAGTTTAATTATTTTTGTGAGCCTATACACATAAATGTGCAATACATGATGACTACATAAATCCTAGTTTATTTTTTTATTTGTTTGACCTGACCTGATAATAAAATGTAATATATTATAGCTTACCTGTCAGTTGTAATTTGCACAATGTAAAGTAGTAAATTAGTATTGTCTTCTCAAGTAAAAGCAGAAGTCACTCCGTTGATCACCTGAGGAGAAATGTATTTTTTAGTTGGAAATAGGCAGTATTTATAAACTTGTAGAAAGTTCTGGAAAGTGAGACCGTTAGAACGCAATACGCATGCGCTATTTGCGTTCCAGCTTACAATTTGCGTTCCATCCGCCATTTTAGGCGTATTACTGTTTAAAATGGTGTTTAATATGATTGTGATACGTTCCGCATAGTATGTGTTTCATTATTGCGAGTAAGTGTAGTGTAGTTACGTCTGAAGCCTCGTTTTCGTTTTGTTCGTCGGCCATTTTTTCTCTCGCTTAGCGATGGTATTAGTGTCTAAAGTGTTTATTTTGATTTAAATGTAGGTGTAACTTGTTTTTTTGAGGTGCTGGCTGGTTCCTCTTGCTGTAGGTAAGCTTTTTATGTGCTTGTTGTGTGTCTTTGTTAAGTTTTAAATGTTTGTATGTCGGCGTGTTGCGTCCGATGTTTGCGAAGTCGTAATGTGTAGTAACGTGTCTCGTATGGTGTTTGCGTGTGTAGCCTCGTTTTCGTTTTATTCGTCGGCCATTTTTTGTGTCGCTTAACAAAGTATTTAGTGTCTAAACTCTTTTATTTTGAGTGCAATTAAGTTGTAAGTTGCATTTTTGAGGTCCTGGGTGCTTCCTGTTTGTGTAGGTAAGTTTTTTATGTATGTGCTGTGTGTATGTATTGTGTTTGTAATTTTGTAATGTTCGCGAGTTGCGTCCGAGTGTTGCGAGGCCGTAATGTGTGTGAACGTGTGTCGTATGTTGTTTGCGAGTGTCGTAATGTGTGTGAACGTGTGTCGTATGTTGTTTGCGAGTGTCGTAATGTGTTGCGACGTAAATTTGTTTTTGCAAGGGTCGCAGTTGCTGCAACTGAAGACCTCCCTTTGCGAGGTCCTCAGGTGCTGGCATGGAGCGCCTGCGGCGCTCCAAGCCAGCAACTGAGGCCCTCGCTTCGCGAGGGTCCTCAGTTGCTGGCAAGGAGCGCCTGCGGCACTCCATGCCAGCAACTGAGGCCCTCGCTTCGCGAGGGTCCTCAGTTGCTGGCAAGGAGCGCCTGCGGCGCTCCATGCCAGCAACTGAGGCCCTCGCTTCGCGAGGGTCCTCAGTTGCTGGCAAGGAGCGCCTTCGGCGCTCCCTGCCAGCAACTGAGAACCTGGCACAGTGCCCTCGCTACGCGCGGCCCGCGACTCGCTGCGCGAGCCGCGGCCCTCGCTACGCGAGGCCCGCGACTCGCTGCGCGAGCCCGCAGCGTTAGCTACGCGAGGCCCGCGACTCGCTACGCGAGCCCGCAGCGTTAGCAACAACTCGTACGCTCACAACTATATATGTGATTTTCTGTAATTAGTGTTTTTCTTTTCAAATATTGTTTATTGTAATTATAATGAAATACAAATAATTAACAAGTATGTTGTAGATACATAAATACAGAAATGTTTTTGTTATTTTATATAATTTTTCATAGCATAGCAAAAGTGATAAATCAAAAACAAAAACAATTGGTGAAGAAAAGAAATAGGGTAATTTAAGAAATGATTCTGTTTCTCTTTCTTTCAAGTTATTTAGTTTCTTATATTTTTAATTTATTAATTTTTTTCTATTTTCAGTGTCCAAATTATCCAACAGGATATATATTTTTTTAAATGTTTTCGTCAATAACTGCTGATATCATGTACATTGTGGGTCTCATTCTATTATCGGCCGTAGGCGCTGCGGGGCCGCAAGGACCGGCCGCAAGCTATTCGGCTATTCTATTCCCCTCCGGCCGGGGATTCCGGCAGGCTTGCGGACGGCGCCTTGCTATCCCTTGCGGCCGCACGCGCCGGAGGAAAGACTTTCATCTAAAACGGCCGCAAGAGTTTCGGCCGCAAGAAAAGCCCGGTTGCTATTCTATTGCTCCGGAACCCTCTCTGCAAGGCTAAAAGCGAGCCGCAGCTTACTTGCAGGAAAAAGGTCCCGCTAGCACCAATTAAGCACATTATAAAGCAGAAATAAAGGCATCCTGCACTCTGAGGAGACTATAAAGTGATTGTAGGTGTTAGCAAAAATAGCACAACATTCCCCTACACTCAAATCCGTAAAAAAAAATTTTTTTATATATTTCAAATATCCATGTAAAAAGTCCAGAGTGCTTGGAGCACCTCAGACCCGGCCATGCTGCGCATGTGCAAGCTTGAGAGTGGGTTACTATTAATCCTCATGTCCCCCAATATGATCCCTAGCATTTACAGAGCTTTACAGTGCTGTCTTGAATTTATTTTTGACTTTAAAGATTTCTGAGCTTACGGCCGGTTGCAAGATATACGGCCGGCCGTAAGAGGAGATCCGTTTTACGGCCGATAATAGAATGAGGCCCTGTGTGTTTATATTGAATTTTTTTGTTGCTTCTATTATGGGTTCATCTGATTTCCAATTTTTAGTTATGATAATTCTAGAAGCTAAAAACATTTACAGCCTTATTAAATTGCGATTCGGTAAATTTAAAAGGGTTCTATTTAAGCACACAGCATATTTTTTTACAGAAGTTTTTAGTTAGTGAACTTCTATCCAAAAGCAAGGTCTTCACTAACTAAAAACTTCTGTAAATAAAATATGCTGTGTGCTTAAATAGAGCCCTATTAAATTTACTGAATCATAATTTAATAAGGCTGTTGGATTTATTAGGAGTTGTGTGTATTTTGATATATTTCATATAGGTAATCCTAATAATGCCTCTTCAGTTTTTTCAAGTATAGGGAAATGTTTCTTCCCATAGTTGTGAGATTTTAGGAAATTCCCATAGAGCCTCTAAAGCATTTATAATTAAATGATGGGTTTAATTTTTGTAATCTTACTGGAGGACTAAGATATCATCTCATTAATGTTTTATAGGCCTTTTCTCTTAATTTTATATTAAGTGAAGAGTTATTGAAATTTCTAATAATTGTATCCCATTGATTTTCGTTAAGAAATATATTAGGTTCCTTTTCTCAAGATGTCTTATATGGTAATTTAGTAACTGTGTTTTGGTCGACCAAATAATTATAAATAATAGAGATTTTTTTTTATACCATTAGAATTATGTATAAAACAGTTTTCAAATGGTGTTTTAATGGCTACATTAATTTGTTTCATAATGTAATCTATAATTTTATTTCTTGTATATCTAAAGTTTTTTGTTTTTTTTCACATAGGTTTATTTTTATAGTGTGTTTTGTTTTAACTAGGGTGCCATGGGGTTCCTCAAGGTTCTTGTGCTCAGCTTTATACTGAATTTAGAACATTTAAAATATGTCATCTTTATTATATTGATTCTATTTGTTTTAATATTTTTGCTAATTACAGAGTCTTATAATATGTTTGATATGTATTTGTGAAATGAACATTTTGTTGTAACTAAGTCATTTACATGTTTAAGGGGGGGGGAGCTTTTTAAAACATATTCAATTTTTTATTGAAATTTAAGAGCATGTTTTAAACATTACACACATTGTTATTGCATGCAAAAATATGAAGTAAAAGATAATTAGACTTTATTTGAAACTTACAAGAAAATACTCTCTATACACAGAATGTATAGTGGCTTCACTGTCAGACAAGAATGACTCATACAGCTATATTATTGCTCATTGGCTGATAGGGACAAGTCCAAATGGGCATTTAAAATACACAAAGCAGTTTATTCTTTGATAAGACCTTCATATTGTGAAACACTATAAAATGTTTTCCATGATCCTCTAAGTGTCTTATGTACTTTAAGATATAGCTTACACTATTCTAACAAACGGTATGTGAAGTAAAACTATACAAATAGTGAAAATGGAACCAATATAACTGTGCCTCACTATATTCTTATAAAAATGCCGCATTGTACTTACACAGAACATTTTTTATCTCACTTGAAAATAATTCCAATAGAAAACAAAGATTAAAATTGTACTTTTGCTGTATTTTACAGCAAACCCATTAAATCATACAATTAAGGGAAATTATATTGTTTGTACCCTGTACAGTTGGTGCAGAAGTGTATAATCATCTTACATCCAGACTAAAAGCTAAACCAGAAGATAAAGTTATATATATACATTTCATACTTACTTTGAACTTGAAAATACACTGTGTTGGAGAGACAACTCATATCTTCATTTAGCAAGCTGATATAGATAAGGTAGCGGCAGAGCTCAGAAAGATAACGCGCAATTGCAAATTTAAAAAAACGAGCATCAAAAAAGGTTTTTTTTTTCTATGTAACTGATCGGAGTTTCAAGGAGAAGCTGTGGAAAATGTGTGATCTTAAATTTCATACAATGGTATATAGAATTGCAGTAAACAAGAGAACAAGAGGCTCAAAGACAGTCTGTATGGTTCAAAGACATTACACATAAACAAATCAATCTAAAACAATTTTAAACCAAGGCATTACAAACTATGTGAGTGCACAAGAGGACATATATGTGGGAAGGGTGGCATGTAACCAGTCAAGTGAATGCACACTATAGACCAGTGATGTTTAACAGTTGGCCAAGGAGCCACACGATGCCCTCAGGTACTTCCAATGCAGCCCATGGAGTGGGAAAGCAAGTCCCTCTTCAACAATATATCGTCCAATATATCTCACTTAAACTAGTAAAGAATTCCCACTAGTATCCCCAAATACTTTTATTATCAATTAATTAGTTCCTGAAGTATTTAACAAATTTTGCTTAAAAGTTTAAAGCTCTGTTAGGTCCTTTTAAAAAAACAGGGACATGCTTCTGTTTAAATAGGTTTCCTGTTCCATTACTGGTATAGACTATAGGTTGGCCACCTATGGTATTAGAGACTAATTCAGAAAAGCATGACTTTTTTGTCATAGACACAGCGACTCAGCAATATAGATGGAGATTCATAATGGAGCTGTGAATTCATATCAGTCACTGTTTGCTTCATTTATTCTGATTTTTGCATTTCTCACTTCTACGCTTTCCTTAAAACAGCTACTTTTTTTATTGTTAAAGTCATTGGATGTAATATTGAATTAAAACCTTCTAACCATTATCCCTCAGTTCCGTCTGTCCAGAACCTGGAGTCCACCTCAAAATCTGCCTGGGCCTGACATTAAATTCCACGAATTGTAGTTATTGAAGCCCGTAAAGGAGCCTGAAAACTTTACGGCTATTAAATTGGCCACTTTTAGCTACCCGCCTGTAACAATCTGTGGGTTATAGGCTGAAAAGCAACTGCAGTTACCAAAATCGTAACTCTGACCCAGCTAAGCCGTTGATCTTTCAAGCCTGTAAATGTTACAAATCACAATTAAATTGCTACAAATCCCCAAAGCCATACTTGCTTTCAAACCTGCAAATGGCAAATGTAGCCAAAAATTCTACAGGGACTAGAGAGGACTCACAAGGGGGTTAGACACCTGTCCGTAGCACTGTAAATGCAAATAAAAAATTAATACTGTACTTTAAAATACAGGAAAAGTGATGTAAGAAGTACTTCCCTCAGTTCTTTCTGTCTTCCCAGAACCCGGAGTCCACCTCAAACTCTTCCTGGGCCTGACATTCTATGGGCCCGTAAACGAGCCTGCAAAGGTTACAGCTATTAAATTGGACTCTTTTAGCTCATGATCAGGCACTGATATGTTACATATGGAAGCAGGGTTTGCAAGTTTAAGCCTTCTGACCCATGCTTACGGTCTTGTTCAATGTAATCGCTCTGTAACTCCTGCAAATTTCAAGCCTGCATACTTAGGGGCTGTATGAAGGTAACTGTGGGCTTGGAATTTAATGAGGCCCTATGTCTGACTCTCTGCTACATACCTCAAACCTGTCTCAACCTTCATCTCTGTCCTAGAGTTGGGCAATACTGAGGGCGGTTGCACAATAGTCTAACCTTCTTCTTGAGACATCATATTCCCAACAAAATTAGTGAAGAATAACTTACAGGTGACCATTTAACATTGGTGTGTGGGTCAAAGTATTAACTACATATTTAGCTATCTAACAATTACTGTAAATTCCCTATATTGGTCACCAAGCTTTATTAGATTTTTCCTGCATAATTATGCTCTTAGTCAAAAAAATTTCAAACGTCTATTTCTTTCATCATACAGTGTTCCTTTAATAGTTTAAGAAAACGGTCAGGGTTCAGTCAGATTTGCCATGATTGAAGCTTGACACAGACAGGTTTTACCTAAGATTACATTTCTATATATGGCAATATAGGATAACATTTTCTAATACCAAAAGCTTCTTAGGATAGCTGACTGCAGCAAAAGTTAAAGCAAATCTGTCTCTGCTGAGGTTTCCTTTGACATCGTGTCTTTACAGAGTATTTAGGTGATTACTTTACTTGCTTGGAAGAAAATGGCATATTTGTAGAAATGTAAAATTGCCCATCAAATCCAACATGTGTGAGATCTAACAGACATGAAGCATAGAACATAAGAATAGCAAGCAAGATGTTTTTTTTAAGCCCATCGAGATTTACTCAAAGCCATATTGTCCTTTGTGCAGTACACGTCCAAAAAATCCACCACAGTTTTATTTATAAAACTAGATGCTTAATGGACTACCTGATAGCAATGAAATCGGTATATGAAGAAGATAAATTCAATTTAGGTTATTAGGTGTCCAGTGGTGGAAGAAAATCTGTCCATAAGGCTGTCCTAAAAATGTATTGACTGTTGTAGATTTGCTTACATTGACCACTGAGGGAAGGAACAAATAGAAACTCATATAATTACTACTTTCTGAGCAGATCCTACCCCACAAACTGGATACATGATAGTGGGTGGAGAGAAGCATATCTGCTGAAGACTGGAACACTAAACTTCAAATGTAAATTTGAAATATTAATTTTATTTTCTACAATTTATGATTTTTTTGATAATCAAAGTTACAGTTTTTTTTTTTTAAACTTTAAACTTTCAAAACTCATTGCACAAAGAAGTCATGAATATGACTAATACAAGCGGGGCCAGTCCTGGACAATGGTCTTTGAGATAACCTAGGAAACCACTCCTGACCCCCCAAACAAGACAAACATGGTGTTTGGAATAAGATATTTCTTGTTAAAGCTGGAACTTCCCATATTAGATGAAGTTAAGGTAAAACATACATGCAATGAACGCATACAATGGAATGCCCTTATCCAACTCTGCAGCTCTCAATCTGCAAGATCCACCTAAGTTCTAATAAGTCCACCTTAAGTCCTATTAAGTTCCCTTTATTTTAAAGTGCAATACTAGAGATAGATTAACTATTTATCTAAAAATTATGAAACGTGCCTAGTTTACCAGTTGCACCTCCATGTTTATGTAGAGTGGAAGCTGACTGAAGGTCAAGCAAAAAGTCACTTGTTTGTCAAGTATTTACCTAACTAACAACATTGGCAGCTGTTTGAACCATGAACATAAACATTACTGTGATCTGAACTTGTGGGTACATGGTTTATTAACACAGGAATCCATTCTGTGTTTGTTTCCTTACTTGATTTTGGAGGCTTTGTGAGATAATTGACATCAAATCCCTTCCCCCTCAATGGCGCAGAAGTAGGCAAGAAATATAACCACAGCTCTCAAGAAATATAACCCCCCTCACACACAACTTCATCCTATGTTTCATGAAATCTTCCTGGGTCGAGCAGAGTTCTCAAAAGAATGTCTAATTAAAAACTTTATGAATTTTGTAATGTTTAATTATGCTCTTAAGCCAACTAAAACTTCTCAAAAATGTATTTTTTTAATTGTACAGTGGTTCTTTAAGATCAGCTTTTATCACTGGCACTGAGCACTGTAAGTTGATTGAGTTCCAAGTTCAGGAGCCAGTTCATGAGCCAGTCAGACTACAGCTAAGTTCTCAGCTCTGAGAGTTACAGTTATGTTTCTTTGACTTCCAGAACTTTAAATCACTTAATATACAGAGGTCCAAGTGTTAAGCCTTCCACACATTTAGCTCTTTTATGTACTGATTGTCTGAAAAGAGATTGAGGTTAATTTAATGAAGCTCCTTCTTGGAGCTGTGCCTGTGTAACCTTAGCTTTCTGGTTTAGTTTAGATGGACATTTTATGAATGCAAGCATACAGTGGTATAGGTTGATGGAGACCTCATAATGGAGCGGCAGATGGTGAGGGCTATTAAGAAGGTGGTAGAGCTCTCTGTTCTTCCCTCTAGCCTACTGGTCATTAGGAGCTAGAGGTGCTAGGTAAGGTAATTCTGATAAGCAGAATGTGTTATTAAAGAACCACTGATAAGTCAAATTCATAATATGATCTTATGAAAAACTTGGTTTAATAATTGGCAAGCAATATTATTATTATTATTATCCTTTATTTGTAACTCGCCAACATATTCCAAAGCTCTGTACAGGGCTTAAGTACAATTCAAAAACAGTTTAAAGCATTGCAAAAAATTGGAGGGTCCTGTGAATACATGCATATGTTTTTGTTCCTAGCAGGATTAGACAACTGGGGTAAATAAGATAACATTGAATTCAGACTACATCTCTTTTGAGTTCTGTTGAAAGTCTGCCACATTGAATAGCCACTTGTCAACAGAACTGAATAGCGAACAAGTCACAATAGAATAACCCTCCATCTCAGGGTCCAAGCAAACTGGCTGTCCAAGATGCCCATGACACAAGTTGCAACTGCTAAATTGAAGATGTTCTGTAAAGCTCAAGCTGCCAGTGTAATTACTTTGTTAACATTATTCCCAAATTACACTGGATTTCATTAGTCAGCCTGTCCGCGGTTAAACAAGGATATACCTTTAGCTGGACCAGTGTTACTAATTGCATTTCTATTGGTGCTATTAGCATTGACTATTAATGAAGTCTGGTTAAAAGCATTAAGACACATTAAAACATTAAAACATTTATGAAGTGTGACATGTGGATAAATGTTTTTAAGAGCAGTTTGCTAAACCTTTAAACCATAAGAGTACTAATGCGATCAAGGCAAGAGTAAGAATGTAAAATAGAATGTAGTGAAATATTATAGGCTACTGATACTAATGTGAAGCTAATAATTGTTAAGTCTGCTAATTTTCAGTTATCAAAAAAACAGCAAAATGTTATTGTAAATATATCAGAAACAATAAAAGGTGATGATTACATTGTTAGTACCTCCAGTAAGAGTCTATGTCCATGGAAACAATCTGTAAAGGAATAAAATTCACACAGCTCCAGATTGGGCAGGTAACAGATATCAGTATTTAAGCATGTTTTTTTCTATGAAATGTACAGTGAATGCTAAACAGAACAGTATGCAAACAAATAAATAAAATGTAAACATTAAAGTTATAAATTGGGTATAATTATTAATGACTATATTATTATTCATAATATTAATTATAATTATAATAATAATTACTCTAATCTCATGCTCTGGGATTCTAAGTGTAAATTAAGATCCACACTCTTGTTTTCTAAGATAATAATTTATTCAAGGCTATGTATCAAAATACAATAATTAATACATATACATAAATATAATAATACTATAAAACAACATATCTTAAATTAGCAGAAGGCCATTCTTTAATTACAATATGTAGTGTCTTGTAATGCTATGTCCATGTGTGTGTGTGTGAAGTCCTTTACAATGTCCATCCAGCAAGAGAGAGATGAAGAGCAGAGAAGGTAATCTAAGTTGGGCAAGACTGTAATTTTATGCCACCCCCATACTCATCCTACTTCTACCTCACTGGTCAGACCAGGTCAGATGTCCAGCACAAAGTCACCTCACTGGCCAGACTAGGCCAGATGGCCAGCACAAAGAGATTCTTCCACCACATGGTGAACTGAAATGAGCCAGTTTCGGAGTAACTTTAACACTCCCATGTGTAGAGGCAATTGCAATACCTTATGTGTCCACTCAGTTAATTCATCCACTATTCAGATAAATTCAAGAGATATTGGTCTCTTGACACAGCTTCTCTCAGGGGAGTGGACAATTGAGGATCACCTGGGTAGCCTCGAACCATCTGTCTCCCTGTCATGAGCCCATAGGGAAAACATTTAGTAGCAGTGGAAGGTGTAGCTCTAATAGCCATTAGAACAGCTGCTAGGTACGTAACCCAAGAATTACCATATTGTGTAAGCATTTTGGCTAATCTAGACTTAATGGTTCGATTTATGCGTTCCACTATACCAGTAGTTTGTGGGTGATACAGAACATGAAATCTTTGCTGTATTCCCAGTAGGTCACAGATGCTTTGCATTATCTATCCAGTAAAATGTGTACCTCTCCACCTTGAAAATACATGTTCACATCATGCTCTAGCTGTGGTTTGTCCAGTGTCACGCCTTAGAGGAATAGCTTCAACCCATTTTGAAAAAAATATCTACTACGACTAGGGCATATCTAGGGCATAAAAGTGGACCTATGAAATCAATCTGAATATATTTCCCGCGACCATCAGCTACTGATACCCTCTGGAGAATTGTCCTTTAGGGCGGGAATTTATCTGAGCACAGATAAGGCATTCCAGAATACACTGTATAGCCGATGTTGCTAACTCTGGCCAAACATATTTCTGCCTAAGATGGTATTCTAATGCACTGTGACCAATGTGTCCCAAAAGAAAGTGAGTTTGCTGTGTAAAATGCCTCTGTAAATGCTTTGGGACTACAAAAATAGGTTTTGCCGGTGGCTCAGTAGGACTAGTATAATAAATGAAACCATCCTGAATAGAGAACACAATATGGAGAGTTTGCTGTTTCTGTAAAAAGAGAAAGGTTAGCCTCCTTAGCCTGCTCTCTCAATATTCCACAATAATTTTTATGTTGGGCCCATAAGTCAACGAAATCCAGAACCAATTTCCTCACATTAGAGTGGCTACTAGTCTCTGGCCACACCCTTTCTGAAGGAACTGATACAATGGATGCCACTGGACTCAGGGAAGACTCATCTAACATAACAGGTTTCCTCCCTCTAGTGCCCCTCCACAGTACATTGTTACACAGATCAACTATCATCCCTTCTGCTCTAATAACATCAGCACCCAATATAGTACCTACTACATTCCTACTCTGCCAAATTAGAATCTCCTTTGAATCTCCTTTGTCCTAATGTCCTAATGTCGCAGTTACTGTTGGGATGGGAAAAAAACTGGGACTGGGATTGCCAAGTCCCACAAGAAATGTTTCATTTGCCCCATATGTGGGACTTAGTGACAAATCTGTTAAAGTCACTGAAGCACTTGTGTCAGTGTCATGGCCTAAAAACCACCCCATTTACACATGTACGTCCAGAATGATCCCTAAATGTACTAAAAAAAGGAACCATATCTCTCAGGGCAGGTAATAGTCAATCAGATAAGGATGTCATAGATAAATTATTCTCATATTTCCTCTCATGATTACTCTCCATCCCTACCATCATCATTCTTAAAGCGTCCTGTGCTGACCCATACAGTTTATTTTCAGGCCTGGTCTTTGGTGGATATTCCTGTCCTGTTTTAGGCTTTTTAGGCTCCTTCTATCTGAAAGAACCCTTCTGATCAAGCCTACCTTTTGGAGCCCCCGATGTATGTTGGCGCGCCTGCCATCCCTCACCTTGCTTATGCTCCCTCATCCATCGCCTGCAATCTCTTAAACTGTGTCTAGGCCTATTTACAATACATCTCAGCAAGGGAATGACTATCTAAGTCTATGCTCCCGGTGACTAACCTAGATACAGCTGCCATCTTTATTGATATCATTTGGACCACTAACTGGGGCCTCCAATCTAACTGCTACACCACAAGGGAGCCACAATTTCAACATCACACATGCCTCTTTATGAGAGAGCATGTACTGTTTCACAGATGACTCAAAATTAGATATATTGGACAAAACATCTACCTTTGCATCATATTGTGGAAATAGTTGTTTCAATTTTATCAATTGTTTCATTATTTTATCTTGGTCCTGTTGTCTGATTATTGTAGATGCCTGTGATGTTGTAGAACTCCTATCTCTACGTCTCCCACATGGTGTTGAATGTAAAGCACCTGGTACTTGTCTTACTAAGTCTGGTATATTCCTACTAACAAAACAATAAAATTAGAGGTGCTTAATCTGAGAATGGACAATACCTGAAGTAGGTTTGTCCTATAGGTCTGGTTACCTACTCAGAGAGCAACCTCTTTTAGCTCACTTGTGCCCTTCACAGGGAGAAATATCCCAAAGTATATCAGAGTGACCCAGCCCTGAAATACCAGGCAATTCTACCCTGAACAGGAGAAAATGGGAACCCCAGACGTGTTTCGGTCTCTATGGGCCTCATCAGTGAGGTGCAGCGTTACTCCCTAAGGCACAGTGAGCAAGGAGTCCATGTCTGGTTCCCCGTATCACCATCCAACAAGAGAGAGATGAAGAGCAGAGAAGGGAATCTAAGTTGGGCTAGCCTGTAGTTTTATGCCACCCCCATACTCATCCTACTTCTACCTCACTGTTCAGATCAGGTCAGATGTCCAGCACAAAGTCACCTCACTGGCCAGACTAGGCCAGATGGCCAGCACAAAAAGATTCTTCCACCACATGGTGAACTGAAATGAGCCAGTTTTGGAGTAACTTTAACACTCCCATGCGTAGAAGCCATTGTAATACCTTATGTGTCCACTCGGTTCATTTATCCACTATTCAAAGAAATTCAATCTTCAAGTCAGTGAAAAAAAGCACAAATGTATAGCCTTTAGTGTATAAGACCTTTTATGCTGTAAGCCATTCCTGATTAATTCTAATGTCAGGCAGGTTTAACAATTAATATGAGTAAATACAATATGTAAAGAAGTAACATCTAAATAACAAGTTTATACTCTAAATTCCATATCCAGCAATACCCAGTGTAGAGCTCCATATGCGTTCCTGCATGCAGGAGTGCAATGTGAAAAAATCGCTAATTTTATTATATCATTATAGCGCTCAGGCGGAGATATAGCGAATCAGAGAGTGCTGAGCAAGGATTTAAAGAGATCGGTGCTCAAAATCAGAGACATAGCGGGGTTAAGCGTTAAGTAGAGCGAGTTAAGCAGGGTATATCTGTACTGCTAATTGTACACCTCGGCAGGCTAGTGATTACATTGTAAATACATATTTCAATGACATGGTTATAATGTGATTGTTGTGATAATGACAACCTGAAATCTGAAAATTAGTTTTTGTTTCTAAATATATTTTCTCTCATAGAGATCGCCTTTTTTGACTATTATATTTTGGCTTAATTAATCCCAAACCTGCCTCTGGCACTTTGAAATGACGTTGTTATATGTATCCCTGGGTTCCATGGTGGTCCAGTGGTTAGGATTCAGTGCTTTTACCCCTGCTACCTAGGTTTGATTTCAGTCAGGGAATCATGAGGTCACACAACCCTGAACCAAGCAGGGTTGGGCCAGGTCAGTAATTGAATGGGAGACCACCTTGGAATACCAGGAGCTGTATGCTGTGGCCCACTGAAAAAGGTACTGGCAACAAACTCTGCCATGAATACCAAGCGGATCAGCATGGTGTGTTGCAGTCCATGAGCTCCTGGAGAGTTGGACACGACTGAGCGAATCAAACACACGTGTCCATGTCTACTGGAAGGCTGTTGTACTTATCTACCAAATTATTCATTTTGACTCTAAGCTCAAA
Source organism: Discoglossus pictus (assembly GCA_027410445.1). Taxonomy (NCBI): domain Eukaryota; kingdom Metazoa; phylum Chordata; class Amphibia; order Anura; family Alytidae; genus Discoglossus; species Discoglossus pictus. Next base: position 70,681,413 of record CM050166.1, read on the forward strand.
CCAATACCTCCTGTTCATTTCTACTTTTCTGAATATGCATGTCTGCAGAACTTTATTATAAATCCAGTTAGGGCTGTGGAGTCTGTATATATTCTGCTTGGACTAATATAGACAAGTCATTGAAAACTCAGATTAATTATGCACATGTTGTATCATATCCATCATTACAACTTGCTATATCTTTTTAAAGGTTGAATATAAAACCACAGTTACAGCTCTGGGAGTAATATGTTATACTAAAAGCATGCCCATTGACAGCTAGAGTAAGGAAAACCATGCAATGAGAAAATCCATCTGCCAGAGCACACCACAGAATTACTATGTAATTACTGCTTCCATAAAGATGATGTATTTAGAAACTCATCACTACCCAGAATCCATAGCTGCAGTGGACGCTGGGTTTATTCAGTAATTACAGGGTCGAGTCACATTATTATTTTGACGTCAGCAGCGCATAGCCAATGAAACATAGCACATGTCGTGAGCTGGATTGGTGGGTATATAACGTGACATGTAGGCATTCTGCAAACATATCAACCATTGCTGTCATGGGTAAAATGTGCAATATATCTGACTTTGAATAGGGGATGATTATTGGCTTTCGGGCCAAGAGTGGCAATATTTCTGAAACAGCGCAATTTGTGAAATGTTTATGTGCTGCTGTGGTTAAAGTGTACCATGACTGGACAAACAGCACAATTGCGAATAAACAGTGAGCACCACATGCCATTGATGTCAGAGGTGAACGTCGGCTGCAAAGGTGTACAAGGGCCAACCAACATGCTACAATGGAGCAACTCCCCGTCTAAATGTACCAGGGGGCTACCAGACGTGTGTCTAAAATGAAAGTACCGCGAATCCTGTTGTGAAGGGGCTCCAAAGCTGGTCACTGCACCCATGCTGATGAGGGTTCATCGTCAGAAACAACTTCAATTTGCAGAACAGTTCCCGAAATTGGACCTCTTCTGATTTGGCAAAGGGTTAACTTCTCTGATGAGTCACGTTTAGATGGACATTGGCGTGTCAGGCGCAAAACCTCAGAGAGAACAAACACTCTGCAACCATTGTTGAAAGAACAAAGCTGGTGGCAGCAGCGTTATGGTCTGGGGAATGTCTGGGTCCACTCATAACTCTGGAAGACACTCTCAACCAGTTGGGCTATCTATCCATTCTTTCAGATCACGTACACCCATACATGTTGAATTTCTTCCCTGTAGCAGGTGGGATATTCTAGCTGGACAATGCAACATGTCATATGGCCAGAATTGTCCAGTAGTGGTTGGAGGAGCACGTCGAAGACTTCCAGGTACTTCCCTGGCATCCATACTCCCAGAACTGTGCTGCATTCTGGATGGCTCCAGATACCCTTGCCAACCTTCCAGCATCTATTGCTGTCTGTGCTGCACACAGCAGTTATTTGTGATATTATGGTCATAATAATGTGACTGTGTATGTGGGTAAACAAGTCTTCTGACCTGTTTGTTACATGTTGATGTACGCAAAATGCAGAGGTGGAACTAGTTAAGGGCACTGGTGAAAAATATTCTTGTGCTGAATGCAGCTTTTCAATACAAAATAGCTCCCTATAGGGGTCAATAAAACATTTAAATCATATGTAGGGTAATCAGATCACCTTTCTATAAAAATAATTATTTGCCCTTCTCCCTAATTTTCCCAGCTCTCCTTCACCTGCTAAGTCTTATTCTGCTTTGTACCTGCTATACAAGTAGTAGCTCTACCACTGCTTAGCTTGATGTTCCTTAGTGTATCTACAGTGTAGTGTATTAAAATCACCTCCTCTACATAACCTACAGTTATACTGGGCTATATTCACAAAAGCATTGTTTCACCTATATCCCAAACAGGGTATGATTTACTGATATGTTTGCTTAAAATACCTGGACAATTTGGTCGTCTTGGCACTAAGGACAGAAAATCACTGCCATAATAATATTTGAGATTTCTTAATATCGAGATTAAATCATTCCAATTCCTATGTTATTGTGTCAGAGCTAGTGAATGGAGGGCCTGATGCTAAATAATTTTGAGTACCACCCCACTTGAAAGTACTCTATACATAGTATGTGTCAGCAGAGGTTCAATACAAATAGACAAAAAAATATGTAGGTCGTTAGATTAAACCTATACTCTTTCTAAATAATCTATTATTTCTCTTCCCCCTATTGAATTAGAGTTCACCTACCCTGTTGTGGGCCCCGGTGTTTTGCACCTACTGCACAAGCAGCAGCTCTATCACTGGTTCTATGGGAGTCTTTGTATCATACGTAAAGGGTCACTGTACTAAAAAAATATGGATCAGACCTTAGATCTATAACAATCAAACACAAGGGCACATAGCAGGAAGTCTACTACAGATGATATACCCCTAATTATAACTTCCTTCCTATGTACCTCTCACTTCCTTCCTAACCTTGCTTTTCCTTATCTACCCTTCCCAGGTCTCTGTCTCTTCCATTACCTTTAGATTGTAAGTGGCGAGTGTCTAATCTTGTGGGGTGCTTTGTAAAAAAGCACTTTTACAAGACTTGAAGCTCAAAACAGGGCTTGTTGTCATTATTGTATGTTGTATATTTCCTTGTTCTTCTCCCCTGTACAGCGCTACGGAATATGTTGGCGTGATACAAATAAAAGATAATAATAATAATAATAATAATAAATAATTAAAAAGGGGAGGAGTTAAGCCGCACAGCAGAAACTAAAAATGTAACATATTTAAAGTATATCTACTAGTATAACTACTAGTATTACAAATATTAAACATTATAAATCAAGTATACTTAAGCATGTACATTGATTTTAACAGCCATTATTTTTATAGTACAGTGGCCATTTAAAAAAAATCTCATCCAACTTTAGTAAATAGGCTCCACACAATAGCAATATTTTCTATTGTGCATTTAAAAGAACATGTTTGAATTGGTTGCCTAGATAATGTCTGCGAATTGTAAATGCTAAGAAACGGGAGTTATTCAGAAAAGGCGTAATTAATTACTATGAGTTAGTTTTAAAGCATAATTGTGGTCCCAAAAAGAAATCACACCTATCTGCAATTTTAAATTTCTTGGCTATAACTACAGGTGTAATTTATCTAAACCTCACTGACTTTAATTATTTAATCCCACCACCAATCCCCTGATTTTTTCTTTCTAGACCCCGTTAACTATTTGTATGTAAAAAATAAAACGAAATGAGCTTATTTTAAGTCTTACACAACCTCGGTTATCTAACACGTCCCCTCAAAGTTTGTAATAATTGCCAGGTGCCATTATATTTTATATGTGTACCTGCACACACTTAGGGCCTCATTCAATTGCAACTTGGCCAATTGAATAAGGCTCTAAATAAGCACATAGCATATTTTTTTTAAATAAGTTTTTAGTTAGTGAACATCTATCCAAAAGCAAGGTCTTCACTAACTAAAAACTTCTGTAAAAAAGATATGCTATGTGCTTATTTAGAGCCCTATTCAATTGGCCGAATCGCAATTGAATGAGGCCCTTGGACATTTGCTGTATAACTATCAACTTTATTATACAGCCCACTGAATCAACATACAATCTTGTAATAATCCCTTGTTTTGCAAAGTAAAACTGTAAATCACTGGTTTGCTTCTTCTACTGTAAGTATAATTGTAGTGTAAATCAAAAAAAGATGTTTAGAGTTCTAGAAAGTTTGATGGGAAACTTCCTCTTTTCTGGTTCCCAGAAAAAAGTAGTATTTTCCTTTTTATTGACCAGTCATTGACAAACTTAATGTGAATAATTAATTGGGCTACAAACGGCAAAAAATATATTAGATTTACAGCAACATTACGATTTATATTTCATACTCTTTGTGACATATACTGCCAAATATATCATAGATGTGGGAATTCATAAATTGCTAGAATATTTAGAAAATATTACATTAGTATTACTATTGGTTTTACTATCACATTAGTAGTAGCCAGGTAGTTTAAAAAATAATGTCACATACACAGTTACCAATTATGTAAGACATGAGCAGAAAAATAAAAGGACCCCTGGAGTTATATATTTAAAATATACTGTATATACTCGAGTATAAGCCGACCCGAGTATAAGCCGAGGCACCCATTTTACCACAAAATACTGGGAAAAATGAGTGACTCGAGTATAAGCCGAGGGTGGGAAATGTGCTGCCCCCTGTGTCCCTCTTGTGACCTCTGTGTCCCCCTCTCTCTCTGTGTCTCTTCTCCCCTCTCCCTTCCTTGTGTCTCTTCTCCCTTCCCTGTGTCTCTTCCAACCTCTCCCTTCCCTGTGTCTCTTCCCCCCTCCCTTCCCTGTGTCTCTTCCAACCTCTCCCTTCCCTGTGTCTCTTCCCCCCCTCCCTTATCACCCTCCTCAACCCCACTCCTCAACCTCCCTCCTCATCCTCAACCTCCCTCCTCATCCTCAACCTCCCTCCGCAACCTCCCTCCTCAACCTCCCTCCTCAACCTCCCTCCTCATCCTCCCTCCTCATCGTCCACCTACCTCCTCATCCTCAACCCCCTCCTCAACCTCCCTCCTCATCCTCAACCCCCTTCTCAACCTCCCTCCTCAACCCCCACATCCTCAATCCCCCTCCTCAACCCCCATCCTCATCCTCTCTCCTCAACCCCCATCCTCAACCCCCCATCCTCAATCCCCCTCCTCAACCCCCCATCCTCAACCCCCCTCCTCAACCTCAACCCCCTTCCTCAAACTAAACCCCCCTCCTCAACCCCTCCTCCTCATCCTCAACCTCCCTCCTCATCCTCAACCATCCTCCTCAACCCCTTCCTCAACCTCCCTCCTCAATCCCCCCATCCTCAACCCCCTCCTCAGCCTCAACCATCCTCAACTTAATTTCTTAATGTTTAAATTAAAATAAATAGAAAACATGTGTAAGTTGATATCTAATATGAGAACTGAACAATAATATTGTCTGTTAATGATCACTCTGTCTTGACAAGCTGTGTTGTGCTGTGCTCAATTGAAGTAGAGCGTAAGTAATAAATTGTAATTTGAATACATGTTTGAACTAGTTACTACTTATTATGCCTTCATACATTGTCTCAAATGTGTTTTTTTTTTTTATTAACCACTTGCTGGAGGTATGTCACTGGTGGTCCATGGATCCCAGTTTTAGAGATTTTGATCAGATTTGGACCTTACGGAATATGTTGACGCATTACAAATAAACAATAATAATAGATCTATTATTCAGTACCTTCAATGCTGCCCTCCCATAGAGACCAGATATTTTGTTTTTTTTTTATGTAGGACTTCTTATTCATTTTGCTAAATATTTAGGGCCTCATTCTATTACCGGCCGTAAATCGGCCGTAAGGCTGCGATTCCTTGCGGGGGTTCTGTTAACTCGCGATTCTATTATACGGCCCCGCAAGGATCTCACCTTACGGCCGGCCGCATATCTTGGAACCGGACGTAAGCTCAGAAATCTAAAAACGCAAAATAAATTCAAGCCTGCACTGTACAGCTCTGTAAATGCTAGGGATCATATTGGGGGACATGAGGATTAAAAGAAACCCACTCTCAAGCTTGCACATCAGCCCAAACCCGAGTTCAAATTAACTGTTTATTTTCCGGCTGCGGCGTGGGCAGGTCTGAAGTGCTCCAAGCACTCTGGACTTTTTACATGGATATTTTACGGATATTAAAAATAAAATATTTTACGGATTTGAGTATAGGATAATTATGTGCTATTTTTTCTAACACCTAAAATCCCTTTATAGTCTTCTCAAAGTGCAGGATGGCTTTATTTGAGCTATTTTATGTGCTTAATTGGTGCTAGCGGGACCTCTTTCCTGCAAGTAAGCTGCGGTTAGTTTTTAGCCTTGCAGAGAGGGTTCCCGGAGCAATTGAATTGCAAATAGGAATTTCTTACGGCCGAAACTTTTGCGGCCGTTTTAGATCAAAGGCTTTCCTCCGGCGCGAGCAGCCGCAAAAGAGATAGCAAGGCACCGGCCGCAAGCCTGCCGGAGCCCCCGGCCGTAAGGGAATAGAATAGCCGAATAGCTTGCGGCCGCTCCTTGCGGCCCCGCAACGGCTGCGACCTCTAATAGAATGAGGCCCCTAGTGATTTAAAAACAACAGTCTCCATGTGTTCTTAGATTTTTACCATATTTTTCTGTGATAATCTATTACATTGATCAACAGTGGTGAAGTAATTTCTTGATATTGTAATAGAGGTGAGTTTGTAGTCTACTTAAGTTTAGTCACCCTTAGAGTGTTTTTACCGTATGTAAGTGAATTTTTATTTTTATTTTTTATTTTTCTTCCCTCCACCTAAAAGATTTCAGTTTGGTTTCAATCGAGTTGTACAGTTTATAGGTCACATTAAAGGTGGAAAAAGTTCTGAAATGATTTATCTTTGTCTAATTTTTTTACAGCACAGAAACCTGACATTTTAACAGTGGTGTGTAGACTTTTTATATCCACTGTATATATGCAACAACATTAACATTTCAAATAGAGTTATATTAGGACTTCTTGTGGCTGGTCTGTTCTTTAGGCCATCTAGCTATTCCTGCTTGGTGTGACCTGGGCTAATTATTCAGCTACAATTTGCAAAATAAACTTGAATTCATGACCCAAGCATGATCCATTTAGGCTTGTGTAAAATGATTGACACCACTACCGATTTTTTTGGAGAAAACACGGGCCACAGCTTTATTATAAATTAACCATTTTAACATAACTTAAAAACCTGTATATATGATACATATTAACATATTAACATCAAGGGGGAGGAGCCCGGCCATGGACAGTCACCTCACGCCTTGGGACCTGCCCAAAGCCCCAATGCTAATATTAAGCACGCCCTGTGAGGTAGAGCCACGCCCACTTAGGCCAGTGGGCTGGGCAACTCACCTCCCGCCTAGCCAACAATACAACTGTACATCAATAAAATGCCACTTCTCCAATAATGCTCTACTTTTTTTTTTTTATTATTATCATTACTTTCTTTTTTTTTTTTATTAACAATACAATAACTACTTTTTAAATACAACCACATTAGGGTGGGAGGGAGGGATTTTCCTCGGAGACCGAGCCAAACTGATTCCCGGCTCGCTAATGCGGCGGAATTCCCGCCCCCACGCTTCTGATTGGCTGATGCAGCCTTACAGGCTCCGCCGGGTCAACTCACCTCCCGCCACAGAGCATGCGAGGGACGCCTCCCGAGACTGCGATCCCCCCCTGCTGTCAATCAAAGCCAAGGCCGTACGACACTCTCCCTGAACTCCAACATCAATAACTCCTGCCCGATTTCCGTAAGGTGTACCTTGTCCTTACCGAAAAACTAGTTGGCACCGACCGGTTCGAATTCCTTGTATCTGATGGCAACGAAACCCAACTTCTGAACAAAATTTGCCAGCTGCTGGGATCGTCTCTTTATAATCTCCGACCATATCATAAACGTACCCGGGAACTTCTTCATCCAGTTTTCCACGTCTCTCTTCATGACTTTTAGCATCCTTCGCATGGGAACCGTTCCTAGATCATTACCGCTGGCGTGAATCAATATTACACTGGGCTGACCGTAACGCGGGGCGTATGTGTCCAACAGGCCATCCACCTGCGCCCACCGCAGGCCTCGAACCTTGAGCCACTGCACGTGTAAGTCTGTAACAGGAAAACCCAGTTGTGTCTTTCCCTCTGTAACTGCATTGGTGCTGCTTGCTTGCGGGCCCAGCCCGCCCATCGCCCCCGGGGGCCCTGGTGCCGCCACTACCGCGACCTCACCTGCATCCTCTAATCTTCCCACCGTCGGGACCTCACCTGCTTCCGGAAGCCTCAGAGTGGACATGGCCAATGGGGTGTCCCTGCGTCTCTCCAGACGCCCTGGGGATTCTGACCATCTGGCCTTCAGCGGGCTCCGTTCTCTCTCTGACCAGCAGGCACAACTGCAACGGCAAGATCTCCTACTCCTTGATCTTGATAGTCTTCCTGACCTGTGGGTGCAAGAGGAACAGTCACTAGCTCTCTGTGACCTGCATGCTCGTGCCCATACAGTCTGTTCCTCCAACTGAGGACATGGTCATGGTCACCTAAGCATGCGCGGCTGGAATAGGCTAGCGCCGCGGGCTCTGTAGCCCTCTGTACCAGTACCCTTGACACTGCTTGAGGCGTTACAGAAGCGCTGTTATTACGGGAAATAGAGGGGACCACATGCTCGGCACTTTGGGGATCTGTAGGAGCTTTTTTAGGGCTCCCAGATTTTGTTTTACCCCTTGCGCCCCCTTTTCGGGGTGGTAAAGGGGTGTTCTTTGTCCTTTGTCACGGCTGGGGGCCCCTTGGGCAAAATGCCTGGTGGTGGCCGGAGTTCTAGGCCCTCACCCTCACGGCCCGTGGGCCCGGCTCTCTCTTGCCTGAGGGGTAAAGGGTCCTGGCTGCCCTGCCCCGTGTTACCTCTTTCGCCCTCCACTGGACGGTGGTCTAATGGCTCTGCACTATAGGGATGGGAGGATAGCCCAGTGGCACACCCATGCTGTGCCTGTCCAATGTAAACGGAGCCTCCTACAGAAGGCATGGGTGGGCCCAGCCTGTCCTGCACCCACCGGACCCCTTGGCTTAAGGCCTGGGTCCTAACATCAGCCAGCAAGGCCTCTAACTGAAAGGCATCCATACCCCAAGCCACAACAGACCCCCCAAGACAGATAAAAACGGACAGCGAGGACAGGGAGAAAAACAGAAAAACACACACACACACACACACAATGACAGGCACTCTCACACTGCCCCTTATGTGCTTTATACCTGGGGAGTATTCTCAGTGTTAAACCTCCTACTTTGTGATGCTTTATTGCAGGAGCCCTCAGACCTCCGTCCGTTTTCCTCGGAGACCGCGCTAATCTAACTCCCGGCGCGCGAATGAGGCGGAAGTCCCGCCCCTGAAGCTTCTGATTGGCTGATGCAGCCTTACAGGCTCCGCTGGGTCACGCATCATCACAACTGTGTTTTATTTGGTTGGTAGACACATAGAAGTGTTAAAAAAGGAGAAAAAGTGCAGTAGTAGATAGTTTACAGAGTTTACTAATAATTCATTCTTATTCTATGGCCCTGTATTAACAGTGGAAATGTAATGAGTTTTTACATCAATGGAGAAAACAGCAAAAACTCGGTATACTTCAGGTTAACTATATTTAAATCTGTTTTACTATTTTAAGGTTATTGCATCTTACTCCTCCAGTCACCTTCATTTAAGCGACACCATGGACATAATATTTAGCAGTCACCTGTCTTTCTTCACCATAAAAGACCATAATGCACTATTTATCCTTCCTATCCTTTGCCCTTATTTGAAAAGGAGGATGCTGAGCAGACATGACAAATCAGAGCAGACACATTGTGTTATAGCTTGATATATCGTCATGCTGTTTTGGAACACACAGCAGTGCTATGTCCTGATCAGGTGACCAGTAAATTGAATAACCCACTTTCAATCTGAGACAGATATAAGGAGATCAGAGAAATGGTGCTCAACTATCAATGTCGAGTGTGATAAAAGGCTACATGAAAGCCAGCATAAACAAAAAACTGTGGTGGAGACATCCCAAACTAGTAAGCAATTTGAGAATATGGTCAAGTTAAATTGACCATTACAATTTTCCATTACATTTATCACCATACTCCTTTATTATTAGTTATTAACAGATTTTATGAAAATCCAAACAGGAAAGTCTCATATCACTCCTGAATCAATCAAATTGTGATGTTAAATATTTTAATGTAGTCAAGAGCCACTGGCATAGAAACAAAGAGGTTGATTCTACAAAACATGCAGTATTGGGCACATGGATTTCACTACATAAACATTGCCATAAGAGGTTTATTCATCACACATGTCTGGGTGAAGTTTGAAGTGACAGTTTTTCAACATGCCTGACTTGCACATCAAATGTAGTTTTCATATAATTTGAGTATGTGCTTTAGTATTGTAACTGCAACACAAGAATCACCCATATTGATCTACATCATATTAAAATACAGTAGGCTCTCAGCAATCCGGCACCCACAGGGATTGGTAGATGCCGGATATAGTTTCTGGTTGCTTGAGAGTTACTAGTAATATAAGGCCTAGATGAGCTGCACATAGGATGCTCTGCTAAGTAAATTTGTCAGTGAGGACTGTTCTAGCAGCAGCAGCTTTCACTCCTCACTTACACACAGGTACGTTTGGCTGGAGGGTGCGGTGCTGACCCCGGGGAATGTAACACCAACACTGCACTGGCTCTGTCACTCATGCCTGTCCGCTTCCAGGTAAAACTAAATTGCAGAGACGTACAGTGGATGTAATCTAGGTGCCTGTAATCATTGCGTGGCATGACAACCTGGCTCCTGCCATTTGTTGAGCCCTGTAAATTTAAATTTGTATTTAAAGTACAGTATTCATTTTTTTCTGGTTGTTTAGAGATTTCTGGTTGCTTGAGTTCTGGATAACTGAGAATCTAATATATATTATTACAGATGCAAATATTATCTGTTGGTTACATAAAGCATATACTTAGAATTTAATGTAATCATTAACATGTTTTGCCTTTTAAATGTAATTCACAAATTCATACCTAGTAATTATCATTTAAGTATTTGCAGAAAGAGAGTTTTTATTGGATTCAAGTCAATTTCACTTGACCGAGGGCTGAGATAGAAATAAGCCCAGATAGAAATAGAAAATCAACTTGTGAAAAGCGAGAGCTGGATCAGTTTTGCAAGGAGGAATGGGCAAAAATCCCATTGGTAAGATGTGACAAGCTCATAGAGACTTATCCAAAGCGACTTGGAGCTGTGATTGCCGCAAATGGTGACTCTACAAAGTATTGACTTCAGGGGGGTGAATAGTTATGCACAATGACTTTTTCTGTTATTTTGTCCTATTTGTTGTTTGCTTCACAATAAAAAAGAAAAACATCTTCAAAGTTGTGGGCATGTTCTGTAAATTAAATGATGCAAATCCTCAAGCAATCCATGTTAATTCCAGGTTGTGAGGCAACAAAACACAAAAAATGCCAAGGGGGGTGAATACTTTTGCAAGGCACTGTAGAGAAAATGTAAGAAGGAATAATCATGGAAGAAATAGGGAAATGATAGAGGAGGAAGGAATTTGAACTGAGTGGAGTTGGGGAAAGAGGAGGGAAGTATAAGGAGAATGGTGGACAGAATAGAGAAGGAGCATAATAACTTATGGAGGTCGAAGGAAGTAGAAAATGTTGGTAAAGCATAAATCACAAAATGTGGATGGGGAAATGAATGATAGAGGAGGAAGAAAAATATTGAAAGAGAAAGGATAAAGTACTTATTTACCTATCAACACTTTTTTTTTTTTTTTTGTTATATGCATTGCACTGTATCTTTCATTCGTTAAAGTTTAGTTTATTAAGTTGATATCATTCTCACACAAGAACACTACCTTCATTGTATGGGGTCCTAGTCCAGCAAGGCAAAAAGGAAAGGGGGATCTTGTTAGATGTATCTAAATCTACAAATTCATTTTCATATATCTTATATCTGTATTAACGTAAAATGTAATGTAAATTGTCATCATCTACCAAGATTTCAACTATAGTTATTGCTTAAAAATAAGCAACAAATACTTAGATCAGATGCATATTTACTATATTGATCTTGTTAAAGAGTAAGAGCCTCATTCAACTGAGCAATTGTAAGTTACAGTAGCCCGTAATGCATTAATACATATCAGGCCCCCCACATGGACTAGAACAGTATCAGCATTAATTTTTATTATTTTGTACATTGCCAGATTGTGTCTTATCGCATATCGGAACTCCAACAGCTAATTGATTGACATGAATCCTCCATGTTTTACTGACCTAATGATGACGGTCTCGTTTTCTATTGGCTGTTTCTAAATGGGTAGTTACGGTCTTGCTTAATTGATCACGTTCCCGCCATGAAATGCTACTTACGAGTGCATGGTTTACGGTTTTGGTCTGTAACTTGCAGGCTTGTTCCATTGAATAGAAGTCTCATGAAAGTATATTTAGTGTGTTTATTATGTTTCATTTATATTCTATAACCCAACTTTCATAATAAATATACATGTGGGCCGAAAATCATTTGTTACTCACACTGCAGAGATAATCTGCTTAAAATAAAAACACATTTTATTTGAATCATGTTGTGTGCAATAAACAGCTTAAACATCATTGAGATAGTTGATTTTTATTAAGGTATCCAAAATACAATGTTAATTTCATATATATTTTACTCTATAATGGATTTAAGACTGTGCAAAAAAAGCAGCAATATTAAGACATTTTTATATATACTTTATCATATAAATTTAAAATATATACACTTCAGATAAAATCAAATATTTTACTATTAAATATAGCATGGTACAATTTAAAAATGACTATTCAGTTCACATTAGTTAATACATATCACTATATGTACTTAATTCAAGTTTTTTTCAGAGATAATTCCACTACAAATTTATATACTAAAATGGCTTTGTATTCTATCCTTGTTATTATCGCAGTGCAGCATTTATTAATGGAAGAATATAAGCAGAAGCGGTATTTGCTAAGCTTAAATGAACGTCACATTATGAATGATTTCTCTATGTCAATAGACTTTCACATTTCATTAATCAGAATCTAATACATGGAGCAAAGGATTAGAGATTCAGCAAAGAGAAACAATGCTGCCAGTGCACAGGCAGCCAGAGATAATTAAACATTATAGTGTAGCTTCCAAGCATGATCATCGCAGTGCCGAGGTGGATAAACACAGATCCTAATGGAATGAAGCTCTCACGACCCGACCTTTCAGTGGCTGAGGTGGGCGATAGTTGTCCACCATATGGCATGGAGAGTCGCTTTCATCATTGAAGAAAAGGCCTCGGAGCTTTGAAATCTAAACATAAACCCAAAAACATACATTAAATGTATTACAATGCAGAAAAAAAAAGTTATTTGTTTCAAAAAGTATGTACTTCCTCTATGAAATATTTTTTGGTTGATCCTTTAAAAAAACTTCTACTGTGATCTTAGAGTTGCCCAAATCAGGTGCACATTTTCCTTCCAAAACTAGTTCTCCTTTACAATTAGATAGGCTTTACGACCAATCATGGAAACCAAAGAGAGAAAACATCCCAGGATATGACCTGGAGCTATCTGAGGACCCAACATGAAATTCTTATTGTAAAGGAGACCTAACAGAGGCAATTATTTGCCCGGACTAATTACAGTGAATTATCTTAAAGGTGTTTTATGTTTGCTTTAGTAAACATGTTTATCTATATTTGTAGTTGTTTTTGTGTTTAAAACCATTGGCAAGTTGATATATCACTTATAAGACATGGTGGAGATGCAGCAGCACTGAAATGTGATAACCTCACCCACACAGTGCACTTATATAGCCAAAGCAGTAAGTAAAACCCACTTCTACCCCAATAATACCCCACAGTGATGCCTTTCTGATAGGGACAATCCCAAGATGTGGTTTCTCAGTGGAACTCATAGCCAGTTTTCAGTAGAATATGTGAAAATATCCTGAGATATTGTAAAGGAGAACCTGAAGCAGGTGGAACCATTTGTGGGCCTAGTTTCCTTCTGTGACAGCTATAGGGTAAGGTTATAACATCTTAAAAGTTGTTTGTTTTTCCATTAGTCCCTTGATTCCTTTGTTTTTGATGCCTACCAATTTCATGTACAAAAACATTTTAAACTCTTCATAATTTACCATTTAGTTACTGTTGTTTACTATCTTTAATGTATTATTTCTACCAAAGAAACTTGTACAACGTGTCTTCCAAGATAAACTGTTGTTTCTGACAGTTAAGACAAAATAATCATGTTCCCCACAACTGAAATAAAAATGTTATGATATCTCAGTCAGATATATGGAGAGAAAAAAGTAAGAGTCACTGCAGATACTGTAATCCAGAGGCACACACTGCTAGAACATCATGGCTTTTACTGTTATCAGTTCATGAAACATGCACATAGCACAGTTTTTTTTATGTTATTTTCCGGCTGCGGCGTGGGCGGGTCTGAGGTGCTCCAAGCACTCTGGACTTTTTACATGGATATTTTACGGATATTAAAAATAAAATATTTTACGGATTTGAGTACAGGATAATTATGTGCTATTTTTTCTAACACCAAAAATCCCTTTATAGTCTTCTCAAAGTGCAGGATGGCTTTATTTGAGCTATTTTATGTGCTTAATTGGTGCTAGCGAGACCTCTTTCCTGCAAGTAAGCTGCGGCTCGCTTTTAGCCTTGCAGAGAGGTTTCCCGGAGCAATTGAATTGCAAATCTCTTGCGGCCGTTTTAGATCAAAGGCTTTCCTCCGGCGCGAGCGGCCGCAAGAGATAGCAAGGCGCCGGCCGCAAGCCTGCCGGAGCCCCCGGCCGTAAGGGAATAGAATAGCAGAATAGCTTGCGGCCGGTCCTTGCGGCCCCGCAACGGCTGCGGCCGCTAATAGAATGAGGCCCTAGGTTTCTGAGGAATTTCAAGGGGTTTTAGGGTTGTTTAGACTGTTGTTTTCGATTTGATTATCCGGAAACTACACTTATCCGGCAATAGGCAATCCCCATAGGAGCCGGATAACGGGGAGTTTACTGTATATTTATCAATGTGGGATAACTGGGCTTAAAACAAGTACAGTTAAATAGATACACTTATCTGTTATACTTATTTATCAGAGTTTAAGTTTATAGCTTTTTTAGACAGGAAGACTTTAAATAGTACTTTCAGCTAAAAAAATAGCAAAGCTCAAGGTCAATCATCTAACACTAAATAAATGTTATTTAATAACAGCCAACTGCAAATATCCTTAAATACAAGTCATATTTTAATTCGACCATCACTTTGACCCTTGCAGGTCACCACGTATATGAAGCAAGACATCAAAGAGATCTGTAACTCTTAATAATGCAGGTCAGTGAGACCTGTGCTATAAGTGAGAGACGTGTATGCCTTAGTAATAATAAATAGACCCATACATTATAATCGTATAAAAACAGAAATACCATATGAACACATTGTTATCATATGAAAAGCTAAGGGTGATTATTTAATTAATAAATTCTGAATAAGTTGAAAAAAAATAATTATCCCACTGAATGTACTAATGTTGGAGGAGAATGGTTCATGGTAATTACCTTTTTTGCATGTACATTTTGTTGAGCTCCAGTGTATATGTTTCTTTAAAAAAATATATTATTAACTTGCTCTAAATGTATAGAGAAATGACTATATGAGCACATGGAATAGCAGGCATTTATATTTACATTCTTCTCAACATGTCCCAAGAGTGCTGTGCATACACATCCTATCCCCTAGAAATGTCCTATAAATAAACTATATAACGTATCGCAAACTTTCTACCCAGTAAACAATTCTCTTTAGGTCTTTTAATGTTTCAGTTTTGTTACAATTAAAATAAAAACCTAAATGAAATAAAAAAGTTATTCACTAGCAATCTGCTAGAAGATTGTGCCATACATATCTCTGAAAGGTTCCCTTAGATTGTAAGTCTGCGAGTTTTCAATCTTGTGTCAGGCCTTGGAAACAAGCTCTATGTACATTTGATTTTATGCTCAAAAACAGGGCCCTCCATTCTTTACAAGGTGTTTAATTTGTTTTCTGCTATGTACTCAACCCCTGTACAGCGCTACGGAATATGTTGGCGCGATATAAATAAAGATAATAATAATAATAAAGGTTAAATGAAATGTTTGTTCAAGTCGTACCTGTTCTTGGCTGACATAGATTGGTTCCTTAAGGACATTCCATACGACGCACTGAAGGAGGGGCGGGGTGGTGAGAGAACCTTGATAGGTCCAGAAATCCAGTGAGCTTGGAAGTAGGCCAGCAGGATCAAAGTTAGTGAAGGCAACTTGCTTTCCCTAAAACAATGAGAGAGAAAAGCAAAACACATAACTGTCGGAGACCAGACCAAACACACCTTGCTGGTACTAGGTAGGCTAGAATAGTAAGAAAGGTGTTTGTGAAGCTGAAAACAATGCAAATACATTCTGAGGCCAAAATGTTTTCAAAAGGAAACCAGCATTTAATCAATCTAAGGGGGGTTGTGATCTGGAAGGAGCAGCACAAAAATAAAATGTAGTTTGTATGGGCTCTGATGGGCTACATTAGTATATGGTGAATATCTTGTTTGTGGTGGATATACAATGCAGGCTCATGTTCAAGTGAAGTTATCAGAAAAACAACATATAGGTTTAAGGTGTCAGTCATAATAATATTATGGCTCATATGTGGTAGTAATAATAATTCAGTGTAATAATAATGATAAATTACATAAACTCTTTCTTTTAATTCAAACAAGTAGAAAATAAAAAAACTCATACAAAAAGCCTTGGGAGCCCTTAAGTACGGGTTGTTTGTAAGTCGGGTCGTTTGTAACCTAGGGACCGTCTGTATTAAAATTATTTTACAAAATTAGAGCATCAGCCACCAGCTGAATGTTGCTTCTACTGCTAGAAATAGAATGTGGCAGCTCAAACTGCCAGTGCTTCCAAAAGGACAAACAAAAATCTAATTAGTCTACAAAGAAATACTGTACTGATAAAAAAGCTGAAAAACATATATAAAAAGGCAGTGAAATCCCATAGTAAAGAATAATTGAATACAATGTAAATAAACTTAACTTGCTTTACTTTCTGAAAACAATTGGCTATTGTCAAGATATAAGATAAAGAACATTTCTAAAAATGGATCGAACAATGGTCCTGTAGGAATTATTAGAAGTGATAACAATTGCATTAGGTTACAGGACCTATGAGCAGTGTCTGTCTGCTCAGCCATTGCAAGTGATGTGACAGTCTTGTCATTCAATACTATATACAGCAAAACTGTTCCACAAAGATTTAATAGCATTATAGTATGTTGTGGTGGGGTGTGCAAAGAGAGTTGATATAATACTCTTCAACCTCTTTCTTACAGAACTCACACACATTGTTAATAGTGATCATTGTAGAGCAATTCCCTGCACTGAGGAGTTAGAGAACATCAGCCAGTAGGAGACATTCACTACCCCTGCACTAGCAGATAGAGCCAACCAAAGGGAGTGATTATCTTGCACCAGCAGATAGAGCATATCCGTCAATAGAAGCAGCTCCTGTACTCTGTGATAAACCATATCAGCCAATGGGAAAATTACTCTAATGCATGCACTGGGTTACAGAGTGCAACCGGTCTTCTTTGCTTCTGGGAATTAATTAAGTCAAGCAAGGTAATTCTGCAAACTAATTAAGCCCAATCCTTTTTAAGTAGATATAATGCACTAGGTAAATGAGTCTGTTGATTCTTATCTGCCCTCAAATATGTTTCTATGCTTTTCTACATCTAGATACAGAGATACCATCTTTGGTCCACTTTTAATTTGATGTTTAGCACAGTTATGTCCCTAATCTCATCACGAGGGAGCCCGCACAAAAAACTTACCTTTGTTGGAATGTGTTCCAGTGCATCAATCACCTTCTGTAATTCAGGCCTGGCTTCTCCTACCTGTAATACACAAAGAAGACAATTAACCCCATAGGAGACAAATACTCTAGTTTTATACTGCATGATTGTATTGATAGGTCTGTCCAAATAACATCCGTAAATATGAAGAAAACACATTATAGTTGTGAGTTATATGTAAGATGTTTAGTTAACTCGAATTGAAAATAATTCTCATAAGAAGTTATGAGCCAACACATTCAACCCCCGAATGTAGGGATTCATGAAGATACAAAGACTGTTTGACTTTCTATCAAAGTTCAAATAGCTATGCTATATATTAAATATTTATATAAAATATATGCAGGCATGTGTATATTGTTCTTTAACTTTATAAATGGGTGCAGTGTTTAAAGAACCGCTAAAAATAATAAAAGATGTATTATTAAAGGAAATATGCCAATAAAATTATGGAACAATATAAAAAGTATACACATTTCTTTAAATATTAATTTTTATATTAATATTGCTGACACTGGCTCCACATTCCTATGTAAGTGCTGCACTGCAGTGGCTAGTTCAAGTTCACCAAACACAATCACTATGCCAGTATCAAATATGGCCACTGCAACTACACTGCACACAAACAGTAAAGCACAACCTGTATGTGAAAAATAACTAATCAAGCTTGACTGCGGTGGTGAGTTTGATTCCTGTTAAACTATTATTAACATGTATTCAGAAGGAAATTATATATATATATGTATTACATTATAAAAAAATGTTTTAAATTAACAGTTTTCCTTTAAATGTAGCTTGCCTATTGGATAATGTACTTCATTGTCTTACCTTGAGGAATACGCCAACAACAGCCAGTCCATCACAGTGTTTCACAGCTTCACCAAAACTGCTATATTTGGTATTCCAGTGAACCAAATGGAGCTACAAGCAAAATACAAATAATTAGAAAAAAAAAGGTTCACAATCAAATATTGCACAAATCCATGTATTAGTATTTTTGTATTGTTTATTATAAGCATTTTTTAAACATAACATAAACTACATTACAACTGATCAAACAACAAATCCAAATGAGCTAAGACCAATGTTTCCATGCATAGTAGCTTATGAGCTCATGCGATTAATATAAAACAAGTCAATGGAATTAGAGGATTACTAGTCTTCCAGGTAGTCTTCCGGGTAAGGATGTGTCATTAATTAGGGAAGACACTAGTTGTGGTTTAAGTATTTGTGTAGCTTTAGTTAATTAACATTTCCAAAAAAAACATTACTTGACAATTATATTTTGGTTTGCTTTCATTATAGGTTTTAGATTCAAGATACCAATATATATAGCAAGAGATCAGTAACTAATAATATAGTAGACAGGCATAAGGAATAATAACAAATCCAAAGGATCATATTTGTCATTATCATACTAACATATTATGAATTTTTTTATTTATTATTAAAATTAGTTGTAGAGCTTGTAAAAAATGAAATTTGAATGTCTTCTTACCTCTGCTGCGTATTTTACTCCATCCACAGTGTGCTCGGAGCCATGGTCATCACAGGATCCCCAGTGAAAGTGGAACTGTTTCAATCTGTAGGTCCCAGCGAGTGCTCCACCTCTAATAACTGTAATCCGGGGACAAACAACAGATTAGTGTGTACACTTATTAACTGTAGAGGAGCTGAAGATTTGCAGGCTCTTTTAATAAACACTTAAGAAACCACTGACCCATTAAGCATCTCTGCCGTCCATGTAAACTAAGGGTTAGCAAGTCATTCTTAATTAGTAAAATGTATTGTGACATCTGGCTCAATCCAATCTCCTTTAATACATCATTAAATCTTTTTTTGTTAAGATCAGCTTTTACATTTGAACATACAACCATTCTCAAACTAAACAACGTACTTGTTCTTTATTGTATTAATTTATATAGGACTTAATGAATAAGACGACCATGATTTGGAAGAAGACTACTTGCCAATTGTCAATAGAGAAAATTGTTCACAAAAAACAGAAAAATGTTCGATATTTCTTTTCTAAAGGTAAAATAAATCAATATAAGGATATGAACGTAATATTTATTTTGAAAGTTACATTTTATGCAGTATCAGGTTATATTTATGGAAAAAAAGTCTTTAAGTTTCAAACACCTGCTCGATCTTAAAGGATATAAATGTAGCCCCTTCCCCCTCTGTACTGTTAAGATTAAAGCATCTTATAAAATAACTATACCGATTCGATACATCCATCTGCTATGCGCACAGGCATTATATGCATTATACTAATCTCTTTTAATACGTGCAATTTTTACCATTTTTATACGTGCAAATCGGTGGTTAACAAACTACTGTATATGAGCTAAAATTAGCCACTTGGTTGCCTTGTGTGATTCTTATATAGTTTTCTGTAGAAACATAAATACTATTACCAGAATTATGAATACAATCTTTCTGTTGTACATATAATTCCTATAGAGAGTGTGTTGTGATATTTCTACAACCTAAAACAATTGTATTACTGCATTACTTATTTAATTACTCTTTAACGCATAGCTATTGCAGGAGTCTTTCTTGCAAAACACAATAAAAAAGAATCCATTATTTGCTGGAGGAAATGAATGGCCAAGTATTTACAGTACGCAGAATGCTTTGCTTATGTTATTCAGATCATGCAACCTATTCATACCTGTTTGAAACATAGATTTAACCAAAAATTATATTATCTTTTTCCACTTTTAATTCTTTTAATACACTTACACAATTGAATATAACGCAGAACAATAAGTATTCACTTATATATACGTCCACACGTTTTTTAAATATAAATAATGTCTTTTAAAAAAATCTCTCTACTGTAATCACAGGTCAGAATGTTGTTAAGAAAAATAGAACATGTTCCCTTTTAATTCAACATATTAGAAACAGAGGAACACTTACAAGAAGTGGTGGATCAGTACAGCCTCTATATCAGATCATGCTTCCGAGAAATGGAACCCAAACACCAGAAACTGTAATGTCCCAACTCTATTTGCAGCTCTTCTACTGCTCTTCCACGCCACATCTTGCTTCACTGGACATCTAGAGCAGACTGATGATGTTCATGTTTTATGCCAGTTCACTTAGAAGCTTTGCCACTTTTTAATGGGATCCAGTAGGAGTACTTCCCAACACAAGTTCCATAGGGAAGATCCCTGTTGAAATAGCACCTGCCATGAACCTGGATCCCACTAAGAAGCTTGGAAGCTGACTGGCAGATAAAACTAACGCTATGAGTCTGCACCAGATGGCCACTAGGTCAAGGCACGGAGTGGAAGAAGACAAAGAGCAATAAACAGAGGCTGGACGTTCCTGTTTCTGGTGTTTGGGGTTTCATTTCTAAGAAACTTAACATGATCTGATACTGAGGCAGTACAGATCCGACACTTCTTGTAAGTGTACATCTGTTTATTTTTAATGTGTTGAATTAAAAAGGAATTTGGTTTTAAAATATTACATTTACAGGACTCTATTTTTGGTACTTTTTCTCTCTACTTTATTTGAAAACATAGATTTAACATCAGATACCGTAATAACCAAAAGTATCATATGTATATTCTTAGAAAGAAAAAATAAATTAAGTTTTCGGTTTATTGATGTATTACACAATTGTTTTCTATGGGTGTCCATTGCTTCATTTGAGCTCCTTGATTATAACCCGGGAAGATGTTCCTTTTGTAGATTAGGAAAAAGTGACTGAACTAAAGAGAATACAATACAAATGAGACTTCACTGGTTCTGTGTACAATCTGAAAAATTATATAACTTTCCATATTACATTCAAAAGAGCATGCATTATTCATTGCCATCGTTTGGTTGTATGTAAAATAAAGTATATTAATTTAAGAAAATTACCAATAAAACATTACAGAAATACATAAAAAAAAGCAATGTGTTTGACCCTCTTTTATTTTACAAGTCAATTGAGAGGAAGTGTAAACAAACCCTCATGGAGAGCCTGTTAAAGGTATATGCAAGTGAGCTGGCTTATGAATGCATCTGATAGAGGATAATTAGTAGTGTATGAAAACATGTGTTTTATAGAAAAGTTCAGTTTACTTACAAAGTTATTTGCACAAAGTCAAATCCAGTGGTTCACATCCACAGGACGCTTACATAAGTCGGGTACACACAGGAAATACAGCAGTGTACCCACAGGAAATAGAGCAGATACAAATTTTGAACTTTCTGGTACAGAGCACGGGAAGCAACTGTTGCAGTTCTTGTACTGAGCACATGCCAGAAGCCACTGAGGTCAAGAATGATATAATGTATTAGCCTGATTCTGAATTTGAATGTTATGTTAATTGAGGTGAAGTTTTCTAGAAGTGTACACGAAAAAATGCAAATGCCAAAAAATAGCTAATTTTGCTAACTTCAAGGTAAGCTAGATAATGTTTATTTTGGGATGTTTTCATGCAAAAACATGTTTTCATAAACTACTAATTCTTCTCTATCAGATGCATCCATAACCCAGCTAACTTGCCTATACCTTTAATTGTGCTTTCTTATCTGATCAAATTTAATTGAATGAGAATACCAGCACAATGAGTTACAGTTGAGACTTCACTGTCCGTTTGTTTTCTGTAACATGTCAGGAATGAGGAGAAGAAATCAGAAGAAAGAACAAGAAAACATGTAATGGTTAATATATGATTCTGATGTTTTTGTTTATTGATAAGACTGATATCAGACGTAACATTATATTAAAGCACTACATACTGTACTACCATTTGGACTACTACAAATCAAGAAGTAATGACAGCTCTGAAAAAGGAAGCCTCAACTTTAAGGGATGGAATTGTGAAGGTCAAGTAATAATTTAAGATACAGTTGTGAAAAAAGAATGCTTGACCTTTATTTATTCCCGATACGAACAAGTGGTTGGACTTCATCTGTCAATGGTGAAATCTACCAAAAACACAGTGAGTAGATATACTATATGTTTTTTAATAGTTACCCTGAGTACTATATCTCTATACATAAACTGCTATCTATCTAGGACGCATTTGTCCACATTATATTAATCCACAGCGAATAGGAGATTTCTACACATATAACAGGCACATTGTATGTAAAGTACAGAGCTGGAGACACCATAATGTCTATAGCTTATAGTTCAGCAGTAATTATGATACGTTTAATGGATCAACAAAATATTTTTTATGTATTTACCATAATAATAAAATAATTTTATATTCAAGAAATAACAAGTTGATGGGTTAAGTGGTAGCATCAACTATGATGTCACCAGAAGCTGGGCTATAAAACACATAGCATAAAACCACTAA
Organism: Discoglossus pictus; assembly: GCA_027410445.1. Taxonomy (NCBI): domain Eukaryota; kingdom Metazoa; phylum Chordata; class Amphibia; order Anura; family Alytidae; genus Discoglossus; species Discoglossus pictus. The sequence goes on from CM050166.1 coordinate 70,704,211, forward strand.
GAATATTAATCTAAGTTTTAAAAGCTTTATATAACTACATATATATTACCACACAAAATACCTGTATAAAACTCGATTATCTGAGTGATTTCTTGATGCTAAAAACTCAAGTGGAACAAGGTAAGGAATAAACATTGAACTACTCCTGGCAACAAAACGTTGGACAATATATTTAAATGTAATGATCGTATACTTTTCTAATAAAAAGAGGAATTATATAAAGGGACCTTATAAGAGAAGCTCTTTTCAATCTGAATTTAAAGTATACTAATTATAGTGAGGGTTCCCTGGGGGTCCAGTGGTTAGGATTTGTTGCTTTCACCACTGTGACCTGGGTTTGATTCCGGTCAGGGAACCAAGAGGTCATACCACCCTGAAGCCAAGCAGTGTTGGGCCTGGTCAGTACTTGGATGGGAGACCACTTAGGAATACCAGGAACAGTATGCTGTGGCCCACTGGAGAAGGAACTAGCAACCCACTCCAGTATCTCTCCTATGAATACCAAGTGTATCAGAATGCCATGGACATAAAGATGTGCCTGGTGAGTTAAGGTCATGGAGAGTCGGAAACAACTGAACAACGCAAAGAAAAAAGTTAGTAAAACATTAAAGCCATAGTTGCCCCCCTCTGCCAAAAACAAAGTTTCAAATATTTTACACACTTTATTCTTCAGTTATCCACTTCTGGGGGACCGTACTTCATTTCCAGTGTCTGTTCTCTGACTATTGCATTCTTCCCTGTCCTAGGGGCCTCATTCAATTGCAATTTGACCAATTGAATAGGGCTCCATATAAGTACATAACATATTACTTTTACAGAAGTTTTTAGTTAGTGAAGACCTTGCTTTTGGATAGAAGTTCACTAACTAAACACTTCTGTAAAAAAATATGCTCTGAGCTTAAATAGAGCCCTATTCAATTGGCCGAATCACAATTGAATGAGGCCCCTGTAATAATCTGTGGTACTGATTACCTATGGAGGTGGGCAGCAGTATTTATTTCAAAACAGAACAAATAGTGGCTACGCAATCTAGGAGGGAGGAGAAAGAAACAGACAGTTACACTGAAAATTTAGTACCATAAAGACAAAAAAGTGAGTAAAAATATTTAAAACTTGTTGGGACATATTATGGTTTAATTTCTTACTATAATTTCTATACATTCGGTTGTGCCCCTTTAACTGCCAACATTTTGACTTTCAACATAAAACTACAGGAATCAAACATTTTGGCTGCATGGTATCACTATATACATGTATTGGCTTCTGATAAAACAACTGCCCTATTCTTTCCGCCAGTGCCCGAGCTGTGGTGCCAGATAACACCTTATTGTTTGAGTAAGCTGCCGCGGTATCTGCAGTCACGTACAAGCTTGCACCTATTGTTCCTCCTAATGCCAAACAGAAAAGGCGATAAAGCCTGTTACTCACAAAGAACACATTCTATGATTTTCACTGGGGTATCAAGGTGCAGCCAACTTATCTAAGCAGGTCAGACGGCAATTTGTATGTCTGTGTTGCAAGTTGAAACATTTATACAACATACAATATTCTTATATGAAAGCTACCTCTAGGTTGTTATACACAGCTCATTCCTACATTTCATCTTAATAGATCCTCTAATGGATTGTTCATGGTTTTTGATAAACCATTTTTAGCATTGCAACATTTTAACTTAGCAAAAATATACTTATCTACACAAATACCTTTTTATATGAACAACCAATAGTTGAGTTTTCATTTATACAACAAAGGGAATGTAATGCTTATTTATCAATTATAAGAGCACATTTTACTCTTATGAGCCAAAGTGATAGATTAAAACACAACAAATAAGAGATTTATCTCTCTATTATACAAGTTTTTGATTTACAAGAAACTTTGGAGGAGCAAGATACTTCTGTATAAGGAGGGGTTCCTATATATATGCAAAAAAAAATGGAACTGAGCCTCAGCATATTTGTGAATAGACATACCCGTATATACTTGAGTATAAGCCAAGTTTTTCAGTTCTTTTTTTTAAGGCTAAAAAGGGCCCCCTCGGCTTATACTCGAGTCACTCTCCCCCCGTGTCTCTCTAACCCCCCCGTCTCTCTCTAACCCCCCCCCCCCGTGTCTCTCTAACACCCCCGTGTCTCTCTAACACCCTGTGTCTCTTTCCCTCCACCCCTCCTCCTCCTCAACCCCCACATCCTCATTCTAAACCCCCCTCCTCACTTTACCCCTCTAAATACCCCCCCCCCCCCCTCTCCCTTTCCCCTCACTTACCTTCATCTGCAGCGGCTCCTCCGGCCTCCGCTCCTTCCTGCGTCTGCACCCGGTACATGCTAATGACGTGACGTCACATGCGCGCCACGTCATTAGCATTGGCCGGGTCAAGACGCAGGAAGGAGATGGAGGCAGGAGGAGAAGCTGCAGATGAAGGTAAGTGAGGGGAAAGGGAGAGGGGGAGGTATTTAGAGGGGTAAAGTGAGGAGAATGAGGAGGGGGGTTGAGAATGAGGAGGGGGGTTGAGGAGGGAGGTTGAGAATGAGGAAAGGGGTTGAGGAGAGGGGTTGAGAATGAGGAGGGGGGTTGAGGAGGGTGATAAGGGAGGGTGGGGAGAGACACAGGAAAGGGAGAGGGGGGAAGAGACACAGGGAAGGGAGAGGGGAAAGGAGACACAGGGAAGGGAGAGGGTGAAGAGACACAGGGGAGGGAGAGGGGAGAAGAGACACAGGGGAGAGAGAGGGGGGACACAAGAAAAGGGCACACAAGAGGGGGCCACAGAGGGCACAAGAGGGACACAGGGGGCAGCACATTTCCTACCCTCGGCTTATACTCGAGTCACTCATTTTTCCAAGTGTTTTGTGGTAAATTAGGTGCCTCGGCTTATACTCGGGTCGGCTTATACTCGAGTATATGCGGTATATGTATAGAACATATAATGCTAGAACAGAAAAGGAAGGGTATATGTAAGAGGGCGTTAGAAAAACAACTGCCTAAAACAGATCAAATGAACACTAAGGATAGATTAACTATAGGGACTACATATGGAGGTAAACGTTCTGACATATTAAATTATTACTATATTAATATATTAATTATTATTACGCAAAAATCTTGGCCCATATTATCGTCTATAATACCAGGTGTGATAAAAAGATCTCCAAGGTTTACATGTGAAAACACAAATGGTCTGAGGTTCATTTTGGTTAAGACAGATCCTGTAAAATGTTATGGAAATGAGGAAATATGCTTAAATACGAGAATATTATAAATGTCTAGACTGGGCAACATGTGGATCTATGACAACAGGAAAAACTTTTCTTCCTCAATCAGGTAGAGAAGTTAAAATTAACCATATAATTACCTGTAGTACTGGACTTGTAATATATTTAATTTCAAGCCTGTGTGGTCTCTCATATGTAGGTAAGAGAGACAACTCTAAGAGAAATTATGGTGGGACATAGATCAGCAATTAGAGCAGCATTTATAGACAATAAACCAGTAGCACAAAATTTTTTGGCAATGGTCCACCAATTATGCTCCTTTAAATGTATAGCTATAGATCATATTCCCACTCTAAGGAAAGGAGGTAATATAACAAAATTATAAATGCAGGGGGAAGGTAGGTGGATCTATTATTTAAAAACTGTCCTAAATGAACAATTATTATTCAACTCCTTTTTGGAGGAAAGACAATATCTTCATTTATTTGTAACGCGTGAACATATTCCGTAGCGCTATACATGGGTTACGATCAAGGCAAATACACAATAGCATAATTAACACACTGCAAAAAATGGAGGGCCCTGTCTTTGAGCTTAGAATCCAGTGTCCATAGTGCTTTTCCCAAAGCGTCATGCAATATTAAAAACTCTCAAACTTACAATCTACAATATGATAAGATATTATTTAATGTAATAGTTGCTAATGAGTTATTTCACAATGGACCAGTAGGGGCTGGTTGTTATTGAGAGTAAATATTTAACATATTCTGCATTAGTTTGGATTTATATTAAGATCACCATAGTATTTAATGATAGATGATGAGTTAATTCACTGTGAACGTATAGGGCAGGGGTTCACAAGTTCGGTCATAGTGGGCCCCACACAGGCCTGGATTTGAGGATTCATTTTCTGTGCACAGGTGAGTCAATCATGACTGAAGAAGTGATAGTCTCACCTGGGTGCAGCAGGGATATCCTCAAATTCAGGCCTGTGTGCAGCCCACAGGACTGAACTTGGACACCACTGATATAGGGAGTAGTTATCATTGAAAGTAAATAATACATTCCACTATGCATCAATAGGGGGCAGTAGATTAAGTAGAGTGACTGATAATTAGTTACACTATTTAATATCATGTTATGCAAATTAATTTAGTCTTGAGAACGGCCTCTGGGAAGGCTAAAAGCGACTGTTATGTCAATAAAACTCTAATATGAGAAGAAAAGAGTGCTGGCATTTGCTGACCGTCTGATAATTGTCTGGGGAATTGCTACTTCCAAGAACAATATGTTATTTGTCTTGTGGAAAGGGTTATGCTTTCATGTAATACAAATAAAAACAGTGTGTAACACGGCTGTAATGTAGAAAATCCTAAACTCTGACACGAGATAAACAACAATCTACACAAAAGAGTGAAGAATAAATTTATATAAAAGCACAAGAAGACCTGTGTGCAAGTGACGAACAGGGGTCACAGTTCAGTAGTCTCCAACAATAATTTAGCAAAAAGCCTAAGCATACAACCCAACCTATGTCAGGTGAAGGAGCAGAAAAGCAGTGTGATCACCCCAGCATCTTGGGTAGGGCCTTTCTTAAAGGTAATGTGCCAGGTAGGTCACTTTGTGGACATATTCAAAATTTTGCTGCAGGAAAAGTGCCTACTAGATTTCTGCAAAGCTTCCCCTATGCTCTCTTGCTTTTTTGCAATGTTCTACTGCTCTTTTGTAATATTTTATGTTATGGGCGGGTGCGTATGCATATGTCTTATTTTTTTTTGCATGTTATTATATTGTGTCTCAATGTTCCAGACAGTCTCTGCTCTTATTCTGCATTACCCTGATGGCAAGTCAGAATATCTATCCTGTCTCTGAGCAGTATTTAGAATTGTTGCACTGGAATGATTGTTTTATTATCTTGGTGTGAATTCCTGAAATGTCTCCATATTTTGTTTTGTATTCCGTTGTCTCCCAGGACAAGTGGCAACAGTTATCTAAGGAATTATTAAAAGTCTTTGGATAGAGAATGAGTTATAGGTGAAAAAAGACAAAAACACATGCAGTTCGAAAGCTGAGAATAAAACATATCACCTGTGACTACAAAGTGGTACACTAAAATAGAACAAAGAGTATACTGTACACCTATTCTGTGTATGTGGTGCAGGAGGGAGTTAATAATATGGTTTATATTCACAATATATAAAGTACTATAATAATAGTTACCATATATACTCCAGTATAAGCCGAGTTTTTCAGCAAATTTAATGCTGAAAAAGCCCTGTTAGCTTATACACAAGCCACCCTGCTCCTGCACGTCTTCCGGCTGTGTCGGGACCCGGCATATGCTAATGACGTGCAGCGCATGTGACGTCACATCATAAGCATATGCCAGGTCCCGACACAGCTGGAAGACGCGCAGAGAACAGCAGGAGCAGAGGGGAAAGGGGGGGGGGGGGGGTAATTGGAGAGGGGGAAAGGGATGAGGAGGGAGGATAAGGGGAAAGGGAGGGGGAGGGAAAGAGACACAAGGGAGAGGGAGGGAAAGAGACTCAGGGAGAGAAAGGGTGGGGAAGAGACACAGGGGATGGGTGGGAGAGGGCACACAAGAGGAGGACAGAGATGGCACAAGAAGGGAGCACTGGAGGGGAAACAGGTCACACAAGAGGGGGAAACAGAGGGCACAAGAGGGGGACCCAGAGGGCAGCGCATTTCCCACCCTCGGCTTATACTCGTCAATACGTTTTCCCGGTATTTTCTGGTAAAATAGGTGCCTCGGCTTATACTCGGGTTGGCTTATACTCGAGTATATACAGTATTTAAAATAGGTTGCAGTAATACACTAGATTTAGGTTTTTATTCATTATACTGTAACACAGTACACATTGGTTGCATTAAAATGAATGGAAAACTAGTTAACTTCTGAGTTATTTTATCAGATGATTTAATAGTAGGCAAATAATTCAACAGAGCTGCAGAAAAAGCCAGTTGATTGTATTAGAACAAGAATTATCAGTGGGAAGGCTATGATGCCACTCTCTAGAACCCAAGAACCTAGAATACTGTTTTTTCCAGTTGAGGAGACAGTATCTTTAAAAGAATATAAATAAATTAGAAATGGGTTTGAAGGAAAACAACTAAAATGTTGTCTAAAAATCAAAAAATTAAAGACCATAATATTTGCAGACTGGAGGACAGTAGGGAGAGGATAGATATGATAGAAATCTTAACACTTATAAAATGCAAGGGAAATATCTTCCAGAAAAGGAACTACTGCTTTACACAGAGAGTAATAGAAGAAGTGGGTTCCCTGGTGGTCCAGTGGTTAGGATTCAGTGTTTTCACTGCTGCCCTGGATTCCGTTCCAGTCAGAGAACCAAAAGGTGACTCCACTCTGAAGCCGTTCAGGTTTAGACCTGGTCAGTACTTGGAATGGAGACCACCTAGGAATACCAGGAGCTGTATGCTGTGGCCCACTGGAGAAGGAACTGGCAACCCATTCCAGTATCTATACCATTAATATCAAGTGGACCAGTATGGTGTGTTGCGGTCAATTACATCACGAAGAGTCGGACACAACTGAATGACACAAAAACACAAAACAATCAACAGAAGATGTAAGGACCAACAAAGTGGAGGATTTCAAGCATGCTCCGAGATACACACAAGGGTAACTTGAGGATTTATTTAGTCAAGTGTTTCAGGTAGAAGGGACAGATTAGATGGACCTTTTTATTCATGTTTGCCATCAAATCTATGTTTCTATAAATATGTCTTATTATTCCTCAAGACGAGGTAGCTGAAATCACACATTCTAGTATTGGCTACTAATGAGTCATAGCTTGTTTTTGGTTGTAGATTTATTAGAAAAGGTGTCCATAGAATTAACATTTCACCCCTAATAATCACACACAGTGGGGAATCAATCCTCCATTTATCAGCATTAAAGCGTAACTACTAATCTGTTCTGTGTATAAAACATCTACATCTCAGCTCAAAATGACAAACAAACAGAATTAAATGAGTTACAAGGATCTGATGGAAAACTCAGCTAATTAGCTTAATGGTTTATCTTGTAATTCTATATCATATTTAAGTGGTAGGAAATTTTATTCATTACTTTGAAGACAGCTTTATGTAGATGCCATTAGCCCACTCAATAAGAGAACAAACTCGAAGAGTAATTTGATTGCGCAAATGCAATATAATCCATTTATATTTGAAGTTAAATTGAAATTACACAGAACTATGGAAAAAAAACATAAAATGACAGTGTATTTCCACACTGGGAAACTATGTGCAGAAGCCTTTTATCTAATGTGTCTTGACATAATTGATATCAGTATTTGCCAGGTAACACCGAATCCGCCTACAAGTACAACATAGGATAACGTGCGCAAATACAGTCATGTGAAATGTCCAGAATTATTTGTGTTGTGGTTTTTACAAATAATTATTTATTATATCATAATATAATTTAGAATTAAAAGGATACGCGCACCTCAGAGCTTCTTGCCTTATATTCGTAAACTGGCAATCACATGGAGAACCAAGAACAAACTGTCAGTTCTTTTGGTGTAGGGCGATTAGGGTTGAATTATTATTTTTTTTTCATTTTAAAATGAAAAAAAACATTTAAGCCAAACTCAATGGCTTTATTAACAAATGTAAGAAGGGGAAAATAGGTGGAATTATTACAACTCTCATGCACTGGCCTTGAACAATAATTGTTAAAGTGCATGTGCAACAAATGAACATTTTATTGGTATAGTAGAGCTGTATGTTCGGCTGTGAATACAATATTATAATTATGTTTATTACTTTATTATACCCACCAGTTGCTAACTGATTCCTATTTTAATAAAAGCTACCTGTTATAATAATTTTAGCTTGTGGATTCAATAAAATAAGAATCATCTGGCAAATGGTGAATGTTATACAGTAATAAGCATATATTTTAGTTTATTCACAACAGTGAATATATAGTTATAAAATGATAATTATGGTCGAAAGGCTTTGTGCCACATTGGGACGTTAGCGTTGCGGTGGTCGAATAGGAAAAACATTTTAGAACAAAAATACATTATTTTTGACTAGAGATGTTTAATTTTAACTACTTAGTAGACTTCTGGGGAGGAAATTTTACAACATATATTACAACAATAACCACAACCAATTTATCATATAATTTGTGTTATTATTGTTTGGTGGGTGTAATATACTTGTTTTACATTTCCCAATTCATTTCTAAAATATGTTTTGTTCCATGACTTCCAAGTCAGGAAACTAACCAAATAAATGTTTGTTTTTTCTGAAGAGAAGAATGTGTGTCATGAATAAATAATGAGAATACAGGTTAAAAACCATGGCATGAAGTAAACAGAAGTGGCTTTATATTGTCTCTTACTGAGGAATATTGTTTCATGGTACAAAAGATAAAACAGGCAGCAATATAATGAGACTGGCCAAAAACAGCATGTATACTAGAAGGGAAAAACAACAGGAATAAACAAGGTAAGAAGAGGAGAGTACAGGAGACATAAAACATGTGATAACCCAAAAAATAGACATTCTGTAAAAAGGACATTTTATATAAGAAATACAGGTGGTCTCCGGGTTACAGACCACCCGACTTACAGACGACCCATACTTAAGAACGGGCTCCAAGTTTGTTTGAAGTGAAAAAGAACACAAGAGTTTCTATAACCGATAACCTTTTACAGTACAGGGGTATTATTATTATTATTACAGTATTACACTGTATTATTACTACATAAGAGCCATTATAGTATTGTTATTAGTGTTATTCATCAGAGATCCGAGTTACATACAAACGACGTTCTAAGGAACGTATCTCATCTGTAACCCAGGGATCAGAATCAGTCAGGTCTAAAATGATAAATGATATTTGATTAAAGAACCACTGTAATCTGATAATGAATAGAAAATAAATAGAAAGACACTAGAGAATATTTATGAAGAAGAAGATAAGTGGAGTTATTTTTCCCCCCAAGGTTTTTTTGGAGGAAATGTATCAAACAGAATATGCCCTTATGATAAATAGGTTCTACAGATATAAAAGGAAGAGAAGATCATTTATGGTCCTTTAGATTGTAAGTCTGCGAGTTTCAATCCTGCGCGGTGCTTTAGGGAAAGCGCTATGGACACTGGATTCCAAGCTCAGACAGGGCCATCCACTCTTTGCAATGTGTGAATCTTGAACTTGCCTGTAACTTAACTTATGTATAGCGCTACGGAATATGTTGGCGCATTACAAATAAACAATAATAATAATAATGGTCTGCTTATCCCCAACCCTCCTATATCTGTATATGTAGATCTGCTTCTATAGATGTGAGGAGATCTTGAATGTGGAGAAGCTTTTAGTTGCTACAATTAAATTATAATAAGCATTGGCTTATACAATATTTTACAAGAAAGAAGATAAAAAAATGCAATGACTGCCCATAAATTGATAGTGCTATATAGTTCATGAAAATGTTTGTCTTGTATTCTTGTATTGTACTTTATGTACATTATATTGTGCTGCAGTGCTAGAAAATGAATACTCTATATACTTGAACATTTATACATAGGGCCATATTCTATTAGCTACTTGCACATGTCTTGAATTCATAAATTTGGCTTTGGGTGTTTTTTTTATAAATGTTTATATGTATTCTTTTTACTTAAGAATTCATTAGTGCCAATCAGTACGGTAATATTTGCAGAAAATGTAGCAATATTAAGAGTGATTTTAAGTGTGTATAAATTTACGAATTGGGCATTTGAATCGGGCCCATAGACACTACAAAATTACTGTCTGGTAAGTCTGCAATGAATTGAAACATAATATTTTCTCTGGGAGATCCCACTCAGTTTTGCACTATATCCAATATACTATTAAATTGTGTCTGAGAGATGGAAAAAATATACTCCACTCAAATACATCATAAAGTGTTCAGTCTCAAGATATTGAATAAGAGCAATGATTTATTATTATAAATGAACTGTTGCTTGATAACTATCCTTACACATATATAGATTGTAAGTCTGAGAGTTTTCAGTCTTGCACGGCGCTTTGGGGGAAGCACTATGGACACTGGATTCTAAGCTCAAAGACAGGGCTCTCCATCCTTTGCAACGTGTTAATGCTGCTATTGTGTTTTTGGCTTGAACTTAACCCTTGTATATATACATTACAAATAAAAGATAATAATAATATATATATATTTTTTTTTTCAGTGGTGAGTAATGCTTTTGATGTGGAAAAGAAATTTGCATCTTTAGAAAGCTCACACTTAATTAATTGTTTGGTATTGCTGTAAATATATAAAAAAAAATATATATATATATATATATATATATATATATATATATATATATATATATATATATATATAAAAGGAGTCAGGCAGGCTGTTAGATTAAGAGCCAGCATTACAAATTCTGGAAGTCCTGGCTCCTGGGAAATTTCCACCCCTGTAAAAATGTATGTTAAAAAGTAAAGGAAGTTTTATATTTAATTTCCCTCCCCTCACCTGTGACATCATTTGTTAACATATCAGTATTGCGTGTTGATTCACTTCTCAGAAGCTTGTCAATGTTAATTGCATTAGTCCTATTATTCATCTTTATGTATATATATATATATATATATATATATATATATATATATATATATCATTTAATTTACTCAAAATTATAGTTTTTTTGCAATGATGCAGTATATACAGAGATCTTTTGTCAGTGCTTAAAATTCTTAGTCCCTATGTGTACTCCATAAATGTTGAGATTTTGGAGGCTAAAATGAATGGTAGTAATAAGTGTCACCTTGAGACCATGAGAGCACCCAAGTGTCAGGCAATTATCATGTACACTGAACATCATATAGTATCTGTCTTAGGTTCAGTCAATAAATCAGCAGCAACATTCTACCAAGACAGCCGAGGACTCCTCTTACTGATATTTAAAGAACACTGTCTAATCTGGACTGACATGTCTATGCACTCTACAATATATTGATTCAGAATTGCACATCATTGAGGAAATGTATGCACATGAATGATAGATATACCTTACATGTTATAAGGAGAATACTTTAATGCACAAATTAATTCAGAGGCAAAAGTGTTACTATAGTTCAACCCAGTTGGTCCAATTTACGTATATCTAACTATCTGTATATTAATATAATTTTATATATATATATATATATATATATATATACATACATATTCATATATATATAATTATATATATATATATATATATATACAAATTAATACAATATATATATATATATATATAAATATACATATACATATATATATATATATATATATATATATATCCTGCAAAACCTCACTAACAACTTATCTGTTTAAAGAGGCTTATCACTTTCAGACGTAATTACGCAATACATTGTACCTCACCTTTCTATTCCTCACCCATACCCTTTAGACTGTAAGTTTGGGAGTTTTCCCTCCTTTTGGATGCATTAGAGACAGCACTTTGTTTCCTTGACTTTAAATTCAATAACAGGGCTCTCCATTCTTTCATAATTTTTTAAGTTTGTTTTTGATTCTATCTATCCTGATTAGCGCTACAGAATATGTTGGCACATAACAAATAAAGTTTAATAATAAATAATATATATATATATATATATATATATATATATATATGTAATCCAATGATAATTTAATAAATAATTAAATCTAATGTATTCATTTATGTATGTTTCATTTTATAAAATATATTAGGCAAACTACAAATTTTAGGTACATATATAGAAATTATTGGTTAATTAGTAGATTGTAGGTTTGTGTAAAAATGGTATGTGAGAGCAAAAAACAAACAATGTCTGTTAAACAAGTACCAAACAAATAATATAATTAATTCCGCACTTTAGGCTTTTTTAGATCCAATGACACATTGGCTGAATGTCTCAAACAATATCTAAATATATTTCATTTGCCTTCAGGGACTGGCACGAAAAAGCAGTAAAGAATTACTAGGAAAAAACTCATAAGCTATAGCAAGCCAAATATCCAAACACAAGACGTAAAATAATAATGACATTAATTCAGCCAGCCAACAATCCCATTATAACAGTCAAATCTAATATTATTGTTCTTCGGTCTAATTGGAGGTGAAGGTAAGTGAGCTTGCAGAGCCCCTCTGTTATACCTGCTACCACAGGTAGTAAAGCAGCAAGACATTACATTTACAGTGTAGTAAGTTTAGACGGGTTAGGGATCTTAGACACAAATGAGTAATTGTCACTGTATAATTACTACAAACCTGGTTTATTTATATGTACACAACTATTTTACTATTGCTTTTTAAATAATATTATAGTCCCCAACAAAAGGTGTGTACATGGTTTGGTTGCATACTAGTATTGGATGGTTTGGTCTTTATTATATTAGTAGTCTGAATATTTGTGTGTACTATAGATAAGGTAACCTTGAAATACTTCTCGTTGTGACACATAAAACCATTCATTTATAATATGTGCACATTCCTCCGAACACTCACCTGATTTATCTGTCGAGTCGTCAAACTCTACATTGAATGAATGTCCATTGTTGAGGATGACTTTAGCTGTCGTTGGGTCATAGTTGATGCTTAATGGATTAATTGACGGGTCATACTTTGCTTCACTTGTTTTAATATCGATAGGGGATTGCTGTTCTCCGCGAGCAATGGGGAAGCTCTTATGCCAAAAATTTGGTCCTAGAGAGAGAAAAAATAGTTTAGTATCCTGAAAAGTGGTGTATTTCACATTAGGTTTTAGACAAACTTTAGATACATTTTACGCATAAAAATTTATTTATAGATTAATGTATGTATAATATATTTGTCTTTTTATACAATGAATCATATTTTTCTCTTTCCATTTTTTTTCAGGTGAACCAGAGCAGAATGACAAGGTTTTTACAAGGTCAAAACCAAATGGCAACGCTAACATGTTGCAAGAGGTTTTCACGGTTTAATCAGTGCCTCTTGCAAAGTTAATATTGAATTACCTGGAGTTCACTATTTGATATGGTATTAACTTGCTCAAGTTGCATTTATAGTATCTAGGAAGATGGCAGTATCTAGTGAGCATTACATCTAGGAAATATGCATTGTTTATTAGATTACCTCTAAATAATTCAGGTTTAAATGCAAGTATGCAAACTCTACTATATCATTATATATATGTTACTGCACTACCTGTCATCTCAAGGTCATGAAGACAAGAGGAAATGTGCATCCTATCAATATTAAAAACCTACATTTAATGTTATGTATGTGTCATCTTCCCATAATATTTGCGATATATGAATTAAATTCCATAATGGAACATTACTAATGGAATTTTTTTAACAGTAATCGTATAAAAAGCAGAAGTGTTTAACCACTAAAGTAGTAAGATCCAATGACATTTTTCTCATTTTATATTTATTGGCAGTTATTTATCCCCGGCGCATGTAGTTGAACATAGATGAATATGTGCTTCTGAATGGATTTGGAATCAATGCCAAGTGCCATTAGTTTGGTTTTAATACCCATTGCTGTAATGGGCAAAAAAACTCTACAGTAAGTTAATGAAATTGCAGTCTGCCGCAATGAATAAAATGAGCTACTGCACTGTGGCTAGAGATCTTACTGTACCTTCATAACTAATACCAAGGTAAGGTACATATAGAATAAGTTTTCAATTAAATATGCTCATTTCTGGGATAATTTCCCACGCCAAGCCTAAATGTTACTAATTAGTTTGTAGTAACTATTTCTTGTTTAATGGTTTACTACATAAAATAACATTTAAGCACCTGTCCAAGAAAATGATTAACTGATCGTAAGCCACCCTCAGTGGGATACCACTTGGTCCCATCACTCACCATTGTCAGCACCATATCCCCAAACATGTGCCATTCTGTATGGACTTTTCCTCTGCTGTCAAGACTCTGTCTGATGTCAGCTTGCCCTTCTCTGGGTGCCAATCTTTGAGTTTCAGCCACTGGGCTTCTTCTCTTGGGCTTTTATATGTTCCCACCAGCTCCATCTCACTCCGTCCACAGTAGGTGGGTTTGGCTCACAGAGTTCAGCCTGTTTCATGGGCGGAGAGAGGAATTAACCCTTTCATCATCCAAGGAGGGAGTGAATGGGTTACCTCCTTTGGCAGTCCATTCCAGAGTCCTCCTCCCATTCAGAATTTCTGAATACCATTGTATATACAGTATACACACAGATTGCCGGGCACTCACAGTGTATACAAGACTGTCTCCAAGTACCCATAACAAGACAAGCTATCTCCAGCATAGACCAGTGCCATTCAAGTCTGTCCTGGGACAAGCAACCCGAAGGCAGACTCATCACCAAGGAAATCATATGCACAACAGACACAGAACAGACAAGGATCATCTTCAAGACCGATGGGATGGAACAATCGAATCAGTCCATGGACCACCACAGTCATCTCAAAGAGCCTTGTGCCTTCTTCAGCTTTCAATGCCACTTAAGGACACTGCCACCTGACACACACACATCAGGACAGCAGCCTGGAGCTAACCCATAGAAATGACCTATTTTTTTGTTTCTGAGCATATCTATTTTTACACATCTCCCCTGCTCCTTACAGAATAGTTCAAGAAACACTATCCTCAGTCCTAGCCAGATAAAGTGACTCCTTCAAGGTCACCTGTAGGTTGATCATATTGGAATAGGGTTTTTCTCCATATTACTACTCCCAGCAAGAATGAATGAGTGCAGCCAAAAAAAAATAAAAAACACATAAAGCCACAGGGATGTTTTTAAAAGCAGGTGACACAGTGGTCCCAGATCCCACTTCAAGGGACAGCAATCTATAACCGAAATCCAGATCATCACCATATCAGAGTGCACAAACTCCTAGTGAGTGACTGTGCCAGTGTGTTATACCAGGAGGCTCTGTATCCCTCATGCACCAGCAGTCACAGCATAACCCTCCCTATGTCTCTATCAGTATCCTCCCAGCAGATCACTTAAGGTGGATTAGTACAGTTACTGAGCAGCCTCAAAGAAATGACATTCATTTAATAATGAGATTGAGCGTAGATATTAGTACGGTCAGAATCTATTCAGTCTATTCTGAATTAACCCCAAAGGCCTATAGGCTATTTACCATACTGACTGCTAAGAGTTAAATTAAAGATATATGTGCAAAGTTTTACACATGTATTCTTCTTCTTTTAAAATATTTTATTGTAATAATAGAGATAAACAAATAATCAATATCTATGTTGTAAATATATATCAAGATAGAAATTTCCTTGTTCCTTTTTCGATTTTTTTATAACACTTAGCAGGGATACATAAATAAATTATAAATATTATGGGTAGTAATAATATAGTTCCATGTTTTTTTTTATTTATTCTTTCTCTTATAAGGTGAAAACCAGACAAATAAGGTGATACCTGGTTTTATATATATATATATATATATATATATATATATATATATATATATATATATATATATATATATTTGTATGTGAGTATTAGTTTATATATATATTTATATATATATATATATATATATATATATATATATATATTTGTAAAAATATATTTTATATATAAATAAAATAGTTAAAAAAATGACTGAATATAAAATACATTTTTTTTTTTATATTTTCATTTTGTTAGTTAATTTTGGTTTGCATTTCATGTATTTTGGTATAGATCATTTTTATTTCTCACTAATAGACTCTTCATATCAATAGTTTCAGAATACTGACTTATGTATGGTACATGTTTAGATTCACATTATGTATCTCTAAAATGTAATGGGTCATATTTATACAGAAAACAATGAAAAGATTTCTGTAAAAAACTTGCATTATGAAAAAGTCTATATATGGATGGACACCTGTTGTTAATTCCATTACTTTAGGAATACCATATTACTATTATTAATATTAGCGCCCCAGTATCGTAATTAAACATTTCACAGCCTAATGGATCTAGACAAAAATGGGTGTAACTACCAACGCCTCTCCCTTGAATACATAGGGCCTCATTCAATTGCGATTTGGCCAATTCAATAGGGCTCTATATAAGCACAAAGAATATTTTTTTACAGAAGTTTTTAGTTAGTGAACTTTTATCACTAACTAAAAACTTCTGTAAAAAATATGCTTTGTGCTTATATAGAGCCCTATTCAACTGGCCAAATCGCAATTGAATGAGGCCCATAGAGGATATGACATTTGACGGGCATAAAGGTGCCATATTTATACCTACATGCCCATCAAATTCCATATCCTCTGAAACTGATAGTCAGATGTGCCTTGTACATATGCATATGAGACCCTTAATATACAGTACATATATATATATATATATATATACATTTAAATATTTAAATCTAAACACACACATGACATTGTACCTATACTAAGCTTTACAAGAAGACATTTTATGGATCTATCCCTCTTTGCCTTTGCATTTCTTCGGCAGCACTGACAACTGCAGTTACAGGAGCCATCCGGCAGAGGGCACTGTCAATTTTCCTGCGCCGTCATGTTTGAGTTAAGGCAAGGAACTATTCCCCCCTCCGACGTGTTGCAACTCGACGGCGCTGAGTCAACATGTTTGGCGCGGGGGCCTCGGGAGCACCTCTCATAGCTCAAGGCCTCTTCTGTCGGTGCGCCTTATATTCTATGTGTAGAAGTATCCGAAAATTGGCTGCGCCATCTGGCGGCAGGATTGCAGCTGTCAGATTTTGCGAAGGTGAAGAGGGAAAGGACCCATTTTATTTGAACACATCATACTTTCTTGTATTGGTGGTTTAATGCCAGTTTTCCTGCTATGTCTCATTCCTGTTACTAAATACATATAAAATATAGCAATGCCCCTTACTTTCCAATAGGACCTTAGTTGACCTCATATAAGACGTATTGCCACCTTGCTGTTTATGCATGTGAGCATGGGTGTAGGAAGTGTGGGAAGGGGGGACAAATCCCCCCAAGATTTTCTATGTATGTATAAATAAGTTATTTTACGCCTTTATATGCAATGAGCTCTATCCCGCCAGAATTATTCTGGCTCCTACACCCCTGCATGTGAGCTATGGAAGGGGACACCATGTAGTAAATTCATTTTTGCCCTTATTATACTGATTTAATATTTATAATGGTTATGCATGTCCTTGACAATAGAATACTGTTTTGATATTCTCAATTATTCACAGGCATGTTACTTGTCATCTTACACATATATACATAATTATAAGCAAATGCAAACAACAGACTATTGCAGTATCAAGTAATATATTTTTATTCAAGTACAAATCTTATCTTGTTCAGATCTGGGAGCAATACTGTACCGTTTGGTGCAATATATAAATTATCCCCTTATCACATTACTATAAGCGAGACCTAATCTAATCACAAATTGTAAATAGATGTATTTTTGTTTTGCCAGTCTACCTTAATGGGTAGAGTGACAGGCGCTGAGTGCTGGTGCATGAGAGATACATGATCTGCTGGGGATACATAATCTGACACTACACCAAATGTTATTCCATCCACAGTGATGGCATTCTGGCCAGATGTGTATCTCAGCACATCCCAGTATCCCTGAGCATCCCAGTCTTGACATATCTGTAGTGCCACATGGCTCTCCCAGAGTCTCACTTCTACACATCAACATGGCAAAGACATGTCCACAAATAAGAAATCACCCATCCATCTCACACCAACCCACCCAGCTTCCAGGGACCTACCTTGCCTCCCTCTGTGTCCCATCATCCAGACAGAATACTTAATATGAATCATTACAATAAATCACACATTGACCTTGGCATCCTGAGACATGTAGCTGCGGTTTGATCTGCTTTTTTATTTGGAATAGGATTACACATGGAATTTAGTTTTATGCTGCCCCCTTCTGGTAACATGAGATACCTGCGTATGTGTACGTGAAAAATCATATTTATTTAGCTTTTTATTACTTGTTCGCTCTGTACTTTTAATGACCACTGCCGTTCAATAAAAAAAGACATATGTTTGTGAAGTACGTAACAAACTAACAAGATTAGCAGCTGTGTAAACCATGTTTTTTGGGAAAATCTGAATTTTTTAAGACTAATAAATAATAAAACTCTTAATATTGCCACATATTCTATTAGGTACTCGCAATCCGATTACGAGTTGCCCACCCACAATCACTACGGGCCAGCCAAAGATGCAAATTTGGGCTTAGAACTCATTTATTATTGGCTGTTTCTAAGAAGAAACTTACGGGCTTGCTTAAATACTGCAAGATCATATGATAGGCCATCTACAGCCCTATCAAATTCGAAGCCAGTAAATCCAACGTGAGACTCGCAACGGCTGCGGGCTGGAAATTTTCAGAGTTACGGTGCTATTAAATTAGAACGGGCTGCGAATTACGAGCTTGAGACGTAAACCCGTAAACCATTTGTTGACCGTTGGATTTGCGGCCTTGAATGTGATCAATTAGTCAAACCCGTAGTTACGGGCTTAGCTGGAGCCAATGAGAGAACAAAGGTGCGGCCGCGAAGTTCCACGTTCCACATCCCGTAGGATTTTTTCTCTCCAAACCCGCAGATCGGCAGCGGCTTACTTTACCGGCCTATTTACTGTCTACATTACAAGCTACGGTTTAGCACGCAGGGGGAATTTAATATGGCTGCTAGTCTGCACATGTCACCTAAACAAAAAGCTTTAGATTAATTCATAGCAGCTCAATGCACATCCCTGGTATTCCAGGATTCTTTTACTATATTTGCCTCTCACACTTCTGGAAGACTCTTATATTTATCTATCACATTTCTGTGTTATATATTGTTATTTTAAACACACAATTTACAGTTAATCTTCATATATTGATGACACTGAAGTCCCACATTTTCCAGATGCTCTTTTGGAGAACTAGAATTGCTAATGGCCAAAAAGTTTTAATTACTCTGTAGTTTTGCTAACTGACTGTTTCATTTCCCAATGCTTCCTCCCATATCATAAGACAGACGAACAAATATGTAGAGGGAGACTCATAGAAAGCAATAATTATAGTTTTTAAATGTGCCCCTTATCAATTATGGTACTACAAAGAAATAAGCTTTAAATATGGCATTTTAGTTATTAGTTGTCCATTAGTGGATAAAGCCAAACAAATCAAATGCAATCTGTCTGTTATATTATGTAAATAGAGATTTTAAATTTTAAAAAAAGTATTAATAAACCCCAAACATAGGGAAAGGAAAGACGAGGAGAGTAACTGATACAATGATACATGGTTTATACAGCACATAATTAATTGAGGACCCTATTAATGAGAGCTTACAATGCAGAAAAGGTCATATGGGATGTAAAGACAAGGGGAGACAATGAGCCTCATTCAATTCCGAGTTGCCCAATTGAATAGGGCTCTATATAAGCACATACAAAAAATGTTCACATAACTTTTTAGTTACTGAACTTCTATACAAAAGCAAGGTTTTCACTAACTAAAAACTTCTGTCCAAAAAATATGTTATGTGCTTATATAGAGCCCTAGTCAATTGCCAAAATTCAAATTGAATGAGGACCAAAGTTACTAAGCCACATAAAGGTCACTCATGGATGGGCAACAAGTGCCCCGAAGGCCACATGTGAACCTCAAACTGTTCTCTAGGGTGGCATGTCTTTCTTGCACTGGAGACCAGTACACCGTCATCAGTTCCCCATCTCATATTTACTGGTTGCTGGAGGCTGCCAAGGCTAAGATAAGGGGCTATATATATGTGGGGCAGTGGGACTGGCATGTGTCACTAGGACCATATTGTATGCAATGTCACTGTCATACATGATAAACATGAAATGCAACATGCTCCTAGTGACACATGCACACAATGCCTGGCCCATATGGCACACTGTCAGACCCTTACCTTAGCCTTGGCCTCCTCCAGTATATATGAGATGGGGGCCTCTGTGGCAGATGGGATGCAGGCTGTAGCACAGAGCGTCATCAGGGCGCAGTTCTCAGCGCGCTGATGACGGCGCGCTGTTCTGCAGCGCGCAAAGGTCAGCGTGCCGTTCTCTAGAGAGGGAGACATTGCTCCTCCTCAAAAATACACATTAGCTTATATTTCTAAAAAAGTAGCAAATAATACCCAATTGTACTCGTAAATACTTCTCCTGAAAATCTTTACCTCTATTACCAAACAATTCCTTTCTTATAGCAATTTTTCCATTTTGATTGGGAAAAATAAAAAGGTTTAAAGGTCGTTTTAAAGACTCTCGTCGAAAACAAGGCCTGTTAAGTAAAAATGTTGTCCATCACTGGTGTTAAGCATTGGAAACTGAGAGGAGGTCAAGAAAGAACCGTATAGAACTCCGAAAACCCCCCCACAAAGAACAAATGTCATGGCAGCAGAGCAGGAAGTGGGTCAGGATTGAAGAGGCCACCCACATGACATGGATGGTGTGTATGGGGTAGTTTGGAGAGTTTGAAGAGTTTTAACAAATATTAAGTGCAATTATAGACTAAATAGACCGAATAATGAGTCAGATTAAGGAGTCCGGCTGTGGTGTGCATCATGTATCATGTGGTAAAAGGTCATCTAATTGTAGGTTACAATTGTTCACATGGGAAAGATACTGTTGGCTTTTCTGTGAAAGATTTTATGATACAAAACAGAGGCCTCTTAATCTGAAAATGAATTAATCGAACTAGATTTGTTTTGTGGGTGATAACCCCCTAAGGGAACAGCCTCTTTTCTCTTACGTATGTCCTTCACAGGGATAATATACCATGCAGCATTTTATTTAGGTCTCACTCAAAAGAGCGATCCAGACTCAAAATACCAGGGATATCTGCCATTAAAAGGAGAAACAGATGTCCTTCAGCCTCACCAGGGCCCCGACATTGAGGACTAGCCGTATTCCCTAGAGTACAGTGGGCAAGGAGTTCAATGTCTTGAGCACTCTATGACCCTTAGGGAGACAACCTCCAAGGATAATTTTGCATACAGACAAAAAAGTCAGCCCAACCTGAAAATAAACTAACCTAAGTAGATTTGTCTATGGGATCAATAACCTACTGAGGAGTTCATTCATTCTCAAATTGAGAGCCTCTGACTTTGTATTTGAAAGATTTTGAGTATTCATCCTAGGAAACGAATAAGTGTCATACTTAAAGTATGCAATTTTGAATAAATCGATTTGATAATGTGAAACGTGTTTTTACACATTTTCAAATAAATATTTGCAGGCTTTTGTAATTCTTTAAATATTCAGTTTTGTTTAAATGATGAATAATATTTTGTCTTTGTAAAAAAGAGAGGAATAAGGAGAATAGTAGACACACATACAATTTACTCAAAGATAAAAATGTCCTCTCCAAATAGCTCTTTGACAATAGATTTTAATGGTCGATAAGGCCCGTACCATAACCAACCCCCTCGAACTACACACAGATTAGCAGACTAGCAGATGGAACCCCACATGATACAGTAAGTCATCTAAATACAAGGTTTTCTCTCAAATGCTTTTATGTTCCTGTCTTGCATAGCTGCTAATGTTGTTACTTTGAAACATACTTCACAGCATGTGAGGTTTTTACCAAACAACCATGGTTTTTTCAATGTTTCTTTCAAATTTTTAGTGTTACATTGGAGACTTTTAATAACCTGATAAAAATAAATATACTGTAGGACAGCACATTAAATGGAAAATATAGGACAAAATCAATCCATTATAAATAGAAGTGAATGGGCTTGTTAAGGGGCTTGTGTAACTATACAAAGCTTTGAGCTATACCATGTAGGGTCACCCAAGATGGGCATGCCATAGCAGAGAGGTCAGACAAATTGCAGTCCTCTGGAGAAGGAACTGGTAACCCACTGCAGTATAATCACCAAGAAAACCATATGGATAGGCACAACCAGAAGCTCATACAGATGTGTCCTTATGGTCGCCAAGAGTTGGACACGACTGAAGGACTGAACAACAACAACAACAATACATTAAAAAGCACCCATATATAAAAAGCAGGACATTTGTTTTTACATGTGTTAAAAAAGTAATAAAAAAAATTGAATACTTGCAGAAATGTTCTCCCAGATTCACTAAACGTGCAGGACATAGAAAAATGCTTCACTGATGTCTGCGGTGGCTATTTAGTAAGGGCTATTGTGCAAGGCCTTTATTTAAAGAATACTTATCTTTGATGTAACAGAACTGACTGTTGGCCCTTAGAGCGCCACTATAATTCAAGAGCCTGCTCAAAATCCAAACAAGAGATTAATGTGATATTGACTTAGTATTAGACTAAAGTATCCTGAATGGGTGTAGGAACTATGGGGGACGAGGAGGACAAATTCCCCCCAGATTTTTCAATGTGTGTTTATGTGTAGAGAAGAAGTTGTGTGGTGTTTTTATGCTATATTCGGTATTTTATGCAGATTCTTTGGCTCCTACACCCATGTTAATACTGTATGTATAGGTTCATATATTGTAGATAGAATCTACTGTCAGGTGTTAATATAACCAAATACTTGGGTTGATTCCCAGTTTGTATGCTAAGAAATAGTTGTGTTCATCTGCAACATCTAAATATAAGAGAAAACAAAACTCTATCATTATAAATTGTCAATGAGGACATGCAACCATAATGTACTGATGAACTGCCATAATAAGGAAGAGAACGCTGTAGAAAAGAATATGTCCGGATTCAAGGGACAACGGCCTGAAAAAAAGGCATTAGTAGGAGAAAGAGCCATGTTGCTTAAAGGATACGTAAGAGTTTAAAAAGCATTAGTAGGAGGCAGAGCAAACCTTGCTTAAAGGATACGTAAGAGTTTTAAGGATTACAGGTGCCTAATATATAGATAATAAGTGGGTATGTGAAGCTCGCTCTGTAGATTTTACTAGGATAATGTGATAAAGGAACTTATTCACACAATTAACATGGGTAGGATAAAATAATTTATTAAAAAGGAGTGCTAAATAAATTAAGTCAAAGCTGGACCTTAATATATGATGTAGAGCTATTCTAATGTCATAAACATGTACATATAACTAAACTGGCACTCAATAATCTATTTAATCCTGGGGCAGTGGGTTTTGGTTCTTGGCATGTTATTGCAGGAGTATTTAAGTCTTATTCTGTTATAGGCCCATACAGATTTGTATGGCTACACAACCAAGGGCCTCATTCAAATGCGATTTAGCCAATGGAATAGGGTTCTATATAAGCACAGACCATTTTTTTTTACAGAAAGATAGAAGTTCACTAACTAAAAACTTCTGTAAAAAAATATGCTTTCTGCTTTTATAGAGCCCTATTCAATTGACCAAATTACAATTGAATGAGGCCCCAAGTGATTAGTGCTACCTTCATATATATGTAATCATACTGTATGTATTTAGTGCCAGGTAAACTTTGTTGCTGTTTGGTTGTTCAGTTGTGTCCAACTCTCTGTGACCCTATAGATCACAGCACACCAGTCACATCTTGGGTCTGGTTGTGCTTATCCATGAGATTTTCTTGGCAAAAGAACTGGAGTGGGTTGCTAGTTCCTTCTCGAGTTGACCACGATTTGTCTGACCTATCAGCTATGACCTGCCCATCTTGGGTGACCCTTCATGGTATAACTCACAGCTTCATTGAAGTACACAAACCCCTTCACCACAACAAGGTAACGATCCAGAAGGGGCAGGTATACTTACGTAGGCCCTCATTCAATTGCAATTTTGCCAATTGAATAAGGCTCTAAATAAGCACATAACATATTTTTTTTAAAGATGTTTTTTGTTAGTAAACATCTATGCAAAAGCAAGGTCTTCACTAACTAAAAACTTCTTTAAAAAAAATATGCTATGTGCTTATTTAGAGCGCTATTCAATTGGCAAAATCGCAATTGAATGAGGGCCGTAGAGAATTATAACTGCATGTAACCACGGTACATATTAACACCCTACTCCATAGCATTGCAATAGCAAATTGAGGCAGACTGCTGGCCAAATGTGGGCCTAATAATTATATGCTTATATTATTAGTTTGGCAAAGAAAGCCATATAGCTAAAGATTAGCAGCCTTTTTAAATTGCGATTGGCCAATTGAATAGGGCTCTATATAAGCACAGAGCATATTTTCCCCCCAAAGTTTTTAGTTAGTGAAGAGCTTGCTTTTGGATAGAAGTTCACTAACTAAAAACTTCTGTAAAAAAAAAAACAAACCATGCTCTGTGCTTATATAGAGCCCTATTCAATTAGCCAAATCGCAATTTAATAAGGCTGTAGATTTTCATATACATAACAAGTCTTGTAAAACCACTAATTTAAGTGGGAGCTGAGAGAAACAAGTAACAAATAAGATGCTTAAAGGACCACAGAACAATGAAACAAATATATATGTTGGAAACTTTGAGTCTGACTAAGTGACATGGAGACATTTTTTTCTTTGTTGCTTCAGAAAAAATATATTTGATAATGTGTCACAGTGTGTTTTTTTTTTCAAATAAACGTCTCAGAGCAAAAACATCTTATTCAGAAGTTTATTTGCTCTTCTGGGCTTATCCTCTGCATTTCCTGTTACTTAACAGGTTTTTAGCTCCATTTTTTTCATGAAATTTGATGTATAAAATAAGTTATTTGAAGAAAAAAATGTGTTCGATTTTTTTAAGTAAGAAAAATATGGTGCTCTGTACCCGGGAAACATCCATGATACATTGATGAAGTAGTGTGTGTGTGTGTGTGTGTGAGGGATGTTTACATGTGTAGAGAGCTGTGGTTGCATCTATTGATGCAAACTTCCTGCTTCTGGGTCTGTGAGAGGTGTGATCTCATCCAAATATCTAACAAAGCATAATGACCTCTCCCACATACTCTCTCCCCCTTCCTCCTTCCACTGATAAAAACATGATCCAGCTGTCAGTAAGTGAAGTGACAAACCCAAAATGGATTCCCCTATACATTTAATTTTTTTTAGATTTTCTCAAAAAAATATTGCCATGACCATCGGTCACACAACTGCTAATGTTGTTAGTTTATTGCATACTTCACAAACAAGTGCCTTTTTTCTTGAACTACAGCAGTCCCTCAGCGGTTCAGTAGCACAGGAAGATGACAACAGGAAAGAGTGGTGTAACAAACACCCGAGGGAATGTTAATGTATTTGTTTGTAGTAATTAACATCTTGGTTACCTTTAATTATATATTGCTGTAGAGTTTAGCTTCTATGTGTATACTAAAGGCTAGTGTATATAACTATAGACACATCACCATTTTGATGTTGAAGATTTACTAGAATTATCATTTAATCACTAAATTATCTGATGCATTTATCTAATAATTAGAAGATTATATGATCACTTTACAAGTCCTTGTGTGCTTTGGAAACTCATCACATTGCATTGAAATACACAAATATCATTTTATCATTTTTACATTTAAAAAGTCAAGCACAGGAAGACATAGATGGGCCATTGTAAGCTCTTTTCAAGTTAAATCCATTATTTTAGTTTCTCATTAATTAAAATTGAAAATATATCTGCAAACAGTGGCAAAGATAGCAATTGGCCTGATAATATAATTTAAAAACACAGTTACCCTCAATAATGGTTGCTGCAACACTTCTCTTCCACCTCTCTACTTCCACCTGGGTACTATTGTCCAGAAGGAAAATAATTCAACATAGGTTGCATTAATTATGCAGGCCAGATTACCTGGAGCATGCACTTTAGGATAAGTGGGCCATGGTTGCAATCATATAAGCCTCTCAATTTGAGACATGCACCAGATTATACGGTATGCAGTAAAGCAATCAATGTGCAACAGTTTGACTTCTGGCCAATAATGCCCACAAGGAGAGAGGAGCGGGATGAGAGTAGAAGTGGTGTAATGTGCCAACATAGGGCCACATTCAATTTCAAGCCTGCAACTCAATCGCAGACAGTTGAGTGTCTGCGAGTGAGTTACGGGCTCCCTTTGGTCTCCGATTGCGATGCTATTCAATTGTTTAAGGCTGCAAATTACGGGCCCCAAGTCAAAACCGTAAACAATGCACTAGTTCAGAGCAGTTCAGGGCGGGAACATTATCAATTCAGCAAGCCTGTAAACCTCCCTTTTCGAATCAGCCAATAGAAAATGAGACGGCAGAAAACATGGAGGTTACATGTCAATCAATTAGGTTCGGGGGTCCGATATGCGATCAGACTCTCAAACCTGCAAAATACAGAATTATTACGAGGCTACAGGACCCTAAACAGCACTCTAAACTCGCAAAACACCGCAAGAAACTCGCAAAACACCACAAAACACCTACGGATATTCCATGCCAGCAACTGCGACCCTCGCAAACTTCACGTCGCAAACCAAACAGCACGACACACACATTACGACACTCGCAAACAACATACGACACACGTTCACACACATTACGGCCTCGCAACACTCGGACGCAACTCGCGAACATTACAAAATGTAAAACACAATACATACACACAGCACATACATAAAAACATTACCTACACCAAGAGGGAGCATCCAGGACCTCAAATATGCAACTTAGACCTCGATTTTACTCGAAATAAAACAGTTTAGAGACTAAAAAAAAATCTAAGCGAGAGAAAAAATGGCCGCCGAACAAAACGAAAACGAGGCTACAGCACTCTAAACTCGCAAAACACCGCAAGAAACTCGCAAAACACCACAAAACACCTACGGATATTCCGATACAGACGTATACCACACATTACTCGCCATTTTACGCCAATGCGGAAGTACACGATTACGCTAACGGTTTGGTCTCGCGCACGCACAGTATTACACTGCACACATTCAGCACGCTTACACAGCAGCTCCACACCAATAATGCTGCAGCAACATCAAAACACATTCACAGCTCTTCCACACAATGCTTTAAAATAGGTAAAGTATATTCATTTATTAATGTATTATATATTTAATTATTACACACTAAACAGCATTAGCTACCTTACAATTTCATTGCCGTCATTTTTTGACGGGCAATTCGCTAGTATATAATAACATTGAAGTGTGCCACAAAACAAAATTCATGTATTTGTTAGTGAGAGATCATTACATGTAATTACTGATAAGTCTTTGAAACATTGTTTTCCGTGCAGTCGGCTGCACAAAAGGTGACTAGGCATTTCCAAACTTTACAAATCATTTGCAAAGAACCACATGGAAAGAAGGGGTTAAAATGCAAATGTTAATATTGATTAAAAATAAATCACTCACATTAATATAATATGGTATCAACATTTCCTTTACTGGCTAACTCATTTCTAATTTTTATTAATGAAATAAAGTACTTTCACGGTATCACAGAAAACGAGTGTTGTCTTTGTTCCCATATAATGTAAAGACAGAGAAGCAGACAGAAATATTGACTATGGAAAATATTCTACATGTTATTACAGTGCATCTTAGAATTGTATATATGGTACAAAAGCTTACATTATAGCAGAGACATGCGTGGATAATTTGTCTTGAGCCCGACCCATCTCAGGCAAATGAATTACAGTCTACAGACATACTGTCCACGAATCTCTTAGCTATAATGTACATGTCTGCATCTCCACATCATTTTCTTACAGTATTTATAGAAATAGAAATAGACTAAAATAAAACACATTAGAAGAAGGTTCAGACCATGAAGCAAACAAGAGACAGAGACACACATCAAGGCTACACGTGGAGCAGGAATATGAAGCGTCCCACCAGTGAATACGCAGGGCTGGTGATATGTGTCACATTGTAAAATACCTCTAATACATATAGAATATTCTGGATAATCTCCCGCTGCTATTTCCATTTGATATTTACATTAAAAGCTCATTCTGCTGAGCATCTATCAGGACCAGCAATTTTAAACGCCTATCTGTCCCAGCTGAGCGATAAACAGAACATTTTGCCACTAAATCATCACAGCCTTGCACCACCAAAAGCGACAGCATATGAAAACAATATACAGAGGGCCCTCAACATTCGTTGGGGATCCGTTCTCTGGGTCACCGCGAATGCTGAAAAAACGGGAATAACTCACACTATGGGATTTTACCATTCTTGGTACCTTGGGAAGGGGGCATTGGGTCGGGTGGAACCCACTCGAGGGGGAACGGCTGGATTTGGGCCATCCACGATAACCCAAGCTTCCTTTTCGGTTAAGGGGGTGTGATTATCATTCCCCCAACCCATGAGCACAGGGCTCCCCAGGCAAAAAGACCGCATGTGAGCCGTCCATGGCCCTCATTCAATTGCGATTTGGCCAATTGAATAGGGCTCTAAATAAGAACATAGCATATTTTTTAAAATAAGTTGAAAACCTTGCTTTTGAATAGATGTTTACTAACTAAAAACTTCTTTAAAAAATATGTTATGTGCTTATTTAGAGCTCTATTCAATTGGCCAAATTGCAATTGAATGAGGGCCCATGTGAGCCCATATCCTTTGATATATATTATCATGGAGGTCACAATTCTAAAAGATATGACCAGCTTTTGCCAGTTAAATAAAGTTCACAGAGTTTAAATGAACTAATATTTAAGTAGCACTTATGCCATGGGTGTGGTACACAAGTGGATAAGTTATAATTACTTCTCTGTTAGTCACATCTGTTTGATTTCCAAGCAACTGTACTTAGAAAGCAATCATTTTACAAACTTTCATTATTTCCTTTTCTACTTGTATTTAGATGATAATTCCATTTTTTTTGTATTAACTAAATTCACAATAGAATATAAGGGTCTTTGGCTTGATCTACACCCGGCAATAAGCATTTGTTTTAATTGTCTTGTTCAGACTTTATAGTAAAAAAATTAAGTGACCTAAATGAATTGCAGTTTATAAGCACTGTGTATGTCTAGTGCTTTGTCTTAGAACTCTGTTTTGCTTCTTAGTATTACTACACAAAAGCAAGGGTAATAAGGTAAGTAAGAAAAAAAAAAAAAAAACACAAATTAAAACCTGTCTCTTTCTTTGTAAGGAACACTTCCTCTCTAGTTTCTTGTTTCTTAGCTTCCCTTCCAATGTGATGTCTTACTTTTTTCCTTTGCTGTTCTTCCGTTGACCTTTGAGAATTATGCTTGATGGTTGTATCATGTAATGATGATAAATATTGGATCTATCCTGTTTTATGTGTGCATTTGTTGTAGTGCGCTGCCGACGACTGTAGGAACGTGCTCCCGTCCTTATCTAGCTGTGAAAACTAGGTAGTGCACCCCAACCCCTTAACCCTCTAACCCTAACCCTCTAAACCTCACATTCCATTATGGTCAAGTGGTTAAGATTCAGTGCTTTCACCGCTCTGACCAGGATTCAGTTCCAGTCAGGGAACCAAGAGGCTGCATCACCGTGAAGCCAAGCAGGGTTGGGCCTGGTCAGTACTCGGATGGGAGATCACCTTGGAATACTAGGAGCTGTATGTTGTGGAGAAGGAACAGGCAACCCACTCCAGTATCTCTGCCATGAAAGCCAAATGGATCAGCAGGACCATGGATATAAAGATGTTCCTGGTGTGTTGCAGTCCATGTGGTCACAGAGAGTTGGACACAACTGAATGATACAACAACCTCTGTTTTAGAGAGTCCCTTATAGTACAGAGTTACCCTGCAATATTAGAAGGGCCAAATAGCCAGGAAAGTTCCTTCAAAGCTGATCTATTCCCAGAGTTATTTTTAAAAGTACTTTATAAATAATGGCACATTTTGCTGCACATTTAAATCCCTTTGTAGCAAATTGCTGCTTTAATTATTGCAGCAAGAAAAAATCTCTATGTTAAGTACTCCTACGTTATATCATTTGCATGTAATTAAAAAGGCTCCAGTTCAATGTCAAACATGAACCAATTATGTGTAAATGCAGCACTACAAATACTAAAATAGGAAATGCAGATAGAAAATGTAACTAATAGACATAAACACAAGTCTACAAAAAGCAGGAACTAATGTGGTTATATTACAGGGCTGTGCGCAGCACATGCTTTTGTTATGTGTTTAACTAATAATCCTATGCATTCTATATTATTTACATATTTCTTTATAAATAATGCTTTTGTACTCTTTCCTAAAAAGTGCACTTTAACAAACACTGATAGGTACAGAAACTGGCAGTGTGCTTTGAGGGATACTATAACCATAAAATAACCAGGAACATATTG
This sequence comes from Discoglossus pictus, assembly GCA_027410445.1. Taxonomy (NCBI): domain Eukaryota; kingdom Metazoa; phylum Chordata; class Amphibia; order Anura; family Alytidae; genus Discoglossus; species Discoglossus pictus. The sequence goes on from CM050166.1 coordinate 70,734,582, forward strand.
AGGGATATTTCCTAAGCGATCATAGAGCCTGTGATGAGAAGGTAGATTTGCTAAGCATTACATCATTCTATTCAATATGCTCTATTTCATATGGTCATCTCAGCCCAAGCCATAGCGTAGAACATATCCCTCTCCATCACAGCCTCTGTGAATTCTTGGTAAACGTACTTCCTCATGACAGCCTCTAGAATAGCTTAATAAATGCTAAAACACTTGTTTTTATGCAAATAAAGCTCTAGGTACAACCTCCTTGATGGCATGTAATGTTTTTTATTTGGAACAGCAAGAAAAGCTGCAGAGTTCCATTGGCAATTTTATACCTAGACTTAAAGACCCATCCTATTATAAAAAAAGAACTTTCCCTTTGCAGGTAAATATCATAAATATGTTTTTTAATTGGCTCCTGGATACAGCCACCATAACCTATTGAAAGTTGCATTTATGCAGGATCAGGGGCTGCAGTTTTGTTTGTGAATTCCTGCTTCTGAATATGTGATGATCCAGGGGTAGGGGCTATTACTGCTAGGACCACCTGCTATAGACTACAGGTTAACTACCCACAAGGACCGTTGGGTTCTTGGAAATCTCAGCACCAGCACTCTGAAATCTGGCTTTTGTATCAGTGAAGGTCTCTACATCAGGAATCAGCACTTCCAAGAGTCTCAGTAACCTTCCTTTGGTAGTGACCAGGACAAGTTACTTGCAGGGTGGAAATAGGATCAGTATCGCAGCCACCAGGAGCAAATATGAGAACATACCAGTTCTATATGGCTCAGCAGTGAACTGATTTATTATTGGAAAGTCAACAATATTTATAGGGGTTAGATACAGATGGGGGTGTATACAACACATCAATGACAGAGAGTGGCAGACAAATGCAGGATATTGACTCCACATGGGGTCTAATAGTCTGGCATCCTGTCTGGCACCTGTGAACAATAGGCCAACCTCCCAATACACATAATGCTGTCTCCATGTCTAGTGGTCCAGACCTCAAATAGAGTACATTAACTGTATCTGGCAAACAAGGGAACAAAACAGATTACAATACAATAAAGGTTTTTATGCACATAATCCAGTGGCTGGAGCCAAGCAGCCTGTACTTTATGGTGGCTCAATGGGCTAAGATACAGGAACTGGAAAAGGGGTCCGTAACAATCTCCAATAATGTTAAAAATCCCCCACCGCTTCTCAACTGTTAAATAGAAAAGTTTACCCCTCAGGCTCCATGCTACCAGAATGTACTGTAGACCAGTGGTTCTCAACAGTCAATTCCAAGACATATACCAGTCCCTGAGAGATTTTCTTCCAAAGAAAGTTGAAGAGAGCCTTAGACATAACACTTACATTGGTGAGAGTTATAGATTGAATATTGATGAATGTATCTGCAGTTAAATGTACTATATTTAAACCAGTGGAAACTTAAACGAAAATGAAGTTTAAAATATAGTGTCCCTGTGTTCAAAATGCAAAGAGGCCAAAAAAGTAGAGAGACACTATTGTAAACAACAACATGGGACCTTCTATACACCATTGCTGTAGACAACAACATGGAACTCTCTTTGTAAATAAACTTTTTTGCTTATAGCTTGCATATATTGCTAATGTTGTTGATTTGTTACATAATTCAGAAATATGTGATGTTTTTACAAAACTCAGTTTTCCTAATTTGTCAAGTCCTATTTTAAATCTAGTTTCTATTTTAAGTAAGTAGGACCTAGTAAGCAATAGTAGAGACTTCACAGAAGCAGATAAAGAAAAGGGTCAGGAATATACAGAAGATCTACGTATATAGAAAAAAACAAAAAACAAAAACAAAATAGAAGGGCTTAATCAGAGAACGAACTAACCTTAATAGGTTAGTTCTGTGGAGATGATAACCCACTCTGAGAGCAACCTCTTTTAGCTCACTTGTGCCCTTCACAGGGAGAAATATCCTGTAGAATATCAGTCTGGTCCCACTCACTAGAGTGGTCCAGCCCCAAAATGCCAGGCAATTCTACCCTGAATAGGAGAAACAGAACAGAACAGTTAGTTTGTTCTCTGAATGAGCATCTCTATTTTTACGTAAAGGTAACCCTATCGGACTAATTAGGTCCTGCTAAATGCACATCATTTTGTACAGCATCTCCGCCAGTAAAAAAAAATTTTTAGGATACAAAATATATGAGAATAAACAATACTAGAGAATAATAAACATACATATTGAACATTATAAGAGAAAAAAAGGGGGAAATATATTCAATTAAATAAACTAAACTAAATTTAATTTAAAAAAAAATATATATATCTCAAGTGTATATTGCAGAGGGATTAAAGACCTACCTCCCACTGTAAACCGTAATAACATTTAATTGCTAAAGTTCTTGTAATCACTTATAGTTTTAAGTTCTACCATATTCCTAAGTGTCAGTTTAAGTGAAATATTATACTCTATGTTTTTTCGTTTGTTTTTATTTAAATTTGAACTAACATGAGTAAGTTTCTTTTCAAATTTTCCTTGTAATTGGACATAATTATTATTTGTTTTGTTTTATTTAATAGTTTGTTATATTTATTTATATATTGTTATATTTGAAATTCCCTCCTTCCCCTGTCTCCACTTATATCCAAAGCACACACCCTCATGAATCAGTCCTGAGGAAGTCATGTAACAAACACAAAATGGATTCCTGTACTTAAATAAATGAATTAAAATAAATAAAAAAATAAATAGAGTCTTCAAAAATTCAGATTTTTCCCATCAATGTTTTTTGTCCATAGTTCATACAGCTGTGAATATTATTAGTTTGGTACCTACTTGACAAACAAATGTCTTTTTTTCTTGAACTGTAGTGAGTCTTTAAAAACAGAACCTAATTTTAACATGTATACAGTGCAGATTATATTGTAGAAATACTGGTGTCATATAAATTTAGGAATTTAAAGAGATCTTAAAGTAATTGATGTTTTGTATATTTTCTTGTAATCTCATAGACTATTAGGAGATTTACTGAAACTATATCTGGCTGTATTCTATACCTTTCTGACAAAGGCTACTTGTTACTGATGATAAGCAGAGATACCTAGAACAGAAGAGGGAAATATTTAAGGCTCTTTTTAATCCTACCCAATCAGCTAAGCAATAATAAAAAAAAGTGAGTACAATGCTCTCATTCACTAACATGCCAGAACTTTAATTACAGTTCTGCTATAGAGCTTTTTTTTTTTTAAATTTGAACTTTGAAGGATTGGATATCTTTAAAGACTTGTGTCAGTTATATGATTGTCATATGCAGACAAAGGAGCTTATAGTGAATAGTTAACATGTGATAGACAAGTATTCAGGGGGAAGTATAATATACCTGCCTCAATGATTCTCAAGCTGCCTTTACGTTTCGCTTTCACTCGCCTAGCTCTGTGTTCTGCTCTAGTTTTATACAAAGAGATTGATCTAGTCTTGTGGTGAATGGTGACTGGCCATAAAAAACTCTACTTCCTTACATTGGCTGAAACATATCTTGTGCGGATGATTTACAGAAGATGATTTTCTGACTTGCCTCTTTCACTGATAAGAACACCTTAATTACGTCTCAAGAGCACCAAAAGAAAATTGCAGTAACTGGACAAAAGAGCAACAAATAATCTCACAAATTCAGTTATAGGAACAACTCCTTAATTTCGACAATGTTCCCTGACATTTTCCAGTTTTGCACAGGACCACTGGTGTTAGGGAAGATAGGTTAACAATTGTGTGCAGCTGTGTCAGCCTTGAACATTTTTTTAGAGACAATCTTAATTTTTGAAGAATCTGTGTATAGAGAAAGTTCCATTTTGTTTGGCTTTAGCATTTGCTGCCATCTTGTACTATTACCATTTTTGTTTATATCTGACACAACTCTTCTTAACCTGTATGTGCGCAAAAGCAGGCAGTCACAAAAATAACTGCAAAGCCTGCTCCTGAAGAAATGTAAAAGCCCCTCTCAAACATCCAACCTTCATCATGTGGCATCATTTTGGGGTCTCGTTAAAAACTAGCTTTATATCATTATGTCAAATTTTTTCAAACACACATTTTTCATGTAGTTGTCATTGAAGACAAAATGTATCCCTCACCTGGCTAAAATTATGATATTTTCGTAACTTGCTATGAATTATCCCCATAAATACAATTGTAAATGACATATGAATAATACAGTATACAGAATATTAGAATTGTGAAGACTGATTTTGACATAGTTCATGATCATGTTTTTTTGCTCTGTGAGTCAATGACCCAAGTATGATGGTTTTAGGAGCTACTTATGTTCTACTAAATATTTTCTTATTAGCATCCGGCATATGTTCATACTTATGAACTTATGTGAACAAGGTTTATGCAAAATAAAAATTAAATAGGGCTTACTTGAGTGTTTCTTATGATATCTCACACTAAGGGTGACTTTGACAAAGAGAGTTTATGGACAATGGCTTTATAAAGGCATCTGGAAGACGCCAGACTCATTATCCCTGTGATTAGAATGTATTGTAGCAATAAATGCAGCTCTTCCTTAATGCCCCATGTCTTTAGGAGCCAGTATAATGTTTGGAGTCTTTTAAAGGATCAAAAGATCAGCTTTTTGAGAAAACAGCTATTCCAAGGAGGATAATTATACATATATAACATAGCACTGTCTTCAATTTAAATATACAAATCTATCTATAATATTATATCTTCAGCAAGCCTCATATTATTTTTAGACACAGGGCGGAGTTACTGCATGCATAGCAGGTACCAAGAATAAGGGCCACCTTTTGTAAAGGGACCCGCTGCTGCCAGCAGAAGCACGAGGTAAAGGGGGACTCTAAATTTTTTATGGAAGGGAAGAAGATGAACAAAATTATTTTCATTCACTAGCTCTGTCACAATACAGGTGGTCCCCACGTTAAGAACGAGATCCATTCCTGAGAACTTTCTTAAGTCAGATTTATATGTAAGTCGGATCCCTGATCAATAATAATAATAATAATAACAACACCAGCAATAATAATAATATAATGGCTCACATGTGGTAGTAATAATAATACAATGTAATCACATATATAGTTGTGAGCATGACGGTCGTCGTTAATGCTGCGGGCAAAGTGAGGGTCGCAGTTGCTGGCATGGAGCGCCAAGGCGCTCCATGCTAGCAACTGCGGACCTTGCAAAATTAACGGACTTACGACACAAAAATATGAGGCGCGTTACGACCCATTACGACCTCGCAAAAAACGCCAGAAACCTGCGCACATGAAAACATGAGAAACACAATAAATACACACAACAAATACATAAAAAGCTTACCTACAGCAAGGGGGGGCACCCAGGACCTCGAAAACTGAAGTTACACCTCAATTTAACTTGAAATAAAAGAGTTTAGACACCCGAAAATCCCCTAAGCGAGAGAAAAAATCGGTGCTGAAAAAAACAAAAACGAGGCTACAGGACTCTAAAGACGCAAAACACCACCAAACACCTATGGATTTTCCGAAAATGAGATCTGAAAACAAGCACGCAACCCGGGTGACCAGAAAAACATTAGAAACAAAATAAATACACACAACAAACACATACAAAGCTTACCCACAGCAAGGGGGGGCACCCAGGACCTCTGCAAGTGAAGTTACACCTCCATTTAAGTCCACATTTCTGAGTTTAGACACCCGAAAATCACCTAAGCAAGAGAAAAAATGGCCGCCAAACAAAACGAAAACGAGGCTAAAGGACCATAAACACGCAAAACACCACCAAACACCTACGGATTTTCCGAAAAGTCGGACAACATCCGAAAACAAGGACGCAAAATCAGCCACAGCCGCATACCACACATTAGGCGCCATTTTAGAACAATAACTTATACAATCCGGAAGTACACAGCTACCCTAACGGATTTGGCTCGCGCACGCACACTATTTACACTACACACTGAACACATTGCTCACACTTACACAGCAGCTCCACAGCACTGATGCAGCAGCAACATGAAAACAGATTGCCAGCTCTTCAACACAATGCTTCCTGCATATATTACTTCACAATAGGTAAAGTATATTAATTTCTTATTTTATTAATTATTCATTGCCATACCAAAAAAAAACACCAATGCTGCTCATAGCACACAACCAACCAAGAGCCTCGCATTGAGCGCCAAAGACGCTCATTGCGAGCCATGCGATGAGGGCCGAAGGCGCTCAGCGCAAGGCTCGCAATCAGCGCCCAATGATCTTAAAACACCAACAAAATTAATTTTGCACACAAACAACATTACCTGCCTTACAATCTTATTGCCTTCATTTTTTGACGGGCAAGTCGCTAGTCACATATATAGTTGTCAGCAATATGGGTCGTTGCTAACGTTGCGACCCTCGAGAAGCGAGGGTGGAGATGAGCACCATAGGGTCTCATCCCTACTACCCCGTACGACAGGCAGTGAGCACCGAAGTACGTGCTGCAACTGCAAGGTCAGCTGTTTGGGTCCGGAAACCACGAGGCGCACGGCACTACCTGGTTACTGCCAGGGGAGAACTCACGATGAGAGCCAGAGGCACCCACACAGCCTCCCCCCTCCTTCCCCTCAACCTCCCTCTCCCCTCACTTACCTTCATTGCGCTGCTCCTGCTGCTGTTCATCGCGTCTTCTGTGTCGGGACCCTGCATATGCGAATGACGTGACGTCATTAGCATATGCCGGGTCCCAAACACCCACTGGACAGCAGCAGGAGTCCCAGGGCTCGCATCACCCCCTCCTCCCTCCCTCATCCTCTCCCTCTCCTCTCCCTCCCCTCATCCTCTCCTCTCCCTCCACTCAGGATGAGGGGGGGGAGGAGGATGAAGGGAGGAAGGAGGATGAGAAGGGGTGAGGGAAACAGACACGGGGGGAAAGAGAATCATGGGAGGGGGAGAAGAGACACAGGGGAGGGGGCGGAAGAGACACAGGGGAGAGAGGGAAATATATACAGGGGAGGGGGAAGAGACACAGGGGAAGGGGGAGAAAGGAACACAGGGGAGGGGGGAAGATATACAGGGGAGGGGGGAAGAGACACAGGGGAAGGGGGGAAAGACACACAGGAGAGGGGGGAAGAGACACAGAAGAAGGGGGCAAAGAGACACAGGGGAGGGGGGGAAGAGACACAGGGAAGGGGTAAAGCAACACAGGGGAAGGGGAAGGGGACACAGGGATGAAGGAGGAAGAGACACACGGAAGAGGGGAGAAGAGACACAGGGGAGGGGGAAGAGACACAGGAGAGGGGGAGCAAAGCAAACAGACACAGAGGGAGTAGAGGGGGGAACAGACACAGGGGAGGGAGAGGGGCAGACACAGGGGAGGGAGACGTTGGGAAGAGACACAGGGGAGGGGGAAGAGACACAAGGGAGGGAGGGGAGAGGAGACACAAGGGAGGGAGAGGGGGAGAAAAGAGACTCAGGGGAGGGAGAGGAGGGGGGAAAGGAGACACAAGGGAGGGAGAGGAGGGGGGAAGGAGACACAAGGGAGGGAGAGGAGGGGGAAAGGAGACACAAGGGAGGAAGTAGACAAGGGGAGAGGCTCTCGGTGAGCGCCGAAGTTGCTCACATTAGGTGGCAAACAGCTTTGCCATTATTACAATTTTATTGCTGTCATTTTTGACGGGCAAGTAGTCAGTAATAATAATAATAATACCCCTACACAGTAATAATAAGTTACAGAAACTATTGTCCTATTTCTTTTAATTCAAACAAACAGAGCCTGTTCTTAAGCATGGACCTTTTGTAAGTTGGGCCATTTGTAACCCCGGGACCACCTGTATATACAATTTTATTCAACATCTAAACTTTTCTTCTGTATTTCTTAATTACTTAGAATGATACATCTCCAAGAGATGCAGCCTAGCACTCTATTAAAGCTTACCGTGATTGGCGCTCTCTAGCCGGTCTGGTACTTGTTTTTTTTAATACTGTAACTTTATGGTGCTATTTGCCACTGATTATGCCTTAATGTTCTTGTTAGAGCTTGTGCATTGGCAATAAATTCTGTGTGTTTTGCATGACTGCTCTGGGGCAGCCACTGTGCTCAGTTGAATGAATTATGCATGCACACTTGTTAGTTAAATGGCTGTGTTATTATTATAATTACTTTATTTTATTTATAAAGCACAAGCAGATTTCTGAAGAAGAAAATACACAAAAAGACGACAGAACTACAGTAAATAGAAAGCATAGCAGAAAGCCGGTCCTAAAAGGCTCCCAATCTAGAGGAATTGGGCAAAAGATGTGAATGTGATTAATCTTAGCACAAAAGTAGTTAAATAATTCCAGAAGGTCTAAGACTGTTTTCACAAATGTGGTATATTTCTTGCACTACCTCCTTACGAGTAACCATATTACCATCCTGAATTGTTTGAAGGGTTATAGATAGTGCTAATGTGATATAATTAGCACGCTCTCTGCCAAATACATAGAAATTGAACTTTTTTTTTTTGTAAATGTAACATATTTACTATTGGTTACTCATCTCTCCCACTACTTTTGTATAATACCATATATTTTTTTTAGAATTGTATTCATCTTTGTTACTGTTATTTTAAGTATCATATATTCTCTGATTTTATTGTATTTTTATGTCGTATATAGCACTGCATAAAATTGCAGAGTTTTATAAATAAAGGTTAATAATTATAATAATTATACTTACTTGAGAGTATTTGGTCATCCACAAAATCCGAGACGCTGCTTACTACAGCCTTTGGATAAAGCTGCTGTACAAGATCACCCATGAGATCCCTTGGACTTATATTACTTTTATTTATGTCGATTACATTACATTATAACTTTCTCTTGAAACATAGTTCCACTTTCCCAGTTTTTATCATGATTGAAGTCAAGATATCACAAGGGAATACAAAACACAGTGACAACACCTTTCTATGCTAATCCTAGACTTGTAATATTTCCTTCCATTCTCAAACAAATTTCCTTTTGGGAAGGAACATAATATACACATGAAAATCACAATATTTAAACTCATAGTGACCTTGATAACACAGAGATTGACATAAAACCATTACATATAGTGCTAAGGGTCTGGATCATGCAATGGCACCACCATATGGTCACTTTCCCACATCACAAGGAAACACATACATCACACATGATTAAGAAACATGTCCCTCCAAGTTCTAATTTGTATGCAGGTTTGAACAGTTTCTTTCTTAAACAGTTAATCTTTACTCAACTTTTGTACCTCAAAGTATTATTGTACAGCAGACAAGATTCCCTTCCACTGTCCGGCCAAATACGTTTATTATTATTTGACTTTTTATACAGGATTTGTAGTCATTATAATTGTTTATTTGTAACGCGACAACACACAATAGCACTATTAACACATTACAAAGGATGGCGGGCCCTGTCTTTGAGCTTAGTGCTTTCTCCAAAGCGCCATGCAAGACTGAAAACTTGCAATCTAAAGTAGCTGGCACATATTGAACATTTTCTGATTTACAATCCACTAGGTAAATTATAAGTTATTATTGTGTATTAGTAGTAGTATCCTTTATTTGTAAAGCACCAACATATTCCATAGTGCTATATAGGGGTTAAGTACAAATAAAAATACTATTATAACACATGGGAAAAAGTAGAAGGCCCTGTCTTTGAGCTTAAACTCTTGTGTACATAGTTGCTTTTTTCCCCAAAGCACCTTACAAGACTGAAAACTCACAAAAATACAATGTAAAGAGACCTAACAGATAAGGATTTAGATAGAAAGAGAGTAAAAGTTGGAAGATATAGGGAAGAAAAGAGAAGAAAAGACAATTCTGTTGCTATAAGACAAGTTTACCTGTGAGAAAGTGTTGGTAAAGGTAATCAGGATGGGTATTTTGGTTGGATTGGTGACGTATTATGATAGTATAAATTGCTGATTGGTCAGGTGCAAGTTACATTTTGCCCCACAGGCCTGGCTATAAATAAAGAAAAGTAGTTTGAGATAGAAAGAGATATGGGGAGAGGTATAGAGCAGAAAGTGAAAGGAGTAAGAGAGAGCAGGTCTTCACAAGTTATGTAGGTAAAAAAATGGGGGTAGAGTGACTGAGGAAAGCTAGCCACAATATGCTTGGTTATATAGATTGTAGGGGACTGATATTTACCTAAAAATAATTAATATCTCACAAAAATATATAATAGAAGAATATAAGTGGAAATATTCATAATAATATTAGCTCTACCAGTGGTAGACCTAGGGAATGGGAGACCCTGGTGCAATTATTTCTTCTTAGTGCCATAGCAGCCCATATATTTGAGTAGCTCACAGTACTGCAAGCACTATCTCTGTGGTCCTTCACAAGTGGTGGGTCCTAACTTTTCTAGACAGGGTTGATGATTGCAGGGGTAAAAAACAAAGGCAAATATATATATATATATATGTCTGGTCAGTTCATCCTTATGGTCATCAGACTGCCTTTCTAAACCTACTGTCAGAAGCAGATGGCACCTACCATGTTGTGGGCACCCTGTGTTTTGCATCTGCAGCACCAGCAGTAGCTCTGTCACTACTTCACATTACATATATAATAAAATTCTCTAGAAAACTGTCTATATTGCTCTATTTAACACAGGTGAGTTATTCACATTTTTACATACCGCAGGAGACAACACTATGACAGACATGCTTACACACAGCCAGAAAATTGTATAATTCTCAAAAGGTGACAATACCGTTTAAGTGTAATCCAATATTGAACCCATTATGACCAACTATTACTATTTCCAGTGCTACAATTTTCTTGTCTGACCACATCAACACATGCCAAAAATTTTTTTTAGGATTGGATCAAATCTCAGCTACTGGGTTCCAAACCTCAAACAACGTACATAATGCATTCTGAATCTATATGTTGAAGACAGAAGCCACATTAAGGGCCTAATTCTTTAAATGTAACAGCTTTCCTTAAACTAGATAATACACAGTATAAGAAGAAAGTAAACTCACTTTGCTGTGGCTTGCAAAATGACACCAGACTGCATGCTTGTTGACTTGCAGAAGAGATAACAGGGTCTATTTTCTGCTGTCATAATTATGGGCAACAGAATTACAACTTTTATGAATGATTGGGTAACAATATACCTTATTGAATATGTAATTAAATAGACTGATGCTACCTAAATTGGTGATGGGTAGAGTGGCATGCTTGGCCAGAATTTCAAACTTCAGGCACTGCATCCTCATCAATTGTATATTGTGTGGGAGAACAAGTCTCGTCCTAGATGAAATGATGCCCCAGATGAGAGTTATCCTAGGGCATCCCCTTCTTACATTCTTTAGATTGATATGTGTGTGACGGCTTCATCTCATCTGGTGCCCCATGAGATCACACACAGATCAGTCTATGTGAGCAACACATGATAATGGTGCCTCTTGCACCATCATCTGTCATTCCAAAATTCCTTACAGGTTCTTCCTAAACAAGAATAGACCAAGGGCCAAATTAAATTAGAAGACAGTAGCGGCACCAGTACACCTGAAATTCGCAATTGTTAGAGTGCTATTACATTCAAACATGCCGCGACCAACGGGCCGGAGACGCAAACCCGTAAACCATTCTTGGGCACGTTGCATGTGCGGCCGTGAACATGATCAGTTAGTCAAACCCGTAGTTACGGGTTTAGACGGAGCTAATGGCAAAAGAGATCATCATCATTAAGTAACTGAAAAAAGGAGGTTAGATTTCAAAACCTTATGGGTTTCAATTACGAGTTACGATCGGACCCACATTCCAGAAATAATGCAGTATTAATAAATCAGTAAATATAATATTCTAGTCCATGCAAGTTCCATTATATGTATTAACACATTGATTGCCGGGATCGATATAAAACGGAAATTAAACATAAAAAAAAGTATTTTATATTGCAGTTTTGCAATCTTGAGAATGTTGTGCTATTAATTTTAATACCTAACATCACTTTCCCATTTTATGTACAGTAGTGTGTGTATATTTGCATTTACAGTGCTATGAATAGGACTTTAACCCCTTTGCGGGTCCTCTCTAGTAGCTGTTGGCTTTTTGGCTCCATTTGCGGGTTACCGGTTTGAACGCCAGTGGATTTGTAGAAATGTAATAGAGATTTTCGAACGTAACAGTTACAGGCTTGACAGATCATAGGCTTTGTGGCAACCGAGTTCCGATTTCAACATCCCGTAGGGTTTTTCCACATGTAACCCACAGGTCATTTGCTGACCTAAAAAATCAGTCCTGGGAGAGAAGAGCATGTTGTGAAAAAGAATAAGGAGACATGTTATGAAATTGACTATGAATTTAGATTGTAAGTCTGCGAGTTTCAATCCTGCGCAGTGCTTAAGGGAAAGCGCTATGGACACTGGATTCCAAGCTCAAAGACAGGGCCATACACTCTTTGCAATGTATGAATCTTTAACTTGTCATTGCCTGTAACTTAACTTATGTATAGCGCTACGGAATATGTTGGCGCGTTACAAATAAACGATAATAATAATAATAATAATAATAATAATAATAGTTTGCAATGTATGAATCTTTAACTTGTCATCATTGCCTGTAACTTAACTTATGTATAGCGCTACGGAATATGTTGGCGCGTTACAAATAAACGATAATAATAATAATAATAATAATAATAATAATAAAATATGAGGCACAGTTAACATTATGTTGATAGGAAAATAAACCATTACTCCATATTGCTAAAGGCTGCTTTAAAGTATATTCAGAAGATTAGAACTTGTAAGCAGCAAATAAATAATATAGTGACAAAGAAATTAGGTAGGAGTATGTTTTATATTTCAATGCATAGATAAATCTTTTAAGATGATTCAACAGGTCACATGGCCGCATTTCACACCCACATGAGCGGTAACTTCCTGTGACTCAATTGATAGGACGAAGTGTGATACATGATTATTCCCAAAAGGCAGTAAATAACACTTCAAATCTCCCACTTATTGCAGAAGATATGGTATGAACAAAAATTATTGCAACTGCTTAAAACTTTTTAGTGGAAATGTAATGTTGAAAATTGAGCTTTTTAAGAATAAATTACATTACTTCTCACTTAATGACTTTATCTCACGTGATTAATTATCTTTCAAAGTGTGTTATAAGTATGAAAAGCACGTCCAATTGGTATAAAACAATAATGATAGGGCTTTAACAATTAATGTGTATATCACTATTATTATTTATCCAATTGGACATTTTAATTATATTTATAGCAAAAACCTATTAGTATATACTTTAGTATGTTTAGTAAGGAAGAATGCAAGAATGTATATAAAAGTACACAAAAGAAGAATATATCAGAGAAAAATTAAATGTAACCACAAAAGGTCATATATTAAAGCTGCATGGATGCAAACTAAAGGGAATTGTGAAGAACTACTATTCTAATGAAACAAAGGAACAATCAGCTACCCAATATGGCAGGTAACAAAACAGTAATGGAGAGGCCTGGGGGATATCCAGAGTACATATGGGTAGTGTGGGTGTATTGTTCAAAGGAGAGAAAGCTTAAACAAGCGTATAGAAAAAGTGAATATTTTTAAACAGAAAAATAATTAGAGCATAGAGGAATAAACAGTGTGGTTTGGAAACAAAGCAAGGTATGAGGAGCACAATAGCTGTTTGCCAATGATATAACAGGACTATAAAAAGCCTGTAACAGTGTCTATTTTGGCATTTGCCAAATGGATTAAATACAGAAAGGAGAAATTAACTCCAAAGTGTCAAGACAGCTGAAGAGTAAATAAAGGTAAAAAAGGCTATCGTCTTTCCTTAGCTGATTACTCAGCAGAATAAAGGCTTTCTGGCAATATCATTTTTAAAGGGCCATCACTTTTAAATATACAGAGGTCCCTGGGTTAAGGACGTGATATGTTCCTGGGAACGTCTTTACATTGGATTTATACGTAACTTGGATCCCCAATGAATAATAATAATAATAATACTATGATGGCTCATATGTGGTAATAATAATACAGTGTAATCACATATTATAGTTGTCGTAATTGCAAGTTGTCGTCACACAATTTTCAAAGTTACGGGTTGCGCATGCGCAATGGGAGCAGAAAGCCGGAATCAGCGCCGAAAGCCGTACTTTATGATTTTAATGGCGGAAACTTTTTTAAACCGGCAACTCGAAATACCCTCCAAAAAGCCAAATAATTTCAAAAAAATACTTACACACTGACACACAGCACAAGGGGAGAGCCAGGGAGCCTGTAAGTGAGGTTGCAAGCTAATTTGAGTCATATTTGAAGTTTTTTGTCGATTGAAAATCAGCTAAGTGAGAAAAAAAATGGCGGGCAAAAAACTTAATTTTTCTCAAACATGATCAAAACGAGGCCGAAGCCAGGGGTCAGAGAGTGGGGAGAGGCTCGCAATGAGTGGCGAAGGTGCTCGTCACGGGGCTCGCCATGAGCGACAAAGGGGATCCATGAAAAGCACAAAAGCTGCGGATTGCCAAAACTGTCAATTAGCGGCCCGTAAAGTACATGGGGACCGAGGCTCGTGATGAGCGTCGAAGGTGCTCAGAGGGGGCACAGCCTCGGATTGTGTAAACAGCATTGCCAGAAGCGCCGAAGGTGATCATTGCAAAACATCATGTTGTGTGGCAAACAGCATTGCCAGACTTCAAATTTTATTGCCAAGTAAGTCGCTAGTATTGTAATAATAATAATATATCTGTTGTGTAATAGTAAGTTACAGAAACTATTGTGCTCTTTCTTTGAATTCAGACAAGCACAACATAAAACAAACTCATACAAAAGCCTTGGGAGTCCGTTCTTAAGTACGGGTCATCTGTAAGTCGGGTCATATGGTTGAAAAATCTGAGTTTGCCTAAAAGCATAACTAGGCAGGAAAAAAATCATAAAGCTAGATTTAATTAGAAGTAAATATTTGTAATGCCTCTGCATTAATGCTTGAAGTTTGACTGTGTTATAGGGTCACTTAGTTATAGGGTCACTTACATTTCTGCTGGAGCAGGGTTTCCCAATATGATAACCCTTCACTGCGGGATCCAGGCAGACAGTCTCTAAACATGCAATATGGAAACCTTCAGACATAACAGAGTCTGCTAAAACTAGATTTTGCCCAAAAATGTTTTTGTTAATGTTGTTTTTTTTACATGCTTCACAAACATGTAGTGGTCCTGGACCTTTCCTATTGGCTGGCCACTCTCAGTGGCGGTTATCATCCACTAGTTGGTGCGCCGCTTTTTCTCATAATTTCTTAGGGTTAGGTGTTAGGTCGAGAGTTACAGTGCCTTCCAAAAGTATTCACCCCCCTTGGCATTTTTCATGTTTTGTTTCCTCACAACCTGGAATTAACATTGATTGTTTGAGGATGTTCATCATTTCATTTACATAACATGCCCACAACTTTGAAGATGTTTTTTTTTTTGTGTGTAGCAAACAACAAATAGGACAAAATAACAGAAAAAGTCAATGTGCATATTCACCCCCCTAAAGTCAATACTTTGTAGAGCCACCTTTTGCGGCAATCACAGTTCCAAGACTCTTTGGATACATCTCTATGAGCTTGCCACATCTTACCGCTGGGATTTTGCCCATTCCTCCTTGCAAAACTGCTTCAACTTCTTCAAGTTGGATGGTTTGCACTTGTGAACAGCAATCTGACCACAAATTTTCTATTGGATTGAGGTCTGGGATTTGACTAGGCCATTCCAACACATTTACATGTTTCCCCCTTAAACCACACAAGTGTTGCTTTAGCAGTGTGTTTGGGGTCATTGTCCTGCTGGAAGGTCAACCTCCGTCCTAGCCTCGAATCGCGCACAGAGTGGTACTGTTTGTTTTCTCAAGAATATCCATGTATTTAGCACCATCCATCTTTCCCTCAACTCTGACCAGTTTCCCAGTCAACGTCGTCTTAGAGACGGAGCAGGTCAGGAGATGGGGTTATTTGAAGTAGGGGGTTCTAAGTCTCTTCACATGGGGGGAATATATATATCTCAACACTCCTCTCCTTAATATATGAGGATTTAAGTCTCATATATGTAAATAGCCAAATTTTGCACAGCAGTTGGACCTTTATACATAAAGCTATAAATAGAAGGGCATACATCCAATTAATGGAGTTTTCAACCCAACAGATACAAATAGTCCCAGTCTTCAAATCATATTGAATTTACCCTTTAAAAATCATGAACTAATAGGGTATATACACCAACTAATGGGTCCCACACATGTAAGTAAGCCCTTATAAAATTCTGGGATAAATATTGTGCATTAAAAAAGGTAATGTACTAATGAAGATATGTGCATGGGTAAAGACACTCCCTAGGGAATTGATACCCCAGAAACAATAAGAAGGGTCCCTGTCATTCGGACTAAGGGAATCGTAACAAGGAAGTACCGTATATAAGCCAAGTTTTTCAGCCCTTTTTTTAAGGCTAAAAAGGGCCCCTTCGGCTTATACTCAAGTCACTCTCCCCCCATGTCTCTTTAACCCCCGTGTCTCTCTAACCCCCCTGTGTCTCTCTACCCCCCATGTCTCTCTAACCCCCCCGTGTCTCTTTCCCTCCCCCCCCTCATCGTCAACCCTCCTCCTCATTCTAAACCGCCCTCCTCACTTTACCCCTCTAAATACCTCCCCCTCTCCCTTTCCCCTCACTTACCTCCATCTGCAGCTGCTCCTCCGGCCTCCGCGCCTTCCTGCGTTGGGACCCGGTATATGCTAATGACGTGACGTCACATGCACGCCCGTCATTAGCATTGGCAGGGTCAAGATGCAGGAAGGAGCGTGGAGGCCGGAGGAGCAGCTGCAGATGGAGGTAAGTGAGGGGAAAGGGAGAGGGGGGTTTAGAATGAGGAGGGGGTTTAGAATGAGGAGGGGGGTTGAGGATGGGGGGTTGAGGATGGGGAGGTTAAGGATGGGGGGGTTGAGGATGGGGGGTTGAGGATGGGGATTGAGGTTGAGGAGGGGGGTTGAGGATGAGGAGGGGGGTTGAGGATGAGGAGGGAGGTTGAGGATGAGGAGGGAGGTTGAGGATGAGGAGGGAGGTTGAGGAGGGAGGTTGAGAATGAGGAGGGGGGTTGAGGAGGGTGATAAGGGAGGGGGGAAGAGACACAGGGAAAGGAGAGGGGGAAGAGACACAGGGGAGGGAAAGGGGAGAAGAGATGAGGAGGGGGGTTGAGGATGAGGAGGGGGGTTGAGGAGGGGGGTTGAGGAGGGGGCTGCGGATGGGTGGTTTAAGATGAGGATGGGGGGTTTAGGATGACGATGAGGGGTTTAGGATAATGATGGGGGTTTAGGATGAGGATGGGGGGTTGAGGATGAGGAGGGGGGTTGAGGAGGGAGGTTGAGGATGAGGAGGGGGGTTGAGGAGGGAGGTTGAGGATGAGGAGGGGGGTTGAGGAGGGTGATAAGGGAGGTGGGAAGAGACACAGGGAAGGGAGAGGGGGAAGAGACACAGGGGACGGAGAGGGGAGAAGAGACACAGGGGAGAGAGAGGGGGGGCACAAGAAAAGGGCACACAAGAGGGGGACATAGAGGGCACAAGTGGGACACAGGTGTCAGCACATTTCCCACCCTCGGATTATACTCGAGTCACTCATTTTTCCCAGTATTTTGTGGTAAAATAGGTGCCTCAGCTTATACTCGGGTCTGCTTTTACTCGAGTATATCCGGTAATTCATGAGATATTTCAAATTCTGTGGAAATCACATTATATCCTAAAGGGTCCATGTCCGCAATTGCGAACGGCCACGCAACAAGAAATATCCGTGGTCCTTTAATTCAAACCAATTAAAAATTGAGTTTAAATGATCCAAATGACTAATGGATCTTTTAGTACTTGAGTTACATGTTGTTCTTATGTTTGAAGCAGCTTATGGACATTTCCTTCATCTTGATATTCTCTTTTATAAGTGTAAATGAGCATCTCCTTTTGAGTAGATATAATTGTATTTCATTGCAAATCTTTTTTTCCCTTCATACTCGGAGCCAGGGGCATAAGAAACAAGCGTAGATTAGACACATTAGCGATTACAGTTGTGAAGTAAGTGAATGGAGGGCCCTGGTGCAAAACAATTTGAGTCCCCCCTTCCACATCTCTATACATAGGGGTCGATAAAAGCCCAAAATATTTGTAGGTGGTCTAGGCGGATCATGACACATTTCTATAAAGTTTCATAAAATAAAATACCTAATTTATCCCCCCATAGCAGAGGGCCCCTACCCTGTTGTGGGCCCTGGTGCTTTGCACCTGCTGTAGCACTGCCACAGAGAGGTTGAAAGTCAATCTCCCCATCAGAGTTGTGCTTCTCGTTGCCTTCGGATTCCAAGCAAAGTGCGCGTTGGACGGCCATACACTATGCAGAAACTAGAAGCACTGAGTTGCTCTTAGTGAATTGTGTGGTTACGGGTGACTGCTGTGCAAGTGGGACCAGCATTAATCAAAACTCTTTAACATTATCACTTTCACTTTATTGATAAAACAGGCCTCTATATTTAACATTACGTTGTTTCTTCTTGTTTATGATACTTGATATATTGTGATAAACGAATGTTTAAGAAAAATACCTGCATATAGAGGTTTAACATTTACCGCAGATACGTGCATATTGAGCTTTCCTGACACACACATTAACAACAGGAATTTTTTGCACATAACATGGTGGTAAAGTGCATAGCATCAATAAGTGTCTCAGAAAACCAAAAAAGGCATGTTTTATAGATAGTTCAGTATCCAGAACACTGTTCTGTTTTCATCACCAGTTCATTTAGTGTTTAATCATATATTTTATTTTTGTATTGTATTAAATCTTGTATTGTATTGTATTCGATGAAAAAGTCGTAACATTTTGTACATTTTCTTATGTATTAACGAAAAGGTATACACATATTGTGCAGTGGTTTTGGGGGCTTCAGAAACAACATATCCAGAACTTCTGGTTAAATAAGTTGCATTTCACTGGTTTAGAAGCCATCTATGACCTGTGCGTCTCTCTTTAGTGACATCATCAGACTGTTCCAAGAGAGACTTGATGTGGCACACCTTTGTGACAGAGAAATATAAAAACAAACCACATCATGAGTGCTTGATACTTATAAGATCTACAGTGCCTTGCAAAAGTATTCACCCCCTTGACTTTTTACCTATTTTGTTACATTACAACCTTAAGTTCAATGTTTTGTTAATCTGAATTTTATGTGATGATCAGAACACAATAGTCTAAGTTGGTGAAGTGAAATGAAAAAAATATATAGATAAAACTATTTTTTAGAAATAGAAAACAGAAAATTGGCATGTGCGTATGTATTCACCCCCTTTGTTATGAAGCCCATAAAAAGCTCTGGTGCAACCAACCTTCAGAAGTCACATAATTAGTGAAATGGTGTCCACCTGTGTGCAATCTAAGTGTCACATGATCTGTCATTACATATACACACCTTTTTTGAAAGGCCCCAGAGGCTGCAACACCTAAGCAAGAGGCACCACTAACCAAACACTGCCATGAAGACCAAGTAACTCTCCAAACAACTAAGGAACGATATTGTTGAGTACAAGTCAGTGTTAGGTAAAAAAAAATATCCAAATATCTGATGATCCCCAGGAGCACCATCAAATCTATCATAACCAAATGGAAAGAACATGGCGCAAACCTGCCAAGAGACGTCCGCAAACCAAAACTCACGGACTGGGCAAGGAGGGCATTAATCAGCGAGGCAGCACAGAGACCTAAGGTAACCCTGGAGGAGCTGCAGAGTTCCACAGCAGAGACTGGAGTATCGGTACATAGGACAACAATAAGCCGTACGCTCCATAGAGTTGGGCTTTATGGCAGAGTGGCCAGAAGAAAGCCATTACTTTCAGCAAAAAACAAATGGTGCGTTTTGAGTTTGCAAAAAGGCATGTGGGAGACTCCCAACATATATGGAGGAAGGTGCTCTGGTCTGATGTGACAAAAATTTTACTTTTCGGCCATCAAAAAAACGCTAACTCTGGTGCAAACCCAACACATCACATCACCCAAAGAACACCATCCCCACAGTGAAACATGGTGGTGGCAGCATCATGCTGTGGGGATGTTTTTCAGCAGCTGGGACTGGGAAACTGGTCAGAGTTGAGGGAAAGATGGATGGTGCTAAATACAGGGATATTCTTGAGCAAAACCTGTACCACTCTGTGCGTGATTTGAGGCTAGGACGGAGGTTCACCTTCCAGCAGGACAATGACCCCAAACACACTGATAAAGCAACACTTGAGTGGTTTAAGGGAAACATGTAAATGTGTTGGAATGGCCTAGTCAAAGCCCAGACCTCAATCCAATAGAAAATCTGTGGTCAGACTTAAAGATTGCTGTTCACAGGCGCAAACCCTCCAACTTGAAGGAGCTGGAGCAGTTTTGCAAGGAGGAATGGGCAAAAATCCCAGTGGTAAAATGTGGCAAGCTCATAGAGATTTATCCAAAGAGTCTTGGAACTGTGATTGCCGCAAAAGGTGGCTCTACAAAGTATTGACTTTAGGGGGGTGAATAGTTATGCACATTGACTTTTTCTGTTATTTTGTCCTATTTGTTGCTTGCCTCACAATAATAATAAAAAACATCTTAAAAGTTGTGGGCATGTTCTGTAAATTAAATGATGCAAATCCTCAAACAATCCAAGTTAATTCCAGGTTGTGAGGCAATAAAACACAAAAAAATGTATACTGTATATCATTAAGAACATTTAGATAAAAGAAAATAAGAAAAAAAGAGTAGATACACTAGCAGTTATAGAAGAGAAGTTTCTGAGTTGGGAACTATAGTAAAATAGAAGAAATAAAGAAAAAGAATAAAAAAAAGGAAATGTAAGATAAGAGCAAGATAATATTGAGTACTGAGATGTCTTAAATCATAGATTAATAATACCATTAAATTAACATTTACTTTTGCTCTTTGCCAGTATATGTGAGAATATGAGTAACTCTTCACAAGAAATTGATACATATTGCCAAGGTATACCTGAATAAATAACAGCTCCTTTATTCATTTAGTTCCTGTTATGTGTGTGAGAAAGTATGACCACATCTTGATGCCAGAATAAGTTATTAATTTAAAGGAACATTTTATTTTGAGAATCAATATATTTCCAAAACGTCCCTTCATTTATTAGGATACAACATTAACCTAAGCAATATCAGTAAATGAATGTAAGAGCTTCATTCCCCACATTTGTGGATGTCAATTGCAGAATTTTCACAAAATGTTCACCTTACGGGTTTTGCACTGAGAGCTCCTTGAAACCAATCATACAGCGGGGGTGGGTGAATCTGAAACCATGCCAGTTTATTGAGCTGCCATCATATCCCAACTGCAGCATGCTATAGACCATAGGACGAAGCTCCAATCCATACTGATACCTACTGTTGAGGACCCGAGACACTGCTTATTGATTACCCTACTGCTTGGCCAAAACTGCACAGTGATCAGAAGCTGGATGTTTTACAAATTACATATTGTGGAGAATAGTTGTTAAATCCTGCATCTCAGTAATCTGAACCTTGACTTAAAAAAACATAATTGTGTTTTTTGCTTATTGTATTAAGGCATTTTGTATTTATAATTCCTTTGGATAACAACCAATTTATTTCCCCCGTAAAAGTGTACATATACTTATCTAAGGTGCCTACAAAAGCTATGTATTTAATACCATTCATCCAATTTTGTGTATTTATTATTATTATTATTATTATTATTATTATTATTATTATAGTTTATTTATAATGCACCGACATATTCCGTAGCGCTGTACATAAATAAGGTTCAGACAGTGATAAATACAGATTAACATTTAGCAAAGCAAGACCCTGTCTTTGAGCTTGGAATCCAATGTCCATGGTGCATTCCCAAAGTACTTAGGATAGAAACTCACAGACTTACAATCTAAGGGATAGTGAGTGGTAAAAGAGGGTGAAAGAGGTGATAAGTGTGTTAGGGTGGAAGGTGATACGCTTCTTTAAAGAGATTTATTTTGTGTTTTAAGTGAGGTTTAGCCCTATTTTGCCCTATTGCTACAACTAACAAGAAGCACAATCATTGTGCTTGGGAACCTTTAATCCAAAAAGAGTCTGCCCCACATTATGGAGCATTTCATATATTACAACAAATCAGTTTCTGCACTGTTTAAAAATGTCATTACTATAAAACAAGAGGTAACATTACATGACTATAGCAATTTATTGTAATATTTGCTAAATTAGATAACGTTTTTAAATATTAAGACAGCCGGTTGGTCATGATGATTTTGACATTTAATTATACTCATGACTGTCCGTACCAAAATCATCCTTACCTCCCTTTCTCCTTAAATGTTCTTCACATTCCTTCCCTTTACGTGTCCCTACATTTCCCCAAAAGAAGAATAAACATACATGACTACCCTACTTGCTCAAAACTGCACAGTGATCAGAAACTGGATATTTTACAATGACATATTGTGGAGAGTAGTTGTTAAAGCCTGCATCTCAGTAATCTGAACCTTGACCATTAACATGTCAACCACTTTAGGCCGTTCCCCCTTAAGGGATAAATGATAGCAAAATACCCCCCTTCTACAATGCTATCTGGACCTAGCCACATGACCCATGTCTTACTTACAATGTTTAACAAGCAGAATTGTGTTTATTGCTTAGTGTATGTAGGAGTTTTTTTTATTTAAAACAACCAATGTAGTTCACCAATAAAAGTATGTTGTATATATACTTATCTAAGGCCCCTACAAAAGCTATGTTTTTAATACACTTCATCCTCCTTTTTGTAGTTAGCCCTAATGTTACAACTAACAAGAAGCACCATATTTGTGTTTGGGAAACTTTAATCCAGAAAGAGTTTCCCCCACATTTTGGCGCATTGCATAAACTGCATTACAACAAATCAGTTTCTTTACTGTTTAAAATGCCATTACTATAAACAAACAATTTAATGTATAATTCACTAAATCAGATAAAGTTCTAAAATATTGATATCATCAGTTGGTCATGATAAATTAACCATTTAATTTTATTTATGCCTGTCCGTACCCAATTCATCCTTACGTCACTTTCTCCTACCATTGTTTCCATGTTCGTCTCCTTACTTGTCCCTACATTGCCCATTCCCTTTTGGATCTCCATGTCCTGGTGAAGGGCCTTGTGTACATCAATGAAGCTGTGAGCTACACCATGGAGGGTCACCTAAGATGGGAAGGTCATAGCAGAAATGTCAGACAAATCAAGGTCCATTAGAGAAAAAGATGGCAACCCACTCCAGTATCTCTGCCCCCCAAAAAAAACGTATGACGAAGCACAACTCGGCACAACATGTGCCTGGCATGCTGCATCCATATGGCAAAAGAGAGTCATACATGACTGAATGACTAAACAACAACAGCACATTTTCCCATAAGAAAAATAAACATACAGCAAGGACTGACACCTAATCAAGTGTCATTTTACTAAATGTGATATTGTTAATCTAAAATATGGCAGCCACCTTTTTGGATTCAATTATGTACTTAAGTGTTAATATCAGTGGTGGAACTACTGCTGGTGTGGTGCGTGCAAAGCCCAGTGGGTCCATAATAGGTTAGGGGCCTCTACTATCTGGAGCATCTTGGAGTAAAGGGGGACTCTTACTTTATTAGGGGAGAGGGACATATAATTATTTTTTAGATACAAAGGTGATCTGATCACTCTAGGAATGATCGGACTGCCTACATATAATTTTGTCTTTTTTATTGACCCCTATACCCCTATACGTACCTTGTACTGAAAAGTTACAAGGAGGCCTAACATTATTTTGCGCTGGGCTCCTCCATTAACTAACCATGCCTCTGGCTGATGTCTTTCTTTTTCTGCCACTAATTGATGTTACTGTTACTCCTGAGTGCCTGCAATATTCTTTCTGACATTCTTCTGATTCATTCTGATTCATTCAACACTACATGCAATCTATAAAGTTCCATTCTTTATTGTTCAAGTACTGCAAAACAATGTGCTTATGGAGGTAACATTAAAATATAAGTCATATAAAACATATAAAATAGTATGTAAGACAGTACAAAGAATCCTTTGCACAGTGGTGCAGGTGGTGCAATGCACCAGGGCCTTCCTCTGAGTGGGGACCCAGTGCTGTGTATTTTTTTAAATTTAAGGGTCTTAGAGAGGGAAGGGCTATTGGGAAGGGGCACTGAGTGAGTTGGTAAACTAATATACAATTTTCCCTTTGAAGGAGCGGCCCAAAACGTTTCTTTTGCACCAGGGCCCTCGACTCTCTAGCTCCTTTGCTTGTCTGATGAAGTGCTCTGTGGAGAAACGCGTAGCACACACTAACAAGAAGTTTGTGTTGGAGCTGTTGTTCACTGTGCAGGCAGATACTGAAAAGTTGTTTACCTTAATGTGGAAAGATTAGGGCAGAGTCATTCTATTTGGTGGACATCCAGGTCTCGAAAGACTCAGATAGTGCTTGATTCTGGTACTATGTGGAAATAGCTTATGGTGGATACTAAGGACATTTGGAACTTTACCTGATACTGTAAAGTGTCCGTAATTGGGCTGTTTATGCTTTTGCTACTCCTTTTATCAAGTGAAGGAGTTTTACTTATGTTTAAATGACTATTCTGGTTCAGTGTTTCTAAACTATTGTTAGCAAAGATTTATTTTTCCTTACTTCCTTGTGTATTCTTTTGCATCACTTGAACATTCTCTTTCCGCCTACTATATTCAAGTAAGAGTTTGCAATCTTCACCACCTGCACATTTCTTTTAGGTTTCTGTCCAGTAATTATTGTCACTTCCGATACAAAATGCTGTGCTGCCATCCAGTGGCGAAAGTTAGTTAAGTAGACAACATATATATTGTGTAGACAGAATTACTGCACAAGCCGACCAGTGCACTTTAAGAAACAAACCTAATGGATCCTCTAGTAAAGAAAATCAGTCAACAATAAGCTTTGTACAATTAGATAAGATAACACAGACCTTTATTAAAGGGACTCTGTCACCCCCAAAATCAATTTTTTTTTTAAAATTATTCTTAAAAAATATGACAAACTTGTATTAGCAACTTGATTATAAAGTGAAAAATTCCTGGGATAAACATAATAGTTTCTGCATTATAAGCTCCCAAACACTAATTAGCTGCTTTGAGGTAATAGTTAGGAGTACAGACTGCTGTGTCTTTTGCTGTTGTTTCATTGTCCGACTCTCTATGACCATATAGACCGCAGCACACCAGACACAATCATTATCAGCCTTATTAAATTGCAATTTGGCCAATTGAATAGGGCTCTATATAAGCACACAGCATATTTTATTTACAGAAGTTTTTAGTGAACTTCTATCCAAAAGCAAGGTCTTCACTAACTAAAAACTTCTGTAAAAAAAAAATGCTCTGTGCTTATATAGAGCCCTATTCAATTGGCTGAATCACAATTTAATAAGGCTGTATGTGTCTGGTTGTGCCTATCCATGTGGTTTTCATGGCAAAGATATTGAAGTGGGTGTTTGTTCCTGTATTGTTGTTTTTTAGTCCTTCAGTCGTGTCCATATGGACACATCAAACCAGGTGTTTCTGGTTGTGATTATCCATATGGTTTTCTTGACAAAGATAATGGAGTGCATTGCCAGTTCCCTTTCCTGTAGACTGTGATTTGTCTGACCTCTCTGCTATGACCTGCCCATCTTGAGTGACCCTACATGGTATAGCTTATAGCTTCACTGAGGTACACAAGCTCCTTCACCCCGACAAGGTAGCGATCCATAAGGGGCTTGTCCCTTTATATCATCACACAGACCCAAAAATGATCTGTTAGTTGGTCCATTGATTATAGTTTGTGACCAATAAAGATTGTATCTGTTATCCAAGACTGAGATTGGAGTTATCCATTCTGTGGTTCTTAAAGGGACATGAAACACAACTGATTTCATGCTTTTATAAAACATTACAAAACTTGTTTTTTACATAAAAAACTATTAAGTAAAAATATTTAAACATCATTGAAACTACCAGGGAATACAGACAGCATCATTTAGTCTGTAGATCTCATTGGCTTACAGCGGGCAAGTGTCCAAGAGCAGTTTCCCATCTAAATATGTTGTGCTCTGAGAAGGGGTAATGGTTCAGCTTTCATGACTTTTCACTTCAATATAAACAACTTTTCCGTTCATCTTTTGCAAGAATATTTTCACTGAACATTGCTCATTTTCCCACCATCCCTAGGCTGGAGCTCCTCCTATCTTTTCCAAACTGTTGCAGAGTATGGAGCTGAAGTAGCTCCAGCTGCCTATTTACTACACATATTTAGTGGAATATTTTGGGCAAATGTATCTGTTTGCTTATTTATTACTTTCCTCATTATCATACATTTTTTTTATTTGTTTCTCCACAACAGTAAATAAAACTGTGTGATAGGTTAATCAGTAAATGAAGAAATAAAATACAATGTAATAATTCAAGTTTCCAAAGTCTTAATTTTATTGATCGATTTACATGCAAAATAAAACACAAACATGCAGGTTGTTTATCCACGGTTTCAAGTTGCAATTGTAGAGTGGTTACAACTACATGTAACAGAAAAGGTGTCTACGTAGATGTGATATTAATATTAATTTGGGATGAGATATGCTATGTTATTGGCATCATGCAGAATATTTTTTTTAATGTATAATGTATTTGTACTCCATTGTTCACGTCATCCAATAGAATTGGTAAATTGGTTCTTTTTGTGCACTGCTACCCTTTCTCACAGGTTTTGTGAAAATCACTTTTTGAATTTATATATAGAGCAGTATCAAAAATAACTACCGTAATGCCGATACTGAGAAAAGAGCTCCAAATGCTCAAAGGCAGCAGCAACTGCTTATCTCTACACATTATAAAAGCACTGTAACAATATGGCAGCCAGCTAATTAATTTGTACTTTTCATTTCATAATCTGCATAAGGTTATCTCAGCAACTCAGAATGCTGCGTTTAATCAAATGAAGCTCTGACTTCTCTCCCATTCAGCGGCTGAGGAGGGCGATAGTTATCCACCATGTGACAAGCAATTTCCCCTTCAGAAGTGGAGTAAAGGCTCCGGAATTTTTCCATCTGCAACAAAAAACTTGAATTAGTAAACGAGGGTGCTCCTAGTTTTCTTTATTTGTAATGTATTAATATAAATGATCAAGTATAATGATTATGATTAAAAAGGAGGAAATATAGCTCTGCCAGATCACAGATGTGATTGATGGCAACATGACATTTAGTAATTAGTCAGAAAGTGGAAGATCCAGAAGCTAACCATTTGTTTGCTGGCGGGGGGACAAATCTCAGAATATATGAACAGGGGACACAAAAAATAGCAAAATCAAACTTAATCATGCACTACCAGATTTGGCCACTGTGGAGCAGTATGTCTTTTCCATCAAAGTTTTAGCCCATAATTTATATTATTTATGTACAATATATATATATATATATATATATATATATATATATATATATATATATATATATATATTTCGTTTCCTAAAAGTAAGTGATACTTTTTTTATTGAACAAGCATTTTAGTCAAGTTAGAGTGACAAGCTTTCAAGAGGTACATCTCTATCAAGTCAGAATAAATACTTGATAAAGAGAAGTGTATCTCTCGAAAGCGTATCACTCTAACTAAAATATTTGGCCAATAAAAAAGTTATACATTTATACCGCAATATCTTGATTATTCATCTGGAATGCTGGATATTTACGGCTACTCTACTTTTCAAATAAGTCAGTGTAAGGTGTATATGATAATTATATTAAGTATGAGAAACTTCAATAAACCTTGTTAAAACATTTATATTAAATAAAAGAAAACTGCCCATTGAGTCCCTTTAATATAGTTTAATAATCCATTACAGAAGGTCCCCACATTACAGACGGCCCAACTTCGTGCCGTACTTAAGACTGGACTACCAGGGCTTTTTGTATGAGTTTTTTTCTGTTTGATTGAATTGAAATAAAGATCACAATAGTTTCTGTAAGTTATTATTACAGTACAGGGGTATTATTAGTATTATTATTATTATTATTATTGTTGTTATTACAGCATTACACTGTATTATTATTGTTACCATACATGAGACATTTTAGTATTGTTATTATTATTATTCATCAGGAATCCAAGTTATTTACAAATCCGATCTAAAGACGTTCTCAGGAAAGTATCTTGTTCCCTAACAGGGGTCCCCCTGTATATGCATATTTTTTCAAGATATACCCATACCCATTTAGCTCAGGAAAAAGGCACTGGATGAAAACATTTATACCATGGAATATTTTTCAGAAGAAACATCATTTACTTGTGTAACATATCTAAAAAAAAACATATGTGAGCCCACTGGCACGTTTAAAATAGAACAAAAAAAAAATATATTTTAATGCCAGCTGCAGCCTCTGGCATGTACCTGCAGGTGCTACATCTATATTTATTTATGCCACTGCACTGTTTATTTAGCTCTATTGCTGGAAAATAATAAAACTAAGCAACGTGACTATTATAGTTATACATAGTTACATAAAATTCCTTTCAATATCTGATACACCTAGATTTGCTCCAATAAGATTATAAATTGCATGGCTATTTTTCCTTCCCAGATGCATAACTTTACATTTATTTGTATTAAATCTCATCTGCCATTTAGATGCCTATTCCTCAAATGTATGTAAATCCATTTGGAGGGAAAGCACATCATTATCTGATTTAATTACCTTGCACAACTTCGTGTCATCAGCGAAAATGGAGACACCACACTCCAATCCTACCTCTAAGTCATTAATAAATATGTTAAAAAGGAGAGGACCTAATACTGAACCCTGAGGAACCCCACTTAACACATTAGTCCAATTGATATAGCACATATTCATTTATGGAATTAGCAGTGTTTTTGAGTTATACAATGTAGGCTTGTTATATTAACATACCTTTTACAAAATTTGAATAAACTATCAATGAAAATATCAAAAAGGTACTGTCACATGACACTGTAATACCATGAATAAACTGTTATTAATACAATAAGCATTTGTGTTGACTTAATGACTTAAAATGTATGTAAACAGTTTAAAATAAATAACTATAGTATATTCAGTTTTGCTTTAACGCTGGCAAACATTTGTCTTTGTAAAAGAATTAGAAACCCGGAAGGGCCGAGAGGCTTATTGTATACAGATAATACTAGTATTGACTTCTGGTAAAGAAGTCCTCTTCAAATAGCCCCTTGATAATAGATTTCAGTGGATGAGCCCATCCAATCAAGTTATAGACAGACTAGCAGTCTAAGATGGATTCACCCATGAAACATGCTTTTTGCTTCTGTCTTGCATACCTGTTAATATTTTGTTGTGCTGTATACTTCACTAGCACATTAAGGCCCTCATTCAATTGCAATTTGGCCAATTGAATAGGGCTCTAAATAAGCACATAACACATTTTTTTACAGAAGTTTTTAGTTAGTAAACATCTATCCAAAAGCAAGGTTTTCACTAACTAAAAACTTCTTTAAAAAAGATATGCTATGTGATTATTTAGAGCCTTATTCAATTTGCCAAATCACAATTGAATGAGGACCTAAGTTTGTATCATTCAGTAGTATACCTGCATAAGTGCTATCACTGTATAGACAATTTAATTTCACTGCTCTCCTAAAGAGAGACAAAAATGTATATCTGGAATTTTCAAAAACTTCAGCAGGAGGCTGATGAAGTATTTCTCAAAAACACAATTACTCCTCAACCTGACGCAAATACTGACATCCTGACTATATTCAAAGAATCCCATAAACTCCTTAAAAAACAACTCAGAACTGTTTGGGAAATATCGAGCATACAAAATTATCAAAAAGAAAAGATTACACCAAGAGGATTGAGAATCCAAATCACACCATCTGCACATTTAATTGATGCGGATTTCTCAAATAAATGGTTAGATATAGTTAACAAATGCTCTCAAGATCTGATGATGCTCATTTTGGAAAAAGAAAAAAACAACTTAGAGATATTAAATACTCAAGTACAATTATCTCATACAAAGATTCTACAACTCAATGAGGCTACAGAATTTCAGACATTTAACACCCGACTAAATGAACAATTAGAAAGATACAAACTTGAACTTTCACAAAGGAAACACATGAAATTCTTCCGTGATAAATCGGACTTCGAAGAAAAAAGAGCCTACAAAATCCAAAAAATAAGTACAAACTTAACTACAACGGACCAAACCGATGTCAGCTCCTCAGAATACTCGGATCTGGAAGGCAGATCAAATGCAACTTTCTCCCGCCGTCAACATATTACCAGACCATATATAACTACCCGATCAAGAACTAACCAACGCTATATGGATAATCCTAGACAAAATACAATGCAATCTAGAACAAATCAACGTTATATGGACGATTTTTTAGACAAGGAGCAAGACCCAAAAAATCACAAACAACAAACCTGGTATCCGGGCAAACGAGGTCGACCCCTCTGAATTATCACAGAAAATAACTTATTTTTCAAACCCTACGTCTATAGACACTTTAGATAATCAAACACTAAATCTCGTCGTAAATAACGATATAAGATCGTCTGAATTCTCATATAAAACAAAGACAAAGAATACACCATCTGATGGACAAACGTATTCTGGAAACAAAATGGAATATCGAAGAAAATCCGAAAAGAGAACTATTGATAACACAGATCTGAACAAAATCATTAATCTGACGAACTATACTCTGGACGAGAATCAAAACAGAATACTATCTAAAGGTCTATTATTCATCCCTTCAAGTTATGCAAGTGAATTTGAAAACGTCAAAGATCTCCACTTTTTCGTCCGTAAACTAGCACTCAAAAAGTTTTTTCATGAAAAAGAAAAAAGAAGCATGGAAAATCTGGGCTTGACCACACAGGATACACAAACGCTGAGAAATCTAGTAGCATTGTTGAATCAGGATGATCCCATTCCAAATAACACCTTTCTTGCTGAGAGCTGTAAAATAAAAAGCTCCTTTACTCCGGACATAAAACAATTTGCGAACCTAGAAATGTTCCTGAAGATGACAACAAGAGACATAGAAAATTTGTATAAAAGAAGAAATCAAGCGTCTTGTATAAAAGATCAAAATATGAATAAACTGGAAAAACAAGCCTTACAAGAACTCAAAAATAATAACCTGGAAATAAAAAATGCTGACAAGGGTGGCAATATTGTGATCATGAATAAACAAGAATATAAACAGATGTGTCTGGCGATACTATGCGATCAATGCACCTACAACATTCTGGAAAAAAATCCCTGTATAATGTTCTACAAAGAACTAAAAACAATCCTAACTCAGGCAGTCAAGGATGAAAAATCTTAAATATTTATGCCCAGAACGATCAACTATCGCCACCTTCTACGCTCTCCCTAAGATTCACAAAAAGAAAAAGCCAATCCTGGGCAGACCCATCATATCAGGCAATAATAATAATTTAACTGAAGCCGTGAGTAAACTCGTGGACTCGGATCTCAAAGAGATCGTAATTACTCTACCATCATATCTTAAAGATACAAACGATCTACTCCGACGTCTTAACGAATTAAACGTTGCTCCCTCGTCTATGCTAGCTAGCATAGACGTAGAACAATTGTACAGTAGTATCCCTCATAAGCTGGGTTTAGCAGCGGTCAAATCTTTTTTGGATATTAGAGGCAAAGAACAACAGAAATGGAACAATTTCCTTATAACAATCCTGGAATTCATCCTTACAAAAAATTTCTTCTTATTCGATAAAAAAATCTATATACAAAAACGTGGCACGGCGATGGGGACGGCATGTGACCCTAGCTATGCCAATCTTTACCTCGGCTCTTGGGAACACAACGTAGTCTTCACTGAAGAAAATGAAAAATTTACCAATAATGTACTTGAATGGTTTAGATACATCGACGATGTACTAATTATATGGTCTGGTACAATTATTGAATTTGAGAACTTTGTGGAACATCTAAACAATAATCATCTTAACCTCAAATTCACCTATGAAATAAACCAAAGCAACCTAAATTTCTTGGACCTAGAAATATATAAAGATATCTCCGGAAACATTCATACAAAAGTTCATAGAAAACCCACTTCTACTAACGCACTATTGAACTGGCAAAGCCAGCACCCTACACCATTAAAACGTGGGATCCCAACTGGACAATATTTAAGAATAAGGCATAATTGTAGCGACATTGAAACTTTCAAATTGCAAGCACAAGATCTTCGCCAACGTCTTAGACAACAAGGATATCCAAACAAAACTCTCAAAAAAGCTTACCAAAGGGCACTCCTTAGCCAAAGATCTGATCTTCTCTATAAACCAAGAGAGCACACAGACACAGATATAATTCGTTGCATTATGACGTTTGGGAGCAATAACAAAGAAATGAAATCAATACTCCAAAAATACTGGCATTTTCTAATTGAAGACCCTATACTAGAAAGGCATTTAACTACACATGTTTCAATAACATACAGGAGAGGACAAAATATTGGTAATATGTTGACCAGTAGTCACTTTGTTGATGAAACTCACCGACCAAAGAAGAACTGGCTTCCAACAAAAGGACTATTTAGATGCGGCCGCTGTAAGGCCTGTCCCTTTATTAAACCAGAACGGGAATTCACGCACCCAAAAACAAATCAAAAATACCCTTTAAAAGAGTTCTTCAACTGTCTCTCAACCTTTGTGGTATACATTATGGTCTGCCCCTGCAATTTAATCTATGTAGGCAAAACAGAACGCCAGTTTCGCCGAAGAATTTTGGAACATATACTATCCATTAAAAATAATTTGGACACCCCAATCGCTCGTCATATACGACTATATCATTTGAATAATCCAGATGGAATACATTTTCATATTATTGACCGAATCACTTCCTCACCAAGAGGTGGCGATAATAGAATTAAATTGTTACAACGAGAAACCAAATGGATTTATTTACTCAAAGCACTGAACCCTGATGGCCTAAATGAAGGCTTCTCTTACACCCCATATATTTAATTCATCTCTCTAGATTCTAGGTAATATCCAAATTACTGATTAAGTCTCATCACTTTACATTCCTTTATTTAGATGCCAACCATCATCACTCTCTATTTCACCTTTACCTTTCACCTTTTGGGTTTTAATAAACCTTTTCCCATTACTCCCCTCAACACACACACAGCCTAGTCTGTCCTGTCACTTTACTTTGGTACCTAGGATCAGCTACAATATGTCTCCACCTTCAATTGGTAATACATTATACTAGCTTTTTACAATATGGACATTATTATTTTATTTCCCATCACTTTCCTGAACACACATACAGCCTAGTCTGTCCTGTCATTTTACTTTGGTACTTAGGATCAGCTACAATATCTCTTCACCTTCAATTGACAATATATTATACTAGCTCTTTATAATATGGACATTTCATGACTCTAGTATATATCCTTTCTTAATAACTCATCGGTCCTTAAATGTGATCTCCCTTTCCTTTGGCTAAAAGAACCATCAGCTTTTTATAGTATCAAGCGATGCATATACACAGATATACACATATATACGTGGACATCCCTCTGTGTAATAGCCTAGTGGTGTTTATCTAGAATGTCTTGTGTTGTGTGTATGTCTGTGCGTGTTCTCTCTCCATTGTGAACTAGCCCGATGGTTTTCAGATTGCCCCGTATTTTGCTATATATGGATACACTTTCACTTGTGCAGGTCTGTACTGACATATCTGAAATATGACTTTTAGATAATATCATGTACATTTATTTCTCCCATTTTCAAATTGCCCCTTATTTTGCTATATATAGATATACTTTCACTTTTACAAGTCTGTACTGACATATCTGAAGTGTGACTTTTAGATGGTGTCATGTACATTTGTTTCTCCCGCGTGTACACACTGTCCAGGCTGCTCGATATACAACGAGCACCTTCTGCTGATTGGCGGAAGACTGGCAATTGCCTCTAATATATTGGATAACGTGTTTGCATGATAATCTTCCGCCGCTGACGTCAGTTGACTGGCGGAAGATTGGCACTTGCACACCGGAAGTGCCTGATCCCTTTGACGTTCCGCTGGTTGGCGGAAGACTGGCACAATTTCTACCGGAAGTGCACAGTGCACTCCCGTCTCTAACTGCAACACATGACCCCCCATAGCCAATGGGACACAGTCCCGTAAATTAAAAGAAGCCCGCGAATAGGCAAACAATATGGTATTGTTCCTTCAATAAAGAACCTTGAGAAAGATGCACCAGTCATCGAAACCGGTCGGAACCAGATGAAAGGAACCAGATGAAACCAGTATGATCCAATTCTGGATCAGAACGCAAGTACTTTTTATGCAGCATTGAGGTTGGTGCTATCAATTCCTTTTTTTCACCTGAAAGACCACACATAATACGTGGAGTACTTCACACTGAGTTAAATGGCAGTGGTTACAACCACACAGACCATAATATATATTGATTTACTTGAACCCCACTGATACAAATGTGGTCAATCATTCAGGTTTAAGCAATTATTTGCACTGTTTGCACATACCTAGCTGCATAAGAGCTTACTTATATATAGTTTCTAACTGATATAAGCTCTTAAACGATTACCAACCTTACCTACTGGTTAGGTTTTATTTTTACCTTTCATTTGTTTTTTCTTTTTGCATTTATGTTTAATTACATCTATTATTATTTTTTTATACTCAGCTTTCCTATGATTTATGTTTGACATATTATTCAATATATGTCTTGCATGTTTAACATACTATGAGGAAAGCATTCTCCCTTAACTAGCCATATATTTCTATATGGGCTTATGACAACACTTTATTACAACCACTGTGTTGAGTTACCTTGGTGTCATTCACTTTTGTTGTGCACCCCCCCCCCCCCTCCCTACATACACTTATGGCATCACGATGCTAGCATTATTTTTCTTTTTGATCTCTGTGTGGTCTAAACACCTCAAGACCTCTCACATCAATTTGGTATTATCTCCCACTTACGGCACCTGAGACACACTTTCACATATATTTTTATGTTCACAAGTTCCCGTGTGGAACTATTCATGTGTTGCCATTTGCAACATTAACTTGCTATTCTTCATTGATCACAGAGCCCTTTAGCCCCTTTGTGGGTCTTTATACACTCTTATATGCATTCCTTCACCCCCCTTATATTCAACCTAATATAGGCACATCTCTCGTGGCTTTCCTCTCTAGTGGCTTAACCCTGTGATACATAGCTGAGTATCTATCCCTTCTGCAAGAGGCTTAAATATTTATCTAGGCTTTAAGTTCCAATAAAAAATCTCTTTTCTCTCTTTATCCTTATCATTCAGTAGTGCTTTAAATTCTATGACTTGTGAGAAACCAGTGAATGAAGACAGGGGTGGAGCTACCAGTGGTGCAGATGGTGCAATGCACCAGGGCTCTTTCATGTCCCTTTAATATCACACGATTTGCTATTTTGAATGAGCAGCAGTTAAGTCTATGAGCCCGATTGAATTCGAAGTCCGCATTTTGCGGTATACAGGCCGTATGTCTGCGGGTGTGCTGCGGGCTTGCGGTCTCCTACAAATCCGGTGCTCTTCAATTGAACAAGAGCGAAAGTTACAGGCCGAAAGCCAAAAACGTAAACCATGCAATTTATTATTATTGTTATTATTATCGTTTATTTGTAAAGCGCCGACATATTCCGTAGCGCTGTACAAGGGGAGAGAACAGGGAACAATACAATATTAACAACTGAAAAATGGAGGGCCCTGTTTTGAGCTTAGAGTCTTTGTAGAAAGTGCTTTTTCCCAAAGCACCTTACAAGACTGAAAACTCGCTACTTACAATCTAAAAGGATGCATGCAATCGTATGTAGCATTTCAGGGTGGGAACATGATCAATCAGGAATGGCAATGCCAGATAGAGCTGTTCCCTCTAACAGCCGGGCGAACAGCTCTACTGGAGGAGAGGGAGGGCAGAATAGGCAGAACAACAGACAGGTTTTGGTTGTAGGGGACTCTATTATTAGGAAGGTAGACAGGGTGATTTGTCACCCAGATCCCAGCAATCGAACAGTTTGCTGTCTCCCGGGTGCTCGGGTTCGTCATGTTGTGGATCGGGTAGACAAATTATTGGGAGGGGCTGGAAATGAACCGGCGGTCTTGGTACATATTGGTACCAATGACAAAGTTAGTGGAAGATGGAGTGTCCGAAAGAATGATTTTAGAGAACTAGGTAATAAGCTGAAGGCAAGGACCTCCAAGGTAGTATTTTCTGAGATACTACCAGTGCCACGTGCTAGCCCAGGGAGGCAGAAGGAGATTAGGGAGGTTAATG
This sequence comes from Discoglossus pictus, assembly GCA_027410445.1. Lineage (NCBI taxonomy): Eukaryota > Metazoa > Chordata > Amphibia > Anura > Alytidae > Discoglossus > Discoglossus pictus. Next base: position 70,770,957 of record CM050166.1, read on the forward strand.
CGTGGCTAAAGATGTGGTGCACTAAGGAGAGGTTTGGCTTTTTAGAGCACTGGGCTGACTTCTCACTTCGGTACAATCTCTACAGTAGGGATGGATTGCACCTTAATGATGAGGGAGCTTTTGTACTAGGGGATAGGATTGTAGAAAGGCTGGAGGAGTTTTTAAAATAGTAGGTGGGGGGGAGGAACTAGATATAAGTAATGGGGTAGAAAGTGTAGAGGGTATAAGGGATGAATTAACAACTCATAGGGGAGGAGATGGGGGGAGGGGTAGTATAGTCAATAGGGAGGTAGTACTAAGTAATTCAAGTTCAGTGGCAAGCACTTCAGAACTACAGACTCATAACATAAGGTGTATGCTTGCTAATGCCAGAAGCTTGCCAGGAAAAATGGGAGAAATAGAATTATTAGCAATTAATGAAAAATGGGATTTAATAGGCATTACTGAAATGTGGTGGGATGAATCTCATGACTGGACTGTTAATCTGGATGGTTATAACCTATTTAGGAAAGATAGAGGCAATGGTAAACGAGGAGGAGGGATTTGTCTGTATGTTAAGCCTGAATTTAAGGCTATAGTCAGAGAAGATATTTATGGTGGACCTAGTGATAAAGTTGAATGTTTGTGGGTAGAGTTAAATAGCGGAGCAGCAAATTCCAAAAGAATATTAGTAGGAGTATGCTATAAACCCCCAAATATAGCTGAAAGGGAGGAAATGCAGTTATTGTTACAGATTGGAAATGCAGCTAAGCACGGGCAAGTTCTAATAATGGGAGATTTTAATTACCCTGAAATAAACTGGATAAATGAGACCAGCAGTTCAGCTAAGGGGAGCAGGTTCTTGAGTACACTCAGGGATCATTATCTGGCCCAGGTTATACAGGAGCCTACTAGAAATGAAGCTATCTTAGATTTACTCATTACAAATAATATTGATATTGTATCAAATGTTGAAATAGGGCAACCTTTGGGAAACAGTGATCACAACACAGTCTCATTTGAGATTGAATTAAAAAAACAACATTTTAAGGGGCCAACAAAAACTCTTAATTTTAAAAGGGCAGATTTTAACGGTCTAAGGGCAGCAATACAAAGTATAGACTGGGACAGAGAACTGATAGGTAAAAACACTGAACATAAATGGACAACATTTAAATCCTTACTAAATATACATACACATCGGCATATACCGTGTGGGAATAAAAGTAAAAGGAGTAAATCACAACCCATGTGGCTTAACAATGATTTAAAGATCAAGATACGGAGTAAAAAACAGGCATTTAAATTATACAAACAAGAGGGGACAGAGACTGCTTTACGGGAATACAAGGAAATCAACAAGGCTTGCAAAAGCGCGATTAGACTGGCTAAAATAGAAAATGAAAAATTAATTGCAAAAGAGAGTAAGACTAACCCTAAAATATTTTTTAAGTATATTAATGGGAAGAAGGCAAGGAAGGAAGCTATAGGAACATTAGAATGTGAAACAGGCTGTCTAAAAATTAGTGACCAGGAAAAGGCAGATGAGCTAAATAGGTTCTTTTCTTCGGTATACACAAGGGAGGTACCAGTGGTTGGGACACGGCAACATAATGGGGCTACACTACCTTTGCCAAATAATTGGTTAACACAGGAAGAAATCCAAAAGAGGTTGGAAAAAATAAATGTTAATAAAGCCCCGGGTCCTGATGGAATACATCCAAGGGTACTAAGGGAACTGGGTTCTGTAATGGCCAAACCATTATATTTAATTTTTCAAGATTCACTCAACACAGGGTCTCTACCAGATGACATGAGAAAAGCTGATGTGATACCTATATTTAAAAAGGGAGGAAGAGCAAATCCGGGGAATTATAGGCCAGTGAGCCTCACTTCTGTAGTGGGGAAGCTTTTAGAAGGGTTAATAAGGGATAATATACAAGAATATGTCTATTTGAACAGGATTATAAGTAGGAGTCAACATGGGTTTATGAGGGATAGGTCATGTCAAACAAATCTAATTAGTTTCTATGAGGAGGTTAGTAGGAATCTGGATCAAGGCAACTCATTGGATGTAGTCTTTTTGGATTTTGCAAAGGCTTTTGATACAGTGCCACATGGGAGACTATTGAGCAAACTAAGGGATACAGGAATTGCAGTAAATATCTGCTCATGGATTGAGAGCTGGCTAAAAGACAGGAAGCAAAGGGTTGTTGTAAATGGAACATACTCCGATTGGACTAATGTGGTAAGTGGGGTTCCTCAGGGTTCAGTATTAGGTCCTCTCCTTTTTAACATATTTATTAATGACTTAGGGGTAGGATTGGAGTGTGGGGTCTCCATTTTCGCTGATGACACAAAGTTGTGCAAGGTAATTAAATCAGAAAAGGATGTGCTTTCCCTCCAAGGGGATTTACATAAAATTGAGGAATGGGCATCTAAATGACAGATGAGATTTAATACGAATAAATGTAAGGTTATGCATCTGGGAAGGAAAAATAGCCATGCAATTTATAATCTTAATGGAGCAAATCTAGTTGTATCAGATATTGAAAGGGATTTGGGAGTGTTTGTGGACAACCACCTAGGTAACAGTGCTCAAAGCCAAGCAGCAGCTGCAAAGGCAAATAAAATATTAGCATGTATTAAGAAGGGTATAGAAGCCAGGGAAGCAAATATAATTCTGCCACTATACAAATCTCTAGTACGCCCTCATTTGGAATATGGAGTACAATTTTGGGCACCACTTTATAAAAAGGACATTTTAGAGCTGGAAAAGGTACAGAGAAGGGCAACAAAACTAATAAGGGGAATGGAGGGGCTAAGTTATGAAGAAAGACTAACCAAATTAAACTTATTTTCTCTAGAAAAAAGGCGTCTAAGAGGAGATTTGATTACCTTATATAAATACATCCAAGGTCAGTATAAAGATTTGTCGGGGGAGCTTTTTGTGCCAAGAGGTTTTCAACTGACAAGAGGACATCCCTTGAGGTTAGGGTAAAAAGATTCCACCTCAAAGAAAGAAAAGGGTTCTTCACAGTAAGGGTGGTTAATTTCTACCAGAGGAGGTGGTGACAGCGGATTCGATAGATAACTTTAAAAGGGGACTAGATTTATTTCTAATTAAAAAGGGTATTCAGGGTTATCATGGATAATTAGAGCGACAGTAATGATCCAAATTTTTTACATTTCCCCATGAGACAATTGGCTAAGTCTCGCTTGTTTTTTTTTTTTTTTTTCTATTTGCCTTCCTCTGGACTAATTAATAATAAAAAAAATAAAAAAAAACATTAAATAATTGATTAATAATTAATTAACAATTAATGAATTAATAGTTAATCCGCATATTGCAGATCAGAGGAGATCTTAAAAGGTTGAACTTGATGGACTAAAAGTCTTTTTTCCACCTTAATTACTATGTAACTATGTACTATGTAACTATGTAATTAGGCAAGACTTTAATTACTCATTTAGAAACAGCCAATAAAAAATTAGACCGTCATCATTACGTCAGTAAAACATGGAGGTTACGTGTCAATCAATTAGCGTTAAGAGGTCCAATATGAGATCGGACACTCAAAACCGAATAACACAAAATAATAAAAGTGAATGCCAATACTGTTCTAGTCCATGTGGGTGGCCTGATATGTATTAGCGCATTGATTCCCGAGATCAATATAACCACTAAATGAAATATAAAATAAAATTACTTTTGATTGCAGCTTGGCTTTTACAGTGCTACGATCAGGTGCTTAACCCCTTTGCGGGTCCTATCTAGTACTCAAAGACATAGTTGGGGTGTAAGCTACGGACAGGGATTTCAAGCCTGTAATACGTAGACTCCAATTGAAAAGCAAATTAGCTACATTACGCGCTACTGTAACTTACAATTGCTCAATTGAATGAGGCTCTATAATACCTTTGCCATTCTGCACAAAGAAGAAGCCAGCCTTGCTGTAGGAGGTTACAATGCGGAGTGATTAATACTAGAAGCACTTACCTGCTCAGGGCTGACTGTGATGGGCTCTCTCAGTAGTATCCAAGTGACACATTCTTCACATGGAGGTGTGGTAAAGGACCCTTGGTATGTCCAGTAATCTCTGGACCCAGGAAATAAAATTGTCGGGTCAAAGTCCGTGAAATGAGCTTTCTTTCCCTAAATGAGAATTTCTATTAAAAACGTATCAAACCAAACACATCTTCATGACTAGATAATTACTTAAAGGGACATGGAATATTTTTTCTATGTTGCATCAGAGGGAATTTGATCATGTGAATTTGATCATATAAATCGTGATTAAACAGGTTTCTCAAAATTTTTCATGCAAAAAACAACTTTTGTAAATTTTAAACCATGCTGTTTTAAATGCTTGAAAAGAACAGTTGTTCCATGTCCCTTTCCTTTCTTTGTAATTAAACTACTAAATTAAACTGTAAACATTTCTACCTTTCTCTGTATTTATATTTAAATATTTACTTATATGTTCATATACAGTGTATATATATATATATATATATATATATATATAAATAAATATATATATATATATATATATATATATATATATATATATAAATATATATATATATAAATATAAGTAAATACTTAGAACTGATTTGTTTTTATTTACCTTTGTCTTTATACAATCCAGACCTTCCAGGATTAACTTCAAATGTGGTTTTGCTTTTCCAATCTGAAGGAAATAAAAAACATATTATAAATAGCAAGCCTATTTAAATAAAAAAAGCACAAAAAAGACATTTTCTATAGTATTTATTAGGATGCAGGGAGGCTTGTTTACTTACCTAAAAGTAATTCTTGTACAAATCAATTGTACCATTGGTATAACAGAAAATGCTTATATTTTTCTCAAAGGGACCTTTTGATATAAATAATATGTGCTGCAACAGAACCGCTCTTCATTTCCCTTAATACACATGGCCAATTATTTGCCCCAAATATAGATGGGTTAAAAAATGACTCACAATACTGCAGTTATCTGTCATATGACATCTCCTTGTTGTAGATAATTCTACACTTAGGAAGATATTTATTTGACTCAATAAGATATGGGGCACTATTAAATTTTATTCCAATTTGCAACAGTTACAGATAGATTAAATTGAACAAGCCCACAAGTACATGGCCGAAAGCCAAAACCATAAACCATGCAACGTAAGTAGCATTTCAGAGAATGATCATGATCAATTAAGCCAGCCTGTAACTACCGATTTAGAAACAGCCAATGGTAATTGAGACCGTCATCATGACGTCAGTAAAACACAGAGGTTAAACCACAATCAATTAGTGTTTAGAAGTCCGATTTGCAATCGGACTCGCAATCCCGAAATATTGCAATATAAAGAAATCAATACATCTACTATTCTAGTCCATGCAAGTTTAATGATATGTATTAACCCATTGACTGCCGGGATCGATATAACATGGAAATGACACATAAAAAATATTTTTTTTTTTGCAGATTTGCGAGCTTGAGACTGTTGTGCAATTAATTCTAATGTCATCGCTGTCCCCATTTTTTAAAGGGCAGTATTGATTTTTTATTTGATTTTACCGTGCTACAAACAGATGTTTAACCCCCTCGCAAGTCCTCTCTGGTACTTGTAGGAATTTTGGCTACAATTGCCATTTACTGGTGTCAAAACAATTGCGGATTCAAGGAATTGTAGCAATTGAATAGCGATTTGAGCAATTGCGGGCTTGATAGATCGAAGGCTTAGCTGGGTTGGAGTTACGATCATTTGCATGTCTTCTTTTACATTTATATCTACTTATATATATATATATAGTGTATTTCCTAATCTTTATATTATACTTTTTCATCCCTTTACATTTGGATTTTCTAAGCATTTCTACTCAAAATCAAGTGATCTCATCATCTACTGTTGTGGTAGTGAGTTAATGAAGTGCCTACTATGTATATGAATAAAAACACCTTTAACAATTCAATATATGTATTTTAACATTTAAAAAAAAAGTTTACATTTTTAATAAATTGTGTTAATCTTATTAAGCTTGTTGATTTTTTATTTGCATTTACAGTGCTACGATCACTTGTTTAACCCCCCTGCAAGTCCTATCTGGTACCCATATGATTTTCTTCTATATTTGTCCTTTACGGGTGTGAAAACATTTGTGGGCTTGAGGAATTGTAGCATTTGAATAACGATTTGCGATTGTAACATTTACGGGCTTGAAAGATCAAAGGCTTAGATGGGTTGGAAGTTACGATTTTGACAACCATATGGATTTTCAGCCTGTAACCCGCCAATCATTTGCGGGTCGCTAAAAGGCGCCAATTGAATAGCAAATTAGTTTACGGGCTACATTACAGGCTCCAGTAACCAACAATTGCTCAATTGAATAGGGGCCTATGTGTGTCTATTTAGTCAGTTTATAGTATTCAGTGTTACCTTTAAGAAAACAGCTATGATAGCGACACCATCAGGATGTTTCTTGGCTTCTGTAATATTATCATACTTTGAATTCCAATGAATAAAGTGAATCTAAAAGGAAGAATATATATTAAAGGAAAAGATTAAGATAATTAAAGTTGATGTAATTTATAGAATTGCACATCTGTGCAATGATAGTACTACTGTATGCTATGTCATTGGCTTAAACTCGTGCAGTTCTACTATTGTTCATTTATTGTGTAACCTAATCTTCTTCTTTTTTTAAAACAGTACAAATATTTTTTTTTATATAAATCCTTTTACATTATGCAAATTAAAATATGCACACTATTTAATAGTTGTCTCTAAAAGCAATGTTTTGATACAAACAAGTACATTTTCAGTTACCTCTCCAGTGTATCTTAATCCATCCACAACATGCTCAGATCCATGGTCATCAGTAGAGCCCCAATGGAACTGCAGTTGTCGTAGTCTATAGACTCCAACGAGTGGACCATATTTTATCACTACATGGAGCAGAAGTCAATTGTTACTAAGGCAATTTAGTTCATTTTATTGTTATTGAATATAACTGTTAATAATGAAAATAGATTTGGATTATATTATTACTATATTTTGATCAGCAGGTACACATTTGCCAAGATGAGTCAGGTGGAATTGTATGGAAGAACATAGTATGTCTGCTCCCTTTAACACAATGTGAAGGCAGATATTTGACAAAATGTATATGTACAGGATAAATATGCAAAAACTATTAAAATACCAATGTTATTATGAAATGACAAATTAATATTTGCATTTGGAACCCTGTGAAAAGATTTATGAATTGCATCTAATACTGTTTCCGGCCACCCTCAAATACGAATGTCCTGGAAACGTATATATTGCTTTGTCAGAAAAATACAGTTAATATAGTGAATGAACAAAACCTAACACAAGTGTTGTAAGAAATCTTCATACAAGGTATACAGGAACAGTTATCGCTGCATCCCTGAGAATTTGCTCTCTTATGGAAGCACATATACATATACTGGTAGGTTATCAGACATTTAAATTCCTTTCTGGCGTTAAAAGTACATGGTACTTTAGATAATGTATATTGCAGGAATGTTTTTCTTTTATTCTTCTAAGTGTGTGTTTTCCAACAGTTTTAGCAGAAAATTATCATTTCTGTCAGTTTTATAACAAAAAATAAATAAATACAAATACAATTTGCTGATATTCACACTTTTTTCTAGTTTGCACTTCTGTTTCAGGCACTAATGATCACAATAATTTTCACTAATATTTACATTAGCTGAAATCATGACCATACAACATTTTGTAATCTGTGTACCGTAAACCAAAGTATTTACACTGATGAGTGCATTATCATGTTCAATCGCAGAATATTACATTTTCAGCACATCATTCATTATAATTATAATGCATAACTGAAAGGTCACCTGACTTGTCAGTAGAGTCATCAAATACCACCCTAACAGTGGTACCATCATTGACAACAGTTAATGACGTTGATGGGTGATAGGTTGAAGTCCAGGGACGCAGACTTCCATCTTGTTTTATATATCTTGTGTGGAGTTCAATAGGTGATTGACGGTCTCCCCTTGCCGGTCGAAAAAATTCAGGCCACGTGTCTGGCCCTAAAAAAAATGATGGAAAAAATACCTAACATTAAAATAAGCATTGTATTGATTTTGTATGGTTATGACAATCATCCTGTATTAAAGTGACCCGTCATGAATACGTTTTTTTCCAATAAATACAACAGTAGTAAATGCATATTCATTGTATTAAAAGTGCACTGTAGTAGTAAACATTTAATCAGCTTTTAAAGTAAAAGTTGTGTCTAGAACAATAATAGCAAGCTATTTGCTTGCTGCCTGTCCTTTTCATTCAGTGACACTATGAGGGATGGAAAGAGGGGTGGAAGACATCAAAAGGAAAGCACAAGGGAATTAAATATATATAAAATATTTTTAGCTTTATATAAGCTCATTACTTGCTTTACAAATAGAGGGCCTCATTCAAATGCAATTTGGCCAATCAAATAGGGCTCTATATAAGCACAGAGCATATTTTTTTACAGAAGTTTTTAGTTGGTGAACTTCTATCCAAAAGCAAGGTCTTCACTAACTAAAAACTTCTGTAAAAAACATGCTCTGTGCTTTTATAGAGCCATATTAAATTACCCAAATTGCAATTGAATGAGGCCCCAAGTGATTAGTCCTACCTTCATATGCTTAGTCACATTTTTGTCACATATATATATATGTATTCATACTGTATGTATTTAGTGTCAGGTATACTTCTGTAAAAAATATATGCTGTGTGCTTATATAGAGCCCTATTCAATTGGCCAAATTGCATTTGAATGAGGCCCAGAGTGATATTTACATCTGCTTTATCATTCTAAAAGAAATGATGTCTGTAAATATCTTTAGGAGCATAATCAGCTGGTTTCTCACTGTACATTTTTGTTAACACAGAAAAAGCATGGAATTGATAGGCTAATAAAACAAAAGTGGTAAGTCTCCTTTCAGTGTGTAAAAGGTAACTGAAATGCCAAAATATTGCTTTTAATGAAAAAATGCAGTACACAAAGGAAAAGAGAGAGAGAGTAATTTGAAATGCTAGTCCACATAGGCTTTACTCTTTACAGTAAGGCGTGTGTCTTTGTATAATAGTCCCCCAGAAGAGAGGGTGGATGGTAAAGTAGTAATACAATGAAAACATGATAGAGAGGTTAAATAATTTGAACAATGTACAGAAACAGCAGATGTTGAGTGACTAGGGTAGTTTTTTCTCAAATAGGGTTTTCAAAAACAGTAGAGTCTTGTAAGTATTATGAAAGATTCCTTACGCATTTAACAACTTTTGAAAAATTGCACCAAATATGTTGTTTTCAAAAAACTTCAAGCTGAAGGGTTGCAATAGATCAGTGTATATTGAGGGAGTTCTTATCACCATGTTCATGAAGGCAGAAAAGAAGTCCACAAAGTATTTTCTAACTGTCCATTTACTGTTTTACTTCTTTAAAAAGTACTTGCAATGAACATGAGTCACAACTAGCAGAAAAGGGAAATATCCAATGAAAAGGGAAAAATACTTAATAACCTAAAAGTGATTGTCACTACTATTTTACAAATCCGTGCAACACACTTCAATCCATTGAGAAGGCAACAGGACGCAAAGCTTAGTGAATACCGAGGAGGCCGCATAGTGGCTACAATGCCTAATTTTGTTCTGCATTTTATCCCTCCTGAAACCTTCAGAGCTAAATGAATCTATTCTTTTTTTCTTGAACAAAACATTTTATTTTATTATCGTTCTTTACTTTTTAAATTTTTCTTTTTTTTGCTAGGTTACTGTAGAAAAGTGGTGAGATTTGAACTGTTTGATGTTTAATGCCATATATTCATCATAAGAACTTAGTAAAAGTGTCTAAAATACAGCTTTTCCTAATTAGTAAGTTCAATGTATACTGTTTTGCTTGTATGTGTGTATGTATGTGTTGCTTTGTCAGAAGAAAATAGAATAAGTGGCAGAAAATAAGGAGTATTATTTGCTGTAAGGAAAATCAATACAACGTTTATTCCTGTTTTCCCTACCTATAATGCTGCGATAACCACTTCCACAGAGAAAAAAAGTATGCTTACATTCTGCTCACTTAGGATTAAAATTCTTTACATCGGTCCTCAGAAAACAGATTTTGGCACTTATTTATTAGACAATGAAGTTTATATTTTTAACTTGTTTTAGACATTCAAATGTGAACACAAATGTTTTATTTATTTACTATACTACTGTACAGTGGATAGCTTCAATCACTTATATGCCGACCATCAGTTAAATGATTGTTGTGGTAAACAATCTACTACACAAGCTAGGACCCGACCCCAAGCTGATGAGAGGCATTTAAGCTGTCTGTGGGTAGGTTTCCTGGCTTGTGCATAATCAATATTGGGCTTTGGTTAAAGCTGTGTAATAAGTAATATGCTTAAAGGGAGCTATGTTTAAAATGGTATTGAATTACAAGAGTAAAGCCTATGTGGACTAATTTGCATGTCCCTGCCCAGGTTTCCGAAATGCAGTGCAATACTGTATTTCTTTGAATTCTGAGCAGGAAATATGATTTTTAACTTGTTGATTTTTTTGTTTTCTTTTTACATAACATTAATTTGTTTATAGAGAATGAAAGGAAATGTGTGTTTTGTTGATCACATTTTCTTATTAAATGCCAGATGCCTTTAAGCCACTATGGTATATACAAAGATTTTGGTCATATGGCTTTCAAAGTGAATGGTTAAACAAGGCAAACATGAATTTCTTCTTTTGTAAGTGTTCAATCCTATTTTCTAACAGTGTTATCTGAAATGGAAAATGTGTAGAACTTTTTTGTATAGATAATAAAATATATACCAGTTTATGCAGCATTTCCTTGCTCTTCTTATTTCACACCTGTTCATGGGCAGTTGGGTCACAAATCAATTTCAATAATATTACATTATCTTCACAATTATGACAGTTCATACATTATTTTACAATATTTATACCATAATCCAACATATTCCCATTGACGAGTCCATTATAGTATTCACACCGTTGGTCATATGTAATAAATAAGTGTTGGCAAGTTCTTTAAGATGTCAAATATTATTACACATGCTTTACAGTATAACTTAGGTTTGGAGAAGTCTTCCAACTGTTCTTTACCACTCAACCACCTAGCATATATATCTGGCCTCATTTATTACAACAAAGCTGCATAATATGGAAAATAGCCTAGAACTTGTGTAAATGGCTCGATAGCTAACTGGAATATTTTCAGGTTAATGTGGCTCAGAGCAAATTAATGGGATGTCAGTCTAAGAAAATATTAACTACAGTGCAGGAGGGCAGGATCATTGTACTGTGACATCATCACTCTTAACGCCATCAGCTTTTAGTGAACAAACATAGTGGTAAGATGATACCATCACGTCTCAACTGAGCTTATGATCATTCCTGTGCGGCAATACAGCTAAGCCTCTTTGATAAATGCCCCTGTAGATTGCTAACATTAGATAGATTTTCAATATATAAAACGAAAATGTAATTTTCTGTTTTTCTTAATCCTATAAATGTTGCACTATTATGAAAAATTCTAATTGATAAAATGAATAACCAAGGGAGTGCTTTCATATAAATGTGTAGCTCCCAGAATTTCTATTGCAAGTTGTACAGTATGTCTTTTTTTTAATTTTTATTATTTATACAAATCTAGATAACATAATTAAAGAGACACACCAGAGATAGCATGATAGTATAGTAAAGTACCAATATAAATTTTAATATGTATATGAATTGTTATTAAAAATATTATCTAGTAACAGGAAAATATGTCTGTCACTCAACTGAAGAGATCTTCCCATCAGACTAACCTTATCAGTATTTAATATCATTCATTATTAATGAATACTTAATTTTGCATACAGCTTCTTTGTTAGGGTGTGAGCTGTAATCCTCTACTGTTATCACATAGGTCATATGCAAAAGAAAGCCATTAACCCAATAACTATGTAATTAGATATTTGAAACAAGAGCACTCTGGTGGAGGATCTCTTCTGCTGAGAGACAATGAAAATTTAGTAAATTTGAAGATGTTTTTTTATTAATGAATTACATTTTTTAAAATAATTTTCAGTTGCAAATAGCTATATTTTTATTGCTACTTTACTATCATACCAACTGAAACCTATGTTATGGCCCAATGTACATATAAAGGATTACGTATATATATATATATATATATATATATATATATATATTTGAATTGTTGTAAATTAAATCTAAAATGTGTTTTGTGCAACAATATAAGGTATAAAGTAGTGTAATGATAAAAAAACATAATGATTTTTATAATGCATACACTAGAAGAAAAATATGTGACCAACATAATTTGGAAAAAGAAAATAAATGTATAATTTTTTTAAAAATCTAGAAATCATTTATAAAATAAATAGTAAAATATACTAAATGTATTATTTTCTTTACTGTTTTGGCCATAGTCAAATGATATGATTAAATAATTAATAACATATTTGAGAAACTCTTTTATGGTAAAGTAAAGATGCACTGTTGGTTATGATAAAGAAAAGACCACTTCAATCTGCGCTAGGAATTTGCTAATATGATTAAATACATACTACACCAGTTACAATGTTGGTATTATCATGTCTTTCATTTAATATTATGGTAAAAAAAGAAATACAAGAAAAAGGACATTTCATACTGTACACTCTTTGATAATTATTTTGTAACTTTGTTAAAACACAGCTTTTTATAAAATAGTAATAAAATATATTAAAGATAAATCACAACATAATTTTAGGGAAATCCCTCAGGCATATATATATAGGTTAATATGTCAAGTATTGAAGGGGTTATGTTAAAAAATTGGGTATTTCATTTTTCAAAAATTTAAGCTTTTTCTTACAAAGTTTCTAAAAATATTATCCAAATAGCTAGTTCATTTTCAAACTGAAAAACTGCTAAATTAATTGATTAATTAATCATTGGGATAATGACTACCAATCTGCAGATCCAGTGACTCAGGATCTAAGAATATGATATACTTACCATTGTGACTGGCATACCCCCAATCATGTCTTCGTGACATTACTCTGACTATTGCAATTGTTTCGTTACCTCAGTCACTGGTGGGATTGGAAACAAGAAGCATGAATCTGTAAGCTGTATTTTATAGACTTCAACAAACCCATAAAACTCAGACTGATGTGAGTCCTGCCTTCTCTGGATACAACAATGAGGCAATGACAATGTTATCTTGTTTAACAAGCCATACACACTCCTGGGACACCACTCTAAATATTATGATCCCTTCTTAGGTTTGGAAAGAGCAGAAATATTATACCTAATCTGATCACAAGTACATGACAAGAGCCAACTACATATGGTCACGAGCATTGACAGTAATTGAATCTTACCAGATGAAGTGATAAAATGTGTCACCCTAACACATTATGTCTGAAATGATTATCACATGCATGATGTGAACATTTATAAACTTGACATCTTATTAAAGGAATATAATGCTGAAACTAAAATTAATGGGTTGGTTGGAAAATACTTAGTGTAATGTTCCAGAAAATGTAACTATTATCATTGATAGATGTGACAGCAACAAGTTGTCCGTAAGGTATAACAACAAGAAACAAATTTAATTAGTAATAGTTATTTAATTACATATTGAAAAAAAAGGATTTAAAACCATCAAGTTCAACTTTTTTAGATTTTCTAAGGTCGTTATACAACGAAAATTGTGAATTGATCCAAAGGACGCCAAGAATTTTTTTTTGTTGTATTAGGGGAAAATCCTTTCTGATCCCTAAAACTTACAATTGGATTGTACTCTTGATCAATATCCTACCTAATATGGTTAACTGACATAACCTTGCATGCCCTTTTTTAACTATAAATAAACAAGTGAATTTAGAATGGCCTGTAAATTAGCTTGCAAGATTTATTTAAGACGGTATTGTAAAAATATCACCTACTACCATAAATTTAAATGCATATATACATTTATGTTAACAGATAGCTAGATAACCATTAATATATATATATATATATATATATATATATATATATTATTATTATTTTTTTAATCCTGCATTATGCTATCTAGATTTTAGTATCCTGTTCCATATTTGTTTAGTTACATTTCTCAGTTAATTTATTTTATTATCTTTGTCTTCGCTCGATATTCTTTGTAAATGATTCATAATATATTAAGTAGGTTTAGTGGTATGTCTCACATTTTTAATTGTGTTCAAGTAACACAATACAAATGAGCTAAGCTTTGTCCTTCATCATATTACTGCTTTAGGTATATAACTTCTGAACACTTTTCATTCAGGTCATTGGCGATGGTTGTCAGCTTGAGATGCCATGCTGATGAAAAATGTTCAATGAGATGTGGGCCATATGAAACTGTGGCAAGTTCTTAAAGAACCTTATTTGCCACCTGAGAGACAAGCCACCTGAGATAAGCAACACTTAGAATCGAGAATAGAACAAATTACTGGTTCTGGATTCTGAATGGAATAGGACACCCTATCTATTTAACATATACACAGAATACATCATGTGAAAATGCTGTGTTAGATGGATTAAAATGTGGAATTAAAAGCTGGAATAATACCGAAATAGCACTCTAATGGGTGAAAGTGTGGGATAGTTGAGGAACCTGCTGATCAATGTGAAAGAAGAAAGTCTAAAAGTTGGTGTGCTGCTTGACAACAAAGCAAAGATTACTGCAGATGGTGACTGCAGCCAGGAAATACAATATAGACAGCATTAAAGAACGTGTGAAGACAAATACACATAATAACAATACACTTAAGTGGGATGATTATACAGCTATGGGTTTTCAATAAATTGCAATTTAAACATATATTTGTTGGTTTCATTAAGTGCACTATTATGAGTTTGTTCCAAATGTTATCTTAGTTTTTATTGTTTGTTTAATTGTCTAAGATTGTATTTGGCCAAATTTTAATTTAATTTAGGCTACAGTTGGCCTCTAAATAGCTGTCCTCATTTGGTTATTGACAGCATTATCACAAATTAAAAAAAATATAAAAATGAAATACAAACTCATATTGCTTTAACTATTTTATAAATGCATTCAAAGTCAATAATGAGTATAGATTTCAAACATTGCTGAGATTTTATGTGACATTATAAATGGCTAGTAATGTTATTTTTTAAATTTGTTTTATTCAGAATTTATGAACAATTACATAAAAAAAAAATATTTATTAGTTCCATAAAAATTACAATATTATCAATAAACTTAATAAAAAGAAAGAGAATTAAAGAAAGGTATTCATTATTACTCCCCCTTTATAATGTTATTACCAGTGATACTGTATTTTTACTATAATAGTCTATTTACTATTCGCCTCTTTTACAAGTTTCTTTAAATAATAATTACAATTAAACTAGGAACTTGCCCATCAAAAATTACAGGAGTTAATTTGTAAGCCTGGCAATGCTGTATGACACACATTGCGTGTTAGTATGTTTGGTTGTGTTGGTGCGTTGGGTTAAGTGTAACGGGGTTGATTTAAGTGTTTCTAACTTGTGTTAAATGTTAGTGGCTTGGATGAGGTGTTACTGGCTTTCATCAAGTGTTACTGCTTAGGACTCAATTTTCTTCTGGGTAGTTTTACGTCCTTCGGCCTCGTTTTTGTTGTGTTGCATTTTTTAGGCAGCCATTTTTTTTCCGTTTAGGCGATTTTCGATTGTGAAAAAACAACAAATATGGCTCAAATTAACTTGCAACCTCACTCACAGGCTTCCTGGCTCTCCCATTGTGCTGTATGTGAGTGTGTAAGTGAATTTGAGGCATATTTGTTGTTTTTTTTAGGTGTTTTCAGTTCTGTGGTTCGGCCGTTAAAGTCAGATTTTTGCGAGGAACACAGTCCTCCGAGCTTTAACTGCTCGCCTCGCTTTGCAAGGCTCGCAGTACAATGAGCGGCTTTGGCGTTCATTGCAGCCTAAATCCTTCATGCTTCAACTGCTCGCCTCGCTTTGCGAGTCTCGCAGTGCAATGAGCTCCAAGGATGAGTACTTGTTCAAATTTCAACAACTATAAAAATAGTACCTTTGTTTTATGGGTTAATCCTCAGTTAGTTCCTATTGACCCAATGCTCTTCTAGATATTAGACAAAAATGGATGTTCTGCATCTGGATCAAAGGACAGATAAAACTTGGGTCAGTGGCATACTGTGGCAGTGGTCGGCATGTCTTCCAATAAACTCTTCCAGTGGCAGAATGTATACAGCAAACATCACTGGAGATATAATAGAACCTTGTGGAACTCCATGCGACTGGGGAATTAATTTAAAGGTGATTGTATGTGAAGAAATCATCAGTCCAAAGTTCTTCAACTGATCTATTAAAATGTCATGGTCAACTGTATCAAATGCTGCAGAGATATCAACGAGAATTAGCATTGACCAACCATCTCTATTTTGCTACCAAAAGATCATAAAAACAAGAATTAGTTCTGTTTCTTCTCCTGAATCTTGACTGCAATTGATGGTAGAAATCATGTGTTCCTTATGAATTTCAATTTCCGAAACAGTGAAGGTTTGAAACAGGACCATAGTTTGTCATGTAGTCTGGAACCAAATATCATTATTTCTAGAAATGGTCTGATAATTGCCTTCTATATTTCATCAGGAGAGATTCCACTGTACAGTGTTTACGTGAATATTAAGCAAGTCAGATCAGGTAAAGAATAATGAACTGGGTCTGGATTCAAGTCTCAGTTGGTAGAGCGCAGGTGTTTAATTATCTCCACTATGTGTCTCATATGTACTTGTGCAAATGCAGACCTAGAGCCTCATTCAATTGAGCTATCGTTAGTTACTGGAGCGCGTTACCGGTTACTGGCTTGAAATCATTGCAATGGTCAAACCCAGAACTTACAGCCTCCTGATGCCTTTGATCTTTCATGGCCGCAAGACTTCAGATCGCTAAAATCGCTATTCAATTGTAAAAATCGCTCAAGGCCGCACCCGCAGTCAAGCCCACAAACGGTAAATTGCGCCCCAAAGATTACGGCTTCCAAATAGGAAGCACAAAGGGTTTACAGACTAATTAGGAACACTGCAAGTTACAATAAAAATACACCAATGCACTTTAAAATATGGGGAAAGCAATGAAAGGCATTACAATTACTTGCACAACAACTCCCAACTATCAAATATTGCAAATAATAAAATGTTATTGTACTCATAGGTTGTAATGGTCATGCTTATGGCCAATATAAAAAAAGCATGCTGCAACATGCTGAAAGCTATTAAAGACACACTACCTCATTAAATTGCAACACAAATACTTGGAAATGGCTGGCACCCTTTCTCACTCACAGAGGCTCTAATGTGGACCCTAAAAATACAAAGATCATCTTATATACATCTCACTTATCACATCTACATTAGGACAAAAAATAGTGGCCAAATTACACTGCCACATCACATATATCAAGTACCAGGCAAACATTTTACATATGGTTGTTCAGTCTTTCAGTTGCGTGACCCTATGGACTGCAGCACACTTACTAATTTCTCTGTCTTGCCAAAGATACCAGAGTGGGTTGCCAGTTCCTTCTCTACTGGACTGTGATTTGTCTCACCTATCTGCTATGACCTGCCCACCTACAGTGGCCCTACCTGGTATAGCTCACAGCTTCATTCAGGTACACAAGCCCCCTCACCACCACCACTTAGCAATCCTAAAGGGGACCAGGGGAACATGCACCACACTAATCTACTCTAACCCATCAGGAAGGGCCGCAAGAACACATGGAGGCTGTGTAGAGGCTCGTGGAACAACACGCCTCCATCAGGGATAATCTTTGCTACTCCCATCCTGGAAAGTCCCACGCATTTACTGGTGGCCATGTTCCCATATGTATACCCATTATCATTTGGTGACCTTTCATTAAGTGTTTTGCTATCAATCAATTTACATTATCACCTGTCATATTGTTATCAGGCCTTCAGGGGAATGTTGAAACTCCACACTATCACTTTGCATGTGTAAGGGGTTAATGTCATAGTCTAGAATAAGCATGATGCATAGTACCTACCAGTGTCACATGTGGTCACTACATCACTGCAACCGGAACCGCTGGACTGTGTAATCCAATCCAGTTTCACACATACAGTATGTTCCCAAAACAAAAATCTGAAAAAAATGGTCAAAAAAAAGACGGAGGATAAAAAAAAAAAATAATCAACATGCATGTACAGTACAGTGCTAAATACTGTGACTGTAACAATATACCAACTCACCTGATTCCCATCTGCAAGCATTACTAACCATTAGTTAGTGCTCAGGATAACTCACTGGCCATGACCATTGATAATGATGTGTCATCTCACAATATATGTTTAGCTGTGACCAGAGTTAGTGGTCACGGTGTACTATTAACTTCTCCATATGATATTGTTCATCAACATTGATATCACATCCATCATACCATACAGCTGTTAGCACATGTTAAAGGATAACCATGATATCAGCAATAGGGAAAAATACTTATTAATACGGAGAGGACACAAAGGTCAGCAGCCAGATTCAATGTAACTTACATCAGACCCAAGTATCTGTTCTCAGACTGATATTGAGGTCAGGATCACATGCTTCACTAGTGCATATATCAATGCTGGCTGTCATTAACATGCCATTGTGAGACTTTGCAAGTCCACCGCCATAGCGGTATTAGTCTACATTTAAGCTAACAACAATCATGTCTTAGATATATGGCTCTATGATAGCTTTAGAAATGTGGAAGCTACATGTTAAGGGGGAGGGGGCTGTCATTGAAAGAATGTCTACATGAGAGGCACTGAGAAAACCTTAAACCTCATACATTTCCTTCACAATGCTT
This sequence comes from Discoglossus pictus, assembly GCA_027410445.1. Taxonomy (NCBI): domain Eukaryota; kingdom Metazoa; phylum Chordata; class Amphibia; order Anura; family Alytidae; genus Discoglossus; species Discoglossus pictus. The sequence continues at coordinate 70,789,846 of CM050166.1, forward strand.
GCAGATGCCGAAGATGCCTTCATGGACCTGAATTGTACATAAAACAAAACAAAACAAAAAATAACATCTATAAAAGATAGGGACTGCATCATCTCTTCTCAACAGCATTCCTCAGTGGCCATCAATTGGTAAAATGTTAAACAGAACCCTAGGTGTCCACATAGAAGAGGATCATGGAGCATGTGATGGGAGGTAGCCATCTGCATACAAACTATCACCATCAAATAGGCCAAGATCAAAGACTCTGTAGACAGGCTAGATTAGGTTAACATTTGGACAAATAGATTGTCACTAAGGAGTGCTGTTGAAAAGGCACAAACATCTGTGCAGCCCCTAGGTCCTCCTCTGCCTAGCTGCAGAGCCCAATCCCCCGTGGCTGGCTGGCTCGTCTCCCTGGTGGTGGTTGTGGTGGGGTGGGGCGGCAGGGGGATGCAACTCCCCAGGAGGCAGCGGCATCTGCATTGGCATTGGTGGAGGCATGGGGAGTAGAGGAGGGGCCGGGAAATGGTTTTTAATTATGGTGTCAATTTACAAGCAAACCTCTGGTCCTTTTTCCATATTCCTCGCGGTATCCAACTATTCATGCATTTGTTGTTTTTTAATTTATAATTGTAAGCTTTTTTTAACAATGATGTTACTCTAGATATCAAAATTAAAAAAAATTCCATCAAAATAAATATTTCTTTATTTTTTAAATATTATTGCATTTTGATTATCCCCATTCTGAACTAGATCTTGACCCAATAAGGTGTTATTCCCAATATTTATTTAATGTAGGTTCATAACTCACAGTTACTTCTTATGAAATCCTACACAGTTCTTTTTTAGGTTGAAGAGGTCTTTGTGATTAATTCTCTATATGTAAGATGCTTTGGAAATCAATCACCTTAGTAATCTTGCCCAGTGTTTTTTTGGAACTTGAACCATAACCTCCAAAATCCAGAAATAAACTGTACAAAATATACAGTTTTGTAGTCTCATAACTGATGCTTGTTAGCGTGCTAAAGCCATGGCTATAATGGATATATGATTGCCAAAACCTGACCACTGATAAAGGGTGAGATTCAGGTTCGAGTAACAAGTTGAATACACTTCAAAAAGTAGTTTTGAGGTCTTATCCTGTATTTAAGAAGGCTTTTTACTAAATATGTTTTTGTAATTTGCTCGGTCTAGAAGCATTTACATGACACATATTGTAAAAGTTTAAATATTAAAGGGAAAAAAAAAATGTTTTTGCACTTATGAGTTATAATGCTACTGTTTACAACTTGGATGTATGTGATGAACTAAAGCATGGATTCAATGAAGCTTCCAGCTGATCCAGCTTGTACCCCCCCCCCCCCCGAGAAGTCCTGTGAGGTAATGTCCCAGACTTGTTGGCACCTCTGAATTCTACAGGGATGGTTTCTAAAAACAAGGACATTGCTATGTTTGGTGACAAAACTCAGCTGGTGTTTTCTTTACTAAGAACATACTCATGAAGCCATTGATTTAGTATAGAGTCGCTTTGAGTTGGGATTCAAACTATTAACGTTCTCTTGCCAAGATAGTACTTACCCAGGCAACCCTGCTCATGTGGAAGTCATGGAAAGTCTTCTGAATCCATAATGCTAGTTTTCAGAGCAGCTGTTTATTAATCTACTTTAAAAACAAGGGAAATCCATTTGCTACTGTATGCATAAGAATTTAAATACACACACGAGGCTAGGATTTGCTGTTAATGGTAACCATATAATATAATAAAAATGAGTCTTGAGTTAAAATTATAATTGTTTATTATTATTAAAAATATGTGTTTATTTTATTTTTCATAAATCAAACCAATGTGTTCAAATGATTATTATTATTATATTTTTATGTATTTATTACATTTTCTGTAGTGATGACAGAAATAAAAACATTTTCAGATCTTTAGGACCAGAATTTATTAGAATATTTTTGTTTATTATATTTATTCAGTATAACTGTTGTAATGTATTTTAATCTTACAAAGTAAATAGTTTCAAGTATCTCTGATAGGAAAATATTGGAAATGGAGATACTTCTATCTAGCTTCTGTGCTAAAATGTGTAAACTTATAGTGAAAAGGCCTAGTCACTAAGGCTTTTCTCTCATAAGAACTGGTCCAGCCTGACTATACATACAATATAGCTGAACTAGGTAGCACCAATGAGGCTATGGTTTGAAGGTGGCCAAATTCTATATTTTAAATGTTGCCACCTTTTTTGTTCAATTTAGAAAATAAAGTGAAAAGTTTTATCTTTTACACTCATTTATTCATTTTGTATACATTTTTTACTTTTGCTTTAAAGAAATATAATTGTTCTAAATTATGATAACATATTTGAAGCAGTTATTTTTTTCCAGATAATTAACAGGATAGAAAATAATATATTGTTGGATAAATATATATTTTTTTCACCTCCTGATTTGCATTTATACTCTGATGCATTCAAGAACTGCCAGCAAAAAAAAATGGGATTTATTTGAATATACTTAATTTGGAATAATTATTCAAATAGTATTTTTAACTATAGGAATTGGATAAAGATACTGATACATACAGCATTACTCTACAATACATTGTACAATTGAATATTGCTGCTTACAAAGTGCATGGTCTAAAAAGAATCATAAGGAAATATTTCATGATCTCATTTTTGTTTTTAAAAGAGTAGAGAAGGATGGCTAGACATACCTTCAAACACATAATTGAGTTTAATGACGTTCAATATGAAAATATAAAAAAAAAATGAGGAATACCAGGATAAGGGATCATGATTTGAAGTCGGAGGTTGTAAGATTTAGGAGTAAAGTGATAAAACACTGAAATGATAGCAGATACGTAGAAAGGTCTTCCAAACAACGTGGTCGGGACAAACACAGTAATGGAATTCAGCAGTGTCTGGGATAAACATAAGGCCGGAGGATTTATAAAGCCAAGCTTATGTGAACGTCTTGCAGTATATCCTGAAAACATAATGCTACTTTTCAGAGCAGCTGTGTATTAATAATTCGTTGAAAACAAGGGAAATCCATGATATACATACACAAGTCTAGGATTTAGTGCTAATAAAACAATCAGTACAATGCTATGCAATAAAAATGAGCGTAGAACGTACATTATTATTATTATTAGTTAAGGTAGATGGAGTGAGCATCCCTTATCTGCCATCAAATCCCCATTTCTATATGCTTTGATATAACTTAATATTTAGGTAAGCTTCTGTTGCTAGCTATCATTTTCTGTCAGATTTCAAAAGCTTCCTACATGGGCAGAATTTAAAGGACTACTTAAGTTTGAAAGAAAATGCCAGTTTAATCAATATTCCATTTTATAACATATTGTATTGTATTAATATCGTATTAAAACACTACTTACTCATTATTCATGCTTTCTATTTCGCACTATGGGAGCAGTCATTATTGACAGTCCACTCTTGATAGGTAAGGACTCCATCTTGCTAATACTGCAGTTGCAAATTAATATGCAACACGGGCCCACACATGATTTGTCCTGTGTATATCACATGCTCGTTTAATGTCACCAGTGACTGCGTTGACATCACATGACCAAGTGAAATACACGGAAGTGCGTACGCATGGTCCTGCATTGCATATTAATTTACAACTGCTGCATTAGGAGGCCTCCCTTTAAATGCAAAGTAGCTGCATTTGTAATGGAAAATATAATGCCTAAATAATAAATAAATAGCGTTTTCACTTTATATTATTAATATATGACTACAAGAATTTATGTTATAAAGTAGACTAGTAATTAAGCAATTGCATGCTCCTATCTCAAGCTCATCTGTGCTACCTAGGGTTAATCTACTGGCAGATTAAGGTATATGAAATAACCTTATATCAGAACACAATATGATAGTTATGAAATGAACAAGCACTAGAGGATCTGAAGCAGTAAAACTAAGCATGACAATAAATAACCCACATAGCAGTCACAGTGTGCTACAGTGATCCAGTTGCTTGTTAACCTAATGTAGATGTGCAAGTAATTATATGCAGAGATGTATTGTCTTGTAGAAAATGTTAAAATATACGTGAAATGATCACATAAAACATTTCAGTACAATACAAGGGGAACAGTTTAGCACCTCATTTAAAATAACTGTTATGATATCTTGAATGTCTCACTATTTGAGCCTGTCCATCATTCTCCATTGGCTGTTAGTCGATGACAATGGTGCTAAAACATTTGGCTTGGTTGTTGGAATCCAGCTCTGCTAATCCACTATTGAGCGATGCATGCATGATGGGAAATAATTGTGATTGGTATGTCAGTGACATTTATTTTGCATTTAGTTTGAAAACTGATGTGCACCGTGTTTAATCTGACTCTGCTCTTTCATCTGTCCATCACAGTTATTAGTGTTATTAGAAACACAATAAACCCAGAATATTCTCTTATTTGCAATTTTATATATGCAATGTAATCTAGTCAAATACAATATAATATATAAAAAATAAAGATATCATTTAATTTATTGTCAATTATATGCCAGAGTGCAAGTAAATTCAATAGAAGAAAATAAATCTTATTTCTTTCACACTGCCGACATTGTTAAGCACTACAATGGTGGCTTCCAGCACAACTTAATTACATCATGTATAGCTCTCCAAAGACTATACTGTAGATATATGACTTGAGTGGACCCACAAGCATTCATGATCCACAACATGATTTCAAGGAAAACTTTAGTTGTTTAGTTAATGAAGAAACTGTGATCCTAAAAAGTAAATTTAAAGGACTAATATTGTTATGAGGCCAAAAACTTTTTTAGTTTATGTAAAAACTAAAATCAAACTTCTCTTTCAGTGAGTGATTATATGTTTCTTGAGATTAGCTCATTACCACTCACTGAATTTCTATATAAAAATAATTGACTTTAGCTTATCAGTCCTTCAAGTAGCAAGGAGGTTTGTAAGTTAAGACATAACAGAAAAGAGGAAATCTTTATAAAACAACAATGGTGATGACCGTGTTTGCAGATCATAGTTTCACACTGGTTCTTTAATCAGTTCTTCTTAAGACAGCCATGGTAATTCAGGATAGCATGGAGCTTGAGGGTGATGAAACTACAGTCCTAGTCATCTGCCTAGTCATCCTAATGAGAAATCTGGCCATGGTAGGTATTACTCTTTAGGGTGTACACGTAAGGATTTGTTATGGGCAGCATCTAATAGCTATGTTAGGGCTTCCCCACAAGAGCCATGTAATTAGTTTGTAAAAGCTGAATATGTTCTACAGTGCTAAATTTGTCTATATAATCCATGTTTTTGTTACCATTCCACAAATCCAAGCGAAGGAAGCATATGGTAGTTGTGTTAAAAGAATCCAGAGTCTCATGTACACATACTTGGAAATAACGATACAGTATTCTATTTAAACCTTGACTATCAAAGAGGGAAATTCATTTCTTTAATCTCTATGCTGCTCAGGATTTCAAGCCTGTATGGAATGCTTTTTGACACATTGGTACTATTTATAGATAGAAATCAATTTCTGTGATTTGTAGGTTACCCACCCACATTATATGTTGTTGTTTTCCAGCGGACTCAAGAGTTTCATTTAGTTTAAGAATAACGTCTGAGAATGCTTAATGGTGAAGGGGAGCATATCTTAATCCTCAAAAGCCACATGTGCTGGAAGTAAAACATTTCTATACTCCACCATTGAAAGCTGTCGGGTTCTACAAATGATATTTACTGACCTTTCCAAAATAGCAACATTTAAGATTATGCACATATGAGTTTAAAATAGAAGACATTATTTTTCACTCTGCTCTTTCATCTTTGTGTCAGTTCCCACCAGCTTTTAAAATGTAATACAAACTAACAGACTGTCTTGAAAGAAAGATGATTTGATGGGTTGAAGAATAGTAGTTCCTATTTATTCAGTTTAAGACCCTTGTGTGCCTTTGTGTATCTGTGTGATATTGGCACATCTGCCTTGCAACCTTGGTTGCTATAGAGCTCTTGAGATAAAACTAACCAGATGTCTAAACTACATGAAAGGTGACTATAGCTAGCTAGAGGTAACAACCTTGATGTTAATTTCAAGTGTTTGCTCAGGCCTCCTAAGAAGCAGTCATCTGCCTTGAATCAAGGCCTGTATGTGTGCAGATGCTATGTTCTGCAGTTAAGCTTCTGTGCAGAGCATTCTTTTCTGTTCTATATTACACGCACAGGCGACACATAATTACATTTCAACAATGTCATGCACCCTTGGCTATATCCATACTTACTGGTAATATTACAGTCACTAAACAATGTATTAATGGCATAGTGTTTTAATAAATATAATGTTATGTTACAACAATGCCTGATGCAGTTGGGAAATAATAACATCGAAAAAAAATTGCCCTGGAGAAAAATCTTTAACCCTGTACATAATATGAGGCACCATATATTCTCCATATAAATATATCAATTGTGATAATATATTTACTGATCATAATAGTCTTTCACTATAATATTGTTCTTTTTGGTGCACTCACAATGGAGAGTAGTGTTAAGAAGTCATTTGAAATCATCATTAATGTTATTTTTTATCTTATCCACTGAATGCACATTCATTATTAACTAATGTATTCACAGTTTGGTATTTGTGAGAGAGTGAAGTTTCTACACAGATGTAGGAGAAGAACAGAAACCTGCCAGAGATTATAAATGCAATAAATACGTTTAAGAGCTCAATTCCAATCTCATATGCAGCAGCAAGAAATTACTCCCTCATAACTGCAGGAGCTTTATTTTTGCTTACTAAGCAGACATCCCATTGCTGCTCTCCTACAACTGCAATACCAACAAAAAAATCAACATGCATGTGCAGTACAGTGCTTAATACTGTAACTGTAACAATATACCAACTCACCTGATTCCTATCTGCCAGCATTACTAACCATTAGCTAGTTCTCTGGTTAACTCACTGGCCATGACCATTAATAATTATGTGTTATCTCACAATAAATGCTTAGCTGTGAACATTGTCAGTGGTCAAGATGTACCATCACCTTCTCCTTATGATATTGTTCATCAACATTGGTATCACATCCATCATCTATACAGCTGTTCGCACATGTGAAAGGATAACCATGATATCAGCAATAGGGGAAAATACCCATTAATACAGAGAGGACACAAAGGTCATCAGCCAGATTCAATGTTACTCTCATGAGACACAAGGATCTGTTCTCAGACTGATATTGAGGTCAGGATCACATGCTTCACTAGTGCATATAACAATTCTGACTGTCATTAACATGCCATTGTGAGATTCTGCAAGTCCACCACTATAGCGATATTAGTCTACATTTAAGCTAACAACAATCATGTCTTAGATATCTGGCTATATGATAACTTTAGAATTGTGGGAGCTACATGTTAAGGGGGGCTGTCATTGAAGGAATGTCTACCTGAGAGGTACTGTGAAAACCTTAAACCTTATACATTTCCTTCACAGTGCTTGCAGATGCAGAAGATGCCTTCATGGACCTGAATTCTACATAAAACAAAACAAAAAAAGAAAACAACTACAAAATAAGGCCTTAAAAAAAGATAGGGACTGCAGCATCTCTTCTCAAGAGCATTTCTTAGTGACCATGAATTGGTGAAATGTTAAACAGAACCCTACATGTCCACAGAGAAGAGGATCATGGACCATGTGATGAGAGGTAGCCATCTGTGTACAAAATATCACCATCACATAGGCCAAGATCCAAAACTCTGTAGCCAGGCCAGATTATCTTAATATTAGGACCAATAGTTTGTCACTGAGGAGTGCTATTGAGAAGGCACAAACATCTGCGCAGCCCCTAGGTCCTCGTCCACTTAGACACAGGGCCGCAATCCCCTGTGGCTGGCCGCCATCTCCCTGGTGGGGGGCAGGGCGAGGCATCCCCCAGGAGGCAGTGGCACCTGCAGTGGTGTTGGTGGAGGCATGGGGAGGAGAGGAGGGGCCGGGCTGCGGGTGGCCATAGGATGACTCCTGGGTGGAGGAGGTGGAGCTAGGGACCATCCTGAACAGCCTGGCTTGGTGTTGGGGATGGAGGTCCTTGTGACGTGGCCTGGTGCGGAGGTGGCGGTGGTGGTGGCCTAGTGGAGGGGGTCTGCGGCCAGACTGGAGCCCAATGACGTACGGCGGTGGTGTTGGCATGACTGGTGGTTGTGGTGGCAGTCAGTCTGATGCACTGCTGTTGGGGGAGGAGGTGGTGGCTGGTTCAGATTGTCCCTCCAGTGGTAGGGCCTTGGCGGGATGCTGAGTCTCTGGAGGCGAGGGGAATAGTGGGATCAAATCCCAGCGGTGTGGTTGGTGGTTCTGCTGGTGACCCCACTAGCCAGATGATATCCTCCTCCTCCAAACCAGGGCCCTTGGGTCATCTTCTTTTCTCCTCCCCCTGCACCAGTTCCTGTTGGGTGGGGGCTTGCTCCTCCACTTCCTGCTCCGATGGAGCTGACGCCCCCACCTCTGGCTCACCACTGGACCCAGACCTCCTTGATGCTGAAAGGGAGAAAAGAAAGGTATATGTTATTAGTATGATGAATTATACATTGTTTTATGTTCATTCCTAATTATTTGACATCTAGGCTTGAACCTGGATGATTCTCCTAATTACAACTTAGATTAGTTACAATTTACTAGATATGATCTAGTCTTTGGTTTTTGGTCTTGATTGTTGTTGCCTCCTAACGCTATCTTGATTCCGGCTGTGGTCTGTAACTGCATAGGTTGCAGTGGGCACACCAATGCATGGACTCTCAATTGGTTGATTACTGTGGCTGTGCCCAGGAATGACTTGTGATTTGTCAGCTTCATGGATTTAATGATGCATCCATCTATCCCTTGTTAATTCCATGGAGCTGACATGTCAGTGTCCTTGTTGGTCATCATGTTCATGTGTCGGCATGTGTATAATGCACTTGAAATGGAGCCTGGGTCCTGCTGGGACACCAGGCCTGAAGCTACAGCGGCAGGCACCTGACTCAGAAGGTCCTAGTCCACCCTCTCCCACTCACTATATCACGCAGTGATATTCTTTTCCTTCTTGGCCATCATCCTCCTCACCTTGGCCCTGATGTCATCAAAACGGTGTTTGACGGACCACCCTTTGCGCTGTGCCCACTGCTGCTACTTCAGCCTCTTCCTCCTTCAATGCCTAAGCCCTAGGATCACTGGGCGACCACGGATGGCACCAAGGAGGACCACATTCTCCAAGTGCATGTAATTGTGGGCCCTGTGCTTGCTCTTAGCCTCTTGCCCTCCGACTGTGGACGGGGATCCTAGCCTCCCTGACCTGTCGCTGAGGCCTGTCCCTTCCCTGAACTACCAACCACCCGGGATCAGACCCCTCCCCCTCTGTCCCTTGTTTATATGTGCCTGGTGGTAGGGCTACCCTGCCACCTCCCTCCTCCTCCTGCACGTCCTCCTCCACCACATCCTCCTCTCCTCCGCCACTCCCAACCTCATGGAGTTACCTAGCTCTATGTGTCTCTATGTGTGTTCTTTAAATTATGTGTATTGCTATTACCGTGTTTCCCCGATAATAAGGCAGGGCCATCAAATAAGACAGCCCCCCCTTTTTAGAATTTTTTTTAAAATAAGGCACCCCCCCGCAAATAAGCCACCCCCCGCAAATAAGCCACCCCCCGCAAATAAGCCACCCCCCGCAAATAAGCCACCCACCGATACCTGCGCTTACCCGATTCGGATGGTACGGTGGGTGACCCTGTGTGGTCCCTCCGTCTACCGTATTTGCCTCCATGGCTGCGTGCCGCGCCTCGTCATGAAGTGAAGAGGAGGAAGTGACAGGACTGCAGCGCGCGCACGTGACTCCGCGCAAGGAAACACAGGCAGATTCCCTCATCCCTCCTTAACGAAGACTGCAGGAGTTTGTTCACGGCCAGAACATCCAAAAGTGAGACACGCAGACAGGTTTCTTTTGCTGTGAGCAATACCACTTACTGTATATAAAGCCTGTTTAAAATGCATACGGTATATAAACAATGGTTTCACCATATACAGGTAATAAAATTCTGTTTTTTTTCAACAATAACTGTGTACTGTAGTCTTCTTCATGGGTAAATAAGGCATCCCCCTGAAAATAAGCCCTAGAGCATATTTTGGCCTTACAAAAAAAATAAGACAGTGTCTTACCATCGGGGAAACAGGGTATGTGTTATTTGCAAATACGTGTAAACATGGATTAAGTGTAAAATCGTAAAAAGTAAAATAGAAATAAACAAAACTGCAAATTACTCCTTTCAAAACTCTCCTACTTTCCCTTTATTTATAACCAACTCTGGGACCTTCGTGCTACTTCGGAAGAAAATATAATACAATCAACGCATGGGCGAGTGGAACACAACTTTATAATCTCCCTCTGTCAATCATCTGTGGCTAGACCTCTTTCTATTGGCAGAGAGGCCTGTATCATACTACGTTATACCGCGATTGGATTGTAACAGCCGATCACATAACTGTCAGCCCATTACCAGTCTGTGGCCTCAGGAGGGCTTTACGGACTTGAGGCTTCGGCCCGTAACTTGAGCCCTTGCTCAATTGAATATCTTCGGATTCAGAGACGAACGGGAGCCCGCAGCGCACCCACAGCCATACGGCCTACATCCTGCAAGATGCGGGCTTGCAATTGAATCAGGCCCTTAAAGTCTGAAGCTCAGTAGTCTCCTTCGCAACACAGTCAACGTTTGTCTGGGAAGCACATAACCGTATAGGCTCCATGCAGCAATAGTTATTGAGTTTTTTTTACCTTGCCTTGAATTATTATTGGGACTACTATGTTTATTGGCTCTGACTTATTTCTTCATAATATAAAGCTGTTTATATAATATGTAAGGACAATTGTGAGTCTTATTATTAGTATTATAATGCTTCATTTGTAACACGCTGACATATTCTGTAGCGATATACAAGGGTTAAGGGTTAAAATGAACACATTGCAAACAATGGAGGGCCCTGTTTTTGAGCTTAAAACCAAACGTACATATCGCTTATTTCCAAAGCACCTGAGAAGACCGAAAACTCGCAAAATTACCATCTAAAGGGGTTGGGTGTGACACAGGAAAGTGATAGATACAATGTGGCAGTGTGTAAGGCAATAGGCTCAAGCAAGTGGAGGTGTCTGTGTGTGGCACTGTAGATTGTGGGAGTGAGTTATATAATGCTGTAGAGTGATTTTTTGGAAGAGTTTGAGGCACTTAAATATCCCAGTGGAGAGAGGCAAGGAGTTTCACAGAATAGGGGCAGCACAAGAAAAGTCTTGAAGATGGGAGTGAGAGGATGTCATAAGCTTATGTGTACATAATTTCCTGCGTAAGTTAGGGCTATGGGACCAGTGTCATAGCTCAGTAATCAAGCCCTATGACATACTTTGTTCAAGCACATTGGTAACAGCATATATAAGTTTAATTATTATATTTTTTAAATTTTTATTAAGGATATTTAATAATTACTTATACAAAATAAGCATAGTATATAAAACATAACTTCACATTTCAAGAATGAAAAATTACTTTCCTAAACATCTGCTCATCTTTGCTAAGTTGCTCCTTAATATAATTTTTAACATTTTCAGTGCACATATTGGTATAATTAAAAAAAATAATATTTCAACCAGAATATTGTACGAAGAAATATGAAAAGAAAAAAGGAGAAATAGAAAAAGAAGACGGAAGAAAGAAAAGAAGAGAAGAAGAAATAAATAAACAAAAGAAGTGAAGGAGTATAAGGGAGAGAGCACAAAATAGACAATTGCTCCCAATCAGCTCCTCTAATTCAAAGGGACAGGCTTGACTCTAAGATGGCTTTTCCAATTCCCGTATAATCAAATCTTTGTTTTACTATCGTTACCTTTCGTCTAATGAAGCCTCCAGTATCCTCTCCCGCTCCGCCGTTTCCAGTCCGCCCCTCGCTCCACTCCTCTTATAGATGCAAAGAGCCCAGATTAACTATTATTCCAACTTAGTCCCCCACTACCTAAGAAATGCAGTCAGGGGAAGAGATCCAAGGTCCCCATACTTCCAAAAATATTTGATGTGTGTCCAATAATGTATGAGTCATTCTCTCATTTATAAATAGGAAGTTTATTTTGTTTTTAATTTCCTGGAATTTAATGGAGTTGTCCTTCCACCTTCTAGATATGATGTTTTTTACTGCTAGGTAAATCAGTTGTGTCAATTTGTTGCCCTCCCCTCCTAATTCAGTATATCTCATGCCTAGGAGGCATGTCGCTATGGATGGTTTAAGTGGGGTTCTAAATAGTCCGGAGATTAGATTAGTCGCTTTAGCCCAGATTTCAGAGACTAAGGGACATTTCCACCACGTGTGAATGAAATCCCCTCGTTCCTGGCATCCCCTAAAGCACTTATCCGAGTTTGTAGGTAATATTCTGTTTAGTCTAGCAGGGGTCATATATGCCCGATGTAGAATTTTTAGCAAGGTTTCCAGCAGGCTATAGTTAAGGGAGCCTTTTGAAAGGCTAGAGAAAGCCTTAGACCAGGAAGTCTCATCCCAGTTCTGTTGCAAGTCCAACTCACACTTCAGCATAAAGGAAGGCTTTGGTGAACCAAGGGAGGGAGTATTAAATATGCTATATATTGCCCCCAAAGTACCCCTAATAAGCGCTGAATTTTTACATACTATAGTGAGCCAGGAGTCTTTAGGCGGGCCATAGTCCCTGCATATTTCTTCCACCCAATGCCTGATTTTGATAAAGTTAAAAATTTCCGTATCAGGAAACTCCATCCCTCTGCTTACTGTATCTAAAGACATAATTTCCCCCCCCCCCCCCCCCCTCTATCCATGAGCCTAGCTTATCCAATTTTTGCGAGGTCCAAAAATGCTTTGAGTTGAAGAGAGGGTGGCTGAGAGAGTGGGAGATGTGAATATTGAGGTGAGAGATGTTACAGGGTATGCTAATTTATGGGTTTTCTTGACCCAGTTCCACATTTTTAAGGTAAATTTAGTGATGGGGTTGCTTATGTAGGAATTAAAAGTATTTGAATTTGGTGCCCATAGGATAATTCCCCTTGTGAGGAGGGGCATTTGTGCCTCCTCTATAAACACCCAATTAGGCTGGAGGGGGGCAGAGTGTGCCAAAGGTATGAAGGCCAATTGTGCAGCTCTAAAATAACTAGAAAAATTCGGGCAAGAGAGGCCTCCCTTGGATTTACGTCTATACATAACCTTCCTCGCTATTTTCGGGGGTCTATTCCTCCAAATGAACTTGAACACCAAGGACTGAAAGCAAGCTAATTCTGGGTTATTTATTTGGACAGGAAGGGTTCTGGCTAGATACAGGAGCCTCGGCAGAATATTCATCTTGACCGAGGCTATCCGACCCGTCCAAGAGATATGGTTCTTCATCCAAATGTTTAAGTCCCTTTGAAGATCCCTGAAGAGGGGGGGGGGGGGGGGAATTGGCCTTATAAATCCCCGCTAAGGAATTAGTAATATTTATCCCCAAATAATGAATATGAGTGGCTGGCCAAATAAATGTGTGGCTTGTTTTCAGTTGGGACAGAATATCTTAGGGTATGCCTATGCTGAGAGCTTCCGTCTTGTCCTGATTTAACCTAAGTCCACAAAGAGTGTTAAATATGCCAATTGTGTCCAAAAGAGCTTCAATGGAGGGGCCAGGATTCGTTAGAGTGCACAGTAAGTCGTCAGCAAACAAGGAACACTTCAGATGCCGGTTTACCACTCGCATCCCCTCTATGGAGGAATTTGCCCTAATCGCTTGCCCGAGCGGCTCTATTGCTAGGGCAAAAAGGAGAGGGGATAAAGGGCATCCTTGTCTCGTTCCATGCCCTATCTCTATTAAAGCCTTCTGCGAGCCCGGAAGTTTTAAGTTAGCTTTGGGGAGAGTGTAATAGGTGCGGAGCAGATTTAAGAATTGGCCTTTGAACCCAAATCTATCCAGAGCGGCGTACAAGAAGGGCCATTCCAGGGTATCAAATGCCTTCTCTATGTCCAATGTAAGCAGGCAAACTGGGGTATTCCTATGTCTAGCCAAGTGAATGATGTTTAGGGTCCTTCTTATATTGTTAAGTTCAGGGGGAGTTGGTTCCCCTTTCAAAATTGTGTTAAAAAGGCTGCATAAGTGTGGGGCCAAAATATCCAAAAACTTTTTTTTTTTTTAATTGATTTTTATTAGACAGGTCAGACATATAACATAGTACACCAAAAACATTAGAAGTGATAAATAGGAATTAACAATAAACATATTTAACATATTTGGTTTCCAGTGTGTCCTCTGCCTGTCCAAAACTCCTCTCCCTTTTCCGTTTTTCTGGTATTATAATAGCTGATATTAGCTTTTAAATAACTTAAGGCTAACGAGAAAACTATATTTAATGAAGTCCCATAACTATGGGAAAAATATGATGAACTTGGATTCCTGACCAACTGTTGTTTTGAGCTTGGTTGGTAGCATCTAATAGAAAGATTATTCTGTGTTTAGGTTACTGTGTGGGCTAATGATGTTGGGTAAATTAAGACCACTACTACTATGGATCCCCTAATAGCTCCTTTGTAGGGAGAAGTGTCACTCACCCTATTCATCTGCCGCGTCTTGTCTCCCAGGCGGCCCAGCAGGAGGCCCAGCGCTTGTAGTTATGGTCAACCTCTGCGGACAAAACGCTCATGGAACGAACAAACTCAATTTTGTTTAAGACTACTTCAAATGTTGGGGTGGGTGATTTCCAATGGGCGGCTACTACTATCCTAACTGCTAGGAAAATTTGGTTAGTTAGGAATTGTTCTGAGTTGGACATCCCTTCTACCGGTAATCCTAGGATGGCCTCTTCTGGTCTCATGGGATAGCATTGACCCCATAGTTTCTCCAGGGTTTTGTAGGTGTCCACCCATGTGTGTCTAATCATAGGGCATTCCCATAATTTATGGATTAGAGTCCCTTTTTGGTTGCAGCCCCTTTCGCATATGTCACTAATTGTCTGGTTCCCTATGTGCATTCTTACTGGGGTTAGGTACCACCTCATAATAACTTTATAGGAGTTTTCTTTCATAATTACGTTAAGTGATGTGTGTTTGGCTTGTTTCCGAATACTATTCCATTGGTCTCTGTCTAAATTTATGTTGAGGTCAGCTTCCCATGCTGATTCATAGTGTAATTTAGGGGGAGTGACTAAATCGCTTAAATGGTTATATATTGTGGAGATGTTTCCTTTCCCTCCCGGGAATTTAATGCAACATTTTTCGAATAAGGATATATTTTGCCCTCCTTTATTCTTAGTGATGTGATTTAATCTTTGGTTTATAGCGATTAGGTTAAGCCATTCCCCCGGAGGAAGGGGTTTGTCTTCTAGGAATGCGGTGGTGGACCATTTTTGATTAACAACCGGTAAATCTGCCGCAATTGAGCAATTATTATCAATCCACCATCTGTATTGAGCATTAGAGTTTATTTTGGGGTTAGTTGAAAGTGGCCATAGAGGGCTGAGCCCTGACTCCTGGCCCAGCAGTCTGTTCCTCTTATTTATATCTTTCCATAGGGAAATTGAATGCCTCACACTTGATGGAATTGATTGGGGTAACTTGAAGCCCTGCTGGGTTGAGAGCCATAGTAACTGACGCATGATTAAATCATTGGACCCTAGTATGTGTTTTTCTAATTGAACCCATACCGGGGGGGAGTCCCTGACATACCACTTAACTAGTTGTGCTAATCTAGCAGCTTTAAAGTACCTGGAAATGTCTGGAAATCCGAGCCCACCATCCTTCTTAGTCGCAGTAGTTGTTTCTCTGTTTATTCTAGGTTTTTTATTGTTCCACAGAAAACTCATTAGTAATTTCTGTATTTTTTTCAAGTCTATCGCTAAAATCGAGATAGGTAAGGTCCGAAAAAGGTAGAGCAGTTTGGGGAGTACGTTCATTTTGACAGCATGTAGCTTTCCTAACCACGAAATCTTTAGTTCTGACCACCTGTGCAGGTCCCTAGTTAATTGTTTAAAGAGGGTTGGGTAGTTTGCTTCATATAGGGTCTTAGTTGATTTTGTAATTTGTACGCCTAGGTAGTTGATAGAATTCGGGGCCCATTTTATTGGGAAGTTATTGGCTAGTAGTTTTTCCGTGGTGGGAGGAAGTGATATATTAAGGGCTATGCTTTTACTTGTGTTAATTTTGAATCCTGACAGTGGGCCAAATTGAGACAAAAGTTTGAATAGATTAGGTAGACTAACCAGGGGGTTTGATATTGTTAGTAGGATATCATCGGCAAAAAGGCTAATTTTATGATCTGTCGGGCCGACCCATATACCCGATATGTCAGTGTGCTGACGAATGGCAATTGCTAGGGGCTCTATACTGAGGGCGAACAGCAATGGTGATAGAGGGCACCCCTGTCTTGTCCCCCTCGTGATGTTGAATTTTAGTGAATTGTGTCCTTGGTATGTAACTTGTGCGGTTGGTTCCGAGTATAATGTCGCGATGCTTCGCAGAAAACCTTCCGGAATTCCGAATTTGTTCAGTGTGGCGTTCATAAATGTCCAATCTAACCTATCAAATGCCTTCTCGGCATCAAGCGCCAACAACATAGCGCGGCCTTCATTACTTTTGGTTATGTCAATAAGGTCAACAATTTTTCTGGTATTGTCTGGCGCTTCTCTCCCCTTAATGAACCCTACTTGGTCTGGATGTACCACTTCAGGTAACAGATTCGCTAGTCTTGACGCTAAGATTTTGGTGTATATTTTTAAATCTGTGTTGATCAGAGATATTGGTCTATAGCTAGCACATTGGGATGGGTCTTTCCCCGGTTTAGGAATCAGTATTATTTTAGCTTCTAAGAATTCCGGTTTAATTTTTTCACCAGCTAAGAAGCTGTTAAATAGCTTATGTAAGGTGGGGCTAAGTAGATCGCTCATATGTTTGTAGTAGAGGTTGGAATAGCCATCTGGCCCTGGGGCCCCGTGTGCCTTTGTGGATTTGATCGCATCCTGTATTTCTTCGACCGAGATGGGCTCTAAGAGTGATTTAGCTTTGATAGAGTCTAATTGGGGTATATTTAAGTTATTTAGTGTATTTTCAATTTCTAGTTTGTGGGTTGGGGTGCCTGAGTCGGGTGTTTTGCTGTAAAGGTCCGCATAAAATTGTCTTAATTCGTTTACTATTTGATCTGGTTTAAAAACTGTCTGCCTATTTTTGGTGATTATTTTGGCTATGAATGAGTTTGCTCTTTTTTCTTTTAGTCTCGTGGCCAGCATTCTATCGGGCTTGTTTGCGTATCTGAAGAATTTAGCTTCAGTTCGCTGTAGGATATTGACCATTTTCCCTCTTAAAATAGTGTTTAGTTCTTGTTTGTAACTTAGTATCTTCTCATGGGTATGTCGTGATTTATCTTTAACAAATAGTTTCTGTGCTTCAGCAATTTTCTGGTTTAGAAGTAAGATTTGTGCTTGGTCTTTTTTCTTTTTGATTGAACTAATTTGTATACAGACTCCCCTGATCACTGCCTTGTGAGCTGCCCAAATTCCATCTATGTCTATCTCCCCTACTGTATTGAGGTCAAGATAATCTACGATTGCAGTTCTGACCTTATCTCGTGTGATAGGGTCGTTCAGTATACTGGGATTTAATGACCACCTTGGGTTATTTCCTTTCGGTAGGAGATTATTCATGGAGATTTTGACTAGATCGTGGTCCGACCATGCTATGGGGCAGATAGAGGCCTCAGTTAGGTTCCCTGTAACGTTCTGTGGGATCAGGATATAGTCTATTCTGGAGAGCGAACCATGTCTGGCGGAAAAAAATGTGTATTCCCTTTCTGTGGGGTTCATGTTTCTCCAGGTATCAATCATGCAGTTTGATTTTAGGAGTTTTTTGAGAGCTTTGGTCGCTGTGGGGATTTTTTGTGAACCTAAATCGTTTGACTTGTCTTTGAGCGGGTCTAAGACCGCGTTCATGTCTCCTCCTATTATCTTAAGTCCGTCTTCCCAGCTATCTGTGAGTTTCTGTATTTTTTGAAAGAATGGTGTTTGATCTGTGTTCGGGGCGTAAATGTTCAAGAATGAAACCTTACGTTCGTGTATGGTCCCATGTACTGCTAAAAACCTGCCATCTTTATCTGTTTGAATTTTACTTAACTGAAAGTTGAGTCTTCTGTGGAACAAAATCGTGACTCCCTTTTGTTTGGTATCTGCGGTCGAATGGAATGCCTGAGTAAAGACTCCCCCCCAGTATTTTGGTAGTGCTTGTTTTCTAAAGTGAGTTTCCTGAATCATTACGATATCAAGATTTAGTTTTTGGTAATTTCTCAAGGCTACCCCCCTCTTGATTGGTTCGTTCAGACCATGAGCGTTGTGTGACGCAATGACAATGTCCATATTTCTTATTGAGGTGTATGACCCTTTGGTGTGTCTAAATGGCTATCTCACCTTTCTGGAAGCCTGTTACTTCGTTATCCTGTGCCTCCTGCTGGTTTCCGCCCGAAGACTGCTCAGCAGCTGGCTGTGTGGGAGAGTATCTGTACTCAAAGGAAAAAAGACAACAGAGTATGAGCCAAATTGCTTATACTTAAACTTTCAGAATTATAAAAACCTGGCTCAGTAATTAAGCAAGTTCCTACTTTTCCTCTAGTGGGGAACCCTAAGGTAATCCTGGGTAAGAAGTCTAAGTACTTGAGTCTGTTTGTGTGTCTTACTGTTGGTCAGGAAGGCTCTTAGTATGTTTGAACTTAATTGTGTTCCTTACTTAAATAAAATGTGGTAATTTAAACTACTATGAGGAGAGCGTTTGCTGTTCTCTTCGTATTTTACTGGTGGGCCAGTTAGTGTCTCTAAACTGACACTGAATTGGTCCGCCTAACCTTTCCCTACTGTAGGGTTTTTTGGAAGTCTACGTGTTAGCGCCCGTAGGGACGCCTTCTAGGTGTGTGTTGCTTTTGCCTTTACGGCCTGGGTTAACTGTCTATAGTGTGTATTAGAACTTTCACTGGTGTGGGTGCTACCTTATTGGATCTACTCGTTTTCAGATTCAACTAGCTTTGGTTGTCAGAGTAGCATGAAAACAAGGAGAGAGAGAGAAGAAGAGAGAGGAAGATGAAGCAAAAAAAGACAAAAAAAACAGAGAAACAAAATAAGTGACAACTCATTGTAGTAAGTCTTTTTCTCCGTTCATGGGAGGACTCCTTCCTCTCGGGTTTTCTGTTGGTTGTAACTGCTCTCCGACAGTGACCTTGATGTTCCATTCCGCCAGCAAGTTAATGCCTTCCTCCAGTGTTCTGATGGTGAAGAATTTTCCCTCTTTGGATATATTGAGGCGAAAAGGGAAACCCCATGTATACCTCCATCCTTGAGCCAGGATACAGTCCAGAACCGGTTTCAGTTGTCTCCTTTTGGCAAGGGTAGTCGGGGCTAGATCAGAAAAAAGCAGCGGTGTGTGCCCCTCGATGGGAGGGATGCCTTTTCTTGCGGCCTTCATGAACAGTTCTTTGGTGGAGTAGTAGTGGAATCTGGCAATGATGTCTCTTGGGCGCTCCTGTGGAGATGAACGGAATCCTAGGGCTCTGTGAAACCGATCCATTCTCAAGTTTTCTGGATGTATGTTTGGGAGGAGAAATTCACATAGATCGTTTAGGTATGCGTGTAGGTCCTTGACAGACTCCGGCACATTCCTCAGCCTTATGTTCTGTCGTCTAGATCTGTTTTCTAGATCTTCCTGTTGCAACTGTTGTCTAGATTGTTCCTCCTTCAAAGCCAAGATCTCCTCTGTTAGCTTGTTGTTATGTTGCATTATTTCCGAAATTTTAGTTTCCAGTTTTGTTGTTTTATCGTCCACCTTTTTAATTTCTGTGGTTAGTTCTGTTGTCACCTTCCGGATGTCTGATTTGACCTCCTCTCTGAAGTTAGATATTAGGTCTTTAAGGTCCTGGATGTCACTTTTAGTGCTAGGCGCTGACATTTCAGAGCTTGTTGCTGCGTGGACTGCGGCTGTGGGTGTTTTATTGGTGGGAGAACTTGCTGAAGATTTGGGTAGGCAGTAAGATTGGATCCCTTTATTGTTCTTTCTCGTGGCAACACCTGCCATCTCAGTGAGAGTATTGTAGATCAAGTTGTTGCCAGAGACCTGGTTTCACTTGGTTTGTCCCAGAGCAATTGTTAGCGTCCCTATATTGCTGGGCTTTTTGCTAGTTACATCTTTTTGGATTTATTAAAAGTTCTTGAACCGAAGTGGTCATAGCTTAAATGCTTATAGTTGAAAATTGAACTTTGGTTGTCTCTTTTTACTTGCTTGGTGCTTTTGAACTTTGTCCACTAGGTGGTAGTAGAGTTCCACTAGTACAGTCTGTTACACAAGCAGGGATTCAGCCTGGAAACTAGCCTTGAAAAACAAATGGTTTTGTAATCCTGTTTGGTTGGTAAGTGAGCCCTGTGCAGTGTACTTTTAATGTTCTGAGTCTAAGTAGACAGGTTGGGCTGGGTTGCTTGGACCCAGGGTATGGGGAGAGCTTTGATGGGGATATGTGGGTAAGGGGCCCTGGATTGCTTAATTTTCCTGGGGCTAATTTGCTTCTGATGCCCCCCTGGGTACCCCTTCCTTGGATCAGGGCTATCCTTTCCCCCCACAGCTCTATAGCCTCTCCCCTGTACCTGCTTATATATGTCCTCAGCAGTGCAGCTCCACACTCTCTCCCTCCAGGCTTCCAAGGGGAAAAGTTCAGCTGGGTAGGGATTCCATGCAGGGGACTCTTCCGATTTTATTGTTTTTTTTTTAAGGTAATTTTGGGATCAATTTGTTCCCCTAGGTCTTCTGAGTTTAGTGATATTGTTTGTTGGTCACTCAGGGCATCTATAGGGGTCGATTGTCCCAGATTAACCCAGGCCTTAGCTGGAGCTCTTGCAGGACATGTCTTTCCTCTCCAGCAGCTTAGCCACACCCCCATATCCAAAAACTTTTTATAGTAAATGTTAGTGAAGCCATCAGGGCCAGGAGATTTCCCCATTTTTAAGTCTCTAATTGTCTTCCTTTTTATAGTAAATGTTAGTGAAGCCATCAGGGCCAGGAGATTTCCCCATTTTTAAGTCTCTAATTGTCTTCCTTGTTTAGGTTTTGCAGGTCCGACGCAGATATTTTAGGCAGATCTAAGGAATTCAAGTAGGAACTAATAGAATTCCCTGGAGGAGAGTTGTGAGAGGAGTAAATGTGCTGATAAAATTCCCTAAAAGTTTTTTGTATCTCGTTTTGGCTAAACGTAAGTATTCCCTCTTTGGTTCTAATTTGGGAGATTTTGGACTGTGAATATCTCGCCCTCAGGCTTTTTGCCAATAATTTGTCTGGTTTATTTGCCTTAGCATAGAAGAGGTGTTGTGTTCTTCTCAGAGCTTTGTCCGTTCTTATAGATAAAATACCATATAGCTCCGGGCTAGCTTTGTCGATTTGGTCCCTCAATGAGGAAGATGGGGAAGTTTGATTCTGTTTCTCTAATTAAGCTAATTTTTTAATGAGGTTTTCCTCAGTTTGTCGAATCGATTTCTTATGTTGTGAAGCCAATTTAATGCATGTACCCCTGATATAGGCCTTATGAGCCATCCAGACCCATCCTGGCGAGGTTTCCCCACCCGCATTGGACCCAAAGTAGGCTGCCAATTCAGAAGCAATTTGTTCCTGGTATGTAGGTATTGAAAGCAAGTATTCATTTAGTTTCCAAGAGAAAGGTAATCAGGATTGAGATCCCAGATCAACCTCTAAAGAAACTGCAGCGTGGTCCGACCACGTGCAGGGAACTATATCTGCCTTATCCGAGTTGTCAAAAAGCGAGGCACTGATGAGAAGGGCGTCAATACGAGAGTAAGACTTATGGGTGGGGGAGAAGAAAGTGTACTCTCTTCCTTTCGGGTGGTGGCCCCTCCAAGCATCTACTAGGTCCAAAGAATGGAGCAATCTTTGGATTTGTTTAATCTTATTAGAGAAGCGGTCTTGCTTTAAAACGTTGGATTTATCCATGCTCTGGTCTAAGACCAAATTTAGGTCTGCCCCTATTATCAATTTCCCCCCCTCCAGTGTCCTTAAAAGTCTAATCAACGTTTTATGTGGGGCTGCGGTAGGGGCATAAAAAGAGACAAGCGAAGAAGGGGTACCTAGAACCTTCCCTTTCAAGATAATAGAATATCCTACTCTGTCTATTATTTTGGAATCCAGTTGAAACTGGAAATCCTTGTGCAATAGGATCGCTACTCCTTCTTTTTTTGAAGCCTGGGTGGTGCAAAAGAATTGGGGATAGTCCTTGTTCAGGTAGGCAGGAGTCTTATTCCTAGCAAAGTGGGTTTCCTGGAGGAAGATAATATTTGGTTTGTGGGTTTTGTAGTACAGAAAAGCCTTCCTTCGCTTGAAGGGAGAGTTAAACCCTTTTACATTATGGGTGAGTATTCTCGTGGAAGATGTCATGGGTGTGCTGTTGGCGTGAGCGTGTGAATAGCAAATAACCACGTACCTTCAGTAGCGACTGCCCAGGAGGAAGCGAGGAGCGGCTTTCCCAAACCAGGGCGAGGAGGAGGTGGAGGTTCGTGTTGAATCTTCTTGGTCAGATTTGGTCTGCTGGTAACGAAAGTGGGAACAAGGAGGCAGATATTAGTTGGGTTTAGCAGTGGTAACCACCAAATTCTAAAGCCATTACTCAAGGGAAATTCCGCCCTTACAGGTCTGCTATGTAAAAATCCCATATGACCTAGCCATCCGCCCAGCGGACATGAAGCTGACTTAAACATAGATTGGAAAAGAAAATACCTCTCCAGGCCTGCTTTCACAGGGTGAATGGAGAAACAGGAGAGAGGGTTTAGAGAGAAAAGTAGCCTTTGGGTCAAAGGTTTTGCGGAGACCAGAAAGTGCAGAAAAGTAGCAATTAACCGACCCAAGTACATCAGAGAGAGGAAAAAGGAAAGAAGAGCAGTACAGCAAAGAGAGAAAATACATTTTACCATCGTGAAATTCCTAACTTAACGAACCAGTCTAGCCCAGCCTAGTTCTCTCCGTTCTCCTCAAATCTAAACTATATCAGTCTAAGTTCTAGCCGGTAGGGGTGTTATAAAAGGCTAGAAGATAATTTAGGATGAGCCTTGCAGGATACGGAAACTCTTTAAATACAACTTAAGGCAACAGAGACCTTAGCCTAAAAAGAGCAGGCACTACAGACAGGGGACCCTCTTCTCTTTTCTTTTTTTTTCTTTCTTATATCTTTTGTTCTCTTCAAAGCCCTGAAACTATAACCGTAGCCTAGAGTAACTAGACCTTCTCAAAGTGAAGAGAAACATGGAAAAAGCACAAAAGAGACATTCAACATAGTTATAAAACATGAAAACCAACAAGAGAATACAGGTTGCTGTGGGTCAACAAGATGTGCAGAAATTTAGAGAGTCCAGCAGTCCATCAGGGCCCTGGATCCAGTTCCGGGCAAAAAAAACCCCAAAAAAACAAACAAAAAAAAGGAAACAAGAATCCGCTTTCGTTGTGGTGGGAATCACCAGGGTTCCCCTTAGAAAGTCTCACGTCTGTGAACGCGGGTGCTTGGAGCATCCGGCCCCTGGAGATACTTGTGAGATAGTCTCTGTCAGAAAAGATAGCATGTGCATCGATAGGCCGGCAGGTCCTCCCGGCTCCCTGCCCGGCTCTTCGAGTAATGTAGGCACAGCCTCCAATTCCTGCCTTGGTCTCCGAGAAGCTGTTTGGGGAGTTGGATCTACTGTTCTCTTCTGTTTGTAGGAAGAAGTCCATTGTCTCTGGGGAAAAGAGGAAGTCGAAGGGGTCGCCTGTTTCGGGACTGTTTCTCCAGCAGCTAGGTCCAGAGAACGAGAGGGCAAAAGGAAAGCCCCATATGTACCTGATGCCGTGCTGGATAAGGATCTCTAGAGCAGGCTTCATCAATCTCCGTTTTTGTAAGGTTGAAGGAGAGAGGTCTGCAAAGAACAGTAGAGAGGATCCATCTGGTCCTTGGATGGTTGACATTTTACGGGTGGTGGCAAGAATCAAATCTCTGGATTGCTAGCGGAGTAGCCTTACTATTAAGTCCTTTGTCAGATCAGGGTTTTAATTTCCACCTAGGGCTCTGTGGGCTCGCTCCACTTCCCATATATGGTCCGGAAAGCCTGCCAGGATCTGGTCTATAGTGGCTTTGAGGTATCGGGGTAGATCAATTATTGCTGTTGGCACCCCCCTTATCCGGATATTGAATCTCCGCGAGCGATTCTCCAAGTCTTCCAGCTTGTCTTCAAGGGAAGTGATGCGAGAAGTATTCTCCCCAATGGCACTTCTATCCTTATCTTGGGCCTCCACCACTTGATCCATTGTATCCTCTAGAAGATTGGTCCTCTGCCCGATTTCATGTAGCTCTTTTTGAAGGGCCGTGACTGCCCTATTGATATGGGACTCCAAAAGGGCCTCAAACTTCGCCATAGAGTTGTCTGCTATGTTAACCTCCGGGTGTAAGGCCTCTGATACCGATTCAGAGTCAGACTGGTCTGATTGTTACGGAAAGGAAGCTTGTGTTGATGTCTGAGGAGCCCCGGCTATCCTGAAGTGCTCTTCAATTTTTTTGGAAGGCAGAGCTTTCTTGTTTTTTCCCATCTTGCCTGTGCACTTGTCTCGCCGTATATTGGCTGTGCCGGCGTCGCAAAGTCCTGGTTATGAAATAAGGCAGGGACTCCAGTTGCACCCCTCCCGAGGCAAGAGCAAGCTGTTCTTAAAATATGAAGCATAAAAGTATTCAGTTTATATTCAATTGTAAGCTTAGCCCCTACCGGCCAGATCTATTCACTGCATTAGCATACCCCCTCCAGGTTGCATGGAGGCAGAAAGGAAATTTTGGAGAAATTCAGCTTGCAATGTAGCAGAGGCACCAATAGATGGCAGTGTCGCTCTCTAGACTGAAAATAAGGTTGTTGTTTTGCTGAAATCACCCCCAGGGTGCGGCAGGAAATAGAAAAACTGTAGTACAGCCTGACAAATGAGAAAAGTTCTGCACAAAATTCACACAGCACCCACAAGCCTCAGCAAGTATTCAGTCTCTTTTTGTTTTTTCTCTCCCCCTTATTGTGGGTTTCTGGAGAGTGAGATAAGGTAGAATATAGGGAAGCAAGTCCTCTGCCTTAAAGCTGCAGAGGATTAAGGCCCCAGTGTGGAGGTTATGCCAGTCCTCTGCCCTACACTCAGCGTGTTGTAGCCTGCTTACTATTCTCAACTCCTGCTGTCCCTGGGGATCTTGTCCCAGCTATTGTTAGGGGCTCTCACAGCTGCTGCCCAGGGTCTTCCTCCTCTTCCCCTCTCACCTTCTCCCAGCCCTTTACAGGGGCCCCAGGCGCAGGGCCAGCTTCCCCTCTTACCCCCTGACGGTCCTCGGGGTTCCCGGCACCTGCGCCGGTCCTCTGAGGTGGCTGGGGGGAAGAAACAGCCTCCTGGCGCCCTTCTGAGCCCTGGCGCGCTTCCAAACGCCGGCTCCTGGCTTCTGATGCGGCCTGTGTCGCCGCCACTGCGTCTTCGATGCTGCTGCCTCTCTGGGCGCCCCCGGATCCGCCGCTGCTCCACTGCTCGATCTCCTGGGCATCCGACAGCCTCCCCTACGCAGGGAGACAGGGGAGATCTGGGAGGGGTCCGGGGGGGTCTGTGCTGCTAGGCCCCGATAGGCCTCGTTCACGGGTCCTCGTGTCCGGGTCCCCGGAGGCAGGGAAAACGTGCCCAGCAATTCTCTGGAGGTGGGGGAGCCTCCTCTGGGCAAGAATGCAGCTCTTGCTGGCAAATAAAGGCCTATTTTAGAGCATTTGCTCTTCTTCAGACACGGAGCTCCAGCTCCTTGCGTCCTCTCACTTCGGCCTCTTAGCCACACCCCAGCCTATATAAGTTTGAGGGTCTTTCTCCAAAGGGACTGATGAAATTAAATTTGTGTCTTGTTTCCTCTAAGATACCTTGCCCAGAAACGGATAAAAATAATTTACCGTCATCATTTATAGGTATATTTGCTACTGCAACTACTAATACTACTACTACACATAATAATAATAATAGTAATCATCATAATAATAATATTTTGTGTACAATACATGCATACATTGAGAAGAAAGAGCATGGTGTTAGACTGGAAGAAGAGTATATACTGGTGAAACACTAATAGTATTATACCATGATATGGTACCTCCAGGCTTTCTAGTCTACACTGAATTGTGGCAGCATTGACAACAGAAAAAGCTTCATAGACTAGCATAAATGTTTCTTTACGTTCAAGATGTTTTAACCACCTGATTCTAAGTCAAGTTTTTTTTCTTTTTTCATAGCCAGAGAGGACCGTTGTGAGAAATATGCTGCAACTGTATTTATTGTATGTATATATTGAGAGTGAGGAAACTCTTTAGATGATAACTGCTCATTTTTTCATTACACAATGCCTACATGAAGCAGTTATTTCTCAGCTGAATACAGAATCAGTATTGATCACTTGTACATTTTTAGATTTTTGTTACAACTGAGGAAATGATACTAATGACTACTAGACCATCCAGTATATCTAATGGGTTTCTTGTTATTTACAGTCCCCCGCCTTGTGATGGTCATAACTTTAGTGTGAGAATATGTTTGTAAAGCTTTTTTAAAGCACCAAACCATGACCCCAGCAAGATCCATTAGCTTGTGAAATAACTACACCAATTTGGGAGTAACACGGGCCACAACTTTATTAACCAATGGATTAACATAATCCATAACTTAAACATAATTACCGTAATTAACATACATTCCTTAATTAACATAATGGAGGAGGAGTCTGGCCAGGACAGTAACCTCACGCCCTGGGCCCTTTTCCAAGCATGCCCATGAGGCAGGGCAACGCCCACTTAAGCCAGTGGGCCAGGCAACTCACCTCCCGCCGTGAGACACCAACATCAAACAAAACAAGAAAGCAAATTTTGATACAAGGTGCCACACTTCCTACTCAATTCTACCCCTATAACACAAGGAAAATATAACTATATATACATATATATATGTAATCAGGAGTGCCCCAGGCTCCACTGGGTTACGCTGCATCAGACCCAGTGCCTGGGGCTGCCTCCGCGCCAAATGTCTGATTTTCAATTGTTCACATTCTCTCTTTTTAGCCCTCACTGTGAAATGTCTTTTATTATCTTTTATTGTACTTTATAAACATAGAAAATATGGCCCCTATTCAATTGAGCATTTGTTGTTTACTGGAGTCCATAATGTAGCCCGTAAACTAATTTGCTATTTAATTGGCGTCTTTTAGCAAGCCGCAAACAATCTATGGGTTACAGGCTGAAAATCCCTGCGGTTGTCAAAATCGTAACTTACAATACAAGCCTTTGATCTGTCAAGCCTGCAAAAGTTACAATCTCTAAAAAACACCTGTAAAGGCAAATGTAGAAGAAAATCCAGATCTTGTGGATAATCCTTACCCCACCTGTGTGTGCGCCGGGATATTGCGCGGCCGACGAGATTATGCACAGCGTCATCTATTGGTGGACCGTAAACTAATTTGCATCATGTTTTACTAACATAATGATGGCGGTCTCATATACTATTTGCTGTTAAAAAACAGTAGTTACGGCTTAATTGATCATGATCATGCTCTGAAATACTACCTCTGATTGCATGGTTTACGGTTTCCACTTTCGGCCCGTAAATTGCAAGCTTGTTCAATTAAATCGTTCTGTAATTGTAGCAAATTTCAAGCCCCCAGACATATGGCCTGTATAACGTAATTTGCAGGCTTGCAATTGAATAAGGACCTATGCATTAAAAATATAGATAATATGTATTATATTCTTTCTAATTGATATTGAGACGATCCAGGGGTAGGGGCTATTACTGCCTAGGACCACCTGATATAGTCTACAGGTTAACTAACCACAAGGATCGTTAGGTTCTTGAAAATCTCGGCACCAGCACCCGGATATCTGGCTTCTGTATCAGTTCATCAGGAAACAATACTTCCAGGAGTCTCAGTAACCTTCCTGTGGTAGTGACCAGGACAAGTTGCTTGCAGGGTGGAGATAGGATCAGTGTCTCCACATCTAGTGGTCCAGACCTCAAATAGAGTACATTAACTCTATCTGGTAAAAAATTGGACACAACAGATTACAATACATTGGAGGTGCCCATGCACACAGTCCAGTGGCAGGAACTAAGCAGCCTGTGCTTTATGATGGTTTAATGGGGTCCGTGACAGATATCTGAACTAATAGAACCCTCTCTTAAATATATATAGGTGGATTATCTAGAAACACATTTTTTTATATATTTATCTTAATCATCATTTAATACCTATGCATTAGTGTTTGACAAATGCCTTTGAAATTAATATTATAAAATCATCATCAAAATCATCATCTATTTATTGTATAGAGTCCACATATTCCATAGCACAGCGGTACTGTAAAACATAGGTATAACAATACATGATTCGATAGTGTGATACAAAAGGAGTTGACAACCCTGCCCTGGATCTAAAAATCATATACATGACACTTTTATACAAAGCTTGACTTGGATTATTATGGGGACTACTGTGTTTATTGGCTCTTACTTGCTGCTTCCTAATATAGAGCTGCTTATGTAATAAAGTAATACAAAGCACTTTCATACAAAGCTCTCAAGAATGAGAACTTGGAAGTTTACAGGCTAAAGCATTAATGAAACAAAGGGTGAGGGATTAAAAAGAGAGAGAGACAAGGGCTTGGCAGAGGAAATGAATAGGGTCTGAGAGTACAACCATTGTATCTAATCCAACTATAGTATAGTACGTTTACATTGACCTGTAATTCATACAATGATATTTATTACCCACTAGATGGCAACAACTCTCTTGTTGGTTTTTCTATTGATAGTACAGGTTTTTGATTACTTTTTTTTTTATTGAAAGGGACATGGTAATATATTTTTCTTTATTGCATCAGAGAGAGGATGTTTCATAATGTGCCAGAGCACAAAAACTAAAGTAGGCTCTCTTTAGCCTGTACTAATGAAGTTTAAATAGGTTTTACCGTACTTAAAAACGTTCTTGATGGCAGGAGACAGGAGCAGATTGCGGACCTGCAGAACTTGTCTGAGGAGCAAAGGCTGTGGAGGTTCCATTATTAAGTATCATTGTCTTCTCTGGGTGGTGTGTGTGTGAGAATGTGCGTGTGTGTAAGGTTTAGGGTTTTTGGGTTGGAACCTGCAACATGCTTGGTGTGCTGTGTGGTGTCTTGTTTTGTATATAGATAAATATACATTGTGCATCACTAACATGGATGCAGTTGATTTGGAGAACGTCATGGACATGGTCCACTCCAGGGTTGTTTGTCATGGGTTAAAATGGCTGGAGGACCGCCTGTGTATCCCACAGAATAAAGGTGGGGTAGACTTTGCCTTGGTAGCAACCAAGGTACAGTCTAATGTGACTATTAGCCAGGGGGATACCATAGGGAATACTGCTCCCTTGGCAGGCACACAATGCAGAATAACATTAGCGTTGGCACCCTTCAAGGGGAAGGGGAGATAGGTCACATCTCAGGTTCAGGTGTTAGCTTGGAGGCACAACAGCTAGCACATTTTCATCAAATGAGAGTTAAGCAATCAGGTGCAACAGGTGGAGGTTCCACATACCAGCCCACACCTAGTGATACACCTTTAAGCCAGCTCATACTCTCTGACACACCACTGCGTATTACTACATACCCTCCCCAAGGGCAACAAGGGTAATAGCAAAAATAGGAGCTCCAATACGGCTTTAACAGTCCAAACTACAGACCCCACACAGGTCAGCCCAGTTGCATGCAGTAATACTAATGTTATTATCTTAAAAGGACGGCGACATAGCAGTGTGGAGCTTACTGGCAGGAGGTCAACAGCCACATGCAAGATGCAGACTAAGCAGAAGAGTAGGCAGAATGGAAACCAGGCCGTGGTCCCATACCAAGCTGATGTTGCCACAGCAGCTAGAGCTGTGAGGCCTGCCAGGGCTCGGAGGTCCACAACAAGGTATAGACCTCTCTTTTTCTCAAAGTCTGGCAAGACACAAAGAGCAATGACTGGTCACGCAGCAACAGTAACACTCGTTCACGGAGGCAAGTTTGACAGTACACGACTGGGTAGGCAGATTGGGCAGAAGTTACATCAGGTAACTGAAGACGTTACAACTGAAGCAGAACTGGATCTTGTGAGTATGGGTTTAAGGGACTTCTCATACCCAGAGGTATCAGTGTTAGTAGAGAGGGATTCTGCTCTTGATGAGCAGGTATGCTAACCCCGACACGCAGGCAGAGACAGACTAGTAATAGTTCTTCTTGCATTTCCAGGAGGACAAGGGAGAGATCTTGATCTCTCAGCCACAGATCATGCAGCTTCAGCTGTGCATGTTCTAGCTCTGACAGAAGGGCGAGCACTAGGCTGGAGAGGCGTAAACATCCCCTGCAAAAGGCTAAAAGAAGTCAAGGCAGGATGACTATACCTACCATCCACGAACCAGGTGAGATGGTGGTAAGCCCGGAGGTGCTGGTAGTTGATCCATACACAGGACAACACTCAGTTCTTGAATGGGTTAAGCAGGTTCCTGGAGCGGCACAACATAGCTATCACCAATGGGAAGATGGGTCAGTGGGTGGCAGGCCTAGCAGGCAAAGCGTGATCCCAGAACGCGGTTTCTGGTAGGATGGACAGTGGGGTGGCGCCGTTGGTAAATCTTAAGTTCCGGTTCAGGTTGGGGGACTAGGCAGACTGTACCCATTTCTTGCACAACACCAATAGGCATCCCTGGACCAGTAAGGATCTCAGACGAGTCTCTCAGACCAACGGTAGTGTGCCCACTAGACAACCTTGGGACGCTCCTTTCTCAGGACACGAAAGAGCGCATAAGAAGTTTATTGAGCTTTTCACGCTTTTACCTCTGTCACAGTTCGCAGATACACCAGATAAGGGGTACCATACTGCCCTTTCGGAGCGGGATAGGCTGAAGTAGAACTTCAGCCCCCGCACCGGGAACGGCAAGAAGGATTTGCTACATCATCAAAAAAGGCATATGCTAGTGGTCGTCCAACTGTCATTTTCAGAGACCACCCGCTAGCGAGATGCAGTAGACCAAGGGAGAGCGGAAAACTCAATGAGTCCTCTGCAAAAAGGCAGGATTCCTGTTGTGCTATGAGCAATGCTGCCATGGCTAGAAAGCCATGGTAGGATTGGAGGCAAAGCTGTGGCAGCAAAGCTATGGATAGAGGGTTTTTGAGATAATTTCAATTTTCTCGGTGAGTCACCTTATTCGATTATACAGCTTTCAAATCTGAAGTTAGTAGCTGAATTCCCTGACGTGGTTCAAGAAAAATTGCTAAAAGAGGTACAGCTGGGCAGAATGACGCAGTCTGTTTTGCTCTCCTCCCATTACCCAAACTTGGAATTTCACCATTGGGGTTCCCCAAAAAAGATAGGGAATTCGGTAAACAATGGTATTGACAAGAATTTGTCTTCAGTTTCATACGCATAGTTTAATTCAGCCACGAGGTTGTGAGGAAATTGGGTCTTGGCGCACTGATGGCCAAAGTAGATATTGAATTGGCCTTTTGCCTATTACCAGTACACCCCTGCAGTCATCACTTGCTGGGCTGTAGCTTTAACAATCTGTACTATGTGGATCTCTGTCTGCCGATATATATACTCCATATCGTGCACATATTTTGAGGCATTCAGTAAATTTTTGCAGTGGGTCGTGTTTAAGGAATCTGTGTTTTCCAGCACCATCCATTACTTGGATGATTTCTTGTTTGTGCATTCATACTGAGCACATTCCCAAGGTTCGCTGGAGATTTTGGGGTCCCTGTTGCACAGGATAAGATAGAAGGCCCAACCACAACATTATCGTTTTTAGGCGTTCAAATTGATTTATGCACATGGAATGCAGCTTGCCCATTGAGAACGTTGTCAACTTGAAGGAAGAATTAGATGCAATGGTTGGACTGAGAATGGTTACCCTACGCCGTCTATAACCTAGGCAAGCTATATTTCCCTTGCCAGATAATCCATATGGGCAGGAAATTTAGCATTGGCAACGGTTGGCATAAAACGACCACATCACTTCATTAGCATTTCAGCAGCGATGAAGGACAATGTCAGGGTCTGGCTCACCTTTCTGAGAACATTCAATGGTAAAACATTGGCACATCCTTGGAGACTATCTAATATAGACCTATAGCTCCACACTGTTTTCTCTGGTGCAAACGGTCTGGGGGCCTATTTTGGTGGCAGATGGTGCACTGGTAGGTAGTCAGAATCCTGGGCGGCAGCCGGTCTCACAAAGAACCTGGCCTTTTTAGTGTTGCTCCCCATAGTCGTTGCGCTACCCAAATGGGGGTATAGTTTAATAGATCGCCAGATCGTCCATACCGGTGATACGCCTGACCTAGTTTTGCTCTTCCTTACAGTTGAAGCTGTGGTGTAGGCAATACCTGTTCCTAGGTATCGTAACGGGATTGCTGACACCTTTCTTGTTTCCATTGGGATCGCTTAAGGGCATTGGCACAGGAGGCGCAGAGCCAAGGAGACAGTATCACCCCGCAGCTTTCGGAGCTTGAAGGAGTCAAATAGCTCCACTAATTGGAAGGTCATTGACACCGGCAACCTGGAATGGATACAAAGTATGGGGCAAGTGGAATGAGTTGGTAACCCTGGCAGGTGGTGCCGATACTGACGAGAGGATGATGGGAATATTATTTTGGTTCCTGCTAAGATACAAGAATGATGGTAACTCAGGGTCATCGGTTAGGTGTCAGTTAGCGGCATTCATGTTTAAACTAGCTCGGTTGAAAGACCTGACAAATGATTTTGTGGTCATGCATGTTGTGTAAGATATGTTCAGGGGTAAGCGATAAGAGGTGCCCCATTACTTTCTGACTTTTATGATATTGTCTATACTTGGTGAGGTTTGTATCCTTGTTTTTCGGGACAGCCTTTTCCCTAGCATTCTTTGGAGCCTTGAGAATTGGTGAACTGGTTGCAGCATGGAGGCAAGGTTCAGGCAGTATGCAGTTGGTGGATGTCTGTCTTCAAGGTGACAGCGTAAAATTTTGTCTCAGGGAATCCAAGATGGATCAGGATGGAAAAGGAAATGAAGTTAGTCTGCACCGGGTGGGAACAGATTGTTGTCCCTTTGAATGTGTGACTCATTACTTGCAGTAGTGCCTGGGCTTTCCCGGTCTGCTGCTAATACATGAGAACGGCCTTGCACTTTTCTTCTTTTTTTTCCAGATCTATGCAGGGGTAATGATTTAGGCATGGTTCCCATAAAGAGGATGGTGAGAGACATGAAAAACAATATTATGGATTGGACAATGAAGTTTGCTGATATATTTATAATTTGGTCTGAAATTATTAAAAGGAGAGTGTGGAGAAGTGCCAGAAACCGTACTAATTGGGAGTGTGCTAGAAGGTCAACAAGTTGTTGGCCAGATTTTAATACGGAAGCTTGGGTTTGTGGTGCTTAAGATGCAGACTCACTTTTTATGCCGGATGGTGTACATTTGACCGATATTGGCCTAGAGCTTATGATGCTCGCAGCCACAGGAGGTATCCCTTGTGTGCTCTGTGGTGGGTGGGGGAGTTGCCCCGGTCAAAAATTAAGAAAAGGGCTCGCCCCTACCTGGCTTGAATGACAGTAGTGGGGCCCAGGGTGTGAGGTTGCTGCCATTGGCTGGGCTCCGCCGTTTTTGTGTTACGGTTTGTTATATGTTAATTTGAATATATAAATGCGTCCGTTTGTACTCCCAACCTGTTTTTTTTGTTTCATTATTGCTCAGCAAGGGTTAATGTGTGCACTCAGTTGAGTGGGGTATAGCACTAAATGGATTTTGCTGGGTCATGTAGTATTTATAGTAGTATTTATATTTCTGATACAATGATGTACAATGTTAAAAAATACAGTGCTGGAAAAAGAACCATTCTGAAACTGTACACTTTATATATTGCACAGGGCTAGATTCACTAAGTTTTGTTCCAATGTATGACAAACCATGGGCATGTTTCAAGCATGCTGCATATAAGACTTCCCATCATTATCTAAGCACCTATCAGTCTCAGACTTCACAGATCTGCTACACAGCTTCTTAAACAAAACAGAAGTAAATTATTGGAAATAAAGCTGATCACATTCTTAAACACTAAAAACACAGGACTTAAGATAGACTTGGGTTTTCCAACACATTATCAGAATTTCATGTAATTTTGTTTTTCTTCTTCTACTATAACAGACTTAGAACTCTTAGTGAGGTGTTTGTCCAGAGGAAAGATATCACTGTGGACTACAGTGCTCTGCTTTTTCATGTATATATTGATGTATATATGTATATAATATGTGTATATATGTTTCCTTTGCTATGTTGTGTTTATTCCCCATATATGTATTTACCTGATGATGTCAGATGCTGTTTCCACTCTATCTGCATCTGCTGTTATTATTCAAACTGAGGGTTCCATCTCATGTAGTATTGCTTGAGACTTGATAAAGAGATGTTAAGCCTCTTGAAAGCTTGTCATTATAAATAAGACGTTTGTCCAATAAAAAAGGTATCAAATTATATTTCAATACTCATTATTAATCTATATATATATATATATATATATATATATTATATATATATATATATATATATATATATATATATATATTGTAACAGTGTCCAGCAAGGACAGATAACCTGCACTAGATTCCAGCAAGGGGAGCGTGTGAGCTGCGGCCTAATCAAGCCAGTACACCTGATCTAAGTCAGGAGGATTTAAAAGGCTGCGGTGCGAGCAGAGAGGGTGCTAGCTAAGTTCACAGGAGATAAGGAGCCTGGAAGAAACCTTGAGCAGAGAGAGCTGTTTTTGAGAAGCTGCAATACTGAATGCTGGAGTGCTGTTTTTCTGGAGCTGCAAGTAAAGGTTCTTGCTGGATCTGCAAAGAAATCCTTATTAAGTACCTGTGGGACACTGCTGAGTTACCTGACTGGAGAAAGCTGCATGGCAGACCGAAGCTAGTGAGGAGACGGACACTCCATTTACCATAAGGTCAGAAACCTTTTACTTAAATTATTATACCCCAGGGAAGAGGCTGAATGCTTGTCCTGTTAAATTGCAGTGTTCCTATTGCAATATCAAAGGGTCCCTGGGGTGAAGCATATGGGAGAGAAGGGCGGGCCCTATGCTTCATCCAAGGTTATTTAAGTGAAGACGTGGAAAGGTCACAGGCTGGCAGTATATAAGAGACTAGTCGTAACCTGGCCACAAGGTGGCACTACACCACATATACAAGACTACAGATACTGTAAGAGACTATCTGTATCCGGGCCAAAAGGTGGCACTACAAGAGACTGTTTATTTTCTTTATGAATTATAATTTAACCTGTGGTAGAAAAGCTGCTCAGGTTATAGTTAGGGTGTACCTGAGTCTAAGTAAGCCCGTTTATGTAGATGTTTATTTTTCTGACTATAAGCTATTTAATTTGTGTTTTTGTAACTACTGAGTAAAATATATAAAAAGAGCCCAGAAGTCTCTACCATTTACAATCCATCAAAGGGTACCTTGTTAGACTGGTGTCAGAAGTGGGATCCAGGTCTTTGTACCAAAAGACCACCCACAGTAAAAATGGAAGAAGTAATAAAGGCCTTATTGCAAGCAACCGCAGGACAGCAGGAACACAGCAGACAACAACAGGAATCAAACAGACAACAGCAGGAATTTAACAGATTGCTTGCAAATCAGATGACACAAAGTCAAGCCAATTTATAATCCAAACAACTTGCTACTGCAGGAACAAGAGAACCAGTGATGGGACTGCAAGCAAGTCACCACATACATAAAATGATTAAAGAAGAGGATGTGGAAACCTACCTGCTGGCCTTTGATATGACTGCAATGCGGGAAGCCTGGCCACAAACTCAGTGGGCAGGAATACTGGCCCCATTTCTGATAGGAGTAGCAGAAAGAGCTTATTATGATCTACCAGCAGAACAAGCAGCGGATTATAAATATTTAAAGGAAGAGATTTTAGCCAGGATAGGGGTAAACCCAGCTGTCCGGGCCCAAAGGTTCATACATGGAAATACCGCGGGGACCAACCACCAAGAGCCCAAATATTTGATCTCCTGCATCTCACACTCAAATGGCTATGCCCAGAGAGTAACTCCCCAGAGAGAATTGTGGAGAAAATATTCCTGGACCACTACTGGAGAAGATTGCCTCCAGGTAT
The DNA here is from genome assembly GCA_027410445.1 of Discoglossus pictus. Lineage (NCBI taxonomy): Eukaryota > Metazoa > Chordata > Amphibia > Anura > Alytidae > Discoglossus > Discoglossus pictus. The sequence goes on from CM050166.1 coordinate 70,826,086, forward strand.
GAGAGAGTGGGTAGGACAATACAAATCACAGTCTCTGGATGAATTAGTGGCCCAAGTGGAGCGCCATCAAGTGGTAAAAAGCATCTCAGCAGACTCATCTATGGAGAGATCAAAAACCTGGAAACATGGGTTATCCATAAAAAATCGGCCTACCGAAGGGGCCTCAGGAAACTATAGAAGAGAACCTCGAGATGTTTATGGAACTGACAAGAGAAAGAAGAAGGAGAGAAGGAATGACTACTTCCATACGGTGAAGTGTGTCCAGTGTGGAGAAATGGGGCATATGGCAGCCAAATGCCCTAATCGGGATGAGCCGAAGGAAGTGCAATCTTGGAGACTCTGCAATCCTATGTGACGTGGTTAATTTAGTCAGAATGACTGAGCTGCGACATCCATTTATCACAGAAGTAATGATAAATGGTCAGAAAGGAAAGGGGCTGATTGATTCCGGTAGCGCAGTTACCCTGTTATCCCGAAGAGCAGTAGCCCCAGATAATAGGAGATTAGGAAAAAGCATGGGCATTACCTGTGTTCATGGGACAGTAATGAACTACCCAACAAAAACCACATGGATTGAGGTCAAGGGCTTAAAAGCCCTAGTAACAGCCCCGGTAGTACCCTATCTACCATATGCAGCGGTTTTGGGTAGAAACTTCCCAGATTTTGAGAAACTGCTCTATACAGAAAGCCAGAGAACGAGTCCTGAATCTATATTGGATATCTTCCCGTTTGAGGATAACAAACTATTCTCCAGCAGGGAAAAAGTTCAGAAATCTCGAAAACAAAGACAAAAAGAGAAGAAAAGGGGAACAGAAATAAAAAAGAAACTAGTCAGAGAAGAAGCTCTGGTAGCTTCACAGACCATACCTGAGGAGAGAGCAAATTTAGAAGAATCTTCTTCTGATGCAGAGATGACCCCTCTAGAGCAAACAGAGAGAGAAGAAGAACAGAACGTACTCCAGGAAGAAAAACATTTTGGGAGAGACCATGCAAATGATCCTCTCCTAAAAAATATCAGAAGAGAAGTGGTTAAGGTAAATGGCGAAATAGTACAGGGACGAGAAAATCTCCAAGGTCCCCACTTTGTGTTGAAAAGAGATCTTCTATATTGTGTGGTCAAAATAGGAGAAGACGTTACAGAGCAATTACTGGTACCTCAAGGCTACAGAAAAAAAGTATTAGAAATGGCTCACAGTCATCTTTTTGGAGCACATCTGGGAGTGGAGAAAACTTTAAACTGGGTAATGAAGAGATTCTACTGGCCTGGAGTATACGAAGAAGTGCGCCGGTATTGTCTGTCTTGCCCAGAATGCCAGCTAGCAAGTCCAAATCCTCAGTTAAAAGCTCCTTTGATACCGCTTCCGATTATAGACGAACCGTTTGAGAGAATAAGGATGGACCTCGTAGGACCACTGGAAAGAACAGCTCGAGGACATCAGTACATTTTAGTCATATTGGACTTCGCTACAAGATACCCTGAAGCCGTGCCACTAAGATCCGCTAACTCTAAGAGTATTGCAAAAGAAATGCTACTTCTTTTCTCAAGAGTTGGAATACCAAAAGAGATATTAACGGACCAAGGAACACGGTTTGTTTCAAGACTAATGAAGGACCTGTGCCAACAATTACAAGTAAAAGCATTAAGAACGTCAATATATCACCCTCAGACCGATGGATTGGTGGAAAGATTTAATAGAACGCTAAAAAGAATGATACGAAAAGTGGTGGACAAAGATGGGAAAAACTGGGACCTTTTATTGCCGTTTCTGTTATTTGCAGTACGAGAAGTACCCCAGGCCTCTACAGGGTTTTCCCCATTTCAGCTTTTATATGGATGTCATCCAAGGGGAATACTCGATATTCTACGGGAAACCTGGGAAGACCAAAAAGTCCAAGGAAAAAATATTGTGGAGTATGTGCAGACCCTGAGAAATAGGATCTCTCAGATCGCCCCACTCGTTAAAGCCCATATGGAAGAAGCACAGCAACACCAGAAAACTTATTACAATCGAGATGCCCAGGTCAGGAAATTTCAACCTGGCGATAGGATTATGGTACTGGTTCCAACAGCTGAAAGCAAGCTCCTGGCTAAATGGCAAGGACCATATGAAATCATAGAAGCTGTAGGTGAAGTAAATTATAAAATCAAACAGCCGGATAAACGAAAAAAGGAGCAGATTTATCATGTGAATTTATTAAAAGTTTGGCGTGAAAAAGAAGCTGAGGTAGCAGTAGTACACCAGGTGTACCCAATGGAAGTAACACTACCCAAAGTACAAATCTCGACTGAATTGTCACCACAGCAAAAGGAGGAAGTAAGGAAAATGATTCTGCGAAATACAGATGTATTTTCTGAAAATCCAGGCCACACAAAGGCGATTTACCATGATATTATCACTAAGCCTGGAGTAATTATAAGAAGCAGACCGTACCGGATTCCAGAGGCCAAGAGGGAGGAAGTAAAAACATAAGTAAAAAAAATACTTGACTTAGGGGTTATTGAAGAGTCTAGCAGTGAATGGTGTGGCCCAATTGTCTTAATTCCTAAACCTGATGGGACAATTCGTTTTTGCAGCGACTTTCGTAAGTTGAATGAAATCTCCCAATTTAATGCCTATCCTATTCCCAGAGTGGATTAATTGATAGACTAGGAACTGCAAGATTTATGTCTACATTAGATCTGACAAAAGGATATTGGCAGGTCCCTCTAACAAGATCAGCAAGAGAAAAAACAGCTTTTTGTACTCCTAATGGTCTGTTCCAGTATAAAGTTCTACCTTTCGGTCTGCATGGAGCTCCGGCTACATTTCAGCGACTCATGGACAAACTTTTAAGACCACATTCCGAATATGCAACTGCTTATTTGGACGATATTGTAATTCATACCACGGATTGGGATTCTCACTTAAATAAAGTGGAAAAGGTCTTGGAGTCCCTGAGAAGAGCGGGTCTAACAGCAAATCCAGCAAAATGTGCACTTGGGCTGGAAGAGATTAAATATCTTGGATATACGGTGGGAGGAGGACTGATCAAACCTCAGTTAAATAAAGTGGATGCTATAAGAGAATGGCCACGACCTTTAAGGAAGAGACAGGTGCGTGCCTTTCTGGGGATAGTTGGGTACTACCGAAGGTTTACACCCAGTTTTGTCACCATTGCAGCTCCTTTAACTGATTTAACCAAACAAAAAGCCCCAGATACAGTAAAATGGAATCCGGAAGCAGAAAAGACATTTGAAGACCTAAAAGTGGTCTTGTGTCAGGAACCGGTATTGGTGGCTCCGAATTTCCAAAAACGTTTTATTCCACAGACGGAAGCTTCTGCGATTGTATTAGGGGCTGTACTATCGTAAGAGAAAGAGGCCGAGGAACATCCGGTGCTATACCTCAGCAGGAAACTGTCGCCAAGAGAACAAAGATATTCAGTGGTCGAAAAAGAATGCCTGGCCATCAAGTGGTTTTGCGAGGCTCTGAGGTATTATCTGCTGGGTAGATCATTCAAGCTGGTTACGGACCATGCCCCATTAAGATGGATGCATCTTAACAGAGAGAAAATCAGCAGAGGGACTAGATGGTTTCTTTCATTACAACGAATCAGATTTACAGTGGAACATCGAGCCGGAAAGAAACAAGGTAATGCGGATGCCCTATCTAGGGTCCACTGCCTCTCGGCGCATGTAGCTCAACTACATGGTGTTGAGCTGAGGGGAAGGATATGTAACGGTGTCCAGCAAGGACAGATAACCTGCACTAGAATCCAGCAAGGGATCTACATAAGCAGAAGAATGAGTAGGGCTGTACATCCATGCTTGAACAGAAGGGGAGCGTGTGAGCTGCGGCCTAATCAAGCCAGTACACCTGATCTAAGTCAGGAGGATTTAAAAGGCTGCGGTGTGAGCAGAGAGGGTGCTAGCTAAGTTCACAGGAGATAAGGAGCCTGGAAGAAACCTTGAGCAGAGAGAGCTGTTTTTGAGAAGCTGCAATACTGAATGCTGGAGTGCTGTTTTTCTGGAGCTGCAAGTAAAAGGTCTTGCTGGATCTGCAAAGAAATCCTTATTAAGTACCTGTGGGACACTGCTGAGTTACCTGACTGGAGAAAGCTGCATGGCAGAATGAAGCTAGTGAGGAGACGGACACTCCATTTACCATAAGGTCAGAAACCTTTTACTTAAATTATTATACCACAGGGAAGAGGCTGAGTGCTTGTCCTGTTAAATTGCAGTGTTCCTATTGCAATATCAAAGGGTCCCTGGGGTGAAGCATATGGGAGTTAAGGGCGGGCCCTATGCTTCATCCAAGGTTATTTAAGTGAAGACGTGGAAAGGCCATAGGCTGGCACTATATAAGAGACTAGTCGTAACCGGGCCACAAGGTGGCACTACACCACATATACAAGACTACGGATACTGTAAGAGACTATCTGTATCCGGGCCACAAGCTGGCGCTATAAGGGACTGTTTGTATCCTGGCCACAAGGTGGCACTACAAGAGACTGTTTATTTTCTTTATTAATTATAATTTAACCTGTAGTAGAAAAGCTGCTCAGGTTATAGTCAGGGTGTTCCAGAGTCTAAGTAAGCCCGTTTATGTAGATGTTTATTTTTCTGACTATAAGCTATTTAATTTGTTTTTTTGTAACTACTCAATAAAATATATAAAAAGAGCCCAGACGTCTCTACCATTTACAATCCATATATATGGATTAATAATTACTAAATCACTAGACTACTGGACATTCACGGCTGCTTCACTCTTCAATTATATATATATATATATATATATATATATATATATATATAAACTCTATATAGCCATTCAACCAAAATTCTACTTAAGGGGTACATAATGCATTTTTTGCCTTTCTATTCTTTGTAGTTTAATACTTTTGTCTCAAAATGGGCACCATATATTTTTCAAACAGACAAAAACTAGGTGTGCTATAGTGCATATGTATTACCGACTTGAAATACATTGTTTTAAACATAGACTCATGGAACTTTTAACAGTAAGTGTAAAACATAAACAATCTATTTGTGTATTTCTTAAAGGGATCACATTTAAAATAATTTATTTCGGCCAATCTGGTTAACTGACAATTTTGAATAAACTCTGGGTTCCTGTTTGTGCTGAAAAGCAGCCTGGGATGTGTAGTGTATCACTTATATGTGTGATGTATTGCTGGTGACATAGAGACAGGAAGCTGCAAGAAGATTGGATGAGCAAGCAACAGCAGGTAAATAGTAGGTTAATATTGGTCCCCTGATGCTGCATGCTGATTGGGGGGATCAGATGCCTGTGTAGACATCCCCTGGAGGTGTCAACAAAATCATTAGAGGGATTTATTAAAATAAAAATAAAATGTGTTATGAGATGTGCTTCATACACATAAGCTGATTTTTGCCTATAGACTGCAGAAATGTATTTATTCATGAAACGTTCATATCCCTTTAAGTGTCTCATACGTGTTCTCTTAAGGTTTATTTTCTTGTCCTGTGGGGGCCTGAGTTTACACAAAAGAATGTGTCTCACGGTGAGCACTAACAGAGCTTTAAAAGAAGGGTTATGAGAGAATAGAAAGAATATGAAGGTCTTCTCTTCTGACTGTGAGTAAACCTTACAAATGGATTTTATTTCCATTTTTCTTTCCTCATTTTAGTTTTGTTCTTTTATGAAATATTATTAATACAAAAGGTTGGAAGGTTAAGTATTAAAGTAAACAGATAATTGTATTATTATCATTATTATTATCCTTTATTTGTAATACATAGTTACATAGTTACATAGTTACTTAGGGCCTCATTCTATTATCGGCCGTAGGAGATGCGGGGCCGCAAGGACCGGCCGCAGGCTATTTGCCTATTCTATTCCCTTCTGGCCGGGGGCTCCGGCAGGCTTGCGGCCGGCGTCTTGTTATCCCTTGCTGCCGCATGCGCCGCAGGAAAGACTTTGATCTTAAACGGCCGCAAGAGTTTCGGCCGCAAGAAAATCCCGGTTGCTATTCAATTGCTACGGGAACCCTCTCGGCAAGGCTAAAACCGAGCCGCAGCTTACTTGCACCAAAAAGGTCCCGCAAGCACACAATTAGGCACATAATAAAGCCATCCTGCACTCTGATGAGACGATAAAGTGATTGGGGGTGTTAGCATTCATAGCACAACATTCCCCTACACTTAAATCCGAAAATAATTTGTATTTTAATTCATGTCAAATATCCGTGGACAAAGTCCTGAGGGCTTCGAGCACCTCAGACCCGCCCAGGCTGCGGGACGGAAAATAAACCGTTAATGAAATATCGGATTTGGGCTGATGTGCAAGCTTGAGAGGGGGTTGCTATTAATCCTCATGTCCCCCATTATGATCCCTAGCATTTACAGAGCTTTACAGTGCCATCTTGAATTTATATTTGCATTTAAAGTTTTCAGACCTTGCGGCCGGTTGCATGATATGCGGCTGGCCGTAAGGGGGATATCCTTGCGGCGCCGTCTATTTGAATTGCAAGGTAAAGGTAGCTCTACACGGGGCTGTAAGACGGCCGAAAGGAATCGCAGCTTTGCGGACGTTTTACGGACGATAATAGAATGAGGCCCATAGTCTTTAAGGTTGAAAAAAGACTTTCAGTCCATCAAGTTCAACCTTTTAAGATCTCCTCTGATCTGCATTATGCGGATTAACTATTAATTAATTAGTTGTATATATATAAAAAAAAAAATCAATTTCCTCCTGATCCCAGACACCGGTGGCCGGACTTCTCCCTGGATCAATACTGCCTCTCTAATTATCCATGATAACCCTGAATTCCCTTTTTAATTAGAAATAAATCCAGTCCCCTTTTAAAGTTATCTATCGAATCCGCTGTCACCACCTCTTCTGGTAGAGAATTCCACAGATTAACCACCCTTACTGTGAAGAACCCTTTTCTTTCTTTAAGGTGGAATCTTTTTACTTCTAACCTCAAGGGATGTCCTCTTGTCATTTGAAAACCTCTTGGCACAAAAAGCTCCCTTAAAAATCTTTTTTTTTTTTTTTCTTTTTTTTCCCCTCTTTTATTTTATGAAAAAGTCAGTACAAAAATCAAAATGTATATTGATACATTCTTCTCAGATCGCTTACAACATCGAAACATTGCATTGATTAAAATATCATTCATCCTCATTCACCCCTCATTCAAGCCTAGCATATTTAATCTGTTAATTTGTTGTTTCTTGTTTCAGGTCCCATACTTTCCATTTTGATGAATCTACATTAATTAGACTTTTTTGTGCATAATTTGCCTCTAATTCTCGGAAATATTTTATTTTCCAAATGATGTCAGCAAAGAGGGGGGGGGGGGGGACTTCCCTTTCCAATTACTAATTATTAAATTTTTTGCAATTGAAAAAATCATAATAGCAAGTGCTTTTCCCTCAATGGTTACCTCGCTTGGAAAAATGTGTAGCAAGCTACATTCTCCCCTAAACGGGAATTGGAACCCAACCATCTTGCCCAGAAATTCGTAACAACTTTCCCAAAAGGGTTTTAACTTAGGGCAATCCCATAAAATATGCAATAGATGAGCTGCGCTGCCGCATTCTCTCCAGCACATTCTATCCAAAGGGGAGTGTGAGATTTGTGCAGTTTTAATAGGTGTAATGTACCAATTATTAATGACTTTAAAAAACATTTCCCTGTATGCTGTTTGTTTAATAAATCTGTCTGTTATTTTCAGAGATGTTTCCCAGTCTGCTTCGTTTATTTCTAAGTTTAAACTCAACTCCCAATGTTTCATACCCTTGGTTTTAAAATGTTTTCCGAACGATCTTATAATATTAAAACATTTGGATATCAGGTGTTGTTTCTCTGATTTAAGGAGAATTTTTTCCATAGGGTTTAAATCTTTCCTATATTGTGAATGTACATTAGTTATTCCACAAGTAGCTCTATAAGCTTCATATGCTAACCATCCTTCTCCTGAAATGTTTAACTTTTTTTTGATTTGGTCAAAGGGTGCTATTAACCCGTTAATAACAGTATCCCTTATAGATAATAATCCCTTGCTATTCCAATCTTTAATAATTCTTGACATATTTGGATGTACAAGCGATTTCACCGGAGTGATTAAACTGCCCCTAGGGATAAGTTTGTATTTACTATTAATCTGTCTCCAGTTTTTTAGAATTTCTTTCATAACCGATGATCCTACAGCAAGTTCCTTATAAAAAGGTTTTACAGCATAAACCAAAGCTGATAAATGGTAATTTGGGGTTAAAGCTTTTTCTATTTGTATCCATGGTAATTTATGTGCTGTTTCTAGCCATTTTAAAGCATGTGCTATACAATTTGCTTCTTGGTATGGTTGCAATAGGGGATATGAAATACCTCCTTTCAAAAAGCTCCTTCTCATAATAGTTTTTTTTAACCTTATGTATCTAGAATGATGTATAAATACATCAATTGCACGTTGCAATTTCTTAATCCAGTTTCTAGGAATATTAAAGGGAATGCACATTAAGATGTAATTGACTCTGGGGAGTAACATCATTTTAACTACCGCCATTTTCCCAGAGAAGGAAAATCTGTCTTTTCGCCAGTTACCTATAATCTTTTGGAACTTAAAGTATAAGTCTTTGTAATTTCTATCAAACATTTTCTGTATATTTCCCAAAAAGATGATTCCTAGATGTTTGAATGATTTTGAGTTCCAATCAAAGGGGTAACTGGGCTTCAATCGAGAAAGCAAACCCTTTGGAACGTAGTAAAAAAGTGTTTCTGATTTTCTATAATTCAGCTTGTAATAAGACACTTTGCTGTATTCATCTATTAGCTTTACTAGATGGCAAAGAGATTCTTCCGGACGAGTAAGTGACAAAACAACATCGTCTGCATATAAACTGATTTTATGTTCCCTCTCCCCCATCCTAATTCCATGAATTTGTGGGGATGATCTGATAGCTCCCGCCAATGGTTCTATCATTAGCGCAAATAGGGTGGGGGAGAGAGGACAACCCTGTCTGGTACCATTTGTGATTCTAAAGTGACTTGCTCTATAACCCAAGCCTGTTACTTCTGCTGAGGGGGATCTATACAGGGCCCCTATCGCCTTGGCCCCAAATTCCCCGAAGCCAAATTTAGACAGCGCTAATTTCATATACTCCCACCCTACTCTGTCAAATGCTTTCTCAGCGTCTAAGCACAAGAATAGGGTGGGAGCTCCTTTTAATCTTGCAATTTCGCCCAGATTCATAAGTTTTCTAATATTCTCTGTTCCCTGTCTACCAGTCACAAATCCCATTTGTTCTATTGCAATTAATGTTTATAGGAATTTTTGGATTCTAAGGGCCAGAATCTTCGCATAAAGTTTGGTATCTGCGTTTAAAAGTGAAATGGGTCTATAGTTGGCTCAAGACTGGGGGTCCAAATTAGTCTTTGGAATCATTATCAATGCTACTTTTGTCATTTCCATTGGCATAATTCCAGTAGTTTTCATTTCATTAAACACTTCTGTAAGGTGAGGGCTTAAAATTTGACAGAATGTTTTATAAAAAAAATTAGTATATCCGTCTGGACCTGGCGTAGTATAGGGTTTCAGTTGCTTAATCACTTGAAGAACTTCCTGATTTGTAATAGGTTTATTCAGTTCTACTTGCTCGTCTAATGTTACTTTGGGTAATTGGATCTCATCCAAAAATGCTTGTATTTCTTCTACTCGTGGTTTGCAAAAGGAATCATCTTTTTCTAAATTATATAATTCCTGGTAGTAATTGCAGAAAGCTTGGCCAATTTCCTGCGGGGAAGAAATATATCTTCCTTTTTCTTTTATAACTGTTATTCTTTTCTTTTCTTTTTTCTTTTTTGCCTGGGTGGCTAGTAGTTTACTATTTCTGTTGTTTTGGTGATGGTAAATCTGTTGGTAGCGCCATAATTCTCTATCTGATCTTAGCTGATTGATTTTATTTATACTATTCCGTATTATTTTAATCTCTGCCATTGTTTGTTGCTGTGGATCTAAAATGAATTTAGATTCCAGCTTATTTCATTCTATATATAATTTTTTTAAAGGTGCTCCTTTCTGACTTATTAATTGAGATTTAAGTTTAATAATCAAACCTCTTGTAAAAGCTTTTTGTGTGTTCCAAATCGTGCAGTAGGAAGAAACCGTGTGCATGTTAATGTCAAAAAATTAAGATATTTCTTTGCTTAAGTATTCTTTTTTTTTTTCTATTTTTATTATAGTGTCGTCTAATCTCCATTGTGGTCTGTCTAACTTTACTTTATTAATTTCTACTACAAATGTGATATAAGCGTGATCGGAAATAACAATCTTACCTATTTCCGTGTGCGTGATCTTATCAATTATTTGAGCATTTACTAATATAAAATCAATTCGGGAATATAAGTTATGTGGATTTGAGTAGAAAGAAAACTCTTTTTGATTTGGGTGTTGAACTCGCCAAGCATCAAATAACTTATTATTAATCATCCATTCTGTAAACATCAGCGCATCCTTACTCACTTTTATTAAAAAAAATTGTACCGGTTTTATGGACCTATCTAAATTTATATTTGAAATCATGTTAAAGTCACCGGCCATCACCATCGGGCCCTGAGCAAACTTCCTAATTAAACTCCCTATTTGCTTTAGGAATTTTCCTTGCTTCTCATTCGGGGCATAAATATTTATTAATGTGATTTTCTGATTATTAATTTGTCCGTTCCATAAAATATATCTTCCGTCTGAGTCTATAATTGAAATTACTTCCACTATTTCTAGGTTATTGGGAAAAAAAATTGAGACTCCTCTCTTTTTTTTTACCCCTATTGAATGATGTCTAAAATCAAAACCACCTGTTGCAAAACTCGGGATTTTAGTATTCCCCCAGTGTGTCTCTTGAAGAAATATCAAATCTGCATTCTCTTTTCTGCACTGTCTATAAACCGTTTTCCTTTTACTAGGCGAGTTTAGACCCTTTACATTCCAGCTAAATATTTTTAACGACATTGACTTTATCCTGCTATATTTTGTTGCACACTTAGCTGACATGGCTATCTTTATTATGACTTTATAAGTCCCAAAAATAAAAACTTCCTTACTTCCATACATACAAAAATTCATACAATTAGAACAGAAGAGGCTATCGATTGGCCTTTCCAAACTTCTGTTCAGCAGGGATTCCGCCGTTATTCAGAAATGGTTATCGGATTCTTCTGGAGATGACGGTAACTTTTTAGCTTCACTTTCCATTATTATATTTCAAACTCTATCTCTATCTCTCTTTTCTGTGTACTGCTGTATATTAACAGATATCCTTACTGCCCTTGACCCAAACTCTAGCTTGTCTTATGCATGTATAGCTTACTTTGTATTATTTAAGTACTATTTGATGCTTTGTTTCCCCTTTCCCTTATCCTTTCCCCTCCCCCCCCCCTCTCCTCCTCACTCATCCTTGATACGATTAACTAGCTTTAATCTATAAAAGCTTCCCCTGTCCATTTTGGTCTTATCTCTTTCATAATCTCCATTGCTATCAGGGGTTACTCTAAACCATTCACATCTTCACCATTCTTCCTCCAACCCTCCCCCGACCTCCCCCCCCCCCCCTCCTCTCCCTCTCTCCTATAATACTTTATACCGACATCACATCAAGAGGAGAGAAAGGAGAATGAGGAGGGGAGGGAGAAAAGGAGAAAAGAGAGAGGGGGTATAAACAAAAGAGAGAGGAGGTAGAAGGAGAGGAACACAAGACAACTAAGATAATATCTAGTTGTTCATTTAAATCCATCAGAGTCATTTCTTCCTCTGCCAATCTGGCGTTGGAGCTTGCAATTTAGTCGAAAGTTCTTTAGGGTCAGGAGGATTAGGCATAACCGTACTCAAAAAGTTTTTATCCTCTGCAGGGGACTTAATCTTGTGCCAAGACGATCCTTGTAGTACCAGTAAACCAACTGGAAAGGTCCATTTGTATATGAGATTGCTCTTCCTTAGGCCTTGTGTTATAGAGTTGAATTCCTTTCTTTTGTTGATTGTACCTTTTGAAAGATCTGAGAAAATTTGAATATTTTCGTATGGATGTTCAAACGTCTTCTTTATATAACTTGCTTTAGATATTGCTTCTTTTGTAAGTACCGTATTTTTCGCCATATAAGACGCACCGGCAGATAAGACGCACCTAGTTTTTAGAGGAGGAAAACAAGAAAAAAAAAATCTGAATCAAACACAAATACACTCAAACACAAATACACTTTACACACAGATACACACCTACATTACACACAAATATATATATATATATATATATATATATAGATACACATACATACATATACATACACACATAAATATACACACACATACACACACATACACACACATACATACATACACACATACATACATACATACACACGTACATACACACACACATCCATATACTGCAGCATTTGGGAGCCATTGACCCTCCCTGACCCTCCTGATCCTCCCTGCCCCTCACCTTTATAGATGACACATACATACATATACATACACACATAAATATACATACACATACATACATACATATATACACACACATACACACACACACACATACATACATACATACATACATACACACACATACATACACACACATACATACACACACACATCCATATACTGCAGCATTTGGGAGCCCTTGACCCTCCCTGACCCTCCCTGACCCCCCTGATCCTCACCTTCCTTCTGATCTCTGCCATCTTGATCTCACCCCAGCGCTTCCTACCAGCTTCCTACTGCAACGTTGCGTGTGTGACGTCACTAGGACGCACCGGCCGACGCGATGCTGGTAGGAAGCGCTGGGGTGAAATCAAGAGGACAGAGGCAGTCTGAAAAGTTATATTCGCCGTATAAGACGCACCAACTTTCCTCCCCCAGTTTTGGGGAAGAAAAAGTGCGTCTTATACGGCGAAAAATACGGTAAGTGGTGAATTCTGACGATCACATCTCTGGAGCTTCTATCTTGTAAATGGCTTGGGAGAGGAATTCGATGAACTGTATCGAGTTTCTGATCCAGATGGGAAAAATTAGGAGTGATTTTGGAAAACAATTCCGTGATGTATGTTGGAAGATCTTCTTTTTTTTATGGCTTCAGGTATTCCTCTTATTCGGAGGTTATTTTTTCGTGATTTGTCTTCCATTCTGTTCATCTGGTCGTTGAGTATAGTAATTTGAGAAGCCATTTTTGATGATTGCTCCAGGAGCATGTTATGATCAATAATCAACTTATCAAATGTATCCTCTAAGTCAGCGGATCGTTTATTCACTTCTCTTATTGATTTGGCGTTTTCCATTATTTGGCTCTTAATTTCAGCCAAAAATTCTGCTTGAAAGTTCTTCAAAATCTCTTTCATTTTATCTGTAGTAAGAAGACTTCCCTCTTGTTCTTCAAAATCTCTATTTGGTGAGTTTGTAGAGGGAGGAACAATACTTTGGGGTTTTCGGGGTGTGTTTTGGGAGGGAGTTTACAGAGTTTTTAGGCGTAAAAAAGGGAGATGGCTCTGTTATCGGGCTTTTCCGCACTTTGGATTTGTTTTTAGTCGCCATCTTATTTTGCTTTGCAGTGCTCTATTTCCCCCTTTTTCTGTTTTATTCACGACTCCCACCTGAGGGGAGTTATTTGAAGAATTTTGTTTCACTTTTGTTTTCCTCACTTTCCCCTCGCTCTTCTTCTTCCTGCCCTCTCTTTTAACAGTTTGATTGCTGGCCTATACCTTTGGTTATGTTTCTGGAGTATATCCAATATTTCTGGAGTATATCCCTCAGTCCTGATCCCAGGGAGTTGTTATTACCGTCCCTTTTCTTGGCCAGAGTTAACTTTCTCACAAATTGAGTTCTGCAATTTCCAGTGTTACAGCTGGGTCAATATTGGCCGCAAGATCTACCAGTTGGATTACCTGAATTAATGTCACCAGGCTTAATAGTTGTTACTGTTAATACTTTCTTACAGTTGATCCACCATCCTGACAATATGATATCTGATACCGAGTAACCTTCTGCAATCTTCTATGATAGTTGTTTATATAATGTCTTTATGTACTAATTGCACAGGTCCTATACCCAGAGAAGGTGGTGTTGCAATTCTGAATTATATTCCTCTTATTAATGGAACGTTTCTGTCTTACAGCTTGTGTCATGTATAGTATATTCTTAGAGCTAAGTCACTGCTAGCCTCAGGGTTTGCGTTTTATATTAGCTGTGCTTGGGTTCTTAAAATCTGATGCTTTTAGTTGTTATACAGTTCCTTGTAAAAGTCACAGCCTTAAATAAAAGTTACAACAGTATCTTTATTATCAGTTCTTATAATAAATAGTAAGGGTGGGTTTTCCCATTTTCCTTACCTTCCTGCCCTGGAGCACCGCTGAGTCTCTCTGGTGTCCCACACCTGGAGTCCTCTGTCTGCCCTCTCAGGCTCCTCTCTTTCCATGGTTGTAGCGTCAAACCATCATATGTGAAGTTTCCCTTATGGTGTAATTCACCGAACTTTGTCAGTCTATCAGGGATTAGTTGTGTCCCTGTTTATTTTTTTCTGACGCGGGATTCCCTTACCGTCACTCCGGCTGGTAGTCCATTTCCCTCACAGCCCGGCTTGATTCACTATTGCGGGTTGATTCCGCTTATGTCCACGCTCTCCCTGGGCTAAGCAGCTACCTCCGTTCACAGCTCACACAGCATGACATGAAACGCCGTCTCCATCCGCTTCTCGCCGGGTTTCGCGGCTAAGCTCCCATTTCCGGTCACTCCCCCCCAGATCAATGAGATTTGCCCTTTGACAAATCTTTATACTGACCCTGGATGTATTTATATAAGGTAATCATATCTTCTCTTAGACGCCTTTTTTCTAGAGAAAATAAGTTTAATTTGGTTAGTCTTTCTTCATAACTTAGCCCCTCCATTCCACTTATTAGTTTTCTTGCCCTCTTCTGTACCTTTTCCAGCTCTAAAATGTCCTTTTTATGAAGTGGTGCCCAAAATTGTACTCCATATTCCAAATGAGGGCGTACTAGAGATTTGTATAGTGGCAGAATTAGATTTGCTTCCCTGGCTTCTATACCCTTCTTAATACATGCTAATATTTTATTTGCCTTTGCAGCTGCTGCTTGGCTTTGAGCACTGTTACCTAGGTGGTTGTCCACAAACACTCCCAAATCCCTTTCACCTAGAATTGCTCCATTAAGATTATAAATTACATGGCTATTTTTCCTACCCAGATGCATAACTTTACATTTATTTGTATTAAATCTCATCTGCCATTTAGATGCCCATTCCTCAATTTTATGTAAATCCCTTTGGAGGGAAAGCACATCACTATCTGATTTAATTACCTTGCACAACTTCGTGTCATCAGCGAAAATGGAGACACCACACTCCAATCCTACCTCTAAGTCATTAATAAATATGTTAAAAAGGAGAGGACTGAACCCCGAGGAACCCCACTTACCACATTAGTCCAATCGGAGTATGTTCCATTTACAACAACCCGTTGCTTCCTGTCTTTTAGCCAGCTCTCAATCCATGAGCAGATATTTACTGGAACTCCTGTATCTCTTAGTTTGCACAATAGTCTCCCATGTGGCACTGTATCAAAAGCCTTTGCAAAATCCCAAAAGACTACATCCACTGAGTCGCCTTGATCCAGGTTCCTACTAACCTCCTCATAGAAACTAATTAGATTTGTTTGACATGACCTATCCCTCATAAATCCATGTTGACTACTACTTATAATCCTGTTCAAATAGACATATTCTTGTATATTATCCCTAATTAACCCTTCTAAAAGCTTCCCCACTACAGAAGTGAGGCTCACTGGTCTATAATTCCCCGGATTTGCTCTTTCTCCCTTTTTAAATATATGTATCACATCAGCTTTTCTCCAGTCTTCTGGTAGAGACCCTGTGTTGAGTGAATCTTGAAAAATTAAATATAATGGTTTGTCTATTACAGAACCCAGTTCCCTTAGTACCCTTGGATGCATTCCATCAGGACCCGGGGCTTTATTAACATTTATTTTTTCCAACCTCTTTTGGATTACTTCCTGTGTTAACCAATTATTTGGCAAAGGTAGTGTAGCCCCATTATGTTGCCGTGTCCCAACCACTGGTACCTCCCTTGTGTATGCCGAAGAAAAGAACCTATTTAGCTCAACTGCCTTTTCTTGGTTACAGACGGCCTGTGTCACATTATAATGATCCTACAGCTTCCTTCCTCGCCTTCTTCGCATTAATATACTTAAAAAATATTTTAGGGTTAGTCTTACTCTCTTTTGCAATTAATTTTTCATTTTCTATTTTAGCCAGTCTAATTGCCCTTTTGCAAGCTTTGTTGATTTCCTTGTATTCATGTAAAGCAGTCTTTGTCCCCTCTTGTTTGTATAATTTAAATGCCTGTTTTTTACTCCGTATCTTGATCTTTAAATCATTGTTAAGCCAAATTGGATGGGATTTACTCCTTTTACTTTTATTCCCACACGGTATATGCCGATGTGTATGTATATTTAGTAAGGATTTAAATGTTGCCCATTTATGTTCAGTGTTTTTACCTGCCAGTTCTCTGTCCCAGTCTATACTTTGTATTGCTGCCCTTAGACCGTTAAAATCTGCCCTTTTTAAAATTAAGAGTTTTTGTTGGCCCCTTAAAATTTTGTTTTTTTAATTCAATCTCAAACGAAACTGTGTTGTGATCACTGTTTCCCAAAGGTTGCCCTATTCCAACATTAGATACTATATCAATAGTATTTGTGATGAGTAAATCTAAGATAGCTTCATTTCTAGTAGGCTCTTGTACAACCTGGGCCAGATAATGATCCCTGAGTGTACTCAAGAACCTGCTCCGCTTAGATGAACTGCTGGTCTCATTTATCCAGTTTATTTCAGGGTAATTAAAATCTCCCATTATTAGAACTTGACCATGCCTAGCTGCATTTTCAATCTGTAACAATAATTGTATTTCCTCACTTTCAGCTATATTTAGGGGTTTATAGCATACTCCTACTAATATTCTTTTGGAATTTGCTGCTCCGCTGTTTAACTCTACCCACAAACCTTCAGCTTTATCACTATGTCCACCATAAATATCTTCTCTGACTATTAGACTTAAATTCAGGCTTAACATACAGACAAATCCCTCCTCCTCGTTTACCATTGCCTCTATCTTTCCTAAATAGGTTATAACCATCCAGATTAACAGTCCAGTCATGAGATTCATCTCACCACGTTTCTGTAATGCCTATTAAATCCCATGTTTCATTAATTGCTAATAATTCTAACTCTCCCATTTTTCCTGGCAAGCTTCTGGCATTAGCAAGCATACACCTTATGTTATGAGTCTGTAGTTCTGAAGTGCCTGCCACTGTACTTGAATTACTTAGTACTACCTCCCTATTGACTATACTACCCCTCCCCCATCTCCTCCCCTATGAGTTGTTAATTCATCCCTTATACCCTCTACACTTTCTAACCCATTACTTATATCTAGTCCCTCCCCCCCAACTACTAGTTTACAAACTCCTCCAGCCTTTCTACCATCCTATCCCCTAGTACAAAAGCTCCCTCATCATTAAGGTGCAATCCATCCCTACTGTAGAGATTGTACTGAAGTGAGAAGTCAGCCCGGTGCTCGAAAAACCCAAACCCCTCCTTAGTGCACCAAATCTTTAGCCACGCATTAACCTCCCTAAGCTCCTTCCGCCTCCCTGGGCTAGCACGTGGCACTGGTAGTATCTCAGAAAATACTACCTTGGAGTTCCTTGCCTTCAGCTTATTACCTAGTTCTCTAAAATCATTCTTTAGGACACTCCATCTTCCACTAACTTTGTCATTGGTACCAATATGTACCAAGACTGCCAGTTCATTTCCAGCCCCTCCCAATAATTTGTCTACCCGATCCACAACATGACGAACCCGAGCACCCCGGAGACAGCAAACTGTTCGATTGCTGGGATCTGGGTGACAAATCACCCTGTCTACCTTCCTAATAATAGAATCCCCTACAACCAAAACCTGTCTGTTGCTCTGCCTAAGCTGCCCTCCCACTCCTCCAGTAGAGCTGTTCTCCCGGCTGTTAGAGGGAACAGCTCTATCTGGCATTGTCATTCCTGAATGAATATCCCCAACAGTTTCACTCAAACTGGCAAATCTGTTGGTGGCCTGCCTCCTCCTGTTCCCCCTGCTTCTCCTTGTAACTGTAACCCAGCTACCTCCCTGGACATCCTCACTAGCCCCAGCTCCGCCCTCCATGCTAGGCCCAGCTAAATTGTGCTCAGTGAGCACCAACCCCCTTTCCAGTGGAGCAATATCACAAAGTGCTGCAATTCTCCGCTCCAGATCTCCAATTTGAGCTTCCAGAGAAGCAACATGCTCACACCTGTCACAGAGGTATGGACCCTGGACCATCTGTTCCAGTATTGCATACATATGACAGGATGTACACTGAGTGAGGTTGCCACTGGAATGACTCATAATTATTATTATTGTCTACAACATTTCAGTGGGATAAAAAAAATATATAAAATAATATATTTGTATAAAGTTTTCCTCCTTTGTACTATAAATCTGCCCTCCCTTTTCTTTGAAGTCCCTACCCCTATTTAAACTCCTACACTTCACTAGAACTGCACCTGATACTGCAAGCTCACAAGTTCGCCCCTTCCCGTTTATACTAACTTCTGCCTTCTCACCTGGGCACAATTAGTGCACTCTGCAATTTATCAGCCTTTAATTGTAAAGGAAAATCCACTTGTAAACAGGCCCCAAAAGAGCTCACAAACCTTTTATACTGGTTAAACAGTTAAGCCACACGCCTCTCACCTGGGCACAATTAGTGCACTCTGCAATTTATCAGCCAACATATGCCTCCATTCCATGGTTCCTGTAAGGATTCTTAGAAGGCTGACTTGCAGTTACTGGAGTTTTGAAAAGCTAATTACCAGAGCTATTCTATGGCTCCGACAAAACAGAATCCCGTAAAACTTACTGCCTTGCACCCAGGGGAGTTTGCCTACAGCTCTCTAACTCTAACATGTGCTGTATCTATCTAAGCCCCTTCCCATGACAGGGAAGGTGTTATATAATAATACAAATAATCCAGGGGGGGGTTGGCTCCTACTCAGGGATTACCATGGCACAGAAAATTAATGGCTATACCACGGGTCTCCTTATGGACCCCTGTGGCACCTAATATTAACCATATACCCCAGGAGTCCTTATTGAACCCTGTGGCACCTAAAGTTAACCCCTACACCATGGAGGTCTTAAAGGACCACCATGGTATACTAAGCTTTGAATCCTCTAATTCGGATTGGTTAGATTTTTAACCAATCAGATATGGCACTGGAATAATTCAAATACTCAATTTTGGTTGATTGAAATATGATTCAACATATTTCAGCCAATCAGAATCCATAAAAAATAATATATAAGTTGAAGGCATGATAAAAAACATCAGAGGAGGACCTCTGTTAAGAGCATTTTTTATAGACAGGCCGAGAGGAGCAGAGGACCAAATCTTCGGGCTGAAGATGAGGAACAAAGGCTTCAATCAATAAGGAAGAGGACGGATTCTTCAATCAACGGTAGTACCTGCTTATGAGAGGCTGAAGGAGAGGGGCTTCGATGATCATTGCTGGAGGGAGTCAAAAGGTAAAATATATTTTCCAATTTATAGGTTTTCTTCTTTTTTTATTTAGTATTGTTATGTCTTTAGTGTTAGAGACTATGGGGGCCCTTAAGGACTGACATAGGGGGCTAGGTTCCATGTTGGTCCATGAGGACTCCCATGGCATACGTGTTAACTTGAGGAGGGGGGATCCCAGGGATTCCTGGCTCATAAGAGGTAGAAATATGAACCCCTTTATTGTGTCAGATTTAAGCACTCAAACCTCAAATCAGACAGGATTAAGGTGTTAGCTTCTTTATACGACTGACTTGAAGCATCCAGGATTCTCTGAGGCATTTTTCTGCCTTTATGATATGTTGACATATCTGTAGGCTATTTTTAAAATTTGGGCACTGGGTAATACTTCTAATTAAAGTTCTGTAAAAGTTGATTTTTTCATGGGAAGCATGTGATAGTGATTTTTAAAATAGTTATGGTACAGATACTTGGGGTATTTCAAGCACTCGGAAAGCATTTCTCTAAGGTTACAGTGCCTTGTAAAAGTATTCACCCCCCTTGGCATTTTAACATGGATTGTTTGAGGATTTGCATAATTAAATTTACAGAACATGCCCACACCCTTGAAAATGTTTTTTTTTTTATTGTGAAGCAAACAACAAATAGGACAAAATAACAGAAAAAGTCAATGTGCTTAACTATTCACCCCCCTAAAGTCAATACTTTGTAGAGACACCTTTTGCGCCAATTTCAGATCCAAGTCGCTTTGGATAAGTCTCTATGAGCGTGCCACATCTTACAACTGGGATTTTTGCCCATTCTTCCTTGCAAAACTTCTCCAGCTCCTTCAAGTTGGATGGTTTGCGCTTGTGAACAGCAATCTTTAAGTCTGACCACAGATTTTCTATTGGATTGAGGTCTGAGCTTTGACTAGGCCATTCCAACACATGTACATGTTTCCCCTCAAACCACTCAAGTTTTGCTTTAGCAGTGTGTTTGGGGTCATTGTCCTGCTGGAAGGTGAACCGCCATCCTAGCCTCAAATCAGGCACTGAGTGGTACAGGTTTTGCTAAGGAATATCCCTGCATTTAGCACCATCCATCTTTCCCTCAACTGTGACCAGTTTCCCAGTCTCAACTGCTGAAAAACATCACCAGAATGTTTCACTGTGGGGATGGTGTTCTTTGGGTGATGTGATTTGTTGGGTTTGCGCCAGACATAGCGTTTACTTTGATGGCTGAAAAGTTCAATTTTAGTCTCATCATACCAGAGCACCTTTCTCCATACGTTTTGTGAGTCTCCCACATGCCTTTTCGCAAACTCAAAACATGCCTTTTTTTTTGCTGAAAGCTATGGCTGTCTTCTGGCCACTCTGACATAAAGCGCAACTCTATGGAGCGTACGGCTTATTGTTGTCCTATGTACAGATACTCCAGTCTCTGCTGTGGAACTCTGCAGCTCCTCCAGGGTTATCTTAAGTCTCTGTGCTGCCTCTCGGATTAATGCCCTCCTTGCCCGGACCATGAGTTTTGGTGAGCGGCTGTCTCTTGGCAGGTTTGCTGTTGTGCCATGTTCTTTCCATTTGGTTATGATAGATTTAATGGTGCTCCTGGGGATTTGGATATTTTTTTATAACCTAACCCTGACTTGTCCTTCTCAACAACATTGTCCCTTAGTTGTTTGTAGAGTTCATTGGTCTTCATGGCAGTGTTTGGTTAGTGGTGCCGCTTGTGTAGGTGTTGCAGCCTCTGGGGCCTTTCAAAAAAGGTGTGTATATGTAATGACAGATCAGGTGACACTCAGATTGTACACAGGTGGACTTCCTTTCACCAATTATGTGACTTCCTAAGGTAATTGGTTGCACCAGTGCTCTTTATGGGCTTCATAACAAAGGGGGTGAATACAAACGCACATGCCAATTTTCTGTTTTCTATTTCTAAAATAGTTTTATGTATATATTTTTCTCATTTCACTTCACCAACTGAGACTATTATGTTCTGATCCATCACATAAAATTCATATTAAGAAAACATTGAACTTAAGGCTGAAATGTAACAAAATAGATAAAAAGTCAAGGGGGGTGAATACTTTTGCCAGGCACTGTATATGTACAGTACATGTGTGATGTGATAGCTCAGTGGTGATTTTGCGATTGAACTACTAAAGCCATGTGCCCTCATTCAATTGCAATTTGGCCAATTGAATAGGGGTCTAAATAAGCACATAACATATTTTTTTAAATAAGTTTTTAGTTAGTAAGCATCTATCCAAAAGCAAGGTTTTCACCAACTAAAAACTTCTTTAGAAAAATATGTTATGTGCTTATTCAATTGGTCAAATCACAATTGAATGAGGGCCATGGAATGGAGGCCATAATCCGTAACAAATGGAGTCTTCTAAAAGTAACATCTTCTCTAAAAATACTTTTATGTGTTTGTTCCGAGTAAAGGTCATTCATTTTTTTAGATACTTCAGAAGTTTCTGTAAGAAAAACAATTTTACAGTGCTCCTTCAATTGTTATTCTAACATTTGTACATTCACGTATATAGTCATCTATTACATCTCTGGAACTTAAGGGGAATTATTCCGTCTTAATACAATTATATTTTTATAGGTATATGGTGTGTTTGCAAATATTTATAGTGTGTTATTTATTCAAATGGAAATGTAAATTAATTTAGAAATTTAAATTTTGTCAGAAACTATTCAAACAATTTAGACAGCACATTGGTATCTCTGTAAGCTGTCATACAGGCTGCCATATTTCTTTTGTTATAACAATACCGCATGTAAGACATGGCAGCTTGCATCACAGGTTAATGGAGCTTCTTTGTAGCTACATTTTATTTTTTTAACTGATTTTGTTTGCTAAATATCAGGGGTGTGCGCCCTTGTGAGCTTTCCATTGTACTGCAACCAGTAGCCACTTCAGCTGCCATATTCTGATTGTGCAGAGAGAAATGCCCCCTGAATTTAATGTCTCCTGCCTCCTGGGGAAGTTTATAAGAAGAAATTGTAGATTTTATATCAGCATGACTGCCTACGTAGCCCTTCAAACAAGATATTTTAAATATTGGACTGCGACAGTCCTTTAGACCTTTAGAGAAAAACAAGAGACCTACAGTGCTGTGTCATTGGCAGGCTGAATTGTTACAAAATGCAATTTATTTGAATGAAGTGTTGATTAGAGGATTTATATTTATATGCTATTGTAACAATTACTTTATTAAGATTACCATGATTATATACACAAGATATATGAAAAATCAAGTAGGAAAAAGGAAAATAGTTTACAATTTTTGCATCGTAACGTGGTATATAAAAGTATTTAATGGGCCAGTTAATTCAGTACAATTTGGAGCACACCATTGTAAAGTTCTCCTAAAAACATGTTGAAATACTTTTTGAATTGTTGAAATAGGTGCTTTTTTCACAGAAAAAAATCATAAATGAACTATCGGTTTACATGAGTCACTGAGTGTGCCCCCAGACACACTCACAACAGCAACTCTGTGTAGTGAGCATAAGCAGATAGAGAGTTAACCTAAAGAGTACGGTTGTGCTTTAACATCTCCTGCTGCATTCCTTGAGTTCAGGGAAAAACTATTAATCTTTGTGCTTCCAGAGCCTTCAGCACTCAGTGTCAGCAGATTTTGTTAATCATCTGACAGTCAGGAGTGTGTTTGTAAACAGACCTAATACATTAGATTTGTATTTGTTATTACAGTAATTAAAATTAAAAAAAACAATATAACATTTTAATATATAATCTTGTGTTCTTTCACACCATGAAGTGCACTTATAGTGAGATAATTGGCCCTTTAAAAATGATAAGTAATCAAAGTAAAATAGATCTTTTTTCCCATTTTCTTTTGCTCTTACTACTTGTGTAAAAATGTTCTGCTCATATTAAGGAAATAATATAAATACTGAATCTGCTGTACAGTATCTCTAGGCTAAGAGAACAAGACTGGCTCTAACAATTTGAAATATGCGCACACAGCTAAAGCATCGGTGAAATCATTGCTTCAATTATAGACAACCAAACTAATATTGGGCAGCAACCAAAGTATTCCTCTATATCTGCCAGAAATAACATCACTTGTTCAAATATAACTTCTATATTGTGAATGACAACTCTTAAAGGGCAAGTTACATTTACAATTAAGTTTCTTTATATTAAAGATCACTTTTAGAGAAGATTATCTATATACAAGTTATGTAACTTGCTTAGTTTGCCAGTTACTCTTCCATGTTGTGGATAGTGGAAGCTGCCATTTTTAAATGGATTTTTGCCACTGACAACTGATTGGGTTGAAAATGGTCCTTAATAGCTCACAGCACATCATTTACAGAGGTCTAGTAACACTAAAAGGCAGGTGCCAAAACTTTTAAACATATATTTAAATTTCTTTAAGTGAATTATTTCATGTAAGAGCAATTTTTTTAATTTAAAGTTTAAATTACATACATTCAACATGATTATAAGAGCAAATTGTGTTAAGGTGAAACTTTTTCTTTAAACAACAAACAATTAATTTATTAACAAGTATTTCATAACTGTAATCTTTCCTATTATCTGCCTGCTACTAGCTTGCCACCTGCTACATTCTGCATTCTGCTGCAAGCGCCACTATATTCCTATGTGTTATCTGCCACTTTCCTAATCCCTAACTCTTAACCCAAACCCTAACCGTAACTCTGAAAATTCCCTAAAAATAAAGTGAACAAAGTTGTAGTTGGCAGATCAGCTTGGGAACGGGCAGAACGGAGTGGGAGCATGTAGCAGTGTGGTAGACGTAACATGGATAGAGGTGTATTTAGAAACCAGGTACCGTTTGCTATATTCATTAAAACTATAGTATTTTTGCTAGAGAGGTGAGGTCACTCCAAAGTGATATATAAAACAGGTTTGTTTAGAAGAATATTAGTTACTAGCGACTTGCCCGTCAAAAATGACGGGGCAATAAAAAAGTGTTGAAATGCTGTTTGTCACACAAAGTGAGTGTACTGTGTGCCTCAACTATATAGACCCCTATAACACACTAATGAACGCATGTAATAACACTATAAGTGCCATGGGGGTCATCCAGGACCCTCATGACACAAAGTGTAAGCACTACACCATTTTAACCCAATCTCTTATGGGGGTCTATACAGACCCTCATAAGCTTCTATTTAACGCCATTAGTCCCATAAGAGTATTTAAAGACCCTCATGGGACAGTTAGTAGCCTAAATTACCCCGTAAGTGCTATGAGGGTTCTCCAGAACCCTCATGATACTAACTACAAACACTACATGGCACTAAACCCACCCCAATAAACCATTACATCTAAACTAACACCCCTCTACACTAACCTATTTACACCTACACTACCTACCTACACTACCTACCTACCCCCTAAAAAAAAAAACCCACCACTCTAATTACAGAAAGTAAAAAAAACGAAGTCACAAAAAATTAAAAATCTACATTACAGAAAATAAAAGAACTTGAGTCACAAAAAATAAAAAAAGGTGCATTACAGAAAATAAAATTACACTCCTGAAAAGGAAATACATACAGAATACATACATTACAATACAATACAATACATATAAAATACAATACGCCCTATCTATCTAAAATACATCCCCCTACCTATCTAACATACAATCAATCCTATCTAATATACAATAAATCCTATGTAATATACAATAAATCCTATCTATCTTAAATACATACCCCTATCTAACATGCAATAAATCCTATCTATATACACAAACCCTAATTCTAACCTAAAATAAAATAATTAAGACCACTTACCTTTGCAGATGTCCCTTCAGATCACCAACCTAGGGGGGGGGGGAAACAACACCAATTAGTACAACACATTTACATACAATAAATAAACGTTATAAATATTCTAAATATTCTACTCAACTATCCAGTATGTCCCCGTCCTTCTCCTTTTCTTCTCTGGCGCGACCCCTGTTAAAAAAAAAACATTACATTAGTACAACATATATATAAACATAATATAAAATATACATAATATACATTGTACTTACCTCCCCACGATGTCCCCGGCCTCCTCCTCTTCTGCGCCGGCTGGACCCTGGAACAAACCGCGCTCTAAAAAAAAAAACTACCGGTAATGGCGGCTTCTGATTGGCTGAAAACGCTGTCTATCAAATTCAGCCAATTAGAAGGCGCCAATGTGTGAGCCAATCAGAATGGGATACACCCCAAAATCCCACTCTGGTTGGATAATGCACCTGTCAATCTTTATTTAAACCAATCAGAAGGTGCTATACCCTTCACCCCCACGGGGTGATTGGCTGAAGACATCTGTGCCTTCTCATTGGCTGTAATACTGATTCAATTAGAAGGCGCAAATGCCTTCAGCCAATCACTCCGGTGCGGTGTATCCCATTGTGATTGGCTGCAGGGTATAGGGCCTTCTGATTGGCTGTTGTCACTGCAGGTGCCATGAGTGACAGGGGGTTTATGGGGGTCTGTATTGACCCTCATGAGTGATGGGGTTAATTAAGTGCTTATTGGGGGTCTGTATTGACCCCCATGAGTGACAGGATTAATTAAGTGCTTATGGGGGGTCTGTATTGATCCCCATGAGTGACAGGGTTAATTAAGGTTTTATGGGGGTCTGTATTGACCCTCATGAGTGATGGGGTTAATTAAGTGCTTATTGGGGGTCTGTATTGACCCCCATGAGTGACAGGATTAATTAAGTGCTTATGGGGGGTCTGTATTGATCCCCATGAGTGACAGGGTTAATTAAGGTTTTATGGGGGTCTGTATTGATCCCCATGAGTGACAGGGATAATTAAGGATTTATGGGGGTCTGTATAGATCCCCATGAGTGCCAGGGTAATTTGATGGCTTATGGGGGTATGTATTGACCCCCATGAGTGACAGGGTTAATTATGGGTTTATGGGGGTCTGTATTGACTTCCATGTGTGACCGGGTTAATTAAGTGCTTATGGGGGTCTGCATTGACCCCCATGAGTGACAGGGTTAATAATGGGCTTATGGGGTCTGTACTGACCCTCATGAGTGATGGGGTTAATTAAGTTCTTATTGGGGGTCTGTATTGACCCCCATGAGTGCCAGGATTAATTAAGTGCTTATGGGGGGTCTGTATTGATCCCCATGAGTGACAGGGTTAATTAAGGTTTTATGGGGGTCTGTATTGATCCCCATGAGTGACAGGGATAATTAAGGATTTATGGGGGTCTGTATAGATCCCCATGAGTGCCAGGGTAATTTGATGGCTTATGGGGGTATGTATTGACCCCCATGAGTGACAGGGTTAATTATGGGTTTATGGGGGTCTGTATTGACTTCCATGAGTGACCGGGTTAATTAAGTGCTTATGGGGGTCTGCATTGACCCCCATGAGTGACAGGGTTAATAATGGGCTTATGGGGTCTGTACTGACCCTCATGAGTGATGGGGTTAATTAAGTTCTTATTGGGGGTCTGTATTGACCCCCATGAGTGCCAGGATTAATTAAGTGCTTATGGGGGGTCTGTATTGACCACCATGAGTGCCAGGGTTATTTATTGGCTTATGGTGGTCTGTATTGACCCCCATGAGTGACAGGGGGTTTATGGGGTCTGTATTGACTCCCATGAGTGACAGGGTTAATTAAGTGCTTATGGGGTCTGAATTGACCCCCATGAGTGACAGGGTTATTTATTGGTTTATGGGCGTCTGTATTGACTCCCATGAGTGACAGGGTTAATTAAGTGCTTATGGGGGTCTGTATTGACCCCCGTGAGTGACAGGGTTATTAGGTGCTTATGGGGGTCTGTATTGATCCCGCCTTGCGTGACAGGGTTAATTAAGTGCTTATGGGGGTCTATATTGACCCCCCTTGCATGACAGGGTTAATTAAGTGCTTATGGGGGTCTGTATTGACCTCCGTGAGTGACATGGTTAATTAAGTGCTTATGGGGGTCTGTATTGACCCCCATGAGTGACATGGTTAATTAAGTGCCTATGGGGGTCTGTTTTGACCCCCATGAGTGACAAGGTTAATTAAGTGCTTATGGGGGTCTGTATTGACCCCTATGCGTGACAGGGTAATTAAGTGCTTATGGGGGTCAGTATTGACACCCATGAGTGACAGGGTTAATTAAGGCTTTATGGGGGTCTGGATTGACCCCCATGAGTGACCGGGTTAATTAAGTGCTTATGTCGATCTGTATTGACCCCCATGAGTGACAGGTTTAATTAGGGGTTTATGGGGTCTGTATTGACCCCCATGTGTGAGGGGGATAATTAAGTGCTTCCGGGGGTCTGTATTGACCGTTATGTGTGACAGTGTTAATTAAGTGCTTATGGGGGTCTGTATTGACCCCCATGCGGGGCAGTGTTAATTAAGGGTTTATGGGGGTCTGGATTGACCCCCATGAGTGACAGGGTTAATTAGGGGTTTATGACCCGCATGAGTGATGGGGTTAATTAAGTGGTTATGGGGGTTTGTATTGCCCCCCATCAGTGACAGGGTTAATTAAGGGCTTATGGGGGTCTGTATTGACCCCCATGTGGGACAGGGTTAATTAAGTGCTTATGGGGGTCTGTATTGACCCCCAATGAGTGACAGGGTTAATTAAGTGCTTATCGGGGTCTGTATTGACCCCTATGAGTGGCAAGGTTAATTAAGGGCTTATGGGCGTCTGTATTGACCCCCATAAGTGACATTGTTAATTAAGGGTTTATGGGTGTCTGGATTGACCCCATGAATGACAGGGTTATTTAGGGGTTGATGGGGATCTGTATGTGGGGTTAATGCGGGTTTCCAAGCTTATCTCGGATCTCTTCTTGGGTAAGTTGTATGTGGCTGTGCAGTCCGGGGTCGTGGAGCCTCGTTTTCATTTTTTTTTTGAGTGCCCAAACTGTGGAATTTGGGGTTACATTAGCATATAACCTCACTTCCAGATGTCCTGGCTGTCCCCCCATGCCGTGGGTGAGTGTTTTTTTTTTTAATCATTATTGTGTTTTTAGTGTTTTTGTGTTTGCACAGTTCGGGGGGTTAGTGCAGTGTTTTGCGAGACACAGGGGAGGGAGAGCAGGAGAGGAAGGAGAGGACTAAGTGCTGTGAGTTAACGGTTGTTTGGGGTGGTTAGGGGAGCTGTAGGACTAAGTCCTGCGAGTTTAGAGGTGTGTGGGGTGATGTTGTTTCAAAGTCACCTTCCGCAAATGCGGCCCCTCGCTTTGCGAGGGTCCGCATTTGCGGCCCGAACTGTGGCGCTCGCTTTGCGAGGGACGCAGTTCTTGCGAGCTCGCTTTGCGAGCAAATAATTCTGGAAGCCTTTAAATAAAACTGAATGTTGACCTTATCATTACTTATTACAACCAATATCCTATTCACTGAACAGGTTATAAAAATAAGTATCTTTCTCAAATAAAGCAAAACTGATCATCATATAAAGAGTTGTGGATCTGTGGGGTTGTCTGGAATGCTTACATTGTTGGTCACGCTTTGCGAGCCATCACGCGGAACTTAGGCTGCTGTTTACGAGGCGAGCCGTCACACGGGACTTAGGCTGCAGTGAGTGCCGAAGGAGCTCATTGCAGGGCTCATGATGAGCACCGTCGGCGCTCATCGCAAGGCCGGTAGGACTTTGCCGCAACTACGAGCTTTGCAAAGTGAGGTGAGCAGTTGAGGCACGCTAGCATTATGAGCCGTACAACTTAGGAACGAAACCCGTACATGCACTGTACGGCTCGCAAAAATCCGCACCACGGAACTGCAAAGACCGGCAAAACAAAACAAATATGCCTCAAATTAACTTACACACTCACACACAAAAATCGCCTAAGCAAGAAAAAAAATGGCTGCCGAAAAAAAGCACACACAATAAAAACAAGGCCAAAGAACGTAAAACTAGCTTGAAGGACGCAAAAGTAGCCCCAAAGACGTAAAAAGTGCTCAGAGGGCCCATAGCACTGCATTGTGTGGCAAACACCATTGCCAGGCTTACAATTTTACTCCCGTCATTTTTAACGGGCAATTTCCTAGTAATATATTTGTGAGCATCAGTGGTCCTTTAGTGATAATATAAAAAATTGTGTTTCCTGATAAATTTTTAACCAGCCTCAAAAACACAAAGTTTACAGGTTTTAAGGAATAAAAAAGTGATGTGGGAGAATAGTAAGAAAGGAGGATAGTGGGACGGAGAATTTAAAGGAAGAAATAGAGATTAAAATGGTATGGGGAATTGTTTGAGTGTGGGGTTGAAAACAAGCACCATGTATGCCCCCAATGTATTTAGTCAGTTATTTTTTGCAAGACTGAAATGTTGTGCTGATCCACTAAATAATGGGCACGACCATGTTCTTGCCCCTGAAGCTAAAAGTAACTGGTTTGCTCTGGACATCTATTATTATTATTACTCCGTGAGGACCATTGGCGCTCATCGCATGCCTCGTAATGAGCGCCTTTGGCACTCATTGCGAGGCTGTTGGATGTTATTTTTTTGTTATTAGAGGGGCTTTTGCTGTCATTGTAAGGTCGGCGCTGATCTACTTTTTGCCCTTATTGCAAGGCTGTCCCCGGGTGTATTTTGTGTGGTATGAGCAGCGTTGGCGTTCGTTTAGAGGCGCGCGGTGAATGTGTTTTGTGTTTATTGCGATATGTTTTTTTTGTATATGTATTTTTGTATGGCAGTGAAATAATGAACCAATTAATAAATTTATATGCTTTACCTATTTCTAAGTAATATATGCAGGAAGCATTGTGCTGAAGAGCTGACAATCTGTTTCGATGTTCCTGCAGCATACAATGTAGGTTTGGAGTGTTGTGGAGCTGAGGTGTAAGTGTCAGCAATGTGCGCAGTGTGTAGTGTAAATAGGCTGCGTGCGCGAGGGAAAGCCGTTAGGGTAGCTGTGTACTTCCGCATTGTGTAAGTTAGTGTTGTGAAATGGCGGTAAATGTGTATGTGGTACGCGGGTGTGTATGATTTAGCATCCTTGCTAAAAGTGTACCGCTTGTGTGGTGCCGTAGAGCCTCCACCTCTGCAAATGCAGCCCTTCGGCTCATTACAGCCGACGTTGGAGCCTCAACCTTCCGCAAATGCGGACCCTCTGCGCCCCTCGCTTCGCGAGACGCAGTTCTTGCGAGCTCGCTTCGCGAGCTTGCAAAGCATGACGACGATTTGTAGCTGGGCAATTACAATATGTGATACTTTATTTGTAACGTGCCAACATATTCCGTAGCCCTATACAGGGGTTATATACATTGCAAATGAATGGAGGGCCCAGTATTTGAGCTTAAAATCAAAATACATAGTTATTTCCCTAAAGCACCTAACAAGACAGAAAATTCGCAAACTTACTACATTTATCTAAAAGCTATCAACAATTTTACTTATTTTCTCTACTATTGTTCCATGAATTGTAAATGGTGAAATGTTATATTGTTATATCTCTTTTTTGTGTCTGTAACATTGGCTTACATTTTTGTGAATATTAATATAAAGACTACCATAACTATATGAATTCCCTATACAAATATATAAGAAGAATCCACCTAAATAGTATTCATCCTAACATAACTGAAGCAACTTCTCATTTCTATTTAAACTTTACCTTTCTCACTTGCGATACACTGACCCTTAACACTAAATGGAAATATCAACATATCTTCTGTCAGATCGTTTTAACATTTTATGAACATAAATATATATTTTTTTACCACTGTTTTATATACTTCATATATTTTTATAGTTCGACATTCATAGAAAGTGCAAGACAGATCTGATCATAAAATGCTAAACATAACAGCTGTAATATAAAAGTCTTGATGGCTTAATTATGGTCTACCCTTTACATCTACAAGTTAATTTTATAAGGCCAATAAACATGAGGGTGGCTTGATCAGATGATATTTGTCATCTGCGACAGTTACACAATTACACTATGACTTTGCAGATAAGTAGAACAATGGATGACAGTTTTCACCATTACCAGGTCATTTCTAATAAAATCTAATAATCTATTGAGGAAATGAATGCAATAAAGTGATATAAGGTAACCACTACTCTGAAAATGTTCTAGCTCTGCAATGTCCATTTGCATTTGGTAGAAAAGAAGAAACTGCATCAGGAACAACATAAGTCAGGTTTAAACTAATAGTCCAGATCAGTATGAAATATGCTGCACTCTACAAATCATATATAATAATAGCAGTAATAATAATAATAATGCATGATGACATCAAGCTGGTACCTTTAACATGTCAAAGCTATTAGTATATTGTGGTCATAGGAAGGATTAGCCCCTAAAATGTATCACTAATATTGGTCATAATTACATATATATTACTTAGTTACTCTGTCACCCCAAAATCATGTTACATAGTTACATAGTAATTGAGGTTGAATAAAGATGTTCAGTCTATGACGTTCAACCTTTTTAGATCTCTTCTAATCACTATATGTGGATTATTTATTACCCGGTAATAATTGCTAATTATTAATTATTAATTGTCTTTAGTTTATAATGTTGTCTGAGCACCTTCGGGGGCCTCGCAATGAGTGTTACTGCCTTGGGTTAAGTGTTACTGACTTGCCTTAAGTGTTACTGGCTTTGGGCTCTTTTTTACTGCCTTCGGCCTCGTTTTCATCCTGTTACGTTTTTTCGGCCGCTGTTATTTCACTCACTGAGGCGTTTTTTGATTGTGTAAAAATGCCCCAAATGGCTCAAATTAACTTGCAACCTCACTCACAGGCTCCCTGACTCTCCCCCTGTGCTGTGCGTGTGTAATTTAATTTGAGGCATATTTGGGTGTTTTTGTTCGATTTTTGTAGTTTGGCCGTTAAATTTGTAATTTTTGCGAGGTCCGCAATTTTTGCGTCCTACGGGGCTCATGATGGCCTTCGGCGCTCATTGCAGCTAAGTCCCGCGGGCCTTGCGATGAGCGTCTCTGGCACTCATCTCCACCCCTGCAATGAGCGCCTTCGTCGCTCATTACAGGTAAGTCCTGCAGGCCTCTCTCATTGCAGCTAAGTCCCACGGGCCTCCACCCCGCACCTGCTTAAAAACTTTGCAGAAAGTGCTTTTTCCCTAAGGCACCCTACAAGATTAGAAACTCGCTACTTACAATCTAAAGGGTATGTAAGAGGCAAAAACCTGGGGAAGAGCAGATAAGGAATAGCAAGGAAGGTGGGAGGGAGTGCAAAGTTGGAATGTTTTTTTTAATTAGATGTGAGATGGAAGGGGTCTAAAAGAGTAATTTGAGGTGAATGGCTTTAGTTTGCAAAATGCCCTACTGGTCAGATAGTATAACCTGCAAATGGGAAAGCCAGGTGAGATAACATGGCTAGTCCTTAGATAAACAAGGAAGTCTAGTAAGTTGAACAAACAAATCTCAATTATACAGATTCAATTAATGTAATAGTCTAAGTGTAGAATTGAAGCCATTGTAGCAGAAAAGATGGTCACCTTAGCAGGGGGAATAGTTCCAGGTCAGAGGCAGTGTTTGTAAGGAGGTGGAGAGATGTGTCCAGGTCCTTAGCAGGGGGGAATAGTTCTAGGTTAGAGGCAGTGTTTGTAAAGAGGTGGAGTGATGTGTCCAGGTCCTTATCAGGGGGGAATAGTTCCAGGTGATAGGCAGTGTTTGTAAGGTAAGAGATGGAGAGATGTGTCCATGTCCTTAGCAGGGGGGAATAGTTCCAGGTCAGAGGCAGTGTTTGTAAGGTAAGAACTGAAGAGAGGGGTCCGGGTCCTTAGCGGGGAGGGGGGGGGGGGGGGTAGTTCCAGGTCAGAGGCAGTGTTTGTAAGGAAAGTTTAGGGGTATCAGATAGAAAAGAATTTAGTAGTACTTTTGGACAACTACCTACTTAGTAGTGCTTAATATCAGGTGGCAGCAGAAATGGCAAATAAAATATTGGAATACATTAATAGAGATATAGAAGCAAGGGTTGCAAATGCCATTTTTGCCACAATATTAGCTCCTGGTAAGATCTAATTTGTTATATGGAGTACAATTATGGATACCACTTAAAAAGCACATTATAGAGCTAGAAATGGTTTAGAGAAGGGCAACAAAGTTAAAAAGGGAAATGGAGGGATTGAGTTACAAAGAGAGGATAACCAAATTTGACTTTTATTTCTCCAGGAAAAGGCCCTTACAGGGTGATATGAAACAGCCAAGGTCAATATAAGGTTTTATCAGGGGAACTTTTTGTGCCAAATGGGTTTCAACTGACAAGAGGTCTTCCCTTGTGGTTAAAAAAAAAACTTTAACGAAAGAAAAGGGTTCTTCACAGTAATGGTGGTGAGATTGTGAAACTCACTACCAAAAGAGATTGTAAGAGCAGAATGGATAACTTTAAAAAAGGGTTGAATGTATTTTTTTATATAGAATATAATTTTTTTTCAACCAGTTTCTATGTAATTAATTTTCTATAAATTACTATGTAATTACTATAAATTATATTATCCATTTAAATTAACCTGTTACCATGTGGTCTCTATTGCCCCCAATGCACCTAAAATTAATAATGTAACCAATCAGAAGGTGCAATTATTTGAGTTAAGCAGAAGCTATAAAATAGTATATGAGATGTTAGTTGGTGGGGGAGTTCCTCGGAGGTAGGGATCTTTAGTTAAGTTAATTTTTTGAGAGCATCATTTTTTTAGGCATAGGCCCTTTTGGTGGGCCCAAGATGAAGATCCAGGGTTTTCTGGCAAAAAATAGGACCAGTGTCTTCTAGCATCATGGCTTTATCAAGAGCTGAAGAATGAGGAACCAGGGTGTTGCTGAACATTGCTGGAGGATCAACGAAGGGTGTGCAAGTTGAATTTTTTCAATGTAATTTATTTAATGGGGGGATTGAGTTAGGGACTATGGGTGTCCTTGTTGACCATCATGGGGGTTAGGGTCCATTAGGGTAGTAGTAGTAGTTTAGGTTCCAGGAGTCTCCATGGGGACCCCCATGGTAATAGAATAGTATACCATGGGGTCCACATGGATCCCTGTTGTATAGGTGTTTATGTTAGGTGCCAGGGGCATCCCTACAGACCACCATCGTCATTGATTAGATTACCTATGAACTCTCATGTCATGTGTTAGGTACCATGGTTGTAATTACAAGCCACAAAGGTACTCTGGTCGGGTCAATGTGCCCCCACCCCAAAGCACAAGGGGTGTGAGTGTTTTTAAGGAGGGTTCCTGCAGGATTACCATGCACATATGGTTTAACAGGCTAGTGTAGAGTGTTAAAGTTAGATAGATAATTTATTTATATGTAGTGCAACTGACCATGCATGGGCATGGTATTATTTTGCTGGGTTTGTTATTGACGTATTTCCAACCATTACAGGTTTGACAACCAATATGGTGGTGGTACCAGCAGATAGCACTGCCCATGCCTGCCCCCATTTACACACAAATGCACTACCCTGCTCACGATGTATAAAGGGGTCAATAGAGAGTGTATACATAGTGCTACATCAGGAGTTGCTGCAGTTCATCATTATAATACCAAGTAGAGCTGAGGCAAGATGAGCCACAATAGATTAAGTAGTAAGTTCCCACCTATGTCTAAATCGATCCCCTTGCCTTTTATCATTTGCTATGAGAGTACCATTATAAACCCATTCCATCTCAGTCATACCATATCCTGGGTAATATTCTTTCTGTGTTCCACTAAGACTCACACAGCTATCTAAGATTCGAGAAGAGGTGACATGGGATTCTCACTTTATAGGAGAATTGGTAAATGATCAAACAAACATTTCAACTTAGCTTCTTTGCGGGATAATTTTAAGATAAGTTTAGAACTTGTTAAAAGTGTGTTTTTATTTTTTTTTATTGCTCTAGCTTTTGCTGATTTTAATATGTAAATGACTATTAACTAATTGTTTATTCCCTTTTATATTTCTAAATATTTCTATAATATTAAGGAGAAAATATGTTCATTGTAAATCTCTGGAGATAAAGCAAACAGTGTTGAGACCTGTATGAATACAGGTAAGTTAATCAAAACCACGCAGCTACCGATTGACTGAGCTGAACTAAAGCAAGAAATAATAAAAATGCGTCATGATAACGACATTCAAGCACTGGGTTGGACAAGACCAAGCTAGACAGTAATGATCTGATTAATCGTATCAGGCTTCTATCCCAGAGCATAATACATAAAATATACCATACTCTATTTCAGCTTAAAGTTTCCACCTTCAAACTAAAACAAATGCTTTCAGTGTCTTCTTGGTCAAGTAAAAAAATCACATATATAGTTGTGAGCGTACGGGCCGTTGCTCACGCTTGCGAGCTCGCACAGCGAGCCGCGGGCCTTGCGCAGCGAGCCAAGGCCCTCGCAAAGCGAGGGCACTGGGCGAGGGCCTCAGTTGCTTGTATGGAGCGCCGAAGGCGCTCCATGCCAGCAACTGCGACCCTCGCAAACTTCACGTCGCGGCCCGTCGCGTCGCGAAGCGAAGGCACTGGGCGAGGGCCTCAGTTTGCACAATAAAAACTTTGATAAGCGAGAGAAAAAATGGCCGCCGAACAAAACGAAAATGAGGCTACACACGCAAACACCATACGAGACACGTTACCAGACATTACGACCTCGCAAACATCGGACGCAACATGCCGACATACAAACATTTCAAACACAATAAATACACACAACACACACATAAAAAAATTACCTACAGCAAGAGGAACCAACCAGCACCTCAAAAAACCAAGTTACACATTAATTTCAATAAAAATAAAACACTTTACACACTAATGAAATCGCTAAACGAGAGAAAAAATGGCCGACGAAAAAAACCAAAACGAGGCTACAGCACTCTCAACATTTAAAACACCACAACACACTCGCAAAACAACACACGAAACTCGAAAAAAACCACGAAGCACCGACGGATAATCCGCAAAGACGCATAACACAGATAACCCGCCATTTCACGACAATGCGGAAGTACACAACTATGCTAACGGTTTCGTCTCGCGCACGCACACTGTTACACTACACACATTCATCACGCTTACACAGCAGCTCCACACCACTAATGCTGCAGCAACATGAAAACAGATTGTCAGCTCTTCAACACAATGCTTCAAAATAGGTAAAGTATATTCATGTATTAATATATTATATATTTTAGTATTACACACCAAACAGCATTAGCTCACTTACGATTTTACGTAATTTTTTGACGGGCAATTCGCTAGTGAAAAAATAATGCTGAGTCAAAATATAGGTCAGTAAACTATATTATCCTTCAGTTACAAGGTATAACATTAATATATTGTCAAATGAATCTTTATGCTACTATAATAGAACTGGTTCCATCCCTTACTGGCACCTATATAACTTTTGATGATGGTGCCATTTTGTCTCAATTGTAATGTCTCGTGGTTGCTTTTATTATATGAGGTGTCACATGGTGACCTGTAAAGCATACAAACTAGCCTTATAAAATTTTAGAAACCGGCCTATATAAGCTGGTGTGCAGAAGACAGCGAGTAGCAGAGAATTGCTGTAGAGCCTTTGTGCATTATTACAATCCTAGAAAGAAGCAGTTACCTCAAGTGGAGAACAATGTCCTGGGGATATGATGCACACAATGGTATGTACAATAGTTACATTTATTAATGAACTAATATTAAAAAAAATCATTGATTAATAATAACTATATATATATATATATATATATATATATATATATATATACACAGTATATATAATAATTTAGAGGTAAAGAGAGATGTGTCAGGGAACTTTTGTGTCGGAGAGCTTGTCAATTCAAATATATTTTACAATTTTATAGTGAACATGTATTAATATTTGACTTCTTTAGTCTTTAGTATATGGTATATTTATCATTTGTGGATAGTTGTATAAATGGGTATATAAAGTAGACTAAAATAATCACATTTTCTAGGTTTTCTATAGGAGCTATTTATCAAACAGAGTTAAGTTTATCCCCTCTTGAAAAATAACTCCCATAAGCAACATGGAGCCATTTTATAAGTTAACCCTATTTTCACCCACTTCATAAATATACCTCAATTACTTTCTATTACTAAGCACATATATTTGTATTTTAACCAAAGAGCATAAAACAATTACGTTCTGTGTGTTTCTTTTGTATTAGGACCTGCCCATTGGCACAAGGTTTATCCCATTGCTGAAGGAGAGTTTCAGTCTCCAATTGATATTAAAAGCAAAGAAGCAAAACCCGACGAGTCACTGAAGTCTCTCAGTATAAACTACAAGTCATCTTCTATAAAGTCCATTGTCAATGTTGGACATTCCTTCCATGTAGTTTCAGATGACAAAGAGAATATATCAGGTAAGCATCATTTACTATCAAAAAGTTTAGAGTAGAAATATAGTTTTGAATATAACAAAAGAAAACCTAAGGGTCTACCATTTTATAGGGTCCTAAATTGGAAATTATATGTAATACTATGTACATATACAGTGTATTATGGCTTTTACGTAATATATGTCTTTATTGCCAATTGCATCATATGGATATGCACTAAATACTTGCTTAATGACTGCATTGGATTTGTGCATCCAACCCATACTGGTAAATAAAACCCTGAAATCCATCTATTCATCTAATTATTATTATTGTAATCATACTTATAAAGCTTTTGAATGCATCCCTTATTAGTGCAAACATTTTAAACTTTCCTGATTAACAGCCTTATTAAATTGCAATTTGTCCAATTGAATAGGGTTCTATATAAGCACAGAGCATTTTTTTTACAGAAGTTTTTAGTTAGTGAATACCTTGCTTTTGATAGAAGTTCACTACCTAAAAACTTCTGTAAAATAAATATGTTCTGTGCTTATGTAGAGCCCTATTCAGTTGACCGAATCTCAATTTAATAAGGCTGTAAAGATGCCAATGATGATATATTATTACATATTGCTCTGTAACTAGCATATTGTATGCATATTATGAAGAGAATAGGGTTTTAAATGTAATAAAGAAAAGTAAAATATATTAAATAAACATATTTTTTTACAACAAATAAACACATCTGTTAATGTAGTACACGTGTGGTAAATCTTAGTCCACACTATGGCCCTCATTCAATTGCGATTTGGCCAATTGAATAGGGCTCTAAATAAGCACATAGCATATTTTTTTAAATAATTTTTTAGTTAGTAAAAACCTTGATTTTGGATAGATGTTTACTAACTAAAAACTTCTTTAAAAAAATATGCTATGTGCTTATTTAGACCCCTATTCAATAGGCCAAATCGCAATTGAATGAGGGCCAATATACCACTGACATTGTTTAATTTTAAGCAAATTCTTAATTTTACTTGTGTAGTCATGCAAGAGCATGAGATCTATAAATTAAGCTCATTAGAAATTTGAATTGCAAAAAATCTGTTATATGGTAAAATTCATTAATTTAAAGGGGCATGGAAATATTTGTTTCCTTGTTGCATCCGATAGAGGTTATCAGATAATGTATCACAGTGTGTTTATGTTTTTAAAAGAAAGAGCACAGTAACTTATTTAGAATGTTTACTGATTTTGAGATCTACAAAATAATATATGCTCTCTACATTTCTTATTAGTTTCAATGAAGTTTAAATAGGTTTTGCGTAATAGTTGCGAAAAACAACTTTTTTTAATTTAAAAAAATCATCAGGTCCCTCATTGTACAGTACTGCATTTTCATTAACAATGAAAAAAGTATAATATGTAATTGCAAGGTAAATCACTATTATTTTCAGTGGTGAATGGAGGACCTCTCAATGCGAGCTATAGATTGAATCAATTCCACTTTCACTGGGGCCCTTCCAATGACTTTGGCTCAGAACACACTGTTGATGGAAAAGGATTTGCAGCAGAGGTAAGCCTCATGCTTTAGCACTTTTATATATATTTCATAATTTATATTAAGTTTTATTATTTAAATAAACTGGGTGATTGATAATTATTAACTTACAATATATAACTTGTCAGTTATATTTAGTCACATATGTTCTATATTAATGGCTGAGTACTGGTAATACAATATTATGTAACTATGAAGAATACTACTATAGCGAGGTTGAAACATTTAATGCTGAATATTAGCATCAAGATCAAGATTTGGCACCCATAAAATACCCATTAAACAACTCATGCACATCTTTATGTCCATGGTCATGCTGATGCACTCGGTATTCAATATAGCAGAGATACTGGAGTGGGTTTCCAGTTCCTTCTCCAGTGGGCCACAGCATACAACTCCTGGTATTCCTAGGTGGTCTCAAATCCAAGTACTGACCAGGCCCAACCCTGCTTATCTTCAGGGTGGTGTGACCTCTTGGAATCAAACCCAGGTCAAAGAGGAGAAAGCACCAAATTCTAATCACTAGACCACCAGGGAACCCCAAGCATGCATAGCTGGGTGCAAACAGTGCTGAGTAATGTAGCTTGCTATATGAAAGTTAATTTTTAGGCTACTTGTGTCAAACAGAGGGGAAATGGAGAAATATCCAGCAGCATGTCTATCAGACCATGCCCCTAATGATATAGTAGTCCAAAGCAGAAAAAAGAAAATGAAAAAGAGAAACAGCAAATAAAAAAAAAAATAAACTTAAAAAAAAAATACAAGTTACAGTACTCTATATTGTTTGCCTCTCTGGCACTCAGATATATATTGCATTTGTTAAATTTGCATTATTCATGTTTGCATAACATTAGTAATAATAACATGAACACAACAAGGTTACAGATTTCTGCTGAAGGATTTTAATTTATTGGTAATTATTTTTTAATATAGAATCATTCAAGTGGAACTTATGCACTGATGTTAAGGATATGAGCTTTTAAATATTACATTGTTTTATAAATGCCAAGTGATTCATGTATTAATTGATTATGTCATCTTGTGCGTAGGTCATGTCTGGTAACTTTAATGCATATAACTATAGTTTAAGGTTAAACAAAAAGACAAAATAGAG
This sequence comes from Discoglossus pictus, assembly GCA_027410445.1. Lineage (NCBI taxonomy): Eukaryota > Metazoa > Chordata > Amphibia > Anura > Alytidae > Discoglossus > Discoglossus pictus. The sequence continues at coordinate 70,866,660 of CM050166.1, forward strand.
GTGCTCAATCAGAGAGCAACCTCTTTTAGCTCACTTGTGCCCTTCACAGGTAGAAATATCCTGAAGTATATCAGTCTGGTCCCACTCACTAGCTTGATCCAGCCCCAAAATACCAGGCAATTCTACCCTGAACAGGAGAAACAGCAAACCTCAGACGTACGTTTCGGCCTTCTTTGGGGCTCGTCAGTGAGGTGTAGCTGAACTCCCTAAGGCACAGTGAGCAAGGGGCCCATGTCTGGATTCCCCTATCACCCTTAGGGTCATTTGAATAAACAAACAAACAAACAAAATCATCTACACCTCACTGACGAGGCCTAATGAAGGCCGAAATGTACGTCTGGGGTTTGCTGTTTCTCCTGTTTAGGGTAGCATTGCCTGGTATTTCGGGGCTGGACTACTCTAGTGAGTGGGACCAGACTGACATACTACAGGATATTTCTCCCTATGAAGGGCACAAGTGAGCTAAAAGAGGTTGCTTTCAGAGTGGGTTATCATGACCACAGAACTAACCTATTAAGGTTAGTTCGTTCTCTGATTGAGCACCTCTATGTTGTTTTTTGTATGATTTAAGGTAATAACTTAAAGGTCATCTCACAAAAAATAAAAATTATAGTTATTCCCTTTGATGGAATACTAGGATTCATTTATCATCGATGTTACAATTGTTGAAAACACAACATATTGCACTATAAAATAATACATTATACATGATATCACATTAAAAATGTACTGTTCATGTTACTTCCATCTGTTGATAAAACAAATGCATGTACCGAGTTAATTGATTTATTCACTTGATGCCTTGCCTACTACAATAAAAGCATTACTGGAGAATGATAAAGGCTTGGTAATATACTTACACTTCGTCCTTTGGGTTATTTCCCAGTTACATCTGGTTCACTGGAATGCTGACAAGTTTTCCAGTTTTGCTGATGCCTCAAGTCACCCTGATGGATGCGCTGTTCTTACCGTTTTTTTAAAGGTCAGTTATAATATCAGATTTCTCTTTACTTACAAACACAGTACAGTTACAGGTATATATTTCAGTTAAAATACCAATGAATATTTAACATTTGCATTCCATGTCCCTTTAATGCTAATGGGAAGCTCATTAGTATTCAAGCTGCATATGAATGTTTAAAATGTAAAGGTTGTTTAATTTTTTTATATATTTTGCCAACTTTTGAGTTTATTTATTGAAATTATGACATAGAAAAAAATTGGCCCTTGTAGTGTTGGCCCTTGTCCTGTTCATTAAATAGGTCAATCTTATATATTAAAGAGATGAAATGCATCGGATGCAAATATTCAGCCTTATTAAATTGTGATTAGGCTAATTGAATAGGGCTCTATATAATCACAGAGGGCCTCATTCAATTGCGATTTGGCCAATTGAATAGGGCTCTATTTAAGCACATTTTACAGAAGTTTTTAGTTAGTGAACTTTTATCCTAAAGCAAGGTCTTCACTAAAAAAAATATGCAATGTGCTCATTTACAGCCCTATTCAATTGGGCAAATTGCAATTGAATGAGGCCCAGAGCATATATTTTTACATAAGTTTTTAGTTAGACCTTGCTTTTGGATAGAAGTTTAGTAACTAAAAACTTCTGTAAAAAAATATGCTCTGTGCTTATATAGAGCCCTATTCAATTGGACAAATCACAATTTAATAAGGCTGATTATATGTACATAAAAAAAAAAACAACCACAAATTAAGCCAATGCTACAAAACTACCTTTCACAATTCAGTTTAATCCTGATCCTAATCCATATGAGTTCATCCACTGCATTTATTATTTTTCTTGATTTCAATCATTATTATTGCTTTAAAGGTTGGCAATTCTCATCCGGGCCTGCAGAAGGTTGTTGACGGGTTACAACTTATTAAGACCAAAGTGAGTACGAATGAGTAATTTGTCTCATTACAAATGGTATTTTTTCATTTTTGATCACATTGGAAAAAACTGTTGCATCTTAATTCTCAATGTGTAAAAATTAATACTTTATGTATGTAAGTTTTAAATTAATATTTGTTTGTTTTGTTTGCATATATTTCTTTCACATTTATTGCAACTACTAGCTAATATAGGAATAGTCACATAATTATTTCATAGCTTGTTTACCAAAGTTTAGCCTAATTCATGTATGTGTTTCTCTCCTTCTGTTACACATAAGTCATGTTAACAATATATAACCCATATAAGAATAACTTTGTTTTTCAAACTGTTTCTATCATATAAAGATATGTATGTGCTCCTAAATTATTGATTTAAACTCCTAGACCCTGAGATTGCTCTCTAATAATCCCATAACCCTCTCATAATTTTTTTTAAATAGTTTTCAGCGCCTCCTGTTCCAAGACAGGTAGGGGTGTAGGAGACAAAATAATTCTGGGGGGATACACCTCATTGTGTACACGTCCATAAAATAGCTTATTTATACATACATTCAAACATATACAAATCTGGGGGGGGCATTTTCCCCCCCATCCCCCACAGTTCTTACACCCATGCATACAGGACTCCAGATGAGACCTAGAACTTCATCATTTATCTAATAACCCTATCCAGGATCTTCTCAAGCAAACCTCAAAGCTTTCCACAGAAAAATACATTTTGAGTAATTTTCTCAAGAAACATCTAATTTGACCACATCATTTCCATAACACAATGAGGGAAACTGACTTGGACCACAGGAAACATGGGTCAATACTTTTGGGCAAATAAATACAATCTTTGTTTTTTTAAACTAACGAGTGAATGCATAAAGTCTTGAAAAGTTATTACAGCGGGAGCCTGTATACTAAAGGTTGAAGAGTTGGAGAACCATTGGAGAAGCTTTACATTATTACCTCATACTGTGAGACAAATTCAGCTTTTGTTATGACAGTAGGCTTTAGTTATCAAGGGTAACGCTTTCTCACCAGTTTCTGATTACCGTAGTTTAAATGCTATTCTCTTGAGTCATACCATTGAAATAGCGAAAGCTCTCTCCAACATAGAATACATAGGAATTAGACTGGCCTGAGCTCAGTGACTGTCTGTGTACAGTATATAGCTAAGGAGACCAGGTTTTCTAGTCTGCAACAAAATAATATTACCCATACATATACCACTAAAATGTATATTTGTGTTCCAAATAAATACATAGCAACACTTGCACTATTACTATTCTTGGTTAGTCAACAAAGGTATCACCTTAACCTCAATCTAGATGTTTGTCTGTGTTTAATTACTCTAACCATCTGCCTGATTTATTTTTTTGTAAAGAATCAAGTATACGAACTTTTGATGTTACTTAAAATTAAATGTATGATTTTTTTCCCCAGGACAAAAAAGCTCCATTTACAAATTTTGATCCATCAACTCTGCTCCCTGCATCTAAGGACTACTGGTCATACAGAGGTTCCTTGACTCACCCTCCTCTGCTGGAGTGTGTCACCTGGGTTATATTCAAGGAGCCAATAAGTGCCAGTTCTGACCAGGTAATAAATACATTGTGGATATGAAAGTATAATTTCCAAAATCCAATGCACAGATAACATTTGTTTGACTGTAAACTACCTAACATATTGTTGTAATAAAGAAAAAACAATCATTGCTTTTAAATATATTGATTGATTCCCAATATATCCCAATATTTTCCAGAAGAATAATAGCAATGTAATAAAATAAAAACAATTTATTGTTACAAGTAGAAAAAATAAAAATCACTTTAAATTCATTTTCAATAAACGCTATTTAAGAATGTATTGGGACAAATTAAACAACATCATATATTACTATAAAAACTGAATTCTGAAAAAAAAATGGATGTTTTCTTCAAAATATCAGTCTCTTAATTTCATGGTGAAAATGTAGATTGAAAGTATTTTGAGTTATTTTATGGGTGTAAAATCAAAAATGTATTTTATGTTGATGGTGAAAGCCATTTGTAATACAATAAGACATGGTGTAGGATTCCTGTCCACAGAGGAGGTTCTTCCATTTTTTCGTTTTCTTAGAAAAAACTAAAGCTATAATGCTTGCAAGATTAACTAGTCAACACTGCCATGTTAATATAACACAATACCTAATACTTAAAATCTCATTTACTGTATATACTAACGCTTCTTGTGTATTTTCATGTTTCTTTAGATAAACCAATTTCGCTGCCTCCTTTCTTCTGGAGATGGGGAGAATGCTTGTCCTATATTGACCAATCATCGTCCTGTTCAGCCTTCAAAAGGCAGAGCGGTGAAAGCCTCCTTTCATTAAAGATGGAGTATTGCAAACAAAACAGTTAATCATTAGTATCTTTACTAAATGTTTTTTGCGATAAAACTGAAATAATAAACAAATTAAAACACGAAAATGTGGTCAATAGTTATTAATAACAGTATTTCTGATTTATTGTAATATGCTCAAAATAATGAATTTCTTATTAACCACTTATGAATGAATCACTATGATAACTATAATGTCCGGTAAGTGTATACTAAATAGTATATTATTTTAAATCCAATACCCTTCCAACTTGTGGCTTATGACGAACAAATAAATGCAATCACCTTGATAAAAATATAATACAATTAAAGTAAGAATATATTAACTCATTTGAGTTCCAATACCATCCCTAGATGATACCAATATCTGTCTCTTTTCTCCAACCTATCTCCATCCCTACATACTCATGTCACCAACCGCCTATCATACATTTTCTACTGGAGGACCTCCCACTACATAAAAGTTAGCATGACTTACAATATATATAATAGGGCAGAAACACTAAAGAAAATGCTTAATAAAAAAACAAGAAGAGACTGAATAATAATAAGCATATATTGTACTCAATAATTAATACAATATAAGATTTGTTCTTTTGCAATAATAGAGAGGTCAATTTCTTTGAAGTCTTCCATGGTAATGTCTTGATGGGGATGGGAATGGGGTGGGTCTTGCCTTTAACTGTCTACCCCTAGTGGTTTAAGTAAACTTTGAATAGCACAGAAAGCAAGGCACAAAATGGAGAGCACATATGTGCAGACATAGGGGGAATATACTAAAGAATTGTGGTTGCATATGTGGGTTCAATAGCCCTCGGTTACCTGAGATCCAGCATCTAAAGTCACTGTGCGATTTACCTCGAGTTAACGGCTTGTTTAGTGGGTGTATTATATGTGTGTTATGGGCACCATCCTTATTTACTAAAGACAAATCCTGCTTTTAACTGCCTTTGATGCAGATCTTCAACATTGCATTATTAAACTGCATTATAGCAATATATTTAATATTTACATCATATTATATTAACAACTAGGAAATAGCTCATCAAAAATTACGGGAATAGAATTGAAAGGCTGGCAATGCTGTTTGCCACACAATGTGAGGCTTTTGCTCCTCTGAGGACCTTCGTTGCTAATCGCGAGCCCCGTGCTGAGCACCTTCGGCGCTCATTGCGAGCCTATCCCCCCCTGTGTACTTCAACTTTCCTACTTTGCACTGATCACCTTCGGCGCTCATTGCGAGCCCTATGATGAGCGACTTCGGTGTGTGCTGAATGCTGTTTGTTTTATTTTAAAAGTCCTGCTGCCTGGCTTTGCTCAGCCTCGTTTTCATCCTGTTTCAGTTTTTTTTATGTTTTTCGTCCGCCATATTTTCCTTGCTTAGCCGGTTTTCGAGTGACGAAAATAAGCAAATCTTGCTCAAATTTGCTTGCAACCTCACTCCCATGCTTCCTGGCTCTCCCCCTGTGCTGTGTGTGAGTGTGTTTTTGTTATTTTTGTTATTATTTTGCTTGTTTTTCTGGTTTTTAAAGTTACGCGCTTGGCCGTTAAATTAGCAAACTGCGTTCATCGCGGTCAGCGGCAAAGTGCTACGTTTTATGCTGGCGTCCCGCGTGCCTCAACTGCTCGCCTCGCTTCACGAGGCTTACAGTGCAATGAGCATCTTCGGGCGCTCATTGCAGCCTAAGTCCTGCGTGCCCCAACTGCTCGCCTCTCAGCTTAAGTCCTGCAGCCTAAGGCTTGCAAAGTGTGACCAATATCGTAAGCGTTCCCCACACTGACAACTATATATGTGATATTCAGCCATTTACATAGAACATATGTGGCTAAATACAACTGACAAATTACTTCAATACAACGCACGCTTCAAATAGTGTAAATTAATAGTTATCAATCTCCCGGTTTATGGAAATCGTGACTATTTAGACAAATTATGTATTATAACTAGTGATGTCCCGAGAGAGTTCGCCGGAGAACTATTTGCGGCGATTTTCGCATGTTCGCGTTCGCCGCGAATGGCGAACACATGCGCTTTTTGGTTCGCCCCCTATACTTTATCATTGAGGAAACTTTGAACATCATTTATTTTATTTTATCATTTTTTGGGGGTAATCTATGCCTGCCTGCCAGCGTGTGTGTGTGACAGGCTAACACCTAACAGCTTATATTGTGCTTATTTTCACTACTCATACCTGGTGGTGTAACATACAACCATTTTTTTCCATGTAATATAATTTAATTTGCCTGCCTGTGTCAGGCTTAAAGCTTATATTGTGCTCAGTGACATAAAACAACACTTTTTTGACTGTAATAGATTGAATAGCAATAGCCAGCCTACAGGCGTGTGTGTGAAGCCTATTGCATCTACTCTGCCAACTTTTGCCAGTGCACAGTGATACGTCATATCTGGTGCAACCGTAGTGTACAGTGATATAAAACAACACTTTTTTGACTGTAATCGATTGAATATCAGTTGCCTGCCTACAGGCGTGTGTGTGAGGCCAACAGCGCCTACTCTGCCAACTTTTGCCAGTGCACAGTGACACTCATATCTGGTGGCACCTTAGATTGCACGCGCAGTGCCCCAAATTTGAAGTGGGAGGACCGACAAAGCATCTTTTTCCATCTCCCTCTTCCAAAAATCCATGACATATACACGTCCCCTGATAGGTGACGTAACAGGTATCAAACTGATAGGAATAAATAGTACAACTTAATACACCACTCCTATCTGGTGGCACATTACATTGCACGTGCAGTGCCCCAAATTCGAAGTAGGAGGTCCGACCAAGCATCTTTTTCCATCACCCTGTTCCAAAAATCAATGCCATAACACGTCCCCTAATAGTGGACGTAACAGGTATTAAACCGATAGGAATAGTATTACTTAACAGTACACACCTTATAATAACGCAGATAGAGGAGTCTGAAGAAGAGGAGTCAAAGGAGGAAGGTGGCTTTGAGGAAGTGGAAGACCAAACACAGCAGGTGTCCCAGGGGGCTTGTTGTCACCTTTCGGGGACCCTTGGTGGCTGGGTGGAGGAAGAGACCTTCAATGACATCAGTGAGGACAAGGAACGGGACATGGCTAGCTTGATATCCAACCTTGTGCAAATGGGGAGTTTGCGGTTGTGCAAAGGGACTGTTTGCGGTTGTTTGCGGTGCATTAAACGGGGAGATTGGTCTGTTACTGTGAAGCGGATGTAATCCTTACACTACCTGATCGATACAACATCATACCTGATGTTTTAAAGCATGTTATTCCAAACAATTTAGGAATGTTAGGTGATTTACGCCCTTTGTGGCTTAAAACCAGACTCTGCATCAACTATGTAATTTTCCGTGGGAGTTTTGCCATGGATCCCCCTCCGGCATGCCACAGTCCAGGTGTTAGTCCCCTTGAAACAACTTTACCATCACTATTGTGGCCAGAAAGAGTCCCTGTGGGTTTTGAAATTGCCTGCCCATTGAAGTCTATGTGCCGATGTTCACCCGTTTGCCAACATTTGATGGAAGTTCGTGTCCGCTGTTCGCGAACAGAAAATTTGATGTTCGCGACATCACTAATTATAACAAACATTTTATACCACAGCAACATCTAGATAGTTGGTATACATGTCTCAATTCTTCCGTCTATTTCTCCTAAGTAGATTTATAGTTGCCATAGATATTAATATTATAATTACAAAACATTGCATATGTCCCAGAATGTAGTTTTGCTACCCCAAACAGAATAATATAGCTCTCAGTGATCTAATGAAAATAAAGTATGTACACAACATTGCTGTGTGTACACTGAGCAAACATTATTCATAAATGATTGAGTGGCAGGATAAATGTCTTTAGTTTGCTTTGAGCATTTCTGAGGTATTGTATTTATCTGAAAGGGATTATCTGTACTAATCTCTGCCCCATCTGTTGCATAGTGATTATATGAATCTGCCATGCGTTCGAAGAACAGGTACTTTATTGTATTTCTGGGTGGGGAGTACTAAATAATGTGTTGTACTATATTAAATGAGACAAGTGATTTGAATTTGACTAATAAAGACTATGTATTATTATATTTTTATTAAAAAATATCATTTGCAGAGTGTTTGCTTTTTTGGTCAATTTTATTTTACCTAGGCCCCTATTCAATTGAGCAATTGTTGGTTACTGGAGCCTGTAATGTAGCCCGTAAACTAATTTGCTATTCAATTGTCGACTTTTAGCTACCCGCAAACAATTTGCGGGTTACAGGCTGAAAATCCCTGCTATTGTTAAAATCATAACTTCGACCCAGCTAAGACTTTGATCTTTCAAGCCCGTAAATGTTACAATCGCAAATCCCTGTTCAATTGCTACAATTCCTCAAGCCCTGAATTGTGTTCACACCTGTAAATGGCAAAAGTAGAAGAAAATCCTATGAGTACCAGATAGGACTCGCAAGGGGGTTAAACACCTGATCATAGCACTGTAAAACCAAATCAAAAATCAATACTGCACTTTAAAAGACGGGGAAAGTGATGAAAGAGGTAAGAATTAATTACACAACAATCTCAAGCTGGCAAATCTGCAATAAAAAATTAATTATTTTATGTTTTATTTCCCTTTGATGTAAATTTTGATAACCAAGGAGTTATTACATATCAGGCCATCCACATGGACTAGAACAGTATGATCATTCATTTTTATTATTTTGTACATTGCCAGATTACGCGTCTGATTGCATATCGGACCACTAAACGCTAATTGATTGACGTTTAACCTCCATGTTTTGCTGATGTCATGATGACGGACTCATTTACTATTGGCTGTTTCTAAATTGGTAGCATTGCTTAATTAATCATGATCATACTCTGAAATGCTACTTTCGAGTTTAGGCTTTGATCAATTAAATCGCTCTGTAACTGACTAATTTCCAGTGGTATGTCATCCAATTGCAGCAGCATCACTCATACCCATTACACACGATTGCCTGTTTTTTTCGACATGGCAAGCAATACAACAGTAGACCAGAAAGGTGCGAAAAATAGCGGCAATGAAAAACTTGGAGTAACAGTGATGTTACTGCCCCGTATGTTATTCTGAAGCAAAAAACTTTGCCCAAAGAAAACACTCCTGAGGGCTTAGTGATTCGTTGCCAGAAAAAAGGCTGGATGAAGACGGAACTGATGGTTGACTGGCTGTCTGTAGTTTGGAATTGCAGACCTGGAGCACTGCTCACTAAGGTCCTCATTCAAATGTAATTTGGACAATTGAATAGGGCTCTATATAAGCACATAGCATATTGTCTTTACAGAAGCTTTTAGTTAGTGAACTTCTATCCAAAAGCAAGGTCTTCACTAACTAAAAACTTCTGTAAAAAAATATGCTCTGTGCTTATGTAGGGGCTTATATAGGGGCCCTAAGAGAGCAATGCTAGTTTTAGATGATTTTAAGGGTCATCTCACTCCTGAAGTGAAGAATAAACTTGCTGTACAGAATACAGACTTCGTCATTATACCCAGTGTCATGACTCCAAAGCTACAAGTGCTTGATGTCATTGCGAACAGTATTCAGATTGGCTTCATGGAAGGGATCATGCTGTCACATCATCTGGCAAGATTAAGAAGCTGTCAGTTACACTTCTGTGCCAATGGATTATCACTTCATGGTCAAGAATATGATCAAAGTCCATCATCAAGGAGTTAAAAAAATGCTGCGTGCAAAATGCACTGGATGGTAGCGAGGACAACTTACTATGGGAGGAAAGTGAAGAAAATAGTGATGAAGTGAATACTGGTAGCGAAGTCAGTAGTGACAACAGTGATGACAGTGAATAGGTTAATTACAGTAAAATGTGTTACTTGACCTAAGAAAAAAGTTTGCTTCTTACCTTACCTTACTTGTTACTTTACGTTTGATGTTACCTTACCTTACTCTTGATGTTAATATTGATAACCTGCGTTAGGAGCGGGGCAGGATTAACCAAAATTAAGCAAAATAAGCACGTGCTTAGGGCATTAAGGGAAGGGGGCACATAACATTTTTCCATTGCTGTATTTACCATGGACCATATGGTGCAAAACTGCAAATGGTGCAGCTGAACAGGGTTCCACAAAAAGGGGCTTCTAAAATAAATGGAAAAAAAACTACATCTATATACAGGTATATACACTGCTCAAAAAAATAAAGGGAACACTAAAATAACACATGCTAGATCTGAATAAATTAAATATTCTTATGAAATACTTTGTTCTTTACATAGTTGAATGTGCTGACAACAAAATCACACAAAAATTAAAAAATGGAAATCACATTTTTCAACCCATGGAGGTCTGGATTTGGAGTCACCCCCATTATGAAAGTGGAAAAACACACTACAGGCTGATCCAACTTTGATGTAATGTCCTTAAAACAAGTCAACATGAGGCTCAGTAGTGTGTGTGGCCTCCACGTGCCTGTAAGACCTCCCTACAATGCCTGGGCATGCTCCTGATGTCGTGGTGGATGGTCTCCTGAGGGATTTCCTCCAAGACCTGGACTAAAGCACCTGCCAACTCCTGGACAGTCTGTGGTGCAACGTGACGTTGGTGGATGGAGCGAGACATGATGTACCAGATGTGCTCAATTGGATTCAAGTCTGGGGAACGGGCGGGCCAGTCCATAGCATCAATGCCTTTGTCTTGCAGGAACTGCTGATACACTCCAGCCACATGAGATCTAGCATTGTCTTGCATTAGGAGGAACCCAGGGCCAACCACACTAGCATATGGTCTCACAAGGGGTCTGAGGATCTCATCTCGGTACCTATTGGCAGTCAGGCTACCTCTGGCGAGCACCTGGAGCGCTGTGTGCCCCCCCAAAGAAATGCCACCCCACACCATTACTGATCCACTGCCAAACCAGTCATGCTGGATGATGTTGCAGGCAGCAGAACGTTCTCCACAGCGTCTCCAGACCCTGTCACGTCTGTCACATGTGCTCAGTGTGAACCTGCTTTCATCTGTGAAGAGCACAGGGCGCCAGTGGCAAATTTGCCAATCTTGGTGTTCTCTGGCAAATGCCAAACATACTGCACGGTGTTGGGCTGTAAGCACAACCCCCACCGGTGGATGTCGGGCCCTCATACCACCCTCATGGAGTCTGTTTCTGACCTTTTGAGCAGACACATGCACATTTGTGACCTGCTGGAGGTCATTTTGCAGGGCTCTGGCAGTGCTCTTCCTGTTCCTCCTTGCACAAAGGCGGAGGTAGCGGTCCTGATGCTGGGTTGTTGCCCTCATACGGCCTCCTCCACATCTCCTGATGTACTGGCCTGTCTCCTGGTAGCGCCTCAATGCTCTGGACACTACGCTGACAGACACAGCAAACCTTCTTGCCACAGCTCGCATTGATGTGCTATCCGGGATAAGCTGCACTACCTGAGCCACTTGTGTGGGTTGTAGACTCTGTCTCATGCTACCACTAGAGTGAAAGCACCACCAGCATTAAAAAGTGACCAAAACATCAGCCAGAAAGCATAGGAACTGAGAAGTGGTCTGTGGTCACCACCTGCAGAATCACTCCTTTATTGGGGGTGTCTTGCTAATTGCCCATAATTTCCACCTGTTGTCTATCCCATTTGCACAACAGCATGTGAAATTGATTGTCACTCAGTGTTGCTTCCTAAGTGGACAGTTTGATTTTACAGTAGTGTGATTGACTTGGAGTTACATTGTGTTGTTTAAGTGTTCCCTTTATTTTTTTGAGCAGTGTATATATATATATATATATATATATATATATATATACAATAATAAAAATAATAATTAAATAGTAATAATAGAGGTTAATGATATACTTTGCAATGGTTTATTATTGTTTATATTTTGAATTAGATATATTTTATGTGGAGGCACCAAAATCTTTTAGGTGCTTAGGGCCTCTAATGGTCTTAATCTGGCGGAGGTTTAATGTTTTTCAAATACTAGATATATGGTATATGGTAAAATAAAATCACTATTTTATTCCCTGAATCTAATTGACTTTTGTCTTTTTCTCTCCAATTTTAAGGGTGCGGCTTATATTCAGATATTATCTTTTTTTACCCCTTGAATTTCACAGGTGCAGCTTATACAGTGGATATAAAAGTCTACACACCCCTGTTAAAATGTCAGGTTTCTGTGCTGTAAAAAAATGAGACAAAGATAAATAATTTCAGAACTTTTTCCACCTTTATGTGACCTATAAACTGTACAACTCAATTGAAAAACAAACTGAAATATTTTAGGTGGAGGGAAGAAAAAAATAATAATAATAATGTGGTTGCATAAGTCTGCACACCCGCTTATAACTCGGGATGTAGCTGTGTTCAGAATTAAGCAATCACATTCCAAATCATGTTAAATAGGAGTCAGCATACACCTGCCATCATTTAAAGTGCCTCTGATTAACACCAAATAAAGTTCAGCTGCTCTAGTTGGTCTTTCCTGAAATTTTCTTAGTCGCATCCCACAGCAAAAGCCATGGTCCACAGAGAGCTTCCAAAGCATCAGAGGGATCTAATTGTTAAAAGGTATCAGTCAGGAGAAGGGTACAAAAGAATTTCCAAGGCATTAGATATACCATGGAACACAGTGAAGACAGTCATCATCAAGTGGAGAAAATATGGCACAACAGTGACATTACCAAGAACTGGAGCTCCCTTTAAAATTGATGAAAGGACGAGAAGAAAACTGGTCTGGGAGGTTACCAAGAGGCCTACAGCAACATTAAAGGAGCGGCAGGAATATCTGGCAAGTACTGGCTGTGTGGTACATGTGACAACAATCTCTTGTATTCTTCATATAACTGGGCTATGGGGTAGAGTGACAAGACAAAAGCCTTTTCTCACGAAGAAAAACATCCAAGCCAGGCTACATTTTGCAAAAACACATCTGAAGTCTCCCAAAAGCATGTGGGAAAAGGTGTTATGGTCTGATGAAACCAAGGTTGAACTTTTTGGCCATAATTCCAAAAGATATGTTTGGCGCAAAAACAACACTGCCCATCACCGAAAGAACACCATACCCACAGTGAAGCATGGTGGTTGCAGCATCATGCTTTGGGGCTGTTTTTCTTCAGCTGGAACTGTGGCCTTAGTTAAGATAGAGGGAATTATGAACAGTTCCAAATACCAGTCAATATTGGCACAAAACCTTCAGGCTTCTGCTAGAAAGCTGAACATGAAGAGGAACTTCATCTTTCAGCATAACAATGACCCAAAGCATACATCCAAATCAACAAAGGAATGGCTTCACCAGAAGAAGATTAAAGTTTTGGAATGGCCCAGCCAGAGCCCAGACCTGAATCTGATTGAAAATTTGTGGGGTGATCTGAACAGGGCTGTGCACAGGAGATGCCCTCGCAATCTGACAGATTTGGAGTGTTTTTGCAAAGAAGAGTGGGCAAATCTTGCCAAGTCAAAATGTGCCATGCTGATAGATTCATACCCAAAAAGAGTGGTGTAATAAAATCAAAAGGTACTTCAACAAAGTATTAGTTTAAGGGTGTGCAGACTTATGCAACCATATTATTTTATTTTTATATTTTTTCTTCCCTCTACCTAAAAGATTTCAGTTTGTTTTTCAATTGAGTTGTACAGTTTATAGGTCACATTAAAGGTGGAAAAAGTTCTGAAATGATTTTTCTTTGTCTCATTTTTTTACAGCACAGAAACCTGACATTTTAACAGGGCTGTGTAGACTTTTTATATCCACTGTATGTTGGTGCGGCTTATATCCAATATTTTGCAGTTATTTTTTTTTCTACAGTGTATGAGCTCCCTGTGGCTCAACATGCCACGGCCCCCCTAGGCACCTCCTGCCCCCCCCCCCCCCATACCTCCTTGGCTGGACACACACACCCTCGGTCTGAAATGAGTGTGTTTAAATAAAAATGGTTGTGTTTAGATAAAAGCATTTCAACTGAAGCAAACCTTCTTGCCACAGCTCGCATTGATGTGCTATCCTGGATAAGCTGCACTACCTGAGCCACTTGTGTGGGTTGTAGACTCTTTCTCATGCTATAACTAGAGTGAAAGCACCACCAGCATTAAAAAGTGACCAAAACATCAGCCAGAAAGCATAGTAACTGAGAAGTGGTCTGTGGTCACCACCTGCAGAATCACTCCTTTATTGGGGGTGTCTTGCTAATTGCCCATAATTTCCACCTGTTGTCTATCCCATTTGCACAACAGCATGTGAAATTGATTGTCACTCAGTGTTGCTTCCTAAGTGGACAGTTTGATTTTACAGTAGTGTGATTGACTTGGAGTTACATTGTGTTGTTTAAGTGTTCCCTTTATTTTTTTGAGCAGTGTATATATATATATATATATATATATATATACAATAATAAAAATAATAATTAAATAGTAATAATAGAGGTTAATGATATACTTTGCAATGGTTTATTATTGTTTATATTTTGAATTAGATATATTTTATGTGGAGGCACCAAAATCTTTTAGGTGCTTAGGGCCTCTAATGGTCTTAATCTGGCGGAGGTTTAATGTTTTTCAAATACTAGATATATGGTATATGGTAAAATAAAATCACTATTTTATTCCCTGAATCTAATTGACTTTTGTCTTTTTCTCTCCAATTTTAAGGGTGCGGCTTATATTCAGATATTATCTTTTTTTACCCCTTGAATGTCACAGGTGCAGCTTATACAGTGGATATAAAAGTCTACACACCCCTGTTAAAATGTCAGGTTTCTGTGCTGTAAAAAAATGAGACAAAGATAAATAATTTCAGAACTTTTTCCACCTTTATGTGACCTATAAACTGTACAACTCAATTGAAAAACAAACTGAAATATTTTAGGTGGAGGGAAGAAAAAAATAATAATAATAATGTGGTTGCATAAGTCTGCACACCCGCTTATAACTCGGGATGTAGCTGTGTTCAGAATTAAGCAATCACATTCCAAATCATGTTAAATAGGAGTCAGCATACACCTGCCATCATTTAAAGTGCCTCTGATTAACACCAAATAAAGTTCAGCTGCTCTAGTTGGTCTTTCCTGAAATTTTCTTAGTCGCATCCCACAGCAAAAGCCATGGTCCACAGAGAGCTTCCAAAGCATCAGAGGGATCTAATTGTTAAAAGGTATCAGTCAGGAGAAGGGTACAAAAGAATTTCCAAGGCATTAGATATACCATGGAACACAGTGAAGACAGTCATCATCAAGTGGAGAAAATATGGCACAACAGTGACATTACCAAGAACTGGAGCTCCCTTTAAAATTGATGAAAGGACGAGAAGAAAACTGGTCTGGGAGGTTACCAAGAGGCCTACAGCAACATTAAAGGAGCGGCAGGAATATCTGGCAAGTACTGGCTGTGTGGTACATGTGACAACAATCTCCCGTATTCTTCATATAACTGGGCTATGGGGTAGAGTGACAAGACAAAAGCCTTTTCACACGAAGAAAAACATCCAAGCCAGGCTACATTTTGCAAAAACACATCTGAAGTCTCCCAAAAGCATGTGGGAAAAGGTGTTATAGTCTGATGAAACCAAGGTTGAACTTTTTGGCCATAATTCCAAAAGATATGTTTGGCGCAAAAACAACACTGCCCATCACCGAAAGAACACCATACCCACAGTGAAGCATGGTGGTTGCAGCATCATGCTTTGGGGCTGTTTTTCTTCAGCTGGAACTGTGGCCTTAGTTAAGATAGAGGGAATTATGAACAGTTCCAAATACCAGTCAATATTGGCACAAAACCTTCAGGCTTCTGCTAGAAAGCTGAACATGAAGAGGAACTTCATCTTTCAGCATAACAATGACCCAAAGCATACATCCAAATCAACAAAGGAATGGCTTCACCAGAAGAAGATTAAAGTTTTGGAATGGCCCAGCCAGAGCCCAGACCTGAATCTGATTGAAAATTTGTGGGGTGATCTGAACAGGGCTGTGCACAGGAGATGCCCTCGCAATCTGACAGATTTGGAGTGTTTTTGCAAAGAAGAGTGGGCAAATCTTGCCAAGTCAAAATGTGCCATGCTGATAGATTCAAACCCAAAAAGAGTGGTGTAATAAAATCAAAAGGTACTTCAACAAAGTATTAGTTTAAGGGTGTGCAGACTTATGCAACCATATTATTTTATTTTTATATTTTTTCTTCCCTCTACCTAAAAGATTTCAGTTTGTTTTTCAATTGAGTTGTACAGTTTATAGGTCACATTAAAGGTGGAAAAAGTTCTGAAATGATTTTTCTTTGTCTCATTTTTTTACAGCACAGAAACCTGACATTTTAACAGGGCTGTGTAGACTTTTTATATCCACTGTATGTTGGTGCGGCTTATATCCAATATTTTGCAGTTATTTTTTTTTCTATAGTGTATGAGCTCCCTGTGGCTCAACATGCCACGGCCCCCCTAGGCACCTCCTGCCCCCCCCCCCCATACCTCCTTGGCTGGACACACACACCCTCGGTCTGAAATGAGTGTGTTTAAATAAAAATGGTTGTGTTTAGATAAAATCATTTCTACTGAAGCTCCAAGAGGTGGCAGGGTGGAGCAGTTTAGCACACTGGAGATGTGTATCAGGGAAGAAGGTAAAAGAGCAATGGCTGCAAAGTACAGGGGAGATGGGTTCTGTTTAGGAGGAAGAAAGGAGATAGCGATAGGTGCTATAGAAAGGAGTCTTCGGGAGGGGAGCACTTATGGTAAGGGGTCTGCAGGAGGAGCATTGAATGATCTGGTTCTGGTGGGGCCCAGAAAAAAAATATTTTTTACAACCCCCTAGAAGGTGTGTGTGGGGGGGGGGGGGGTTACTTATTTTTGCACCAGGGCCCTCGTTTCTCTAGCTCCACCACTGCAAGAGACTCTAACCTAAAATAACCATGTCTAAAGTGGGTGTGTTGGAACTAAAAACTAAACTAAAAAAAATATCTCAAAGGTGCATCTCACATACTGATCTACTATATATTATTTCTTATGGGGAAAACACTGTTTATAGGTCACAGCTCTTATCTCAGATAAGAAAATACTTAGTAAATTCCCGCCATAGTTACATGTGTGTGATTACCAAAATATGACCAAAAAATAGCTACTGTAAAATAGCTTTTGTAACTACATACAAAATCCAGTACAATAATCATGTCTGTGTATAAAGAAGAACGCGTTGGAGTACAGCAATAACAGATAGAATGGTTTTAGATTGTTCTTGGAAAGAGGGTGTGGATCTGTATGTAAAGTCTGGCTAAGCATCTCATGTTGCTGGCATATGCGTGGCTATATTTACTATGCCCTATTTCCCTATAGGGGAAAATTGAGATCACAGCCATCTCAGCCACTGAGTACATTTCCCCCTTATGCTTACATTGTAGATGGTGCCCTATTTAGACAAAATTAGGACATTACAGTCACTAATATATTATATAAAATTTTACAATGTAAATCTGCAAGTTTTCAATCTTACACGGGTGCTCTGGGGAAAGCATTTTGGACACTGGATTTTAAGCTGAAAGACAGGGCCCTCCATCCTTTGCAATGTGTTAATATTGCTATTGTTTTTTGACTTGATCTTAAGCCTTGTATAGCGCTATGGAATAAGTTGGAGCATTAAAAATAAACAATAATAATAATAATAATAATAACTTCTCAGTAAAAGTAATTACCAATTGAAATAAATACGTACGTAAGCAGGTAAAAAGCAAAATAGACATTGTTTATTATCTACCAATCCGGATAACGCTGACGTAATCTGTATAATGTTGACATTATCCAGTTTGTAATTTTATCCATAACATACATACTTAGCAAAAAATATTGAATACCAATATATATGGCACAATCTTGAACCATCTTGGAGCTTCAATGCCATCTTGTGGCAAAATATTTAATAACATGTTAAGGTTACATTTACTGTTCCTATGTGCGAACGTAAATTAAATTGTAACTAGGTTTTATGTTACAGCTATACAAAGGCCTCGATTCAGCAAAATGTAAAATTGCAACAGTTACAGAGCAATTCAATTGAACAAGCCTGCAGCTACATGGCCGAAGTCTAAACCATAAACCATGCACCTGTAAGTAGCATTTCAGGCCATGACCATGATGAATTAAGCAAGGGCGTAAATACCAATTTAGAAACAGCGAAAAATAAATGAGACCGTCATCACGACGTCAGTAAAACATGGTGTTTAATCGTCAATCAATTAGCGTTTAGAAGTCCAATATGCGATCGGACTCGCAATGAATGATGATACTGTTCTAGTCCATGTGGGTTACCTTATATATCTTAGCTCCTTGATTACCAAACTTGATATAACAAGGATAAAAAACGTAAAATAATTCATTTTTTATTGCAGATTTACGAGTTTGAGACTGTTATACCAATTGAATAGCGATTTGCGGTTGTAAAATTTTTGGCTTGAAAAAACAACGGCTTAGATAGGTCAGAGTTACAATTTTGACATGTTGGGCTTCTAACTAGCAAACTGATTGCAGGTAGCTAAAAGACACCAATTGAATAGCAAATTATTTTACGGGCTCCATTACGGGCTCTTGTAACTACAATTTGCTTAACTGAATGGAGTCCATAGATTGCAGGTTCACAATGCAATACAAACTGAAGGACGGCTCAAAAATACTTCCCTGCAGTTCTTTAAAGCAGCACTATGGTCGATATTTTGTACAAAATGATTTTAGAGAACAGTAATAAACATAACCTTTACATTTTTATCTTTTAATTATATGTAATTGTTTTTTTACTATGGTGTTACATGTGTTTTCTGAGCTGTTCTTTTCTCTTCCTGACTGTCCATTTCTTCTGTTGTGTAACTGCTTTACAGAAGCAGTTCACAGATAGTAGCTCACAACTCTAGGAGGTCCTCCATGTGATCATTGGCTTTGGGGTAAATGAGTCAGTGGCATATTAGCTGGGTGGAAGCTAAGACCTGAGAAGAAAGGAGTACTTTTGGAACAGTCATTCATGGTGTTAACAGAACTCTGCCAGTAGAAGTAGATTACCCAAGTCATTATGATCAGTTGTCATGAAACAACAGTGGCATAGTAACCTCACCCAGATCCATTGGCCTGTTAAATTTCATGGGTGTCACCCAGTGCATGTTCAGGGGTGAAGCGCTAGAGTCTGATCTCAGAGGTCACGGGGTACCAGACTTGATTGTAGGTGCCGAACTTGGCAATAGCACCAAACTTGGAGATAGCACTTATGTGTCCCCTGGCATTTCTTCATCAAAAACAGACACTTTCTGTGTCCCTTGGCGAGACTTGGGTGCTGAGAGACACTTTCTGTGACCTTTGGCAAGGCTTGGCTGCAGACACTTTCTGTGTCCCTTGGAAATGCTTATCTCAGGAGCTGCAAATATGTGTAAGCAGTCTACATTTAAGGCTGCGCTCCAGCAACAGGTGGTGTGCAATTGGCACAGCCAGAACATATAGACCCCGGAACTCACTAATTGGCTTAGCCCATGCCCTGTATATGATAAAGGGAGGCGTAATGACACATGGTAGAAACACAAGGAAGTGAAGACTGCGTAGCACCAAGCAGCAGAAGTAGGCCTACTAGAACACTCACATCATAGAGGTGTTGATCTACTCAGCATTTGTGTCAGGCCAGGTCCAGGCTCCACAGGTCCAACCAGATTCAGGGACAAGATTCCTCCATGGCCGCCTCTGTGGAGAACCAGACCATGTACTCCTCCTAACACACGGCTTAATTTGAAACATGGTTGACAAACAATTGCCCCTTTTCTTGAACTACAGTGGTCCTTTAATAGCATCTATCTTTGATTTAGGTTTTTTTAATTTCAACTTCTAGGATGTACAGATTGTGTAAAATATTTATGGCGTTTCTATAAGTAAATAGATAAAGATGAAAATTGATGCATTTCAGTTAAGAAGAAAAAGGTAAACTCATCTTTTCCTAATAATTATGATAGGAAAAGTTAATTGGGTAACCCTTTTGTTGATTAGAAAGGAGATTAATTAAGGTGGAAGTGAAAAAAGGGGAGAAGTGTTTTGTGAGTTAAGATAAAGTAATATTATAGTTGTGAAAGAACAAAATACACTGTATTCTGTGGTGGCAGACAATGTTTCACACTTTAGATAATCAGTTCTGGAAAAAAGCCTCAGAAAAAAACAAGTGACATAGGTGTGTACATATACACACACATATTTATTTTAATTTAATATTTTATTTATTAAATGTGATTACAAATTCTTTAGTTAGTACCAGGAGTTGAGCTTATTAGCTTATCTTTATTTTCACAAGCTGTTCACCTTGAGCATGAAACATAAGTAGATTACAGAGATGATATATGTATCCTGGGTTTTCCATCACCCACTCATTTTTTTACTTGTGTTTTAATATACACTAACAAGCAGCTGCAAACAATAAATTATATGATTTAGAGCGGTACTGGATAATTGGCTACATTTATGGATTTAGAGGTCATATGACTATTAGTACATTATTTTATTATTGTTTATTGTTGAACCAATAAATTACACACTCTAGTGGTTATATATGTTATTTATTATTTAATAGCTTAGATGTTTTTCCCATAAGGGATTGGGCTCAGGTATGACATAATTATATCGCCATTGGTTAAAAAAAGCCATGTGATTAAAATTAAGGGAATGTGGAAAATATAATAAATAATATATCTATGAGGACACAGAAGGAGAGGGGGATATTTTAGAGACTCTAAAATTATATTTTTTATTTTCTTTGTCTATGCATTATATATATTTTTATTTAACCATTTTCTAAAAAAAAAGACCAAAACTGATTACTTCACACAGAGAGAGCCTCATTCTAATGATGGCCATAGGAGCTGCGTGGCTGGAAGGGGTGGCCCCAAGCTACTTCCCTATTCTAATCCACTGCGGCCGACAGCTCCGACCGGCCAGCAGCCGGCGCCCAGCTTTCCCTTGTGGCCACTACCGCCGCAGTAAAAAAGCCTTTGATCCCACGCTGCTGCAAGAGATTCGGCATTAAACCCCACGACCCTATTCAAATGCTCCGATAACCTCTCCACCAACCCTGCAAAAAAGCTGTGAAGCCCTTGCGACTGCTCCAATTAAGCCCTCCTGGCTGCAGGGTCCCAATCGAGACCCCTGCAGTGTGCACACATTACCCCAATAATGCAGGGGTCCAAACGGGACCCCTGCAGGGTCCTAACATTAACCCTATATTGCAGGAGTCCGAACGGGACCACTGCAGGGTGCACACATTAACCCTTCCTGCAGGATTTTGAGCGGAACCGCTGCAGGCTCCCCACATTAACCCCTTGTCGCAGAGGTCCCACTAAGGACTCCTGCATGCTTCTCACATTAACCCCTTTCCTTGCTGCAGGGGTCTGATCGGGATCCCCCGCAGCATCTACGACATTTAAATTTCCCACCACCACCACCAGATTTCAGCCAATCAGAAGGCACCAAGGTGAGAGCCAATCAGAATGACATACACCCCTATATCCCATTCTGATTGGTTGATGGACCTGTCAATCTTTTTTAAACTAATCCGAAGGCACTATTGCCCATTTTGATTGTCTCTCACCTTGGTGCCTTCTGATTGGCTGAAATCTGATTCACAGACATTTCAGCCAATCAGAAGGCGCCATCTTGATGGGTTTTTTTACCGGAAGAAGTGCTAGAGGCCACATTAGCATCAGGGAGCTCCTCGTGGTAAGGAGCTCTGTTTTTTTTTTTTTTTTTTTTTTTTAGAGCTGCAGTTTTTCTCAAGGGCCCAGCCGGGAAGGAAGATGACAAGGACGGGGACATTGCGGACAGGTAAGTTTAATATATAGAATGTTTAGTTTATTATGTCTTGTGTATATGTACAGTATTTGTGTACTAATGTAATGTTTCTTTTTTCCAGGGGCCGAGCCGGAGAAGACAAGAAGAAGGACAGGGACATGGTGGAAAGGTCAGTTTAATATATAGAATGTTTAGTTTATTATGTCTTGTGTATATGTATTTGTGTACTAATGTAATGTTTCTTTTTTCCAGGGGCCGAGCCGGAGAAGACAAGAAGAAGGACAGGGACATGGTGGAAAGGTAAGTTTAATATTTAGAATGTGTATTTGTTTAGGTTGTATTTATTTGTGACTAAATTCATGTTTCTTTTTTTCCTAGGGGGTGCAACCTGCTGAAGGGACATCTGAGCAAGATAAGTGGTCTTGTTTATTCTATTTTAGGTTAGATGTAGGCTTTTTAATGTATTGTAGATAGGGCTTGATGTATTGTAGATCGGGGGTGTTGTTTAATAGATAGGGGGTAATGTTTAACAGAAAGGGGGAATGTTTAATATATAGGGTTTGATGTATTGTAGATAGGGGTGATGTTTAATAGATAGGGGGTAATGTTTACTAGATAGGGGTAATGTTTAATAGATAGGGCTTGATATATTGTAGATAGGAATGATGTTTAATAGATAGGGGGTAATGTTTAATAGATTGGGGATAATGTTTAATAGATAAGGGTAATGTATTGTAGTTAGGGTTTAATGTACTGCAGTTAGGGGTTAATAATTGGTAGATAGGGGATAATGTTTCATAGCTGGGGGTAATGTAGTTAGGGGTTAATAGTATGTAGTTAGGGGTATATTTGTAATGTATTTATTGATGTACTGTGATGTTATGTATATATGTGTATGTCTTTTCTTTGCAGGTGTGTAATTATTTTTACATTTTTTGGAGTGGGGGGGGGTTTCTGATGTTCTTTTTTTATTTTTTGTAGTGGGGGTTTGTAATGTTCTTTTTTTATTTTATGTAGTGGGGGTTTGTAATGTCCTTTTATTTTTTTGGTAACATAGTTTTTTTAATTGTTTGTAACTTAGCTTTTTTATTTTGTTTAATTAGTGGGTTGATGGTTTAATAGGGGGTTTGGTAGGTAGTGTTAGGTAGGTAGGGGTTAATAGGTTAGGCTAGAGGGGAGTTAGTTTATATTTAGTGGTTTATTGGGGGGGAATAATGTAGTGTAGTGTTTGTACTTAGTGTCATGAGGGTCCTGGAGGACCCTCATGGCACTTTTGGGGTTAATATTACGGTTCTAATTGTCCCATGAGGGTCTTTATAGACCCTTATGAGACCGATTGGGGTAAAGAGATGCTTACAGGGGTCTGTATGGACCCCCATAAGTGAAGGGGTTAGATGGAGGCTTATGGTGGTCTGTATAGACCCCATAAGTGATGGGGTTAAATAGGCTTGGATGGGGTTAGATAGGCTAAGATGGGGAAACATAGGCCGAGATAGGATTAAATAGGCCCAGTTAGGGTTAAGTGGGCCCAGTTAGGGTTATTCGGTCCAGATAGGGTAAGACAGGCCCAGTTAGGGTTAAATAGGCCCAGTTAGGGTTATTCAGTACAGTTAGGTTTAAAAAGGCTCATTAAGGGATAAATAGCTCTAGATGGGTTAAATAGGCCCTGTTAGAGTTATTAGGTCCAGATAGGGTTAAATCAGCCCAGTTAGGGTTAAATAGGTCCAGTTAGGGTTATTAGGTACATTTATATAGTTACATAGTTGCATAGTAATTGAGGTTGAAAAAAGACCTTTAGCCCATCAAGTTCAACCTTTTAAGATCTCCTCTGATCTGCAATATGCGGATTAGTTGTTAATTGATCCAGAGGAAGGCAAACAAAAAAAAAACAGTGAAACTTTGCCAATTGTCTCAAAAGGGAAAAAAAATGAATTCCTTCCTGACCCCAGATACTGGAGATCGTTTTTTTCCCTGGATTAATACTCCCTCTCTAATTAACCAGGATAACCCTGAATAACCTTTTTATTTAAAAATATATCCAAACCCTTTTTTTGGGGGGCGGAGCTGGCGTCTGACGAGGTCGGACGTGTTTCTTTGAGCTCCGTGCTGAGCTCCGAAATAGGGCCTGCTATTAACCCTGGAGCGGCTCCTTGTGCCCTGCCTGCTATCAGGGGCACCACCGGAGGTTGCCCTCATCCCCCGGGGAGCGACTGGGAGCTTATTTGGCGGCCACAGCAGTGCAGGAGGTCTCCGACTGTGGGGCGCCGCCTGAGGCCCCAGAAGACTTCGGGGCTCCATTTTTCAGCTCCTGGGCTCGTCCTGCAGCAGATCCCGGTGGCGGCTGGATCCGGCCGGGATCCCAGAGTGACCCCTCTGGCCAGAGTGGGGCCACTGAAGACGGGGCAGAAAGCCCGCGAAACGCGGCCGCCATCTTGCGAGGCCGCCATCTTGTGCACGCTCCCGGCGGCTGCAGGTAGGGGGGATCTTCCCCAGAGGGTTACAACTCCCCAGATATCCCCAAATGAGGGAGCAGTGCACCCAAAGCTAAAACTGGGTGATTAGCACTCTCCCCACATGTAAGGATCTGTGGCTGTTATCAAAGAGGCATGGTGGGGCAGGAGGAGGAAGTTGCCTGAATTTTCCCCAGCTTGCAAGGCACACAATGCTCTACTTATTGCCATATCCCCACACAACTCTGAGAACTGGGGTTAAGGTGGTGTGAATCAACTCTTTAAGCTACCCTCTCAGTGCTAAGCTTTTGATATACTGACTTATCTCGCAGCATTGCCAGAGACTGAATTGCATAATATTTGGGAGCACAGTGGCTGTACCTGGTCTCAGAATCTGACGCTGTCTTTAGGCACTTTTTTGGAACTTTTATGCATCAAACAAAAATATTGTGTCTACCTATATTTGAGACCTGTGCTTTTACTGCCAGTTACATGGACTGTGTTAATTTCTTACAACATTAGCACATATGCTGCCACCCGGTGGCCGTCTGTAATACTGCAGGTCTTCATTGGCTTCATGCGAATAATGTAAGAGTGGAAGTCTTCCTACCATTCACTGCTGCTTACTGTTTGTACTGCTCTATTCTACGCTGAGTTCTACTTAACAGGCCCCTGTCAACATCAGCAGACAGACTACCCGAAGAGGGTACAATTTTTTGTGCCACCTGTCTACCAAGGAACTACTCTCTGTTGGGCCGGATTTCCAAAGGCTTTCCAGAGTCCCGGCTGGGGACTACACTCTAATTATGGGATAAAGAGACGAATGGGGAACTGGCCTGGCAGCACAGCTATCATCTACCTCAACTCAACTTTGTAATCTGGACAAACTCTACTACTTGGGCCAGCGGACTTTCACTCAGACCACTTGGGGCATAGCCTCCCTTTATTCTATACCTGGCTGATTCCATAACAGACTCTTTGCTGACTCCTGAGGCCCGTATTCCAAAATGCCGAAACCCAAAAGAACTGCTTCGGCGAAGGGCATAAGGGAGCACTTTACACCGAAAACTGTCAGATGTCCCCCTCCTGCGGAATCCGCCTCAGAACACTCGGATGGCTCAGACAGGGAAGGTTCTCCTGACGCTCCTAGCCAATATATGGACCTCTCGGCCAGGTCAGTGGCTACTATTGAGCGGCTCCTGGCAAAAGCTATTGATCCTCTAAGACAAGACTTTAAGGACCTGGGGCAACGCACTCAAATACTGGAGGGCACGTCGGATCGGATGGCCTAGGCGCAAGAAAGAGACCGATCCTCTATTGCTCAAAACTTCATTCACATTTCTGATCTCACGGATAAGATAGAGGATCTGGAGAACCGGTCCCGCCAACACAATGTCCGCATCCGTGGTATACCAAGAGCGATACAGGACCTGTCTGGCTACCTGAGGGATACAATCCCTATAATCCTTCCCAATCAGCCTGAAAGTGTGTGGGAGATTGAGCGTGCCCATAGAGCCTTGGGAGGTACGAGAAGCTTGGAGGCTCCCAAGGATGTTATTGTGAGATTTTTAAGGCAGCAGGCCAGAGATCTTCTACTATCGGCCACAAGGAAGCTGCATACAATCAAGGGGCCGGATGACTCAACCCTGCAGTTTTATGCAGACCTCTGCCCAGATACCCTGCATAAGCGGAGACTTATGAAACCAGCTATTGCCATTCTTCTTCAGCACAGGATCCAGTACCGCTGGAACTTTCCGTTTGCTCTGACTTTTTCTTATCATGGCAAGACCTATACCACCCGCTTCCTGGAGGACTGCCTAGATGTATTGCAGAGATTACAGTTATGCCTGGAGCCCACGACAGAAGCAAACCAAGAGCACCTGGTTTTGCTTATCCCTAAGAGGCAGCAGACTCCTATGCCAGCACAAGTTCATGGAAAACAAGCCCCTATCCTGGAGGGGCCCAGCGGCTTGAGGGACTATATAGGCGATCTGCAAGACAAGCGTTTGGTATACTCAGCAGACTCTGGACACTCTGCCACTTCAAAGCTGGGCCCGCGACCTGAGAGGCCTCCTACCTAGCTGGACTTTGATAACACCTTGCTGAGTATTTGATGTTTACTTTTCGCTGTTTACAATCCAGATAGAATGTTGATAGAATAGTTCGAACTATTGCCATTTAGAATTAATATAGTTTGCCAGACTAGTTTCCCACATTACGTGGATTTGACTTATACTTTATTTACTATAAATAGAGATAGAAGGATTATGTGTACTGTTTTATGCTTATCCTGTTATATTCTTGAAATTGCAGCTTGAAGTTTAGACGTACTGTACACTTGCTGTTCTACTGCTCTGATTTTTTATTTTTCTTAATTTTGTGTTTCTTTTCTCTGTTCCATTATTGGCTTGTTTGTTTTATTCCAGATTTATCTACCTTTCCGATATTAAACTGTCTTTCTCCCTTTTCATTACTCTCAGCCCTCTTGATAAAAGAGAGATTTCTCCGCCGCCAACAGCATATCCGCTGGGACTTCTGTCTGATTTCCGGGCTCCTCCACTCCTCGTCACTCACGTGCTCAGCTTTTAGGTAAGGTTGCATACACCTACACTCCCAATTCTCAATGGCTACCTCTAAATACTCCATAGTGACCCATAATGTGAAGGGTTTCAACTCCCCCTTTAAAAGGAGGAAGGCCTTTGCATTCTACAAAAAATACACTCCCTCGGTCATTTTCATGCAGGAAACCCATTTTTCCCTTGGCAATAAACCTAAATTCTTACATAAGGATTACCCCCACCTATTATCTGGCCTCTCTTCCTACTAAGAGAGCTGGGTGTGCAATTTTATTGCATAGAACCTTTCCCTTCCAGGTAGAATCCACTCGGGTAGACGGGGATGGCAATTACGTTATGGCAACTGGGACTATAAGAGGGGAAAGAATGACGCTGTTATCTCTGTACTCTCCTACGAACTCTCCCTACTCTGTTCTCATAGACCTGTTGAAAAAACTAGAGGCTCAGGATTTGGGGAAATTGATTATTGGGGGGGACCTTAACCTGACCTTAGACCCGACCCTTGACAGATCTGGAAAACCGACCATCAGATTTTCCAACAAGACTAATCAGATTAAGTCCTTACTAAATGGTTTGGGGTTAGTTGATGCCTGGCGGGGTAAGCACCCAGACAAGAGAGAGTACACTTTCTACTCCCAGACTCACCTGACATACTCTAGGATTGACGCTCTACTTATCACTTCCTCATTGTACGACTCTACCATACATTCTGAGATAGTCCCTTGCCCCTGGTCAGACCATGCTCTGGTACTAGTTGAGCTGGATCTGGGTCCTAATTCTCGACTTCCCTATAAATGGGTTCTGAACGAATCCCTTCTGTCTAATCCGAGTAGTGTGGATTCCATATCCAAGTACATACAGCTGTTTTTTGAGACTAATGACTCCCCCGAAACTGGGGCTGGATGGCTTTGGGCCACCCATAAGGCTTTTGTTAGAGGAACTTGCATTAAGCTGTCCTCTATACATAAGAAACTTCTTAGGCAGAAGGAGACAGAGCCTTCAACCTCATTAAAGAGGTTAGAGGAGAAAAACCAACAGCGTCCCTCTCTTCAGGGGCGTAAGTTAATTGACCAGACTAGGTTGGAGCTGGACGCTATTTTGTCCCATCACACTGAACGGGCTATGAGAAAAATGAAGCACCTCTATTACTGGAAGGCAAACAAACCTGACTCCCTTTTGGCTAAAAGACTAAACAATAAATTTTCCCAACCCAGAACCACTCAAATCTCCTACAGCCCCAATGATATTCAAAAAACGTTTCAAAATTATTACCAAAAAATATACTCCTCGCAACCCCACTGTAGTGGATCAGATATAGACTCCTTTCTAAATTTATGCGATCTTCCTAAAATACCGGATTATCAACTGGATGATTTGAACTTAGAAATAACACAGGAGGAGGTTAAACTTACCATCCAGTTGGGCAAATCCCCAGGACCGGATGGCTTTACTAATTTGTATTATAAAAAATTTGAACCCCTTCTTACCCCCCACTTGACATCTCTTTTTAATGCCATATTAAACGGAGAGCCTATGCCCCCGGAGCTGAACCGGGCTGATTTAGTGATTTTCCCAAAAGACGGCAGGGACCCTCTAGAGGTAAAAAATTATCGCCCTATATCCCTAATTAATGGGGATGTCAAAATCTTGGCGAAAATTATGGCCACCCGCATTTCAAAATTTTTACCAGATTTGATCCACAAGGACCAAACTGGGTTTGTTCCCTTTAGAGAGGCCGGGGACAATGTTAGGAGGGTCATGAACGCTCAGTTCATGGCTCAGAAGTATAATATACCAGTCTGTCTCTTAGCTTTAGATATAGAGAAAGCTTTTGACATGGTAGAATGGCCATATTTATATAAGATTCTGGACAAATTTGGATTCAAGGGACGCTTTATTAATTTACTTAAGAGATATTATGACTCCCCAGTAGCCAACCTAAAACTCCCAGGGGATCGCAAAGCCGACATTCACATTCAAAGAGGGACCAGGCAGGGGTGTCCGCTCTCCCCACTGTTATTTGCTCTTGCCATAGAACCCCTTGCGCAAGCGATTAGGGCCAACCCAGGCATCCAGGGGGTACAGGTAGGCCTCCAGCATTTTAAATGCTCTCTCTTTGCGGATGACATGCTTTGCACCCTGACCAATCCCCTTACATCCATACCTGCACTCATGTCCACTGTTCAGGACTTTGGCAGAATCTCGGGTCTCAAGCTGAATGTTGAGAAGACTGAGGCGATGGGGATAAGATTGCCGCAGGGGGAGATTGACATTCTCAAAGCTAATCACCAGTTTACTTGGCCCGCACAGTCTATAAAATACTTAGGTGTCAGACTTACCTCCAAGTTCGGGGATATGTACGGGGCAAATTTTCCCCCCTTGTATAGATCTCTGACATTGGATATGCAGAAATGGAGGAGCTTTAAGATCTCATGGACAGGCCGCATTGCGGCTGTGAAAATGAATATCTTACCTAAATTACTATACTTATTTAGATCCCTTCCTATCCCTCTCTCCCTTAAAGATCTAGACAAATTCCAGAATAGCATTTCCCGGTTCATATGGGACGATAAACGTCCTCGCATTCCCAGGCAGGTGATGTTTCGCTCCAAGAATAGAGGTGGCCTCGCGACGCCGAATTTAAGACTTTATCTTAAAGCCGCACTTCTGGCCCCTTTGCCTAGAACTCACTCTACGAAACACCATCCATCTTGGGTGTTTATGGAAAATTATCAAATGTCTCCACATAGTTGGGATAAGTTGGTTTGGATTCCTGAGGATTCTGCCCCTTTTATAACTCATCAAAACCCCATGATCTCCTTAACGCTTCAGGCCTGGAGATGGGATAACTCTAGGCATCGACTTAGCACGGAATTATCACCTCTTCTATCAGTTATGTCCTTTCCACAAATTCGAGCAGACTCAAGCTCTATGTCTAAATTCTGGTGGACCTCCAGACGCTTGGATCGCATAGGGAACTGGTTCGCCAATGACAAACTACTGACCTATGACCAATTTTGCACGACTCACGACTTGCCAACTACGGAAGTCTATAATTACTTAAAAATTAGAAGTTGGGTTACCAAGATGGTTAAGGATTCCGGACCCCCCAGAGCCTCCTGGCTATCGGTTATCTTTAAGAATCTCCCACTTGCCAAGGGTAATCTGAGTTCTCTGTATAACACCTTTCTGGGCACTACGGGGGGCCAGAAACCCAAGTTTATGCTGCATTGGGAAAATGATCTGGGGGTAGAGTGGGACTGGAACAAATGGACTGAATCTTGCTCCAATCTTTCAAAAGGATCACTTAATTCGGCTTTATTAGAAACATCAATCAAAGTCTTACACAGGGCCTATTGTACTCCCGATAAAATGCAGAAGTTTAGGCCGCAGGAGAGTAACAAATGCTTTAGGGGATGCCAGGAGATGTGGGGGATCATATACATGTATGGTGGGCCTGTCCACGCGCCCAGAATCTCTGGGAACGATTGACCCGTTTAGCCTCCACACTTTTTCAAAAAGAAGTAGCTTCTTCAATTGAATCCTGTTTACTGGGGGTTCATATTAAAAACTTGTCGCAATCCCAGAACAAGTTGTTTCAAATAATGGCATTAGCTTCAAAGATTCACATAGCCAGTAGATGGAAGGACATGAATCTAAACTTTCAAGAGGTAATCAGGAAGATTAACTATTTACTCATTAATGAGAGGCTAACCCATATTGTTTTAGATAGGATGCCCCAATTCCAGATAGTTTGGGACCCTTGGATAACATCCTCCTTTAGCGTTCCCCTAGTATAATGTCTGTAATTGCTTGAAGCGATTCTGAGGAGTGGACTGGAGTGGGGGAGCTTCGGAGATCTCTCAGTGGTGCCAGATGGCAAGGAGGATTTGAGGTAAGAGGGAGAAACCAGTCGGGATTGCTTCATGGCCGACATGAGGGGCCAATGATTATTTTTTTTAATTTTTTTTTTTTTTTAATTCTTTTGGGGGGATATGGTTTATGATAGTTTAGTTAACATAGATAGGTAATACATTTTATATTGTATTCTCCTATCAACGGTGTACTTTAGAATTTAATTGGCTCATTTTGCCTTGTATTTTTTGTATGGTTGGAAAAACCAGCTTAGATACTAGAAAATTTTCTCACTAAAAATTACAAAAAAACAAGAAGGTTTAGTCAGTTACAAGCTGCAAAATGATAATTTTATGACTTGATAAAACTGATATTTATGACTGTTAAGAATGTTTTATTTATGTTTGGATTTTGCATACCTTCTAATAAAAGAATATTTATTCAAAAATATATCCAAACCCTTTTTTAAAGTTATCTATTGAATCCAATGTCACCACCTCCCTTGGTAGAGAATTCCACAGATTAACCACCCTTACTGTGAAGAAATCTTTTCTTTCTTTAAGGTGGAATCTTTTTAGTTATATGACAATTTTTATACTGACCCTGGATGTATTTATATAAGGTAAGTATAAAAATTTGTCAAGGGAGCTTTTTATGCCAAGAGGTTTTCAACTGAAAAGAGGACATCCTTTGAGGTTAGAACTAAAAAGATTCCACCTTAAAGAAAGGTTTCTAATAATTAATTTAGGGTTAATTTGGGCCAGTTAGGGTTAAATAGGCCCAGTTAGGGTTATTAGGTCCAGTTAGTGTTAAATAGGCCTAGTTAGGGCTAACAATGCCCATTTAGGTTTATTAGGTACAGTTAGGGTTTAATAGGGCAATTTAGGTTTAAATAGGCCCAGTTGGGGTTATTAGGTTTAGATAGGCCCAGTTAGGGTTAAATGGGTACAGTTAGGGTTATTAGGTACAGCTAGGGTTAAATAGGCACAGTTAGGGTTAATTGGGCCCAGTTAGGGTTTTTATGTACAGTTAGGGTTAAATAGGGCCAGTCAGGGTTAAATAGGGCCAGTTAGGTTTATTAGGTACAGTTAGGGTTAAATAGGGACAGTTAGGGTTACATAGGGCCAGTTAGGGTTAAATAGGCCCAGTTAGGGTTATTAGGTACAGTTAGGGTTACATTGGCTCAGTTAGGGTTAAATAGGCCCAGTTAGGGTTATTAGGTACAGTTAGTGTTAAATATGCCTAATTAGGGTTGAAACGGCCTAGTTAGGGTTGAATAGGGTTAAGTATGGGTTAATGGGGTATAGTAAGGGCTAAGGGGTTAATGGGGTATAGTTAAGGTTAATAGTGTAGTGTACTGCTTAGACTTTGTCATGATGGTCCTGGAGGACCCTCATTGCACTTAAAGGGTTAACCTAGGGGTTAATAGTGTCCTATATGGGTCTAGCCAATGTGCTACATGTCATCCTCATGTCCCCCAATGTGTCCCCCATCATTTACATTGATGTACAGTGCTTCCTTGAATTTACAGTGCCTTGAAAAAGTATTCAACCCCTTGACTTTTTACCTATTTGGAACATTACAGCCTTCAGTTCAATGTTTTGTTAATCTGAATTTTATGTGATGGATCAGAACACAATAGTCTAAGTTGGTGAAGTGAAATGAGAAAAATATATACATAAAACTATTTTTTAGAAATAGAAAACAGAAAATTGGCATGTGCGTTTCTATTCACCCCCTTTGTTATGAATCCCATAAAAAGCTCTGGTGCAACCAATTACCTTCAGAAGTCCTATAATTAGTGAAATGATGACCACCTGTATGCAATATAAGTGTCACATGATCTGTCATTACATATACACACCTTTTTTGAAAGGCCCCACAGGCTGCAACACCTAAGCAAGAGGCACCACTAACCAAACACCGTCATGAAGACCAAGGAACTCTCCAAACAAGTAAGGGACAATGTTATTGAGAAGTACAAGTCAGGGTTAGGTTATGAAAAATATCTAAATCTTTGATTATGCCCAGGAGCACCATCAACTCTATCATAACCAAATGGAAAGAACATGGTACAACAACAAACCTGCCAAGAGACGGCCACCACCCAAAACTCACGGACCGGGCAAGGAGGGCATTAATCCGAGAGGCAGCACAGAGAACTAAGATAACCCTGGAGGAGCTGCAGAGTTCCACAGCAGAGACTGGAGTATCTGTACATAGGACGACAATAAGCCGTACGCTCCATAAAGTTGGGCTTTATGGCAGAGTGGCCAGAAGAAAGCAATTACTTTCAGCAAAAAACAAAATTGCACGTATTGAGTTTGTGAAAAGGCATGTGGGAGACTCCCAAAATGTATGGAGGAAGGTGCTCTGGTCTGATGAGACTAAAATTGAACTTTTCGTCCATCAAAGAAAACGCTATGTCTGGCTCAAACCCAACACATCACATCACCCAAAGAACACCATCCCCACAGTGAAACATGGTGGTGACAGCATCATGCTGTGGGGATATTTTTCAGCAGCCGGGACTGGGAAACTGGTCAGAGTTGAGGGAAAGAAGGATGGTGCTAAATACAGGGATATTCTTGAGCAAAACCTGTACCACTCTGCGTGATTTAAGGCAGAACAATGACCCCAAACACACTGCTAAAGCAACACTTGTGTGGCTTAAGGGGAAACATGTAAATGTGTTGGAATGGCCTAGTCAAAGCCCAGACCTATAGACCAATAGACCAATAGAAAATCTATGGTCAGACTTAAAGATCGTTGTTCTCAAGCGCAAACAGTCCAACTTGAAGAAGCTGGAACAGTTTTGCAAGGAGGAATGGACAAAAATCCCAGTAAGATGTGGCAAGCTCCTAGAGACTTATCCAAAGCGACTTGGAGCTGTGATTGCAGCAAAAGGTGGCTCTACAAAGTACTGACTTTAGGGGGTGAATAGTTATGAGCATTGACTTTTTGTGTTATTTTGTCCTATTTGATGATTCAGAAGAAAAAAAAAAAAACATCTTCAAAGTTGTGGGCATGTTCTGTAAATTAAATGATGCAAATCCTCAAACAATCCATGTTAATTCCAGGTTGTGAGCCAACAAAACACGAAAAATGACAAGGGGGGTGAATACTTTTGCAAGGCACTGTATATTTGAGTTTTTATTTTGGCGGGCTTGCACATGGATCTGCGGGCTAACGCCCGTGATCAGGTATAAGCCTGCTAAAGCTAACGGCCGATTGTCTGTCTTGTGATCAGCCGTAGGAAGGGGTGTGTTGCGGCACCTTTCCTTTGAATAGCAAAGTAGCTAAGGGGCTGCAGCCCCCAGTAAGGGATAGCAGCGTTGCGGCCATTTTGCAGCCATCATTAGAATGAGGCCCAGAGAGTCTAACCCCACACAGGGCTGCTTTATAATCCCAGGGTAGTTTGTGTTTCTTCTATTTTGTAATAGAGTTTCTGTTACATATTATGGATTGGATATAAAAGTAAAAGGGAATTGACAGCCATACATCTGGATGTGACTATCAATTCACTATATTGTTTTTGTTTCCATTTTATCAGAATACATATTGATTGATTTCATAAATCAAGTTATTCAACTATGTTACAACGTCCAGTATTACTATTATAACCTTACTAGCGACTTGCCCGTCAAAAAATGACGGCAATGTGATGTATATGTTTGTGAAGTTGTTTAGTTATTTAAATATATTTTTGACCCTTGTAAGTATTGTGATATGAACATGTATTTTTGTAAAATGTTGATGTAATGGTTTTTTAACATGAAATTTGTATCTGAAGAATTGTTCACTTTAATATACATAGAATCCAGAGGAAAGTAAAAAGTAAAAATACTTTTTGAAACGTCCCGAATTTTAACATGAAGTTTAAAATATATGTAAGCAATAACCTTGAAAGTATATATTTTTAAAATTGAACTTTATTTTTTATGTAACTTTGGAAGTTTTCAAAACATTTGTCTAATTTTGAACATTATAAACAGGAACATAGTAAATACATTTTGTAACATAATTTTGAATTAAAAGTATTAACATTTGAATGTAAAAACAGTTTAACTTTAAATTAATCAGTATTAACATGCAATTTGTATCAGAATAATTGTTAAGTGTAATATACATTGAATGTAGAGGAAGGCATACAGTAAAAACTCTCCTTAAACCGTAACTAATGAAAGTAATTCCTTACTGACCACATAAACTGGCGATAAACATTAATGTAGGTAGTAATCTTAAAATAACAGAGAATATTTACATTGTGACTTAAAAGATGCTTGAGCTCTTAACATGAACTTTGTAATATGTTGAATGAAATAACTTGAAATATTGTTTTTAAACTTGTAACATTAGAAACATTAACATAGTGACTTAACATTTTAACAAAATTTTTTATAGAAATGCAAGGCAAGTATTTTGTGAGGCAAATTATCCATAAACATGACTTCCATTAATTATGACTGAATTAAACAACAAATTGTTATGTATTTTTGAATGTTTTTCCAAAATGTTTGCATGGCTTTAGTTTGTATCCTGTAAAGTTATAGTACTTCATAGTAGACAATGTTTTTACTAAAAATACGTCCATCGTCTAATAAATCACCTTGACTTTCATTTTTTTCAATGTAAACTTTAATAGCCTGTGGATTTTTCCACCGTGACAATGCAACGTACAATTGACCATGTGCAAATACTGGTTCTTCCAAAAAAATACCCACAGATTTGAAAGTTTGACCTTGTGATTTATTAATGGTCATGGC
This sequence comes from Discoglossus pictus, assembly GCA_027410445.1. Taxonomy (NCBI): domain Eukaryota; kingdom Metazoa; phylum Chordata; class Amphibia; order Anura; family Alytidae; genus Discoglossus; species Discoglossus pictus. The sequence goes on from CM050166.1 coordinate 70,902,299, forward strand.
AAATGCCATAATAATGGGAAATTGTCTTCTTTGAAGTATAAAAGGGAGACTACTTTCACTTGGTGCTAAATCTATTATTGGTATGAAAACTCTCTCTCCTTTATGGGTCCCAGTTAAAATTTCAGCATCTATAAAATGGTCCCTTAATTGTTGAACAATTAATCTTGTGCCATTGCATAGGCCTTTTTTGGGGTTCATATTTCGCAGTAACATGATAATTGCACCTTTCTTTAGCTGCAAAATATGTGGTGGCATTCCAGAAAGAGTTAGAGAGTTTATGAATTCAGTCGAAAAGTTAGCCTGACTTTCATTGTCATCAGCAAGTACAGAATCAGCACTGTGATAATTTCTTTGTGGTGCATTATTTTTTTTAAAGATTTCATTATTGAGGATTAATGCATCTTTATTTTTACACGTCAGTATGACTTGGTTGGCAAGCTCGGAATATTCTTCGTTATTGATGCTCCCTTCAAATATAGCCGATATAATATCTTGTTGACAAATCATCTGAGGTGGGATCTCGTCAGCTAAATGTAGTATTTTTTCTGTTCTGCCTTCTCCAATTTTAATAAGCCAATCATTGAAATCATTTTGTCCTTCTGATCTCATATTTTGTTGCAGTTGAAGATGGGTAAAATGTTTCCATACTGTGCTTGACTTGATACAGGTTTCGATAATGTCAGTTCGATTTCCATGTACAACAACAGGTAATGTTTGTCTAAAATCGCCACCCAACAACATTACCTTTCCACCAAATGGAAAAATATTATCCATGACTTCACGAAGCAAACGGTCAATGCATTGGAGGGCATAGCATGACATCATTGTGGCCTCATCTATTATAATTAATTTACATTTCTTAAATTTCTTTGCTTGTAAGGATGTCATGCGAATATCTGACACAGAATTTTCTAAAATAGGCACTGGCAGTTTAAATCCACTATGAACAGTTCTTCCACCTTCTAATAAAAGTGCAGCAATTCCAGTAGTGGCAAACGCCATTGCTATTTGTCCTTGTGCTTGTACTGAACTCATTAATAAATTGTACAAATAGGTTTTTCCTGATCCGCCAGGTCCATCCAGATAGAAATAACGCTCGGTCACCATGTCATCATCTATTGCATTTTTAATGGCATGAAATGCTTGCAATTGTAGTGTATTTAAAGTTGCAAGTCTTTCTTGTGTTCTTTCTGCTTGTAGTTGAATGTCATAGTCTTCAAAGTTTATGTCATCTATAAGACCTGGATCAGGCAAATTAAAACTTGCACAACTTAATCCATGAGTTAAAAATACTTCTTGGATTTCCATTAACGCTTTTAAGTGTGCAATGGGTTCATTGTATCGTCGCATAAAGTCTTCAGCCATATTACCTTTAAAAGTCTCCCACAAAGCTAATGCATTTGGAGCATTTGAGAAGATACAAATAAAAGCAAATTGTTCTCTCATCTGTCGTGGCATTTGACATTGTGCTGCTTCTTCTAAACATCTTTCCCACTCTGTATCATCAGCGAGTAAGTTTCTATGTCTTGCAGCTAAATGGAAGGATTCATATACAATGTCATTAACAGTTCTTAATTGTTCAAAACTTTGTGCTCCTGGAACATTTAAAAGTAATATCCGTAAGCAAAAACGTTCAACATCTCTTGGACTGACTGTGTAAATTCGTGGAATTATTTCATTGCCTCTGGTTTTTCTTGGTCTCCATAATCCATTCACAAAAACATAGTGATATGGAATTTCAATATATAAGTATTGTGTTGCTTGAGCATCATTTGAATTTAATGCAAACCATGCAGTTAGTGTAGTGTGACGATCTTCACTTTGGGCCAATGCATTCATTTCATTTCCAGCATGGAAATAGACTAAATGTCGTTGTGGCAAATGTACTGCTAATCTATATACTGCATGTGATCTATCATGCATTTCAAATTTTAAAAGCCGCCACATAGCTTCTGGTGCACTGACATAGCGAGCATCTACATGAGACGCAAGTTCATCATGTACTAACTCACTACATTCATGGTTGTCTGCACTTTTGACGACTACAGTAGCTGCATCATAGCCTTTGTAAATATATTTGTAGACATATTTAATGGATTTGATGGAAGTGCAGGCTTCTAAGTTGATGTGGGCGTTGTACTTCATGAGTAAATGTGGATTGTAGGGTACTACATATCTATTGTCCACTTTTTTTCCACGAATAATGGCACTATCTCCTTCTCTTCTTTTATAAAGTGGATATCCATCACAATTTGCATATGTTTTGTCTCTATAATCTTTTGGAAAATCTTTTCAACATTTATTATTTTCCATACATGGTGATTGTGGATTAAGGTCTCCACAGGGTCCATGAATCATGCGATGAGTAACAATCTCATATAGTCTACCATATAGTTCTGGATCTGGTAGTAGCAACTATGACTGCATCCACTTTGTCCGAAGTATCTAATTTATCTTTCTCTTGAAGTATTATGAGAAGATGTGCATGTGGAAGGCCTCTTTTTTGAAATTCAATGGTATATACATAAGCAAGACATTTGCCAAATAACTGATTTATAGTGAAGTCACGTATTAATTCATTTAATTTGATCTTAAAAACTCTGGCTACTAAATCTGGTCGATCTGAAGCACTTTGTCCAAGAAGTAGATTTTGATTAATTTCTGGCCATTGTGGATTACATGTAAATGTCACAAATAAATCTGGTTTTCCAAATTTTGTCACAATAGCCATAGCATCATTGTATCTTTCTCTCATATTTCGAGGAGATCCTTGAAAGGAAGATGGTAAAATGATGGCTTTGCCAGCTGTCATGTCTCTGCTTGTAGCCACGTCAGCAACATAGTCCATGAGTCCACAATATTGTTCTACACGTAGTTTATCTTGTTGATATTTTATAAAGTTTAAATTATTTGCCTCAACTTGCAAATATGAATCAATAATCCATTGTTGTGTTAGTTTTCCACCACATAAAATTGGATTAAATTCATCTCGAATGGCAATTTGGGCTACTTTAAATTCAAGCATAGAAACATTATTTCGGATTCTGGCTTTAGCATTTGGGTAACTGGGAAGGGTTAATTTTGGTTGCCAACCTGCTTCTCCATGTGGGAAAAAGATGGGATATGTCATTGGATCTAAATTTGGACTTAAGATATTAATATTAATAAATGGTTGCTCCTCATTTCTGGGATATACTCTAATGTCTCTTTGAAATGGTGGTTCTCCTTCATCATTCTGAAATACCATTGCAACTTCATTTGATGTTGGCAAGGTATAATGACGTTTATCAGTATGTCTGTCTCTTTTAAGCACCATATTAACCTTTGGCATGGGTAATTGATGTCTTTGTGCATGAAGTTGTTGTTCATTTTCTACTTCTGCCAATTTTTTGTATGCTTTACTGTAGGGATTGTTGTCCATAATGTTATTTAGCTCTATGAAAACACTGGGTAAGCATTTTTTATTTTCTTCCATCTGCATACGTTGGTCAACAGCTTCCATTGTATCTAGGACATATAGTTGAGCAAATTTTCTTTGCTCTCCTTGCTCTGGATGTAAATGTGAAGTCCGATGATAAATTTGTCCTTGGACTTTAAAACAGTAAGGACCATGTCCTGGTACATTAGCAGCCAATGTTGCCCCCATAGATGCAAATTATATGGCACTATTGTAGGATCTTATGTTTGTCTTAAAATTTTTGTAATTTGGAAAAGTAGGTTCAGTCATAATATTTTGTAAATAGCTTGGAAATTGTTTCCTTTCTGGAAGTTTGAACTTGCCTTTTTGACAACAACTAATAAATTGTCCATCTCTGGGTCTCTCCTGTTTAAAATAATAAGCCTCACAAAATTGACATTGAGTACTCATGTCCCCACAACTATGAACCTCTACTGCTAAAGACTTGAGTAAAGGACAATTTGCAAAGCATTTCGGATGTTGACTTTCATATTCATCAGGTGAAAAGTCATGAAATGTTTCAACAACAGGTTCTAAATGTTTTGTTTTTTTCGTGGCTTTTCTTGGTATATTTTGTCCTTGTTTTGTTGAAATGTCCTGTAAGTTTTTAGTAAGAGTTTGTAAATGCTTTGTTTTTGTAGTTGCTTTTTTTGGTCTGTCTTGACTGGTATCTTGTAAAATGTCATCTGATGTTTGAGGAACAGTTTGTAAATGCTTTATTATCTTTTTTTTTTTTTTTTTTGTATCTTTCATTTTTGCAGCTGATATTCTTTTATTTGCAAGTCTTTTGCGTTCTTTTTCTCGTCGAATTTCTTTCTCCTCAGGTGTCTGCTGGGCGGCCCATCTCTCTTGTCTTTCTCTAGTTTGACGTCTTTTCTTCTCTTCTTTGGTCTCGTTATCAGCCATATTAATCTGTAAAGAAAAAAAAATAAATGTAATTGTGTATATTTTAATTTGTAATTCCTGTTAAAGATTATTGTGCACAATTGGTGAAATAAAAGGCAAATCATTAATGTATCAGTTATATTTAGTTAAAATTCTAATTCCTGTCCTCACTGGCTAAGAATTTGGCCAATGGAATACTGCTGTGAATAAGCATGTAACATATTTTTTTAAAATAATGGTTTTATTTATTAAAAACGTTGTTTGTGGATAGATATTTACCACTGCAAAACTTCTTTGCTAAAAAAAAAATTGATGTGGTTATTGAGCTATGTATTGCATAGTGGCAATTTAATTAGAATAAGGGAGATAGTAAATTTATTTTTTTATTTTTCTGTTGACACGGATGCAACTGAAAGCAGTTTCTTTAGTTTTCTACTTTAGTACTTATTATACTGTACCTTGGTTGAAGTGTAATTTAAATCCGAATGTTTGTTGGTCCTCGGTTGAAAATCGTTGTCCAATGGTGTGGTCCTCTGTTGGAAGTCCTCGTCCGATGGTGTGGTCCTGTGTGTAAAATCCTGGTCCTATGGTCTGGTCATCTGTTGAAAGTTCTGGTCCGAAGGTGTGGTCCTGTGGCGATAGCCCTCGTCCGATTTTGTGGTCCTGTGGCGATAGCCCTCGTCCGATGTTGTGGTCCTTTGGTGAAAGTCCTCGTCCGATGGTCTGGTCCTGTGTTGAAATTCCTTGTCCGCTGGTCTGGTCCTGTGTTGAAAGTCCTCGTCCGATGGTCTGGTCCTGTGGAGAAAGTCCTCGTCCGATTGTCTTCACGCAGTATCTGTTGTAATATAAAATAGAAAATGTTGTTTGAGTGAAATGTCTTTTAAATAAGTAAAAAATGTATGAATTTGGCTGTATTGTATCAGTTATGGTTATTTTTTTCTATTTTTTTTTTTTTACTTTCTGTACAATCCCACGACTTTTGTTATTCTTATTTAAGGTTCTTAGTAAGGCTTGTGGGTTGTGATATATTAAATAAGAATATGAATTTATTTTGCTATGTGTTTATGTTAGTTTTTGTACAATCCTGTTTTGTGCGCACCACTTGTGGTATACTTATTTAACCTTTATTGGGATGGTTATAGTTTGTGAAACATGAAATAATATAATTAATGTAGTTTGCTATGTGTTTGTGTTAGTTTTTTACAATCCTATTTGTGCGCACCACTTGTGCAAAAGTTATTTATTCTTGATTGTACTGGTTATAGGTTGTTAAACATTAAAGAAGAATGTTAATGTAGTTTCCTATGTGTTTGTGTGATTTTTTGTACAATGCTATTAGGTGCGCAACACTTTTGTTATTCTTATTTAGGCTTCTTTGTAAGGCTTATAGGTTGTTAAACATTGAATAAGAAAGTTAATTTATTTTGCTATGTGTTTGTGTGAGTTTGTTCCAATTCTGTTTTGTGTGTAGCAGTTTGGGTCTCATTCAATTGCGATTTGGCTAATTGAATCATGCCCTAAATAAGCACATAGCATATTTTTTTAAAGAAGTTTTTAGTCAGTGAAAAACTTTCTTTTGGATAGATTTTTAGTAACTAAAAACTTCTTTAAAAAAAAATGTTATGTTCTTATTTAGAGCCCTATTCAATTGGGCAAATTGCAATTGAATGAGAGCCTTTGTGTGTACCATATGTTGCATAGTTTGCCCCTCATTGAATTGCATTTTTTACAATGTAATAGTACTCTAAGGCCGTCATTGAATTGCAATTTTGAAAATTGAATAGAGTTCTAAATAAGCACATCACATATATTTGTTAAAGAAGTTTTTAGTTATTAAGCATCTATCCAAAAGCAAGGTTTTCACTAACGAAAAAGTTCTTTAAAAAATATATGTTATGTGATTATTTGGATCCCTATAGAATTAGCAAAATGGCAATTGAATAAGGGCCTAAAAGTGCTTATTTATAGCCACATTAAATTGTCCAAAATAGCAATTGAATGAGGGCCTTTGGTTACTGCATTTGTTATATTGTCAGCTCCTCATTCAATTGTGTTTTGGCCAATGGAATAGAGCTCAATATCACCACAGAGCATATTTATTTACCGAATTTTGTATTTAGTGAACTTGTATCCAAAAGCAACGTGTTCACTAAATAAAAAGTTCCTTTAAAAAATATGCTCTGTGCTTATATAGAGCCCTATTGAAATGGGCAAATCACATTTGAGTGAGGCCCTTGGCCATTAAACATATATAGGTCCTCATTGAATTGCAATTTTGCCAATTGAAGAGGGCTCTATATAAGCACATAACATATTTATTGAGCAAAGTTTTTAGTTATTGAAGACCTTGATTGTGGTTAGAAGTTCAGTAACTAAAAAGTTCCGTATAAAAAATATGTAATGTGCTTATATAGAGCCCTATTCAATTGAGCAAGTCGCAATTGAATGAGGCTCATGGTTCTTTCTTTTTTATACTTAATACTTTACCTTGATTGAAGTGTCGAATGACAGAGGGTCCCCTCCTGCCAATCTTAATCCGCCGGTCTTCTTGTAGTGTCTGTTTGAAAAAGAAAGTGAAATAGTTATTTGTATATTTATAATTTTTCATCTAGCAAAGCATGGCCTTTTGAGCATGTAATGTCTTGTTGTATCTTACCTCTTCTTCTTTGTTGGTGTTCTTTAAAAGGGATTGTGCTTCACAGTGCACGGTGCAAATTGTTGAGTGACGCTGTTGATGCAGAGTCTGTTTGAATATTAAAAGAAATAGAAAGATTCAGCTTTATATGATCTATTGAATTGCAGTAAATTAATGTCATTTAAATATACTTCTGTAATTATTTTCAATTGAGCTTATTTTTTGGTGGGGGCTACACACATATGTCACATACATGAAGCACATTCCATAGTTTAATGTAATTATTTTGTGTGCGTGTGACATATCACTATACATGAATCATATTTAAATTGTTAAATTAACCTTATATTTTTTTTTTCCAAAACACATAAATGTCTGTGTGTGAGATGTATAGATGATACACATATATGTGCGTGTCACATATCAGTATACATGACATATAATGTCATTTAAATGTAGTTGTTTAATGATTTTGTTTTAAGCTAATTTTGTTGCAGTGGCAATACACATAAATGTGCGTGTCACATGTCACTATGAAGGGGCAATACACATAAATGTGAGTGTCACATGTCAATATACATGATACACATATATGTCCGTGTCACATGTCACTATGCAGGGGCAATACACATAAATGTGCGTGTCACATGTCACTATACATTCTATACATATATGTGAGTGTCACATGTCACTATACATTATAGACATATATGTGCGTGTCAGATGTCACTATACATTATAGACATATATGTGCGTGTCACATGTCACTATACATAAACCTCTGTTTAATATTGAATTATGGTTTTTTGTTGTTTTGTTAAATGAACCGTATTTTTTTTGTGAGCCTATACACATAAATGTGCCATATATGTCACTATATAAATCCTAGTTTATTTTTTTATTTGTTTGACCTGTCCTGATAATAAAATGTAATATATTATAGCTTACCTCTCAGTTGTAATTTGCACAATGTAAAGTAGTAAATTAGTAAAGAATTGTCTTCTCAAGTAAAAGCAGCAGTTATCTCAGAAGTCACTCCGTTCATCACCTGAGGAGAAATGTATTTTTTTGTGTGAAATAGGCAGTATTTATAAACTTGTAGAAAGTTCTGGAAAGTGAGACCGTTAGAAAGCAATACGCATGCGCTATTTGCGTTCCAGCTTACAATTTGCGTTCCATCCGCCATTTTCTGCGTATTACTGTTCAAAATGGTGTTTAATATGATTGTGATACGTTCCGCATAGTATGTGTTTCATTATTGCGAGTAAGTGTAGTGTAGTTACATCTGAAGCCTCATTTTCGTTTTGTTCGTCCGCCATTTTTTCTCTCGCTTAGCAATGATATTAGTGTATAAAGTGTTTTATTTTGATTTAAATGTAGATGTAACTTGTTTTTTTGAGGTGCTGGATGGTTCCTCTTGCTGTAGGTAAGTTTTATGTGTTTGTTGTGTGTCTTTCTTAAGTTTTAAATGTTTGTATGTCGGCGTGTTGCGTCCGATGTTTGCGAGGTCGTATTGTGTGGTAACGTGTCTCGTATGGTGTTTGTGTGTGTAGCCTCGTTTTCGTTTTATTCGTCGGCCATTTTTTGTGTCGCTTAGCAAATTATTTAGTGTCTAAACTCTTTTATTTTGAGTGCAATTAAGTTGTAAGTTGCATTTTTGAGGTCCTGGGTGCTTCCTGTTTCTGTAGGTAAGGTTTTTATGTATGTGCTGTGTGTATGTATTGTGTTTTTAATTTTGTAATGTTCGCGAGTTGCGTCCGAGTGTTGCGAGGCCGTAATGTGTGTGAACGTGTGTCGTATGTTGTTTGCGAGTGTCGTAATGTGTGTGTCGTGCTCATCCTCAGACACTGCCTCCTCTGCAGCACTCTCTCATGGTGGTTTTCCCCTCAGCCACACACCTAGACCTGAGAACAAACAAGGTGGTGGTGTGGGTGTTTTGCTTTCCACTCACTGTACATTTCACCTCATACCCCCTGTCCCATCCCTCCAATTCTCATCCTTTGAAGTTCATACAATCCTATCTCTCTACGTGTAGCTGTGATCTGTCCCCCAGGCACACCCTCTCAATTTCTTGACCACTTTTCTGCCTGGCTCCCTCACTTTCTCTCCTCCAATGTTCCTTCACTGGTACTTGGAGATTTTAACATTGCTGTTGACACTCCCACCTCCCCAGCAGCAGCCAAACTACTTGCACTCACCTCTTCCCTTGGCCTCTCACAACTAACAGATTATTCAACTCATCATGCTGGACACCCTTGCTCTCAACCATAGCACACTATACAAACATGATACATCCCGCGCTGCTGAACAACTTCAGCAGATTTCCTCAACTGCAAATGTATGGTACGCTCCTATTCCTCCGCCTTCAACCTTGCAAAACAACACTACTTCACATCACTAATATCAACTCTCTCCTCTAACCTCTGTCTGTTCGCCACTTTCAATACTCTCCTCCGCCCACCACCTCCTCCCATCCCTTCCTCTCTTACAGCTGAAGACTTCGCCAACCATTTTATGCATAAAATTCAAAACATTCGTGATTAACTCTCCTCTCATAGTGGTTTACACACTTCAACCTCTCAAGTAACCAACAACACCCAGTCTTTTCGTTTCCCCAATCCCACAGCCACCATGAACTGCTTTGATCCGACTACAGATGACGAAGTCTCCAGCCTGCTATTATCCACTTGCCTCACTACCTGTCCTCTAGATCCTATTCCGTCTCAGCTTATCCCTCGCCTCTCAAGCACACTAATCCCAGCTCTCACACACCTCTTCAATCTTTACCTAAATATTGGCATGTTTCCATCTTCTTTAAAACATGCCATAGTTATACCCACCCTCAAAAAACCCTCATCTGACTCTGACGTTGCATCTAACTACTGCCCTATCTCTCTACTTCCCCTGGCTTCCAAACTGCTGGAGCGGCTCGTCTATAACCACCTTACCAACTTTATTTCCTCTAACTCCCTTCTTGACACCTTCCAATCCGGATTCCGGCCCCAACATTCCACTGAGACAGCTCTCAGTAAAGTCACTAATGACTTGCTCTTCGCCAAGTCAAAAGGTCACTTTTCCATTCTACTTCTTCTAGATTTCTCTGCTGCATTTGACACAGTCGACCATCCACTACTACTCCATATCCTCTCCTCCCTCGTTATTCAAGACACTGCTCTCTCGTGGTTCTCATTATACCTTCAAAATCGATCATTCATTGTCTCCTTCTCTGACAACAATGACATCATCACCCCCACCTCCCAAGCCCGTTACCGTGGGGTTCTACTGGACCCCGCCCTGTCTTTTATCCCTCACATACAGTTAATAACAAAATCTTGCCTTCTCCATCTAAAAAACATCTCCAGAATTCGCCACTATCTAACACACGACAGAACAGAAAACATAATACACTCTCTCATCATCACTCACCTTAACTGCTGTAAATCGCTTCTTTTTGGCCTACTCACCACCCGACTATCCCCACTTCAATCCATAATGAACGCCTCTGCTAGATTCATCTTCCGTACACAACGTTCATTGTCGACATCACCTCTCGGTCAATCACTCCACTGGCTTCCCATAGCCTCCAGAATAACATTTTAAATCATGATCTTAACTTACAAAGCCCTCAACGATTGTGCACCCCCTTACATCTCTGCTCTCATCTTGAAATATTGTTCTAACTGCCCTCTTCGTTCTGCTAATGACCTTTTTCTTTCTACAACTCTTGTCACCTCCTCTCATTCCCGCCTTCAGGACTTTTCTTGTGCTGCCCCTATTCTCTGGAACTCCTTGCCTCGCTCCGCCAGATTGTCATCCTGCCTCAAAACATTCAAAAGCTCACTAAAAACACATCTCTTTAAAGAAGCGCATAACCTTCCACCCTAACACATTCTCACCTCTCTCTCCCTCCTTTACCACACACAATACCTTTAGGTTGTAAGTTTGCGAGTTTCAATCCTGCAGGGTGCTTTGGGGAAAGCACCATAGACACTGGATTCCAAGCTCAAAGACAGGGCCCTCTTGCTTTGTTATGTTTTGTTTGTATTTAACTTTGCCTGGAATTTATCTTGTGTACAGCGCTACGGAATATGTTGGGGCGTTATAAATAAACGATAATAATAATAATAATGCTCATATACGTATGAAATGTTTACTTTAAAGTTTATGTTGCAGTTATTGAAAGACTGTGAAAGTGGAGCCCTAAAGGCACATAGAACACAGTTTGTTTTGTTTTATGTATGCTTAAAAACATTACCAAAATTGTGTTTTGCATGGTAAAAAATATTAAGTAAAACATGTTTACACTTCATTGATATTAACATGAAGTACGCAGAGTATACTTCTAGATTTCACTGACAGACAGGTATGACTCTATATTACTTCTAATTGGACGACAGGGGCAAGCGCTCAGATAAGTTAAACATTTGAATATTTTAGTCTGCATTGAGAACATCATTTGAAGTAAAACACACAGTGAAACACTATACCCTTATTCAAATCCAGCAAAGAAAATAATGGTTTCAATATCCCTTTCAAGCTGCTTTTTGCTAGGTTCTGAAGGTGGGAACTAGTTTAAAAACTATCATCAACAAACCAAAATAACATATATATGCAAATAGTCTGATCTCCAGATTGTTGTTAATTCAACAGACCAGCAGATGAGGTCTCCTGATGCCATCACAACTCACAAGGGCTGATGAACTAGCTATTTAACTGATCTGCAGCCACATTAACAGCCTTATTAAATTGTGATTCGGAAAATTAAAAAGGGCTCTATACTGTATAAGCCCAGAGCATATTTTTTTGACAGAACTTTTTAGTTAGTCTTCAGCAAGGTCTTCACTAACTAAAAACTATGTAAAAACAATATGCTTTGTGCTTATATAGAACCCTCTTACTTGTTTACTGTGGTCCCTGGTTCGTTTGTCTCATTAGTCAGAGGCTGGATAACCTTCCCCTGCAGGAGCTCCTTACTGCAGGGTCACATGACATCATTAGGAATTCCCCTCCCCTGCAGTATGAAGATCCGGCAGGGGAAGAATACCCAACCTATGACTAATGAGACAACTGGACCAGGGACCACAGCGAACAAGTAAGAGGAGGGGGCTGCTGGTGGGTGAGTGGTGCTGCAGGTTTTTTTTTTTAGGCTGCTGGGGCACTGAAAGGGGCTACTGGGGGTGAGTGGTGTTGCTGGGGGGTTAAACGGGCTGTTGGGGGTGAGTGGTGTTGCAGGGGTTATGGGGCTGCTGGGGGAGGTTAAAAGTGCTATTGGAGGGTTGGTTGGGGGCTGAATGGGGCTCCTGGGGAGTGATTGGGGCTGCTGTTGGGCTGAATGGGGCTGCTGGGGGGTTGGGGCTGAATGGTGCTGCTGGGGGGTGATTGTGGCTGCTCGGGGTTGGGGGTGAATGTGGCTGCTGGGGGGTGAATGGTGCTGCTGGGGGCCGTATTGGGCTGCTGAAGGGCTGAATAGTGCTGCCGGGGGGTTGGGCTGAATTGGGCTGCTGAGGGGCTGAATTGTGCTACTGGGGGGTTGGAGGCTGAATGCAGCTGCTGGGGATGAAAGGGCTGCTGGGGGTGGTGAATGGTGCTGCTGGGGGGTGAATGGTGCTGCTAGGGGGTTATGGGATTGAGTGGAGATGCTGGGGGCTGAATGGTGCTACTGGGGGGCTTGAATGGTGCTACTGGATGGTTGGGAGCTGAACGGTGGTGCCAGGGGGATGAATGGTGCGGCTGGGGGGTGAATGATGCTTTTGGGGATGCTGAATGGTGCTGCTGGGGGAGGTTGCGAGGGTGCACTGCCCTACAGAACTAAGGAACATGTTAGCCTAAAATATATAAATAAATAAATAAATAAATATATATATATATATATATATATATATATATATATATTGGGGGGGCAGGTTTTTTTGCATCATTGCACTTACGAGGCTGGAATTTAGAGTAGATTGAATGGGCAGACTGGATGGGTCTACTGGTTCATATCTGCATCTAGTGTATGTTTCTAAATAGAAGAAGACAATTTAAGTGATAAACTAGAGCAGTACAAATACTGCATTTTACATAAGATGCCAATATGTATCCCAAAGTCATAAATATTTAACTATAAATACTACAATTAAGAAACAATTATAAGGAACATCTGAATCACACCCACTTTCGAAACAGTAATAACCAAAACACAACAATAAAGCAAGAAAATATTACAGATAATCAAACAAACACCGTGGACTTGATTCACTAGGATTTTCTCTTTTTAAAGAGGTAGGTAATTAGTGAGGTTCACAAACAAATGGTACCGTATCTGCCACAGGTATATTTATTTAGTTCATATTCGGTTAAATAAATGATAACTAAGCTTGATACTGGGAAAATTATTTTGGAAAGCAAAAAAAGTATACAAGCAAACAAAAACATTTTTTACAATTTTATATGAAACATTGTTACTAAGGGGGTCCATTTTCTTTATTTACTTCTCTCATGCCCATGTAAACTAAATAATTCCCCCTATTGTAAGAACTGGCAGTTTTAGATGTCACATTCCGAGTGTGTATTTAATCTCATCCCACAGCATTATTATTGGATTTAAAAGTTTTTTTAAAAAATGGGGCTGTAATGCTTCTTAGATTCTCAAACATTCCTATGTTGAGACTCTTTATTGGACCACTCTCGCCTTCAGGACTTTTCTCGTGCTGCCCCTATTCTCTGGAACTCCTTGCCTCGCTCCACCAGACTATCCTCCAACCTCAAATCATTCAAATCCTCTCTAAAAACACATCTCTTTAAAGAAGCATATCACCTTCCACCCTAACACATTCTCATATCTCTCTCCCTCCTTTTCCTCACACAATACCTTTAGGATGTAAGTCTGCGAGTTTCAATCCCACAAGGTGTTTTAGGGAAAGCACCATGGTCACTGGATTCCAAACTCAAAGACAGGGCCCTCCTTGTTTTACGATGTGTTCATTTGTATGTATCTTTGTCTTGAACGCATCTTATGTACAGCGCTACGGAATATGTTGGCGCGTTATAAATAAACGATAATAATAATAATAATAAGATCCACATTTACGGTTTGCATTATAAAAAGTAAGCTTGATAATGTCTAAAATGTAAAAATCAATGACAACCCATTAATATAAAGCACTTTGTATGCTTAGTTTATAACTCAATCACAGGGCCCTCCATTTTTTTATTATTGACTTGTATCTACCCTGTAGCACTACGGAATAAGGTCCATATTAGTTGCTCACAAATGTCTCAAACTCACAAACTTGGCTATGGGTGTTTTTTCTTAAATAAATGTTTAGATGTATTCTATCGACTCCAGCCCGCACGGCTAAACTATTAAACAATGACTTTCTAAGTCTTATTTCAGGGGGCGTGATCATATGATCTCACAATATTAATACAAGCCGTAATTTACTTCTTTGTTGTTGTTGTTTAGTCATTCAGTCTCTTTCGACTCTCTGTGACTCTATGGACTGTAGCACGCCAGGTACATCTCTCACTCACTGCCCCTCTGAGCCCATCAAGTTCATGTTCATTGCTTCAGTGACTTCATCTATCCATCTCCGCCTCTGTCGTCCACTTCTTCTTGTGCCTTCAATCTTTCCCAGCATCAGAGTCTTTTCTAGTGAATCCTGCCGTTGTTGCAGTCCAAGGGACTCTAATCAGTCTTCTCCAATTCAAAGGCGTCAATTCCACAGCGCTCAGACTTCTTTATGGTCCAGCTCTCACATCAGTATGTTGCTACTGGAAATAACATAGTACAAACTATGCAGACCTTTGTTGATAGTGTAATATCTTTACATTTTACTAGCTTGCCATAGTTTTCTTCCCCAGAAATAAACATCTTTTAATTTCACTGCCTCCACTTCCTCCTGGTCTATTTGCAGGGAAGTGAGATTTCCGTTTGCCATGATCTTCATCTTTTTAACGTTGAGCAGCAGGCCAGCTTTTGCACTCTCTTCTTTTACCCTCATCAATAAGTCCTTTGGTTCATCCTCACTTTCAGCCATCAAACTAGTATCAGCAGCGCATCTGAGGTTGTTGATAATTCTACCAGTAATATTGATTCCATTTTTAGATTCATCCAGTCCGGCCTTACACATGATGTGTTCTGCATATAAGTTGAATAAATAAGGTGACAATATGCAACCTTGTCTCACTCCTTTTGCGATCTTGAACCATTCTGTTGTCCCATGTCCGGTTCTGCCCGTGGCTTCTTGGTCCATATACAGATTCTTTAGGAGGAGGATGAGATGATCTGGTATTCCCATCTTTTTAAGAACATGCCACATTTGGTTGTGATATACACAGTCAAAGGCTCTGGAATAATCTATGAAGCAGGAGTAAATGCTTTTCTGGAACTCTTGCTTTCTCTAATATCCAGCGGACATTGGCAATTGGATATCTTGTGCGAGTAGCTAATAGAATATGTAGCACTATTAAGAGTGATTTTAAGTGTGTGTAACTTTGAGAATTGGCCAATAGAATATGGCCCTAAGTTGGGGAGTTACAAATAAAGGTTATTAATAATAATAATAATAATAATAATAATAATAATAATAATAATAATAATAATTAATATATTCAACTGTATTTATAATGATCAGCCATTACATTGTTTGAGCTGCTTGATTAAGTAGTCTTCTCAATAGACAAGGAGCATTATGTTCTCACCAGATTTGCTTTAGTCCTTTGGAAAACACTAACATTAAAGTTTTCCATT
This sequence comes from Discoglossus pictus, assembly GCA_027410445.1. NCBI lineage: Eukaryota > Metazoa > Chordata > Amphibia > Anura > Alytidae > Discoglossus > Discoglossus pictus. The sequence goes on from CM050166.1 coordinate 70,918,010, forward strand.
TTTCAATCACAGCAGCTGGATTCATTCAAGGTTAGCGCCAATTTGTAAAAGCAAAACAAAAATGTCAGCTCAAGACTTCCTTTATATTATGACACCAATTGAATCACTCACAAACCTAGGAAATAAATATTTGTAACTAACCCTTACATATTGAATCTTAAAGGGCCTATAAAGGGGTCTTTAAAGAAAAATGTATTAAACCTGTACTGTGCATTGAAACAATGAATTGCTAAAGGTTCCCTTTAATGAATGATGATATGTAATGTTATCACGCATCAAGCCTATATTTATGTTACTGTAACTTGTTTTTATGCTATATCAATTTTAAAAAAGCAACTGTAGCTTCAGTAAAAGCCTAGATTCCCATAGTTTTTTTTTAGTGTTCTCTAAAGAATACTGTGAACTAAAAAAAATTATTGTTTTTAATCATGCCCACAGACAGGATGAGCTCCTTATCACTCCACCCCCTGAATGATGTATTGGATTTGGAGTGTGAGCCGCCCAGAGTCGATTGCTTTCCAAACAGCTATACTGTTTCGGAAATAACAAAAGTATTCCTCAGAGATATCTGTCCCTGGCCAAATTACCAATATATATATATATATAGATAGTGTGCACACCTTAGAGAAATAATACACCAACACAGAGTTCTGGCATAAAGCTTTCTCTCGCCTACTTTTTATTACGTCAGCCATCATTTATATAGTTTTTAATAATCAGATAAAAGTTACAATTAAGCAAAACATCAGGTTTATAAAGCAATTCATTGGTTCTGAGATGTCCGCTTTTACGGGATCTCGGTTAGGTATTGGGTTAGTGCATTAAGGAGTCTCCAGGTGTCATCCCACAGGGGGGTAAGTCTTCCTCCCCATTGGTCAAGAGGTCAAGACAAAGGAAAGATGGCGCTTCTCCTTCTAGTGTCCAAGGTGTGGTAGCTGTCGTCATCCTTGCTAGAACGGAAGTAGTGCCACCGGCATTTTGTATGCGGAAGTAGTGAATCCTCCATCTTAGAGTGCCCGATGATTCAGCATTTATTAATAAAGCTTTGGTAATACGATAATACTGCAAAGATAAGATATAAAAGTAGGTGCACGAATACAGTTATGCCTTTTGTACGGATCCCAATCCATAACAATACCATACTACTTTGGTATGATAGTGGGAGACAACTAGAAAGTGTATCTGTATACATTGCTAGTAGCTCATGTTGCTACTACTGCCTGCCACTAATCTGTGTTTTACTGAGTGGTCTCAAAAGGTGAGTATAGACAGATAGATGTATTTGTATTTTTAATATATTTACATCATGTGCAATTATCAATAAAACATTCTCACTAAATCTAATGTGTGTGTGTGCAGTAATTTTGTGAGGTTTAGGCATTTATCTTATAAAGAAAATGTTCAATTTTAATATATTGTAATACAATAAATCGTTATCAATGAACATGACCACATTTTTTTATGAAATGAAAAAAGCTTTATTATTTCAACCACATGGTGGCATATTTTCACAGTAATAGGAATACAGCAGAATAATATATTTCTCATACAGTCCGTGGACATAGCTCAGTATTTCTATCCTGACACAGTTGTGTTTCTTTTACTCCTACAGAGATATTGTTCAAGTCTGATTCACTGGCCATGGATCTTGCTTTTATACCTAAGTATATGTAAAAAAAAGATTCTGTGAAGTCCTCTGAGAAAATGCTGTTAAATAAATTTAGCCACTGTATAAAAAAGGTATATGGTATAAGCAAATATTTGCATAAAGTATATAAAGAATTAATGAATAATGTACAATATTTGTTACACTAGTAATATAAAGAGTTATAAAAGCACATTTTCTTAATACATATTTGATTTATATGTACAGTTAATCTACTTTGCGTTATATATATAGATTTAGCCTGATTGTGTTTGTGCTTTCTTCTGTTTATAAAACATTTATAAAATAGCACAACAATAAGTGAGATAAAAAATAGAATTATACATCTAGTCAATAGATTTGTAAAATTATTTTTTTAAGAATGGCTGCATACTGAGAGCAATATCTTTCTATTTATAATGTGACATCTATATATCCATACACATACACACACACATATATATATATATATATTTATAATTTGAGATGGCATGGCTCTTGGTGTGTGGGAAATAGTACACAAGCATCAAATCACTATTAATCAGGAATGTGTCATGCAAAAACGGTGTTATATCTACCCGAGGATGTGTCAGGCAAAAACAGCTTTATAGCGAATCAGTGTTAAACAGGGTCTACCTGTATATATGTTGTAAACATAAAATTGGCTACAATGCAATGTTAAGTCAGATAGAATCTTGCAGTGGGGATGGAAATACTAAAATGAGAAGCATTGAGGACTGAGAGAATGGGGGAGCTTACTAAACTTTTCCATTGCAAACTCTCAAGCAAGCAGTACCCTCATCCCCCTCTGTACCCATGCACATGTACAAAGATGCTGTCCTGTCTTATTTTTCCTGTTATCAAATCTATGTAAAATGATATTTTTGTGTTTATTATAACCCTACTGCTAAGAATTCTGATGCTGTTCTAAAGATAAAATATAATAATAAGCATCTCAAGTGGCTAAGATGAAGGTGGAAAGATTGGTGATCTATTTTTTCCCAATACTGCATAATAAAAACCTTATATCTCATCCACTTGAGATGTTTGGTAAAATCCATCCAATATCTCCAGCTCCTGAGTTGTCGTGTGGAACAGATTTACTATGATGTGACATAGCTAAGAAATCTCCAAAAGCCATCTATGACCTTAGTACATTTTGTAATACAGAGTGAAATAATATTCAGATTTGTTGGAATAATGGCTCTGTTATTTAGTTCATATGCAATTATTTGTTTTTAGAAAGCCAACAAAAAGTTTGAGAAAAGAACAAGTATTTGTCAATTATGAGTATTTGAGTCCAGAAACATTGCTTTAATGGGAATGCTACATACAGTGCCTTGCAAAAGTATTCACCCCCTTGGCATTTTTTGTGTTTTGTTGCCTCACAACCTGGAATTAACATGGATTGTTTGAGGGTTTGCATCATTTAATTTACAGAAATTAGAAGATGTTTGTTTTTATTGTGAAGCAAACAACAAATAGGACAAAATAACAGAAAGAGTCAATGTGCATAACTATTCACCCCCCTAAAGTCAATACTTTGTGGAGTCACCTTTTGCGGCAATCACAGCTCGAGGTCGCTTTGGATAAGTCTCTATGACCTTGCCACATCTTACCACTGGGATTTTTGCCCATTGCTCCTTGCAAAACTGCTCCAGCTCCTCCAAGTTGGATGGTTTGCGCTTGTGGACAGTAATCTTTAAGCCTGACCACAGATTTTCTATTGGATTGAGGTCTAGGCTTTGTCTAGGCCATTCCAACACATTTACATGCTTCCCCTGAAACCACTCAAGTGTTGCTTTAGCAGTGTGTTTGGAGTCATTGTCCTACTAGAAGGTGAACCTCTGTCCTAGCCTCAAATCATACACAGAGTGGTACAGGTTTTGGTCAAGAATATCCCTGTATTTAGCACCATCCATCTTTCCCTCAACTGTGACCAGTTTCCCAGTCCCGGGTGTTTCACTGTGGGGATGGTGTTCTTTGGGTGATGTGATGTGTTGTGTTTGCACCAGACATAGCATTTTCTTTGATGGCCGAAAAGTTAAATTTTAGTCTCATCAGACCAGAGCACCTTCCTCCATACATTTTGGGAGCCTCCCACATGCCTTTTCACAAACTCAAAACGTGCCATTTTGTTTTTTGCTGAAAGTAATGGCTTTCTTCTGGCCACTCTGCCGTAAAGCCCAACTCTGTGGAGCGTATGGCTTATTGTCGTCCTATGTACAGATACTCCAGTCTCTGCTGTGGAACTCTGCAGCTCCTCCAGGGTTACCTTAGGTCTCTGTGCTGCCTCTCTGATTAATGACCTCCTTGCCTGGTTCGTGAGTATTGGTGAGTGGCCGTCTCTTGGCAGGTTTGCTGTTGTACCATGTTCTTCCCATTTAGTTATGATAGATTTGATGGTGCTCCTGGGGATCATCAAAGATATGGATATTTTTTTATAACCTAACCCTGACTTGTACTTCTCAACAACATTGTCCCTTACGTGTTTGGAGAGTTCCTTGGTCTTCATGGCAGTGTTTGGTTAGTGGTGCCTCTTGTTTAGGTGTTGCAGCCTCTAGGGCCTTTCAAAAAAGGTGGATATATGTAATGACAGATCATGTGACACTTAGATTGCACACAGGTGGACATCATTTCACTAATTATGTAACTTCTGAAGGTTGCACCAGAGCTTTTTATGGGCTTCATAACAAAGGGGGTGAATACATACGCACATGACAATTTTCTGTTTTCTATTTCTAAAAAATAGTTTTATGTATATATTTTTTTCATTTCACTTCACCAATTCAGATTAACAAAACATTAAACTTAAGGCTGTAATGTAACAAAATAGGTAAAAAGTCAAGGGAGGTGAATACTTTTGCAAGACACTGTATGATAATGGATATATAATAAAGGAACACTTTAAGAACAAAAATATGATACTATATTAGATCTTTGAGATAATTTTCTGGACCAATTTTACACTAGTGGAGCCTCTGCCACGGTATTAGGCTTTCACCCCAATATCAAGTTGTTTTTTAGGTTATTATTAAAGAGTATGGAAAACTAGCTATATACCGTATTGGCCATTTTTTCTAAAGTGGACAGTTGACTATTTGTGTTGCATTTTATGTAAATGAGCAGTTCCTAAATACTAATATGGTCATTCGGTTAGGACTCCTCCCTCACCCAAATCAAGTTCCCTATGACACAAATTAGCCACACTGTAGCAGCTAAACAGTGCAGTATATCTTAAGAATGCTGTAGAGAAAAACAGCTAGTAAAATGTATAGTACGTTTTTCATGCTCTTTTCAATTAAACCAACTTCCTGTTGGTGGTGACAGTGTTTCTTTAATTACATGAGTAACAAGCAATCTTAATCTATAAAAAAGATGCCCGAACTGTGCGTCCTTTGAGTGGCTGGATGGGGCGGTGGTTGGTTTGCATGCAGCAGTATTCAGCTCCTTCAGTTTCACTTGTGCTAAAAAGGCTGCGGAACTTGGCCAACTAGGAGAACAAAAATATAATTTGTTAAGTGTTGATAGTTATACTGCACGTGTTGTTCATCATGAAATATTTTAAGAATTACATTTCTATTTGGTATTTAGATTGGGTCTGCAGTCACAAGACAGGGAACTGGATTGTAAACTCCCAGAATTCCCTGGTAAGCACGGAATTATAAATCTCTTATTATGGACTAAGTACTTTCAGGTGGTTTATGGTTAAGACCGAATTATAAGAATGGTCCAGTTGAAATATGGAGATCTACTGTATGAAAGGTACAGCATATTGGTCACTGTTACATTTTCATACAAGTAGCCAGCCACATGTATGCACTCTGTGAGTTTTACAATATAGATATTATTTATTTACATACAGTATGTGCAGCTCATTACAATGAAATATATGGGACTATTTTTATGCTCTCTCAGATACTATAGTATAATGTAAGTCGTATTAAAGGTATTGGAAAGTGATCAACTTCCTCACTTGTTGACATCATAATGCACCTGCTTAGTGAATATTGTGGTGATTATCAAGATTAACAAGATTATAACGTTGCACCCATGTTGAATAGTGAATTACTCACCTGTTTCGAGGTGATAGAAATGGGTTCCTTTAAGACAATCCATATAACATTCTCAAAAAGAGGTGGAACTGTGAGGGATCCTAGATAGGTCCAGAAATCCATGCAGCCGGGGAGCAAACATGAGGGATCAAAGTTTGTAAATGAAGATTGAGTGCCCTAAAAAAAAAGTTATATATTTAGTTACAGCTGATAGAAATTTGGGATCTTATCAGTAAGTCATGATATCTCATAAAACTTCTCAACAACAATAAATACATCATTATTAACTGTCATGCTGATTGTATTTTTAACAATATTCCCACAGTGCCACAAACCAGCAGCCACATTAAATTCCCTTAACGTGTAAAATCGTAACTCGTAACGTAGCTCGTAAGACTTAAGGCTATTAAATTGGCCTCTTAAAACAGCCCGCCGACCACTTGCAGGGTTGGAGCGAGAAAACCTTACAAGACGTGAGAATTCGACTTGCTAGCCTGCAAATCCTTTGATCTGTCAAGCCCATAACCACTACGTTCCAATTGCGCTATTAAATTGCATTCAAATAACTGGCGTTCAACCCGTTCAAATGTAGCCAAGAAGCCAACGAGTGCTAGAAAGGATACGATAGGGGAGTAAAGTCCAATCCGTATGAATTTAAATGCACATATCACCAGACTGCTGTACTGTTATTAAAAGTGAAAGTGATGCTAGGTAATAGAATTATTAGCACAACGTTCTCAAGCATGTAAATTGGCCAAATAAAATACTTTATTTCATGTTTATTACCTTTTTATATCGATCCCGGCAATCAATGTGTTAATACATATAATGGAACTCGTATGAAATTGAATATCATATTTACGGCTTTATCAATATTGCATCATATCTGGAATGTGGGTCAGATCGTAAATCGTAATTGAACCCCGGAAGACTTTGAAATCCCACCTCCATTTTTCAGTGGCATAATTCTGACGATCTCTGTTTCCATTGGCTCCATCTAAACCCGTAACTTACGAGTTTGACTAATTGATCACGTTCACGGCCACACATCCGAGTGAAAATGGTTTACGGGTTTGACTCTCTGTAACTCGCATCATGTTCTAATTTAATAGCTCCGTAAATACGCAAAATTTCAAGCTTGCAGCCGTGCGGGTCTCACATTGCACATACGAGCTTCAAATTTATTGTGGCTACAGGTGCAAAAATGTAAATCTAAATGTGTGTTTATAAGTAACATATTAGGGGACAGATTCACTAAGGTGAGAGACTTGAATTTCCATGGAGATATGGAGAAGTATTTCCATTGTTGTTTCATTTACATTTCCATGGTTAATTCATCAAGATGTAACATATCTAAGAGTTCTCCAAGACTTCTTACCTTAATGAATCTGCATCTTCCCATATTATTTGTAAACTGCTATAAAATCTGTATAACTTTCTATCTCATTTATATGGTTACATTTTATATATTAAAAAAATAAGTATAGAAATACATTTAGTAGCATGAATTAATTCAATATTTGGGACAAGAGAGCCTGTTTTATAATACCTTAAATTTGATGGCATCCAAAACATTGGTAATCCTCTCAATGTTTGGGTTATGGTCACCAATCTGAAAATACAGACATAATCACATTCTTGAACAAGAAATCATTTAATTTTCTTCCACAGAGAAAATCTTCAAAATTATACATATAGATATTATTATATGATTGTAAACATGAACAACCAAGTCAAGGTTATACTTAAGTTCAATGCACCATTTGTTCATATATATTTATTTAATCTTATGTTTTATGGATTTTGTACAGATAAACTCAACTCTGCCCTCAGGTTATTCTCCCTGGATGCTCTACATTACGTAGGTCAAAAATAGCACTATGGTGTCATGCACTTTGACACACTGACTCCTCAGATAAGCCGCTAACTCATTCATTTCATACCAGGAAAATATTTCACAAACCAATATCTTATCATTTACAGATAAGAAAAATTAACAAAACGTTGTTGCATTTATAACAGTCAGGTGATCTTCCTATTTGTCTAAGCGTCTAGAAGTTACAGCCATTAAACTGTGTTTAACATATGTAGAAAAAATAGGCTCAGAAGAAATATTGATTTAATTTATATAAAAAATGTGGATTGGTTTAGAGGTGTGTTACAGAATTTATTTACCTATTCTACTTCCTGGTATAGGTTCATGTTTTAAGTCCATAAACAGATTACAATGTATGCTCACATGTTCACTTCTCCCCCACTCTGCCCTCTACAGATAAAAACACACTCTCATGATCAAGCTCTCAGGAAGTGAGGTAACAACAACAAAACGGATTCCTCTGCTCCTGAAGAGATTCTTGAAAAATTCAGATTTTTCTCTAAAATTTTTTTATGTCTATGACTTATACAACGGCTAATATAGCTGTTAATGTTACATACTGTACTTCACAAATATTTGCCTTTTCTCTTGAACTACAGTGTTCCTTTAATAAAAAAATACATGTTTTGGTGAATAACTGGGATGTTATTAGGCATTTGAGAGGAAATCATCTATAAATGACTTTATAGATGACTTTATAAAAGCTGCTATATTTTTCTATTATTTTTGTACTTGAGTTTTCTATGTCAAAAGTTTGAAGGTAACACAAGGGCAGGTAAATAGGCAAAACTTTATAACTCTGCAACAAACTGCTAAACCTCCCCAAAGAGCTTAGTCAGTAGCAATGTTTCTGGAATATGGATTAGCGAATGGAGTCCAATTTATGTCTGCTGTCCTATGTACATGTGCATTAATGAGAGTCTAGGGACTTCAAGCAGTACTTTCCTTCAGTATTTAAGTCTTACCTTCAAAAATACTCCCAGGACACCCAGTCCATCTGGTTTCAAAGCTGCCTCCACAAAACTGGAATATTTTTCTGAATTCCAATGGACAATATGCAGCTGAAATGGACACATAGACTGCATTATACCAGAACATACACAATCCGATTAACTATAAAACTTATGGGCTGTTAATATATTGATGATATATATATATATATATATATATATATATATATATATACATATACATACACACACACACATACAGGGGGTGTTTCTGCCTAGGGCTGCACAATTCAGGGGGAGACGATGTATTGCTGTGCACAGAAATGTATATATAGAGTAATATTTTTGTCTGTTAGTATACTTGACACTTTCTGACATACCATATATACACATAAACACATGTAAACTTATGATCTAAGATATGGAAATGGGAGAGGAGGAGCTGCAAGTGTGGGGCGCACAAATCAACATATTACCTAAATACACCAACATAACATAGGAAAGAAATCAAAGAAAAACAGGACAGAAGTAGGGGTTTGTATAATAGACAAAAACTCTACAATTTTTTTTTTTAAAGTATAGCAAACAATTATTGTAGTAGTAGTGTGATCATAGCTTTTACAATGTAAATAGGTTAATGCAATCAAGATTAATGAACATCATAATTTAAATATATATACTACTTCAACAGTGACAAACTAAAAGAGGATTTCTTTAAAATATGACATTAATTCAGCTTTGAGTGTTATCTATAATATACAAAATAAGGGTGACTTATGAAGACATCACATTCACTGATTAGCTCCTCATTTTATAGCTATAGAGGATTAGAACAGCTTGAGTTCATTAAAACCTATAAAGGTCAGCCTGACAATATCGTAGTTACTATTGATTGCTGTGAAATTTATGACATTTTATGACATATCTAGAAAGTCACTAAAGTTTTACTTTCTAGATATGTTTATAAAAATAATTTATGTTACAAAAATTGTCACTATTACTGTGAAATAATAATCATTGCCTGTACATAATACTATAGTGTCCCTCAATTGTACCATGGTATACAAATTTACAAAATCCTTATTGGATAGTTTGCAATAGTATGTAACCTGAAAGGACAAATAACCAAAGAATAAGAATGGTTATGGGTGTGTGGACATTTACCACAAGTTGTTGTAAATATTCAAGGGAAGAATGTGCACAATGAGATAGGTGTAAAGGTGATGGAAATCAATCTGCAAACTAAATCAAATTAATTTGATTAAGATTACACTTAAAAATCAATAGTTTGTGAAAGGGCAGGCGATAAAATCATTCAGTACTTTTAACCCATTCATTGACAGAGACGGGAAGACTACACGCATATAAAAATTCAGCTGGTGTTGGATCACTCATGGTGAACTTTATTTTTTATAATTTACCCTATGGGCATATGTAGACAGATTTGACATCTCCAAGAGTTCTCCAACTTTACCATTTAGTACATAAGGTACAATGTCTAAAAATATTAGTTTTTTTACACTTTATAGAATTTTGTTAGATGATTTTTTACATTTCAACTGTGTTAATGCTTGAGTAGAGACAACATGCTTAAACCTGATATTCATAATGGATTTCCAAATTGTCTATCTTGCTTCATATCTAGGTTGCAGAAGATTGGCAAAACAGTTTTATTTTTGTAGTTTGTGTCCAAAAGCTTAATATAACTCTAGGTACAATTTCTTAATTGGGTAACAATTGCCATGAACGGCAACTAATCTCTTGTTTTTGGTAATTTTAAGTATACAAAATTTTATTTAATCAATTCTTTACAGTCTAGTGACCTAACCACTCGACTAACGATCAACATTTTATTTAATAAGTTCTGTGTTTTTGCATGTATAAGGTTTTCAAATAAAGATTTAAGTATCTTTAACAGTTTTAAAGCATAATTAAATAGAAGTCCAATATTAGTCTGGATGTTGAATTAATTTACCGTAATTAATTAATTTCTGAGAATGAGTATGTTTACTACAACATTCTATCATGTTTGCTGTGTTTTGCCCATTTTTATGTTGATTCACCAAAAATATTCATGTGATATTGTTTAGAAAATACTCAAATATAGCATGAACCTTAAATTATGAAAATATATTTAAGTATTTCAAATAACTTTGCATGATTTAAATGCCATGCAAATTTTTATAAAATTATCAGTTCCCATAGAATATTGTCAAATATTCTTAAAGGGATATTGAAGGTTTCTGGATTTCACTAAGAATATACCTATTTATCTATTTACTTTTATGCACTTTATTTTATTAAGAAGAGCTTAAAGCTCAGTTTTCTCACCGAAAAAACATTCAATTTTTACGTGTTTGGGTCTGCCCTCTGTGGCTCATGCAATTCATGAATACACAGAGCGGGAAGTGTAGTGTTTTAAATTAGTCAGTCAATAAATTCTCTCAATTAGCATGCTGCAAAATGTCGCCACTGATGGGTTGTCCTTGTTTTTAAGCACTTCTAAGTAAAATAAATTACACAAAAAGTAACGAGATACATAGGTATATTATATTCCTAGTGAAATCCAGAAACCTCCCATGTCCCTTTAACATTGTAAAACTTGCAAGCAATAATAATAATGTATTGTATACCTCAGCTGCATAGCCTTGGCCATCCACTTTATGCTCTGAACCATGCTCATCAAAACAACCCCAATGAAAGTGGAACTGCCGAAGTCTGTACTTTTCTTTAAGTGGCCCACTGCTGACCACTAAAAGAGAAGAATAAAAGAACACATTCTTAGAAACATGGATGCATCATCGTACATAGATATTTTTAATGATGAATGGTTTAGCTTTGAGTGATTTCTCACCAATGCATCTTAATATAAGCAGGGAAGTTCATCAAGCTGTGAAGGCAAATCTTGTCAATACTGACAATTACATTTTTTTCCGAATATTACAGTAAAACACACAGGCTATATGTTGTCATTTGCTTTGTATTACATCTGGTGCATTGGTTGAAAAAAACTATTTGTAGAACTATTCCAATTTGCACTTCTTAAGATGGAAATAATTACATTAATTATTGGTGGATCACCAATTTTGACACAAAAGCTCATTTGAAATTCCCTGCTTAATGAATAGAAACGTTTATAAAAGTTGCTTCGTTACTAGAGATACATTAAAGAAACACAGATTTTGATGCCAGATAAGAACCAAAACGGCTTATTTAGTCTTGTCCATTATATCTACCTAAATGTTTGGCTTAATTAAACCTCAGGAAATCCTTATGCTTTCCCAAACATGTTTAATTCCTTAACAGTGTTTGACTAACACAATGGAAGGCTATTCCATTTATTTCCTACTCTTTCTATAAAGTAATTCTTTCTCACATTACTCCTAAATCTTCTACCTTCCAACTTAAATTCATGACCTATCGTTCTTGTATTCCTTTTTCTGGAATACACTTCCCTCTTGAACTTTATAAAACCTTTGATATATTTTAAGTGTTCGAACATATCATTCCTCTTCCTTTTGTCCTCTAGGCCATACACACTCAGATCATGAAGTATTTCCTTAGAAATATAATTTTTAGACAATACATCATTTTAGTAGCCCTACTCTGGATTGTTTCTAATTTGTCAATATCCATTTGATAATGTCTTAAGAACTGGACACATTATTCTAGGTATGGTCTAACTAGAAATATTTGGGGGGGAAATAAGGAGCTAAAAATAAACATTTTCCGAACCCTGGCTCTACGGCTCCTGGGAAATTCCCACGGCATCACTATACACAGAAAACATGGTCCAGGGAATCTAGGTCATGGAAAGATCATGGTCAGCTCTCCCAGACCCATCAAGAACCAAAGTGTTTTGTTGTTCTGTTCATTAAATGACCTGTTAAGGCTTAGGTATTTTCAATTAATAAGTATGCTTTTTTTTGGGAACAAAAGAAAAATCATATTTAGGTTTACAAAGGAAAAACGTTTTAATTATTTAATATATTAAAGATAATATGCAGGAAAGAAACAAGCCTGAAATATAAATATACCATTGAATTGTCAAATACGTCTTTACATTCTTCAAACAATAAACAGGAATGTAATGAAGAACGTAACAGGAAACCATTAACAGACTGTTTCTCCAGAATGCTTGCCTTATAGTAGAGCAGGAAGCATTTCTATACAAATGCCAAAATGCCTGCTGCCTTGCATAGGGATGTCTTATGTCCTTCTTTACCCTCTTCCATGGGTGCCTCAATATCTTCAGTTGCCTACAGCTTTATGCTGGACTTCCAGCGCAAAGACTTCTCTCAGTTGATTTCCATTAATATAGAAAGTTTGGTCTTCCACTAGGTGGATAAATGCAAAACAGTGTTAGTTGCCCATGATGTGCCCATAGCTAAATAACACGTCATCTCTCAGAAAAAAAGTTAACCAGATCCCAATTGAAACTAAAATAAATAAGTGAAATGTATCTAATAAATCTTCCTCAAACTTGACGAGACAGTGATTAAGACTACTCAATTTCTACTCTTTTTTCCATTCCCAGACTCCAACTTGCAAGATTTCTTTGCTGCAACTAGCTTATAGAGTTCCTGGCCTCATTCTCTGAAACTCTCCCAGCCTTTATCTTTTCATAGAAGTCTATCACCTATACTCTTTATAATGAAATAATTATAATAATAATTAAATAGAGTCAAAGGGTTATGTAATTGTGAACCGTGTGAGCATGGCATAGATCAGTGTTTCCTAAACCTATTCACCCATAAAACACTTTTGTGAGCTGAACCCTAGTATACCAAATAATGGTATATAGAACCTCACAAACCATTTGCATTACACATAAAGGAGCTTCCAAAGTAAAATGCCATTCACCAGTAGCCCAAAATGGCCACCTATAAACTATAGGAACTAAAAGGGCTTTATGCAAATATGGAAATCTTCACAGCACATAACTTAGTTAACATTGTTTAAAGAAATAATTAATAAACTTAGTTTCCAAGTTCTAATTTATGGTATATCTAAGGAGGACAAATATATGGGGTTTTCCATGCTCCAGGCAAACATTTGGTGCCTTCCAGTTCAATATAGAAACAAATTAGCTCTAGAAATAATGTTTATCTTTATTTGACATTTAAAATTCATAAAGTAAATGTAAAAATAAAATTAGATAATTTAAATTATTGTGTAAAGTAAGAGACACACATCAGATATAATATACATATTGCATATAATAGATTTCTTAAATTTAGCAGTGTAGGCAAATTAAATATACAATTTGCACTCTGAGATTCTTCATGATTCTCGGTTTGTCAGTTAGATAAATAGAAACTGAATGAAACCCTTTGCAAAAGTGGTTCAGTAGAGGATGCGAGGTAAAGAATTTGCCCTTCCATAATAAAATAGGTAACTTCTTAAAGTATAAGTTACATTTAAGTTTTACAGTGTTCCTTATCAGCTATCTGAACTAAATATCATCACATGGTCTACATAAAATGCAGTGAGATTGATATTCAACTCCATAGTAGGTTATTGAAAGTGCTCTCCACCTCTATTTATTGTTCCTAATTTATTAATGTTATTTTGAGATGTTACACCATTCAGAGCAACCTATTTTAGAGAAAAGCTAATAGTAAAGCATTGCTCTATATGCCCAGAGAGATAAATGACAGCTCTTTTAGTACTCAGGATGGTCTTATACAGAATGTTTTATAAAATATTTAGCTGGTTAGGTCCTTTAACTTTTTTATTTATTTGCTTTTACAGAATGATCTTGTCCAAAAAACTTTACAAAGATGCAAAGTCATTACCATAGCCTGCAGGTACCTGAATGAGAGTACGAAGAGTGTAAGATATATTCTGGTTTTAATTCTGAAAAAGGGCATTATTATGGCTCCATTTTCAAGGACTGCAGTTAAAGCACAAGCTGTTTGGAGATATATGCTTTACTTGAGCATGGAAGCTGTGTCCAGAGGAAAGCAAGTGGTGGCAGCATTGCTAAGGAGCAGATACCGTCAAAAGGATTTTCCATGACTAGTCTGGTTTGTGTGGAGATACACGATTATCTCTTTTTGCACATTTTATGTATGTAAATTATGTGCAATAACTTTTTGAGAAAGATTCTTTTAAATCGTTTTTAGCATTTTTGCAACTGAAAAAAGTTTTTTTACCCTGTGATTTTGTGTTTTTTTTCAATCAGTATTTGCAGTATGCAAAGCCATGCCATTGGGATCTATGTGGGAATGGGGGTGGGGATGGAGGCTGAGTCTTCAGAAATGAATGGACCATTTGGTGTTCACTGGAACTTTCACTGTGAAGGATGAGATACATTCAGAGCATATGTTATAAGATATGGTAAATGAGGAAAGATATTGTAAAGCAAGTTCATAACCATAAATCCTTGTGAGAACACAATCATAGATATTAGCTGTATAAGAAGATTGCACATGGGTTGATATAAACCCAGATTTATCTGGGTTCATCTAGTTTATCTTGCACTATAATATTTCCAGACTTATCAACTGTTTACAAAGAGAACTTCATAAATCAGAGCACTTTGAGAACGCTGATAAAGGATTCTATTGATGCCTATCCACATTAATGAACTTATGACCCAGTACAATTAACCTTGAATTACCATATAAAATAATACAGTAACAACTAATAACTATTGATCCATTTTTTCACAGCATACAAGAGAGATTTGTTATCACCAACCCGAGAAAGTGGATCATGGGGTGAAAAGGATTTTCTTTATTTCATGTCTTTTGCATTTATTAACATGTATAAATCGTTTTTAAGTTCAATTTTATGTAATAAATGATACACATGCACATACTGTAGTGAAATTCAAGTCCAGGTCAGTGATCAAGCAAACATTACACTAAGATGTGCATTATTTTTAAGGCAATACAATTTTGAGTGTCTAGTCTGCTCCTTTTCTTCATATTAGTTGCATTTTATAATCAGTCATATGCACTTTTTTGTCACATGTACCGGTATGTTATTTGCCAACACTGAATTTTTCTTTATTGTGACAGACTTAACACATAGTGCTTTTGCCACTTTGGTACAACTTTTGTTGTGAGCATACAGTGGGGGGAAAAGGTATTTGGCCCCCTGCTAATTTTGAACGTTTATCCACTGACAAAGAAATGATCAGTCTATAATTTAACGGTAGGTGTATTTTAACAGTGAGAGACAGAATAACAAACAAAAAAACAACAAGAAAAATGCATGTCAAAAAAGTTATAAATTGATTTGCAGGTTAGTGAGGGAAATAAGTATTTGACCCCTTCGTTTTAGTACTTGGTGGCAAAACCCCTGTGTGCAATCACAGAGGTCAGACGTATCTTGTAGTTGGCCACCAGGTTTGCACACATCTAAGGAGGGATTTTGTCCCACTCTTCTTTGTAGATCCTCTCCAAGTCGTTAAGGTTTTCGAGGCTGATGTTTGGCATCTCGAACCTTCAGTTCCCTCCACAGATTTTCTATGGGATTAAGGTCTGGAGACTGGCTAGGTCACTCCAGGACCTTAATGTGCTTCTTCTTGAGACACTACTTTGTCGCCTTGGCTGTATATTTTGGGTCATTGTCATGCTGGAATACTCATCCATGACGCATTTTGAATGCCCTGGCTGAAGGAAAGGAGGTTCTCACCCAAGATTTGACGGTACATGGTGCTGTCCATCGTCCCTTTCATGTGGTGAAGTTGTCCTGTCCCCTTAGCAGAAAAACACCCCCAAAGCATAATGTTTCCACCTCCATGTTAGATGGTGGGGATGGTGTTCTTGGGATTATAGGCAGCATTCCTCCTCCTCCAAACACTGTTGAGTTGATGCCAAAGAGGTCGGTTTTGGTCTCATCTGACCTCAAAACTTTCACCTAGTTCATTGGCAAACTTCAGACGGGCCTGT
This sequence comes from Discoglossus pictus, assembly GCA_027410445.1. Lineage (NCBI taxonomy): Eukaryota > Metazoa > Chordata > Amphibia > Anura > Alytidae > Discoglossus > Discoglossus pictus. The sequence continues at coordinate 70,934,440 of CM050166.1, forward strand.
ACATGTGCTTTCTTGAGCAGGGGGACCTTGCGGGCACTGCAGGATTTCAGTCCTTCACGGCGTAGTGTGTTATCAATTGTTTTCTTGGTGACTATGGTCCCAGCTGCCTTGAGATCATTAACAAGATCTTCCAGTGTAGTTCTGGGCTGATTCCTCCCCATTCTCATGATCATTGAAACTCCAAAAGGTGAGATCTTGCATGGAGCATCAGACCGAGGGAGACTGGCAGTTATTTTGTGTTTCTTCCATTTGCAAATAATCGCACCAACTGTTGTCACCTGACATCCTTGGACAGCTCTTTGGTCTTGGTCATGGTGGAGAGTTTGGAATCTGATTGATTGATTGCTTTTATGGACAGGTGTCTTTTATACAGACAACAAGCTGAGATTAGGAGCACTCCCTTTAAGAGAGTGCTCCTAAACTGAGCTCATTACCTGTATAAAAGACACCTGGGAGCCAGAAATCTTGCTGATTGATAGGGGATTAAATACTTTTTTCCCTTACTGACCTGCAAATCAAATTATAACTTTTTTGACATGCGTTTTTCTTGTTTTTTTTTTTTTGTTATTCTGTCTCTCACTGTTAAAATACACCTACCGTTAAAATTATAGACTGATCATTTCTTTGTCAGTGGACACATATTCAAAATCAGCAGGAGATCAAATACTCCCCCCCCCCCCCCACCCACTGTATAATGAATTGTTCTGGGACGTATTTTGAATGTACTTGTGTATCTATTTGTATCATTAGCATACTGGTTTAACTACAGTATCTAAAGAACTTTACCTCCTTTGACATTTGCCCATATCTCCTGAAAAGGGTGAAAATTTGACCCCTTCCAATTACCTTTAGCTAACTAAGATACAGTAAATGCATGATGTAGTACAAAGATGGTTGTAACTCTTACTATGGTGCACACTTGAGACAGATCTTCTATGATATTCACACTAATGCTCCACAATTAGTGATGTCGCGAACATCAAATTTTGGGTTCGCGAACAGCGAACGGGAACGTCATCAAATGTTCGCGAACGGGCGAACATCGGCGAACCCCATAGACTTCAATGGGCAGGCAAATTTCAAAACCCACAGGGACTCTTTCTGGCCACAATAGTGATGGGAAAGTTGTTTCAAGGAGACTAACACCTGGACTGTGGCATGCCAGAGGGGGATCCATGGCAAAACTCCCACGGAAAATTACATAGTTGATGCAGAGTCTGGTTTTAAGCCATAAAGGGCATAAATCACCTAACATTCTTAAATTGTTTGGAATAACATGCTTTAAAACATCAGGTATGATGTTGTATCGATCAGGTAGTGTAAGGGTTACATCCGCTTCACAGTAACAGACCAATCTCCCCGTTTAATGCACCGCAAACAACCGCAAACAGTCGCTTTGCACAACCGCAAACTCCCCATTTGCACAAGGTTGGATACCAAGCTAGCCATGTCCCGTTCCTTGTCCTCACTGATGTCATTGAAGGTCTCTTCCTCCACCCAGCCACCAAGGGTCCCCGAAAGGTGACAACAAGCCCCCTGGGACGCCTGCTGTGTTTGGTCTTCCACCTCCTCAAAGCCACCTTCCTCCTCTGACTCCTCTTCTTCAGACTCCCAGAGTCTGGGGGCTTCCACTGCCCAGCATGGAAGATTATACACAGGTCAGAGTCTGGGGGCTTCCACTGCACAGCATGGAAGATTATACGCGTTGCCTCTGTCTGCGTTATTATAAGGTGTGTACTGTTAAGTAGTACTATTCCTATCGGTTTAATCCCTGTTACGTCCACTATCAGGGGACGTGTATATGGCATGGATTTTTGGAAGCGGGAAAAGGAAAAAGATGCTTGGTCGGTCCTCCCACTTCAAATTTGAGCCACGTATTCCATGCTTGGCAGCCGTCACCAGGTTTACCCAATGCGCAGTGTAGGTGATATACCTGCCCTGACCATGCTTTGCAGACCAGGTATCAGTCGTCAGATGGACCCTTGCCCCAACACTGTGTGCCAGAGATGCACAATCAAGTACAGGTTGGGGATTGCCTTTTGTGCAAAGAAATTTCGGCCGGGTACCTTCCACTGCGGTGTCCCAATAGCTACAAATGTTTTGAACGCCTCAGACTCCACCAGCTTGTATGGTAAAAGCTGGCGGGCTAAGAGTTCAGACAAGCCATCTGTCAGTTGCCGGGCAAGGGGGTGACTTTGTGACATTGGCTTCTTACGCTCAAACATGTCCTTGACAGACACCTGACTGTGAGCAAATGAGCAGGGACTGCTCAGGGCGAGACACGGAGTGGCGGATGGTTGAGAGGGGGCAAGCAGGGCAGCAGTGGTTGACGTGGCTGAAGATGCTGGACCAGGAGGAGGATGGCGGCTTTGACTTTGTGTGCTGCTTGTACTCATGTGTTGATCCCATAGGCGTTTGTGATGTGACATCATGTGCCTTCGCAAAGAAGTTGTACCTAGGTAGGCAGGCAACTGATATTCAATCGATTACAGTCAAAAAAGTGTTGTTTTATGTCACTGTACACTACGGTTGCACCAGATATGACGTATCACTGTGCACTGGCAAAAGTTGGCAGAGTAGATGCAATAGGCTTCACACACACTCCTGTAGGCAGGCAATTGCTATTCAATCTATTACAGTCAAAAAAGTGTTGTTTTATGTCACTGAGCACAATATAAGCTGTGAGCCTGACACAGGCAGGCAACTGAAATTAGATTACAGGAAAAAAATGGTTGTTTTCAATGTATGTTACACCACCAGGTATGAGTAGTGAAAATAAGCACAATATAAGCTGTTAGGTGTTAGCCTGTCACACACACACGCTGGCAGGCAGGCATAGATTACACACAAAAAAATTATAAAATAAATAAATGATGTTCAAAGTTTCCTGAATGATAAAGCATAGGGGGCGAACCGAAAAGAGCATGTGTTCGCCGTTCGCAGCGAACGCGAACATGCGAAAATCGCTGCGAATAGTTCTCCGGCAAACTGTTTGGGACATCACTATCCACAATTCATTTTATTACAGCACAATTTATAGTATTTTTTTCACCTACTTCAAGTTTTAAATTACATGTATTTACCATCAATCACTAACACTGTGCATCTACATTCCACATAATCTTATCTTTAATCATTGTCAACCCTAATTCCACTTCCAAAGTCTAGCATTAATATAATTTTATGATGTCTCTTATGTCAATAATATATTTCCTCATTCTGTTAGCGGGACAACTAACACATGAAAAGAACCCTGGAACACAATAACAGAACAGGGATATAAAATAGATAAGTTTCATTTGGTCTCTCAGATCTGCAATTGTCTTATCTAGTTATAAAGGTGAAATATTGCTTGATCTTTATCCAAAAGTAAGATAAAAATTATGCATACCTGAAGTGTATTTTACACATATGGTCTTTTCCCCTCAACGTCTTTAAGCCAACTAGCGATTACTGAAACCTGGCTCTCTTCATCTGACACTGCTTCCCCTGCCGGTCTGTCCTATGGTGGTCTGCACTTTAGCCACACCCAGAGGCAACATACTATTCACCCTATTCCTTCTCTTTCATTCCCCTCCTTTATAAAGTTCACTCTGTTGGACTCTATTCACCTCTATCCCTAAGTGTTGCTGTCCTCTACAACCTCTCTGGAGTAAACTCTCCATCCTACACCCATATTCAATCACTAATGAAATTTTGCTTTCACCATCTCTGAAACATCTCCAAAATTCATCCCTTCCTCATCCAAGACACTACTAAGACAATAATCTACTCTCTGTAATGTCACACATTGACTATTTCAACTCTGTCCTAACTGGCCTTCAATTTAACCACCTTTTGCCACTCCAGTTTATCCTAAATGCTTCTGCCAGACTCATCAACCTCATCCAATTGTCATCATCGGTTGCTCCCCTCTGCCAGTCCCTACACTGTCCCGCCATTTCTTTAATAATGAGTTTCAAAATCATTAGCCCTAACTTACATAGCCTTCAACAACACTGCATCTAGCTACATCTCAACTCTTGTCTCCAAACATACTCCAAACCACCCACTCCACTCTTCCCAAGATTTGCTCCTCTTATCCTTTACCATTACTTCGTCACATGCAGGACTTCACAGGATCATCCCCCATTCTTCAGAATTCGCTACCTAGCTCTGTAAGACTGTACCCCAATCTTCAAATATTCAAACGTTCTCTGTAGTGTAAACCCACCTTTTCAGAGAAGCTTACCACCTTCCTCCTTAACTAAATTATCCACAACATTATACTAGGTAACTCAATCTCTTTTTCATACATCTCCCTCATAAACTTACCTTGTGTTTCTATCTCCTACCATATTTTAGACTGTAAGCACTCCCGAGAGCAGGGCCTTCATTTCCACATGTTACATTGTGTATGTGCAATTGAGCTGCCCTCTTTTATCAAGCGCTATGGAATCAGCAGGCACTCTAACAATAAGCCACCATAATAATAATAATAAAAATAATTTAATTGCATTGCTGTATTAACCATTCTGGTAGATGGTTAGGTTTGTGTCCTCAATATTCTCAATAAAGCTGTAAGTTAAATTGTGTCCTTCTCTGCGTGTCCTTCAATGTTTAATCTCCCTTTAAAGGCTTTTTTAAAAGTCAGTTGCTCAAATTTATCTTTTTTGTACCCACATTTAGAGGTATAATCACAACGTATTCAACGACAAATCTGTTTTTACTGATTAGAATGAATGTTAACTTAGATAAAAACTCAAGGGGCTACACAAATTGGTTAAACATTTCCCTGAACTCACACCCTCTGAATACAGATGTGTACAATAAAGAAGATCATCCCCTCAGCACTTATAAAGAAATTAATATCAAATTACTACTCACTCAGCCCTATTAAATTAGAAGCCCGTAGCGGCACCGGTACACCTGCTAAGGCTGCGGACTTGAAATTTGGCTGCATTACAGAGCTATTAAATTCAACCATGCCGCGAGTTACGGGCTGTAGACGCAAGCCTGTAAACCATTCTTGTGCAGGTTGCATGTGCGGCCGTGAACATGATCAATTAGTCAAACCTGTAGTTACGGTTTAGATGGAGCCAATGGCAAAACAGATCGTTATCATTATGTCACTGAAAAATGGAGGTTAGATTTAAAAGCCTTATGGGTTTCAATTACGACTTTCGATCGGACCCGCATTCCAGAAATAATGCAATATTAATAAATCAGTAAATATGATATTCAAGTCCATGCGAGTTCTATTATGTGTATTAACACATTGATTGTCGGGATCAATATAACACGCAAATTATACATTAAAAAAAGTATTTTATATTGCAGATTTGCGAGCTTGAGAATGTTGTGCTATTAATTTTAATACCTAACATCACTTTTCCTTTAATTATGAGTACAGTAGTGTGTGGATATTTGCATTTTCAGTGCTACAGGTAGGACTTTAACCCCCTTGTGGGTCCTCTCTAGTACCTGTTGGCTTTTTGGCTCCATTTGCCAGTTATGGGGTTGAACGCCAGTGGATTAGTAGCAATTTAATAGTGATTTGCAACAGTTACGGGCTTGAGAGAACAAAGGATTTGTGGCCGCGCAGTTCAAATTTCAACATCCCATAGGTTTTTTTTGCTTTTAACCCTCAAGTCGTTAGCGTGTTGCATTACGAGGCCAATTTAATAGCTGTAGGTCTTGCGGGCTACGTTACGGGCTATGGTTTTACACATTGAGGCAATTTAGTATGGCTGTATGCCTACTTTACACTGGCCTGACACCATACATTTGATGGCACAATTAACAATGCTTGTTTCAGATGCTCTACTTTACTGGCTGATCTTTTTCATTGCCTGTAGAGCTGCCCAGTAGTTCAAGAGTTTTATATATTTATTTAGGGCGCTTTACTAGAGGTAAATTACAACAAAACATTATTATTATTATACAGTAACTCTTTATTTATAAAGTGCTAGCATTTTCCACAGCACTATTAGTAAAAAAGTAAGTACCCCTTCTCGATTGCTACCTTGTCATGGTGAAGTGGGTTAGTGTACATCAATGAAGTTGTGAGCTATAGGGTCACCCAACATGGCAGATTATAGCAGAGATGTCTCCTGCAGAAGGAACTGGCAACCAACTCCATTGTGTTTGCCAAAAAAAACATTATGGATAAGTACAACCAGAGAACCTAGTGTTCTGGGGTCTACTGGGTCAGAGAGTCGAACCCAACTTAATGACTAAACAACAAGACAAAAAGCATGAAGCAATTAGAATGTACAGTGCAACAGAGTTGAGGTCCTTACTCCAAAGAGCTCACAATCTATAAGGTAATAGGGGTGTGAGATGGCACTGACCAAAATAGTAGTCTGATGCAAGTGAAGATGGCTGTGTGTTACACTATAGGTTGTGTGTGTGAGCAGGTTGGTAGATTATGCAGTTGGTTCATGTTAAGGGAAAGGTGATAAGCTTTAACCATATGCACTTTAAGTGAGTTTTTGAAGGTTTTGAGGAGGAAGATTGTCTGACGGTGCAAAGCAAGGAGTTCCATACATTAGGTGCAGCTAAAAAAAAGTTGTGAGAAGAAGAAGATTGTCATTAGCAAAGTGAAGAAGATGGTTGTGGGAGTATTGTGAGATAATAGACTGTAAGTCTGCAAGTTTTCAATCTGGCATGGAGCTTTGGGGAAAGCACTATGGACACCGGATTCTAAGCTCAAAGACAGGGCCCTCCATCCTTTGCAATGTGTTACTATTGAATAATAATAATAATAATAATATGTATATGTTAGGGTCAGAATTAAAACTTTTCGTCTGGGGCTATGAGAAGTCAGTGGAGTGACTGACAAAGAGTTGCTGCAGACACTGAGCTTTGAATTTAGTAGATAGGTCTAGCCAATGTGTTCATTATGGACTGAAGTGGGAACAGATTGGGTGATAGGGAGGCCAACAATGAGCTTGCTGCAGTAAAGAAAAGATTCAAGATTTTAGACAACTTGGGATCAAAAGAAGGCAGAAATTTAATATAAAAACATCTACTACATCTCATAATATAAGTTGCAAATAAAGACATTGTGGCTCATTGATTAAAACCAGCAAACAGCACAATGGATATGGTAATACATAAGCTAAAATGTGTATTTTAATTGGATTGGTAGAAGCAACATTAAGTAGGAAATCAATGTAGCCTATTCCGCCAAAAGGAAATTAAGATACATTATGATATTTGATATATAAATATACCTCAATTTAAAACACATCCTTCTTACAGTGATTTATCAATAGCTTGACCTGAGGCATGTAATTTGCGGCTATGACACCTCACAAACACGTTTTGCTTTGCATCTCTTTGATACGCTCTGTGATTGAGTGTTTATTTTAATTGCAAATGTGTTATTTATGACAGTTAGGTCCGTATAAAATGATTGCAGTACAGTAAATGCATTGCTTTGACTTGCAATGGTTTTTGAGTTACAACAGTGTTTTGAAACCCAGGCTGTCATAAATGTGGGGTATGCCGCTGTACAGCTGGGTGCCTGCCCAGATACGAGGCCAGACCTGTCCAGGACAGGGATACAGGATTTATCTGTAGGGTACTGTGAACAGGGGAGGAAACAGAAAAAAACAGTCTAGGGGGGTATTCATCCGAAATAACTTATAGAGGGTTAGGATATTAGGATACAGATTGTAGTGATGGGCTCTATTTTCCTTGACTAGTAGCAATTTTTGAGAAGCTTTCCTTCTGGGTGGCCTCCAACCACCTAAAAATTAACATCTCCAAGACAAAGTTGTTACATATGCAGCCATCCTCCTCACCTTTACACGAGGAATTTTCCTTTCTCTGACAACTCTAAAATAACCCCAACATCTCAAGTCCATTGAATCAGTGTTCTCCATCACTCACCAAATCATGACATGTCAAAATCTGGACCTTCCTTATGCAAAACACTATAAGACCTAAATCCACACTCTCATCATGTCAATTGCAACTCAGTCTTAAGTGACCTTTCTTCACTTGCTTATATCCCACTCCAATGCATCCAGAATGCATCTGCCAGGTTAATCGCCTCACCCAACAACCATCAACTGCTGCTCCACTATGTCTGTCCCTTATAGTGGCTCCCTATCTTAAAAAATATATACAAATCAGAATCATAAGTCTAACAAAGCCCTAAAAAGCACCCCATCTCCTTAAATCACAACTCTTAACCCCAAAATACTCCAAACCACCCTCTCTACTCTGTCCATGATTTACACCTCTCACCTCCCATTCATTATTTGCGCTTATGCCTTCCTATAGGAATTCTCTAATGTGGCTCTTTAATATTTCAGATTCCCTACTTCGCTTTCATTAGATGTTGCCATATTCTTCAAATGATCAAATATTCAATAAAACATACCTCTTCAGAGAACAACCATTTACTTAATCTCCACTAACAATTGGAAATAAGGCAATCTATTGTGTTTTTTCTTACACCTCTCCCTCAATCACACTATAATGCAGTCCTTCCATCATAATGTGTTTGCATCCAATTAACACCCAATACAAATTATTCTATTTTATAGCTGTGATGACAATAGTTAATCTAACTTGATTACTAGGTGCTTAATTGTTACTATCCATATTTGTGAAATTAGTTAAATGGTAAATAAATATACCTAAAAAAAAATCGCAAACCAACATCTGGTCTAAAGGGAATGGGTTACATGTCAGCCTAGATAGCCAACCAACGTGAAATGTATCAAAAAGGTTAATAATCACTGGTATAAAATTCTGTTGGTCGTCCTAACTCTAGCCATGGGATACCACAGCCAAGCCAGTTATTTATAATATCAGTGCTTATGTCATATGACTGAATGATTCATATAACTGACCAGGTGGGAGTGCCTGATAACAAGGTTAGGAGTTTCAAAATTATAAAGCTGTAAAATACAAATAGTAAGTCAAACCTGATTTGTCGTCTGTGTCATCAAATTCAACACTGAATGTATGGCCACTGTTCAGGATAACTTTGGTTGAGCCCGGGTCATAACTGATACGAAGAGGTTGTAAACTGGGGTCGTACTTAGCTTCTTGTGTTATTATATCAATTGGAGACTGGCGATCGCCATTGGCAATGGGAAACAAATCTTGCCACACTTCTGGACCTGAATTCAAATGGATAAAATAAATAAGAGAATATCATAACATATATCACATACTGAAGGCAGGAAATAAGTAGACAATTTTTTATATTTTTACCTGCATATATAAATATATACAAATATCAGTCTAATGTTTAATTCTCTGTTTCATATCATATCTAATGAGAGGTTACAAGTTGCTTATATATTCATAATTCTGACCCAAAGATTAATTATGTTTAAGCTTTTTGGTAAATAAAATCAACAGACTAGATAGGTCTACTGGTTCTTATTTACAAAATGTATTTAGATATATTTGCAAGATGATGGAGGGGGTCTTATAAGAAGCTTAGAAATTTTAAAAAGGATATGTTGCAAGTTTTCAGTGATCTTGCGTCTTCAAGAACTAAATTTTAGTGAATCTTGGTCAAAGCTATGTACCTAGAGTGAGTGGATATTAAAAGAAGAGTTGAAAGGAGAGGAATGGAAAATATGAGGTCCTTTTTTACTAATAAATAAATAGAATTAAAAATACAAAATTGACTGAGAGTAAGACACTACCTCATTGCTTATAGGATGATGAAATAGTTACCTCAGACACATGAAAAATTGTGGTTATAATCTTGCAACAGTCTGTAAGAATATGTATATGTATGACACTAGATAAAGATGAACTTATCTCTCTAAAGCAGAATGAGGCGAAATACAGACCTTACAATGTGTGTGATGTTGAAAGTCACACAGTTCAAGGACAGAGATAATCCTTATATGACACATTAACTTTTTCATAACTATGTAAAGCAATATGATGTAAAATGACAGAACAACATCTGTAGTAGTTAGTAAAAACAGCATTCCTGTGCTGGCACTTTTTGAACTTTAAAATTCCCATGATTAGTACAAATTATTTAGATTGTAAATTCTATGGGTCAGGAATTGGCGATGCTGCTCAACACAAATATATATATATATATATATATATATATATATATATATATATATCAACATATCGATTTGACACAGTAAAACCAAATAATATGTATTTTGAAAAGCTTTACAACAAACTTTAAGTGATATTGTTTATGTGTATGATACTGCTAAAAGGTTTATTCCAAAATAAATCACTAATAAAACAAATAAGAAAAGAAATATAATACATATCTGTTATATATTTAGGGAGTCTTATTATATTCAGATGTATATACATAGGGAAAAGTATCTTGATATACAGTTCAGAGATGGGTTAAAAGGTTAATAAGGATTAGGATAAAGATATGGGAAATAAAAGAAAGAATAACTAATTTAGCTATATAATACCCAGTTATAAAACGTGAAATGTTATAAAGTGTAAAAAAAAAGTCTCTGGAAAGAAACAACATTCAATAACTACTGTAAGTTGTTAATAATAGTATGTAACTATAACAAGTATTAATTCTGATTTCCACCTATCCCAGCCATTTTTCTTACCATTGTGATCAGCATATCCCCAGCTGTGCATTTTGTCCTTCTGTATTACTGAGATGTATAACCAGTAGTTGCTCGGTTTTACTCCTAGTAGCTCCTTTTGCTAGCGTGTGCTTTGTTAAATACTTCTGAGCTCTTTTACAAGTTGCCGGTAAAGCACCTCTTGCACTTAGTGGGCAGTGGCTTTCTTATCTCTAAGTAACACCCAGCAGTTCTGCTTATTACTTATTTTCTCAATAACACGGACTGAACAGAATAGGTCAGGTAGTGAGTAATTCCTTGTATTAAGATTAATGTCTGTAATCAAAGTGTGGTTAGTGGTCTTCAAGTGGTCCATAAATGTGATTCACATCGATACACAACAACCAGGATGACATACAAAATCCATAAACAAGTAATACAGAAGTTCATAGATTTATGCTCTATTTGCATATAACATATGACATTACAATTGTAAAACAACATACCGACAAATGCTTAGTTTTAGGTGACTGTTGACTTTTTAATAAAAGTTTATGTATACGATACTGTATTATACAATATTAGGATTGTAAAATTATGTTTCTAAAGATATTTTTTAAGTGTAATTAAGACTTTTGACATGGTGGCTTCATATATCGGTATTTGTGAGGCAAATGATTCATTTCAATAAATTAATTTTCCTCCCAAAAAATGTATCTTCCCAATTAAACAGTTAATTTTAAAATGCTTTAAACAGAAAATTAATTTTACAGTTGGGACAGGTAGGAAGAAAAGGTAAGTTCTTTCAGAGAATTATATAACATTTCTTAAGAATGACACTGGGCTAAATGTGAATGGTATTTTAATGAACTTGTATAACGGAAACTTTTAGGTAAGGTGATATACAGATTCAGTTTCATACCATGAAGAAAATATTTTATCTGACATCGTAGTAAATTATTGAACAATTTTATGATGAAATTAAAGATTAATTACTTGTAGTCTTGATACCATATATGACCATGTAGATGGGATCATAGTCATGTGAGGGAATAATCTTCTTGCGTCTGTTAGTGTGTGTTTGATCAATAAAACCTGCTGATATGACAGCCACACATTAACTAAATTAGGTATATCTACTTACTATTTATGACTCAGTTATTATATTTTATTTTTAGAGCGCCAACAGATTCCATAGCACTAAGAGTACAATAAACAATGGATAGACATTTACATACATTATAATGCGGATAAGACAAGACATACATTTTACATACACAAATTTACATGAAAAGACAATGACCTTGCTTTTGAGAGAGATTACAATCTAAGAAGTAATAGATACTAAAAACATGAGGTTAGGGACTGCTGGGTGGATTAATATTCAAGCATGATGAGGGAGAGAGCTGCAAACCAAAAAGGATAATCTTATATAAAGTTGTGGATGACTGAGTTGAGGGGATAGGTCATACGCTTCTCTTAAATGCTGGATTGAGTTGAGGAGGTAGGCGGTAAGCTTCTCGGGTGGAATTTCACAAAACATTTGCATTTTTTAAGACTTACTTTCATATTTTATTGATATGCATCAACAGTAATCACTTTCTATAAGTAAATTCTATTTTGGGGAAATTCTGAAACTGAATCACAAAGGTCTATAAAAAGGATACACTCAGCTCACTTTACATTTTTCTTGCCTGTAAATGCCAACAAAGCAGATCCAATACACAAAATAATCTAAGTGAAGTGAAGGTTTTTTATTGTTTCAGCAACCATGGCTTTGTCTAGCGTTGATGATTTGATCATCCATAATCTTTCTAAGGATACTCAATGGGGCCCTCAGCTGGTTGCATATCATGTTCCTACAGCAACATCTACACAAACTTCACATGTCTCATGTTATGTTTGTCCCCTTCTCCCTATACTTGTCCCTCATCCTCACCGACCCTGCCCCCACCCCCAAGTGCACCAAGCGTTCTTATCTGCCCGAACCTGCACCATGTTAAAGTGACGTTGCTGTTTCCCATAGCTGACAGACATCTAGGTTTCCAGCACACATTCTACTGCAGCCTCTCTTAGTCAAAACTCTGCAGCCCTGTATTGATACTTCTTTCCCATCATCAGTGGCTGCATGTTTTGCATCATACAGAAAGGAAGCTGTGTAAGTATGATCACTAGAAGGTCCAGTAGGGCCGCCATCAGGATCAACACCCTCAGGCCATCCTGAAGTTAACACCTCTGCCACCAATGCTAAACAGGAGCATAGGACCTCCTTTCATGGGACATATTTATCAACCATTCTCACCAATGTACTTCATCAGCAGAAGGTCTGTTTGGGAGGCACTTTCCACCATCATTGTCACTATTGTGAAGCAGGAGCAGAGGTCTTATATTAAGTGGGAGTCCAACGGCCATAATCACCTACCACTTCTACTTCAAATATTACTCAAGAAGAGAGAGCCAACAATAGTGGAATAACATCTGTAGTTTACAATGTCCCTGCACCACTTTTCCACCTTTTCCCTGGCAGCCAATAACATCATCTCTCATATTTCTCAAATTCAGCAAGGTCATGTGGCTCTACTCATCCATGTTTCATTAGTGGATATTTTCTGACCAGGGGAGGGTACCATTCCCATTTAAACCATGGCAAAGACCAGAGCAGTGGGACCTATGATATTAGGAATGTCTTAAGTGCAGCTAACACTAGATGAAAGGCAGGTATGGGTAATACAGACAGTGGAGCCAGAGGCTGTGAGACTGGTGTTAGGGCTAACAGAATTTAGCATTATTTTCCTGTCTCTACTATCTTTCACTTTCTTTCTTTCCTGGGCTGCTTTCAAAGCCTCAACAGATAGCCAATGTGTTCTTTTAGTTGTCTTTATTTGGGGGTTAATCTTTGTTACTGTTTCCTGAATAATGTTACAAAACTTCAGTCCAAAGTCCTTCGATAATTCTATCTTCTATCTCTAGTCCCTTAAATCTATTCATTACAATATGAAGCTCATGGTCTGAGCCACAGTCAGCTGCAGGTCTTGTTTTTGCTGACTACATATAACTCCTACATCTTTGACTACAGAATATATAGTCAATCTAATTTGTATATTGTTCACTTTATTAGATCTGGTGCTACTCATTCTCGCCTCTCTGCTCTTCCGCGGTAATGTGGTAGGCACCTTCTGACCTGAGGGCTCATCGTTCAGTGCTTACCTATAAAGTTATCTACCAAAGTTACTGCGGTGGGTTGCTAGTTCCTCTTCCTCCTCTGCTATGACCTGCCCATCTCGAGTGACTCTGCGTGGTATAGCTCACAGCTTCATTGAAGTACACAAGCCCCTTCACCACAACAAGATAGCGATCCAGAAGGGGATGTATGCCGTGTTGCCTGTTGATAAATCCAGCCATGGCCCCACCTTGCTGACAGACATGCCTATCAGTTTTAAGGTGTCCATCAGTCATAGGGAGTTAACAAGAGTAATGTTTCTATCTAACCATTCATCTATAGAAGTAAAATTATCTTTAAGATACAATTCATGTTCATTTCAGAAGCGTATCATGTCTTCTCGTATTCATTTGAGTCCATACTTCTAAAATCCTGATTCGCAGTGGTTGAATATTTTTGGTATTCGAGATATTAAAACAAAAAGCACGCTGAATCAGTTTTTCTCTTTTTTTGTTTTTGTTTCAGTACATTTTATTGATAGGTTCAGGCAAGTTAAATCATAAAATTTGTAGAGATTAACATATGTAAACCATATTTACACACACCAATAATTTGTTTACATTTATAGAGTCGATGTTCGATTTAAGGTAGCCAGTCACATATTTTAGTTAATCTCTCAGTTTTGAGTATTTCCTGGTAACGATATTAATACAGAAGATTGTGCCAAAACCCAACAATTTATTTTTTGTTTTATTATAGGTATCTGAAAATAACAATTAAACTAACACAACAAAACAATTTGGGGAAGAGAGATAATAAGAAAAAGAAGGGGAAGAATGTGGGGGGAAAGATAAAAAAGTAAAACAAAAAAGAAGAAAGAAGTCAGCAAAGGAAATGTAAGTCTCCTTTCATAGTATTTGTTAATATTGTCGATCTGGGAAAGGGTGAACTCACCTCTGTACATCCTCCCTGGGCTGTAGCTTTACTCTCCTTCTAGGTATCTTCAAAAACGTTAACTTGAAAATTGCTGGGGATTCGAGATTATGTTAAAGAAATGCTGTGGGGTGAATCTAGCTATGGGCTCAATGTTTGCACAAATAAAGGAAAATAATCTTCTATAATATTGGAGAGCCTTTCCTTTATCAGTATATCATTTAGTTTGTTTATAAACATTTGTAGGCTAAGGGTGCAGTTTTTCCATAGTTCGGTAATATGGCTTTTTTTTGCCAGCATTAAGTATTGAAGTAGTTTACTTTGAGATGTAGAGAGCAGAGTACACTTGTGTTCTAATATACACCCTTCTGTCTGTGGAAGTAGCTGTATATTATAGATGTCTTAGGGTATTGAAAAAGCCTTCCTTCATAGGTGGGCAACCCGAGGGCAGGTCCGCCAAATATGGAGAAAAGATCCTATCTCTGGGCAATCTCTGAAGCAGTTAGAACTAGGGGCAAGCTTCCATTTATGGATTTTGTCTGGGGTGATATATATCCTGTTGGGTGTTGGTTAAGCAGTCCACAAAGAGACAAGAGTAGATAGTGAATAATAATATATGGCTTTACTAATTTGGATAAAACAACAACACATATGTACATCAGGTTATAAACATAACCAGTATTTGCAGCATCAAGCAGTATTCTATAGCTGCTAAATCTCTAACAGACACAGGGATTTCATAACCCTTTCCAACTGCCACTTAACCCCATATTGACTGGACACAATTACACATACAGTAAACATAACATTACCATTACATGGTGTTGTATTGCCCAACATGAAGGGCTTTTATAAAAAATCTCCAAAATGCTGCTATTAAGCGCGCCTCTAGTGAGGTTCTTCCATGAGTCTTGACAAGTTTACTGGTCACACGTAACATTTATGTCCTGCTCCCAGGAGGCTACATATTTAAAATTTTGTGTGGCAGAGCCTGAACTGAAAGTGTCATATAAAAGACTAATAATGTCTTTGGTAAGTGGAGCCTTATGACAGATTCTAGTGAGCCAATTTGAATCTGGTTACCCAATGTGCATTCTGAGGTATAAAGAAAGTGTTTGATCCTGCAAAATGCAAAATGTTCTTATAGGGGAATATTACAGCTATCTCTTAGATGGTGAAATGATAAAATAGTGTTATCGATATACCAAAAGCCGACTCTTGAGTTGATGGAGTCCTCAATAGAAAGTTGCAGGTGGGGGATAATTAGTGTGAGGGAAGATAATTTAGGTGTTAGATCATGCCTTTGATTGGCCCAGTTTCATAGTTACATAGTTACATATTAATTAACGTTGAAAAAAGACTTTCAGTCCATCAAGTTCAACCTGTTAAGATCTCCTCTGATCTGCAATATGCGGATTAGTTATTCATTATTTTGTTGTTAAATAATTATTAATAGTATAGTATTGGAGGATGAATAAAGAGTTAGTCCATCAAGTTCAACCTTTTTAGATCTCTATCGATCTTTTTAATATGTGGACTATTTATTATTAATTGTTAATTGATCCAGAGGAAGGCAAACAGAAAAAAAATCCATTAATAAAGAGTTAGTCAATTGTCTCAAAAAAGCAAAATTCCTTCCTGACCCCAGAAACTGGCGATCAAATTTCTCCCTGGATCAATATTCCTTCGCTAGTTATCTAGGATAGCCTTGAATGCCCTCTTTATTCAAAAATATATCTAACCCCTTTTTGAAGTTGTCTATCGAATTCGCTGTTACCACCTCCTTTGGTAGAGAATTCCAAAGTTTAACCACCCTAACTGTGAAGAACCCTTTTCTTTGTTTAAGGTGAAAGCTTTTTTCCTCTAACCTCAAAGGATGTCCTCTTGTCAGTTGAAAATCTCTTGCTACAAAATGTTCACTTGACAAAGCCTTATATTGACCCTGGATGTATTTAAATAAGGTAACCATATCCCCTCATAGACGCCTTTTTTCTAGCGAAAATAAGTTTAGTTTGGTTAGTCTTTCTTCATAACTTAGCCCCTCCATTCCCCTTATTAGTTTTGTAGCCCTTCTCTGTACTTTTTCCAGCTCTAAAATGTCCTTTTTATGAAGTGGTGCCCAAAATTGTACTCCATATTCCAAATGAGGGCGTACTAGGGATTTGTATAGTGGTAGAATTATATTTGCTCCCCTTGCTTTTATACCCTTCTTAATACATGATAATATTTTACTTGCCTTTGCAGCTGCTGCTTGGCATTGAGCACTGCTACCTAGGTGGTTGCCCAATAGTAATCCCCAATCCCTTTCAATATCTGATACCCCTAGATTTGCTCCATTAAGATTATAAATTGCATGGCTATTTTTCCTTCCCAAATGCATAACCTGGCATTTATTTGTATTAAATCTCATCTGACATTTAGCCACCCATTTCTCTAATTTATGCAAATCCCTTTGTAGGGAAAGTACATCATTATCTGATTTCATTACCTTGCACAACTTAGTGTCATCAGCAAAAATGGAGACCCTACTTTCGAGTCCTACTTCTATGTCATTAATAAATATGTTAAAAAGGAGAGGACCTAATACTGAACCTTGAGGAACCCCACTTATCACATTAGACCAATCTGAGTATGTTCCATTTACAACAACCCTTTGCTTCCTGTCTTTTAGCCAGCTCTCAATCGTTGAGCAGATATTTACTGCAATTCCTGTATCCCTTAGTTTGCACACTAGTCTTCCATGTGGCACTGTATCAAATGCTTTTGAAAAATCTAAAAAGACTACATCCACTGAGTTGCCCTGATCCAAGTTCCTACTAACCTCCTCATAGAAACTAATTAGATTGGTCTGACACAACCTATCCTTCATAAATCCGTGTTTACTGCTACCTATGATCTTGTTCAAATAGACATATTCTTGTATTCTGTCCCTTATTAACCCTTCTAAAAGCTTCACAACTACAGATGTGAGGCTCACTGGTCTATAATTCCCCGGATTTGCTCTTGATCCCTTCTTAAATATAGGTATCACCTCTGCTTTTCTCCAGTCATCCGGTAGAGACCCTGTAGTGAGTGAGTCTTGAAAGATTAGATATAATGGTTTGGCTATTACAGAACCCAGCTCCCTCAGTACCCTTGGATGTATTCCATCAGGACCTGGGGCTTTATTAACATTTATTTTCTCCAATCTCTTTTGGATTTCTTCCTGCGTTAACCAATTATTTAGTGATGGTAGTGTAGCCCCATTATTTTGCGGTGTCCCAACCACTGGTACCTCCCTTGTGTATACCGACGAAAAGAACCTATTTAGCTCATCTGCCTTTTCCTGTCACTAATTATCAGATGGCCTGTGTCACATTGTAATGTTCCTATAGCTTCCTTCCTCACCTTCTTCCCATTAATATATTTAAAAAATATTTTAGGTTAATTCTTACTTGCCATTGCAACTGACTTCTCATTTTCTATTTAAGCCAGTCTAATAGCCCTTTTGCAAGCCTTGTTGATTTCCTTATAGTCACATAAAGCTGCCTCTGTTCCCTCCTCCTTGTATAATTTAAATGCATGTTTCTTTTTCCTCATCATGATCTTTAAGTCATTGTTAAACCACATGGGATATGATTTACTCCTATTAATTTTATTTCCACATGGTACATGCCGATGAGTATGTTTATTTAGTAAGGATTTTAATGTTGTCCATTTATTTTCAGTATTTTTCCCTGTAAGTTCTTTATCCCAGTCTATATGTAGTATTGCTGCCCGTAGCCCATTAAAGTTAGCCCTTTTAAAATTTAGAGTTTTTGTTGGCCCCTTACAACTGTTTTTTGTATTCAATCTCAAATGATACTGTTTTGTGATCACTGTTCCCCAAGGGTTCCCCTATTTTAACATTTGATACTATATCAATATTACTTGTGATGATTAAATCCAAGATGGCCCCATTTCTAGTAGGTTCTTGTATTACCTGGGCCAGATAATGATCCCTGAGTGTACTCAAGAACCTGCTCCCCTTAGCTGAGCTGCTGGTCTCATTTATCCAGTTTATTTCAGGGTAATTAAAATCTCCCATTATTAGAACTTGCCCATGCTTAGCTGCATTTCCAATCTGTAACAATAATTGTATTTCCTCACTTTCAACTATATTTGGGGGTTTATAGCATACTCCCACCAATATGCGTTTAGAATTAGCTCCTCCACTATTTAGCTCAACCCACAAAGATTCAATGATGCTGTTAGTGCCAGCATAAATATCTTCTCTGACTATAGGCTTAAATTTAGGCTTAACATACAGACAGATCCCTCCTCCTCTTTTACCCTATCTTTCCTAAATAGGTTATAACCATTTAGATTAACAGTCCAGTCATGAGATTCATCCCACCATGTTTCAGTAATGCCTATTAAGCCCCATTTTTCTTGTACTGCTAATATTTCTAGCTCGTTCATTTTCCCAGGCAAACTTCTTGCATTAGCAAGCATACACTTTATGCTGCTATGGCTCTGCCGTTGTGAAGTGCTTGCCACGGTATTTGAGGCCCCTATTAATACCTCCCTACTGTCTATTGTAACCCTCCCCCTTGGCCATGGGCAAATACTGGTTCTTCTAAAAAGATTCCAACAGATTTAAAAGTTTGTCCTTGTGATTTATTAATGGTCATGGCAAATGCCATGATGATGGGAAATTGTCTTCTCTGAAGTACAAAAGGCAAGCTACTTTCACTTAGTGCCAAATATATTCTTGGTATAAAAACTCTTTCACCTTAATGGGTACCATTGAAAATGTCTGCATTTATGAAATTATCTTTTAGTTCTTCGACAATTAATCTGGTCCCATTACATAGTCCTTTTTTGGGGTTCATATTTCGCAGTAACATGACAATTGCACCTTTTTTTAGCTGTAAAATATGTGGTGGCATTCCAGATGAGTTAATGAATTAATAAATTCAGTTGAAAAGTTTGTCTTCAGGAGCAATGCATCTTTATTTTTTTAAGTTAATATTACTTTTGTTGCAAGCTCTGCATAATCGTTGTTACTTATTGTATTTTGGAATATAGCCGATATAATGTCCTGTTTGCAAATCATATGAGATGGAATTTCCATGGTATCATCGGGTGAATTCTGAATTTGTTCTGTTTTTCCTTCTCCAATTCTGATGAGCCACTCATTGAATTCATTTTGTCCTTGTAATCTCATATTTTGGTCTAATTTGAGGTGAGTAAAAAGTTCCCATAGTGTACTTGACTTAATACATGTTTCTACAATGTCTGTGCGATTTCCATGGACAACAACAGGTAATGTTTGCTAAAATCTCCACCCAACAACATGACCTTTCCACCAAAAGGCAAATCATTATCCATGACTTCACACAACAAACGGTCAATGCATTGTAGAGCATGGCATGACATCATTGTAGCTTCATCAATGATAATTAATTTACTTTTCTTAATTTTAGTTTTTCTTGTAAAGATGTCATTCTTATATCCGACACTGATGTTTCCAGAATAGGAACTGGCAGTTTAAATCCATTATGCACAGTTCTTCCACCTTCTAACAAAAGTGCGGCAATTCCAGTTGTTGCAAATGGCAGTGCTATTTCTCCTTGTTCGCGAACAAAACTCATCAATAAATGATATAGATACGTTTTTCCTGATCCACCAGGCCCATCTAGATAGAAATAATGCTCTTTGAGCAAGTCATCCTCTAGTGCACTTTTTATGGTATTAAATGCTTGCAATTGTAAGGTATTTAAAGTTGCAAGTCTTTCTTGTGTTAATTGGTTTTGAATATCATAGTCTTCAAAGCTTATTTCATCTATGAGTCCTGGATCTGGCAAATTAAAATTTGCACAATTTAATCCATGAGAGAGAACGACCTCTTGAATTGCAATTAATGCTTTTCATTCTGCAATAGGCTCATATTTGTTTTAAATTTGTCCCACAAAGCTAATGCATTTGGAGCATTTGAGAAGATGCAAATGAATGCAAATTATTCTCTCATCTGCTGTGGCATTTGACACAGTGCTGCTTCTTGTAGACATCTTTCGCATTCTGTATCATCAGCCAGGAAGTTTCTGTGTCGCGCAGCTAAATTAAATGTGTCATAAACTGTGTCATTAACTGTTCAAAACTTTGTGCACCAGGAACATTTAAAAGGAGTAAACGAAAGCAGAAATGTTAAAGGTCTCTTGGACTTACAGTGTATATTCTAGTTATAATTTTATTTCCACAGCTTTTTCTTTTTCACCATAATCCATTAACAAAAACATAATGGTAGGGAATGTCAATATACAACAATTCCATTGCCTCCAAGTCAGTACAATTTAATTGAAACCACGCAGTTAATGTAATTTGCTGATGCTCACTTTGTGCCAAAGCATTTCTTTCATTCCCAACATTGAAATAAACGTCATTGAAATAAAAGTGTCTTTGGTGCATATGTACAGCTAATTGATAAACTGCATGTGAGAGATCATGCATTTAAAATTTGAGAAGACACCACATTGCTTCTGGTGCACTTACATAGCGAGCATCTACATGAAATGCAAGTTCATCATGTAATTACTCAGTTTGTTCTGGATTTTCTTCACTTTTTACCACTACAGTAACTACATAGCCTTTGTAAATATATTTGTAGACATATGGATTTTATAAAAGTGCAAGCTTCCACATTAATGTGTGCATTATACTTCATGAGTAGATGTGGATTGTTTGGCACCACATATCTGTTATCCACTTTTCTTTTCCTGTTTCTTGTCAGTATCTGTCATATTAATCTGTACATACAAGTAATCCATTAGTACTTTTGCTCCTTTGTTTATTGATTTGTTTTAACTTTTTTTTTCTTATATCCTGTTTTGTGTGCATCACTGTTTGCATTATGATGTTAGGTTTGTGAGGTTAGACTTATCAGATTAGTTAGGTTACAGTGTATGTTGTGAAAGGCGCACAGCAAATATGATAGTTCCTTCTATTTTGTATATGAGAACAGCATTTCTTTTGTTATCGTGTTTTGTTTCTTTGCACCAGAAATATGATATATCTTTCCATTTTGTATTTATTAAGAGCATTGTTGTTTTGTGCTTTACGTGCAGCACTGTTATCATTAGGGTTTAGGGTAGAGCTTATTTTGTTTTTTCTTCCTATCCTATTTTGCATGCGCCAATGTTAATGGGATTTACGATTATGGGGTTATGTTAGAGTGTTAGTTAGTGTGCAGTACGTTTGTACAAAGGCAGACACAAAACAGGATAAGTACTTACTGTATATACTCGAGTATAAGCCAAGTTTTTCAGCCCTTTTTTTAAGGCAAAAAAGGGCCCCCCTCGGCTTATACTCGAGTCACTCTCCCCCCGTGTCTCTCTAACCCCCCATGTCTCTCTATCCCCCCTGTGTGTCTCTAACCCCCCATGTGTCTCTAACCCCCCCGTGTGTCTCTAACCCCCCCGTGTGTCTCTAACCCCCCGTTTGTCTCTCTATCCCCCCGTGTCTCTTTCCCTCCCCCCTCCTCAACCTAACCCCCCCTCAACTCCCCTCCTGCACCTAAACCCCCCTAAATACCTCCCCCCTCTCCCCTCACTTACTTGCTTGTGCTCCGGCCTCCGCTCCTTGATATTATAGGTATTTAGGGGGGTTTAGGTGGAGGAGGGGGGTTGAGGGGGATTGAGGAGGGGGGTTGAGGAGGGGGGTTGGGGTTGAGGGGGATTGAGGGGGAGGTTGAGGGGGGTTGGGGTTGAGGGGGATTGAGGGGGAAGGTTGAGGGGGGTTGAGGTTGAGGAGGTGGGTTGAGGTTGCGGAGGGAGGTTGAGGATGGGGGGTTTAGAAGGAGGATGGGGGGGTTAAGGATCGGGCATTGAGGAGGAAGGTTGAGGAGGGGGTTGAGGATGGGGGGGTTGAGGAGGGAGGTTGAGGAGGGGGTTGAGGAGGGGGGTTGAGCAGGGAGGTTGAGGATGAGGAGGGAGGATGAGGAGGGAGGTTGAGGATGAGGAGGGAGGTTGAGGATGAGGGGTTGAGGAGGGGGGTTGAGGATGGGGGTTGAGGAGAGAGGTTGAGGATGGGGGGATTGAGGAGGGGGGTTGGGGTTGAGGGGGGGTTGGGGTTGAGGGGGGTTGAGGATGAGGATGGGGGTTGTGGAGGGAGGATGAGGATGGGAGGCTTGAGGAGGGGGTTGAGGATGGGGGGTTGAGGAGGGAGGTTGAGGAAGGGGTTGAGGATGGGGGGTTGTGGAGGGAGGTTGAGAATGATGAGGGAGGTTGAGGATGAGGGTTGAGGTTGAGGAGGCGGGTTGAGGTTGAGGAGGGGGGTTGAGGTTGAGAAGGGGGGTTGAGCATGGGGGGTTGAGGAGAGAGGAAGAGGATGGGGGGGGTTGAGGAGGGGGTTGAGGATGGGGGGGTTGAGGAGGGAGGATGAGGAGGGAGGTTGAGGAGGGGGTTGAGGATGAGGAGGGAGGTTGAGGAGGGAGTTGAGGATGAGGAGGGAGGTTGAGGATGAGGAGGGTGGTTGAGGATGAAGAGGGAGGTTGAGGATGAGGAGAGAAGTTGAGGATGAGGAGGGAGGTTGAGGATGAGGAGTGAGGTTGAGGATGAGGAGGGAGGTTGAGAAGTGGGGTTGAGGAGGGTGATAAGGGAGGGAGGAAGAGACACAGGGAAGGGAGAGGTTAGAAGAGACACAGGGAAGGGAGAGGGGAGAAGAGACACAGAGAGAGAGGGGGACACAGAGGGCACAAGAGGGACACAGGGGGGCAGCACATTTCCCACCCTCGGCTTATACTCGAGTCACTCATTTTACCCAGTATTTTGTGGTAAAATGGTTGCCTCGGCTTATACTCGGGTCGGCTTATACTCGAGTATATACGATACATTTGATATATGTAAACATATCAATTATAAAGCCAGCACCTGTCCATTTGAAAGGGCAGATGGTGGCTAACAGTTGCTGTAATTACTAAACCAAGTGGATTTCTATGTTTCCCATGGGAGAGAACAGTGACAAAACATTCACCATCCCATTGGCTGAAATAAATTCAGAAATGAGACAACATAGATAATGTCCACTATAAAATAGACTAACTAACTTGATTAAACAGCACAATGCTGTAATCAAAAGAGTCCCTCCATTTCAAAAGTGATAGATATTATGGACTTAATGATTAGTTTACTGCACCAAATATACTTATAAGGAAAAAACAAAATATCTTATTTACCTTGTGATGGTGCAGGAATAAACGTTTGTACATACCAATGGGGATAGCCTGACACCTATAGCCTGCTGCTATGTCCCGACGTACGTTTCCCCGCAGTTATTATAACGGATTCATCAGGGGATGTGTAGTTCCCTATGAATCGCGGGTTTATAAAGAGTCCCGCGATTCGCGGGACGAAATGACGTCACGGCGTTTACGTTCACGCCGCGATGTCATCACGCACCACTTAATCGCGTTCTCGCGAGAACTAGAAAGCATCAGGAAAACGCTATAGTTGCTCGTTTTTTGAGTAATAGTGCCTCTACAGGCCACTACCTGTATAAACTAATTTTTATTGCCTTATTAATATCAATTTGGGCTGTTCATTAAAGAACTATGTTATGGAATTATTACTAAACACCAAGATACGATTAGACCTGGTGTGAAATGCCCTAAAAAGGGGGAGGGAAGAGGATATTTTTTATGTAATAAGCTGAAGATAATTCTTGTTATTATTTATATTTACATTTACATTTACAATGACCCCAATGAGTGAAAACCTCCCATGTATTCAGAATAAGATGAGCGAAATAGAAATAGAATAAGGAGCTCAGCAAAAATAATAATAACTAAGTTAACCCCTCTTTATGCTAGAATAAAAAGAAGGAAGTAAGTAGGTTATATAGAAATATGGACTCTAGTTATATAATACCATAGTGTATGCTAAAGCCCTAAACAACTAAAGTTCTATAGGAATAATAAAGTTAGGCTGTATTTTAAATTCTGTCCGAAGTGAGAAATATGAAAAATATACTAGGGACTCAGGCTAAACTCTAACTAAGAAAAAGAACTAAAGAAGAAAGGGAGGTGGAATAAATAACATCGTACTGGGATAGGGTAAAGGGGAATAGTGGAGGGGGACCTGCAATTGTGGGTAAGAAGAGTAGAGAGGCTGATGCTAGATAAAAGGGGTGAAGGTACATCCTTCATTGAGACCATAAGGAGATAGTGTTTTTAGGTGAAAAATCCACCAGGCTTCTTGTTGGAGTAATTTGATTTCCATATTACCCCTTCTGGGGGAGATGTTAATTTTTTCAAAACCCATGAATTTTAGACACATTATATTTCCATCGTGGATGGTATTCACGTGTCTTGCTACTGCCACGTCCTGCTTATTCGTTATACTGTTGACATGTTCAAGGACTCTACGTCGGAGCTGGCGTGTAGTTTTTCCTACATATTGTAGGCCACACCGACATGAGATGAGGTAAACCACTAAAGTAGTTTTGCAGTTTATGTGATCTCGAACTGAGAATTCCTTTTGGCTATAAAAGCTGGTGAATCTAGTTGTAGTGCATATATGCAAACAGGCTTTACACTTGCCACAAGGCTTGGATCCAGCTGTCCGAGTTTGTAACCAGTCACAGCCTGAAGTATTCTGTGCCTCAAATTGACTATGGACTAATTTGTCCTTGAGGCTTGGTGCCCGTCTATAGGTGATTGCCGCAACGCCTGGTAGCCTCGATTTTAGTTCCTTATCCGCCAGGAGGATATGCCAATGATTTTGTAATATCGAGCGGATATTTTCACCAAATTTATTGAATGTCCCAATGATTCTAACTGGTTGTTGCTCATTCGATTTAGGCAAAGTAGGATTGTACAACAGCTCAGTTTGGGAACGTTGTTTTGCTTTTGCATAAGATTTTTTCAGGACATTATGAGAATATCCTCTCTGTTTGAATCGATTATAAAGATCTTTGGCTTGTTTCTCAAAATCCGTCAGTGTTATACAACACAACGTATTCTCAAATATTGTCCAAACGGGATGCTCCGAATCAAATGCGAAGGGTGGTGATTGGATGCTAGTAGTATACTGTTTGATGCCGTATCTTTTCGGTGTGTTATTGTTGTTATGGAGTTATTCTCTGTCTTAGAGATTAACAGATCCAAAAATTCAATCTGGTTAGTGTTGATGGAATATGTTAATTTTAGACCTATGGAATTCACGTTGAGTATGGAAATAAAATCCATCAAACTGGATCTACTCCCATTCCACGTCATAAACACGTCATCAATATAACGAATCCAGAGGCCAACCTGATCCGTATATTTGGCCAGATCTTCTCCGAAAACGATAGTTTCTTCCCATAAGCCGAGATATAGGTTGGCATATGAGGGGGCACACGGTGTGCCCAAGGCTGTTCCCTTTATTTGTTTGTAAAAGCTATTATTGTACATAAAGTAATTCTTTGATAATACAAATTCTAATAGCTTTAAAACAAACTCACTGTGTTTAGAATGTTGTAGGCCCCGGGTTTGTAAAAATGTCTTTTCTGCTTGAACACCTACTGTATGCGGAATAGAGGTATATAGGCCTTCGACGTCCAAACAAACGAGTAGAGATTCATCGTCTAGTCTTAAGTTGTGTAGCCTTTTTAAGACACTTTTCGTGTCTTGGGCATATGATGCCAAACTTGCCACAAAAGGTCTTAATATTTGATCAATGTAGGTACTTGTATGTTCTTATAGGCTATTTTTGCCAGATACTATTGGACGTCCTGGAGGGGAATTCAGATTTTTATGGACCTTTGGTAATGAGTAAAAAGTAGGGATGGTAGGGTGTTTATTAAACAGATAGTTGTACTCCTGTCTTGAAATTACGTTATTCCAAAGGCCCTCCATCAATATTGCATGGAGTTCCTTTTTAAACTCCACTGTGGGGTCAGATGTTAATTTTTGGTATGTACTCCTATCATTTAGTAGACGTAGATTCTCTCGATGATAGTCAGGTTGTCTCAGGATAACCGTATTCCCTCCTTTGTCTGAGGGTTTAAGCCTGCTATTTTGATATACTCCAGTATATCTTTTATTACACACATTGTAAATATATCCTTTTCACTATATTTATTTTTTTCTTTAATAAAGCTCTTTTTTGTTTTTTTGTAACTAGTTGCTACATATTTATAAATAGAGTCTTGGGTGTTTCTCAAGTACACGGGACATAGACCCAGCGGATCCAGTGTTACTGGCAACCCACAATTGATAATACTGTATAATACTGTACCTCTTTTCTTCAAATGTGTTGTGTTGAAATTGCTGTTGAGATGATGAGAGTCTTCAGGCAGGGTCTGTTGAGAATTAAAGAGAGAAATGGAAATGTTAAAATAACATGTACCGTATATACTCGAGTATAAGCCGACCCGAGTATAAGCCAAGGCACCTATTTTACCACAAAATACAGGGGAAAATGAGTATAAGCATAGGGTGGGAAATGTGCTCCCCCTGTGTCCCTCTTGTGCCCTCTGTGTCCCCCTCTTGTGTGCCCTTTTCTTTTGTCCCCCTCTCTCTCCCCTGTGTCTCTTCTCCCCTCTCCCTCCCCTGTGTCTCTTTACCCCTCTCCCTCCCCTGTGTCTCTTCCAACCCTCCGTTATCACCCTACTCAACCCCCTCCTCATTCTCAACCTCCCTCCTCAACCCCCCTCCTCATTCTCAACCTCCCTCCTCATTCTCAACCTCCCTCCTCAACCCCCCTCCTCATTCTCAACCTCCCTCCTCAACCCCCCTCCTCATTCTCAACCTCCCTCCTCAACCCCCTCCTCATCCTCAACCCCCCTTACTCATCCTCAACCCCCTCCTCATCCTCAACCTCCCTCCTCATCCTCCCCCCTCCCTCCTCATCCTCAACCTCCCTCCTCAACCTCCCTCCTCATCCTCCCTCCTCAACCCCCCTCCTCATTCTAAACACCCTCCTCAACCTCAACCCTCCCATCCTCAACCCCCCATCCTCATCCTCAACCCCCCTCCTCATCCTCAACCCCTCCTCAACCTCCCTCCTCATCCTCAACCCCTCCTCAACCTCCCTCCTCAACATCAACCCCCCTCCTCAACCTCAACCCCCTCATCATCCACAACCTACCTCCTCCTCCTCAACCTCCCTCCTCAACCCCCTCCTCAACCCTCCTCCTCATCCTCAACCCCCTCCTCAACCTCCCTCCTCAACCTCAACCCCCCTCCTCATCCTCAACCGCCCTCCTCATCCTCAACCTCCCTCCTCATCCTCAACCTCCCTCCTCAACCCCCTCCTCAAACCTCCTCCTCATCCTCAACCCCCTCCTCAACCTCCCTCCTCAACCTCAACCCCCCTCCTCATCCTCAACCTCCCTCCTCATTCTAAACACCCTCCTCAACCTCAACCCTCCCATCCTCAACCCCATCCTCATCCTCAACCCCCATCCTCAACCCCCTCCTCAACCCCCCTCCTCATCCTCAACCCCTCCTCAACCTCCCTCCTCAACCTCAACCCCCCTCCTTATCCTCAACCTACCTCCCCCTCCTCAACCTCCCTCCTCAACCCCCTCCTCAACCCTCCTCCTCATCCTCAACCCCTCCTCAACCACCCTCCTCAACCTCAACCCCCCTCCTCATCCTCAACCTCCCTCCTCAACCTCCCTCCTCAATCTCCCTCCTTAACCTCAACCCCCCTCCTCATCCTCAACATCCCTCCTCATCCTCAACCTCCCTGCTCATCCTCAACCTTCCTCCTCAACCTCCATCCTCAACCCCCCTCCTCATTCTAAACCCCCTCCTCAAGCTCTCTCGTCAGCCCCCTCCTCATCCTCAGCCCCCCTCCTCAACCCCAACCCCCCCCGCCTCAACCCCCCATCCTCAACCCCCCATCCTCATCCTCAACCCCCCATCCTCATCCTCAAACCCTCCACCGTAAACCCCCCTCCTCAACCTCAAGCCCCTCCTCATCCTCAACCTCCCTCCTCATCCTCAACCTCCCTCCTCAACCCCCTCCTCAACCCCATCCTCATCCTCAATCCCCCCATCCTCATCCTCAACCCCCCATCCTAACCCCCCCTCCTCAACCTCAACCCCCTCCTCATCCTCAACCTCCCTCCTCATCCTCAACCTTCCTCCTCATTCTAAACCCCCCTCTTCACTTTACCCCTCTAAATACCTCCCCCTCTCCCTTTCTCCTCACTTACCTTCATGTGCAGCTTCTCCTCCAGCCTCCGCTCCTTCCTGCGTCGGCACCCGGTATATGCTAATGACGTGACGTCACATGCGTGCCACGTCATTAGCATATACCTGGTGCGGACGCAGGAAGGATCGGAGGCTGGAGAAGAAGCTGCAGTTTAAGGTAAGTGAGGGGAAAGTTTGAGGGGGAGGTATTTAGAGGGGTAAAGTGAGGAGGGGGGTTTAGAATGAGGAGGGGGGTTGAGGATAAGGAGGGGGAGGGAAAGAGACAGGGGGGTTAGAGAGGCACAGGGGGGTAGAGAGACACGGGGGGGGGTTTAGTGAGACACGGGGGGGTTAGAGAGACACGGGGGGAGAGTGACTCGAGTATAAGCCGAGGGGGCCCTTTTTAGCCTTAAAAAAGGGGCTGAAAAACTTGGCTTATACGGTACATTTATACGGTATATACAGTACTTTTTTTTTTTAAAGTAAGAACATAAGGATATATTCTTCAATTTTGTATGTATTCACAGAGGTTTAGCTTATCGGTTTAACCTTATAGAGTGGTGCATATAAAACAGGATATATCCTTGCAATTATTATTATATTTTAAGAACATTTGTTGTATTAGTCTGATTTGTGTGCACCACTGTTGTCATTATAGGTTTAGGTTATGGGGTTAGGCTTAGAGGTTGTTACATAGAAAACAGGATATCTTATTTGATTTAGTATGTGTTAACAACATTTGTTGTGGTATCCTGTTTTGTGTACCCCACAGTTGGCATTAGAGGTTTAGGTTATGGGTCAGACTTAGAGGTTGGTGCACAGAAAACAGGATTTTTTTGTAAATTTAATATGTGTTAATATTGATAGCAGTATATTGTTTTGTGCGCACCCCATTTGGCATTAGAGGTTTTGGTTGTGGTGTTACTCTTATAAATTGTGGCATAGAAAACAGAATATATTTTTCATTTTATATCTGTTAACCACATTTGTTGTAGTATCCTATTTTGTGTGCAGCAGTATTGTAATTATGGATTTATTAAATATTTTTGTTTATGTTGTAATACTGAACCTCTTTAGTTTCAATGTGTTCTGTTGAAATTGCTGTGGAGGTGATGGGAGTCTTCCGGCAGGGTCTGTTGCGAATTAAAGAGAGAAATGGAAATGTTAAAATAATATTATCAATATTTTTTGCAGTAAGAGCATATAAAACAGGATATATACTTCCATTGTGTATGTATTCATAAAGATTTAGCTTATGGGGTTAGGCTTAGAGAGTGGTGTATATAAAACAGGATAGATCCTTGCATTTATTATGTTTTCATAACATTTGTTGTATTATTCTGGTTTGTGTGCACCACTGTTGTCATTATAGGTTTAGGTTATGGGGTTAGGCTTAGAGGTTGGTTGCACCAAAAGAGGATGTATTGTTTGATTTAGTATGTGTTAACAACATTTGTTGTAGTATCCTGTTTTGGGTGCATCACAGTTGATATTAGAGGTTTAGGTTATGGGGTTAGGCTTAGAGGTTGGTGCACAGAAAAGCGTATTTATTGTTCGATTTTATATGTGTTAATAATATTTGTAGCAGTATACTGTTTTGTGCACACCACAGTTCACATTAAAGGTTTAGGTTATGGGGTTAGTGTTTGAGTTTGTTGCACAGAAAACAGAATATAGCCTTCTATTTTATAGGTGTTAACAATATTTGTTGTAGTATCCTGTTTTGTGTACGCCAATGTTGAGATAATGTGTTATGGTTGTGGGGTTAGGTTTATAGGTTGTGGCACAGAAAACATAAAATATTTTTCATTTTATATCTGTTACCAAAATTTGTTGTAGTATCCTGTTTTGTGTGCACCACTATTGTCATTATGGATTGTTTTTTTTTGTTTTGTGATATTCTCTTTTGTGTGTGTGAGTGTTAGCATTAGGGTTGTACATTCTGGTGTTAAGCTTAGAGGGTTATTTATGTTGCAGTGCATTTTGACATTGGCATACACCAAACAGGATAGATTTTTTACTTGTTATACTGTACTTGTTCTGTAGAATTATTAGTCGTGTATAAATGACAGAGGGTCCCCTGCTGCCAACGTTCCTGCGACCCTTGTTAGGCAGTGTCTGTTGAAAAAGATAGACAGAAATGTAAATGTTGAAATATGACAATATTCGTAGTAGTATACTGTTTTGTGTGCACGACAGTTGGCAATACAGGTTAGGTTATAGGGTTAGGCTTTGAGTTTGGTGCACCGAAAACAGGATATATTCTTGTATTTTATATGTGTTAACAACATTTGTTGTAGTATCCTGTTTTCTGGGCGACACCGTTGGCATTATGGAGTTAATATTTATTTTTATTTTTTTTATTTGTGATATTCTGTTTTGTGTGTGTCACTGTTAGCATAAGGGTTTTAGGTTATGGGGTTAGGCTTAGAGGGTTAGTTATGTTGCAGTGCATTTTGACATTGGCGCACACCAAACAGGATTATTATTATTTTTTTATTTTTTTTCTTATACTTTACCTGTTGTGTTCAATTATTAGTTGTGTATAAATGACAGAGGGTCCCCTGCTGCAAATCTTCCTGCAACACTCTTCAGGCAGTGTCTGTTGAAAAAGATTGAGAGAAATGGAAATGTTGAAATATTATAAAAAAACATTTTTCACTGATATATTTTTTTAACAAAATATTCTTTTATACATTACCTGTTGATTTTAATTTCTTGTCTGTAAATTGCTGCAGATTTGACAGTCCCTACCATGCAGTGCTGCCAATTATTCAATGACACTGTTCAGGCAGAGTCTGTTGAAAATGATTTTAAAAAAAGCAAATTGTGAAATGCAGTGTAAATATATATGTACAGTATATCTATATTTTTTTTCTTTCTAAAAGAATAAATTAGGTTTTAAAAGATATGTTAATAAAAGCTATGTTGTTGTAGAAATGCCTCCTTTTTTGTTCCTTTGAAATATCTAGCATTTTAGCCCACATAAACATTTAACTGTCTTTGAAATTTTACTATACATGAATAATGGCTTCTAATATCTTCAGTACATTTTTTTGTGTCAATATTTGAGATTAATTTTTTTATTATTATTATTATTATTATTATTATTATTATTATTAATTGATATTAATGAACGGTCAAACTTTAGATATATTTGGAATGTTACTGTATATGAATAACATTGTCCTTTGCAATATATATATATATATATATATATATATATATATATTAATTCTTAATGTAATAATTATAATGTATCAATTAATTAATTAATTAATTAATCTTCTAAAGTGTTAATGAAGTTGCTTCAGTGAAATGTCCAGTCACACTGTTCCTCACCTGAGGAGAAATGTAGAAATTTCTGGAAAGTGTGCAGTATTTATGGACTTGGAGCTGAAGTAGAAACCGTTAGAACGAAATACACATGCGCTATTTGCGTTCCATCCGTCAATTTGAGTTCCAGCCACCATTTTGCGCAAGTTACTTAGTATGAAATGTCCGCGATTGTGTATGTGTTACGGAGCGCATGATGTGTGTTACGTGCTATATGAAGTGTTATTGAGTTTGGGTTTAATTTTATGTGCTTAGCCTCGTTTTCAGGTTTTTTGTCCGCCATATTTTCTCTTGCTTAGGCGAGTTTTCAATCTCGAAATTGATTAAATCCAACCAACCACACTGACAGACGTCCTGCCTGTCCCCCCGTGGTGTGTGTGATATTTTTTAAATTTTTTTTTTTTTTTTTTTGAATTTGCGCGGTTTGGTGGTTAAGTTCGTATTTTTTAGACCTCGTATTTTTTTTTCTAAGTCCCGCCGGCCATAATTTTTTTTTTCTAAATCTGCGCTTTCCTTGGGTCGTAATTTTGACATTTTTTTTTTTTCAAACTGCTACGGGTCTCGCAATGTGATAATGAATGTTTGCTCATCTCCTCTTCGGCGCTCCTTGCGAGCCCGCAAGCATTAGCAACAACCTATATTGCTCCCAACTATATATGTGACCCAGCAATCCTTAACACATCACTTGATCATTATGACACTTTGGTTTTGACCTTGCAGAGACTTCTATTCTTGACAGAGGCAAATTATGGGAAGCCTTCTACATCAGAGAATGTACTATCACTGCACATGTAAAATATATGAAACCCCCTGTCCTAAAAGTTTGGTATAGTTGATAGAGACATAGGATATTCTGTCAATGTTAGTTTAGGTAGTTGAGGTTAGAAGTGTAAAGATGTGTAAAGAGTTATCCTTAGGAGGTTGGTTTGGAAGAGGACAGGGTTTATAATAGAAAACTGCATCTGGAGCATGTTACACTGTTTACATTAAAGTATAATTATCCTGGAAGTGATTGAGGGTGGAGATCCAAGGCAATTGCTAGTGGAAGAGCTATAAAGGAATAGGTTCGAGTTGCACATTGCGACATGTGAAGATGACAGGAGAGTGGATAGTTCATTCTCTTCAGAGTGTATCTTTGAAATTCTGTGACTTTAAATGCGTTTATTAATATTTGGGTCAAAGTCAAAAGAAGATGGGGATAATGTTGCAGGGGAGAAGTTATAGTGAGATAGCAAGTTACTGTAGGTCTATGGGGTGGACATTTCTGAAGATGTAATAAGGATTAGGTGGAATGGGTGCAGAGGTCATGGTGCAGTTAAGCTGCAGTTATAGAGAAGGTGGTCAGAAAGAGAAATGGGGAGGAGAGAATTGAACATCATCACTTATAGAGTACAAAAAAAGTTTGGCAGAATAAATAGTTTTCCTGAGATACTGTGTGGAGGGTTGGATGTAGAGAAAAGCAACTATGATGATGTGTTCACCAGGACAAGTATCTTTGTAATAATTTTCTCCCTCTCCATATCCAAGTTTTGATATTTGTTTGCAAAGATTTGTGAGCACTGGGGAGGGGGCTTTCTGGGCTACAAGACGCCTTGAATGACAGTAAACATTGTGGAGCTCTGGTCCTCTTTTATGGGTCAGACTGCAGCACTGTCAACTGCCCCCTACCCTTTAAGAGGCTCCCAGGTGGTCCAGTGGTTTGGATTCAGTGCTTTCACCACTGCAACCTGGGTTTGATTACAGTCAGGGAACCAAGAAATTACACCACCGTGAAGCTATGCAGGTTTGGGCTTTGGATGGAAGACCACCTAGGAATATCAGGAACTATATGCTGGAGCCCACTGGAGAAGGATCTGACCACCCATTCTAGTATATGTGCCATGAATACAAAGTGGATTGGCATGGTATGTTATGGTCCATGAGGTCACACAGAGTCAGACACAACTGAACCATGCAAACACACACTCTCCTCTGTAGCACATGACTCATTGTCTCAATGCTTGTGCAGCTGTGGAGCAGGGAGGAATGGCATATGTTCAGTATGTTAGCTGCCAGGACTTCTGAGGAGTAAAAAACAGCAAAAACATGAAAATAAAATGGGGCTGCTGGAAGTATATGGGGAAAAAGGAGGCAAAACTCCAGAGCCAAAGTCAGAGAGAGACTGGATCAATAAATAAAAAAGAGGAAGTGGTCGGAGAAACATAAAATACTGTTTTTTAAGAATAAAAATGAAATGTGATGAAGTGGTATTATGAACGGGGTAATATAAATTGGTGGAGAAGGGGGTAAACTATATTATAACAATATATATTGGTGGTAAAAGGGGGGTAAATTAAGTGAGGAGCAAAATAAGTTGGTGGATAAATTGGAGGAAAATGGTTGAGCAAAATAAATTGGAGGAGAAGGGGGTAAATTAAATGGAGGTGCAAAATAAATTGGTGGAGAAAGGGGGTCATTTAAATGAGGGCAACTGACAAACACCAAAGTTAAACATAAATAAATTATTTTATAGTACTGATGTTTTTCAATTTGTAGACCCTTGTATTTTAAAAGTGGAATAGTTATTATTGTGTTGAGTTTTGCTATGAAGTTCCAGGCCTTTTTGGAACCTAGCAATGCCCCTGCTTGTGAGAGTAGTACATCAAGCGTGTAGAAATGAGAATTACAATGTGGCTATTGTAAATTATATGACATCTTAGGTTTCTGCAATGACCTGAAGTGGCCATCACAGGAGTGTCAACGCAACTAGCATAAGGTTGACGTGAGTTATAAACAGAGACTATTAAGTTTAAGAGAATTAATAGTGACTAATATTTTCTTGAGCGAATAGACAATCATTAACAAGTTGCCAGTGGTGCCTCTTTGATGGACATGGCACACATCTCAATGGGGGATTGACACTATGCGGTACACAGGCCGTATGTCTGCGGGCTTGCTGCGGGCTCGTGGTCTGCTACAAATCCGTTGCTATTCAATTGAACAAGCCCACAAGTTACTGTCCAAAAGCCAAAACCGTAAACCATGCAATAGTATGTAGCATTTTAGGGCAGGAACATAATCAAGTAAGCAAGGCTGTAACTGCCCATTTAGAAACATCCAATATAAAATGAGACCGTCATCATTAGGTCAGTAAAACATGGAGGTTACATGTCAATGAATTAGGGTTTGGAGGTCTGATATGCAATCAGACACACAAAATAATAAAAATGAATGCCGATACTGTTCTAGTCCATGTGGGTGGCCTGATATGTATTAACTCATTGATTCCTGAGATTGATATAACACCAAAATGAAACACAAAATAACATTATTTTTGCAAGCTTGAGACTGTTGTGCAATTAATTCTAATGCCTATCATCGCTTTCCCTGTCTTTTAAAGTGCATTTACAGTGCTACGATCAGGTTTTTAACCCCATTGCGGGTCCTCTCTAGTACTCATAGACTTTTCTTCTACATTTGCCATTTACGGTGTGAAAACAATTGCAGGTTTGAGGAATTGTAGCAATTGAATTGCGATTTGCAATTGTAACTCTTACAGACATGAAAGATTAGGGGCTTAGATAGGGTGTAAGTTATGGTTGTAACAATCGCAAGGATTTCAAGCCCGTAACACGTAGCCCGTTTGCAGCTTGCAAAAAAACGCCTATTGAATATCAAATTAACTTACGGCCTCCATTATGGGCTACTGTAACTTACAATGCTCAATTGAATGAGGCTCTATGTTTTCAAAAAGGGCAGAGACTAAAATGTGAAGGAGATGAACAATGGACCTCAGATAGCTGAGCAACACATAGACATTTGTAAGCTGGAGAGCACCTGGACTACCAGCTTTATCTCAAAAATCTCTTCAACTCGGAGCT
This sequence comes from Discoglossus pictus, assembly GCA_027410445.1. Classification (NCBI taxonomy): domain Eukaryota; kingdom Metazoa; phylum Chordata; class Amphibia; order Anura; family Alytidae; genus Discoglossus; species Discoglossus pictus. The sequence continues at coordinate 70,970,392 of CM050166.1, forward strand.
TCCATTTTCCAAAGAATCCAGGACAGTGATTACTGGATACTCAACGTATTAAGTTATGTATGTTCTGTTGACAAATCTTCTATCAATCTAAGGTGTGAAACATGCATTTTTCTGGAGTAAAAATACATTGCAGTTTGCAGTTTTGCAGTGAGCTTTTCTGAACCATCCATTAAGCACATTCTATATTTCTTGCCATTGCAGAGCAATGAAAGAGTTAACCCCTTTAGGTGTGAATTAATCCCAGCTCTCACACATATTTTCAACCTCTCTCTTAATACTGGCATCGTTATACCCACCCTCAAAAAATCCTCATCTGACTCTGATGTCGCATCTAACTACTGCCCTATCTCTCTGCTTCCCCTGGCTTCCAAATTGCTGGAGCGGCTCGTGTCATGGCTCACTTGGCAGTCATCTGGGACTTGGACAGATGTCTGTCACAGACTGTTGACAAGAGACGATACCTGGGGCTTTGGGGCTCCCAGACACCCTGTTATACTGTTATAAGGTTATATTGTTATTTTGTGGTCTATGGGATAAAGTATTATAAGTTTACCCCTTAGCATATCCCCATCCCTTCCATGTTTAGGCTCATTGTAATGGGTGTCATGTGAGGGAGCTGGTGGGATGTGTTGGTTGTATGTGTGTGAAACATTGTGTGTTGTATCTGTAAATATATTGTATTGGAATGTTGGAGCCATGTTGTGTGCAGTCATCCATATTGACTGCATATGTAACCTGAGTTGATCACCCATCTGCCTTCCAGCTATCACCTAAAGTAAACACTTGAAGTGATAGCAAGGCCAGAACAAAGGGGTCTATACAGACATTGAGGCACCATAACCCCAGGGGGTCTACAGGTATTCTCACTCAGAGAATCAGGGCAAAGTCCAGAGGACAGGGAGATGTTTCTCCCTTGAGAGCCAGGCAGCAACTGAATTAGGTAGCCACACCTAGTGGGCGGACCCGGGAGGAGTCTCATGGTTCCCTGCCTGATTGGCCAGAGGCAGTTAGGGGCTGACTAAAGATAGCCCTCCTGGTGATTTTGTATGCCTGTTTAAAAGATGTTATGTCCCAAATAAAGTGGTTCATAATTTTCATCAAGACTTTGTGTGCAGGTGTATTATTGACCCAAGGGCATATGCTGGCAGAGGAGATCGTTTCTGACTCCCTACCAAGGTTTTCCCAGGCACACTACCTTAAGCTGGGACTTATGCTCTTGCATCCGCAAAGAAGGTCCATTGGTCTGAGTCACCCAAATCTTAGGTCTAAAACCTACAGGAGATAAGAGGACTAGGATCCTCTATACTCCATCATCATTGTAGGTTGTGACAATTGGTGGCAGTGGTGAGAGACTCTACAGAAAGACCAAGAATGGAGCAGCAATACGAGGAATGGTCCTCAGCGGAGTTAAGGGAGGCGATGAAGCAGAAAGGAATCCCTAGGAGGAAGGGAGACCAACGAGCGGGGATGATTGCAGCCCTGAGAAAAAATTATGCGGAGCAGGGGGAAGCAGAGGAGTTGGGTGAGGGACCACCAAGGGCTCCAAGACCCCAACCAGAGCAAGACATCACCAAAGAGGCAACAAGAAAGTATGAAGAAGCCAGACACCTATACCCCAGTGAGATGACCGCACAAGAGGTGGCCAAAGTACTGGACCAGCATTACCAGAGAATCTGGCAGGAGCGCACTGGGGAGCGGGATCAAGCTCAGCAAAGGCTTGGTTGCCGCACAGAGGAATTGCCAGCACGAGTTAAGATGGCATACCAGAACTTTAAGAAGTTCCAGGATGGTATGGACAATATGGACGAATTCCTTCAGGAGTTTGAGAAGCAATGTGGGGTCCAAGATATTCCCTATGGAGAATGGGCCAAATTGCTGCTGAACAAGTTAACAGGAAGGGCCAGTGCGGCATGAGGAGCCCTTCCACGAGAACAAGCCCAGGATTATAAATATTTGTGCACTGTGTTGCTGAGCAGATATACTGTGACGCCTGAGACATTTTTGGATAGATTCAGGGGCACCACCAAAGGACCAGCAGACACTCATGTGGAGGTTATGTGCAGGTTAAGGCGAGCTTGTACCCAGTGGTGGTCTACACAAGGAGCCATCACAGCCGAACAGATATTGGAAGTGGTACTGATGGAACAATTCCTGAACATTTGCTCCTCAGAAGTAGGTGAATGGTTGCAAGATCAAAAACCGGTTTATCAGCACCAGGGCCAAAAGAGTGTCCCAAGGAACAAAACCTAGCCTAAATACGGGTAGGGGCCCCAGAGAGGTAGTGCCAGCACGATCAGCTCCTGAGATGCGTAATGCGCCCTGGGCACGGCCAGTAAAAACATCTGACCACCGGGCTACCAAGTCCCAGCCTGCTCCCAGGACACAATGGGGGACCAAACCAATGAGCTCAGAATGCTACAACTGCAACCAACGAGGTCACTTTGCTAAGGATTGTCCTCAGGCACCCAAAAACTCTAGAGGACCTCCCCACCGCCATGTACATTATTTGGGGGAGTGGACTGAGGGGCCGGCGAGCTCCAACGCAGCTCTTTGGGAGCCAGAAGCAGAGGGAGGATATTCAGGGGTCTATACTGTAAGGAACCCGCAGAAGCTGTCTGGAGAACAACATAGGCAAGCCGTGTGGTTACAAGGACGCCAAGCTACTGGCTACCGTGACTCTGGATCAGCAGTCACAGTAGTCCTACCCAAATGGGTACGCCCTACAGATTCTATCCGAAAGGAAATGTGGGTGATGGTAGCAGGAGGAGAACAGTTAACCATCCCCATGGCTCGCGTTAATTTGGACTGGGGCATGGGGAACCAAAGCAAGGAAGTAGGAGTCATGGATGGGCTCCCCGCGGATGTTTTACTGGGCAATGATTTGGGCCACATGACGAGCCAATATGTACAGCCCATTACCAGAGCTCAAGCCAAGAGCACCCACCCTGGAGAGGCATACCAGGAGCAGAGGGGATACCCAAGACCTGAGGTAAGTCCATTGCTTGCTAATACATTAACTTTAGGATGGGCCAAGGGAGAGGAGATCAGGGCAGTTCTGCAGAAAGACGAGACTTTGGCTGGTTTAAGGGACAGGGCAGCAAAAGGCAAAGGAGTGGATGACCTATACAGCGTTATCTGGGATAAGGGGTTGTTATATAGGGTCAAGGTATCTATAAATAATGAGGTAGGCAGAGAACCCAGGAAACAATTAGTGGTTCCCCAGCTATATAGGGGCAAGGTGCTACAAGTAGCACATGAAATACCCCTGGGAGGGCACTTAGGGGAGAAGAAAACCCGGAGCAGAGTGAAAGAGATATTTTTCTGGCCAGGGTTGGATAAGGATGTAAAGGAGTTTTGCCATTCTTGTGATGCCTGCCAAGGGAACAGGCCTCTCAAGAAGAACAGCAGGGCCAAGTTACAGTCCCTCCCAGTAATGGAAGAACCCTTCCAGAGGGTAGCTGTGGACATCATTGGGCCCCTAGCTAGAGCCAGTAGAACGGGGAAGCAGTATATCCTTACCCTGGTAGATTATGCCACTAGGTACCCTGAGGCAGTAGCCTTGTCCAGTATAACCGCTCCAAAGGTAGCAGACGCCTTGGTGACTATATTCACCAGAACAGGGTTTCCCCATGAGATTTTGTCCGATCAAGGCCCACAATTTATGGCCAAGGTCACGGAACAGCTATGGGCCACGTGTGGCGTTAAGCATATTACCTCTTCCCCCTACCATCCCCAGACTAATGGTCTATGCGAGCGGTTCAATGGGACTCTTAAACATATGATACGCACTTTTACAGACCAGGAACCAGACTGGGAACGGTTGTTGCCATGTTTGCTGTTCGCCTATAGAGAGGTACCCCAGGAGTCTACAGGGCACTCCCCCTTTGAACTCCTGTATGGGAGACATGTGAGAGGACCCTTAAGCATAATTAGGGAAACATGGGAAGGGGAGTATAGGCAGCAACCCATACCAGTGGCCACCTATGTACTAGCCTTCAGAGAGAACATGTCCAGACTAACTGGAATAGTCAGCCAAAACATGAGGAAAGCCCAGCAGAGGGATCAGAAATACTACAAGGCAGGGACCAGTGATAGAATTCTGGAAGAGGGAACGAAGGTGCTTATGCTGGAACCTCACCCCCAGAATAAATTACAGTCCCAGTGGGTAGGGCCTTACACAATCAGCCAGAAAGTGGGGAACAAGGCCTATGTAGTAATGATAGACCCGGATAGGGCCATCACCAGAGTTGCCCATATAAACAGACTTAAGGTGTACGTTCAGAGAGCAGCTCACCTATTAGCTATTTGTAGGGCCACAGAGGATGAACCAGAAGAGGTACAGATACCAGATATGCTAAACAAAGCAGACCAGGATACAGTAGCAGAAAGTATTCAGCAGACCCTGGAATTAGATGCAGAGCAGAAAGAGCAGCTGTCCAACAGCTTAAAACCCTTCCACTCCCTGTTCACCACCAAGCCAGGGTGTACCCCCTTAGCTGTCCACCCCGTAGTAACCGGGGAATGTGCCCCCTTAAAGCAACACCCCTACAGGGTACCAGAGGCAGTTAGGGCCAACATTCAGGCAGAATTACGCACTATGCTACAGTTGGGAGTGATAGAAGAATCCAGTAGTCCCTGGGCATCTCCAGTGGTATTGGTGCCCAAAAAAGATGGAACCACTCGTTTTTGTGTGGATTACCGTAGACTGAACGATAAAACCAAAACAGATGCCTACCCTGTTCCACGCATGGACGAGTTGTTGGACCGGCTAGGTACTGCCAAATATTTAACCACTTTAGATCTCTCTAAAGGATATTGGCAGATCCCTTTAGAAGAGACTGCAAAGGAGAAGTCTGCCTTTATCACCCCCTTTGGACTCTTCCAGTTTAAAGTAATGCCATTTGGGATGAAAAATGCTCGTTCTACCTTCCAGAGACTAGTGGACACATTGTTGCAAGGGCACCAAGAGTATGCCCAGGCCTACCTGGATGATATAGCCATTTTTAGCCAGACTTGGGAGGACCATATAAGGCACATTAGCCAAATTATGCAGGCAATTCACCAAGCTAAGTTGACCATAAGACCTGACAAATGTCAATGGGCTAGAGCAGAAGTGCAATACCTAGGTCATTGGGTGGGGAATGGGAAGTTAAGACCCGAACCAGCCAAGGTAGAGGGAATAGCAGCTTGGCCCACCCCTAAAACTAAGAAGCAGGTGATGGCTTTCCTAGGTACTACTGGGTATTACCGAAAATGTATTCCTGATTTCAGCAGCACAGCCAAACCCCTGACGGATCTCACCAAGAAGAAGCTACCCCGGGAAGTGAATTGGACTTCTGCGTGCCAGTTGGCTTTCCAAACACTGAAGGATGCTCTGACCTGCTCCCCAGTCCTGGCTGCCCCAGACTATAACCGCCCTTTCGTGGTACAGACTGATGCCTCCATGTATGGCATAGGGGCAGTATTGAGTCAGCCAGACAACCAGGGAGTTGAGCACCCAGTGGCCTACATTAGTAGGAAACTACTGCAACGAGAAACAGCCTATGCAACTATAGAAAAGGAATGTTTAGCAGTAGTCTGGGCTCTACGCAAACTACAGCACTACCTGTACGGAAGACAGTTCACAGTCACCACAGACCATAACCCTCTTTGTTGGTTATCTAAAGTGGCTGGAGAGAATGGCCGACTACTGAGGTGGAGTTTAGCCCTACAAACTTTTAATTTCACGGTACAACACCGCAAAGGGAAATTCCACCAGAACGCAGATGGATTGTCGCGCCAACTAGAGCCCTGACTGTCAGTCCAGATAGACATCCTGGAGTACAGGATACCTACATCTGTACTTGGGGGGGTAATTGTCATGGCTCACTTGGCAGTCATCTGGGACTTGGACAGATGTCTGTCACAGACTGTTGACAAGAGACGATACCTGGGGGTTTGGGGCTCCCAGACACCCTGTTATACTGTTATAAGGTTATATTGTTATTTTGTGGTCTATGGGATAAAGTATTATAAGTTTACCCCTTAGCATATCCCCATCCCTTCCATGTTTAGGCTCATTGTAATGGGTGTCATGTGAGGGAGCTGGTGGGATGTGTTGGTTGTATTTGTGTGAAACATTGTGTGTTGTATCTGTAAATATATTGTATTGGAATGTTGGAGCCATGTTGTGTGCAGTCATCCATATTGACTGCATATGTAACCTGAGTTGATCACCCATCTGCCTTCCAGCTATCACCTAAAGTAAACACTTGAAGTGATAGCAAGGCCAGAACAAAGGGGTCTATACAGACATTGAGGCACCATAACCCCAGGGGGTCTACAGGTATTCTCACTCAGAGAATCAGGGCAAAGTCCAGAGGACAGGGAGATGTTTCTCCCTTGAGAGCCAGGCAGCAACTGAATTAGGTAGCCACACCTAGTGGGCGGACCCGGGAGGAGTCTCATGGTTCCCTGCCTGATTGGCCAGAGGCAGTTAGGGGCTGACTAAAGATAGCCCTCCTGGTGATTTTGTATGCCTGTTTAAAAGATGTTGTGTCCCAAATAAAGTGGTTCATAATTTTCATCAAGACTTTGTGTGCAGGTGTATTATTGACCCAAGGGCATATGCTGGCAGAGGAGATCGTTTCTGACTCCCTACCAAGGTTTTCCCAGGCACACTACCTTAAGCTGGGACTTATGCTCTTGCATCCGCAAAGAAGGTCCATTGGTCTGAGTCACCCAAATCTTAGGTCTAAAACCTACAGGAGATAAGAGGACTAGGATCCTCTATACTCCATCATCATTGTAGGTTGTGACAGCTCGTCTATAACCGCCTTACCAGCTTTATTTCATCTAACTCCCTTCTTGACACCTTCCAATCCGGCTTGCAGCCCCAACACTCCACTGAGACAGCTCTCACTAAAGTCACTAATGACTTGCTTAACGCCAAGTCAAAGGGTCACTTTTCAATTCTTCTTCTTCTAGATCTCTCTGCTGCCTTTTACACTGTCGACCATCCACTTCTACTCCATATCCTCTTTTCCTTCGGTATTTGAGACACTGCCCTCTCGTGATTCTCATCATACCTACAAAATCAATGATTCAGTATCTCCTTCTCCGACACCTCTTCTTCTCCTCACCCCTTGTCTGTTGGCATACCCCAAGGATCAGTCCTAGGCCCCCTCCTCTTCTCCATCTACACTTCCTCACTTGGTACTCTCATAAACTCTTTTGGGCTTCATTATCATCTCTATTCACATGGCACCCAAATCTACCTCTCCGCACCCCCTCTATTCCCCTCTCTTTTAATACACGTCTGCAACTGCCTCTCTAGTATATCATCTTGGATGTCCACCCACCATCTCAAACTCAACATGTCTAAAACTGAACTCCTAATCTTCCCTCCCTCTCCCACGGCGTCAATTCCTCACATCTCTCTCACTGTCAACAACAAAATCATCACCCCCACCTCCCAAGCCCGTTGTCTTGGAGTTCTACTAGACCCCTCTCTGTCTTTCATCCCTCACATACAATCACTAACTAAATCTAGTCTTCTCCTTCATAAAAACATCTCCAGAATTCATCACTATCTTACACAAGACACAACTAAAATCCTTATACACTTTCTCATCATCTCTCCACTAGACTACTGCAACTCGCTTCTTGTTGGCCTACCCACCACCCGACTATCTCCACTTCAATCCATTATGAATGCCTCTGCTTGACTCATCTTCCGTACACATTGTTCAGTGTCGGCATCACCTCTCTGTCAATCACTCCACTGGCTTCCCATAGCCTCAAGAATAAAATTTCAAAACATGACCCTGACTTACAAAGCCCTCAACAATAACGCTCGCCCTTACATCTCTGCTCTCATCTCCAAATACTCCTCCACCCGCCCTCTTCGTTCTGCTAATGACCTTCTTCTTTCTACAACTCTTGCCACCTCCTCTCACTCCAGGACTTTTCTCATGCTGCCCCATGTCTCTGGAACTCCGTGCCTCACTCCACCAGATTATCATCTTGCCTCAAAACATTTAAAACCTCACTTAAAATGCATCTCTTTAAAGAAGCCTATCACCTTCCACCCTAACATCCTTTTCATCTCTCTAACCCTCTTTTACCACTCACTATACCTTAGATTGTAAGTCTGCGAGTTTCTATCATAAGTACTTTGGGCATGCAACATGGACATTGGATTCCAAGCTCAAAGACAGGGCCCTCCATGCTTTGCTATATGTTAATTTGTGTTTATCATTGTCTGAACTTAATTTATGTACAGCGCTACGGAATATGTCGGCGAGTTATAAATGAGCTATAATAATTTTCTGCACATAAAACAGTTACCCAGGAAGAAAGGGTTGTAAGTAAAATGGAATGATAAATGGGAATTGTTATTTAACTACATTCTGTGACCATCTGTAAAATGTGGAAAGATCCAGTAGACAAAGCCAGAAGAAATTACGTCTTCACTGTTCCATTGCCTAGAACTAGATCTGGCTTACCATAAGAAGTACAATTATGGGAAGTGCCTTTATACACTTAACCTAATTTGCAATGTCACCAAAAGGAATTCACTATTTTCATTTGCATGGAATTAGACAGGGATAGAATATCTTTATAAAGTAAGAATATGCTGCTACTCCATCCATGTTCTGTTTTCGATCTGCTGGGTCAAAAAAAAAATATATATATATAAGGCAGAACAGCACATTCAAACAAAAATGTAGGCCTTTCTATAATAACCAGGCTATTACTTCCACTGATATTTTATGTGAAAGGTGAAAGCCTTATTAAATTGCAATTTGGCCAATTGAATAGGGCTCTATATAAGCACATGTATTTTTTTACAGAAGTTTTTAGTTAGTAAACTTTTATCCAAAAGCAAGATCTTCACTAACTAAAAACTTCTGTCAAAAATATGCTATGTGCTTATATAGAGCCCTATTCAATTGGCTGAATTACAATTTAATAAGACTGATAATGTTTAAATTGTAAAGATCCCTATAAACAACTTTTCAATTTACTATGAATATACTGCTGACAGAAAATTGCTGAATTGCCCCAATAAGGCATTAGCAGGTGAAACATTGTTTTTACTGATCTTTACTTTTTAAAAGCCATAAAAGCTGGTTAATTACAGGACCCTTAAAGAAAAGGTGTCCATTGTAAGAACCGGAGGTTCTGATCATAGTCACAAAAAAAACTTTTTTACAGAAGGCCGAAAAATCCTACGGGACGTGGAATGTGGAACTTCACGGCCGCAAATCCTTTGTTCTCTCAAGCTTGAACAACTCAATGCTTGAGAGTGTAAGAATGCTAATATAGATCCCTTTTTCACTTATAACTAATAACAATATTCAGAAGTCAAAGATCCCAAATAATCTGACAAACAAAAGGGCTTACAGTCATTAGAGAGCATGAAATAGTTAATATGACGCACAACTTATGGTTAAACCCTGGATAAATACACCAGATTTTAGGGAGTGGATGAAATAAAGTAAATTTCTTCACATCGGAGTTCTAGTAATCCAGCCTGCTATGTAACAACACAATGGCAGAGAAAAGAGAAGCACTGGTAAACTAGAGAGTCCACAGCACAAGTCTGCGCCTGACTCGTTTTCCACTTTAGTGTATATTTGCCAAACGCTAAATAAATATCAACAGCCTTATCAAATTGCGATTCTGCCAATTGAATGGGGCTCTATAAAAGCACAGAGTATATTTTTTTACAGAAGATTTTAGTTAGTGAACTTCTATCCAAAAGCAAGGTCTTCACTAACTAAAAAATTCTGTAAAAACAATATGCTCTGTGCTTATATAGAGCCCTATTCAATTGGCCGAATCCCAATTTAATAAGGCTGCAAGTTATGCTTTTTTCTATCAGTAAATACATAATTGATTTCCAAAGATTAATGGGTATTAAAGGGACACAGTACATGTTTCAAATGCTATATTATTTAAAATGATAGAAAACAAGTTTATCAGCCGAGATATTCCAAGGGTCTGGGCATTATTATTATTACTAGCGACTTGCCCGTCAAAAAATGACGGCAATGAGATGTGTATGTTTGTGAAGTTGTTTAGTTATTAATATACATATTGAATTGTAAGGTAGGTAATGTTGTTTTGTGTGTACTACTAAAATATATAATCCAAATGAATAAATGAATATACTTGACCTATGCATTGTGTTGAAGATCTGTGAACCTTGTTTGATGTTGCTGCAGCATTAGTGGTGTGGAGCTGCTGTATAAGCATGCTGAATGTGTGCAGTGTAACACTGTGCGTGCGCGAGACCAAACCGTTAGCGTAGTCGTGTACTTCCGCATTGGTGTAAAATGGCGAGTAATGTGTGGTATAGGTCTGTATCGGAATATCCGTAGGTGTTTTGTGGTGTTTTGCGAGTTTAGAGTGCTGTAGCCTCGTTTTCGTTTTGTTCGGCGGCCATTTTTTCTGTCGCTTAGATTTTTTTTTAGTCTGTAAACTGTTTTATTTCGAGTAAAATCGAGGTGTAAGTTGCATTTTTGAGGTCCTGGGTGCTCCCTCTTGGTGTAGGTAAGTTTTTTATGTATGTGCTGTGTGTATGTATTGTATTTTAAATGTTTGTATGTCGGCGTGTTGCGTCCGATGTTTGCGAGGTCGTAATGTGTGGTAACGTGTTTCGTACGTTGTTTGCGTGCCTCGTAAAATTTAGCGAGTGTCGTAATTTGTGTGTCGTGTTTTTTGAGTAGCGACGTGAATTTTGCGAGGGTTTGAGGCCCTTGCCCAGTGACCTCGCCAGCAACTGAGGCCCTCGCTTCGCGAGGGGCCTCAGTTGCTGACATGGAGCGCCTTCGGCGCTCCATGCCAGCAACTGAGACCCGTGCCCAGTGACCTCGCCAGCAACTGAGGCCCTCGCTTCGCGAGGGGCCTCAGTTGCTGGCATGGAGCGCCTTCGGCGCTCCATGCCAGCAACTGAGACCCGTGCCCAGTGACCTCGCCAGCAACTGAGGCCCTCGCTTCGCGAGGGGCCTCAGTTGCTGGCATGGAGCGCCTTCGGCGCTCCATGCCAGCAACTGAGGCCCTTGCCCAGTGACCTCGCTGCGCGAGCCGCGGCCCTCGCTTCGCGAGGGCCGCGGGCTCGCTACGCGAGCCCGCAAGCGTGAGCAACGACTCGTACGCTCACAACTATATATTTATTATTATTATTATTATCGTTTATTTGTAACGCGCCAACATATTCCGTAGCGCTATACATAAGTTAAGTTACAGGCAATGACAAGTTAAAGATTCATACATTGCAAAGAGTGTATGGCCCTGTCTTTGAGCTTGGAATCCAGTGTCCATAGCGCTTTCCCTAAAGCACCGCCTAGGATTGAAACTCGCAGACTTACAATCTAAAGGTTAAAGTTTGTATGTGGTACAGTAGGGAGAGAGTAGTGCTGAGCAGTGCTAAGCATGTTAGGGAGGAAGGTTATAGGCTTCTTTAAAGAGGTGCGTTTTTATTGATGTTTTGAAGGATTTAAGGCAGGAGGATAGTCTGGTGAAGCGAGGCAAGGAGTTCCAGAGAATAGGGGCAGCGCGAGAAAAGTCCTGGAGGCGGGAGTGAGAGGAGGTGACAAGAGTGGTAGAAAGAAGAAGGTCGTTAGCAGAACGAAGAGGGCGTGTGGGGGAGTATTTGGAGATGAGAGCAGAGATGGATGGGGGTGCGCTGTTGTTGAGGGCTTTATAAGTTAGGGTCAAGATTTTAAACTTTATTCTGGAGGCTAAGGGAAGCCAGTGGAGTGATTGACAAAGAGGAGCTGCCGACACTGAACGATGTGTACTGAAGATGAGTCTGGCGGAGGCATTTATTATGGATTGAAGTAGGGAGAGGCGAGTGATGGGCAGGCCAACAAGGAGCGAGTTGCAATAGTCAAGACGAGAAATGATAAGAGAGTGTATTAGAATCTTAGTAGTGTCTTGTGTAAGGTAATGGCGTATTTTGGATATGTTTTTTAGATGGAAAAGACAGGATTTGGTTAGAGACTGTATGTGTGGTATGAAAGAGAGGGCAGGGTCCAGTAGAACCCAGAGACAACGGGCTTGGGAGGTGGGAGTGATGATGGCGTTGTTGACAGAGAGAGAGATGTGAGGAATTGAAGCTGTAGTAGGGGGTGGGAAGATTAAGAGTTCAGTCTTAGACATGTTGAGTTTCAGATGGTGGGTGGACATCCAAGAGGATATACTAGAGAGGCAGTCAGAGACGTGTGCTAGAAGAGAGGGGGATAGATCTGGTGCTGAGAGATAGATTTGGGTGTCGTCTGCATAGAGATGGTACTGGAACCCAAAAGAGTTTATTAGGGTGCCGAGTGAGGATGTGTAGATGGAGAAGAGGAGGGGGCCTAGGACTGATCCTTGGGGTACGCCAATAGACAGGGGGTGAGGAGAAGAAGGTGTGCCGGAGAAGGAGACTCTAAATGATCGTTCTTGGAGGTATGATGAGAACCACAAGAGAGCAGTGTCTCGAATGCCGAGGGAGGAGAGAATGTGGAGTAGAATTGAATGGTCAACTGTGTCAGAGGCGGCAGAGAGATCCAGGAGAAGCAAAATAGAAAAGTGGCCTTTCGACTTGGCGGTGAGCAGGTCATTGGTGACTTTTATGAGGGCTGTCTCAGTGGAGTGTTGGGACCGAAAGCCGGATTGGAAAGTGTCCAGAAGAGAGTTAGAGGAGATGAAACTGGTGAGGCGGTTATAGACGAGCCGCTCCAGCAGTTTGGAAGCCAGGGGAAGTAGAGAGATAGGGCGATAGTTAGATGCAATGTCAGAATCGGATGAGGGTTTCTTGAGAGTGGGTGTAATTATGGCATGTTTTAGAGATGATGGAAATGTGCCAGTGTTTAGGGAAAGGTTGAAGATATGTGTGAGAGCTGGGATAAGTGTAGTAGAGAGGGGAGGGATGAGCTGAGATGGAATAGGATCTGAAGGACAGGTAGTGAGGTGAGAGGATGATATTAGGATGGAGACTTCATCTTCTGTTGCAGGGGTAAAGTAGTCCAGAGTGGCTGTGGGAATGGAAGGTGGGGTAGATTGGGTGTTGTTGGTTAGTTGAGTTAGTTGAGAGAGTGAAGTGTGTGAGCCACGGTGAGAGGAGAGTTCATTGTGGATAGATTGAATTTTATGTGTAAAATGGTTGGCAAAGTCTTCAGCCGTGAGACAGGAAGGTATGGGGGGAGGTGGTGGGCGAAGGAGAGTATTGAAAGTGGAAAAAAGACGTGAGGACAGAGTTGATATTAGTGATGTAAAGTACTGCTGTTTGGCCAGGTTGAGGGCAGAGGAGTAGGAACGTAGCATAAACTTGTAGTGAAGGAAATCTGCTGCGGAGCGTGATTTCCTCCACAGTCGTTCAGCAGTGCGGGAGCACTTCTGAATGTAACGTGTGTGTGTAGTGTGCCATGGTTGTGGATGAGATTGAGGGCGTCTGCGTGTAGTTATGGGGGCAAGGGTGTCAAGAGTGGAAGAGAGAGTAGAGTTGTAGTGTGTGGTGGCAGTGTCAGGGCAGTTGAGGTTGGTGATAGTGCTGAGAAGAGGTTGGAGCACAGTGGAGAGTTGTGTAGGGTCGAGTTCTAGCAGGTTTCTGTGGGTTATTGTGGCTGGGGTTGAAGAAGAGTGATGGGAGGAAGATGTGTTGAGGTTGAAGGTAAGGAGGTGATGGTCAGATAGAGGGAGAGGGTGGATGACTAGGTTGGAGGTGTGGGTAATATTGGTAAAAATAAGGTCAAGAGAGTGACCAGCATGGTGAGTTGAAGAATCTGTAAGTTGTGAGAGGCCGAGGGAAGAGGTGAGTGCAAGTAGTTTGGCGGCTGCTGAGGAGGTGGGGGTGTCAATGGCAATGTTGAAGTCGCCAAGTATCAGTGTGGGAATGGTGGAGGAAAGAAAGTGTGGGAGCCAGGCGGAAAAGTGATCGAGAAATTGAGAGGAAGTACCTGGGGGGGGATAGATTACAGCAACACGTAGAGAGATAGGAGAGAAGAGGCAGATAGTATGAGCTTCAAAAGACGAAAATTGGAGGGATGGGACAGGGGGTATGAGGTGGAACGTACAGCGAGAAAAAAGTAATACACCCACACCACCACCTTGTTTGTTCCCAGGTCTAGGTGTGTGACTGACGTGAAAACCCCCATGCGAGAGTGCTGCAGGGGAGGTAGTATCAGAAGAGGAGAGCCAGGTTTCAGTAAGAGCCAGTAGATTGAGGGAGTTGGTAGTGAAAAGGTCGTGAGTGAAAGTGAGTTTATTGCAGATAGATCGTGCGTTCCAGAGAGCACAGGAGAAAGGAAGAGTGGAAGGTTTGTGACAAGTGATGGGTATCAAATTCTGTATTTTTCTGGTGTTTTCTGCCCTTGGAGTAGAGCGTGGCTGAAAGCATGCACACTATTCCCATATATGGCTTTATGCTGAACACAATATATTCAGAGTTCCAGTGGATAATTTGCAATTATTGGCATTGATCTCTCATTACAATCTGTTACCACGCTGTCCTTAAAAGGCCACTGTAGTGCCCTAACAACATGAGCTAGATGTTTTAATTAGACACTGATCATTAATAAAATGTATATGCAATGATTTAGAAGATCACTTTTCAATATTAAACATTATCGAAGTTCAGAGTCAGCTGGTATTCACTCATTATAAGGTTATTTGTGGGAGATAGCTTTATCTTCTAGGAAACTGCTACATTTTTAGTCATAATGGGCCCTATTAAATTGTAAAAATCACAATTACTGAAGCCCGTAATGTAGAGCACAAAAGTTACTGATATTCAATTGGTCTCCTGTAGCTACCCGCAATCTGTTTACGAGCTACAGGCAGAAAATTCCTGCAGAAATCGTAACCCTGACCCATCTAAGCCTTTGATCTTTCAAGCACGCAAATGTTACAGACGCTAAAATCGCAAATCGTGATTTAAAGAAACGATAATAATTATCTACAACGCAGTGTTCTGCTGCTTACATAGCTCTAATGAAGGTTGAAACCATTTGCCCACACACACACCCTTCTTGAATGTTACTTGATTGGAGAATGGAATGGGTTAAGCAACTTAGCAAAAACTAACAGGGGAAGCAATTCAAGTTTCAAAAGCAAATGTGTAAAAATCTAAATACATAAAAATATTATATAGCATTAGCAACTGTCAACTGCTACTTTGTTTAATATACCAATCACATATAATAGTTGTCAAACTACGAAATGTTGTCGCGCGAAGCGAGGGGCCGCATTTGCGGAAGGTGGAGGCTCAAAGAGGCCCCACACGCGGTTAAAAACACACACGCAGGACTTAGAAAAAAAACGACCTCGGAACCAACATGAACGGCACAAACACCCACACACACGACTTAGAAGAAAACATTTCCACTTCGGAAAAAAGGTCCTTAAAGTACCCGTTATAAAAATATATATATACACTATCACGCATGGGGCTCTATATAGAGCCCCATCAACCATTAATTAACCCTGTCACTCATGGGGGTCAATATAGACCCCCATAAGTCCTTCATTAACCCTGTCACTCATGGGGGTCAATACAGACCCCCACCTAGTTCATTAACCCCCTCACTCATGAAGGTCAATATAGACCCCCATAAGCCCTTCATTAACCCTGTCACTGGTTGGATAATGCACCTGTCAATCTTTATTTAAACCAATCACAAGGCACAGATGCCTTTAGCCAATCACAATGGAATACACCCCCACAGGGTGATTGGCTGGAGGCATCTGCGCATTCTGATTGGTTGCACTGACAATAACCAATCACAATGGAATACACCCCCACGTACTGATTGGTGAAGGCATTTGCGCCTTCTCATTGGCTGTTGTCAATGTCAATCAGTATTACAGCCAATGGGAAGGTGCAGATGTCTTCAGCCAATCACCGCGTGGGGGTGTATCCCATTGTGATTCGCTGATGGCAATAAAGCCTTCTGTTTGGTTCAAATAAAGATTGACAGGTGTGTGATCCGATCAGAGTGGGATTTTCGGGTGTATCCCTTTCTCATTGGCTCACAATTGGCGTCTTCTCATTGGCTGAATTTGATAGACAGCGTTTTCAGCCAATCAGAAACTGCCATTGCCAATTTTATTCTGGAACACTCCGTAGGGAGCTCATTAGCGTCGGGGACATCTGCGAGTGAGGATGTTTTTTTTGTTTTTTTTACTTTTTTTTAGAGCGCGGATGCTTCCAGGGCCCATCCGGGGCAGAACACGAGGAGGAGGCCGGAGACATCCCGGGGAGGTAAGTACAATGTAGATTATGTTTATTTTACTTGGTTTTATGTTTATGTATGTGTGCTAATGTAATGTTCTTTTTAAAAGGCACCGGAGAAGAAGAAAAGATGGATGGGACATGCTAGAAAGGTGAGTAGAATATTTAGAATGTTTAGAATGTTTATTTATTTTATGTAAACGTGTTGTAGTAATTTTTTTAATCTTTTTTACCCTAGGTGGCTGATCTGAAGAAACATCTCAAAGGAAAGTAGTCTTAATTATTTTATTTTAGCTTAGAATTAGGGTTGCTATATAGAGATAGCATGTACTGTATATTAGATAGATTGGGGGATGTATAGTACATAGATAGTATTTATTGTGTATTAGATAGGGGAATGTATATTAGATAGATAGTATTGTATATTAGATAGGGGGATGTATATTAGATAGGGGTGTATTGTATTTAATTGTATTGTATTTAATTGTATTGTATTTAATTATATTGTATGTATTGTATTGTATTGTATGTATTATATGTATTTCATTTTCAGGTGTGTAATTTTTTTTTCTGTAGTGGGGTGGGGGGGTTGTAATGTATTTTTTTATTTTCTGTAATGTTCCATTTTTTATTTTTTGTGACTTAGGTTTTTTTATTTTATGTAATGTAGATTTTTGATGACTTTAGTTTTTTTATTTCCGTAATTACAGTGGTGGGGAGGGGGTTATTAGGGAGTAGGTAGTGTAGTGTAGGTAGGCAGTGTAGGTGTTAATAGGTTTGTGTAGAGGATGTTTAGTTGATATTCAATGTTTTATTGGGGGGGTATAGTGCAGTGTAGTGTTTATACTTAGTGTCATGATGGTCCTTGAGGACCATCATGGCACTTATGTGGTTAATGTTAGGTTGTAACAGGCCCATAATGGTCATAATATACCCTTATGGGACTGATGGGGTTAAATAGAGGCTTATGAGGGTCTGGATAGACCCCCATAAGTGACCAGGTTAAAATGGTGTAGTGCTTACACTTTGGGTCATGAGGGTCCTGGATGAACCTAATGGCACTTATAGTGTTATTACATGCGTTCATTAGTGTGTTAGAGGGGTCTATATAGTTGAGGCACACAGTACACTCACATTGTGTGGTCGCTATTATATTATATAATATACAAGAGAATTGACACAGAACATTTTGGTTTGTTAGTTTGAAGAATATACAATGAAGACATTTTATTTTGGACCACGTATGACGATCAGACAATTCTGTTCTTCACTGGCTGTAAGTCAGTTGTTTTTAATAAGGGGACTGGCTTTTCTCCCCCTGACGAGCAAAGTAGACATCAGAACTAATTTAGCTGTAGAATGAGCAAACTTAGCTTCCGTTTAATTATTTCAGCAAGCACCTGTGTTTCCATGTTCATTCATATGGCCACAGGTTGTGCAATGCATCTGGGCCTTTCTCTAAAGGGGTTCCAGTGCAGTAAATCCCACACCCAGCCAATTCCCATCCTGGGCTCCCCCTGTGCCCCCTCAGCCTCAATGCAAACCCCTCTGGACAGCTTCCTCTTTCTCCTCCGATGTAAGTGACATCATTTGGGATCCCCTGCCCCACCTAGAACAAGCACCAGCAGGGGATGCAGGGAAGCCCTTAAGAGGCTGAGGGTGGCACAGGAGGAACCCAAGGAATGCCCAGGGGGGTATATGGAGGGTGTGTGGATCCTACACTTCTGAACCACCAATGAAACTATGTATATATCTATATATATATAATTGGCTAATGAGGCCAGTTATAAGACTTTGAATAAACTATTCCAATTAGCTTAACATATATGAAGAGTGAGGTAGTCATGTCCAGTGTCCAATAATCTAGATTATTGCAGTATATAGTGATACCTTTTAATTGGACAAACATATTAATGTATAATGACAAGCTTTTTCAAGTCTAATAAAGTCTGAAGCTATGCTAATAAAATGTACCAAAACAGCAAAATATATGTAAACAGATTGAAGTGAGGAACAGACAAGCACCATAAATAATGTCCTGTGCATCTGTAGATCAGGTTAAGATAAGAAAAAAGCAAAGCCATAATTTAGGGCCATAAATATCCCCACAACTGAGGGTTAAAAAAAAACACCATTTGAACATGGGAAAGGATATGGAGTGTGTTAGTGAGG
This sequence comes from Discoglossus pictus, assembly GCA_027410445.1. NCBI lineage: Eukaryota > Metazoa > Chordata > Amphibia > Anura > Alytidae > Discoglossus > Discoglossus pictus. The sequence goes on from CM050166.1 coordinate 70,988,765, forward strand.
TAAGAAAGCCAGATCAATATTCAGTCCAGTATTCTTCATATTAAAACATTTAATAATTTTTAATTTAAATGTTTTCCGCTCTTTAATAATTCTGAAATTCCCTCTGAGTATTTTGATTTTCAGGTTTTGTATGAAGTGGTTATTCTGGAAAAAATTATGTCTGACTGGACTGTTAATCTGGATGGTTATAACCTATTTAGGAAAGATAGGGGCAATGGTAAAAGAGGAGGAGGAATTTGTATGTACGTTAAGCCTATATTTAAGCCTATAGTCAGAGAAGATATTTATGGTGGAACTAGTGATAAAGTTGAATGTTTGTGGGTAGAGTTAAATAGCGGAGCAGCAAATTCTAAAATAATATTAGTAGGAGTATGCTATAAACCCCCAAATATAGCTGAAAGGGAGGAAATACAATTATTGTTACAGATTGGAAATGCAGCTAAGCATGAGCAAGTTCTAATAATGGGAGGTTTTAACAACCCTGAAATAAACTGTATAAATGAGACCAGCAGTTCAGCTAAGGGGAGCAGGTTCTTGAGTACACTCAGAGATCATTATATGGCCCAGGTTATACAAGAGCCAACTAGACATGAGGCTATCTTCGATTTAGTCATCACAAATAATATTGATATTGTATCAAATGTTGGAATAGGGCAACCTTTGGGAAACAGTGTTCACAACACAGTCTCATTTGAGATTGAATTAAAAAAATATAACTGTAAAGGGCCAACAGAAACTGTCAATTTTAAAAGGGCAGCAATACAAAGTATAGACTGGGACAGAGAACTGATGGGTAAAAATACTGAAAATAAATGGACAACATTTAAATCCTTACTAAATATACATACATATCACCATATACCATGTGAAAATAAAAGTAAAAGGAGTAAATCACAACCCATGTGGCTTAACAATGACTTAAAGATGAAGATGAGGAGTAAAAAAACTGCCATTTAAATTATACAAAAAGGGACCAGATACTGGTGATCGGATTTCTCCCTGGATCAATACTGTCTCTCTAATTATCCATGATAACCCTGAATTCCCTTTTTAATTAGAAATAAATCAGGGGTGTGTTGACTTTTTATATCCACTGTATATCATACAATGATCCCACTATTCCTCCAGCAAGTGGGAGGGTCTTACAAGTTATAGAGATCCAAGAAGATTTTGGGGGCCCAAATCTTTTATGCAACTTTTTATTTTCAGGTAGTTATAAAACTCTGTTTATATTTATATTTCTCGTTGAACTAATCGAAAGTCATCAGGCGACCTTCAGTGAACCAAGAACCTAATCTGTCCAAGCCTTGAATCTGCCAAAATTTGAGGAAAAGAGAGAACCGACACCAGAGGGGATGCATCTACATCTAACCTATTTTTGGACCTAGCCCACATCCAGGAGGTTAGAGTTAAGTGTATTATAGGGTTTTGGTGAGTCTTGACCAGTCTTAATCCCTCAGGGACCCAAAGTAGCATCTCCCGGCTATGGGGAAACATTTGCTGATGCTCCAAGAACACCCAACTTGGCTGATGTTTGGCTGAGTGCGCCGGGGGCAAATGAGCTAATCGCGCTGCTTTAAAATAGTACCGCAAGTTTGGGCACGAGAGTCCCCCTCATTCTTGTGCCTGTACATTATTTTTCTAGAAATACGGGGGGTTTTATTTTTCCAAATAAATCTGAATATATTAGATTGAAACCGGTCTAGCTCTTTCAGGGAAATCGGTATAGGGAGAGTTCTGAAGAGATACAAGATCTTAGGTAGTATAGTCATTTTGGTTGCTGCTATATGGCCAGTCCACAAAAGCGGGTATTTCCTCCATTTCAACATGTCATTGTTAAAAAAATTTATACATAGGGGGGTAATTTGCCTTGTATAGATCCGATAGCTTGGGTGTAATGTTAAATCCTAGATATTTTATATGTCGGGCAGGCCACGTAAAGGTGTATATAGATTTCAGATATTCTAGATCACTCTGAGTAATGCCCAAGTTTAGGGCCTCTGATTTTTCTAGATTCAGTTTAAGTCCTGAAACTCTACTAAATGTATCTATAACCAACATAAGTGCTGGTAGTAATGATATGGGATTAGTTAGAGTACATAGGATATCATCAGCGAAGAGAGAGCATTTGTAATGTTGCAATCCTACCTGAAACCCTTGAATCTCCTTATCCAATCAATTTGCCTGTGCCAGTGGCTCTACGGCAAGGGTAAATATTAGGGGTGAGAGTGGGCATCCCTGACGCGTACCTCTTTGGATTTGGATCTGGGCCCTATGCTTGCCTGGCAACCTCAGATTAGCTAGCAGGGATTTGTACGCTTTAAGTAAAGTAACAAAACCACCCTTAAAGCCGAACTTGTCAAGCACCTTATATAAATATGGCCATTCAACCGTGTCAAAGGCTTTTTCAATATCTAAGGCCAATAGGCACATTGGAGATTTTGATTTGTGTGCTAAATATTGGATATTCAGGATACGTCTAACATTATCCCCCGCCTGCCTGTAAGTTATAAAGCCTGCCTGGTCTTTGTGAATAATTTCAAGTAAAAATCTAGATATCCGCATTGCCATAATTTTAGCTAATATCTTAACGTCCCGGTTTAATAGGGATATGGGCCGGTAATTCTTATTTTCAAGATTATCCCTACCTTCTTTAGGAAATACCACCAAATCAGCTTGATTTCACTCTGAGGGCATACTTTCCCCCTTCAAAATTGCATTAAAAAGGGACGTGAGATGGGGAGTAAGTAAGGTTTCAAATTTCTTGTAATATAAATTTGTGAAACCAACTGGCCCTGGGGATTTACCTATTTTGAGACTCTGGATGGCTGCTCTCACTTCTTCCGGCGTAATGTCTAAAATCAAGTTAGCTAACTGCTGCTCCATTATCGAGAGAAGATCAATAGATCCTAAAAAAGAATCAAGGTCCTGTCCTTCAGTTTGCATTCGGGATGTATAAATCTGTTGTAGATGGACTGAAACTCTGTTTGAATATCTCTCGGACTACAAGAGATTTTACTGTCAGAGTTTCTAATCTGAGTGACCCTAGATTTAATTTCCTTAGACTTTAGTCTCCTAGCTAGCATCCTGTCCGGTTTGTTCTCCTTCCAGTAATATAAATGTCTTGTTTTCCTCATAGCCTTCTCCATATAGTAAGATAGTACCCCATCCAACTCTAACCTAATTTTAACAATTTGTTTACGTAGCTTAGAAGCTGGGCGCTGCTGATTGATTTTTTTCCAGGTTGTAAAGGGAAGCTGTCAGCTCCAACTCTTTTTGTTTAAGGGATTTTCGATGTAAAGAGGTAAGTTTAAGGAGCCTGATATATAAGCCTTATGGGCTACCCAGATCCAACCGTCCCCCGTCCTCGGAGAGCTATTCCATTCAAAATACAATTTAATATCTTCCGCCAGCGCTGATAAACTATTGGGATCAGACAACAGATGTTCATTAATCCTCCAGCTCCTAAGAGGGGACAAGCTAGGGCCAAGCATTAATTTAACAGCTACTATAGCATGATCCGACCAGGGGCAGGAGACAATGTCAGACTCTCGAACGCCATCAAAAAGGAGGGAGTCTACTAGGAACGTATCGATTCTCGAGTAAGTGGCATGTGTAGGCGAGTAATAGGAATATTCCCTATGGTCTGGATGAAGGCCTCCACAAGGCATCTACCAAGCTCATTCTTGTCCGGTTAATTTGACCAAGTTTATTAGAAAATTTAGTTTCCCGATTGTACCCGATCGATCTATTGCCGAATTAAAAGTGAGATTAAAGTCCCCCCCAATAACCAGTCTGCCTAAGTCTAATGATTCTAGATCATTCAATAACTTGATCTGGGTTTTGTGGGGTGTTGTGGGTGAGTAAAGGGAGATTAATGAGATTTTATTACCAGAGACTATTCCGGTTACCAAAACATAGTGCCCCGCCTTATCTATAATGCTGTGTTCTAGTTTGAACGGGAATATTTTGTGTATGAGGACTGCTGCTCCTGCTTTCTTCATGGGTTGGGTGGCCATGTATACTACAGGATAATCCTTATGAAGAAAATTCGTTTTTTTTTCGTATGCGAGAAGTGGGTTTTTTGCATGAAAATGACTGAGGGCTTGAACTGTCTATAGTACCAAAAAGCTTTCCGTCTCTTGAAGGGGGAGTTAAACCCTTTCACTTTGTGGGTAATAAATAAATAAATAAATTCCGAATCCCTCATGTGTGCGAGTCTATGTGTGCGAGCAATTTTCTCCTACCTGCTTTTTCTCTTCTTTTGGGGTTCCCAAAGGGAATCTGGACGGAGGAGGACCTGGAGGACATCTGCAGCCGCTGGAAAGTCAGATCACTGTCAACATGGAAAGAAGCATAAAGATATAGCATTAGTGTTGCACATTGTAAAAATCTTTCTTTTATATATACAGTGTTAGCAACATCACTCTTAAGTACTAAAGCTACAGTATTCAAAGGGCCTGGACCTTGGCTATCTTCCATTAAGCATATAAAGCTAGCTGCAAATTTTTCTAGTAGTAGATTCGTCTCAGCTACAAAACCTACATTTGCCCGGCATTTATTCTGCTGTGTCAGTAAATTTAGCCTTTCTCTTTCTCCGTAAATAATAGTAAACAAAGTAAACAACATTATAACTTTTCAGATTTAAACTAAAAGAATTTATGTCAAAAGAATTTATGTCAAAATCAAGAACTAACTTCTGTATTTTCACATATCTAAGGTTTTGACTAGTATAGGTTTAAACTAGAGCTCTCTGCTTTAATGCTCCTACAACACAAATGTACAGGACAGTCCAGAGACCAAGCAGTGTCTTGCGTTTCACTTCCAATTGCTGTGCTGTAGTTCAATCCGATCTCGCAGCAGTCGAAGGCTCAGCAGTAAGTCTAGAATCACGTTTGCGTGGTGGGCTGTAAATGGTCTGGCCCTTACGGATCAAGCTCTTATCTCTGGGAGTTCTAGGAGGAAGTGGATTCTCTTTTTGAGGTTGTGAGCCTACTAGAGTCCATTGTCGTTTTGGAATAGGAGGCGGGGGAGGGCAGTCTTGATCCTCCACCGATATTTCTGCTGGGCAGAGACGTGGATGGTGTAATACAGCCAGGCAGTCTTCCAGTGTGTGGGTGGTATGTGCAGTGCCTTGATAGTTAAAGGTGAGGGCAAAGGAGAAGCTCCAACGATACTGTACTATGCTGTTGAAGAATTGCTAAAGCAGGTTTCATCTGTCTCCGTCTGTCCAGCGTGTTGGGTGACAAATCTGCATAGACTTGCAGATTGGCATTATCAGGGCCCTTGATAGACTGCATTTTCCTGGTCTGTAAAAGTAGGGGATCCCTAGCCTCTTGTCTAAGAATTCTTACAACAACGTCCTTGGGGGCCTCAGGATTTCTCGTACCTCTAAGAGCTCTGTGAGCTTGCTCAATCTCAAGTATAGTTTCTGCCTGATCAGGGAGAATAGCTGCAAAGGTCTCTTTCAGGTATGCCGTTAAATCCTGAATGGCTCTTGGTACTCCTCGTATTCTGATGTTATGGCGGCAAGACCAATTTTCCAAATCTTCAATTTTGTCTGTCAGCTCCATGATGTTAAATTTGTTTTGGTCTATGGAAGACCGATCATGCTGTTGTGCCTCTCCAATCTGATCCACTATGTCTTCTAATAGTTGGGTCCTTTGCCCCAGCTCCTTCAGATCTTTCCGCAATGGTTTTATCGTTTTAGTTAAAAGTTGTTCGATAGTGACTATTGATCTGGGAGAAAGATCAATATGTTGTTTCGCTTTTTTAGAGGTGTCTTTTTGGTCTGAAGAATCCGAGCGATCAGAGGTAGAGTCTATTTGGGACGTGGGTTTAGCCACCTTGGGCAAGAAATGTTCCCGAATGCCTTTTGCAGAGGGGCTCCTTTTGCTTTTCTTCATGGTTAAGAGTTAAGATTCACGTGTTCAAGAAAGCTTTCAATATCCTCTTCCTGTTGCAGTTGCTTGTGATCGGCTTAGAGTTATATGATTAGAGATGCTGCATCACAGTTAGCAGGTAAGGTCTATAGTTGTATTCAAGAGGAAGACAGATAATGGCAGCCGTGCTAGTCAAAACCTCCTGAAGAATAGCGTTTACATCTTATAGTTCAATAATGTTTTGGTCCGCAAAAATATTTCCAGTATTTCTATTGAAGGCAGGATTTTGGAGAGTCCAATCAGGCCGGAATCAGGCAGTCTTTAATGTGCTGTCTTACTCCCCTAACAGGGATATAGAGAACCAGTGAGGAGACAATCCTCCGGGATCTTATTGGTACTTAGCAGTTTCATCCAAAAGTGGCTATATGTAATTCAGCAAACAAAGCTTCTATTTTGTAGCATGTCAGTTGTAGTTATGCTGAATGGCCACAGGGTGGTAGTGTGGAGCCACAGCAACTGATAGCAGACACCAATCAATTGGCCTTGTGGAATACAGCTTTAATGTTCTGTCACAGAGCTAGCTGGGTCTTCTGAGGCAGGGGACAGTGGAACCAGTTTGCATTTATGTACCAGTGGGACTGCCAAACACTCAAATCCAATTTCCAAAGTTGCAATGTCCTTGCCAATAATAAATCCACAGCCCCTGGGCCTGGTGTTGTCAGGGCCATAGAAAAAGCACAATAGTCTCCCATGTAGTACTGTATCAATAGCGTTTGCAAAATCCAAAAAGACTACATCCACTGAGTTGCCTTGATCCAGGTTCCTACTAACCTCCTCATGGAAACTAATTAGATTTTAGCCAGCTCTCAATCCATGAGCAGATATTTACTGCAATTCCTGAATCTCTTAGTTTGCACAATAGTCTCCCATGTGGTACTGTATCAAAAGCCTTTCCAAAATCCAAAAAGACTACATCCACTGAGTTGCCTTGATCCAGGTTCCTACTAACCTCCTCATAGAAACAAATTAGATTTTTTTGACATGACCTATCCCTCATAAATCCATGTTGACTCCTACTTATAATCCTATTCAAATAGACATATTCTTGTATAGTATCCCTTATTAACCCTTCAAAAAGCTTCCCCACTACAGAAGTGAGGCTCACTGGTCTATAATTCCCCGGATTTGCTCTTGCTCCCTTTTTAAATATAGGTATCACATCTGCTTTTCTCCAGTCATCTGGTAGAGACCCTGTGTTGAGTGAATCTTGAAAATTTAAATATAATGGTTTGGCTACTACAGAACCCAGTTCCCTCAGTACACGTGGATGTATTCCATCAGGACCCAGGGATTTATTAACATTTATTTTTTCCAACCTCTTTTGGATTACTTCCTGTGTTAACCAATTATTTGGCAAAGGTAGTGTAGCCCCATTATGTTGCAGTGTCCCAACCACTGGTATCTCCCTTGTGTATACCGAAGAAAAGAACCTATTTAGCTCATCTGCCTTTTCCTGCTCATTAATTTTCAGATGGTCTGTGTCACATTGTAATGTTTCTATAGCTTCCTTCCTCGCCTTCTTCAAATTAATATACTTAAAAAAATATTTTAGGGTTAGTCTTACTCTCTTTTGCAATTCATTTTTCATTTTCTATTTTAGCCAGTCTAAGCCCTTTTGCAAGCCTTGTTGATTTCCTTGTACTACCGTAAAGCAGTCTCTGCCCCCTCTTGTTTGTATCATTTAAATGCCTGTTTTTTATTCCGTATCTTAATCTTTAAATCATTGTTAAGCCACATTGGATGGGATTTACTCCTTTTCCTTTTATTCCTACATGGTATATGCCGATGTGTATGTATATTTAGTAAGGATTTAAATGTTGTCCATTTATCAGTCTGTGTCCCAGTCTATACTTTGTATTGCTGCCCATAGACCATTAAAATATGCCCTTTTAAAATTAAGAGTTTTTAGTGGCCCCTTAAACTTTTGTTTTTTTTAATTCAATCTCAAATGAGACTGTTGTGATCCCTGTTTCCCAAAGGTTGCCCTATTCCAACATTTGATACCATCAATATTATTTGTTACTAGCGACTTGCCCGTCAAAAAATGACGGTCAATAAAATTTAAATGTTGTGAAATTTATTTGCAACACAAAATGAGTCTACTACATTTGTCCCTTTTTTGTTTCTAAAAAGAAATACACATTTCTTTTTTTAACTTTTTATTTTTTGTAACTTTCAACTTATATTTCATAATCATTTTTTTTTTTAAAACAATATAATAATATCTTACTTTTAATGCATACATATTGTACTTTATAATGCATACATATTGTAAAGTGTAACATGAAATTTTGTAACAGGCAACTTGTATATTATACAATCTTTCAACCTTCTTTTAACAATACTAACACTTTTAAATAGATATTTATCACTTAGTAACTGCAGACTATATTAACTTAGAGTAAGTACATTTTTTGTTTTATTTGTAACATTTTTGTTAAACTCTCGTTAAACTAAATTAGCATTGAATTCAGAGGAAGGCAAACAATAAAAAACCCCATTCAAACTTTTGCAATTGTATCTTAGAGGGAAAAAAATTAATTCCTTCCTGACCCCATTAACTGGCGATCGGATTACTCCCTGAATCAATACTTTTCCAAATCTTATGAAATGGTTCAACTATATAGTAACAATACATGTTTGCCTATAACATATCTCTTTAACAAACAGTTTTTAAACTTTTTTTTTGTGGGACCAATCATATGAACATGAAACTTGTAACCCATTTCAATATGTTTAAGGATGTTTAAGTTTTTTTTTTATTTTCTGTTTGTCTTTTATGCAAATATCACATAGAGTTTCCAAAGTGAAATAGTGGTCCCCTATTTAAAGAGTCCCAGAGTACTTACATTTTGTACTGGAAGTCAAACCACTGTTCTCTATGGATTTTTTTGTCCATTGTATATAGTTTGTTCTTGAAATGTTGTTTTTGTGCAATAATATTGAGTACCTTAAAATGTTGTCATAGAAATGAAACTACTCTACTCTATGTTTACAACACCTCATAGTACACAATGTTTTTTGTGTAAACGCATCCATCGTCTAATAAATGACCCTGACTTTCATTTTCGTCAACAGTCACTTTAATTTCGTTTGGATTGGTGCACCTTGAAAAAGCAACATAGAGTTGTCCATGTGCAAAAACTGGTTCCTTTAAAAAAATCCCAACAGACTTAAAAGTTTGGCCTTGTGATTTATTGATGGTCATGGCAAATGCCATGATAACTGGAAACTGTCTCCTTTGAAGGACAAAAGGCAAACCACTCTCACTTGGAGCTAAATCAATTCTTGGTATAAAAACTCGGTCACCTCTATGGGTCCCAGTTATAATTTCTGCATGTATAAAATGATCTTTTAACTCATGCACAATTAATCTGGTGCCATTACAAAGTCCTTTTTTTGGATTCATATTTCGCAGTAACATGACAATTGCACCTTTTTTCAATTGTAAAATATGTGGTGGCATTCCAGATGGTGTTAAGGAATTAATAAATTCGATACTAAAATTCGATTCACTCTCTTTATCATCAGCCAGAACTGAATCTGCACTGTAATAATTCTTCTGTGGTGCATTGATGTATTTTAAAATTTCATTATTTACATTCAAGGCATCGATATTTTTTGATGTTAATATCACTTTGTTTGCAATGTCTGAGTAATCCTCGTTATTAAGAGTGTTTAGAAATATGGCTGATATCAGTGATTCGTTGCAAACCATTTCTGATGGAATTTCAATAGTATCATTTGGTAAATGCTGTATTTCTGGATGTTTTCCTTCTCCAATTTTAATAAGCCAATCATTGAATTCATTTTGGCCTTCAGATCTCATATTTAATTCTAATTTGAGATGTGTAAATATTTGCCACAGTTTACTGGTCTTGATACATGTTTCAATGATCTCTGTTCTATTTCCGTGTGGCACAACAGGTAATGTTTGCCGAAAATCTCCTCCTAACAGCATCACCTTTCCACCAAATGGCAACTTATTATCCATCACTTCTTTTAAGAATCTGTCAATACATTGCAGTGCGTGACATGACATCATTGTTGCCTCATCTATGATAATTAGTTTCGTTAGTTTAAATTTTTTTGCTTGTATAGAATTGAGTCGAATATCTGACACTGATGTTTCCAAAATGGGAACTGGCAGCTTAAATCCACTATGAACAGTTCTACCACCATCTAACAAAAGTGCAGCAATTCCAGTTGTTGCAAATGGCATAGCTATCTGACTGTGTGATCGAATATAACTCATCAAACAATTGTAAAGATAAGTTTTTCCAGATCCACCTGGGCCGTCTAGATAGAAATACCGGTCTTTGACCATTTCATCATCTGTAGCATTTGTGATGGCCTGAAATGCTTCTAACTGTTTAGTATTTAATGTTGCCAGTTTTTCTTGTGTTTTTTGTTTTTGTAGCTCAGTGTCATAATCATCAAAATTAATGTCATCTATAAGTCCTGGATCCGGTAAATTAAAACTTGAACAATTTAATCCATGAGCAAACAATATTTCTTGAATTTCCAACAATGTTTTTAACAGAGCAATTGGTTCTCTGTAACGTTTCAAGAAGTCTTCTGACATGTTTAATTTAAATGTTTCCCACAAAGTGAAAGCATCAGGTACATTGCAAAATATGCATATGAATGCAAATTGTTGTCTCATTTGCTTTGGCATTTGACATAGCGCTGCTTCTTCCAGACACCTCTCCCATTCTGTATCATCAGCTATGAAATTTTGCTGTCTTTCAGCTAATAGGAATGTATCATAAACTATGTCATTGACTGTACGTAAATGCTCAAAACTCTGTGCACCGGGAACATGTAGCAGAAGTAATCTTAAGCTGAAACGTTCAATATCCCTTGGACTGACGGTATAAATGCGTGGTATAATTTTTTGTGCATCTCTTCTTCGTTCTTTCCATTGACCATTTACAAATACATAGTAATATGGTATCTCTATGTATAAAAATTGTCTGGCCTGCGTATCCTGACAGTTTAATTTAAACCATGCTATAAGTGTGGTATCTCTGTCTTCACTTTGACATAATGCTTTCATTTCCTTGAGTAAAGCAAACCATCTGACTTTGAGGCAAATGTACAGCTAAGCGATAGATAGCATGTGACCGATCATGCATCTCAAATTTCAAAAGGCGCCACATTGCTTCAGGAGCACTAACATAGCGAGCATCTAAATAATTTGATAGTTCATCGTGTACAATTGGATTTTCGTTTTCATTTACAGCACCTTGTACAACAACAGTAGCTGCGTCATATCCTTTGTATATATATTTATACACATACTTAATTGATTTAATCGAAGTGCAAGCTTCTACATTGATGTGTGCATTGTACTTGATGAGCAAATGTGGATTGTATGGAACAACAAATCTATTATCAACCTTTTGGCCCCGGATAATAGCTGTTTCTCCTTGTGTTTTTTTATACAAAGGATATCCATCACAATTAGCATAAGTTTGCATTTGAAATTGTTTTGGGAATTCTTTTGTACATTTTTTATTTTCCATACATGGTGAATTAGGATTCATCTCTCCACATGGGCCATGAATCATTCTATGTGTAACAATCTCCCAAAGTTTTGTATATTTTTCTTGGTCTGGCAATTCGGCAGAAATGACTGAATCCACTCTCTCTGCAGTTTTCAACTTATCTTTTTCCTGCAGTATTAAAAGTATGTGAGCATGTGGCAGTCCTCTGAAATTCAATAGTGTAAACAAATGCCATACATTGTCCAAATAATTTTGCTTTAGTGATATCATGTATTAATGAATTCAGTTTGATTTTAAATACTCTTGCCACTAAATCTGGTCGGTCAGATGTAGTTTGTCCCAAATACAAATTTTCCTTGATCTCTGGCCATTGGGGATTACACGTGAATGTAATAAATAAATCTGGTTTTCCAAATTTTGTGACAATAGCCATGGCATCATTATACCTTTCTCGCATATTGCGAGGAGATCCTTGGAAAGTTGATGGCAAAATAATTGCTCTTCCAGCTGGAATGTCTCTGTTTGCAGCTATTTCAGCCACATAATCCATTAATCCACAATACTGTTCAACTCGTAATTTTTTTTGTTGAAATTTAATGAAATTTAAATTATTGGCTTCAACTTGTAGATATGAATCAATAATCCATTGTTGAGTGAGTTTGCCTCCATGTAAAATTGGATTAAAGCAGTCACGGATAGCAGTTTGTGCAACTTTATATTCCAGCATTGAAATATTAGATCTAATTCGAAGTTTAGTATTGGGATAAGTTTCCAATTTTAATTTTGGTTCCCATCCAGGTTCACCATTTGGAAAGAAAATGGGATATGTCATTGGATCTAAATTACAACTTAATATATTGATGTTGATAAATGGTTGTTCTTCATTGCGTGTATATATTCTAATATCACGCTGAAAAGGTGGTTCACCATCCTCATTTTTAAACACCATAGCAACCTCATTTACTGTCGGTAAATTATATCTTCTTTGATCAGTGTTACGATCTCTTTTTAACACCATATTTACTCTTGGTATAGGCAATAGATGTCTTTCAGCATGTTCCTGTTGTTCTTTTTCCAGCTGTGCTAATTGTTTGTATGCTTTACTATATGGGTTGTTTTGCATAATTTTATCCAGCTGTTCAAAGACTATGCGCAAACACTGTCTATTTTCTGGTAGTGTCATTCTTTGTTCCACAGCTTCCATCGTATCCAAGACATACAACTGTGCAAATTTCCTTGGCTCTCCTTCTTGTGGGTGTAAATGTGAAGTTCGGTGGTATATTTGACCTTGAATTTTGAAACAATAAGGACCATGTCCTGGTACATTTTCTGCTAAAGTTGCACCCATTGAAGCAAATGAAATTGCACTGTTATAAGACCTGATGTTTTGTTTGAAATTATTATAATTTTGAAATGTTGGATCACTCATAATACATTCTAAATAATATGGAAATGGATGTCTTAGTGGAAGTTTCACCTTTCCTTTCTGACAGCAACTAATGAAATTTCCATCAGTAGGTCTTTCCTTTATGAAATGATAGGCCCCACAAAACTGACAAAGCACATTAAGTAACCCACAATAATGAGTATCTACATGTACTGCAGTATTGAACACATTGTCATGCATTTTTTCCACATATATATCAAACCCACTTTCTATATGTACATTGTTGTCATGTGTGTCTACATTTAAGTTATTCTGCACAATAGAATCATTAGACACTGGTTCACATAGATGTTTTTTTTTACTTGTCCTTTTTTTGCAAGGCCCAACAGACTCACTTTTGGCTTTCTTAGCAATCTTTCTTTTATTTAAAAGTCTCTGTTGATCTTCTTCTCTCAAGCGTTGTGAAGTTTCTGGTGTATGAGCATCTCTCCACCTTTGCTTCCTTTCCCTTGCCAATCTTCTTTTGCGTTCCATTTTGTCTTCTCCATTATCTTCCATTTTTTAATCTGTAATAGTCAATATAAATATTAATTAGTCTTTCTTCTTATTTTTGTGTACATATGTCTTTTTACTTTTTGGACTGTTACATTAAAGTTGATGAATAAACGTTATCCTTGTTTCCAATGAAATAAATGAAACCATTTTTCAAAGTATTTTATTGACATATATTAAATTGGTAATAACTGGACATATATATTTATTATATCAATTATTCATCTTTCAATTCATTTTAAATCCTTCTTGATTCACTTCACTGCATACATTTTTTTTTTTTTTTTGGCAAGTGCTTCTTCTTTTTGTTAAATGTTTGTATTGCTTCGTATTGTCTATTCAACTTTCCATAAATTTTTTTAACATATGCTGTTTTGATGTGTCAGGACCAAATTAAATATTTACCTGCAAAGACGGTCTTGATGTTGTTCAAAGGCTGCAAACGTCACACTGTGTGTTTATTCACTTTCCTTGATCAATAATCTGTAATTTAAATTTTAGAATCTTTGTATTATTTCACTTCACCCATATCATGAAATAAACATCAATCAAGAGACATATATTTTTATTCCTTAAAAACCTGAAAGCAAATTCTTTAATATGTTCCTATAGTAATCTAATACAAAACTGTTTTTGATATTACTCATTATTAATAATTAATTCATTAAATAAAGTGCATTATGAATGTTATTTTTAATTCTTTCACACAGGTAAGCACAATATCTAACAAATTAATTACTAATGTAATATACATTATTAATTAATAATTATATTTAATGTACATTATTAATTAATGCAGAATATATAAGCAATTATTAATTTAATGTACATTATTAATTAAATTTAAACTGAAAACATAAACATGAGTCTATCTGAGAATTAAATTATTAAAATCATGTACATTCTTAATTAATGAATCAATGTGTTTGTTTTCTGCACATTCTTAAACGCTAACATTTTTGATATTACTGTTTAGTAATAATTAATTAATTGTAGAAAGTACATTATAAACGTTATTTACAATTCTTTTACAAAGGTAATTACAATATCCAATTAATTAGTAATCTAATGTACAATTAATTAATGCACAATATATAACCAATTAATTTGTAATAGAATGTACATTATTAATTAATAATTAAATTTAATGTACATTATTTATTAATTCATGAATAAATGTGTTTCTTTTTTCTGGACATTCTTAAACGCAAACTCACTTTTATATTAATGCTTAATTCATTAATTATTTAATGTACATTATCAATAGTATTGTCAATTGTTTCACACAGTTAAGCTCAATATTATATTTCTGTTAATGAAATAATGTACATTAATTTAATAGTTAATTGGTTATATTTTATTGATTATTAATTCTTAATTAAATAAAATACATTATAAATATTATTTACAATGTTTCACACATTTAAGCACAATATATAATCAATTAATTATTAATTTAATGTACATTATTAATTAATAATTCAATGTAATGTACATTAATAATTAATGCACAATACATAACCAATTATTAATTTAATGTACATAATTGTCCTTATTAAGTAACTAATAATATAGTAATTAATTAATGATACTTCTTAAAATGTACCTTTTGTAATTCAATGTTCCTGAATCAGTATCCTGAAGAGCTATCAATCTCTTTCGATTTTCCAGCATCCGAAAATGTCCAGTCACACTGTCATCACCTCAGTAAAAGGTGTCAGTAATGTGTCAATTGTGCCCTATATATAGGTTTTTGCGCGAGCCAAATGCATTGTTTTCGGCGGGAAATACGGGTGCGCGAGCGAAATGCATTGTTTTCGGCGGGAAATACGCTGTTGCTCGAGACCAATGTGTTGTTTTCGGCGGGAATTCGGAGTTGGCGCGAGACAAAGGCGGGAAATCGTAGTCGGCGCGAGGCAAAGGCGGGAAATCGTAGTCGGCGCGAGGCAAAGGCGGGAAATCGGAGTCTACGCGAGACAAAGGCGGGAACTCCGTGTTAATCCGGAAATGTGTGGTGTGCGTCTTATCGGATTTTCCGTAAGTGTTTTCCGTGGCTATAGTGCTGTAGCCTCGTTTTCGTTTTGTTCGGCCGCCATTTTTTCTCTCGCTTATTTTTTTTAAAGTGTCTAAACTCTTTTATTTTGCTTTAAATGAAGGCGATAGTTTTTGTTTTGAGGTCCAGGATGCTTCCTCTTGCTGTCGGTAACATTTTTATTTATGTGTTCTGTGTATTTAGTGTGTTTTATCTTTTTTCTTGTCCGCGGGTTGCGTCCGATTTTTGCGATGTCGTAATGTGTCTTATACGCCGTCACGGATTATCCGTAATGTGTCTACGCCTTCAGGGATTAACCGTAAGTCTTTTTCGTGCTCAGAGTGCTGTAGCCTCGTTTTCATTTTTTTCGGCCTCCATTTTTTCTGTCGCTTATTTTTTTTTTTGTGTTTACATTTTTGTATTTTAAGGTAAATCAATGTGTAACTCGCTTTCTGCAGGTCGTGGATGCTCCCTCTTGCTATCGGTTAGGTTTTTATGTATGTGGTGTGTGTAGTTATTGTTAATTTTAATTTTTATGATAGGCGGTTTGCGGCCGTATTTTTTTACTACGTTTTAACGGCTCGCCTCGCTACGCGAGGCTCGCCGGACGATGAGCGCCTGCGGCGCTCATCGCTAAGCCCGCTAAAGTTCTACGGGTTAATTGCCAAAGTGCAACGGTTTAACGGCTCGCCTCGCTTCGCGAGGCTCGCCGGACGATGAGCGCCTGCGGCGCTCATCGCTAAGCCCGCTAAAGTTCTACGGGTTAACGGCTCGCCTCGCTTCGCGAGGCTCGCCGGGCGATGAGTGCCTGCGGCGCTCATCGCTAAGCCCGCTATTCGTACGGACCACGCAAACAGCGTGACGACGACTCGTAGCAGGACAATTATAATATGTGATAACTAAATCTAACACAGCTTCATTTCTAGTAGGCTCTTGTATAACCTAGGCCAGATAATTATTCCTGAGTGTACTCAAGAACCTGCTCCCCTTGGCTGAACTATTAGACTGGCTAAAATCGAAAATGAAAAGTCAGGGTTCAGTATTAGGCCCTCTGCTTTTTAACATATTTATTATTAACTTGGAAGTAGGATTTGAAAGTATTGTCTCTATTTTTGCTGATGACACTAAGTTGTGCAAGGTAATTAATACAGATAATTATGTACTTTCCCTCCAAAGGGATTTGCATAAATTAGAAAAATGGGCGACTAAATGGCAGATGAGATTTAATATGAATAAATGTAAAGTTATGCATCTGGGAAAGAAAAATAGCCATGCAATTTATAATCTTAACTAGCGACTGGCCCGTCAAAAAAATGACGCCTACGTGCTCCGAGTTAACGGCCTAAGTGCTCCAAGTTAAGTGCTCTGAGTTAACGGCATTGCCTAAGTGCTCCAAGTTAACGGCTCGACTTGCTTTGCATGGCTCGCAAGCGATGAGCACCTTTGGCGTTCATCGCCTAAGTCGTACGCACCACGCAAAGCATGACAACGTCTCGTATGTGATGGAACAAATCTAGGGGTATCAGATATTGAAAGGGATTTGGGAGTGCTTGTGGACAACCACCTAAGTAACAATACTCAATGCAAGCAGCATCTGCAAAGGCAAGTAAAATATTAGCATGTATTAAGAAGGGTATAGAAGCAAGGGAAGCAATTATAATTCTGCCACTATACAAATCCCTAGTACGCCCTCATTTGGAATATGGAGTAACACTTTATTCACCACTACATAAAAAGGACATTTTAGAGCTGGAAAAGGTACAGAGAATGACAACAAAACTAATAAGGGGAATGGAGGGGCTAAGTTATGAAGAAAGACTAACCAAATTAAACTTATTTTATTTAGAAAAAAAGGCATCTATGAGGGGATGTGATTACCTTATATAAATATATCCAGGGTCAATACAAGGCTTTGTCAAGTGATCTCTTCATGCCAAGAGTTTTTCAACTGACAAGAGGACATCCTTTGAGATTAGAAGTAAAAAGATTTCACCTTAAAGAAAGAAAAGGGTTCTTCACAGTAAGGGTGGTTAATCTGTGGAATTCTCTACCAAGGGAGATGGTGACAGCGGATTCGATAGATAACTTTAAAAAGGGATTGGATATATTTTTAAATAAAAAGGGCATTTAGGGCTATCCTGGATAATCTGCTTCTGAGTCAGTGAGGGCGAAGGGATGTGGTGTTCATTTCAATCTTCTCCAATTAAGAAATGTTTCTGTTCCCTCCATCCTCAAACCTCCCTCCAATGATCCAGCTGTCCTGAAGTGATGTCACAAACACAAAATGGATTCCTATACTCATAAACAGACTACAAAAATTCAGATTTTCCCAAAAATGTTTATGTTCATGCCTTACATATCCTTGACAAACAAGTGTCTTTTTTTCTTGAACTGAACGCAGTTGCTAATATAAGTGGTCAGTGAGTGTGTGATCAGGATGTGTCTCACCAGTTGCCTGCCCTTCCTTACATCAATGAATGTTTGTATTTTACATTTATTTCTGTGTACTATATTTCTGAAGTCAGTTAGTCAAACAGACACACTTCAAGATCACTTAGTCTACTCAAAGACACACATAGACACACACAGATACACACACATGCACAGATAGACACAGACATAACACAATAGATACATACACACCATCAGCCCCAAATCTTACCTGCATCCTTGTTTCAGAAGGCCTCACTGGTTACTCTGAACTCTGGGAGTTTCATACATCATAATCAGCCCCAAATTTTACCTGCATCAGGTATTGGGAAGACCTTGAAAGCTGCATCTTCCCAGAGGCCAATATCTTTTATTAATATTTCTACTATATGCTTGTTATTATATTTGATGACATGGAATTATTTCTAACATTAGTTCAAACTCTTACAAATGTTATGTTTTCTTAATCTTGCCTGGCTTTACTCCCCTGTCTCCTCCTTTTTTCGATCGAGAGAGAGAGGAGAGAGAGGAGAGAGAGAGAGAGAGAGAGAGAGAAAGAAAGAGACATCTCATGCCTAATGTCAGTGAGCACAAGCAAAAATAAATAAATAAATAAAGTTTTTATAATAAACTTACTTTGATGTTTGTAATGTTAACCTATTGATAAGCCTTTATGTTGAATGCACCATACCTTGTTAAAAGTTTATTCAGTGCTATGACAAGTTTGTATTTTTGAATGTAAACCAAGTTGTATAATATGAAGGGCTGCGTACACTTCCCAGGTTCCTTGGGTTTGGGGGAGGAGCCCCATGACCTGGCGGGACCAGGGAGATGAAGAGCAAATGTCTAGCGGTGTTGAGACTTTTATAGGCTTGTTTTGAGCCTCTGTGCCTTTTCTGCCCCCAGCTAGCCACGAGTGAGGTACCCACCCACCTATCCCTTTAGGAATAAAGAGAGGTGTTTATACCTAGGTTAAATTATTTGTAGGAGTTTATGGTTGAGGTTTGATAATGTTAAATTAATGTTTAAAAAAAATGTTAATAGATAACAAAGGAATTATTACAATCTGCTACTTCAATTGGACTTGGTAAGAACCAGGTTCAAACCTATCCAGCGGAATTATGCGGTCCTTTAACACCTCTGATAGCAAAAGATGGACCAAACCACAATACCACGCTCAAGAGCTGACTTCAACAGACCAGGATATCTGGAACACAATAGCCACTGACTGTGACTAATCTCCACCACTGGATACACCATACAATCCCTTAGAACATTAAAATTACTTCACAGAATGACACTTGTACCTTGAATATGTAAGACCAGATACAACTGCTACATCTTAATTTAGACTTGCACATTTATACAGGTTTCTAACCATAGGCTGGCCAATCATGACAACCCCCACAGAGGAGAGACCAAGTAGCAATAGCCTGCCCCTGATTTCCTGGGAGACCCTGTACATCTAGTGATGTCAGACCTTCAAATACCCCTGTAGGGCAGTAAGCTAATTATCAGGGCAAGTTATCTTATTCTAACTTATTGACATTCCAGTGGTATTTCAAGTAGAACAATACTGGAGACCCTCTATCTTATTTGCTTACATGACCTGCTCATCTTGTTAATCTCTGGCACTATGTGCAAGTACAGTGTTAAAATATGTTTAGCAAAATAGTTTTTACTACTGGGCTGATGGTTTGATTAATATAATGCTTCATCAACATTAACTTGAGACGTCTGGGATTACCCTGCATACATAGTGCTGAATAAAAAACAAGAATTAGATAAACAAGAATTAGGTCATATATTCTCTTTGGAGAATATATATATTTATATATAATATAAAGAATTGATACAGCAGAATTGATTTGATTTGTTATACCTGCAGTTGCTGGTAGTGCAACATGGTGGTTAAAAAACATGCATATACAATGCGGCAGCTAAAACGTTTGTGCCTAGGGGGCTCAGATATGTAAATCCAGACCTGATGACCACAAGTATTTATAATCTTTAGAGAAAACAATGACTCACAATTTATGGATAACATCTTAGGCGTAATGCACCAGCTTCAGGGTGTGGAGGAAATACAATTAATTATATGTGAATGACAGTTTCACTATAACAAAGAATTTACTACTGTTTACTTACTGGCATGTAACAATCCTGTTAACAAAGAAAACACAGGAGCTGCCTGACACATTTTCTATTAAGTGTTTTTTAGATATAAGGGAAGAAGGTGATATTTGCCGAATTACTCTAAAAGTTTTCTTACATTCATTGACTATTTTCATGGGTAAGAAGAACATTTTATTATCGAAACAAGTCTCTTCTCTGTCTTTTGACAGTAAGCTTCTCAATCAATAGAGTGTGCATTTTGCAACTATTACTAGTCATATTCTGTATTTGACTCAGATGTGAGAGGTTATTTATTTAAACTAGTAAATTGCACATCAAAAATGACAGTATGATTAATGATCTGCTTTGTCTCTTTCTCTGCGCCCTCTCTCTCACTGAGGGCCCTCTCCCTCTGTACACCCTCTCCCTCCTTGTTCTCTCTTCCCCCTCCCCTCCTTCTTCTCTCTAACCCTCCCCTCCTTCTTTTCTCTTCCCTGTATCTCCCCCCTCCCTGCTCCCCATCTACAGTATGTCTCTCTACCACCCTTTCCCTCCCCTGTCTCTTTTTCCCACCATCTCCCACTGCCCTCCCTGTGTCTCTTACCCCTTTCCCTCCCCTGTCTCTCTTCCCCCCTTCCATCCCCAGTGACTCTTCCCCCTAGCCTCCCCTCCGAAACTCTAGCAGTAGATCCTTCCCTTCTTCCTGTCCTGGGAGTAGAGTTGAATTATCCCCCCAGATTTTTTGGGGCTCCTACCCCCATGGTTGTGGTAAACTACCTCTTCATAAAATCTACTACACACTGATTTCACTGCCAATTAGGAGTAAACATGTCCATCTGGTGTGCCCATTCTATGTAGCTATAAGTTTGGCTTAATTTAACCTGAGGATAACCTTATTCCAGGCATTACTATCCTTATATGTGTTTGATCCTACTTATGGGGGTAGGAACTGGGGGGGGGGGGGACAAATTCCCCCCAGATTTTTTTATGTTTGTATGTATGTATATATAAGGTATTTTAAAGCCTACACCCCCGAGTCCCTACCACTTGCACTGGAAGGCTTGAACTTTCTCGTATTACAACCATATGTTTCAGATTCTAAACTTGAAAGGAAGACTCTTTTTCTGGAAGATCATTCCCTCTTGAACTTTAGGAAGCATAATAATATATTTAATATATTTTATGTTTTTATGGTATAAGCCCTCTGCCCTCTATCCTTTAATCTGTGCAAATTGAGGTCATGAAAATAATTTTCACTACTAAACCAAAAAGGTTTTGCAAGTGGATGTTTAATTGTAAATGTAAACAAATTGCCAGAGGCGATGAGTGAATATTTAATAATGTATTAATGTTTGCTGTGAATGAATGTAATTTTTTATATAAGATTTCTATTTTGAAACTTTAATGGTAAAATGTTTTTATTTCCCATACATTCTCTGGCCTGTAATGGAGATGGGTGTGGGGAGGGAAAGACAGAGGTTTTAATATTACTACATAACATTTATTTGTTGCCATCAGTGCTCTTACGCAAAAAATGGCAAGTAAATGACAAAATGGCAAGTACTGACAAAAATGACAATTTAAAAATGTATAATTTTTATTTTAAATTATTACAGTCGATGTTGAACGTTCACCATAAATAGAGAGTTGTATAAAACTACAAAAAGTTACCTGACTATAATTTAACAATCAAAACACATGGAATATGACAGTTACTCACATGTATCTCAAACATCTAAAGCTGTAAAAAAAATCCAAAGAAGGCATGCAAATGTTTTAGTTACCTTTACCAACATTATCAACTTTCAAAAACAAATGCATTCAGCCAAATATTTTATACAAGTGAGAATAACCAATCAACAAGGCAAACAGCATGTTCACAAGCTTATATGAGAATTTTTAGAAAACTAAATGTTCTTGACGTGGCTCTTGCACTTGATGACTGGAGCTGGACAGATGATGTTTAGATATAATCTGAATTCATGGATACTGCTCTACTCCATCATGTAGATCAATTAGAACTGTGGCATTGCTATGGCAAGAGGCCATAAATTACAAGCTCTCTCTAAATGTTTATAAAGTTTCTCCAAACGAAGGGATACAGGAATTGCAGTAAATATCTGCTCATGGATCGAGAGCTGGCTAAAAGACAGGAAGCAAAGGGTTGTTGTAAATGGAACATACTCCGATTGGTGGGGTTCCTCAAGGTTCAGTATTAGGTCCTCTCCTTTTTAACATATTTAAAAATGAGGTAGAAGTAGGACTCATTTTTGCTGATGATACTAAGTTGTGCAAGGTAATAAAATCAGATAATGATGTACTTTCCCTACAAAGGGATTTGCATAAATTAGAGAAATGGGCGGCTAAATGGCAGATGAGATTTAATACAAATAAATGCAAGGTTATGCATTTGGGAAGGAAAAATAGTAGTGCAATTTATAATCTTAATAGAGCAAATCTAGGGGTATCCGATATTGAAAGGGATTTGGAAGTACTAGTGGACAACCACCTAGGTAGCAGTGCTCAATGCCAAGCAGCAGCTGCAAAGGCAAGTAAAATATTAGCATGTGTTAGGAGGGGTATAGAAACAAGGGAAGCAAATATAATTCTACAACTATACAAATCCCTAGTACGCCCTCATTTGGAATATGGAGTACAAGTTTGGGCACCACTTCATAAAAAGGACATTTAGAGCTGGAAAAAGTACAGAGAAGGGCTACAAAACTAAAAGGGGAATAGAGGGGCTAAGTTATGAAGAAAGACTAACCAAACTAAACTTTTTTTCCGAGGGGATATGATTACCTTAATTAAATACATCCAGGGTCAATATAAGGCTTTGTCAAGTGAACTTTTTGTAGCAAGAGATTTTCAACTGACAAGAGGACACCCTTTGAGGTTAGAGGAAAAAAGATTTCACAGCTTACGGCCGGTTTCAAGATATGCGGCCGGCCGTAAGGGGAGATCCTTGCGGGGCCGTATAATAGAATTGCGAGTTAACAGAACCCCCGCAAGGAATCGCAGCCTTACGGCCGATTTACGGCCGCTAATAGAATGAGGCCCTATGTAACTATGTAAATATGTAACTAAGTTCATTGTAGCTATGTCAGAAGACAAGGCAAAAGCTGACATTTCTGTTACTGCAGTTAGTCTAAAGACTTAGTAGCTTGTGCTTTTGTTTCTTGTAGAACTTTTTAGAATCTGCAGTCAAGCAAACTCCCATCCACAGTGAGAAAGGGTTATATATAAAATTCCATGTCTATGTAAGAATACATTGAATGTCCTCAAAACAGCTGTACTGGACAATACAATTTAAACTCAATCCAGTATGTAAATGTTAACATTGCTATTACTGCATTACACCTAATAGTTTTGTGATTTATTTTCAGGACTCCAACTAATAATTAATATTACCATGGGTTAAAAATCACTTTATACGCTCACACTCATATAACTTCTCAAACAGTGACTGATTGGAGAATGACAATGACCATTGTTCTAAGAAAAAAACAAATAAATAATACGTTCAACTCAAAGGCAAATATATAAAAAGCAATATCTTAAAGCATAACAACTACTTAAATAATTAATTGCACACTGAATTGCATGGAAAGATTACTGGCAGAAATAATGTGAGGGATATAACATAGATATATTAATTTAGCATAATGAATTTTGTCTGGTTTGTCTAATTTCACATGATGATCTGACATATCTGTCCTCCAGTGGCTGTACAGCCCTGGCGTTTTCCAATATGGGGCATGGAGCTTCATTCTCTGATGTACACAGCAGACCACGAAATTTGTTTAGCTGTAAAAGAGAGCAAACTTAGATTGAAATATAATAATAATATATATTGCAACAACAAAAATCCTTTAGACTATTTAGTAAATTGCATTGAGGACTAAGGGCCCTATTAAATTCCAAGCCCGCAGTGGCCGTTGTACAGCCCGTATGTCTGCGGGTTTGAAATTTGCTGAAGTTACAGAGCGATTAAATTAGAAAAGCCCGCAACGAAATGGCTGGAATTCAAATCCGTAAACCATGCTTCAGCATGTAGCAAATTATTTAAACCCTTAGTTATGGCTTTAGACGGAGCCAATAGTAAAAGAGACCATCATTATTACGTCACTAAAACATGGAGGTTACATTTCAATCACTTAGGTTTTAAAATCCGAGTTGCGATTGGGCCTGAATTTCAGAAATAATGTAATATGAAAAAATCTATAAATATAATATTTTAGTCCATGAGAGTTCTATTATATGTATTAACACATTGATTGCCAATATCGATATATGGAATCGATACACGGAAATTAAACATAATAAAATTATTTTTTATTGCAGATTTGCAAACTTGAGAATGTTGTGCTGATAATTTTGATACATTTCATCACTTTCCCTGTAATTTAAAATACAGTTTTGTGTTTATTCTAACGTTTACAGTACTACGGACAGGAGTTTAACCCCCTTGCGGGTCCTCTCTAGTACCTGTAGGAGTTTTGGCTACATTTGCCATTTACAGGTGTGAAAACATTTGCGGGCTTGAGGACTCGTAGCAATTTAATAGCAATTTGCGATTGTAACATTTACAGGATTGAAAGAACAAAGGCTTAGATGGGTCGGCCTTCAGATTTTGACAGCCTGTCCGTTTTTTCCGCCTATATCCCATAGATCATTTGTGGGTAGCTAAAAGAGGCCAATTTAATAGCCATAACTTTAACTGGCTAGTTTACGGGCTTCTGGAACTGCGATGTGGCAAATTTAATAGGGCACTAATTTAGGGCACTGCTGTAAATGAGCTGCAGGAGCTTTTTTTCCCTAAGTCCTACACTAATGTAAATCTTTTGCTGCCCCAGTTTAGGGCACTCAGTCCACAGCCGTAAATCCCAGATGAGAAATGGCTCTAGGAGCCAACAAGAAATGCAAACGTCATGAATATTATAATGGGAAGTACCTAACAAGTGCTGTAACTGCTGGGCAAGGAAACATTAGAAATATATATAAAGTAACTGTTTTTTATTTATTAATATATTTTGATAATAAAAAGATGTGACAATTGTATTTATAACTTCAATAAATAAAGATGTACTTATTTTGTGTTAAAATATTATATATTTGTAGACAATGTATCAGAGCATTTGTTCCTAGGCAACGTGGTTTTGTGACGTGTGTTAACTCCTTGAGTACTGGGTTGTGTGTTACCCTGGATTTTGTATAAAATGAGTATAATAATAACATATATTTTTTTAAATTCAAATTTGTTGATATCAGATTGTTAAATGTCAAATAATGTTGAAATGTCATCATTTTATAGTGCTTTTTGTGCTATACTGTCACTTTAAATGCTTCTGGGGCGTTAGCAAAGGTGTGAAAACTCCTTGTGAGTGGTCTCTGGTACTCGTAAATCTTTCTTCTGATTTTTGCAGTTACGGCAGTGCCCTGATTTGTGAGTGATCCATAAAATCTTATTAGCATAGGGTTTGGGTGTCAGAGTGTTAGGTAGTAACTTTTCGGCTTTGTCTTGAAGTTCACTCGTACCAGTGACCAGGAGCAGTTCTCTCACAATGTTTTAGGGACGGGGAATTAACTTAGCTAGGTAGGCTTTACTATGCCACTACAACACTTATAATTGATTTTGTCGGGATTAGCATAGGGGCCTGATTTTTTAATGTTCAGTTATATTTTACTGTTTTTGCAGCTTGTAGTTTCCAGTTTCAAAGCTTTTCATTATTTTGTTTCAGACTGTAGTGACCTCCGTAGCATATATGTCATAAATGGCTACACATCCATTAACCATAAAGGAAAACATAAGAATTACTATGTCTAAAAGCAAATCAGATATTCTAAAAAAGTATTTTGAGAGCGGGACCAGTAGAGATGTGTAAGGAAGATGGTACACAAAACATTTTAAAACCAGATCAGTCGGAGAGCTTTCTTATTGGACATTATCAAAAAGAATCTCAAGACTTACAAGTCTTTGGGTAATAATTTGAATTATTATTTACAATGTGAATGTGTTATAAAAATGTAATACTGACAGATATTTAAATCTTGATAGTTTATTGTAATTGTTCCTTAAGAAAATGGGAATGAGCTCTCATTTTTCTTGTGCATTCGGCAGTTTTTAGGTGGTTGGATCCTATCAGTCCTAGGTTGTCTTTGCTTTGTTTCTGCAGATATAAGTGAAAGTTATCCTCTTAGATTTTTTGCGCGCCTTTAAATAGGGGCAAATGCCATTTACTTGTCAGTATGTTGGAGACAATTAATTTATAAAGCACAGAAACCCTTTTTGAGCTAATCTAATTTTTGATTATTTGTACATAAATGCCGATGTTGAAACAATATAGTATTGCTCATTTTTCGTATTATAATGCTGGTGCATTTAGTGTTACAATTAAATGTATTATACAGTATATGTTTTAAATTGTAGGCATTTAGCACTGCGTACTTGCTCTGAACTGATCGTTATTGCCTTTTGTAGGATAATCCAGGTGACACATTCTTTGAACGGTTGAGTAGTCAGCGATCCAGGATAAGTCCAGTATTGTAGGTCCTTTGGCAGCAAACTTAAAAGCTCAAATTCAGTAAATCTATGTTCTTTTTCCTATAAAAATGTAATGATTGTCTTGGTTAGTAAACGCAAATAATCTGAACATTTATTTATATGGAAAATCCAAAAGATGACAAAGTCAATGTCAAGCCATAACCAAGATCTATGAAGAGGACCATCATGAGAGCCAACCAAAGGAAATTCACAGACCCATACATAATAAAGAACAGGAAGAAAAAGACAATAACAACAAAGGGTGTGCCAAATTACAGTAAATAATTATCAAAATTAATCTAAGACAAGCCAGGAATCAGCAGTATATGCCAAAAGTAGGAACATAACATAAGAGAGCATGCCAGATCCACGTCAAGGCAAACCCAACTCAGTCATTCTTTACATACTAATTGTCTGTCATAAATGATAATATTTGATGTCTCCCCCCCCCCTCCCTCCCCTGTGTCTTCCCCCCCCCTCTCTCTCCCCTGTGTCTCTTTCCACCCTGTCCCTCCCCCCTCTTCCTCCCCGTGACTCTTTCCCCCTCTCCCTCCCCTGTGTCTCGTCCCCCTCTCCCTCCCCTGTGTCTCTTTTTCCCTTCTCCCTCCCCATCTCACTCCCTTGTGTCTCTTTCACCCTCTCTACTGTGTCTCTTTCATCCCCTCTCCTGTCCCTTTTCCCCCTCTCCCTCTTCTGTGTCTTTTTCCCCCACTCCCTCCACTGTGTCTCTTCCACCCTCTCCCTCCCCTGTGTCTCTTTCCCCCCATGTCTCTGCCATCCCTGTGTCTCTCTCACTCCTCTCCCCACCCCTCTCCCCCTGTGTCTCCCCCCTTCCAGCACGCAATCTCTCTCTCTCCTTACCTCCTGTGTCCTCTCCCTCTTTTCCCCTCTCCTCTCTCCTTCCCTCTCCTCTGCGAACCACACAATGAGTGCCTTCGGCGCCCATTGAAACCTCAGCATGCGCTATGCGCATGCACAACCCATAACTTTGCAAGCATTACACACAAACTCGCATTACGACAACTATATTAGTGATAATAAACAAGGCCCAATGTAATACTGTATACCATAAAAATGTGTGACATCTGCATTCTTGCAAACTTTTTATATTTATCATTCTTTATATGGGAAATTACAACGCATCCTAAATGGCTGAGATGTGCATCCCTGTATTTCCTATGGTGAAAAATTGCCTTCTCACTTTAGTAAATTTCCACCTTTATCTCTGTGTTTGAAAGCAAGATAAGGAGAAAAATGTTTACCTTTGTTTTTATATTATCCAAATTTTCAGTAATAATTTGTATTCCTGGGTTTGTTTCCCCCATCTGAAATTTCAAAAAACAAATCATAAAATGATAGAATATACACCTCTTTCAATGTTGTTGAGAAAAGTAAGTAAATAAAACGTAATAATAGGTATAACATGAAAATGTACCTAATTAAAATAGAACAAAAAAATTGCTATAACATGTAAATAGGCTGTTGGGCCCTATTAAAAATCCACATTAAAGGGACATGGAGATATTTTTTGTTGCATCAGAAAAAGGGTATTTAATAATGTGTCAAAGTTTTGGGGGCTTGCCCACTGCCAGCCAATGAGATCTCCAGACTAAAGTATCCTCTCTGCATTTCCTGATAATTTCAATGACGATTTACTTAATACTTCTTCATGCAAAAAACAACTTTTGTAGTGTTTAAAACATGCTAAATAAAAAAAATGTAGATTATGGCATCCTTTCAGTCGCAGGTAGACTTGATATAACTAGTGAAATATGTCATCAAAAGGATTTTAACTTGTTCTTTTAATGGCATCCAATATTTTCTTGCAAAAGCACTATCTACCAATTAATATGGATGCTTTAAGGGATGGGAACTGCATTTATTTATTTACCAGTCAAAATGACGGCATAATATTTGCAAGCCTTGCAATGCTGTTATTTGCCGCACAATGTGAGTGTTACACACAAACTCGCAGTACGACAACTATTATAGTGATATAAAAAATGTGTTAATCCATTCTCAAATATGACCTCAAAATGTAAAACAAGGGCGTTTGTAAACAATAAAGTAGATGCTTGGTAAGGTTCTAACTGTGTAGTTATCCAAAATCACCCCTTAAACGGCAAGTTACACCCTATTCTATTAGAAGCCCGTAAATGCCTCAAACCCGTAAATTTGGCTGCAGGTGTTTTTTCCTCTAAATTTTTAGATGTATTCTTTTGACTCAAACTCACAATTTACTCCTTAAGCCTAAACACATAAACCCTGCCTTCTTAAGTCTGTTTTCAAAGGGCATGACGATATGATCTGAAATTTTAACTTACTTCTTAGACACAGCCAATAGTAAATGAAACCATCATCATGACACCAATAAAACATGGAAGTTAGACGTAATCTGCAATCAGAGGCTACAAATTCAGTGGCAATAAGTAATATTTGGCAATCGGGCTCGCAATCAAGCAATCTAGCACAAAAATGCATTAGATCATCTGTTCTAGGCCATGTGGGTTTTAAGATATGTATTAACCCCTTGAGTCCCAGGATCGATATTACTCAGAAATAACTTTTAAAAATAATATAATTTTTTGCAGATTTGTGAGTTTGAGACTTTTGTGCACTTAATGCTAATGTGTTTCCATGCCTTCCTGTGCTTTCAAAGTACAGTAGTGTGTGTCTAATTGTAGCTACAGCTCTAAATGTTTGAAAAAGTCCTTGTGACTCCTATTTAGTGCTTGTAATACTTTTGACAGAAACGTGATATTTTTTCAGTTGCGGGTCAGACTTTATTTGCGTGCTAGAGGTAAGGGTCTAATAGAATATTGATTTTGTGTAACTTTAATTAATTAGCGCTCGTAATATTCTACCTTTGCTAACACCAATGGAGCTCGAAGGCCAAATTTACATCTTTGGTTGGCCCTTAGTGATTGTGGGTGGGTAATCTGATTGATGAGATAGCCTGGCTCGACTGCTACCTCTCATTGAACCAATGGAGATGAGCATATTCTTTGATTTTTAGTAAGTACAGATCTGGTCACAAAATGGCTGTTTTGCCATTGTGTATATTAGTGGATTGTGCCAAAGTAACAAAAATTGAGCACCAAAACTGTAGGATTACATTGTGGGCAGTCATCCTCACAGAATAGAATATTCTATATTCAAGTGTCCAAAAGGGCATATTTTGCAATAATCATGTTTAACTACTATTTCTGAGAAAGTTGTTGCTTTCACGCAACAATCGAAATAAATTAAAAGTGCATCATTAAACATCATATTAATAACATGTAAATATGTTGCATATTATTATTAAGACATAAAAATAGTAAACATTTACCTTTAAGAATACACCTAAAACAGCCAAACCATCGGGATGTTCTACAGCATCTTCGAAGGTGGAATATTTCTGGGCATTCCAATGGACAATGTGCAACTACAAAAAGATCAAATGTCTGTAGAATTAGAAACTCTATATATACCAGTATTTCCATATAATATATTTATCTATCAGAATATAATTAAAAAGGCTTCAAGAATGTTACCTTGTTTAAGTACACTTTTGCATCAGGTTGTTAAAAATGATGTGGAAATCATAAAACAAAGAACATTTATAACATTTAAATCAAGCTCTTTAAATGTCTGTGAGTTTAATGTCCCTATAAAGTATATGGAAGCAAATAAGTATATGTTAAGAATAAAATACAATAAATATCCACAACTAATTGTGTACTTCAAAACTAACATCTCTGCGTGTTTATAGTTCAGAGCATGTATCCAACCAGTTTATATTTCTTCAAATTGCATAGATATTGTACTTGATTCATCTCCTTTCATAATAAGCAGTAAATGTATGAAGTTTGTCCCCCACACATAGCCAAGATATGTTCTTTCCTTGGCATCTCCACAATTTCTAAGACCATTTTCCAGCCCTGTCCTGATTCCTGCAACCTCTTTGGTCTTATGTCCTCTAACTTATATCTCTGCAGTCTATACTGAATGTAACTCATTTAGCCATCTCTATTTCTTATAAATTCTATGCTTTCTCTACCATGCTAAAATACCTCAACTGGTTTTTGATGAAAACAAGAATAGTCTATAAAACTCTCCTCCTGGTTCAAGGCCATTCACTGCTCTGATTCTTTGTATACCTTGCTCCTCATTTATCACTTTTCCCCTTTCATGTTTGTTTTGCCCCAGATGTCTCCTCGCCATCCCATACAGTTCTACAGCTTCTGATTGGTTGCTCCAAACCTCTTCAATGTGCTGTCACCTAATATCAGTCAGATGTTTTACCTTGCCATTTCCAAAGCTCAGGTTAGAAGTTACCTTTCCAAAGAAACTTTACAACTTAGCTGATGCACTTATTAGTGTTCATATGCACCCCTTCACCCAATACTCAATATTACTATACTAGTAACTTGCCCACCATAAATGGCAGTATCTCTCTCTCTCTCTGTCCTGACTCTCTGTCCTGTCTGTCTCTCTCTCTCTCTGTCCTGTCTCTCTCTTTGTATCCCGTCTATCTCTCTCTGTCCCATCTCTCTCTCTGACCCGTCTCTCTCTGCTCTCTCTGTCGTCTCTCTTTCTCTGTGATATCTCTATCTCTCTCTGTCCTCTCTCTCTGTATGTGTCCTATCTCTCTGTTCTCTCTCTCTCTCTGTCCTCTTTCCCTCCTGTTTCTCTCTCTCTCTCTGTTCTCTATCTCTGTCTGTTCTCTCTATCTCTCTTCTGTCTCTCTCTATTCTGTCTCTATGTTCTGTCTCTTTCTCTATCCTCTCTCTCTCTGGCATGTCTCTCTCTCTCTTTCTCTGGCATGTATCTCTCTCTCTCTGTCCTCTCTTTCTCCCTCTCTCTGTTGTGTATCTCTCTGCTTCCCCTCTCTCTCTCTGTCCTGTCTCTTTCTCTCTATGTCCTATCTCTCTCTCTCTGCCCTCTCTCTCTGTCCCCTTGCTCTCTCTTTCGCTCTCTCTCTCTCTCTCTCTCTCTCTCTCTCTCTCTCTATATATATATATATATATATATATATATATATCTGTGTGTGTCTGTCCTGTCTCTCTCTCTGTCCTCTCTCATTGTCCTCTCTCTCTATATGTTGCGGCGCTTCCCAGTGCTTATGACGACGAATACAGTGCTGCGGATGCCCCAACTCTACCAACAATTATGCGCCTGCAAACAAAAAACCCTGTAGGCGTGACAGACAAAGCAGCATTTCTTATATTAGATTGTAAGCATTTTGGGGCCAATATTATGTAACTCATTGACTTCATGTATAATACAATTATATCATAATGTAATGGTCTTGTACCACATCTCTGTAAAGGTCTGTTCACCTGAACAAATGCTCGAACATAAAATAAACCAGGTCCTTTGTCCTTCTGAGCATTGCTGTGACATTTAAAAGGGTTAAGCACAGTCAATGGAGACGCATTACAATTTTAATAATTTTACATGAAACAATTTCCATTATAAAATGTTTAATTTACCACATTTTACCTCAGCTGGGTACTTGATTCCATCTATAATGTGTTCAGAGCCTTCTTTATCAGATTGTCCCCAATGAAAATGGAACTGTTTTAAGCGATAGCCTCCAGTTAAGGGTCCTCCATGTAGTACTGCAAATACATTCAAATAATATTAATATTACATGCAAGATTGGTATCTCTTCTTCAATAGTAAAGTGATTTCAAGAAATGAATGCTCACTGGTAAATGTTTTCTGCTTGCACCACTGTTACCATGAACAGCTGTTGTTACCATAACTTTGCTAAAGTGATGATAATGTCAAATTAGCACTGTTATTTGTACCAATAGCAAGCAAATCCTTGGATTTTATCACCCACTAGGCATTTCTATTCTAATATTGTGTACTTTTAGAGTAAATAAATTCCATGAATGTGATGTCAGTTTTCACATTCTCAGAAGCTCAGTAAATATTAACAGACATTGGGAGGAATCACGTATTAACTGAAAGGGGCTGTATAAGCCACTGGCATATATATACCCTGTAGTAAAGTATCCTAATAACATCATAGAATTTGAATTACTTGGTGTCACCACCACTGTCACGACCCAAAAACTGAGGGGTCCATGTACCTCTACTTTTTCTGCTTTAGCTTACAGACACCATTTATAGGTTGTGACTTTGTTCTCATCTCAGCACACCAGCTATTTATATCCGGACATCAGACCACACCGGTATTTAGTGTATGGAAGACTAAACACTTCTTTATTGTTAGAGAGATATAAAAAAACAAAGAAAGATCTCACTCCTTCTGTTAGAGGAGATATGAATTCTTCTTGTGACCTCCTCATCCTGTCACGTAGGCCCACCGCCAGATACACCAAAACCTAGAGGTTATCTGTTTAGCGCACTAATATCCCATGCCTGTAGGGGGGCAGAGGGTAATGTGGTTTTACAATTAACAAGGGAAACATATCAACATACCTCACAAACTACAATAATAGAAAATAAATACACAAATGAAATAAGCACAAGATATTCACATTCTTTCCTTCCCCTCTGGTTACAAACTCCTGATTATCTTAAGTAACAAATGTGGGGGGCATTAAGAAATACCAGATGACCAGTGTGGCAGAATAAAATAGTCCATAGCCATGACAATACTTGTCATGGAGAACATTAAACTGCACTCTCTAAAAGGACTACTAGTGTCATTGGGGAGGGACACATCCACATATTTCACACAAAAAGATAAATGCACAAATACATAAGCAAGATGCCATGACAGTAACTATGTGTTTACATTACATCCATCATATAACTATACTCACAAATTACATACATGGCAGTAACTATATGTACACATTAATTAATTAAACATGACACATAAATGAAGGACATATTGTTATAATCATTAGAACATCCCATGTCCATTTGATAGCCTTTGTGTTATTAATGATATGTGAGTCCCACAAACAGTGGTACTTGTTGGAGTGTAGGGGGTGTCATCATAGCTCCAAAATCAGTCATGATAACCCCTACTACAATTGGGCTTGCCCAGAACCTGGTTCTGGCCCACACAGTGGTACATGATGTTTTTTGTTGTTATCCCTGATAGCAGAGATGGAACCAAACTGGTATTGGACCCACAGGATGACCACAGGAACACATGAACCACTTAACCAGCGTAGCAGAGTTACAGGCTGTAGCCCTTCTTTCAGCAGATGTAGGAGTATTAATCCCGATCATCAGGATTATACTTTCCCCTCAGGAATGAACACACATGATTATGTAGAACCACACTGAGAACTGTTTATTAGTCACAAATCCAGTATTTTTATGCACATCAGTCACCCATCACCGTCAAGTCACACCCCTTAGCAAACACTCTCCTTAGCCAATCCTCAAGCCCTCTTCACCTAGTCAAGTGGCCCACCTGTCAATCAAGGGATGCCAGCCTTTCTAAAGACCTCCCTACTTACCTTGGAGCCTGGGACAGTAATTAGTAAGCTAGCGCGGTCAGAGATTGCAAGCCTATGTGACAGCTCTTAAAGTGGTAATGACTATATGTCTCAAGGGAATGATAACAGCTGATTACATCACCTTTTTCCCCACTTACTGAATTTCCTGGCTCCTAGATGATTCTCAGCTGTCCCTCTCCCTGGCTTTTGTGAACCCTGTACCCCCAGTACCCCAGAACTCAGACTCCTTTCTCTGAGGATGTGGGCCAAAGGCTTTATTGTATTCCTTTGGGAACCATAACCCATACATCCAGGGGGTATCACAATTACGACCACGCTGCTCACGGGGAAAAAACAGTACTGATACCAGTCCATATATCTATTTGTAACAGTCCATATATCTATTGGAGGTGCAACGTTTGCCCTGAAAGGGACTCTCCCCAAGAGATCCCAGTGGCCCCTGGGCATCACACTAGGCATTTCAGGCACACCATACTTTTATTAGATGCTTCACAAAGATGAAATATGTATACCTGATTTCTCTTCAGTATCCTCAAACTCCACAATAAAGCAATGTCCGGCATTTACAATCCTTATGGCAGTTTTGGGGTCATAATTTATCTGAAGAGGCTTTAGAGAGGAATCATATTCTGCTTCTTTCCTATGAATATCGATTGGGGATTGATGATGTCCCTGGAGTGAAAGAGATATGTCCATGGTTCTAAAGAATACAACATGGACAAAGATAAGCAAAATGTTTGGATAATAAATTATTCAAAATCGTTAATGAGAATAACATTTTTATCTATATGATGAACAGAACCTGCATTACCTGATTTTCCTTCCACTTATCTTTTGGTGGAAAATCCCTTCCTATTTTGTATCATTATGTCGGTTAAGTTGTAGTAATAAAAGAAAAACAGCATTAGGCAAGCTTTAATGAATTCTTGCTCACTTCCTCTTTGGCAACATTGAACTAATACTGTGACTCAAATTAAACATCTATTTTAAGTAACAAATTACAGCTAATTATTGTATTGTGCCAAAAAGGAAAGGAATAATCCTTACGGTATACAATTTCAAAACAGTTATTATAATAGGATTATAAACAGAAATTCTAATTTTAATATTATGAAACATCATTCACAAGTAGATAGTAAAATTTAACAGACTTGGCAACTTAAATTATTATGCAAATGTGTTGTATATATGTATATACAGGCATTGTATACACTGTGTAAAATCAATATAGTATGGATTGTTTGAGTTTATACAATTTCACTAGGCATGCTAAGTAATGCCTGTCAAGTATCAGTCTATATATGAAATGCTTATGGATTAGCACTAAGCATACTACCTGTTCATTGACCTATAGAAATTCATTATTCCAGTTATGATAAGCTCAATAAAGAAGGAACATCATGTGGAACAGAAACAGAAATTAATCAACAAATATGTTTGATTTTTTCACAATTACCTTAACAAATACCTGAATATTATCATCAATATGTCACATAGTAGTTGCTTTAGAGCTAACTGACCCACAAGTCTTTATACAACCATAAAGTACCATTAATATGGATACACAGTGTACTTGCCTCATATTTTGGGGCTGTGTCACTCTTTTGAGTGAGACCAGACTGATATACCACAGAATATTTCTCCCTGTGAAGAGCACAAGTGAGCTAAAAGAGGTTGCTCTCTGAGTAGGTAACCAGACCTATAGAGCAAACCTTATTAGGTATTGTTGGTTCTCAGTTTGAGCGCCTCTGACTTTTTGTTTAGTTTTTCTCCAGGCAACAACCACACATGGACTCCTTGTACACTGGGCCTTAGGGAGTGCAGCTGCACCTCACAGACGAGGCCCAAGAGAGGCCGAAACATACGTCTGGGGTTTTCTGTTTCTCCTGTTCCGGGGTAGACTTGCCTGGTATTTTGACTGATATACTACAGGATATTTCTCCCTGTGAAGGGCACAAGTGAGCTAAAAGAGGTTGCTCTCTGAGTAGGTAACCGGACCTATAGAACAGTTAGTTGTCAAATTAAGCGCCTCTGACTATTTTCATACAGTGTATTAGTATACCTTCCAGTGTATGCCTGGTAACTGTTGTTAACAAAATGAGGTGCTTCAAATATAATTCCACAACAGTGGACTTTTGAGGCTCAAGTGATGATGGTATTTTGAGTTTGAGAGATAAGGAAAAAAGGAAAGGAAGGAAGACTAGGGGCCTTATTCAATTGCAAGCCCACAGATTAAGTTATACAGGCCGTATGTCTGCAAGCTTGAAATTTGCTACAATTACAGAGCGATTCAATTGAACAAACCTGCAATTTACGGGCAGAAAAGTCGAAACCGTAAACCACGCAATCGTATGTAGCATTTCAGAGAGTGATCATGATCAATTAAGCAAGACCGTAACTACCCATTTAGAAACAGCCAATAGTAAATGAGACCGTCATCATTACGGCAGTATAAGATGGAAGTTACACGTCAATCAATTTGCGTTTAGAGGTCCGATATGCGATCAGAATATTAAAAATGAAGGCGGTACTGTTTTAGTCCATGTTGGTGGCCTGATATGTATTAACTCATTGATTCCCGAGACTGATATGACACATAAAAATATATATTTTCTACTGCAGATTTGCAAGCTTGAGACTTAATTAATTCTAATGTCTTTCATCGCTTTCCGCATCTTTAAAAGTACAGTATTGATTTTTTATTTGCATTTACAGTGCAACGATCAGATGTTTAACCCCCTTGCAAGTCCTATCTGGTACTCATAGGATTTTCTTCTATATTTGCCATTTAGGGGTGTGAAAACATTTGCGGCCTTGGGGAATTGTAGCAATTGAATAGTGATTTGCGATTTTAGAGATTGTAACTTTTGTGGGCTTGAAAGATCAAAGGCTTAGATGGTTTGTAAGTTATGATTTTGACAACTGTAGGGATTTTAAGCCTGTAACCCATAGATTGTTTGCTAAAATACACCAATTGAATAGCAAATTATTTTTACGCACTACAATAAACAAGAATTGCTCAAATGAATAGGGGCCTAGGAGTTAATTTGTATAGATGTTAAGATAATGGGAGGAAATAAAAGAGGAGACGTTTGACAAGTGGTGGATAAGAGATGTATCGGCCTGTTGCTGGAAGATAGATTTGATTAATATACCAATAGTCAATGTCAGTTATCTAATAAATGTATATTTAAAAAAAAAAAAATATATATATATATATATATATATATATATATTCTTATTTAGAGTTAACATTTTAATTTCTACCATTATTGGGACCTTTGCTGTGTCCTTTTAAGCAAAATGGTTAGAAGACATAGTGAGATGTTAGGGCTATTTTTTTAATTTATTACAGATAATTGAGCAGGTCTCAATAAATAAATATCACAGTAATAGACAATTTATATATTGTCATCAATATGTATTTCAGACACGATGTATCCTCACATACAATAACAAAATGTATTTCAGTTTTACTTGTTTAAACTTCTTGTCTTTGTGTGTAATTATTTTTAATAGCAGTAGTCATTCAGGATTTGATCAGTAGTTGCTGTTTAGTCATTTAGTCGCGTCCGACTCTCCGTGACTCTATGGACCACAGCACACCAGGTGCATCTCTTAGTCACTGTCCCTCTGAGTTCCATCAAGTTCATGTTCATTGCTTCAGGGACCTCATCTATCCATCTCCGCCTCTGTCGTCCCTTTCTTCTTGTGCCTTCAATCTTTCCCAGCATCATAGTCTTTTCTAGGGAATTGAGCCTCATGATCATACCTTCTAGTGAAAAGTTTGTCTTGATTTCCTGAAGTATTGATTTATTGGATCTCCTTGCAGTCCAAGGGACTCTAAGCAGTCTTCTCCAACACCACAATTCAAAGGCGTCAATTCTACGGCGCTCAGATTTCTTTATGGTCCAGCTACTACTGGGAATACCATAGTTTGAACTATGCGGATCTTTGTGGATAGTTTAATATCTTTGCCATAGATTTCCTCCCCAGAAGCAAACATCTTTTAATTTCATGACTACAGTCACCATCTGCAGTAGCACTTGATAAAAACATGATTCTCATTTTCATAGGAGTAAAAATTGGACTAAATGCGAATATCCAGCACTACATAACCAAAATAACAGGATTGGAGTATACAGTGATACATTTGTATTGGACAAACATTGAATTTAGAGTGGTGAGCCATACTTATTATATGTCACAAACTATGCAATTAAACCATTGGATACGTTAAAACAAAACAGAGAGCGCTGAGAAAGAACATGATCACTTAGGACAGAAAAGAAGATAAGGCATGATATCATTTTTAGATTTAAAAAAAGAGTCACTGGATACAGCAATGCTCTTATTTTCCATATCAATAAAAACACTCTGCTACTATTCGGAAGCAGTAAATGTAACATACAGAATGCTAAATCTATTTAAGCTGACTCAAAAACACTTTATTTTGTGACTTTCAGAAGATCCAAGAATTGACTCAAACTCACCCAAACTGATTCTATACAACGTAGAGAAACATGGAGATGGATGATATATCATCCTAGCAAAACCAAAATTGAGAATAAACTGTTGTATAACTTTGCCCCAAACCAGATTAGTGAGATGATCAGTTTTACATCTATTTTTGCTTAAAAATGTACACAAAATGTTATATCCTTGCTTCATCAAAACAATCAGTGTTAAAGAAAACCATTAGTAATCAAATACTTAATTTGTTTTAATAATTATTCTATTTGTTAATATCTATCATACGTAGTAATATAAACCTTTTGCCTTTGGCTAATAATAATATTCACTATACAAACCTCCCGTACTCACTCCTTGATCCGTACCACTGGTTGGAAGCTCCAGACTGTGACTCTTCTCGCTTCACTTACTACTCAATGTTTTTATATCAATGTGTGAGCAATAAATTAAAAATATGTCAAACTGGTTGAGCAAGATGCTGATGTAGTCACCCGCTGTTTTTATCATAGATGGGTGGAACCTAGAGAAGAGTTCAAATATAAAGTATTACGTATAACGTAAAATAGCTTTCTATACATGATTTCCCTAATCCCAGCAGACATGACACATATTCATATTATATTACACTTACATATTTTCCTCTTTACTATTACCAATGTATAATCTGCAGTCCTATTGTTATAATTAGAAGCTTCATTTCTCAGACTCTTTACGATGAGTTAGCTTGGTGATCTTATACATTTTAATCAGCCTTGATTACAGCCTTAAAATAGTAAGTCTCTATGTTTATCTTTTATATTGAGCTTTAAACTAATTAAATATGTCATACTGTTTTTCTTCAATAATTTTCTAAACCACAAAACCTTATAAAAAATACAAGTGTTCAGACATAACTAATCTGTATCCTTTTTTATTAACATGTACATAATAAGCAGATTGATAAAATTATTTTCACTTATAATTAATTATCTGCAGTATAAGCATAAAGTGACACAAACAATATAATCTCATTCTTTAATCTCATTCTCACTAGATACAATAAATTCCTATAGTTTACAAGGTGTAATGTTCTTTATATTGCGTCTGTATGATTACGTTTTTATAGTATTAAAGGACCTCTGTAGTTTTGGAGAAACGTAATATTTTTGTGCAGTATGTAACACAACAAAGTCAGTGGTGCTCATCAAGGAACGAACTAACCTTAATAGGTTAGTTCTATAGCCATGATAAGCTACTCTGAGAGCAACCTCTTTTAGCTCACTTGTGCCCTTCACAGGGAGAAATATCCTGTAGTATATCAGTCTGGTCTGACTCACTAGAGAGGTCCAGCCCAGAAATACCAGGCAATTGTACCCTGAACAGAAGAAACAGCAAACACCAGGCACGTTTCCGTCTCTATGGGCCTCATCAATGAGGTACAGCTGTACTCCATAAGGCACAGTGAGCAAATGTCTGGAGTCCCTAAGGGTAATTTGCATAAACAAAACAACAAAGTCAGAGGTGCTCATTAGAGAACAAACCAACCTTAATAGGTGAGTTCTATGGCCATGATAAGCCACTCTGAGAGCAACCTCTTTTAGCTCACGTGCCCTTCACAGGGAGAAATATCCTGTAGTATATCAGTCTGGTCTTGCAAATTATCCTTAGGGCTTAGTCTCCCTAAGGGTAATAGGGGACTCCAAATGAGGACCCCTTGCTCACTGTGCCTTAGGGGGTACAGATGCACCTCACTTATGAGGTGAAACGCGTCTGTGGTTTGCTGTGTCTCCTGGTATTTCGGGGCTGGGTCACTCTTTTGACTTAGACCAGTCTTATATACTTCAGGATATTTCTCCCTGTGACGGGCACAAGTGAGCTAAAAGAGGTTGCTCTCAGAGTGGGTTATCATGTCCATACAACTAACCTATTAAGCACCTCTAACTTTGTTGTTTTGAATTAGGTGACAAACTAGCAGCTTTCTTATGTATGAACATATAATCATTTTAGATAAAAATCTAAAATGTAGGAGACTCTGCTTCATTCTTGTACTGCTAGGAGGGTTATCCATTATTTAGAATACAGGGACAAGCTGTGTTAGATGTGTTTTTTTTTTTTTTTAAAGCGGTACTATTTTATTTTTTTATAGCCTGTTTAGTGGGCTGAATAGAGGATTTCTAGGTTTCAATAAACACTGAAGAAGGCTGATTTCTTCTATCAAGATGGATGTGTTCACTTATCCAGGGCTTATTATTAATATTTGTATTATTTCATACAAAACAAAGACAAAAACAAAGCCACAACAGGATGGATTAGATATCAGTAACTTCTTTTGAAAAAGAAGACATAAACTTTATTATTTTATTAACTGGAGGGTAATCTTATGTTATAGAGATAACAGAGCTCTAAAACATAGGGCTGCGTTTACTGCTCTCTTCTGTTTCCATTTCCCTTTCTTCTCTTTCTTCTTTCCTATCTCTTTTCCCTTCTTTTTTCTACCCTTCCTTCCTTACATTACTCTTTCCTTTCCTCATTCTTTACAGCTAAATTTCTTCCCTTCTTCCTCTCCATATACCTGTCCCATATATACCATTGGGTTAACAAACCCTTCTTTTTTTCAACTAAGTATCTTTGATTTGACTCGTTGAATTCTCACTTTCTAATGATAAATCTAATTATTTCCGGAATTGAAGGCATTGTATTTAGTTTCCAGAATTTACATATCATCCCCTTAATTACCAATAAAATATGGGATAAAAGAAAGTAAAACTTTGGAAATAATTCCTTAAGATGTAAATGCAATATTATAATTTCAAGATTGCAAGGGATCTTGATTGC
The DNA here is from genome assembly GCA_027410445.1 of Discoglossus pictus. Taxonomy (NCBI): domain Eukaryota; kingdom Metazoa; phylum Chordata; class Amphibia; order Anura; family Alytidae; genus Discoglossus; species Discoglossus pictus. The sequence continues at coordinate 71,030,000 of CM050166.1, forward strand.
AACTATTAAACTCCCATTTTTCTCCCAGTCTAACATACCAACAGTTTTATAACTCTGCTCATTTAATGAAAGAATCTTTTGGCATTTCGATATTGTATGGGTAGTGTTCTTATTATATATCAATAGTTCGAATGTGGTTATAGGTTTCATATATTTTTTAAATCCTCTTGGTTTTAGGGAGCTCTGAATAGACATGAACTGCAGCCACAGGTTTTTATTTAATTTATACTTATCACAGATTTTTGACCCACTGAGCAGTACTCCTCCTTTATAAAAAAATCATTCATATAATTAATACCATTCTCTTTCCAAGTTTCTATACAAACTTTCTCTTGGCCCACTTTCAATATTTCTATTGGAGTACCCAGAGAGGGGTATTCTGATAATTTAATTTTAGTCTTAATTTTCATCCAAAACTTTAGCAGGGACTTAATATTCCTTGGAAGGAAGCTGTTTTTCACTTCCTCCAAATTTGGAATCCATGTTAATAAGTGGATAGGAATCTTCTCGAAGAATACTTCCTCCATTAATTTCCAATTAGTAATTGGTGACGGTGTACTCCACTGTATAATCTGGGATAGCGCTATTGCAGTATAAATATCTTTTATGCATGGGGTAGCAAGGCCCCCAGCCTCAATCCTCCTCTTAGTAACCTCTCCAGAAATGCTGGCTTTTTCCCCTATAATCAATATTGAGGAGGTACCTCTGGTATAGATCTAAAAATATAAGTTAGTTTGGGAATAGCTATGATTTTTATTACCGCAATTCTTGCTGTCCATGAAAGATGGATCGATCTCCAGTCTATCAAGTCCGAGATAAAGTTCTATGAATATTGACCAAGTAGTTTTTTTAAATGTTTCTTAAGTCAAAAGAAAGGCAAATACCCAAGTGATTTATTGCTTTAGCATTCCAATTATAGGGGTAAAGGTCTATTAGCTTAGCTTTTATTTCTGGGGATAAACCCCAAGTGATAATATCTGTTTTTTGTCTGTTAACCTTTAAGTATGAGATCCTACTAAACTTACTTAACAGTGTATCCAAATAAAATAGTGATTTTTCCGGATCTGTAAGGGTAACACTCATATCATCCACATATATAGTTGTTTTATATTCCCTAGTTCCGATTTTAACCCCTTTAATATCTTTGGTCATTCTTATTTTTTCATTCAATGGTTCTAAAAAGAGGATAAACAATAATGGAGACGGGACACCCCTGTCTCGATCCATTTGTAATGCGGAAATAGCTTGACTCAAAGTTTATACCCACAATTTTTGCTCTAAGGTTACTATAAAGGACTTTTATCGCTTTACTGGCAAAATCTCCCAATCCATATTTCTGGAGTACTATTTGTAGGAGATCCCAACTGACCCTGTCAAACGCTTTTTTAGCGTCTAATGACAGGGCCAGCATGGGAACTCCCTTTTTAACGCTGAATGAAAACATATTTATTAGACTCCTGATGTTATCACATCCTTGGCGGGACCTAACATACCCTACTTGATCTGGGTGAATAAGTCTAGTGATTATTGGATCGAGCCTATTTGCTCAAATTTGGGAATATACTTTCAAGTCAAAATGTATTAAGGATATAGGTTTGTAACTTTTCTTATCAGCTGGATCCTTACCCTCTTTTAATATATCTATAATTTTGGCTTCTGTCAGCTCAGCTAGTATGTTCCCACTAATTTTTATTTCATTGAACATCTTAACTAGGGGACTTTCAATATATCTAAAAATGTTTGACATAAGAGTTTATCTAACCTGTCTATACCAGGTGCCTTATTGTTTTTAGAGCCCTTTATCACATTCTCTACCTCCTTTTCGGTTATGTTTTTATATAAGGTATCCAGTTCTACCAAGGACATTCTGGAGAGGTTGATATCGCTTAAGAATTACTCTATTTCGTTTACCTCTGGCTTATTTAACTCATTTTGTATTTCTAAATTATACAGCTTGGAGTAATACTGATAAAAATATTCCCTATTTCTTTAGGGTGTTGATGTACTATAGCATCCTCTCCTTTCATCTCCTGAATAGAACTGGATATTCTTTGTTTTTTTATTTTGTTTGCCAAGTATTTACCTGTCTTATCTCCCATAAAATATTTATTCGCTTGCATCTTCCAGATTAATCGGTCTAATTTATATTGTTCAATCTTTTTTATTTGTTGTTTAATTAAATAAATTTCCTTCAAAGTTTTGCCATTTGCTGATTTTTTATTAAGTCTTTGTTGTTCTTCTAATTCTATATATAAGGTTCTGAGTGTTTTACCTCTTTTTCTTTTCAATTCTATTGTCTTGGCTGTAAATATGCCCCAAATATATGCCTTCAGCGAGCACCAGAGAATAGACGCTGATTATACTGAACTTATATTTATATCTACTGTAGATACTCTATTAGGAGTTTAACCACATTATTTTTCTTTTCTTTTTTCTACCCTCCACCTAAAAGATTTCAGTTTGTTTTTCAATTGAGTTGTACAGTTTATAGGTCACATCAAAGGTGGAAAAAGTTATGAAATTATTTATCTTTGTCTAATTTTTTTACAGCACAGAAACCTGACATTTTAACAGGGGTGTGTAGACTTTTCATATCCACTGTATAATCTTCTTTCGAGAATTCTTATTCTCCATAAGTCAAATAGATTCATGTCTATCAGCAGCTCCCTTATATTCTTTGATCCATATGTTTTAGAGTTCTCTTTACTTCCTTTAGGTCTATATGATCTATCCTTCATTGGATCCAACACAAGATTGAAATCTCCACAGATTATCGTCTTGCCTTTCTTAAACTTATTTACTATCTTAAACGTCTGTTTTATAGACTCCTCTTGTTTTTGATTTGGCGAATATATATTAACTATTGTGTATAAGTTATTGTCAATATAACCCACCCAGATAATATATCGGCCATCATCATCAATTTTTTGAAACTCATCTTTCACCACTAGGCCTTTACTAAACAATATGGATACACCTATGGCTTTACTACTAAATGTAGAATCTATACTATGTGTGTACTTCTTATTTCTCAGCAAAAAAAAAAAAAAAAAAATGTTTTTTCAAATGTGTTTCTTGTAAGCACAAGACGTTTTTTTTTAGTATACTCTGTGAAAGCAATCCTTCTTTTTATTGGAGAATTTATTCCATTAATATTATGGGAAACTATCTTTAAAGACATCTATTTACCTGTCCTAATTCTATATTTATCCTCCTCTTCCTCTCTAATATCTCCCATCTTGCGCTTGACTTATCCTTCACCTTCCCATTCATAATAACTTTCAAACCTTTGACTGTATTAGTTCTTCGATACAGTCTTAAAACGAGGGTATCTTTTGACAATGTTCTAAAATGGTTGGCATTAATTGATGGTAGTGGTACAAATTGAGTCTTTCTCCCTTATTTATTAGCCTCTTTATCTAATTCAAACATTCTCCAATTTCCTCTTTCCCCTACTTCCTCTTACTTAAAAAAAAAAAAAAATTAATAATTTATCCTTATTCTTGCTTTCTGTGCTTTATGGTCTAAAAACCTAATACTAACTAGTAGAACCATAGAAAAGAAGCAATCTCATATATAGTCATCCAAATATAGATCAACTCAAGTTCAAAATATATACATTTTCCTTTCTTCTTTCTTTCTCTCTCCCCTTCCCCTTCTCACATCTACCCCTCTCCCCCCTCTTCACATCGTCTTCCCCAAATTCCCCATCTCTAAATTATCTATCTTATTTCCTTGCTTTTCTTTTCCTACAGATATAATATTAAGGGGAGATGTGCATTTTATACTGCTTATTGTAAGACTCATATATTTATTCTCCCCTAAAAACATTTTTTTTAAGTGCATTTATGTAATCTCCATTACTATCTTCCATTTTCTAGTCTACATTCTTATGCTTTTAACATTTTACCCTTATCAATTTAAAAAAAACTTTTAAAATGTATATTTTTAATCTAATAAATTACAATATCGTGAGATTAATTACTTTAATACAAGTACCAACAACAACAGTGATAACGTGCAATTTGGTGTGCAGTAACAAAATTTAGAAGAAAAAAAAAAAAATAGATTTCCTTAACATACTATTTTGTGTGCTTAACATATTTTTAACACCTTTACATTGATGTTTTTTTAAAGTGCAATCAAATAGCAAAAAAAAAAAAAATATATATAAAAAATACCTTTTCCTCTATGCTGTTATCTATATAATTTAAATATTTTATCATTTAAAACAAACTCTTAAAGTGCAATCTAGTCTCCAATATAATAAGGTACATTTTCCTTTTCCTATTGCTTTATAAAGAACCCCATTCTCGCTAGGGGGTTCATGTATCTTTATCAACCTGCAGCCACATTAAATTGCCTTTCGCGTTAAGACGTAGCGCGTAATGTAGCTCGCAAGACTTTTTGCTATTAAATTTGCCTCTTAAAGGTACCCACAGATGACTTGCAGGTTAAGACGCAGCAAGGCCGAAAAAAGACTACGGGACGTGAAAGGTGGAACTTCATGTCCGCAAATCCTTTGTTCTTTCAAGCCCATAACTGTTCCAATTGCGCTATTAAATTGCATCAAAATCATTCACGTTCAACCCCGTAACTCGCAAATGAAAGCAAGAAGCCTACTAGTGCTAGAGAGCACCCACAAGGAGGGTAAAGTCCAATCCATAGCACTGTAAATGCACATATACACACAATACTGTACAGATAATATAAGGGAAAGTGATGTTAGGTATTATAATTAATAGCACAACATTCTCAAGCTCGCAAATTGGGCCCGAAAAATACTGTATTGCATGTTTAATTTTTGTGTTATATCGATCCCTGCAATCAATGGACTAATACATATATTGTAACTCACATGTGATAGAATATCATATTTATTGCTTTATGAATATTACATTACTAGCGAATTGCCCGTCAAAAAATGACGGCAATCAAATCGTAAGGTAGCTAATGCTGCTTGGTGTGTAATACTAAAATATATAATACATTAATAAATGAATATACTTTACCTATTTTGAAGCATTGTGTTGAAGATCTGCAATCTGTGTTGATGTTGCTGCAGCATTAGTGGTGTGGAGCTGCTGTATAAGCATGCTGAATGTGTGCAGTGTAACACTGTGCGTGCGCGAGACCAAACCGTTAGCGTAGTCGTGTACTTCCGCATTGGTGTAAAATGGCGAGTAATGTGTGGTATAGGTCTGTATCGGAATATCCGTAGGTGTTTTGTGGTGTTTTGCGAGTTTAGAGTGCTGTAGCCTCGTTTTCGTTTTGTTCGGCGGCCATTTTTTCTCTCGCTTAGATTTTTTTTTAGTCTCTAAACTGTTTTATTTCGAGTAAAATCGAGGTGTAAGTTGCTTTTTTGAGGTCCTGGGTGCTCCCTCTTGGTGTAGGTAAGTTTTTTATGTATGTGCTGTGTGTATGTATTGTGTTTTAAATGTTTGTATGTCGGCGTGTTGCGTCCGATGTTTGCGAGGTCGTAATGTGTGGTAACGTGTTTCGTAGGTTGTTTGCGTTCCTCGTAAAATTTAGCGAGTGTCGTAATTTGTGTGTCGGGTTTTTTAAAATTTAGCGAGTGTCGTAATTTGTGTGTCGGGTTTTTTAAGTAGCGACGTGAATTTTGCGAGTGTTTGAGGCCCTTGCCCAGTGACCTCGCCAGCAACTGAGTCCCTCGCTTCGCGAGGGACCTCAGTTGCTGGCATGGAGCGCCTTCGGCGCTCCATGCCAGCAACTGAGGCCCTTGCCCAGTGACCTCGCCAGCAACTGAGGCCCTCGCTTCGCGAGGGGCCTCAGTTGCTGACATGGAGCGCCTTCGGCGCTCCATGCCAGCAACTGAGGCCCGTGCCCAGTGACCTCGCCAGCAACTGAGGCCCTCGCTTCGCGAGGGGCCTCAGTTGCTGGCATGGAGCGCCGAAGGCGCTCCATGCCAGCAACTGAGGCCCTTGCCCAGTGACCTCGCTACGCGAGGGCCGCGGCTCGCTGCGCGAGCCCGCAAGCGTGAGCAACGACTCGTACGCTCACAACTATATATGTGATAACTGGAATGTGGGTCCCATCGTAACTCGTAATTGAAATTTAATGTGGCTGCTGGTTACTATACTACATATCACATATATAATTGTGAGCGTAAGGGCCGTTTCTCACGCTTGCGGGCTCGCGTAGCGAGGGATGCGTGCAAGGCCCTCAGATGTTGGGATGGAGCAGCCACCTCCTCCCCACAATGCCCCGGTTCGGGTTCCGGAGCGTTTATAACCCAGTGCGCATGCCTCCCTCGCAGTAGCGTTACGTATGTGAGTGCGCATCTGTTCCCGCCACTGACGTCGCTCTATTTTGAAGCTCCAGGACCATGGCAGACCCACGCGTCAGGCAGATCAAGATTAAAACTGGGGTGGTGAAGCGGTGAGTGGAGCTGGGGGAGGGTTGTGAGATAGAAGGGAGTCCTGGGCTGGTTTGTGGGGACCTGACAGGGGAAAAGGCCTCGCACTGCAGGAGCAGGTGAGGCGTGGCAGGCTGGGCCCTGAGATGTCACATCTCCAGCCATCACTGGGGCCATAATGTGATACATTACATTGGTATTTTCTTATATGCGGTTTTTATTTCAAAAACTAAATATCCAATAATCTCTTGGCTTTCCAGCTCTATATATATTGTATATTGTGTGTGTGTATTGTTTGTGTATATATAATGTGTGTGTATATATAATGTGTGTGTATATTGTGTGTGGCCCTCGCGAAGCAACTGCAACCCTCGCAAACTTTACGTCGCAACGCAAACAACATACGAGACACGTTAACACACATTACGGACTCGCAAAAATCGTCCGCAACCCGCGGACATGAAAAACACAATAAATACACACAACACATACATAAAAAGCTTACCTACAGCAAGAGAGAGCATCCAGGACCTCAAAAAATGAAGTTACACCTTCATTTAACTTATAATAAAAGAGTTTAGACACTAAAAAATTCTCTAAGCGAGAGAAAAAATGGCAGACGAACAAAACGAAAACGAGGCTACAGAACAAAACACCTACGGATATTCCACTACAGACGCATACCACACATTAGCTGGCATTTTAGAACAATGCGGAACTACACCACTACGCTAACGGTTTCGTCTCGCGAACGCACACTATTACACTGCACAAATTCACGAGGCTTACACAGCAGCTCCACACCACTAATGCTGCAGCAACATCAAAACAGATTGCAGCTCTTCAACACAATGCTTCAAAATAGGTTAAGTATATTCATTTATTAATTTGTATTATATATTTCAGTAGTACACACAAAACAACATTAGCTACCTTACAATTCCATTGCCGTCATTTTTTGACGGGCAATTCGCTAGTATATATATAATATTAAAGAAAATGATAATAGTCATTGAAGAACGAGTCACTGCTTTACCGACTGGCTCTATGTTATAAAGAGCATTTTTGTAACAACTTAGTAGAAGTGGCTACAACTTTTCTAACTGCATTTAATTATTACTTTTTTACCAGGCATTACCATTTTATAAAAAAAGATAGGTTTGGTGGCTCTAGATGTAATTTAATGTAATGACCTTTTGCTTAGGGTGCCACTAAGGGTCAGAAATACATATTAAACAAAGAAGAAAAAAGGAACCCTTTTGTAGTGCACACCTATGAATCTCAACAATGGAAGAGACCCAATTGATTAAAACTTAGCTTTTAATAAATTATTTAAAAAATGAATACTAAAAAGCTAAAAACTTGGACGCTGCAATATAGAACAGGAAGTGGGAGAAGGTATAGGGATATTGATTAACTGGAATTATTATAACGGGTGTTGGTACTCCTTTAAATGTTGTCTCTAAAGTGCTATAGTAAAGTGCTGTAATAAGGTGCTTATTGTGCTTGCAAAACGTGCCAGTGTTATACACTGTTAAATATGAAATTAATATAAAGTGTTAGTAAAAGGATATTATATATGTATTTTTCTAAGTTAAATTCAATAGTGTAAGTAAAGTGCTATATTGCGGGAGTACTAAAACTGCCTCGTATTCTCCATCAGTATATCCCTTATAGTATATAGTATATAGTAGATGATTCAAGGGCATTTTACCATTTTATATCCAGAGTTCTTTGAATTGGTAGCAATTCACAATATGTTTTAAGAGAATGACTGATGTACTATGCCGTGTATGCCCACTCTCCCTTTCCTGTGTCTCTTCTCCCCCTCTCCCTCCCCTGTGTCTCTTTCCCCCCTCTAACCCCTGTGTCTCTTTCCCCCTCTCCCTCCTGTGTCTCTTTTCCCCCCCTCTCCCCAATTTTTCGACTGTGTCTCTTTCCCCCTGTCCTTCCCCTGTGCCTCTTTACTGCCTCTCCCTCCTGTGTCTCTTCCCTCCCTCTCCTCCCGTGTATCCCCACTCTTCTGTGTCCCTCCTCTTCCTCCTGTGTCTCTTTCCCCCCTCTCCCTGCACTGTGTCTCTTTGCCCCTCTCCTGTGTCTCTTCCCCCACTCCCTCCCCTGTGTCTATTTGCCCCACTCTCCCTCCCGTGTTTATTTCTCACCCTCTCTCACCCCTATATCTCTTTTCTCCCTCTCCCCCATTTGTCACCCCTGTGTCTCTTCCCTACCTCTCCCACCCCTGTGTATCTTCCCCCTCCCTTCCATGTCTCTTTCCCCCCTCTCCCTCCCCTGTGTCTCTTTGCCGTGCTCTCCCTCCCCTGTGCCTCTTTCACCCACTCTCTCAACCCTGTATCTCTTTCCTCCCACTCCCTCTCGTGTCTCTTTTCCCCCTCTCCCCCATTTCTCAACCCTGTGTCTCTTCCCTCCACCCCCTGTGTCTCTTCCCCCCTCTCCCTCCACTGTGTCCCTTTCCCCCCTCTCCCTCCTGTATGTCTTACTTCCCCCTCTCTGTGCTCCCTTAAACGGCTTCCGAGTTACGGGCTTGGGAAAAAAATGGCGGCCGTTAAACCTGCAACTTTTTTCAAGCCTATAACTCTGAAGCCTTTTGGAGCCTCTCTCTCCCCTCTACCTTGTGGGCCTCGGCGCTCATTGCAGGCCACTGAATTCGCTATGTGCATGCGTAAGCCCGTAACTTTGCAAGCGTTACCAATTTATACATGATCTTATAATACTTATGACAGAAATGCTGTAAAATGGCAATGTTTGGATCCTTCTGGGTTGACAGAAATAATGCTAAGGTTTGACCAAATATGTGTTGTATTCATTATTACTACTATATGGGGGTGGGTTGGTTTGCTCCTAACCTGTGATTGTATCCATATGTCATATTCTTTATTATAATTATAATCTGTTTTCCTGTTAATAGGTGTTATTAAGCATAAGGAATTTCCAAGGAAAAGAGTTCTGGTTCCACAGCTCAGGGTTAGTGACACAAATAGAGCACAGATATTGATTAGAAAGAGTAGGTTATCACCTTTGAAGATGCAATGGAAACCAAAGAATGCTTTTAGAAAAGCATAGGACTGAAGTTATATTTATGGACAATCACAGAGAGGTCTAAGCAAATCTGAACCACATTTGAATGTTACACAACATTAACATGTCTCATTCCGCATGGTACTAAGTAGTGGAAGAGGTAGTGAATGGACAGGGCTAGTGCAGTATTATTTCTGGGCCCCCTCTTTAAAGTCTCTAAACAAGGTAGGTGCCTGTAGGTTCAACCAACAAAAACCCACAAATACTGTATATGTAGGTGGTCCGATCAACTTTGTGTAAATATAAGTATCTGCCCCTCTACCCTAATAATTTAAGAATCCCCTATTCGTTGAGGCTACTGCCCCTGGTTGCAGATGGCACCTACACAGTTGTTGTCCCAGTATTTACCCCTACTTCACAAGGAGAAGCTCCAACACTGGTGTCATAAGAGATGAAGAGGTTAAAAACTTGTTATACAGTCCTGTCCACAGTATCTCTTCTGTAAATAACAAATGTTAAGAGGTGTATCATGAAGTGCAAAGTACTCTAAAATATGTAGTCATATTAGATAATACCCTTAGAGTGATTTGAGGCTGCCAAACAGGTGTGATATAAAAAAATTGAAAGAAAGGGGGGTTGTCTTGCTAACAGAGAATTAAAACAATCAAACATTTCTTTGACTTGATTTGTATGTTACCTAGATGGTATGAGGGCGATTATCTGAGAGTTTCACCAAACCATCTCATTCATCTGGAAATCCATCTAAAGTTTGGTAGCTGTATATCTGATCTATGGGATTATCATTGTCTTTATTCCAACAGATGAAGTCTCTTGGGACATCAGAAACACAACATGACTTCAAAGCGACCACACTAACTATTTTATAAGCGAAGACACAACATTCAATGTTTTGGGATTTCTGGCTCATTATTAGAACTTCATATGAAGTCATTTTTCTATTTCCTTTCACAATAATATCAGACATTGCTTCCAGTTACTGTACATTTTGTAGTAATGGTTCCAAGCTGTGATTTGTTGTTTGGATTTAAATTTTGCACATTTTACTCAGTGTTGCACTGCAATCGCTCATTCATTTTACACCTAAATCAATGAGCATGGTGAATTAAAACTACTAAATATATATGAGACAGAACAGAAAACTATCCAGACTAGTGCTGGAGCTCTGCTAGTTAGTCTCTTTTTTACACCAGCTGGTGGGAGCCATCAGCAGAACCCAGTTGTTCAGAATCCAGATTACAGGCCCTTGGTAGCAGGCCTATAACATCTTGAGTACTTCTGCCCAACCACTCTTCTTTATTTAAGGCTACACATTTTCTTCACAGTGAAGAAAACAGTAAATAGGGATTGTCATCTTGAAAATGTACATGTCTAGTTCCACAGCCCCCAGCAAGCACCCCCATCCCCTCCCCAACAGAGATGGGTTTTTATAGTGTACAGGGAATATGCATGGACTTCAAACTATTTACTATCACTATTTTATACATCATGAGGTTGGTTAATCAGAAAATAAACAATCCATTGGAATCCAGGGACTAACAAATAGCCAAAAAATGACCAGAAAAATCTATGTTGTATCTCTCTCTTGGTCCTTGGTCCCATGACAACTAGTAAAGACTTCAAGCTGGTGTCTCTGGCACAGTTTTTATTAACATGTTTTAATAACATGGGTAAAATGGATCAAAACATTTTTTGGTGGACACCAAGTAGGGCAAAGTACAGTCTGTGATTATGTGCATATTATAAAAACACAACAACTTTGAATAACGACTTGTGCATTTTGCTCTTTTCGTTGTTAATTAGATAAGCATGCATTGTGTGGTATATATATATATATATATATATATATATATATATACATATATATATATATATATATATATATATATATATATATATATATATATACTGTATATGTATATATATATATATATCACTAACAGTAGCCAAGAGGTGGGCAGGTGACCCCTTTTGTGCAAACTCTGCTATGACACACAGAGAACTGATGAAGTTAAATAGTGCCACCAAAAGGGAAAAAATTAAATCTATGTTTAATTGTTACTTTGTCAGCATTTTAGTTTGACAAGAGAAATATATAAAGGGAAGGGTAAAGGAAAAAGGATTAACGATTACAAACAAGACAGAAAAATATGATTACGTATCATAAAAATCAAAAGCATGTGCGTCTTGAAAAATGTGGTCAAAAACATAAAAGGCTACAAACTAACAGAATAATGGGCAGGGGGAAGTGAATTTTGATCTTATCAAAGAGTAAATAAGTGCACACATTCTCATTTATTTAAGTAGAGTGTAAACGTTGACTTATAGGGAACTGAAGGGAAGGTGTAAACATACCTGTCAACATCTTTGTTAAAAAAAAAAAACTCAATATGGATTTTAACAGGGCTAAAGTGATTTGGCTTTTAAAATATACCCTGTAAAAGCCACACAATTCAGCATTAAGCAATTCATCAGTGTGAGTTTGTTTTCTGGTTACATGTTTAGTGTAAATAAGTAAATACTACCCAAATACTGCCAAACAGACTTATTAAAGTGCGATTTGGCCAATTGAATAGGGCTCTATATAAGCACAGAGCATATTTTTTTACAGAAGTTTTTAGTTAGTGAAGACCTTGCTTTTGCATAGAAGTTCACAAACTAAAAACCTCTGTAAAAAAATATGCTCTGTGCTTAAATAAAGCCCTATTCAATTAGCCAAATCGCAATTTAATAAGGCTGTAAATGTTTGAACATTGCACTACTACAGTGCATGTAGTGACAGATGGTGAACTACAGCATTGGGGGCATAAACCTATTAGGGAAACCACTGAGATACACTCAAGAACTCTTCTTATGGAGTCACAACAGTTGCAGCACTTAGGTCTTACATATTTTAAGAGATATCCACTAAAATGCACTGAAGAGCTTTTCTTGTAGAGTAACCAGGCAGATGGTGATGCAATGGCTCCCTATATCTAATAGCACATGTTCCCCAAAACTGTATGTCCTGGAAAACTATACATTAATTATAAGAAACAATGGTTTCCATAGGTAAATTAACACTCCAGGGATCATGGGGTGTCCAAATAATTTTGGAGCCTAAAAAAAATTCTGTGGTTAAACGACTGTGGGAAATAAATTATTATAGAAAAATAGCTTAAAAGTAAAAGAAAAGGGGCTTATTCTTTAATGGGAATATGGCTTGTGTTGGTTCTTTACTTGCTTCAACCTTCGTGGATATATCTTTTTATAGTTGTGCCAATAAGATTACAAATAGTGTAAGGATTTAGTTTAAATAATAAAGTAAAGATTGCAGAATAGCAGTTAGATTTCCACTTGATAATAAGGATATCACATTGCAACATACATAGATGATGGATCCAGGAAGCAAGAAAGTCAAGACTGGAAACCATACATACAAGTTCATTAAAGGATATCTATTAAACTTGGTTCCACACTTCATCTGGCAATGCCTGGCTTCAGCATTTTGACACTAGATAATCCTAAAGCAAATGAAAAAAAACATAGGTTGTCAAGTTGGAGCAAAGATCTTAGGATTCTTACCATTAGTGGTACAAAGACCATTGGGCACCCAACAGAAAGATTTGCACTTCCATGGAGCACAACCCAGTATTGCCAAATTGTTCAGCAGCAGGAGGCAAGCGTGCAGATGCATTGCCAAATGAAACCAACTGGTAGAGGCATCACCACAGCTTGCCCAATTACGCAAAAACACACACACAGGTGTTTACACTGCACATACAAAGGTGTAAAAACTTTGGTAAAGTACACAGAAGGGTGCAGCCAAAACTCTCAGAAATGGGCAGCCATTCCACTCTTTTCACTATTAAATGTTATCTCATGAAGTTAACTGTCACTCTCTAGAGCTTCACACACAAGATAATACAGTACAGTAATCCTTTTGCTAAGTGCTACTACCATGGGTCACACTGGGCTCTGCGTTCACAGACACCTTGCTATAACTAGGGTATTCTTCCTTTTATCAAACAAAATGGAACTGCAATCAAATTTATGTCACAAAACTCCTCTACTGCATCCATTTTACATTACAACTTTGGGAATTGAAATAAAAAAGCAGTAGTATGTAAAATATGTTTGTATATGCACCGAAACTTCTATTGTAATGATATGTCTGGCATAATTATAAATAAATATATATATATATATATATATATATATATATGAAGAGTGACGTAGCCGTGAATGTCCAGTAATCCAGATGAATAAGAGTATTGCAGTATATAGTGATACCATTTTTATTGGACAAACCTATTCATAGGTTTCATGACGAGCTTTCGATAGCATTCCTCTCTTTGTCCAGTCAATACTGATTATAGATTCACAAATACAGCAACAAATTCCAGGATTAACAAATAATGTTCTGATCAGCCAGCCGTGCAAGTGTGTGGGGCTGCAGACCAGAGTAAGTAAATTGGGGTCGTAAATAGTTTTACATCTAAGGAACCATAGAGCTGTAACCAAACTCAGGATGAAGGCAGAGAACAAAAAATAAAAAAATCAATAAACACACATATATATTTACAAGCATGAATGTTGAAGGTTATAAGAAATGTTGATAATGAGATAAGAATTCAATGTCTACATTAAGTCCCGACTTATTACTGTTAAAGAACATAATCATTTTAATTTCAAATGTTTTTCTTTCCTTAGTGTTTTTAAAAAAACCTTTGAGGATTTTGATTTGGAGATTTTTCATGGAGTGGTTATTCTGGGTGCAATGGTGTCCAACTAGAGTACAGTAAGTCTCCTCATTGTGCTTATTGATGGAATGTCTGTGTAGATTCATCCTCATATGTAATTTCTGGCTGGTTTCTCCAATGTAGCAACCTCTCTCACATGCAGTACATTGTATCATGTACACTACATTGGATGACGTACAAGAATATGATCCTCTGATGTTATAGGTCTTCTTGTTGTGCGTGGCTGTGTCCTCTTTGCAGATGTGTTGACACAATTTACACCGATTTTTATTGCAAGGTTTTGTGCCATTTTCTAAGTTAAGCTCTTCATTGGCCAATCTACTGTTCACCGATGTTTGCCTGAGATTTGGTGGCTGCCTAAATGCAAGAATGGGGGGTTTATATATATATATATATATATATATATATATATATATATATATTACAGTGCCTTGCAAAAGTATTCACCCCCTTGACTTTTTACCTATTTTGTTACATTGCAGCCTTAAGTTCAATGTTTTGTTAATCTGAATTTTATCTGATGGATCAGAACACAATAGTCTCAGTTGGTGAAGTGAAATGAGAAAAATATATACATAAAACAATTTTTTAGAAATAGAAAACATGTGCGTATGTATTCACCCCCTTTGTTATGAATCCCATAAAAAGCTCTGGTGCAACCAATTACCTTCAGAAGTCACATAATTAGTGAAATGATGTCCACCTGTGTGAAATCTAAGTGTCACATGATCTTTCATTACATATACACACCTTTTTTGAAAGGCCCCAGAGGCTGCAACACCTAAGCAAGAGGCACTACTAACCAAACACTGCCATGAAGACCAAGGAACTCTCCAAACAAGTAAGGGACAGTATTTTTGAGAAGTACAAGTCAGGGTTAGATTATAAAGAAATGTCCAAATCTTTGATGATCCCCAGGAGCACCGTCAAATCTATTATAACCAAATGGAAAGAACATGGCACAACATCAAACCTGCCAAGAGACGGCCGCCACCAAAACTCACGGACCAGGCAAGGAGGGCATTAATCAGAAAGGCAGCACAGAGACCTAAGGTAACCCTGGAGGAGCTGCAGAGTTCCACAGCAGAGACTGGAGTATCTGTACATAGGACGACAATAAGCCGTACGCTCCATAGAGTTGGGCTTTATGGCCAGACGAAAGCCATTACTTTCAGCAAAAAACAAAATGGCATGTTTTGAGTAGACTCCCCAAATGTATGGAGGAAGGTGCTCCTTTGTGATGAGACTAAAATTGAACTTTTCGGCCATCAAAGAAAACGCTATGTCTGGCGCAAACCCAACACATCACCCAAAGAACACCATCCCACAGTGAAACATGGTGGTGGCAGCATCATGCTGTGGGGATATTTTTCAGCAGCTGGGACAGGGAAACTGGTCAGATTTGAGGGAAAGAAGGATGGTGCTAAATACAGGGATATTCTTGAGCAAAACCTGTACCACTCTGTGCGTGATTTGAGGCTAGGACGGAGGTTCACCTTCCAGCAGGACAATGACCCCAAACACACTGCTAAAGCAACACTTGAGTGGTTTAAGGGGAAACATGTAAATGTGTTGGAATGGCCTAGTCAAAGCCCAGGCCTCAATCCAATAGAAAATCTGTGGTCATACTTAAAGATTGCTGTTCACAAGCGCAAGCCATCCAACTTTAAGGAGCTGGAGCAGTTTTGCGAGAAGGAATGGGCAAAAATCCCAGTGGAAAGATGTGGCAAGCTCATAGAGACTTATCCAAAGTGACTTGGAGCTGTGATTGCCGCAAAAGATGGCTCTACAAAGTATTGACTTTAGGGGGGTGAATAGTTATGCACATTGAGTTTTCCTGTTATTTTGTCCTATTTGTTGTTTGCTTCACAATAATTAAAAAAAAAAAAACATCTTCAAAGTTGTGGGCGTTTTCTGTAAATTAATTGATGCAAATCCGCAAACAATCCATGTTAATTCCAGGTTGCAGAGGGGGATAAATACTTTTGCAAGGTACTGTAGATACTGTAGAGAAGATGTATATATATGTATATACATATATATATATATATATATATATATATATATATAATCAGAGTATTGCAGTGAATAGTGATACCTTTTTTATTGGACAAATGTATTCATAATAAAGCGATGAGCTTTCGAGATAATGTCTCTCTTTATCAAGTCAAAAAGCTTTTTGACTTGATAAAGAGAAACATTATCTCTCGAAAGCTTGTTACCTTATTATGAATACGTTTGTACAATAAAAAATGTATCACTATTCACTGCAATACTGGATTACTGGACATTCACGGCTACCTCACTCTTCATATATATATATATATATATATATATATATAGTCAGGTCCATAAATATTGGGACATCGACATAATTCACATAATACACATAATACACATATATACATATATACATAAAGACATATAAACTAATGTTTTGAGGTATATAAATGGGAAAGGAGGAGATTCAATTGCAAGAAACTAAACATACCCATATCAAAAAGACACAAAAACAGTTATGAAGCTATGAAGAACACTTACAGTGAGATAAATGGCGCTTTAATGACAATGCAGGGCCTGGAATTTGGCTCAGTGATCTACCATAGAGAACAGACTTTCCCATTGGAAGGAATGTGGGTTGTGCTTTGGTTCTGTTTCTGTCTGTTTTTAGTTAGTTGTGTTTGGAAGCGTATAAAGACAGTTCACTTCTGGAGACATATAGAAATCTGGTGTCTCTTATTTTGCTCTTGTTCTCCTGAATGGTTGCAGGGAAGTACTGTGAGGCTCTGTAGTAGGATCCTGCTGGGGTAGGTTTAACTGTAATAAGTCTTATCAAGACCCGTAAGAAGAAGCAGATCTGGAGTCTCTTGGTAGCCTGGAAGTACTGATTTCTAATGTAAGGATCCTGACCGATACAGAAGCCAGATATTAGGGTGTTGGGGCAGAGATTTCCAAGAACCCCATGGTCCATGTTGGTAGTTAAACTGTAGTCTATAGCAGGTGGTCCTGGGCAGTTATAGCCCCTACCACTCTGTTCGTCTCAGAACAGAATCACATTGTATGCAAATATGCTTTGAAAACTAAATTTTATCTGACCAAAGGGGGATATATATTCCTCAAAAATCCTGCACTATTTGTCAGTGTTCCTACCATTCTTTATGGTTTGTAAGCTAAATTTTAGAGATACACTTACTTAATATGTACTCATTGTTCAATTTAGACATATATTCTGTTGAACTTACTTACTTGCTTCTATATTACTCCTAGAATTTGAGAGAAAACAACAGAAGGAACTGAGAAAGTGGGACATGGTCTGTTATGGGAAGCAGGGTTTTCTTTAAATGTTGGAACCTTCAAAAGAATAACATTTGGGAGGCTAAGACAGACAGAAGGATTTCTTCTGAGAAAAGGCAACAGTGAGAGGTATACATTAGCCATGCTATTTATATGTCAACAATTCTGTAATGTTTGGATCCTTTGCCCTCTAATTCTTCTGGGTTGACAGAAATAATGCTAAGGTTTGACCAATTGTGTGCTGTATTCATTTGTACTACAGTTGAGACGTAAATTGGTTTAATCCTGACCTATTTCTCTGTACTCTCAATTTCTGTATAAACTGTAATAATATTTGTCATAATTGTTAATCTTGAACACCCTGAATAATAGATAAGTTGTTCTCCCAGTAATAGATGTTGCTAAACCTACGGGATTTCCATGCAAAAGGGTTCTTAAGTCTGACCAAATCAAATTGCACAGCTTCGTGATGGTGACAAAAATAGACTTCTAACTGGGACTCCTGCTCTCTTTAAACATCGAGTAGTACCTGGCAAACTGAGCAATATCCAAAATTTTTACATAAGTAATGAATCTCCTTTTGTTGTGCTCTTTAATATAAAATAAACCTATATTTAGGTTTAACTTATAATTTAATAAGGGTTGCACGGACACTGATTAGAAAGAGTAGGTTGTCACTTTGACAACAATGCAGATGCAATGGAAACCAAGCAATACTTTGAGAAAATCATGGCACTGATTGAAGTTATATTTCTTAGTAATAGTCAATGACAGATGGCTAACAAATCTGAATGTATTAAAGTATTACATGTCTCACCCCACATGGGTCTTGGTAGTGGCAGAGCTAGAGAAGTCGCAGAGCCCGGGTGCAAATTTGTTTGCTCTCATTTCAATTTCCCTAGAGGAAGGTGCCATCAGAACCCATGTATAGCCAATGATATATGCAAGTGGTCCAGACACTTTTCTATAAAAGTAACTATTTGCCCCTGTACTTTAATAAATTATGAATCCCCCTTTAATCCAGGCAACAGCAATTGGTAGCAGAGGGCCCCAACCCAATTTTTGGCCTGGTAGTTTGCAACTAAAAACAGTTCCATTTATGAAATGTGAAAATAATCACTGGCTATAGTTGGAGAGCTAAGGAGTTATACATTCCTGTCCACAGGTATGATAGACAAAGAGTGTGTGAGTGTGAGTGTGTGTGAAAAAACTATTTGTCTTGGTTTGGATCTTAGCTAGATGATTTAAGGATGACCATCTGAGAGTTTCACCATGCCATCTCATTCATTTGGAAATCCATCTACTCCACAGTCTGGTAGCAGTAAATAATGTATAGGGCTCTCATTGTTTTATCCCAACAGATGAAGTCACTTGGGACTTCAGAAACAACTTAACTTCAATATGATCACACTATCAAAAAATATAAAAATAATTTTTGGACACTTTAAGACCACAAAAGAATTGAAAACATTTGGAATGAAAATGATTACCTATTTTAAAACCAAAGACACAATATTCAAACATTCTGGCTCATTATTAGAACGTCACATGAAATCATGTTTTCATTTAATTTCACTTCTACAATAAGATCATGTGTTGTTTCCACCTACAATACATTTTCATATAGTGTGTAGTTGTGCAGTGTTGTGTTGATTTAAGTCTTGTGGATTCTACTCCACTATTAGAGCTGGATTGTAATAACATCATTGATTTCACACCTAAATTACTGATCATCACTACTGTGTGTGTTTGTGAGATAGAGATGGACGAACAGACAAGCGTCCAGACTAGCGATAGAGCTCTGCTAGATAGACTTTGTGAACCAGATACCTCCCTGGAAACCTTAGCAGAACCCAGTTTTTCAGGATCCAGGACATTACAGGACCTTGGTAGGAGGTCTATTAAACTCAGTAAATAATCCTTAGGATGACAGCTCGAACACAGCTCTCCAATAACTATTCTTCAAGGATAGACATTTTCTGCACAGTGAAATAATAGTAAAACATTCTAATACCCCCCCCCCCCCCCCCCCCCCCCCCCATTTAACAAAACCAACCAGGAGGTCCCATATAACAAAACCAACCAGGAGGTCCCATATAACAAAACCAACCAGGAGGTCCCATGTAACAAAACTAACCAGGAGGTCCCATATAGCTCCATCCTCCCTCCTCAAAGACCAGCAAATAGGGACTTTCAATACTGGACATGTGCAGGTCTAGCTCTACAGCCCCAAGCAATCCCACCCCTCCTCATGGAGCTGGGACCTCAGAGTCTACAAGTAATATACACTGGCTTCCATTTCTATAAATTTTAACTATTTACTATTAAGAAAAGCCTAATTTGTAATAAGGCTGGTTAATCAGAAAATAAGCAAGCCTGTGGACTCCAGGGGTAACAAATAGCCACACAAAAGGACCAGAAAAATCAGTGATCTATCTCTCTCTTGGTCCCATTGCAACCAAGAGGGGCAGACTCCAAGCGAAACTGGTGCATCTGGCAAAGTTTTTATTCAAATAGAATAGAGGTGGTCATCTGAAAACAAAAAATACCCCAGAAGGTTTGTCCTATAGGTCTGGTTACCTACTCTGAGAGCAGCCTCTTTTAGCTCACTTGTGTCCTTCACAGGGAGAAATATCCTGTAGTATATCAGTCTGGTCCCACTCACTAGAGTGACCCAGCCATGAAATACCAGGCAATTCTACCCTGAACAGGAGAAACAACAAAGCCGGACTCGTTTCGCCCTCCATGGGCCTCTTCAGTGAGGTGCAGCTGTACTCCCCAAGGTACAGTGAGCAAGATTTTTTATATAACACACTGGTAATAAATCAAATGATTAAAGCTATTTTAAAATTACTTTGGGGGACACCAAGCAGGACAAAGTACAGGCTGTGATTATGTGTATATTATACTGACTTGACAATGACCATGCTTTGTATGGTGTTCATTTTTTTTAAAATTTGAATTCCACAGATGTGGATGAAAAATAAGCAGCGACTAATTCCACCCACAAGAAAGGAGCAGACTAATATAGCACTAACAGCAGTCAAGAGGAGGTAGGGCAGGTGACCCTCCCAAATAATACTTCTTGCTTCCCAGCTTTCAGACCCCACAGTCTATAAAAAAAAATGAAATTACATTTCCTAAAAAATAATTGTTCTTTGTTGCATTTTTTATTTGACAAGAGAAGTAAAAGGTAAAAGGAATGGATTCATCGTTACATACACCAATGGAGTGTATCAAGTGTCGCAAAAAACAAGACAGAAAAATATGATTAAAGTGTAAAAATGGGAAGTGACCCGTATCATGAAAATTAAAATAAAAGAGTGTCTTGGAAAATGTGGTCAACAACATAAAAGGCTGCAAACGTATACAATGATGGGCAGGAAGTGAATTGTGATCTTTGCGAAAAGCAAATAAGTGCACATCTTTATGGATTGTTTTAGTAGAGTGTAAAAAGTGACGGATCTATCCTGTTGTAAAGATCGTCAGCACTGACAGCTGCAGTGCCAGCAAGTAGCTGCAGATGGCGCTGTGGATATTTTGCAGCGCTGCCGATATTTTACACAAGTTGTAACCTTAGAAAGTTACCATAACCATCACCGTAACCCTGAAAGTTTACCTAACCCTAACTATATGGTATGAGCACTGAAAATTGGCAGCGCCATCCAGCGGTTGGTGGTTGGCACTGTTGCTGCCACTGCTGATGAATTTTTGGTGAATTTGAAGAGGGAAAGGACCAAAGTGACTTGTTGTGAATTGAAGAGAACATATCTGATTAAAAAAAACAACAACTCCACATGGATTTTAACCGGGCTAAAGTGATTAAGCACTTGGCTTCTAAAACACACCCTGTGAAAGACGCACAAGAAAGCGCACTCACAGGCTCCTGTTCCACCCTTAAGCAATTCATCAGTGTGAGTTTGTTTTCTGGTTATATGTTTAGTGTAAATAAGTAAATACTGCCCAAACACTACCTAAGGGTCCGAGGAATGCTCTTCAGTACTGTACTAGCCAATCGTGAACTACAGCATTGGGGCATAAACCTATTAGGGAGACCACTGAGATACACCCAAGGACTCTTCAGGAGTCACAACAGTTGCAGAACTTAGGTCTTACATATTAAAGGGATATCCACTAAAATGTAGTCAAGAAATGTTCTAGTGGAGTATTCAGACAGAAGCAGAATAAACCTAGGATTTTTCCTATTAGCTGACCTCCAGCAGTGGTGGCCATCGGCCAATAGGTGTCGCGGCAAGATTTGAGTGAATTCTTGTTAATGTAAAGCTTATTATCTGCCAGTAACCTAACTCCAAACTTTAAACTTGAACTCTGAATCTAACCTCAAACTTTAAACCTGAACTCTAAATCTAACCTCAAACTTTAAACCTGAACTCTAAATCTAACCTCAAACTTTAAACCTGAACTCTAAATCTAACCCTAACCTCAAACTTTAAACCTGAACTCTAAATCTAACCTCAAACTTTAAACCTGAACTCTAAATCTAACCCTAACCTCAAACTTTAAACCTGAACTCTAAATCTAACCTCAAACTTTAAACCTGAACTCTAAATCTAACCCTAACCTCAAACTTTAAACCTGAACTCTAAATCTAACCTCAAACTTTAAACCTGAACTCTAAATCTAACCTCAAACTTTAAACCTGAACTCTAAATCTAACCTCAAACTTTAAACCTGAATTCTAAATCTAACCTCAAACTTTAAACCTGAACTCTAAATCTAACCTCAAACTTTAAACCTGAATTCTAAATCTGACCGTAACCTCAAACCTGAACTCTGAATCTAACCCTAACCCCAAACTTTAAACCTGAACTCTACGTCTAACCTCAAATTTAAACCCTAAAGCTAGGAAATTAACTAAAATGTATGTCTGCCACGCCACCTAGTGGCTGACGGTCCAAAAAAATGAAAGGCCCCAAATCTCCCAGGCTGCACCTTCAAATCATGACCTCTTGTTCTGAGACTCCACTTATTACAGAATATACTTCGCCACTGAGCTTTGTTTAATCATTTATTATGTTTGAAGGTCTGTATCATATTAGGGCCTTATAAGTACTAATTGGCTTATTATATTAATCAAGGCCATGATATGCCACGTCTAAACAATGTGTTCCACTGAAGGGATTGGTGCATGTGGGTCACTACCCTCCTTCTCTGTATCTGATCCCACCGCATTACGAACAAGCGCTGCTAGCCGTAATCCGGGACAATCACAGTCCTCCCACTCTCTCACTGCTGGCCGCTCTGGTTTCCACTCTATAGTAAGGTACCGGTCGCAGTGTGATGACGTCAGAGCACAGCACGTGTAGCACAGGGCACTGAACAGTTGCTGGTAAGTTTACACTTCGGGTATTCACACAGTGAGAGTTATATAAACACATTGCTGAAGAAACCAATCGGCAGTTATTTCGTTCTATATGACCACATTACTATATACAATATATCCAGGTTGGGCGAGAAGCCATGGACTGAATGTCTCCACAAGGCTACAATACATCTGTAATAAAGGCCCAGTAACCTGCATTGTTTGTTATGATGTGGGTGATTGGGGCGGGAAAGCACTGTATGGCAGCAGTGCAGTGGGAGCAGCTTTATGTCAGACATGGGTGTATTGGGACTTTATGCTGCCCCAGCCCGCCACTGACACTAGTGCTCCTGTTAGAAAACATACAATGTTATAAACTTATGTCAGAAAGTGCCAGATAAACCTATACACAGAACTGTCATATATAGTCATTTATGTGCCGGTGTTAGAATTCGGTGCTTTCACCGCTGCAACCTGGGTTCAATTCCAGTCAGTTACACCACTTAAGCCATACAGGGGTGGACCTGGTCAGTACTTGGATGGGAGACCACCTAGGAATACCAGGTGCTCTATGCTATGGCCTACTGCAGAAAGAACTGGCAAACGACTCCAGTATCTCATGAATACCAAGTGAATCGGCATGGTGTGTTACGGTTCATGAGGTTATGGATAGTCGGACACCACTGAAGAACTCAAATAGTACTTAAGGCCACTGGAATGGGGGGGGGGGGGGAATAAATAAATCAGGTTGAAATTCTACACAAGCTCAAACTTACTGTACAGCTGATAAAAAGTCTTGACACTAGGTTAAAGGGCCACTTAATTCAGCCCAATTTGCACCACACAACCGTAAATATCTCCTAGAAGCATGTTTAAATTATTTCTGAATGTTTGAAATGCATACATTTCACTAAAAAAACAAGTAGGTGAAATCTGCTTATATGTCACTGACTGGCCCCAGAAACACGCTACAGCTCTGTGTAGTGAGCAAAAGAAAAAACGGAGCTTAACCCTTCCCACATCTATCGGTTCAGAGTATAAGATATTTGAATAACCTAAAATAGGTTAATTATGGGTTAACTTTTTAGTGCATTACCGATTTCAGGAAAACATACTATAAATCAGTGTCCTCATCGCATGGTTTGGTATCTGTTAATGATGAAAGTCAGTAGGCAGGTTTCAATTTATGTAAACGGACTTAAAAATACTTTTTTTTTAGCGTGATTAGTAATAAATTTTAACATACATCTTGCCCTTTTCCACACCATGAAGAGCACTTACAGTGAGGTAAATGGCGCCCAACTCAAACACTTTTTAATGGATGCTTTATTTTTCATAACTACATAACCAATGACTAGAAAATGCCTCCCTCTCATGAATACTCCTTCAAAGAATTCCTTGAAGATAAATGTAATGTTGTAATCTTTCTAAATACCTGGTTATGCTACAAAACCATAACAGTGTGTAGGTTCTGCAATTAACCAAGCAATGGCTATGCATAAAATACACAATGAGTCATTATACATACAGTAAGTTAACAAATGTTGATCTATGCATATAGAAGATATAAAAATTGTATTTGGCCATAAAAAAAAAAAAGTTGGTTATATGGTTAAAATATATTAGCAATCTGGAAACAGTTTACAGGTTGGCTATATATCAACTAATACATATAAACAACAAGCACCCAATCTTTATAGAGAGATGGACGTATCTAATACTTACAGCTTTTAAATCATTGGTGACATGGAGGCTACAGGCGGCTCTCAGTTTAGACCAACTGCATTGTCTGGAGTACAACCTCAACCAGCATATCCCTCTTATACGGCTAACTATCATCACTTCAACACTACTATTAGTGATTTTGCCATTATTTCCCTACATGCAGAATATCATGGTGTGTGGTCCTTAGGAATGATTCTGGGTAGCACATATAGGGCACCTTCTTGTGACATACGTTGCCCAAATGTTCTAGGAATAGGTTGAAAAATTTGTAGTGCAACTAAGTTTATAATTTGGTAATTTAAATGACATTAAGTTTGCTTTACTCTTTAATTCCCATCAGTGGTATTTCCACTAATATATTTCTCTTCCACATAGGCAATGGCAAAAAACAAGGGCAAGGGGCAAAAGCAGAAGAATGTCTTCCATGTGGCAAACAGTAAAAATGTGAAAGCAAAAAACAAAGCTAAACAAGTGAAAACAAGTTTGAAAAAGGTCAGTATTGGAATACACATGGCATCCATTATTATCATCATTTATTTGTAGCACACCAGCTTGTTCCACAACGCTATACATGGATTGTGTTCAGGGTAAAATTAACACATTACAAACAATGCAATGATCTTAGAATCCAGTGAACAAAGTGCTTTCCCAAAGCACCTTGCAAGACTGAAAACTTGCAGACTTAAAATATAAAGGGTTTTGGTGTGGTACAGGAGGGTGATAGATACATTGTGCATGCGAATGATGAAGAGAAGCTTCTTTAAACAGATGCATTTTTAGTGATGTTTTGAAGGATTTGAGGCAGGATAGTCTAGTGGATTGAGGCAAGGAGTTCCAAAGAATAGGGGCAGCATGAGACATCCTGAAGGTGGGAGTGAGAGGAGGAAATAAGAAGATCCTTAGCGAAGCCGGTGGGGGAATATTTGGAGATGAGAGCAGAGATATAAGGGGGTGCACCGTTGAGGGCTTTATACATTAGGGTCATGATTTTAAAATTTTATTCTGGAGGCTGAGAAGCCATTGGAGTGACTGCAGACACAAGACTAGCGGAGGCATTCATTATGGATTGAAGTGGAGATAGACGGGTGGTGAGCAGGCCAGTAAGGAGAGAGTTTTAGTAGTCAAGATATGATGAGAGAATGTAAGAATCTTAATTATATATTGTGTATGGTAGGAGAAACGTTTTTTAAATTAAGAAGACAAGATTATGTTAGTGACTGTATGTGGGGGATGAGAGGGCAGGGTGCAGGAGAACAAGTTTTGGAGGTGGGAGTGATGATGGCATTGTTGACAGTAAGTTTCCTCACAAGTTTTATGGGTAGTAACTTATTTCATTTAGTGATTATAAACGGTACCCCAATATCCTTAATGCAGACACTATTGCATTACTTGATCATGTGTCTTTTCCAGATCAGCACATCCAATGAGAAAGTAAGCACAGTAAATAAAGCTTTTACAGAAATACAACAGGATGTTTCACAGCTGAAAAAGAGTTGTTCCTCCAAATCAAAGATTAACCAGGTAACTATTAATTTGTTTGGTAGAAATGATTTCCCTGTTTTGTTGTCTGCATCACTTCACCATGGGACAAGGACTATAAATCCTTGTAATATGTTAACTACCATGAACAGTATAATCTGTATGCTTAGTCACAAAACTGCGTTCGTGGCAGATTTTATTCATTTATAAATTACAATTTTCCACTATTTCAGTTTTAGGATTTAATATTTATCAACACAAAAAAAAAACAGGGACAGCTTGGGGGCAGAGAGGGCCAATCAGAATTAGCGGAATTCCAGTCAAATGATCACAGCTAAAGAACAGGCTGTGATTACATTAACTCCTCTAGACAGCAGGGACAAAATAAAACAAGTATATATTATCAGTTCACTCTACAGAGAAGAGTTGGGGAGACATGTATTTAAAAACAAATATTTTGTCTTATCAACTTGGCAAGGAATGGTGAATGGCTTTTGTGTTTATTGCAATAGTTTTTTTTGGTGTATATGTATTTTTGTTTAGCTTAAATAATTAATAAATGAATATACTTTACCTATTTGGAAGTAATATATGCAGGAAGCATTGTGCTGAAGAGCTGACAATCTGTTTTGATGTTCCTGCAGCATACAATGTAGGTTTGCACGGTTGTGGAGCTGAAGTGTAAGTGTCAGCAATGTGTGCAGTGTGTAATGTAAATAGGCTGCGTGCGCGAGGGAAAGCACTTTGTGTAGCTGTGTACTTCCTCATTGTGTAAAGTAATGTTGTAAAATGGCGGTGAATGTGTATGTGGTACACAGGTGTGGATGATTTAGCGTCCTTGCTAAAAGTGTATCTTGTACGGCTTTTCCAAAAAGCTGTAAGTGCTTGGTGGTGTTTTGGGGCTTAGGGTCCTGTAACCTAGTTTTCTCGGTGGCCATTTTTTCTCTCGCTTAGGGGATTTTCGTTTGTCTAAACTCTGTAATTTGGACTTAAATTGAGGTGTAACTTAACTTGCAGAGGTCCTGGGTTATTCTTGTTGCAGGATAAAAAGTCTCAAACTATAAAGAGATCGGTAGTATGAGAAATGGTTAGGTTTTTAAATGTCATTTAAAAAAGAAATAATGTTCAAGGGATGTGGTGGGATTCAAAGCGCAAGTTACATTTTTAAGGTGGATGCTTTACGCCACTGCAGAATAGAAATCAAAAGCTAAAATAGTTAATGTAGGGCAAAGCAATGTATTTCTTGAATTTTTCACGCTTTACCTTTCCACTAATTTGTATGGGTGGCACCATTGCTTTTTCCATTTAAAAAAAAAATGCATGTATTACTCTAAATGTACAGTTGCAGTGACATTTGATATAAAGCAAAGTTTTTAGATAATGAACACTTATTTTGGTGCATAATTTTATGTTCCATAATTGTATTTATTTTTCCTTCCATAGGTTTCAAAACCAGCACCAGAAGCACCAGCCGATATAGATAATGCTGCAGACTTGTTTTCACAGCTTTAGCCAGTTGGTGGACAATAACCAGCCACACAGTTGAATGTAATATGATTGTACATGTTTATTAAAAAGAAATTACAAGCTTGGCACATTAATACAGTGGTGGCAGTTAACAAATAATTGGAATATCAGAATAAAGATAAACGCTTTCCGTGCAAGGGGGTCCGAGCCAGCATTGCACATAACAATCATACAACTGAATTCAGTAAAAGTGCTAAAATTACAAGGCACTTAACAAAACTGCCTCACCGGAAAGAATGCAACTCAACTTGTTTGGGAGGCTTGGCCTGAGCCTGGCAGTGATTATTTACACACGAGCAGATAAAGCTTTTTTGGCAGACAAACAACTTCTATGGAAAGAGAAAGGTCCCATCTGAAATGTTTTGGCACTAAATAGCTGCATAAAAGTTAATTTATTGTTATTTTCTGCACCTTAAGAAGTTATGATGCCTTTGAATAAAAGACTGTCATTAAATTGATCATTTAAAAACATTCACATACAGGAGTAGAGCATTTTTTTGCAAGTGTGATATAGCATGGTTTAAAAAACAAAACAATTTACATAACAGGCTAACACTACTTGGATATTTTCCAGTGTTCAAAAGCAGTTTCTAATTGGATGACCACATTAGTCTCCTGGAGCTTCATGTCACAGCAGATGAATCTGAAGCAACATGGATAATACCCAAGTGGTGTCCTTTCACGTGAAGTCAGAAATGTGCTGACCAAATGCATACACTTGCAATATATCAACTTACAAATAGGACTCTGCTTATCAGTATGTATTGTTAGAGGGCTGAATAATATCACAATCTGAATAATTTATACATTTTCTAATAAACAAAAACGAAGCCAACATTTTATCATTTACTTCATATTGAAGAAATATTCAAAAACACTCGCCAGAGCATATTTTAAGAGAAACTTTCTAAAATAAAATTAAGATTTGTTTAACAAGTTAACATTTACAAACTATATGTGCTTGAGTAAACAGATACATGATAAATGTAGGCTTGGTTTTTGTTTTAAGATCTTTACATTAAAATATTTACATAGTCTTGTTTTCTTGGTGACAATATATGGATGAAACTGGCGTATGAAGAGCCTGTAAAAGTCGCTGTCTTCCTGAAGGATCACAGTCCTGTTCACATTTTAGACCTGCAGCTATGTACTCCACTAAAAATCAGTGGTTCTCAAAACCACCAGACAGGGCCATGATTTTGGTGAAACATTATATGAACACAGGTGAAGACGTTTGAGGCTCCACCACTTGTTGAATACCAGTTGCTTCAGCTTTGTCCACATAATGTTTTAGATAAATCAGGACTTGTCTGGTGGGTTTTGGAACCACTGCTCTAAAGGAATCAAATGTATATATTAAAATAAAAATATCAGATTGCCTTTAAAATGTTGTAAACTATCCCTAGAGGTGTTAAACAAGAAAGCCATGACCAAATGCTTCCTCCACTGCCAGTTTATATTAAATCCCATGCTGGCTACTTAGAGAAAACCCTCCCAGAGCTAAAACCATTAAGAGCCAATGTAATTGGCAGAGTGGAGAAAACATTTTGTGCCATGATCCCTTATTTGGTAGCTTTTGCAACATTTTAAAAGTTGCTTTGGTTCCTTTTTATTTATTTTTTTATTATGATTGACTTCATGAGTAAAATAAATCTCATTACAGCCCTTTAAGACATGGGAAGTTCCACAGCTCCTAGAATTCTATTCCTGGCTCCTAACTGTTATACTATCATATATACATATATCTATATGCAGATGCCATTCCCTGGAATTCCTAATGGCAGTCTGTCTGGCTCTTCAAAGACCTGGCTGGCTCTAAAGTTTTAGACAAAATTTGTTAAACCCAACTTTTACAAAAAAATAAAAATCTAGACATTTCCTTTTTGTGGCAGAATATCCCTGGTATAGTAATCAGTAATTGTAGAAACTTGCATACCATTTTAGAAGTGACAGACTTTTTTTTTTTTTAAATGTTAGTTGCTGTGAATTTCACCGAACGAAGTTAGGAATTGATTTTTTTATTATTTTAAATTAAAACCTGTATGGACTTGTTCAGAACACACATTACTAGTGGTGATAATTGCATTTAATACTGTAAGTCACATTTTAGTAGGAAGACTCACTTTTTGCTGGGCAAATATTCCTAGCCAAGTCTGCTTTAATTACAAACGGTTTTAGTTTGTTTATCCCAATGGTTATAATAAAAAAAAAAAAAAAAAAAAAAAAGGATTTAAATCTAAATCCCATAATCAACACCAGTTTTGTTCAGTAAAACAAGCATTCACACAACTCTAGAAAGCCAGAACATTAGCCATGCATCCACAGCTAAAAATGATATACCTAGAATATCAAATATACAAAATAAAAATATAAACAAATTAAAAAATAGTTCAGTCTATTTGTGGATACTTAAAGAAGGTAAAGAGGTAGATAGGAATCCAAGAACAGGAATTAAATCTAATAATTTAATATCTGCACATCAAATAGATCACAGATGCCCTCTGTGTCTTCCAAATTGAAATTGTAGTTGTCTGCTGGTGTTGGAGAAAGCCGTAACAAAGGGAAAACTAAGGAAAAAAGACAAAAATACACGCTTGTGAGTTTGATTTTGAATAGCCACAGAATACATTCAGAAACACATGGTAATGCTTGGAATGAGTGACTAAAACCCTTAAAAAAAAGGGACAAACAAGCTGGTTTTATCTTAAAGAGCATTCCACATTTATAGTGGATATTTCTATATAACCATTTTGGAAATATTAAACATTGTTTACAGTTCTTTTATGTTAGACCCCCACACATAAAGGGTTCTGTCCTAACTGCATCATAAGATTTGGGCACATTGGCTTAGGCACCATAGGCCTAAAACAATACTACATCAATGCCACAGCAAAAAACATGCAGAACATCTCTGCAACATTCTACTCTATGGGCCTCATTCAATTGCAATTTGGCTAATTTAATAGGGCTCTAAATAAGCACATAACATACATTTTTTTAAGTTTTTAGTTTGTGAACTTCTAAGCAAAAGCAAATTTTTCACTACCTAAAAACTTCTTTTAAAAAAAATATGCTATGTGCTTATTTAGAGCCCTATTCAATTGTCCAAATCATAATTGAATGAGGGCCTAAGAATTGTATTGTCTGTGTCCATGCTCCTAACTTGATTTTTGGGGGGACAGTCCCTTTAAGTGGAGCTTGCCAATGGAACCAAGCAGAATGATCATGTTAAAAGTTCAGAATTCATCTGGTGTTTCTAACTTCTTGGCTGGTATATGGGATAGTCACATAAAAACCTGGTTTGGCAGTTTTGGATATTATAAAAATATGTCCACAGTACTGAATAGGAAGCTATAAGACATACTAAAAAACACCAAATCAGAATGTGTTGATGAAATGGCAGATATCAGCTGGGTGGTCCAGTTACAAATGCATTATAGGATTATTTTTTATTTTAGGTTGTACTCCACTTCAGCAGCAAGATTGTTTTATCTTAAATTTCTAGATTTCATAAAACATTTATTGTTCTAATGTCTAACTTCTACAAAATGAAAAAGTGGGACTTTAATTGTGCCCAAAATGTAGCCATTTCAAAAGTTCACTTTATAAGCTTTAAAAACCAAAATAAATACAAAAAAATAAATAAATAAAAACTGGTTGATTTTTTTGGTTTTAATGCATCAAATGAACTGTTTTTGGTAATTTTAAAAACAAGCGTCTTAATAAGAGTTATATTACTTACCATCCGAAGACATTAGTTCGTCGATTATATCATTACTTATTTGACCTAAAGAGAAAAAAAAAAAAAACATTAAATTTGATTTACAAGAAGATATATTATCTCTTGAAATTATGTTTAAAGGGATTCTTCACTTAAGAGCATATATCAATTAGTATGGATGTATATTTTATATTTGTATATTACAATTTGAAAATACAAAAATACAATATACAACTAAAAAGGACAAATATTAGTGTGTTTAAAGCAATGATACACAAAGTTGAATAAAGTGGTAAGTGTTTTTTCTATGGCCCAGTAGTCCAATAATGGTTTCCAAGGCAAACCAACACCCTCAGTTCATGACCTACAGTAAAGGAAAAAAGTATTTGATACCCTGCTGATTTTGAAGGTTTGTCCACGGAGACAAAATGATCAGTCTATCACGGTTTGTTTTTAAAATACACCTACCATTAAAATGATAGACTGAAAAAAAAAAAAAAAAGGCATGTCAAGTTATAAATTTATTTGCAGGTCAATGAGGGAAATAAAAATAAAAAAAAGAAACCTGCCCACAAAAGCAATCAGATTCCAAACTCTCCACCATAGCCAAGACCAAAAAGCTGTCCAAGGATGTCAGGGACAAGATTGTAGACCTACATAAAGCTGGAATGGGCTACATGGCCATCGCCAAGCAGCTTGGTGCGATTATTCGCAAATGAAAGAAACACAAAATAACTGCCAGTCTCCCTCGGTCTGATGCTCCATGCAAGATCTCACCTTGTGGAGTTTCAATGATAAAGAGAATGGTGAGGAATCAGCCCAGAACTACACGGGAGGATCTTGTTCATGATCTCAAGGCAGCTGGAACCAGTCACCAAGAAAACAATTGGTAACACTATGCCGTGAAGGACTGAAATCCTTCAGTGCCCGTAAGTCTCCCTGCTCAAGAAAGCACATGTACAGGCTCATCTGAAGCTTGCCAATGAATATCTGAATGATTCAGAGAAGAACTGGTGAAAGTGTTGTGGTCAGAGGAGACCAAAATTGAGCTCTTTGGCATCAACTTAACTCAGTGTTTGGAGGAGGAGGAGGAATGCTGCCTAGAACCCCAAGAACACAATCCAACATGGAGGTGGAAACATGCTTTCGGGGTGTTCTCCTGCTATGGGGACAGGACAACAAAACCGCATCAAAGGGACAATGGATGGGGCCATGTACTGCCAAATCTTGGGTGAGAACCTTTCCCTCAGCAAGGGCATTGAAAATGGGTCGTGGATGGGTATTCCAGCATGACAATGACCCAAAACACACAGCCAAGGCAACAAAGGAGTGGCTCAAGAAGAAGCACATTAAGGTCCTGGAGTGGCCTAGCCAGTCTCCAGACCTTAATCCCTTAGAAAATCTGTGGAGTGAGCTGAAGGTTCAAGTTGGCAAACATCAGCCTCGAAACCTTAATGACTTGGAGGATCTACAAAGAGGAGTGGGACAAAATCCCTCCTGAGATGTGTGCAATCCTGGTGGCCAACTACAAGAAACATCTGACCTCTGATTGCCAACAATGATTTTGCCGCCAAGTACTAAGTCGAAGTGGTCAAATACTTATTTCCCTCATTGACCTACAAAGCAATTTATAACTGACATGCGTTTTTCTTGTTTTGTTGTTCTGTCTCATGGTTAAAAAAAACACATACCATTACAATTATAGTCCCCCCCAAGAGCCATAACTGCTGTCAAGATGTGATATCCATAAACTACAGGTTTTAGTATGCCTTTGAAAAAGTGACTAAAAAGAACCTTTGTCTTAGATTAATAAAAAAAAACTTTATGAACTACAGACGTAATAAAATATTAGATCTTACCTTCTGACTCCTCCATTCTTGGTATATCATAGGAATTAGGTTTAATTGTCCCAGTTACATCCTGAGGAAGCATGGAGGGATAGGTATTGTAGTTCGCAGCCGGTTGGGTAAAATCATTTGAAAGTGCTGCATAAAAAATAGAATCTGGAAGGCTTGAATAATTATTTGTAGTGGAGTTCATTTGTGAATTACAGTCTGCAAATAAAGAAAAAAAAAGAAAATAATCAAAACATCATGTTAGCCAGCATAGTACAAGAATACATTATTTCTCACTGGAATGAAAGTAAAAAAACAAAACAAAAATTAAAGCAAGAAAAAACTGACTGAAAAAGTACAAATGTGACTTCATAAATCAAGGAAACTATGTTCAAAGGGTGGGGATAAAGCTTTCCTACATTAAAAACTAAGATTTCCAGTATTTTTTTTAAAATATAAACACAAGCCTCAAATTTCCCAAAGCTCTGTCAACACTGCAATGATTATTTTCTTAATTAAACCACTGCATTTGGCAAAAACATTTCAAAACTGCATAAAGTTCAATGATCAGTCATTCAATGGGTTTCGTGTTAATGTAACAGACATTTGGTCTTGCCCAAATTTGTTAGCAGCAACAAATATTTAATTGTAGTATTCTGACAAAAGCAAAGGCATTTAGTAGAGAGGAGTTCTGCTGTGCATTTTCTTTAACTGGCGCGATTCCTTAAATGATTGTCAGATTACAAATATTGCACTTTCTGGAACAAACTTGAACTAGTTTGGGATTGCAATAAGAGGAAGAGGAAATCATCCAAGCTCTCATTGTTGGAAGTTTTGGTAAACTGTAGCAACATTCAACACCAGTATAGATAATACAAAACCTCAATCCATTACCTTTGTAGAGATATATATTTTTTCATAGATAACCTGATTTAATAGCCGCCAGTAAGGACTCCGGTTGAAATGAAGCAATAGCTTTTCCTCTGCCAATGCCAGTTTGATTGCTTTCTAAATCCATTTTTCACATGGAATACATTTTAAGAGTAAGAAAGAAGGTATGGCTTTAATCCAAAAAGTGACTGAAAAAGTCAGTTTTTAAATGAGCCTTTGGGCTCCATCCATTCCCAGGCAACTAACAATGTCTCTTGCTCAGCATCTCAATCACCGGTTTAAAATATACATTTTTAATATATCAATTTCTTTTAACCTTTCCCTATTTAGAGATCTGCTTCATGTAGATAGGTCTCTCCAAATACACATTTTCTTCCTTACTAAATTAGTATCGGAGATGAAATCCTGTGAGGCTGTCATTAACCAACACCACAGGAGTTCGGCCAACGTCACTTTACCAGTGTCAGCACTATATGATCAAACTCAAATGCAACATTTTTGTTGCTTTATTCCACCTGTCATGAAGCATGTTCTCGCTGCCAAACCAGTGGAAGTACAGGAGAACACACCCCAAGAATGCAGCTTTCTTCGTAGGGAAAGGTTGAAGAAAGCTGCCATAAATTACCTGAAGTAACTTTATGTAGTCCGGATAAAGCATATTTTCCAAAGCCATGTGGCCATAGTAAACAAATAGATCATTTCCATAACTTGCTTCTGTCATTTCATAATGAGTTTTAAATGTTCTCTACTGCTGGCAATTCTTTACATTGAGAATCCCATGTGTTCATATTGCAGGATGCATTGTTGTCATTGCCTGCCAGATCTCAGACAGAGGGTCAGGGCATGTCCATCGCTTGGATTACACATATTTACTGTATAAAGCATGGTTTAGACACTCGACTTTACCAAAATTCTGTTTCCCACATAAAACCTGACTTCTGTAACTCAAAAAGCAGTTAGCCAATGAAGGTAGCATGGGTACAGTAATTAGCTTTTAATCTCTAAAAAGTTACTTTGCTGCAGCAGTGGTAAAGTAGGATAAGTCTAAGGCCCTCATTCAATTGCGATTCGGCCAATTGAATAGGGCTCTAAATAAGCACATAGCATATTTTTTTACAGAAGTTTATATGCTTATTTAGAGCCCTATTCAATTTGCCAAATTGCAATTGGATAAGGGCCTAAGTAGGTAAATTAGTGTCAAATAACAAGACTCAATTGGGATTGTATCAGTTCAGGTCTTATATATAGTCATGATGCATTACCCTTCCAGTTTTGCCCTTAAGACAAACAATTTTAGCCATTTTTGCTATATATGTTATGTTGAATACATTTTGCTATGATCAAGTTTAGGTATTCTAGAAAATAAAGCCTGAATATAAAAGTGAAAAATGCAAAGGCTTCTGTATAGAGCCCATTTTCTTTATTGGCCTTCTTGCAACTTCTGTCCCAATAGGGTGCATCCTTGTAAACCAATTACCTTTGCACTAGCTGTATGAGAGCACTGACCATTGCAGATATTGCTGGGCTGACGAAGTAGCTTAGTAGAAAAAGCACAGAATAAGATCCTTATCCGTTCATCTTTTTTCTCCTCATTTAGTTTGATCTTTTTTGTCAAATAGTATGACATTTCACCCTTAATTTAAACCAGCAATTCAATGATATAGGTTTCTCTACCATTTAGGTTGCATTGAATTACAAAGGTTCATCAACATTAACAGATTAGACCAACATCAAAATATAAAATCACGGATTTGTGGAGAAAAAAATAAAAATAAAAAAAAAAAGAGTAAATCACTTCTGATGTGGCTTAATAGGATTTAAAAATCAAGATATGAAGTAAAAAACTGGCATTTCCTCATTATGCTTTAGAAAAAAAAAAGTAAGAAATAAATAAAACTTGAAAATAAAACAAAACAAAAAGTTGCAAAGTAGAGTAAAACTAGCCCTAAAATATATATATTTAAAATATATATTAATGGGAAGACGGCGGTCTGATAAATAGTGACAAGGAAAAGGCAGATACCAGTGGTTGGGACAGCGCAACAAAAAAATGGGGCTACACTATCTTCAAATAAATGGTTAATGCAGGAAAATCCAATAAAAGCTTGAAAACAAAATAGTGGTTAATAAAGCCAGGTCCCAATGCAATACATATAAGGGTACTGAGGAACTGGGTTCTGTAACAGCCAGACCATTATATCTATTTTTTTTCAAGGATCACTCACCACTGGGTGGCTACCAGATAACTGGAGAAAAGCAGATGTGATACCAGGGAATTATATGCCCCATTTCTTGTTCAAATTGTAAGCCCTGCTTCTTGCTCAAATAAACATTCTTATATACTTTCCCTTCTAAATCTGTAGTGGGAAAGCTTTTAGAATTGTTATTAAGTAGGAGTCAACACGGATTTGTGAGGGATAGGTCATGTCAAACAAAGCTAATTAGTAAGGCAATTTTAGCCTTTGATAAAGCCAGTATATGGTGAAACGGGAGTGTAATACCAGTCAGGTTGCTTATTATAACTACTACCAAGTCATCTTTGACGTGAATTAGCAATATATCTTCTGCCCAGTTGGGTTTTACTGAGGGGAATACTTTGTATTTACCTTTTATACATGGTTAGTTATTCCAAGGCCCCAATGGGGATATAAAAAGTCTAAACATTTTTGTTTAGCTGTATGTGTGAGTTTTATTTTTAACTGGTACTCTGGGACTAGACATTACTTTTAGTCTTTGCCTAGCACGTTATGAGTTTATTACAGGGATTTCAGCCAGCTTGTGTGTCACACCATAGCCCTTCAGATAGGACATAGGGCTGAATAGGTTTCCTGTTTTTGCTATAATGCAGCTACAGACATACATAGGACTGCAGTGTTTTTTTATATTGTTGTTGTTGACTATTAAAGTGGCTACTGAAAAGTGGCAATTCTTACCCAGTGTTTCAAGGCAGTCCAATATTCTATGGATGTACTCTCGGATTTGACACATTTTTGCTTTGCCTAGCACTTTGAGATTTTACAGGAGTTTCAGCCAGCGTGTGGGACACCATAGCCCTTCAGATAGGATGTCCCTGAAATGCGACATAGGGCTGTACTATATGTTCCCGGTTACATGCTTTGATGCAGTTACTGACATCCATAGGACTGACGTTTTGTATACAGCTTCCCAATGATGATCTAAATTGCGGAAGTGGCATAGCCAAGTAAATGGTTACTGTAAAGAGGTAATTTTTACCCAGTATATTAAGTCAGTCCAGTTGAGACCAGAATTTTGTGGCTTATTGCAGCGTAGAGAATATTTTTTCAAAATTGTAAATAAAGTTCCAGTTCTAATTGATCTAGTATTCCAATAGTGTTAAGCACTGGAAAGTCAGAAAGTAGATTAGTTTTTTGCGGTACATGCCATTGAAGCGAAAGATTCTTCATGATTCTCTTCAGCACACCCACAGAGGTTTTTCCTTTTTCAAAAACAGGTGTATATATAATCATGCATTTAATATAATCATGCATTTATCAGACACTGAAGTCATTAATTGAAGGGTAGGTGGTTGAACTTGTGGAAATATGCTCTGGAACTCGCAACAGATTATAGCAATGTTTGTAGAAAAATGCTCAAAATTGCTCTCAACTCTTGTAGTCAATATTTGCTCTGTAGCAACAGCTGCCAGTTGACTGGAGAGCAAATTTCATCATGTTGCTTAATTAGAGCACTTAACATTTATTTATTTTAGAGTAGAACAATATCCTGTGTTTTGTAGGCCTGAAATTATCTTTAAACAAACTCCAATGAGGAAGTATCCAAGAGTTAAAATGATATTGGGAGAACTGGAATATAATCTTGAGTGAGATTGCACGGTTTGCATATTAACATCTTATGCAGCAACAACTACATCTTACCTTTTGCCTTATCCGTTTTGGGCATATCAAATGAATTGTGTTTGAATGCACTATTTACATCCATAGGAAGCATAGAGTTATATGCATTGCAGTTAGTAGCACTTTGGGTAAAATCATTAGCAAGCGCAGCATATAATATAGACTCTGGGAGGCCTGCATAACAGTTTGTAGTAGAGTTCCCTTGTGAACTAGAATCTACAAGAACAAAAACACACACGTTAACTTGCATCATACAAAGATACACTATCGCAGGTGACAGATGTGCAAGTCAAACAAAAAGGATTGATCTAAATAGAAGTAAACAAATCCTTATCGAGTTCATAGTAGTTATAGTCTCCATTTTGATAGACCGTGAAACACTAAATGAACAAAAATATTAACACTTTTCCCTGTCTGCCTTTAACTACGCAGATGTATGGGCATGGTGTCATGAGAAAAAAAGAAAGAAAGAAAAAAAAAAAAAAAGGTTAACCCAATTATTAGAAAATAAAAATTGACTACTAACGCAGAGGGGTCTTACTCACATTTTAAACACAAGAACTTTAGAGCTGGTCATTTACATTCATCAAATATCTTCTAACTTGACTATGATGTGGTATGACAGGTAAAATCTCAAGTCTCAATATCTAAATTTATTTTATTTTTAACAGATATTTTCTAGCACATCAACTGTATATATTTTCTATATACCAGTTTTGTTATATAAAAATCACTCTAAAAACTGGTATAGGTTTCCATTTCTAATTCATCAAATGTTTCATTTGCACATTGTGACATTTTACAATATTACAAATAAACTGTACTCTTAGTTTTCATATTTTTAGAAAAAATCTTATATATAACATTCTTTTCAGTGGATCAGGCCAAATTAGACACATTTTGATGAAACCATGCTCAGGAAACCTCGGCCATGTGGTCGCCCTTTGCTCAGAGCACTCCAGTGAGCTAGTTGGCCCAGCATTCAGGATACTCTCCATGGTCAATGGGCTTGTGTCACTTACTGTCTGCCATTTATACAGATATATAGGACACTGAAAGATTGAAATATATGATCATCATATTCCATTTGAAGGTAATTCGATTTTATGCAGGGGAAGAGAGACTTGATTACTGAATCCCCAGTACAGGATAGGGGCCACAATCCCATTGCGTGTTTATGAAATTATCTTTTTGTGGGGGGGAAAGGGAAATAGGACACCCAATGTGCACATCAAGTTACCCCAGAGTGCTGCAAAGATAACCAATAAAAAGATTGAGAACTCAACCTGCCTCCTCCTTCATAAAAAATAAAATAAAAATAAACCACACTCAGTGATGGTGCCCACCCATAAAAACCAGGTTACACCTTACTAGTATGCAAAAAATGGTGACAGAACATGAAGGCAAACTTACCTTCATTTGCCCATGTATATATTATACAAGTTCAAACATCCAAAGTGTTTTTAATTTCC
Source organism: Discoglossus pictus (assembly GCA_027410445.1). Taxonomy (NCBI): domain Eukaryota; kingdom Metazoa; phylum Chordata; class Amphibia; order Anura; family Alytidae; genus Discoglossus; species Discoglossus pictus. The sequence continues at coordinate 71,069,314 of CM050166.1, forward strand.
TTACACATTAGTCTCATAAGCTAGACCAAAATTTCTTTCTTTCCAAACAACCCATAAAGCTAAAAAGCTAACACCCATTGATTTTATATATTTGGCATTAGCTATGACAATATCAAGAGTGACATAATTCCGGATATTACAGACACATTAGATCCCTATGTCACAAATTAAAAATAATTGGAAAGCATAGTGTTAAAATTATGAAAAACTAAAGAACACCAATATTTGCAACTAGGGATATTGTACAGCACTGAAAAGTTTAAAAAAATATAATCGTGTTTGGACTTTGGCAAGGTGTGGTACGGTGTTTGTTACAGAAGAAAAGGCAACCAATTTCATGGAGTTCGTACATCTTAAAGGACCACAAAAATCACCATATGTGCTCTGCACCATCAGAGGGTGGAAAATCTTCAGGAAACTTTTTTGAAAATAATCAAGAATTGACAGATATTGTCATTCTAGTTTAGCTCTTGAAGCCGTCCCACAAGAACCTGTATAAATCAGGAGGCTGGAATCTATAACTAAACGCATAGTATTTGGGATTTACACTTTGTTAGTCAGGGGTGTCCAAACTCTGTCCTGGAGGGCCGCACCCAGGCCTGGATTTGAATATATCCTTTCTGTGCACAGGTGAGTCAGTAAGGATGACTGAAGAAGTGATACTCACCTGTGCACAGCAGGGTTATCTTCAAATCCAGGCATGTGTGTGGCCCTCCAGGCCAGAGTTTGGACACCCCGATGTAAGTGAAGTATGGTGTAGCATCTGTTAAAGATTTTTTTTCCATTGCCAAGTGATAGTTTTATTTTTTTATTAAAAAATACACATGCATAATCAGCCATGGGGGTATGTATGTGGGGGGGGGGGGGGGGGGGGGGGGAGGAGATACATACACATGAAGGCATTGATTTAGAACCAATGACTTCCTATTTATTAAACTCACCTTCAACTAAACCAACACACTCATGTGAAAAATGTTGTAAAAGCTACACTAAACACAAGCCCACAGTACCTCATACTAACCTATGCTTTATTAATTATAACCTACAAATATATTTCTGATTTTTAAAAGGAGTAAAGAAATATCTGACTGTAGGGTGACTCGAACTCAGGACCTTTAGTAGTTTTAGTTAGCTACATTACTGGTGGAGCTATTTCACCAGCTATTGCTGCTAGAATATGACCAAGTAGTTACAATGAGTAACAGTCTGATTCAATCACTGAAAGCTTCTGCATCTGAATCTAATTCTTCATTGTTCCTCGCAGTAGGAACAGAGCTCATTACTCAGACACCGTTAACTCACTGAAACAGCCTGACTTCAATTTACAATCCACAAATTCTGCATCATTTTTCAACAAAAAAAAAAAAAAAAAAAAAACTTTCACTATGCCTTTTCACCCTCTATTTAAAAAAGGTGCAGAGCACATATTGGGTGACTTTTGTGGTCCTTTAATAGCCAACTGTCAGTATTAAACAGGTATCTGTATTAAACAATTTGTAGTCATTTGCTTTACACTTTAATGTAAAGCCTATTTATTAAGAACCATATAATGCTCAATCTGTAAGTTGTCCATGACCAAGAATAAAAATCTGAAAAAATTGTTTTATTTCATAAAAAATATATTAAAAAAACCTAACCTGACTATAGCAGTGGTTCAGAGCACTCTCCTCAATGCCCACTGGGAACAACATGAGTTGCATTTCCCATTGCATGAATACACATGAAATACAGGCTCCACATGCTCTTATAAATTCGTATTCACTTTGTGCGGTGCAAAAGCATTCACACCCTTGACTTTTTACCTATTTTGTTACATTACAGCCTTAAGTTCAATGTTTTGTTAAACTGAATCTTGTGATCGATCAGAACACAATAGTCTAAGATGGTGAAGTGAAAGATATATACATAAAACTATTTAGAAATAGAAAACAGAAAATTGGCATGTGCGTATATATTCACCCCCTTTATTATGAAGCCCATAAAAGGCTTTGATGCAACCAATTCCCTTCAGAAGTCACATAATTGGTGAAATGATGTCCACCTGTGTGCAATCTAAGTATAAACATGTCTGTCATTACAGATACACACCTTTTTTGAAAGGCCCCAGAGGCTGCAACACCTAAGCAAGAGGCACCACTAACCAAACACTGCCATGAAGACCAAGGAACTCTCCAAACAAGTAAGGGACAATGTCATTGAGAAGTACAAGTACAAACCTTTGATGATCACCAGGAGCACCATCAAATCTATCATAACCAAATTGAAAAAACATGGCACAACAGCAAACCTGCCACGAGACGGACGCCCACCAAAAAAAAACACAGATCGGGCAAGAAGGGCATTAACCAGAGAGGCAGCACAGAGACCCAAGGTAACCCTGGAGGAGCTGCAGAGTACCACAGCAGAGACTGGAGTATCTGTACATAGTACGACAATAAGCCGTACACTCCATAGAGTTGGGCTTCATGGCAGAGTGGCCAGAAGAAAGCCATTACTTTCAGCAGAAAACAAAATGGCACGTTTTGAGTTTGCAAAAAGGCATGTGGGAGACTCCCAAAGTGTATGGAGGAAGGTGCTCTGGTCTGATGAGACTAAGATTTAAACCCAACAAATCACCCAAAGAACACTATCCCACAGTGAAACATGGTGGTGGCAGCATTATGCTGTGGGGATGTTTTTCAGCAGCCAAGACTGGGAAACTGGTCAGAGTTTAGGGAAAGATGGATGGTGCTAAATACAGGGATATTCTTGAGCAAAACCTGTACCACTTGGTCCTAGCCTCAAATCACGCACAGACGTTCACCTTCCAGCAGGACAATGACCCCAAACACACTGCTAAAGCAAAACTTCAGTAGTTTAAGGGGAAACCTAAATATGTTGGAATGGCCTAGTCAAAGCCCAGGCCTCAATCCAATAGAAAATCTGTGGTCAGACTTTAAGATTCCAGTTCACAAGTGCAAACCATCCAACTTGAAGGAGCTGGAGAAGCTTTGCAATGAGCAAAAATCCCAGTGGTAAGATGTGGCAAGCGCATAGAGACTTATCCAAATCGACTTGGAGCTGTGATTGCCGCAAAAGGTGGCTCTACAAAGTAGAGTACAAATCTTTTTCTGTTATTTTGTCCTATTTGTTGTTCGCTTCACAATAAGAAAAACATCTTCAAAGTTGTGTGCATGTTCTGTGATTATCTCTATCTATCTATTAAAAACAGGTGGACTTTTTAGATCAATTTTATTGCCAAATTTCAAATACATCAAATTTAGCAATTTTTTTTTAAACAAGCTAGCTAAAAAAATTCAAATATCCTTATGAGAAAAACCACATTACCCCAAAACTCAACATACACTTTTTGTGGCTAGACAATTTTCTGAAAATGGCAAAAAAATGCTTTGATCTCCTATTCCTCCTACAATAGCAAAATGTTTAAACAGAGAAACAAAAAACGCAAGGTTATAAACTCATGAATAAAGTTCTCTTGAATGTTACATTAGAAACTCACAATTATAGCTCACAACCTTGCTTTATTCTGTATTAGAATTGACCAGCTTCTAATTCACTTGTTAAAAGAAGCGTACATTTAACAAAATCAACACCGTATAGTGAAATACTCATACCTTATTATACTTAATGAGAGAAATAAGGAAGTAACGACCAGCTAAGTTAAACCTTATAGCAAGGGCTAAATTGCTGCCAATCACATCTTGTGAATAACCTAAATGTGTAAATGCATTCATTTATGCAAAATATAAGAATGTATCTATTGAAACCAAGCATAAATGGAGAACACCAACAACTGTAATTTACCTACTACCTGAGTGATTTAATTCATATGCTTTAAATTGCAAGAGTGAAGGAACATCCATGTAGTGTACCCACTGCATTTTGAACAGCAGTATAATTAAGGGACTTTGGACTGACAGTACAGATGGGATTAGGACAATAAAATTAGAGAACACCCCGGAATGGTAAGAAGACATAAGGATTGTAAATTCAGACACTTACCCCTCTCAGCAGGGTTTTCCTGGTGTCCCTGGTGCCTGTAAAGCTCTGGTGCATAATGCGGAGGGCAACCATTTCCTGCATTTACTGCAATGTTCTTTTCCAATTTGTTCTCAAAGTCTATATAAAAATATATGACAATTACATATTTTTAACTCCTCACAATTTTAGTAAAACTTTCGATCCATCAGATGTTTCAGTGCAGGTGTAAACGGTCCTGCACACAGATTTCACCTAAATGTTTTAGAAGTCCTCCCATCAAATGCTCTACACTGTCTCCCACAGAGAATAAGAATCATGTTTAAACCAAGCAGATCAGTTACCTGCCATGCAAGCTGATGTACAAACATCCTTTGAGAAGTGGTGTCTTTTTTCCTCCAGATTACCCATGTCATGACTTAGGCCAGCTACAGCTTATATCCCCTCCACTACGTATTCATTTTAGACCACTGTCTGTTTACTCACCGATCCCTACATTCTCCCTTTGATTTTCCCATTCTATTTACTACTCCGTTCATCTTCAATCGTTCCACAAACTACTTCCCATAAGTTTCCCTAGTATGAACCAAATTGATCCCTTTTCGTAGAAAGATTTATGTTGTCCAGCAGACTATGGAATTGTACAAGGAAAATGTACTATGCTACAACAGAATAGTACATATAGATAGCTATAATGAGGGGGATTAGTCCTGAAGACATGATTGCAGTAGATAAACACATGCAAATTACAATGAAATAGGTAGTACCCTATTTACATCTTAAGTCTAGATCTGAACAAACACTTCAGCACATTGGATAGTTCAAGAATTGTTTAGTTGTTGCATGTGTAAAGTCCATGCAGTAATCCCCTCAATGGTCAGTATTATGAATATTAAATAAAGGTAGTGATGGCCAATGTATTTAACACACACACAAAAAAAAAAAGAAGATTGACAACTGCAGGCCTTAGAGGGGCCTCAGAGATTAGACTGGGGTTGCATGCCAACCACCTTGGGCAACAACAACATATGATGGGACGATGATTATATTTTTAACTTGCTAGGCCTGGTTCAAAGTAGTTAAATATATTTGAGATTACCTTTAAGACAGCCTACTCTGGGAGTGATGTGCTCTGGTTTTTTGCAGACAGTGAATGGGGAAACACCACTTATTAACGGCATTATAGATATTTTGGTCTTTATTACATGGCTGCCATAGAAACTATAGCAAGATTAATATGTAGCCAAGGTAGCCCTTGCAAAATAATTTAAAGTACCTGTGATACATGTGTGAAATGATTGAACAGGTGGTATAGTTAAGGGATCTTACCATATTATACTAACATAATTAGTAATGGTTAGAGGCTGCATATGACTTTCACTGAAGTCAGAGTTGTTTTGCTCAAAGAACCTTGAGATATGCTGAGAGATTCTGTGAATCAGTTCTTGGCAGATTAACAATTGGTGGGGGCGCAGTATCACGTGCCGCCACCTCACTTATAAACAAGTACTGCGCAGATGAGATGCATGACTAATGGTAAGCACGTACACATAGATTAGCATGCAGGGTTTACGAGGCTCTGATAGGGTAATGAAGAAGCCTCACGTCACGGCAATTAGTACGCAATCGCAAGGCATGAACAGGAGAGTGCACATAGCTTTTGCGCAAGCACATAGACTTTAGAATACTATTTATAGAAGGGGTATTCCAGGGGAATTCTGGGGATTCAGCACGCACTTCAGTGACTGACTTAAAGTTGTTTCCCGGTTCCCCTTGTGATCAAAGGAGTCACCCGATCCCTGGGTGAAGCTACAATAACCGGTGATGTATTGATGCTTACTCATTGACTAATTCAAATTATATGCATGTATTGTACCAAGATGATTAATGCTTATTGATTATTATATCTTAATAAATGGTTGAACCATTCTGTCTACTGTATTTAGCCCTTTTGGAGGAGGGTGTGTGGGAGGTATGCTAGGCCCCTTTAGGGACCTTAATTTTAGACAGCATAACAGTAGGTCATTTTACATAAGTTACTGAAACCTTATTATGGGGTTTGTCAGGTGAGGGAAATCCCTTGCAAGCAGTTGCAAAGGTCTATAGGAAACACAGGACCCCCCCCCCCCCCCCCCCCAATACTCCATAGCACAACTAGTTGCGCTCATCAAAGCTGTTGCCATACTCTCCATGGAGGTCAAGAGGGCAGAGCTAGTCAAAGGGCAAGAAATTGGAGGGAGGTTGGAACAGTGCATGTCAAGTGTGTGAAGCACTGCTATGATGACTGCCCAGTCATATTTAACAGGAGTAAGAGAGCTCCAAAATGCAAGAGCCACATGCAACCATGGAATGTAACAAGTGAGCAACTCGACCGTCTAAGAACCTGCAAGGCGAGTACATGCACCAACCATACAAAACCCATCATATATTCACAAAACATGCAATCTTACTCACCGAGTCTATAATGTTGCCCTGAACTGCACACTAAAATGTGTGATGTCAAAATGTAAAAAAAAAAAACGGCCATACCTGTATAATGAATCAAATTCATGCTTTTATATAAGTAAACTATTTATACATAAACCAGATTAAAACTTGCATTATGTCAATCCCCAGACCCATGACATAACTGGGGGATATCCATATTATTCAAATTGTTCCTAATCCATGACAACACAATCCAACATTAAAAATTGGATATATAAAAACAGACTAAAGTTATACTTATGAGCAACTGAAAATAAAATGTTTTCTTCTACTACAGTGCTGCAGGAGAAAAACCTTTCCAAGTAGGAGGTAAGCAGTTGACGAGCAGACAGGCCCCTACACCACCATGCCCTTCAAGCCCATCTCCTCCCTGCAGAACACCCCTCCTCCCACCTGCTACTATTGGAAGAACCCCCCACCTATATCACCAACAAACCAGGCAGCAGATAACACTCCCTTACTGCCACTCGCTCTCAAATCAGAGAGAGGGAAGGACATGAACAGCCAACTACAGCAGCATCAACAAGAGATGGGAAAGCTTTTCCAGGACATGGAGGGCATACAGAGCGATGCTCAAGTATAGGAGATTGATCATGTGTGAGAACAGTAGAGAAAGACACCTTTCAACTATGCCACCAACCAACACTACATACCTGGTCCATGGAGGAGCAGCTCTCAGGACTAAACAGGATCTTAGCCAGAATGGAAGAACCTCAGAATCCACGCTGGATCATTAAAATGCCAGGTTGTTTCCACAATATATCACTTAAGGAAAGCCCCCCGGGTGAGGGTTGGAGATGGGCTTCATCCACAGTAGGGTTTATTAACTCCAGTCCTCAGAGCAACAATAGGTCACATTTTAGTAATTTATCTGCTTGGGCACAGGTCAGCGATGCTGGTTGTTCCAGCTAAGGTGGCTTATCAGCATTACTGGAGCCTCTTAGTTCACATGTAGGCAAGCTGGGATAAGTCTAAAATGTGACCTAATGTTTGTCCCTGAGGACTTATTTGAGAAAACACAGATTGTCACTTTTCTGATTTTTTTTTTTTTCCAACTAGAAAATGAAAGCATGTTTGTCGCCAAGCAGTACTACCCAATTCTGTAAGTGAATAAAATAAATATTGCAACAAAGTCATAACAGTTTGATGTAGCTATGGTAGGCTTCTTAGCAATTATGCAATTCCAGCTCAAAGACCCACAATAGAAAGTCATTAAATAAAGAGCACATGGATTGTGCCAATGGTAATCTATCATTTACAAAAAAGTTTAATGCACTCCTATAAGAATTAAACTTTGTGAATCTGATGTCCATGTATCTTTATAGGAGGTCCTATTCAAAGAAAAAATCAACATGGTAATTTTTATAGAGCAAGTGCTCTTCTATACAGTGTCATCCCAATTTATCACTGTGTGACCATAGATCAGTACTATACTAAAACTATATGCATTGCATTATTATCGTTTATTTGTAACGCGCCAACATATTCTGTTATAGAACTAACATTTATGGTGCATATGCATCCCCCCCCCCCCCAATGACACACAGAGCTGTGTCACCATTTAAACATTTGCAGTGTGAAGGATAATACAATCCAGCAATCCAACACATTTGAGGCTTATTACAGCAGGCTGTCCCAGGTTCTCTGCCCAAGTACTCAATGACCTAGGTTTCAAAAGTGACAATGGCTTCCTATGCGATAAACTCACCAGTTGCTTGGAAACAAGCGCACAAAGATCAAGTTCCAGGACAACCATTTCATTCTTGGTACAAAGTTAGTAAATTGTGGTGAATTTCTAAGTGGAGTTATACACAATTTTCAGGGTCAATATCCTTCATAGATTGTGTTTGTGGCACCTGCCTGCAATCATTGTTGCTCACTATAGGTCTTGGGGCAACTTCTCTGGTTGTTTATGATGCAAAAAGCATTATGGGAAACCACTGTTTAAGTTAAATGAAGACCAAATAGACATCCTATTTAGAGCTGTCCAATGAGTTTTGGGTGTCTAAGTTTTGCTTGCACCAGTTCCTCTCCTTGACTGACCTATGCACTTCCAATGAGATTTGCTTGCAGAGAATTGCTGTAACCTCCACATTTTTATTTTTCTGGCTAGAAAAACTCGTGACCTATTGATAAAAATGTCAAACCGGAGGTTGTTCCATCTAAGGCTGCCAAGTGGAAGGCTTAGTAAGAAATAATTCTGGCTATAAGTAAAGAAGCTCTGAGCATTTTAGAGAGATGAAAGAATCATTTTAAACCAATACCCAAGCTTCAAAATCAAAATGGGACTCACAAAATCTCACTACAAAAAAACCCTATTCCACCTCACACTACATCTTACCTTTTGCCTTATCCATTCTTGGCATATCATGTGAATTGAGTTTAAACACACTATTTAAATCCGGAGGGAGTATAGAGGTGTAAGGATTGCAGTTAATAGCAGTTTGGGTAAAATCATTTGCAAGTGCAGCATATAAAATAGACTCTGGGAGGACTGAACTGCTTGTAGTTGAGCTTTCTTGGGAACTAGAATCTACAAAAACAAAAACACAAACATGTTAACCTGCATTATACAAAGATTTGCCACATATGCTAGTCAAACTGTGTGTTTGAACTAAATCCATGTGTAAAAAAAAAAAACTCTGAATTGTGCATTAACTTTAATGTGGCACAACCTATTTGATAAACTATACAATCCCTTTTCTGTCCTTAAAAATGACAGCAAAAGTATTGAACTCTTTTAAAGTACAGATGAATATGTATTTAAAATAAAAAATAAAGATAAAGATCAATTAGAACTATGTGTGTGGGGAGGGCAGGCTTTGTAGAACTGTCAAACATATATTTTGTGGTCGAATTGTAAATATTCATAAAGTATTAATCTGTTGAAAAAAAATTAACGTGCAACCTGTATCCAACAAGTTAACATTGATAGTGGTGTATAAATGAGCATAAAAGCATTTTTGTGGAAATTTTTTATTTTAGTAGACTCTGCTAGTGCATAGAACCTGCAAAGACTAATACTTCCTTCTCAAAGACAAAAGGGAGCATTTTTCAGAGCAAGACGAGAATGGCTTGCAAGTATACTAGAAAGCTGCCTTATATTTAACCACTTCAGTAAAATACTATAAGCTTAACCAAATTGACCAACGAGCCACTCCAGAATAGATAAGAACACACCACTTAAGTTGTAATGTAGCAGTGGAGTGGATACTTACAAAGAATTCTTAAGGCCCAAGCATCGTCTGCTAAAATAAAATGTTTTACTTGGTTATTATGCTCGCTGCTTACAGAGAAGTTCATGTTAGTTTACTCCATACATTACATATCTCTAAGCCCCCCCCCCCCCCCCCCCAAAAAGTAACTTGGCCAGTGAAGTTCATTTGATCACTTAAATTTCTAACATTACAAGTTCTGGACAAACAGATCTGGCCATCCTTCTCAGCAAATTTGTTTCACAATTTCTCTTAACTACTAATTGTTAAAAAGTGGTTGGTCACTGAAGGGTTCAGTAGATCATGCTCACCCAAAAGTGTGAAAGTGAGAGACACACCCTAGTGTACAAATCACATAACCCCCAAAATGCAAACTAATGTAAAGATGTGTATCCATGCAGGTGAAGAATTAAACAATTATCCTGTTTTCTTATCTGCATTCATGACAGTGAAGACAAACGGTTACCAACATCCTACGTGAACATGCGACACACACACACCATTATGAAACAAAGATCCACATAATACATGAATTGTTCTACTTGCCCAAATGTAATCATTAATAAAAAGCTGAGCTTAAGATATTATGTACATAGTGCTTTTTCCCCCAAAGACCAACCCCTCCATATTTCACCATGTATTATATTTTTCTTTGTACCGAATACACTTAATGACCTTTTGTAATGTGTCAACATATTCCATAGTGCTTATTTATTACCACTATGAAGGGATTCCTTTCAGTTTCCTACAAAACTGTCACCTAAAACTTGGGAATCAGGAAGATTTTATAGATTTTTCTTCATCCCTGTATCCACACAAAATAGTTTGCATTTGAAGAAAAAAAAAAAAAAAAACTATTTAACAGCTTGTTAAACTGCGGGGGGGGGGGGGGGGGGGGGGGGGGGGGGGGAATATACATTAAAGTACATGATTTTATTTTGTGTATCTTCGTAAATTAAGCAAAAAAACGGCATTAACCAAAGTCATTAACTGTATGCAAAACAAACTAGTTCAACTAAACTTCATCAATTTCACCGTAATTTTTTTGTTTAAATGCCATTACAAAAATGATTACTCTATGACTTTAGTTGACTATTTGACTCTTTCAAAAATACTCAGATATATAGATATATTTCCACTGCATCCATTGCAATACTGATTCTTGCTCCAGAGATACACATTTGAATAATGCTTCTATTCAGGGGATTTGAAGCCCACAAGCCAATATGTCTGTAAGCACTATCAATTCGAAATCTGTATCGATTGTGCAAGCCTCAGAGTTATATTGGTTTGAATGTGCCGAATGTTCCATGAAATTTTCCCTTTTTTAGAGCCTGCAGCTTCGGGATCTCAGTCAATAAATCAGAAAAAGACACATTCTAGCAAGGACATATTTACCTGGGGTAATAGAAACTGCTATTTTACTACAACAGCGTTTCACCAAAACTACAACTACTTACTGCATTTTTAGCATTGACAAGATTATAATTTTTATAATTCATTCTTCTGGTGGTTTCACTTTTACAATAACTGTTGCTCTTAACCCCATACAAGTACATAAAACTTAAACAAAAAAAACAAAAAAAATTACTCCTACTTTATCTTCACTGGAACAAAAGAATGTTCATGCAATCCAATCTTTCTTATCTCCAAGTTTGTGATGGCAAGTTAATAATTATTATTATTTTTTATCAACTGGGCAACAAGTTTGTAACATTTGTTTTATGCTTTTAAGGATATACTAGATCTTTGAAGATAATTTGCAACAAGTATCCCAACACTGCCTCAAGCAATGGGTTTCACATAGAACTATCAAATTGTGTAAAAAAAAAAAAAAAAAGTTTTTCAAGTGCAAGTTCCACCTAAACAAACTCATAAATTATCTCATTAGAGAAGATTAACCATAAGCAAAGGTTTTGGATCTTGCTTTGTTTTTCCTCCTCTTAAGACTATTGCTATTTTCTTTGCAGCAAGAGAAAACATTACAAACTAAATATATATTAGGTAATATGCTCTTGAAGTTTTGACCCAACAGGCTCAGTTCAGACATCCTGTTGCAATAAGAGTGCTAAAAAAAAAAAAATAAGTGTACTCTTAATTTCAAAGGAGAGATTTCACCTAAACATGAGTTCTACCAGCAGCAGATACAAGTTCATCCCCCCCCATCACATCGCTACGAAAATGTATTTGGTGCACACCCATCCACCACAAAACACTCCCATTAAGCATATGTGCCACACAAAAGTGCTCCCAGAAGCATGCGCGTGTGTAGTGTCCGACTGATTTTGTGGACCGCAACTCACCATACTGGCCCACTTCGTATTCATGGCAGAGATACTGGAGTGAGTTGCCAGTTCCTTCTCCAGTGGGCCACAGCATACAGCTCCTGGTATTCCAAGGTGGTCTCCCATCCAAGTACTGACAAGGCCCAACCTTACTTGGCTTAAGGGGGGTTTGACCTCTTTGTTCCCTTACTGAAACCAAACCTAGGCTGCAGCAGTGAAAGCACCAAATCCTAACCACCAGGAAACCCATGTGTCACAGAAACCAACAATTTTAACAAGAGTTTAGCAAAACTAAGTTATGGCAGCTTTATTTCTCATTGAAAGTAGTATAAATGGAATAAATCTACTAAACTGTAGATCCTTTTGATCACTGAGGAAGAACACATGTATTTTCTTAACATGTAAAACTCAAAATGCAGTCAAACCTACCCAAAATAATTTCACACAAGTCAGATTTAACACCCAAAAACTTCCATGGTTAGATATGAACTATAAAGCCCACCAAAAAAAATACACAAGTAGGCTCCATTGTAAGAAATAAGATACCCTAGATATTGAATTCTTGCACATTAGACAAAAGATTGTGGACGCCAACATATTTGATATCCAACAATAGTAATATGGAAGTTGAAACTCTAGATCTAGTTAACAAATGTATACCAAACATGCAAGTTTACAAAATGGTGTCTAGCAAGGACTCCATAATGTTCAGCAACCATAAGTATGTTAAATCTCTAAAATTCTTATCCAACAATTCACTTACCCCCCTTTCCAAGATTTTCCTGAGCACCTTGAAGCCTGTGGAGCCCTGTTGCATCATGTTGGGAGGACAAACTTGGTACATCCACATCCATGCTGCTCTTTTGGATCTCCCTTTCTGTAGAGTCTAAACGATATTAGAATAAATAGATATTTAAACAGCCCTCCTATTCAATACCTAAAAAGAAGAGGGCCAACATTCTAATTGCACAAATTATCTTGCAAGGAATCATATCCCACCCAGAAATGTTTTAAGCAAATTCTTATTTGCGCCAATTAATATTTCATACCTAGATTAAAAAGGGACCACTGTAGTTACATGCAGGAATGTACTGTCCAACAAATTTATCAATTCTGATTTTCTCTAGAAATGTTTGTTCGTTACATAATTTCCCCGACATTGTTCGGGTGCTTTCGGGCTCCGTAAGTGGAAGAAGTTGTGGCAGAGGAGGAACAGGAAAAGGCCAGGAGATAATTTGATAAGAAAGATAGACACCACAGCCCTTCTCACAGGCCCAAAAGCAGAAAGTGAATACATATAGCTAGTTGCACGAATCGCTCTCCGAAAATGCAATGCCTCTCACACTTTTAAAGTCTCATGGATATCATTTACACTCTAACTACTTACATCATCCAGGGTCTATCAAAATCATTACCCCAAAACCCTTTCACCTCCCTTCCCCCTTTAATATCTTTCCACACAAAGCCAATATTATCCCCAGCCAATCTATTACCAAATTACTTGATCTCTTTTCTCCACATTACTTACATCCAACACCTTACATTTCCCCAACCAAGATTTCCCTTCAATCAGATTTTAGCACCATTTTCCCCAAAAATGCTTTTCCTATTGCAGCTAACAAGTCCAAAAAAAAAAAATCACGCACCCTCTTACATACAGTTGGGAAGGTGAAAATACTGCTGCCCTAAAATCCAATAATCTAAATCCATTATTAACCTTTTTATGTTCAACAAACTCCGATTTACTAAAAAAAAATGTTTGCATCTAGCAACACCCCATTTTACCAAAGCATAAGGAATTTTACATCCAAAGTTTTGTTCCATCCGTAACTTACCCCTCTTTGCAGGATTTTTCTGGGGTCGCTTTTGCCTATGGCGCTCTGGTGCATCATTTAGAGGGCAACGGCTACCTGCAAACATCTCCGTGCTGCTCGTTTGGGATCCCTTTTCAGCACATTCTATGTAAAACATATGAATATATTTAATCCATTTATATATTTTAACTTCCCATTTGCTTCAATAGCAATGAGAAGCAGACAATATGTTTAATTTATCTAAAATTACACCAACCTAGATCAATAATCATCTCCCGCATGAATCCCCATTACCAACACACTATCACTTACACCCTTCTCTTATACTCAGAGGACCATACTCCTTTTTGTTGATTACTCCCCACTAGCCAGAAAAAAAAAAAAACTGTTGCTCCAACACACACACACACTTCGATACACCCAACCAATCTTGCAATTTACAGTGCCTTGCAAAAAGTATTCACCTTTTTACCTTGTTTAAAATTTTTTTTAAAAAAAATACACTTTCACTATGCCTTTTCACCCTCTATCTAAAAAGGTGCAGAGCACATATTGGGTGACTTTTGTGGTCCTTTAATAGCCAATTGTCAGCCATTAAACAGGTGTCTGTATTAAACAATTTGTAGTCATTTGCTTTACACTTTAATGTAAAGCCAATTTATTAAGAACCATATAATGCTCAACCTGTAAGTTGCCCATGACCAACAACACACACAGCTTAGATACAACATGAGTTGGATTTCCCATTGCATGAATACACATGAAATACAGGCTCCACATCATCTTGGAAATTAGTATTCACTTACAGTGCCTTGCAAAAGTAATTGTGCCCCCCTTGACTTTTTAACTATTTTGTTACATTGCATTCTTAAGGTCAATGTTTTGTTAATCTGGCTTTTATGTGATGGATCAGAACACAACAGTCTAAGTTGGTGAAGTAAAAAAACACACCAAAACTATTTTTTTTAGAAATAGAAAACAGAAAATTGGCATGTGCGTATGTATTCACCCCCTTTGTTATGAAGTCCATAAAAAGCTCTGGTGCAACCAATTACCTTCAGAAGTCACATAATTAGTGAAATGATGTCCACCTGTGTGCAAGCTAAGTGTCACATGATCTGTCATTACATATATACACCTTTTTTGAAAGGCCCCAGAGGATGCAACACCTAAGCAAGAGGCATCACTCTCCAAAAAAAAAGGGACAATGTTGTTGAGAAGTCTGGGTTCGGTTATAAAAAAAAAAAAAAAAAAAAAAAAAAATATCCAAATCTTTGATGATCCCCAGGAGCACCATCAAATCTATCATAACCAAATGGAAAGAACATGGCACAACAGCCAACCTGCCCTGAGACTGCCGCCCACCAAAACTCACGGACCGGGCAAGGAGGGCATTAATCAGAGAGGCAGCACAGAGACCTAAGGTAACCCTGGAGGAGCTGCAGAGTTCCACAGCAGAGACTGGAGTATCTGTACATAGGACGACAATAAGCCGTACGCTCCACAGAGTTGGGCAATATGGCAGAGTGGACAGAAGAAAGCCATTACATTCAGCAAAAAACAAAATGGCAGGTTTTGAGTTTGTGAAAAGGCATGTGGGAGACTCCCAAAATGTATGGAGGAAAGTGCTCTGGTCTGATGAGACTAAAATTGAACTGTTCGGCTAAAGAAAAAAACGCTATGTCTGGCGCAAACCCAACATATCAGATCACCCAAAGAACACCATCCCCACAGTGAAACATGGTGGTGGCAGCATCATGCTGTGGGGATGTTTTTCAGCAGCCAGGACTGGGAAACTGGTCAGAGTTGAGGGAAAGATGGATGGTGCTAAAAATACAGGGATATTCTTGCGTAAAACCTGTACCACGCTGTGCGTGAATTGAGGCTAGGACGGAGGTTCACCTTCCAGCTGGTCAATGACCCCAAACACACTGCTAAAGCAACACTAGAGTGGTTTAAGGGGAAACATGGATTGAGGTCTGGGCTTTGACTAGGCCATTCCACATTTAAAAAAGAAAATCTGTGGTCAGGCTTAAACATTGCTGTTCACAAGCACAAACCATCCAACATGAAGGAGCTGGAGCAGTTTTGCAAGGAGGAATGGGCAAAAATCCCAGTGGTAAGATGTGGCAAGCTCATAGAGACTTATCGAAAGCGACGTGGAGCTGTGATTGCCGCAAAAGGTGACTCTACAAAGTATTGAGTTATGCACATTGACTTTTTCTGTTATTTTGTCCTATTTGTTGTTTGCTTCACAATAACAAAAAAACATCTTCAAAGTTGTGGGCATGTTCTGTAAATTAAATGATGCAAATCCTCAAACAATCCATGTTAATTCCAGGTTGTGAGGAAACAAAACACGAAAAATGCCAAGTGAGGTGAAAACTTTTGCAAGGCACTGTATACACCTTGACCAAATTACCTAAAACTGTAAAGAAAAAAACAAAATACAGTATACAACGTATGTGACTGCAACCCACAGGAAGGGAAAACCGCCACTTACCTGCTGGTGCTATTACTGGAAGAGTTTCTTTCACTGCCCTTTTCTTTTCCTTTTCTAATAACATGTTTTCACGTTCAGTTAGTGACCTGACAGGCTGAGAATAGGAGGGCGGAATCTCATCAGGTGGAGGAACCGGAAAAACCACTGGCTTTGAAGAACCGGAGGTCTGATTAAGGAGTAGCACGTGAATAGGCCCTGTGCGACTTTTTAAATTGACCTGGCATTTCTTTCTTCCTTTTTTGCTCTATAAAACAGAACAAAAAAAAGCATGTCAGCAATAATAAAGACCATTAATGCCTAGATTATTTGAGGTATGAAATACACTGACACTCAGTTTATAAACGAATCAATGTTAAGAGAATGTTTCCCAAAGCAGTAATTTTATTAGTCCATGTTCCATTTTACACTCTACAAATGGTATAAAAAGTACACTAAGCAGGCCACATTTGTTCGTGAACGCAAAAACGAGGCCATCACTCACACTAGGTTTATTTTATCCTCCTTGCAATTTCTTCAAGCGCTTACCTACTAAGCCATTTTGGACTTGGCGACTTCCATCATTTTACACTAAATTTGGCTAGATTTACATTACCTAAGTTTCATGATCTTAAGAAAAAGCAAACCGGCATTAATAAACTCACCCTCCCCATCATCTAGACAGACTCCACATACCATTTCAGGAATTGGAACTTCCAGTTGTGTGCCAGTTGGAGCCCGAACGGCAAGTAAAGTGTCTTCTAGAATAAGGAGAAAAACTTTGTAAGCTGTTCCTATCATCTATACAAAAAGGAACAGAAAATGTTTGACTATACTTTAGAGGTTCCAAGTGTAGCATAAAAATTTAAAAATGATAGTTAACTAGTACTTTATTCATTGCATGTTGCATTATTCTACAATAAAGTCTGCATTTTCATCTAACAGCTTTTCTAATTCAACCACTAAGAATAGACATAATTTGCTAATGGCAGGTAATTGCCAATAATGACCAACTACCTCCTGGTCCACTGGAATATTGTCTTCTGTGTACGAGAGGAGGAGGGGGAAAAAAAACAAAAAAAAAAACACTGCATTGCTTTGGACGGTATAGACTGGACAAGCTGAGAACAAAGCCTACACAATGTATTAGTAGCCTCTGTTACCAGATTGGTAGATTAATGCCAATAAGATAATTAACTAGAAAAACAAAAAACATTTATGCTTGTCTGCACATTCCCTATAAAACTATAGAAAGTAAAAAAGTAATGCGCAAAACAAATAAATAAAATAAAAACCACATTACTTACCATGAAAACATTTACATACATCCTCATGAGTCACATAAGAAAATGTATTAAAGTCAAGGAATATGTGAAAGGGCAATGAGTAAAAAAATATTTATTTTGTATTAATAGTATTTTTAAACTGCAGACAATCTATTTGCAATGGCTTCGAGAATCACTTTAGTGGTCATGTAAAAAGGCTCTTTAATAATGGGGATTGAGAACAATTTTTTTTTTATTTAAATACACAGTAAAAAGGTAGCGTTAAAAAATAATAAATAAATGATGGAACAGTTTTTTATTTTTAGGTTGGCAGCTATGGAGCTCCAAAGCTCTTTCTAGAAAGTGTTCGCAGGCACAAAGTTGAGTTGCATCCCCTTATTTTTAGGCCAAAAATTGGGGCTGAGGGCCCTATGGATGCATTCATTTGTTCTCAGGGTGTGGGCTGGTATTACTATGGCCCTTGTAGATAGAGGCTAGAGTTGGGGCAGCACTACCCTTGCCTCATGTTTGGTATTGATAAAACAAAAGCAGACATGAGCCATATCCAAGTATCCCCATTAATGTGTCTGCTAGATCCAGTCAACTGGGCAAACTTGCCTTTAAAAATAAAGCTCTGCCCTGTGCTAAAAACAGCTATAACATGGGGAGCAGCATTTACACTGAAAAATATTTTTACCTGCTTTAACATTTCACAAATGCTGACCCTATATGTTTAAAGTTATTCATGCGGTCTGTTTTTTGTTTAGAATTTTTGTTTTTAGGGCTAAAAAACGTCATGAATGGTAGGATTCATCACTGTTTAGCAAGTACTTTGTTACATACAATGGTAGTGCATAAGTAACTTCCCTGCAACAACACATTCCATATTAGAGCTAAAGCAATCTGATTAAAACATTATAAAAGATTTTTGGGAGATGAAAAGTTCTTGCTAAGAAGGTAAACTAACTTAATTCCTGTGCAAATGCATTTAGAAGCCTACCCTGATTTAGGCAAACTACTTACAGCCATTCAAGAAGGATTAAATGATCTCGCCATAGAGCTCAACATCTCTGTCGTGCCCTAATGTATCTAAATAAGTTTGTCAGAAAGATATTCAGGATTGTGGCTAAAGTTTAACTTATGCAGCACTCGTTTTTTACATATTACATCAGTTGTGTATACACAAAGGGATACAGAACACACAAACGGTCCATGATGCATTTAAAGAGTATGTTTTAAAAAGCCGTTTAGGCAGAATTAGCCATAGCCGTTTGTAAATATTCTGAAATATTAACATGGGTAAAAAAAATTGTGTATATTAAAAAAAGTGAATATTAAAAAGGATATTTTTTATTTACTGAATCGTCCATAATATTTTTTATGCTTTGTTGAAGCTGCTCTTTCTGCTGGTCCAGTTTCTTCTCTTTATGTTCCAGATCAGCTACATCTGCCTTCAGGTCTTTCAGCTTGTCAATAACTTCTTTAGAATTGCATCCGGAACCTACACCCCTATAATAAAGGGAGCAAAACAGTAAGTGTAAATGGAGATATATAGATATAGCTATATTGCCTATATCACACAATTAATTTAGCCAACAGAACAAAAAAAAAAAAAAAAACTGTACTAGATTTGGTAAAACAAAAAAAAAAAAATTCTGACCTAACTGCTGCAAAATATTAAGTACAGTAAGGGATTTGGAATTTGATTATATTAACCATTTCATCCTAGTCTATACAATTGTTTATTCTTCATAAAGCAGAAAACTGTTCAGGTAGTTATTACTAAGCCAATAAAATGTATAGGATGTGCAGATTTTTTTTTTTTTTTATGAACCAAAGTAGAGAAGAACAAATGTAACCATGGCCCAAATAAGAAAATGTTTTAATGGGACTATGCCACCCCAACAGGAAGTTGATTTCATTTGAAAGAGCATAAAAAAAATAAAAAAAAAATAAAAAAACTTTATGATGAATGGTTTTGCTGGTCATGTATGCAAATGCACCACTCCATACCTGACAAGGATGGTAGAGGGCTCATAACTGCAGTTCTTAATCCCAATTAGCCATGAAAGAAACATTTGTATGAACCACTCATGTGTTTATAAATACATCAACATGGAATTTCCCAGGATTGATCCAATTTAGAAAAATAGGATAATAGACAGTTTTTCCATTCTCTTTCATAGCCTAAACAAAAAAGCTTTTTTAAACTGTACTACATTAAGTGGATTATCTCCCCAAAATAAAGTTAAGCCAGTTCAAATGATACAATCTCATTCGATAAAGTCTTGAACAAAACCAACTTACTTCCACTGAATGCTGTTCTTGGACTTCTTCTCTATTAAGCCAATCCCTTCCAGCACGTTTGTTATATCATAAATTCTTCGTTTTTGTCTTACAGCAAGAGTATCAGCAGCCTAAAAATGGGGGGAAACAAAAAAAAAAAAACAAAAAAAAATAGTTTGTCATTTTCCAACTTTATTTTCCTTTACAACAGCCTCCTACATAAGTGTCTGTTGATCGATCAAACATCATCATAAGATTTACTTTATATGGATTGCAATTCCCAGCTTTCTCTTGTAAATATCTTTATATACATAAAAAAAAAAAAAGGCAGCTTATAAATAAAGTCATACCAGACATTACATTGATACTTTTAAGGTTTTATCAGTCACATTTCTGGATTGTTCAAGGATTCTACTGTCTGTTTCTTTTCTATTTGGGATATTTGCAAAAACATTTTAATTTCCGGAGTGCGTGCATAATACTGCTGGTTACAACTGGATTGGAGTCATGCAAAGAAAAAAAAAAAAAGAAGATTTTTTTTTAATCTAATCTCATTCTTAATTATTGGAGAGAAAAAAAAAACACAAAAAAAAAACCATTATGATGCTACTGAAGGATAATGGAGGCAGCCATGATACTTGGGGAGTTACATTTGTGTATGATGGAAGACATTTCCATTAATGAAAACTTCCCATTTCAAGGAATGTAAGAAATGGGTGTGATGGCAGTTTCAATCTGATCCAATTATTTAACGAAGACTAAACAAGATCTCCCCATTGCCACAGAATTTCCTTAACTGATTGAAAACACCCTCAAACCCACTCAAATGTATTTTTGCATTTGTTTAAATCCTTTCCTATTTTCATAAACCGTTTTAAAACAGTTGTTGGGGATATTTGATTTTTTTTTGGTTGACCATGGCTTACAAACCCTTTCTTGAACTACAGAGTACCTTTAACGAAGAACCTAAAAGACAATTGTAGAAAAGAAATCCCTCAGGCTATTGCAATCGATCACATTAAATCTCTTTGAATGTTGTTTGTCTAGTTGACAGTATTTACTTCCAATACTTGACCACGACAAAAATGATGCATTATTATGCAAATGTGTTTATGTTAGACTTACAAGTCGTGTTTAGGAGTATCAGCATTAAACATTAAAGAAAGAAAAAGGGGGGGGGGGGGGGTGTTTTGTTATAAATTAACAAGAACTGCAGGGGAAGGTTTTTATTTTGACAAAATTGCCCCAGTGTGTGGGCTGCCCGCCTCAAACAGAGCATAAGAGCCTACAAAGTACAGACCGTAACCATAAAGGTCCAGTACAATGAGCCAGGGCATGAAATTATTAGCAATCAAACCTACAATACAAAACCACATAATGCAAGTCTTCATTTTATTTCAACCACAATGATTACATGTACATAAAACACGAAGAGTGAAGAAAGGTTGGAGGTTAAAATATTCCAGGTTAGTAGCAGGATAAAAATGGGTACTCCCTATAAGCACTCTACTTCAAATGAGGGGGGTGGGGGATCCTGAAAAGCCTGAGCCATATGTCTTCGCTGAAATGTTGAGTCAAAAATAGGGATGGTAAGAGCATAAGGAGGATACAGACTGTTTCAGGAGGCAAAACCAGAAAGAAAACAGTTGGTTAGTTAAGAGGGACTAAAAAAATGGCGCTTACCCTTGCACTGCGGCCCTATATTTAAAAATACTCGTTTGAAAATCTACGAGTTATAAGCAAAAATGCAGGCTTTTTATTTTATTAATTTATTCAAAATACTTTGACTGTGGATCACAACAAAATGTGGCAAGTTCTTAAAGAGATGGGAAT
Source organism: Discoglossus pictus (assembly GCA_027410445.1). Classification (NCBI taxonomy): domain Eukaryota; kingdom Metazoa; phylum Chordata; class Amphibia; order Anura; family Alytidae; genus Discoglossus; species Discoglossus pictus. Next base: position 71,090,956 of record CM050166.1, read on the forward strand.
ACCAGATCTTGTTGCCTCCTGAGGATTTGTATGTGACCCAAGAAGACACGGTCAGAACCAAACATGGAACAATCAAATTGTTACACTTATTTCCCAATCTTGCACCATGTTGTACATAGTCACCTTATTTACTCAACTTATGTGTAAGGTAGGACTGGAGGAATCGCTATTGCCAAGAGAAATAACCTTATATATGCAAACTATACTAGGACTGCTGAAAACGAGAATAAACGAAAGGGCCTATTGATTAGGATGAACTAGAGAGAGTGCAAAGCTGGCGTGCTGCTCAACATTAAAAAGACATAAAAAAAGACGAAGACCATGGCATACTGCAATCTCAGTCCCTGGCAAATAGATGGGGAAAGAGTGGAGACAATGATAGATTTTATTTTCTTAGGACCCAAGATCTCAGCAGATGGTGATTGCAGCCATGAAATTAAAAGATGTTTACTTCTTGAGAGGTAAGCTAGGCTGGACAAGCTATTAAGAAGCAAAGCATTTTACACCATTAACAAAGGTCTGCATAGCTAGCACTATAGTTGTCGCAGCATACAGATAGGAGAGCTGAACCATAAAGAAGGCCAAGCGCTATAGAATTGATGCCTCTATATAAATTTCTCCTAAAGTAAGTGAAATAAATAACTCCGTATAAAGTGACCAGTGGATATAATTAATAAATGTCTGTGAATTTCATTCTGGAATCAGAATAAAGTGCTAACATATAAAATTTATTAGGAGGTAGAGATTAATAAAAGTGCTGATGGTATAAAGTGCCAGTGCTCAATGTAGCAATGAGGAGATCCTATAAGTAGATTACTAAAATAAATACACTTCAATACAGGGTTATACTATTATACCACTTTTTGAACTGAGCCTTGGTGCCTACTATCTCATATCTAATATCGTTTGCCCAGTGTAATTTATATAGCGCTACCAACCGTAGCAGCAAGTTGATTTGGGGGTTGTGATAACATGGGGGAATAGGAGGTAAGCCTATATTGTTTGAGCGCCAAGGCTCCTAGCTAGCCGCGCATCACCTATGCGTCTACATTTATGACGTTAGCACTTAATTCTGATTCCAGAATGATATTCACGGACATTTATTATTATTAATTATATCCACTAGTCACTTTATACAGAGTTATTTCACTTCAGGAGAAATTATATAGAGGATCCTATAATATGAATATAGATTTTCTTCAATGGGGTCAACCCCATCCACTTCCCAGAACTATTATAATACGTCAGAGAATCAAGTTTTTAACTCAACATTTATTGTAGCCATATAAAATACTTAAGTTTTCATTTTTGAGTTTTTCTATACTGCCTATTTGTCTAAGGGTGTGCACTATAAAAATTTAAAGGATACTTTCTTTCTTTGAGCTCTATTCATATTTTTATCCTTAGTAGCACCCCTCTTGTACCCAGTATCTTATCTACACCTTGAGCCACCTTGTCTTATATATCTGTAGATGAAGGGGAGGGCAGAGGAGGAGATGGATAGATGAGGCTTTTGAGGCAATGAACATGATCTTGAAGGAGCTCAGTGACAGTAGCTGACGAATGTGCCTGGCATGCTGGGGTTCATAGGGCTATGGAGGGTTGGACCTGACTGCATGACTAAACCACATAAAATGATCACAGTGGCCCTTTGACACTTTAATACCATTGCAGTAAAATAATGAGTCTATCACAAATACGTTTGTTCTGTAGGTGGGGAATATAAAAGCAGGTCCTGAAGAACCATGGCAGCTGTCATACAACAGGATTTAATTTGTTAGCCAATAAATTACCAATTAACTTTTTTAAAAAAGCCAGTGTAGGTTTAAAAAAAAAAAAAAACTCACTCGAACTTTAGCCTACCAGCCGCCTTCAGCAGATCAGCTTAGGCTTGCCCCTGTCAGCCAATTAGTTGTAATATAGATGTAGGAATCAGGCTGGTCTACCAGTGAGATCTACAGACTTATGAATGCCCTGTGTACTTCTTGTCAATGAAGTTTAAAGACGGTTTTACTTAATATTTAAGAAAGATTAAACTTTTAATGTTTAAAATGATCTCTAAACGCATGGAAAAAAATAACAGTTCCATATCCCTTTAATAGTGCCAAGTTTTAGGGGAGTGAAGACTATGAAACACTACATTTAAACGTATTAGACTTTGCTTTTACACACATTTTTTAAATATATGCCCTACCCTGTGCTGGTATTAAGGTACTTTTGTCGTTCGAAAGAGTCTGACTCCGTGACTATGGACCACAGCACATCAGGTACATCTTGCAGTCACTGCTCCTCTGAGCACCATCAAGTTCATTGCTTCAGTGACCACCATCTGTCGTCCCCTTCTTGTACCTTCAATGTTTTCCAGCATCTGAGTCTTTTCTAGGCAATCTTACATCCCATGATATGGCCAAAATACTTGCGATTCAGGCTCATGCTCATACCTTCCAGTGAACAGTTTGTTACACCACCTCAATTATCTACCTGCACATAAACCAGAATATTTGTGCAGCAAAATGGGGATTCAGTTGTACCATCTCTGCTTTCTAACGGAAAGCTGATGCACCATCACTTTTCCTACTGTTCACTAGTGTGTAAATCTAATGAATCAAATAAATCGTGATGGAGACTCTTTGGACGGGATATACAAAACACATTTGGAAACGTGGCCATGAAAACGATGCTAGAATACAGCAGCCTACAACTCCTTAGTTAAATTATGTTGCAGAATTGAACTTAAAGGTAAATCCCAAGAACAAGGCAGCTGACAAAGGGTATATTCCAGTGTGTAGGCAAGTGCCATTATCCTTGAAACAAATGCAGGAACAGTTTAGTAAGTTGAAGTTCATGATCGTGAGGAAACCCATTCATACGAGAAGATGAATGCAGCTCTATATAACCAATGTTTTATTTAATGTTTGTTATGGTGACTGGCACTACAGGGAGTGCAGAATTATTAGGCAAGTTGTATTTTTGAGGATTAATTTTATTATTGAACAACAACCATGTTCTCAATGAACCCAAAAAACTCATTAATATCAAAGCTGAATATTTTCGGAAGTAGTTTTAGTTTGTTTTTAGTTTTAGCTATTTTAGGGGGATATCTGTGTGTGCAGGTGACTATTACTGTGCATAATTATTAGGCAACTTAACAAAAAACAAATATATACCCATTTCAATTATTTATTTTTACCAGTGAAACCAATATAACATCTCAACATTCACAAATATACATTTCTGACATTCAAAAACAAAACAAAAACAAATCAGTGACCAATATAGCCACCTTTCTTTGCAAGGACACTCAAAAGCCTAACATCCATGGATTCTGTCAGTGTTTTGATCTGTTCACCATCAACATTGCGTGCAGCAGCAACCACAGCCTCCCAGACACTGTTCAGAGAGGTGTACTGTTTTCCCTCCTTGTAAATCTCACATTTGATGATGGACCACAGGTTCTCAATGGGGTTCAGATCAGGTGAACAAGGAGCCCATGTCATTAGATTTTCTTCTTTTATACCCTTTCTTGCCAGCCACGCTGTGGAGTACTTGGACGCGTGTGATGGAGCATTGTCCTGCATGAAAATCATGTTTTTCTTGAAGGATGCAGACTTCTTCCTGTACCACTGCTTGAAGAAGGTGTCCTCCAGGAACTGGCAGTAGGACTGGGAGTTGAGCTTGACTCCATCCTCAACCCGAAAAGGCCCCACAAGCTCATCTTTGATGATACCAGCCCAAACCAGTACTCCACCTCCACCTTGCTGGCGTCTGAGTCTGACTGGAGCTCTCTGCCCTTTACCAATCCAGCCACGGGCCCATCCATCTGGCCCATCAAGACTCACTCTCATTTCATCAGTCCATAAAACCTTAGAAAAATCAGTCTTGAGATATTTCTTGGCCCAGTCTTGACGTTTCAGCTTGTGTGTCTTGTTCAGTGGTGGTCGTCTTTCAGCCTTTCTTACCTTGGCCATGTCTCTGAGTATTGCACACCTTGTGCTTTTGGGCACTCCAGTGATGTTGCAGCTCTGAAATATGGCCAAACGGGTGGCAAGTGGCATCGTGGCAGCTGCACGCTTGACTTTTCTCAGTTCATGGGCAGTTATTTTGCGCCTTGGTTTTTCCACACACTTCTTGCGACCCTGTTGACTATTTTGAATGAAACGCTTGATTGTTCGATGATCACGCTCCAGAAGCATTGCAATTTTAAGAGTGCTGCATCCCTCTGCAAGATATCTCACTATTTTTGACTTTTCTGAGCCTGTCAAGTCCTTCTTTTGACCCATTTTGCCAAAGGAAAGGAAGTTGCCTAATAATTATGCACACCTGATATAGGGTGTTGATGTCATTAGACCACACCCCTTCTCATTACAGAGATGCACATCACCTAATATGCTTAATTGGTAGTAGGCTTTCGAGCCTATACAGCTTGGAGTAAGACAACATGCATAAAGAGGATGATGTGGTCAAAATACTCATTTGCCTAATAATTCTGCACTCCCTGTAGGTATTAGTGATTGACAGGTGTATAATAGTGAGTACCAGAATAAAAACTATGATGGTGCAGAGTATTTAAACAAGGAACACTATGTGAAAGTAAGCATAAGTGGTTAAGTGAAGGTGTTTATCTGTCGATATATACAATTTTACCCTAACCCTTTAGAGAGAGAAAATAACTTTAGTTACATTCTAGCACAAAGACAAAATAATTTTTTGTGATGACTGTACTGCGATTTCATTCATCATTAAAAGATGTTGCAATAATTATAAATGGGTAGATCAGTGACTTCATGCATATATAAATTCAATTTGGACAGAGATTTATAATTTGCAATAAAGGCTCTTTGAAAAGACCCTAACATCATGTTACTTTGGAAATAATAATCACATTTAACAGATTGAACATACTTTCCAATAGGTAAAAAAGTCGTACATGCAAAAAAGAAATTAAGAAAAAAATGAAGGAAAGAAAAAAATGGCAGAGGCATTTACCCAAATATTTCTATAAAAAGTCACATAAAAATGTACACTAGTGGTTTACTACTTATTCTGGTGCTTTATAAGTGAAGCATATGCCTATGTCTCATGGGTCTAAGATCCATAAAACAGGGATGTTATCTGAAATTCAGCAGATTTTTTTTTTTTTTTTTAAATACCATAGGTCCTTTTCACAGAAAAAAAAGAAAATCATAAATGAAGTGCCTGTTTACACGAGTCGCTGGTACTGACCCCAGACAGACCCACGGCAACAGCTCTGTACAGAGAGCAGAAGCAGAAAGAGTTAACCCCAACTGTACTCTTTAGCAGATTCCACCAGTCCTTTCCTTGCACAGATACATTTGTTAGGGGTAAGGGATAACATCTCCTCTCACAGACACGTCTTCATGGAGCCTTCACCTCTTGGTGTCAGCAGATGTTAATCATGAAGTCAGCAGTGTGTTTGTAAATGGACCTTTAGCCTAGGACAATGAATCTGTACATTTACCTAATAGTAATGCCCACTGATATCTATGTACTTGCCCTTTAGGTAAAAGCTGTTTATAACAAATATCTGGGGCAATGAAATTGGACTATAACCTAGAGGCATGAAACTTCAAACAAAAATAGAAAAATAAAAAAGGTGCCAGATTTATTTTGACTCTTGTGTAATTCATTGGGAGTCAACAAGTAGACCATGTGCAAACCAGGAACAATCCCTTTTTGCCCAAAGCCACTTTATAACATTTACTTTATTTTTCCTCCAGAAGCTTCCACACTTTTTGTAGGGATCTTAAAATGGGATCACAATGGTATAATGCATTGTCAATACCATTAGCAAAATAGTATATGTAGCCCTAGACTTAATTTCAGCTTATTAAAGAAAAATAATTTTAATAACCAACTCTGCACTAATGTTATTTACAAAACATGGAAATATTTTTTTATTGCATCTAAAAGATTGTATTTGTTAATGTGTCACAAGTGTGGTTACCGATTTCAAATTAAGGTTGTAGTGCACAATAAACAGATTCAAAAGTTTTAACTACAGGGGTATGAGTTAAAAATCATAAAAATGGGTTCTGCTTAAAAAAAAAAAGTTGTAATGTCACCCGTGTTCTTTTAAATAAAAGAAATATGGGTTCCATGTTTACTTTAAAGGGGCATGTAACAACGTTTTCGTAAAATTAAATCATGTTTTAAACGTTACAAAATGTTATTTTTTGCATTTAATGTTTGCCTGTTTGCATTTCATATCGACTTCAACTAAGTTTAGAGGCATTTAAGCATATAAATAAATATACCGTTTACAGCACACTTAACTGTCACTTGTGTTTATTCAGAACAATAAACAATGCATAACTTAGTAAATCGTCTCACTACAAAGACATGCAACAAAATGTGCTCTAAATGTATAATTTGTTCTTTTTAAAGGTTCCTAAAGCACATATCCACTTATGGATTGCTACCTTGTAGTGATGAAGGGGCCTGTGTACTTCCTGGAAGCTGTGAGCCATAAGTGTCACCCAAGATGGGCAGGTCATCACAAAGAGATCAGATAAATTGTGGTCCACTGGAGAAGGAACTGGCAACCCACTCCAGTATATTTTCCATGAAAACCTTACAGTTTGACACAACCAGACACAAGATGTTCCTAATGTGCTGCAGTCCATAGGGTCTCAGAGAGTAAGACAATTACAAATGGCCCTCCTTATGATGCAATAAAGAAATAATATGTCTCCATGTCCCTAATATGTGTCCTAACCCTAATGTCAACATCAAAACTTACAGAACATAATACAATATGAACAGCAAGTTAGAGGTATCTGGAAGATTCCCTGTGTGAACCTTTTTCTAATCTAACACACACTGCTTATATCAGACACATTACATTGAGTCCTTCTCTACACATAGAAATGTATTTTAATTTAATGTATTTATTTAATAAAACTTGTTTCCTACACCCTCAGAGCTGCTTACATAGGCACTTGGTACCTACCAAAAAGAAACACTGCATTTTGGCACACGTTTTTACCTTATACTAACCTTCCAGCCAAAAGCACAATGCAGAGACCAACAGAGCAATGTCGGAGCTGCTCCTTGTGCTGGGGAAAAACCTGACTACATATCCCATGACACCTTGCTGCCATCACAGATTGTTATAGCTGCCTGTAAATGCCCACAACAAATTATGAATGTTAAGCTAATTTCAGCAAGTATTTTCAAAGGTATTAACTCTGAAAATCAACTGCTTGCAAACTGAAGAGATTTAGCAAGCTTTACGGTAAGTTCGTTAATGTTTATTTTGGTATTTATTTCATGCAAAACATGTTTTCATATACTTTCAAGTCTGCTCTATCAGATGCATTCAGAATCTAGGAGACAGATATATGCCTTCGATTAAAAAGCCAAGCACTTGATAATGCCTGGGAGGTGCAAGAGGCTCATTGTGACTGTGTAAATACACTGACATCATCCCCAGGTGTGACAATCAGATACTAATGGCTCCTGACAGAGCTGGTGCTGAGACTGATATACTGCATTAACCATTCGGTAGTACCCCACTACACAGGGCTCCCCCCCCCTTGAGCCCCACTGCACAGGGCTCTCTTCTCCCCCCGCCCCCCTTGAGCCCCACTGCACAGTTCTCTTCCCCCCCCCTTGATCCCCACTGGAAAGTTCTCTTGCCCCCCCCCCATCCCTTGAGCCCCACTGGACAGTTCTCTTGCTCCCCCCCACCCCTTGAGCCCCACTGGACAGTTCTCTTGCCCCACCCCTTGAGCCCCACTGGACAGTTCTCTTGCCCCCCCCCCCCCCCACCCCTTGAGCCCCACTGGACAGTTCTCTTGCTCCCCCCCCACCCCTTGAGCCCCACTGGACAGTTCTCTTGCCCCACCCCTTGAGCCCCACTGGACAGTTCTCTTGCTCCCCCCCACCCCTTGAGCCCCACTGGACAGTTCTCTTGCCCCACCCCTTGAGCCCCACTGGACAAATTCTCTTGCCCCCCCCCCCACCCCTTGAGCCCCACTGGACAGTTCTCTTGCTCCCCCCCCCCCCTTGAGATCCCACTGGACAGTTCTCTTGCCCCACCCCTTGAGCCCCACTGGACAATTCTCTTGCTCCCCCCCCCACCCCTTGAGCCCCACTGGACAGTTCTCTTGCTCCCCCCCCCACCCCTTGAGCCCCACTGGACAGTTCTCTTGCCCCCCCCCCCACCCCTTGAGCCCCACTGGACAGTTCTCTTGCCCCCCCCCACCCCTTGAGCCCCACTGGACAGTTCTCTTGCCCCCCCCCACCCCTTGAGCCCCACTGGACAGTTCTCTTGCCCCCCCCCCACCCCTTGAGCCCCACTGGACAATTCTCTTGCCCCCCCCCCCCCACCCCTTGCGCCCCACTGGACAGTTCTACAGCCCCCCCCCACCCCTTGAGCCCCACTGGACAGTTCTACAGCCCCCCCACCCCTTGAGCCCCACTGGACAGTTCTACAGCCCCCCCCCCTTGAGCCACACTGGACAGTCCCCCCCCCCCTTGGGCCCTACTGGACAGGGCTCTCCCCCCCCCCCCCTTGAGATCCCACTGGACAGTTCTCTTCCCCCCCCCCCCCCCTTGAGTCCCACTGCACATGGCTCTCTACCCCCCCCCCTCCCCCCCCTCCCTTGAGCCCCACTGCACAAGGCTCTCTACCCCCCCCCCCTCCCTTGAGCCCCACTGCACAAGGCTCTCTACCCCCCCCCCCTCCCTTGAGCCCCACTGCACAAGGCTCTCTACCCCCCCCCTCCCTTGAGCCCCACTGCACAGGGCTCTCTACCCCCCCTCCCTTGACCCCACTGCACAGGGCTCTTCCCCTCTTTTCCCCATTGCACAGGGCTCCCTGTCAGTACTCACCACCTTCAGGTCCAGCACGCCGTCCTTTGCTTCCTGCAGTAATGATACGAACCTGCAGGTGAGCAACCCCAAGCTCTTCTCATGCCTACTCGCTGCGGCCGCTGCAGCTGCTGCCTCCGCCATCCTCGGTGTGTGTATAAGTGGGGCGGGCCCGTGCAGCCCGCCCCCAGCCCCGGTAAAAACGGACCCTGCGCGAGCGCTCACTAAAACTGCATTGAACACGCGGGGCACCACGAGAGACACCTTCACACGGGAAGTGACGCGACTGTCGCGCCGTTGCCTAGGAGACAGAAGCTTAAGGGGAAAGACAGGCGTAAGACGTGATTTATTTAAGCGTTCACATCCTGGCGTAAGTACATCACTGAAATAGCGGCCATATTAGAATTTGGCATCAAGTTTAAAATAAAAAAGAGGTTTCTTGTCATAATATGTTTATAAATCCAGACAATAATACTATTGCAATATTTTATTGTCTAATAATTGATTATTTTTCTGTACCGTTAATAAATAGTTATTACTGAAACGCTACTTTACATTGTGCCCATTTCAAATATGGTCGCTATAATGCTTTAGCCGTTGGACTTCTCAATGGTTTCTAAGATTGGATTGGCTGTGACGTAAGGTTTGTTGTTATGGGCGGTGCTGGCTCAGCCAATAAGAGCCATGTAGTCACAAACGGAGCTGTCAGTGATTGGTTAGTGGAGATAATAACACAGGAGCACGTGTAAGGAGAAATGTGAAGCTATATGAGGATCAGTGTATAGGTCAGAAGGAAAACCTTCTTATCACATTCCTCCCAAAATAAATAATATTAGTTCTCAGTAGTATGTGTTCTTGCAGATGTGCTGCAAACAATGTCCAGGGACAAAAAAGGTCCAGCCCTCAATCTGTAAATATTTACAGTGGCACAGCAAAGGTATATTAGACATATAAGGATAGATATGATTGCACTTGGTTGTTGCTAACATATTGAGCTTGTTAGGTAATTGAGCTTTGTTGTTGCTTAGACGTTCAGTCATGTCTGACTATCAGTGACCCTATGGACCGCGGCTCTCCAGGTACAACTTGTGTCTGGTTGTGCTCACCCGTATGATTTTCTTTGCTAAGATACTGGAGTGGGTTGTCAGTTCCTTCTCCAGCGGACCCCTAATATTTACATAGAAATATAGTTTATGGGGATAGCTGCTCCCCTGTATGACTTGTTGATTAGTCGGTCAGTCGTGTCTGACCCTTTGTGACCCTATGGACAGCAGCACACCAGGAACATCCTGTGTATAGGTTGTGCCAAACTGCAAGGCCTGGATTTGTGGATTTTCTTTCTGTGCACAGGTGAGTCATCCGGGATGACTGAAGAAGCAATAGTCGCACCTGCTTGCAGCAAGGATATCCACAAATCCAGGCCTGGGTGCGGCCCTCCAGGATCGAGTTTGGACACCCCTGCTGTAGTGGGTTGCCTGTTCCTTCTCCAGTTGACCTCTGCTATGACCTGCCCACCTTGGGTGGCCCTCCAGGGTATAGCTCACAGCTTCATTTAAGTACATAAGCCCCCTTACCACAATATGATAGAAATCCAGAAGAGCTTTAGTGTTAGATATTTTTTAGGATACCTTTTTGGATCGCTACCTTGTAGTTGTGAAGGGGCTTGTTTACATCAATGGAGCTGTGAGCTATACCATGCAAAGTCGCCCAAGATGGGCAGGTCACAGCAGATAGGTCAGACCACTAGAGAATGAACTGGCAACCCCCTCCAATATCTTTGCCAAGATAACCTTATAGATAAGCACAACCAGAGACAATGATTGGTGTGCCTGGTCTGCTATGGTCCATAGGATTGTGGAGAACCGGACCCAATTTTAAGCCTAACTTATCTATACTGGATCACACTCTCTCCTAGTCTCCATGTAGTTTTAATTGTGGGAAGTGATAAAGTGGCAGGCAGCGCCAGTATGTGGGGCAACGTTGGTGCACTGAGACTTTGTTCTTAGGGTTGAGGGTTAGGGCAGTGGCAGATGATAAGCTTTACATAGTAAAATACAGAGGGCAACTGCTTTACTGTGTAATTCTTATCTGCCACTACCCTAACCCTAAACCCAACCCTAAAAGAAGAATGGAGCAAAGGAAAGAGAAATGGAGAGACACAGACCAAATAACCATATCAAAATTAATGTAGTGAGAAAGTGCAGAGAAAAGGGATGTTCTGTTATGCTATGTAGTAAGAGATCATCCATTTTGTACTTCTGCTATGTACAGTTCCTTGCAAACGTATTCACCTCCTTGGCATTTTTCATGTTTTGTTGCCTCACAACCTGGAATTAACATGGATTGTTTGAGGATTTGCATCATTTAATTTACAAAACATGCCCACAACTTTAAAGATGTTTTTTTTATTATTGTGAAGCAAACAACAAATAGGAAAAAATAACAGAAAAAGTCAATGTGCATAACTATTAACCCCCCTAAAGTCAATACTTTGTAGAAGTGCTCCAAGTCGCTTTGGATAAGTCTCTGTGAGCTTGCCACATCTTACCCTGGGATTTTTGCCCATTCCTCCTTGCAAAACTGCTCCAGCTCCTTCAAGTTGGATGGTTTGCGCTTGTGAACAGCAATCTTTAATTCTGACCACAGATTTCCATTGGATTGAGGTCTGGGCTTTGACTAGGACATTCCAACACATTTACATGTTTCCCCTTAAACCACTCAAGTGTTGCTTTAGCAGTGTTTTGGGGGCCATTGTCCTGCTGGAAGGTGAACCTCCGTCCTAGCCTCAAATCACGCACAGAGTGGTGCAGGTTTTGCTCAAGAATATCCCTGTATTTAGCACTATCCATCTTTCCCTCAATTCTGACCAGTTTCCCAGTCCCAGCTGCTGGAAAACATCGCCACAGGATGACGCTGCCACCACCATGTTTCACTGTGGGGATGGTGTTCTTTGGGTGATGTGATGTGTTGGGTTTGCTCCAGACATAGCGTTTTCTTTGATGGCTGAAAAGTTACATTTTAGTCTCATCAGACCAGGGCACCCTCCTCCATACATTTTGAGAGTCTCCCACATGCCTTTTCGTAAACTCAAAACGTGCCATTTTGTTTTTTGCTGAAAGTAATGGCTTTCTTCTGGCCACTCTGCCATAAAGCCCAACTCTATGGAGCCTACGGCTTATTGTCATCCTATGTATAGATACTCCAGTCTCTGATGTGGAACTCTGCAACTCCTCCAGGGTTACCTTAGGTCTCTGTGCTGCCTCTCTGATTAATGCCCTCCTTGCCCGGTCCGTGAGTTTTGGTGGGCGGCCGTCTCTTGACAGGTTTGCTGTTGTGCCATGTTCTTTTCATTTGGTTATGATAGATTTGATGGTGTTCCTGGGGATCATCAAAGATTTGGATATTTTTTAATAACCTAACCCTGACTTGTACTTCTCAACAACATTGTCCCTTACTTGTTCGGTGAGGTCCTTGGTCTTAATGGCAGTGTTTGGTTAGTGGTGCCTCTTGCTTAGGTAGTTGCAGCCTCTGGGGCCTTTCAAAAAAGGTGTGTGTAACAGAGTTGGAACACGAATCCAATATCTCCGCTGGTATACAGTAAAATATCCAAGAAGCACTACAGTCTCACCATCCCCAACCTCCCATATTGGACGACACTCAATTGGGAATCAAAGGGAGTCAAAGGTGGGTTAGCAGCTCCCAAGATGGACCGCCCCCGTGCCCGCTGCTTTTCCGTTATGTATTCGTGGACATCTGTCATTAACCATTCCAAGGTTATTGTGGGAAACGTACCTGGGAAAAAGGTCAGTCTTCTTTGGAGTTCTCTTCCAAACTCATTCTGTGTGCTGTCCGTAAGAGGTGCTGTAGCCGCTGCCCGGTCTCCCTCCATGAGTTCCTTTCTGTCTGCATCCCTGTAGTCCGCTGCCGCCTCCTCCTCCTCATCATGGAACGCTGTAGCCAGGGGCGCTGTACGGATACTAGCGTTGCCCTCAATTTGTAACTCCACGGAATGGTGTCTCCTATAGCTGTCCTTATATACACATCTCTTCCCACAGGCAATACACATCCCCCATAGTTGGCCACACAATGCACATAGAGGGACAATAGGTGTGGTCACACCCCCCGGAGGCTACCTGGCTACTTTGATACAATCAGACATTGATCAGATTATACTTCTTTGTTCTTATGTCTGATAATGAAAACACTTTATACAATAGACTTCCTTATCTTATGAGGAGTCTCTGTAATAGGATTATCTTTTATGCCAAGGTCTGCAATAGTCTGGGCTAATATTCTGCAGAGCATAAACCAACATACATACAGTATAACAGTAGGATCATATTTTAACCATAATAATTAACCATAAAACAGGGTAAAACAGTGATGGGTTCCGTTACACACCTCCCCCGTGACCATAAGCCGGCATACACGGTCTGATCCCAACGGATCGGCCTGGGGATGTCCGGACAAAAGTATTTGTTGGTCAATTCTCTAGTTTGACAACCCATCAGAAGTACTACAATTCACCTTTACTCACATTTCAAGAACAAAATAAACGCACACTTCATACAGCATTCACAGCAATAAACATTTCAAGGAGAGGGAAAATACATTTTACAAACAGGTTTTACAGAGGCCTCTGTACTGGAGACAATGGGGAAAGTAAGCCATTTATCCAGGGATAGAGGCAGACTCCATTGAGCATATGGTTGCAAAAAAACATAAACCACTTTAAAATACATAAAGTCACCTTTTACACATAACACACAGACATTTCACATATCCCCAGATAGCTGGAATCTGAGCGCACAAAACTACCGAATAGCGCTCCGATCCTATTCACACAGTTCAATTGTCAGGTAGCTAAAGGCTTTCCCATAGTCTTTCATTATATGAATGGGCTCCATGGCATAGCTATCTGGGGTATCACCGCTCCCACAGGGCAAGTACCGAATGACCCCACTGTATTTAAAGGGCTAGAATGAGGGACATACACTCTGGTATGGCCGAATACTGTTTTTAAAGGGCAATATGTCCCAGGGCCATAGTCGCAGGGCAGGAGGCTGGCAATAAGTCCTCTCCAGGACAAAGTGGCGAAAGGCACTTCGTCACACATCTCCCCTTTGGGGGGGATTCTAACCAGGCTCCTGGATATTTCGCTGTGGGGATGGGGCAACACGCTGAGGGAACTTGAGGGGCAGAGGCCAGCGGCACTCTGCCCTGATGCCAGCTCTTCTGCTGGTATAACCTGCAGGACATCCTGCTCTGTACAAGGGACAAAGGGAGGGCAGAGGCCGACTGCACTCTGCCCCGCTGTCAGCTCTTCTGCCGGGGTACTTGGGACATATTCTGGCTCAGTAGCCAGGGAAAGGTGGGGGTCAGTGGGGGTTAACATTTCCTCTGTTAACCCTGGGGCCACATTAGGAGTTAGCTGGGGAGGGGAATTGGTACTTACCCCCTCCTCCGGTTGTCCCAGTGAGGGTAGTTGGGGATCTGGACAGGCTGTCCAGCATCCTGGTAGGTCAGGCACAGAGACCACGGTCCCATCTGCGCCGTCTGGGAGATTGGTGTCTCCCCTTGATAGGGTAAGCTGTCGCTGGGGGGAGAGGGCGACACCTTCAGCTCCCTGGGGTTCACACTGCCGCTGGGGGGGAAGGACGACACCTTTGGCCCCCTGGGGTACACACTGCCACTGGGGAGGAAGGACGGCACCTTCTGCTCCCTGGGGTACACCTTCCGCTGGGGAGGAAGGACGGCACCTTCTGCTCCCTGGGATACACACTGCCGCTGGGGGGGAAGGACGACACCTTCTGCTCCCTGGGATACACACTGCCGCTGGGGGGGAAGGATGACACCTTCGGCCCCCTGGGGTACACACTGCCGCTGGGGGGGGGGACGACACCTTCTGCTCCCTGGGATACACACTGCCGCTGGGGGGGAAGGACGACACCTTCGGCCCCCTAGGGTACACACTGCCGCTGGGGAGGAAGGACGGCACCTTCTGCTCCCTGGGGTACACACTGCCGCTGGGGAGGAAGGACGGCACCTTCTGCTCCCTGGGATACACACTGCCGCTGGGGGGGAAGGACGACACCTTCGGCCCCCTGGGGTACACACAGCCGCTGGGGAGGAAGGACGGCACCTTCTGCTCCCTGGGGTACACAATGTCGCTGGGGAGGAAGGACGGCACCTTCTGCTCCCTGGGGTACACACTGCCGCTGGGGAGGAAGGACGGCACCTTCTGCTCCCTGGGGTACACACTGTCGCTGGGGAGGAAGGACGGCACTTTCTGCTCCCTGGGGTACACACTGCCGCTGGGGAGGAAGGACGGCACCTTCTGCTCCCTGGGATACACACTGTCGCTGGGGAGGAAGGACGGCACCTTCTGCTCCCTGGGATACACACTGTCGCTGGGGAGGGGAATTAGTTGGAGTATTCCACGTGGAGCGGTTTCTGTTTCTGGGACAGTCTCTCTGCATGTGGCCCTGCTGGTTACACGTGTGGCACCTGATGTACCGTGGAGGGGTTTGGTAGTTCCCACCACCCGGACGCAGTGCTGGGGGGGGGGTTAATGGTGGGGGGTGGGTTAGCAGCTCCCAAGATGGACCGCCCCCGTGCCCGCTGCTTTTCCATTATGTATTCGTGGACATCTGTCATTAACCATTCCAAGGTTATTGTGGGAAGCGTACCTGGGAAAAAGGCCAGTCTTCTTTGGAGTTCTCTTCCAAACTCATTCTGTGTGCTGTCCGTAAGAGGTGCTGTAGCCGATGCCCGGTCTCCCTCCATGAGTTCCTTTCTGTCTGCATCCCTGTAGTCCGCGGCCGCCTCCTCCTCCTCATCATGGAACGCTGTCCAAAAACTAGCCGGTTCCATCCTGCTTTAGCCAGGGGCGCTGTACGGATACTAGTGTTGCCCTCAATTTGTAACTCCACGTAATAGTGTCTCCTGTAGCTGTCCTTCTGACCGTGGGAACAATTCCGCCACTTGCCACCAAATGTAACGGAGTTGGAACACGAATCTAATATCTCCGCTGGTATACGGTAAAATATCCAAGAAGCACTACAGTCTCACCATCCCCAACCTCCCATATTGGACGACACTCAATTGGGAGTCAAAGACTACCGACTTTATTTTGTTGTGCAGAAATATATATACACATCTCTTCCCACAGGCAATACACATCCCCCATAGTTGGCCACACAATACACATAGAGGGACAATAGGTGTGGTCACACCCCCCGGAGGCTACCTGGCTACTTTGATACAATCAGACATTGATCAGATTATACTTCTTTGTTCTTATGTCTTATAATGAAAACACTTTATACAATAGACTTCCTTATCTTATGAGGAGTCTCTGTAATAGGATTCTCTATTATGCCAAGGTCTGCAATAGTCTGGGCTAATATTCTGCAGAGCATAAACCAACATATATACAGTATAATAGTAGGATCATATTTTAACCATAATAATTAAATAACCATAAAACAGGGTAAAACAGTGATGGGTTCCGTTACAGTGTGTATATGTAATGACGGATCATGTGACACTTAGATTGCACACAGGTGGACATTATTTCACTAATGATGTGACTTCTGAAGGTAATTGGTTGCACCAGAGCTTTTTATGGGCTTCATAACAAAGGGGGTGAATACATACGCACATGACAATTTTCTGTTTTCTATTTCAAAAAAATAGTTTTATGTATATATTTTTCTCATTTCACTTCACCAATTTAGACTATTGTGTTCTGATTCATCACATAAAATTCAGATTAACAAAACATTGAATTTAAGGCTGTAATGTAACAAAATAGGTAAAATGTCAAGGGGGTGAATACTTTTGCAAGGCACTGTACAACCTCTTATCCAAGAGTTACTGTATGGGTTCCATGAGTTATTTTGTTGACAAAAACGATGATGATTCAGATGCTGTTGTCCTAAGGAATTGATAGTAAAAATGTCATTGCTATTCACTCACCTCTTGGAAGACAGTGCTGTAAGAATGCTGGGCCATCTCACCTCCAGGACTGGATTAGGTCAGTGTGGGCTGTTGCTCGTCTCAAGGTGCACATCCCACCATTCTACTCCTCCCCCACTGTCACACTCTCTGTTCTGATTCTCTGTATATTACCATAAATCGCTATTCAATTGCTACAATTCCTCAAGTAAGAAAAATCTAAAAGGGGAATACATAAGGTTTGAAGATAACTCTGCTGTGTACAAGGGGTTCAGTAAAAACAGGAGCCACTGACACTAACCAAACTGGACATATTAACTAATACCACTTTTCCATCCATAGCACCATTAAAAATTGGATATTATTGAATTAATACACTGAGTTCACACCGGTAAATGGCAAATGTAGAAGAAATTCCTACGACTACCATATAGGACTCACAATGGGGTTAGACCCCTGTTCATAGCACTGTAAATGCAAATAAAAAAACAATACTGCCCTTTAAAAGACAGGGAAAGTGATGAAAGACATTGAAATTAATTGCACAACAGTCTCAAGCTCGCAAATCTGCAATAAAGAATATATTTTTTTTAACGTTTCATTCTGTGTTATATCAATCTCGGTAATCAAGGCGTTATTACATATCAGGCCACCCACATGGACTAGAACAGTATTGTCATTAATTTTTATTTTTTTGTACATTGCCAGAATGCAAGTCTGATCGCATATGGGACTTCTAAACGCTAATTGATTGACATTTAACCTCCATGTTTTACTGGCATCATGATGACGGTCCCATTTACTATTTGCTGTTAAATCTATAGTTATGGCCTTGCTTAATTGATTATGATCATGCTCTGAAATGCTACTTCTGTGTGCATGGTTTACGGTTTAGGCTTTTGGCCAGGTAGCTGTTGATCAATTAAATCGCTCTGTAACTGTTGCAAATTTGCAATTGAATGAAGACCAAAGTGTTTCCAAACATTAAAGCTACATTTTATATCTAGAAATTAAAGGCTGTATTCAAATATTTAAAGTTTTGTAAAACTATGTAAACATTATGAGGTTAATTTTTTTTTAATAAAAGCATAACATAGATTTGACACTTTAATGGTCCTTTAATATTTAAGAACTACTTCTTTATGTTTATGTACTGCATCAGTAAAATTATACTAAACACTTAAAATTCTAGTTACTGGAAATAAGATTTGCTTTAGAGGGTGCCAGATTGAAGGCGACTTTATACATTCCTGGTGGTATTGCCCAATTGTTTAAGGGCTGTGGTCCAAGACTCTTTGCTTAGCTTCATGGTTACTCAATGTCACGCTACAGCCCACTATGGAGGTATGTCTTTTAAGTATCCATGATCCTAAATTAAACTACTCAAATTCTTTATGCTAGTGACTAAAACATTATTGGCATAAATTGGAAATCCCCTTCCCTGCAGTGTAGGGATGTAATAAACAAAATTAATTATATACTGATCAATGAAAGGCTGACACATATGCTTAGCGATACTTCACTTCTGTTCCTTAAGATCTGGGAACCCTGGCTAGCTTCTTCCGCAAGTATAACAATCGCATAACTCTAATACAGACCTCTTCGATGTACTGACTGATGGGAAGCAGGAGACGGAGACGGTCTGGGCGTTTTCGGACAGTCTGGATTATTAGTAGAGTGAGTCTGCAAAATATTTACATATACCGTAGTGCAACTCGGGGTGAAATCAATGGTTTCAAGCGGCCGTTTTCCTCCTCTGATTTTGTAATACATCCTACCAGGGTAATGAGCCATAAATGTATCAACTTATTATGTTTTTATGTACATAGTTTATTTGTATAATATGAGCACTCATCCATTAGCTCCGCTGTATCAAAATGGCGGCTCTGGACTACTCCTTGGGGTTGTGATAGGGATCTAACCTTCTGAGAAGGCAGCCGGGTGAACTAATTATCAGTCTTATTAAATTGCGATTCGGCCAATTAAATAGGGCTCTATATAAGCACATAGCATATTTTTTTTACAGAAGTTTTTAGTTAGTGAAGACCTTGCTTGTGGATAGAAGTTCACTAACTAAAAACTTCTGTAAAAAAAAAAATGCTCTGTGCTTATATAGAGCCCTTTAAAATTGGCCGAATCGCAATTTAATAAGTATAGTAATATATGTTTATAAATATCTAGATTTTCCCTATTTCTTTTATTAGTTACTTACTTGATTTTTCTATTAAGCCTAAAAAAATTAAGAAAATTAAAGGGTAATTAAAATATATAACTCTCTTAGCTAATATTTCGTTATTACTGACATTTATATTAGGGACTGTAAAAATGGTAATGTTATTTCGGCCAGATTGTGTAACTTTTGCCCTTCTACATTGACACTGCTGTTTGAAACGACTTATTGTTATTTGATTTGCAGTTATCCTTAATAATAAAAAGTATTGAAGTAAAAAATTCTAGTTACTGTAGCCCGTAATGTAGCTCGTAAAATAATTTGCTATTAAACTGGCAATCTATTTGCGGGTTACAGGTTGAAAATCAATTGGAGGCCTATTTCTCTCTGATCTCCTATCTTTCTCTATGTTTATCTGCCAGTACTTTCTCCTCTTGTCATTCCCAGGGGGTAGTGTAAAGACCCCTCCAGTCCAGGCTCTGATCTCCTCATATTATTACCCCAGAGTCTCTCTGATCTCCCCTCTCTACCATCTGTCAGTGCTGCCCTCCGCTGTCAGTTGTGAGGTGCATGTCACTCAGTCCTTTCTTTCTGATCTCATACAGTATTATTACCCCCGAGTCCCTCTGATCTCCCCTCTCTCCTATCTGCCAACACTCTCTACTTCTGTAAGTTGTAGTTAGGGGTGTGTCAGTCAGTATAAACTCCCCTCCAACCCAGTCTCTGCTCTCCTCTCAGTGATTCCCCATATTAATACCCTACTCTCTCTCTCTGAACTCCCCCTCTATCTTTCTGATGACTCCCCTCTCTCTCTCTCTCTCTCTCTCTCTGATCTCCCTCTCTCTCTTTCTGATGACTCTCCTGTCTCTCTCTCGGATCTCCCCTTTTCTCTTTCTGATGACTCCCCTGTCTCTCCCTCTGACCTCATCCTCTCTCTTTTTGATAACTCCCCTGTCTCTCCCTCTGACCTCCCCTTCTGTCTTTCTGATGACTCTCCTGTCTCTCCCTCTAATCTCCCCCTCTCTCATTTTGATCACTCGCCTGTCTGCCTCTCTGATTTGTACACTATTTCTCTGATCTACCTATGTCTCTCCTTGATCTGTCTATGTTCGCCCCTCAGGTGTCAGTCAGAGGTGTATACCTGTGGGGTGGAATAAAGCCAGAGCCTCCCTGAAGAAAATTCTGCAACTTATTAAATCCATGTGTATTTAAAGGTATATGGACGTTTCCTGAGTTTCAAATGTTTCCTAAGAAACAGCCACTGATTAGTAGAAAAATATGTATTATATTGAAAAGTTGAATGTTCTTACATATTTATATGCTGGGTACTGCTATCTTGAATTGAACACCCTTAGGAAGCTTACATAACAGTTTACCTGGCTGCAGAGCAGCTAGGTACAGGTTGTGACCTCAAAAGGAAGTGCTGCCAATCACATGGTTGTTAGGATCATAGCTGGAATTTCCCAAAAGCAGGCAGAGAAAAAAAAGCACCAGCAGCAGTTTAACATGGGACATTCTAGTGTGAATGTGCTGCACAGATAGACTCTTATATGAAAATACATTCTAACATGTTACAGACTACATATCCCAGGCTGCTTTGCAGCACAGACAGCAACCCCAGATTGTGATACAAATGTTTCAGCATCTAATTCCTCCTGATTGGCCAAAACTATTTTTACATTTTATGTTAATTTAGCCTGGGTTTTAGGGGGTATTACTCCAATTTTTAACAGAAATTACAAGACATTTTGCTAACTTTAAGGTAAGTGTTTAAATGAGTTTTTTTGTGGTATTTTTTCATGCAAATTTTTTTTTTACATACACTACTGATTTTCGTCTATCAGATGCATTCATAATCCTTTAATATTGAACCGGTGCATAATTTTGGGGGAGCGGTGGCCCATTTGCCCTAATGTATCAGCCGCCCCTGCATGGTGTCCAAAGGCACTAACTACTTAGTCTCCCCAAGGTGCACATGCTCATGTACATCTGTTTCCCTACATACTTTGAAATAGATCAGATTGATTATTAATATGGGTCAGAAATATACACATCTTTATAGAATAATATAGTATATAGCATATGTGTAGACTCCCAGTTAACAAGAACTCAAGCAACCAGAACTCTCAAGCAACCAGAAAAAACCCTGAATACTGTACTTTAAATAAATATGTAATTTTACATGGCTCAAAAAATGTCAGGAGCCACATTGTCATGCCACAAAATGCTTACAGGCACCTAGATGTCATCCACTGTATGTCTCTGCAATTCAGTTTCACCTAGAAGCAGACACCCATGAGTGACTGAGTCAGTGCAGTGTTAGCGTTACATTTCCGGGGATAAGCATTGCACCTCCAGCTGAATGTACCTGTGTATAAGTGAGGAGTGAAAGCTGCTGCTGCATGAACAGCTCTCACTGTCTTGGCAGAGCATCCTATGTGCAGCTAATCTAGTCCTCTCTTAATACTCTCAAGCAATCAGAAACTACATTTATCCGACATCTACCAATCCCTGTGTAAAGAATGATTACTCTTACAGATAAGGGCAAGAGACACTGGTTTCTACATGCTAACCAGATTGGAGAAGGTGGAATCCTATTTAACACCCACCTGAAGTGGAGAGATGAGTGGGTAAAATTAGGGAAGGAGATATGAGAGGAACAAAAAAGGGGAGAGGGTGAGGAAGGAGAAGGGTATTGATAAAGAGAATAGAGGAAAGAGAATATGGGAGAGAGAGATTATGGGAAGAATAAAGAAACATAAAAAAAGGTGGAGCTGCACTGATAGTAGCTCTGTCTCTGGCTCAGCACCTGGCCCCTGTCTCAGTAAAATAGTATGTGGCAGCTGTAGCGGTGTATTTGCTGGTTCTAAGCCACTTAAACTTTGTCTCCCACTACCACTCTGCATGCCTAGGAGGAATTTACACGAGAGGAGGATGGAGAGAGATGAATAACATTAATAAATGCAATGTGCAGGGCTTTAAGGAGCTTGCAATCTATTTATATATCAGTAAATATGAAGAGCAATATGGAGCTTGCTATATTTGTTATGCCTGTAACATGTAGGGCTATATGGAGTATACCATATGTTTATATAACTGTGTGTGGATGGCTGTTTATATATGTGTAATGTGGATGCTATATTGGAATTTGCTATATATCTTTTTATACCCAATACTGTACAGGGCTATATGATCCCTTTATATACCGGTACAGTGCAGGGCTATATAATTAGTGCCTAGTGTGGTACCATTGGATTTAAAAAAAAAAATTGCCACTATTGTTTAGGTCTATAATTCTGTTGACCAACAGAGAGCAGAGTAGAACAGTCTCAAGTAGAAGAACCAAATGCTTAAGAGTTCAAGGTGCCTAAGATATGTTTACAAGGAAAGAAAGACACACCACAGAGCTAAAACTTTGTTTGTATTGACAATCATAAAAATTACAAAGAGCATCATCAATATGTGACTTATAATAAGACAAAGTCTCTGATACAGAGTAGTTCAGGTGCCTGCTCAGGAGAGATAACTATAGACACTGGATGACAATATAAATAGCTAATGTTTTCCAGTGTTCTTTACAAGTGTTGCAGAAAGTGAATAAGGGAAAACACAAGACAAACATAACTATTTACAAGGGGAACCCTATACGACAAAGGACAAGACAGACATTCTGACACATGAGGAATTGACGACCCTACTCCCGAGAGCTTACAGAGTAAAAATGAGACCCTGCTCCCGAGAGCTTATAGAGTAAAGGAGATGGGGAAGTGACACAAGAGGGCGAGAGTCTGATGGACTATGATCCAGTCAGGAGGCAGGACACTGTGGAAGAGTTAGCTGTGTGTCCAATATGGTCTTCCAATATTTTATAATGTTTTGGGTTTCTCTCCACATAGCAAGTTAGGAGTTGTGAGGTTGTGTTCCTCCTCCAGGACAGTATTTGTTTTTCCTTGGCGGTTGCATTACACTGACACAATGCAGAGTCTCGTGTCTCTCAGTGATTGTATCTTACAAACACTCTGTCTCCAATATCTTCCTACGCAGTAAGAAGCCAGTAATGGTTGTCTATCTGAATAGTGAAGAGATGTAGCTGTCGGAAGAACTTGTGGATAATGTTCTCTAATGTTATCATTTCAATGTCAAGGAATGCAGAGAATATTCCAGGAAACCTAAATTCAGTCCCATTTGTCTTAAATTTCTTGTCCTGGGTTGCAGTTCTGTAGAGAATTGAAACAAAGATAAAGAACAACATATAGTTTTACAACAAAACAATTGTTATGTTACAGAAGAGAAGGGTATGTGTGTGTGTGTGTGTGATCAGAGGCAAAATGTTTTACAAAGCTTTAGAAAGTAAAATATTTAGCCTTTAAATTTAACATACAGTAGTATAGTAGTAGTAGTTAGTAGTAGTAGTTTACTTGTAGTGAAAGCCAGCATGTTATGTTTTTTTTCTGTTTACCTGTTTTTTTCAACGCGCAGAAAAAATGACAAACCTTAAATGTTAAAACTACATAAAGCAGGACTAATGGAAATCTAAGTCTATAATGGGGATCTGACGACCCTGCTCCCGAAAGCTTACAATGTAATGGAGATGGGCACGTGACACAAGGGGATGAGGAAGAAAGAACTCACCAAATGTTCTCAGATATTTTACTCTTATCATTTCAATGCTTCATTCAATGTCAGAGACTTTTCCAGGAAACTGAATTCAGGTCCATCTGGGTTATATTTCTTGTAAGTCTTGAGGTGCAGCTCTGAAGAGAAGAAAAAACAAAGAACAATAGAGTTTTATAACATAACATTTGAGCACATTTGTCATGTTACTGAAGAGACGGGTGTGTCTGACCTATCATGAAGACACATTGATTATTAATCTTATATTTTCCAGCAGTTTCCCTAATGCAGTATCCAATGAAAGATATCTCTGTCAGTTCTATCAGTTATATTTATAATAATGCTATTGTTAAGATCTACACTTATCGTTGATAATGAGCAAAATATCTCGAAAGCAGAAGAAAAGTAACCTTTATATTGTGCAGGCATACTGTAGTGGGAGCGCCACTATTTTTTCTTTTTCTTTTTAACAACTTCTAAAACTTAGATCACTACCTTGTTGTAGTTAAGGGGCTTGTGCTCCTCAATGAAGCTGTGAGCGATACCATGTAAGGTCACCCAAGATGGGCGACCTATAGCAGAGAGGTCAGACAAATCGTGGTCTGCTGGAGAAGGAACTGGCAACCCACTCCAGCATTTTTGCCAAGATAACCTTTTGGATAAGCCCAACCAGAAGCATAACGATAGATGTGCCTGGCATGCAGCGGTTCATAGGGTCATGAAGAGACAGATATGACTGAATGACTAAACAGCAAAACTTGAAGGAACCTTGAATGAAAAGAAAAATGGGGTAATGTAAGCTCTTCCTGTAGGACTAATGAAAATCTAAGTCCAGAAAGAACCTTTCTGTTGATAAAACATATACACATCTAAATTAATACCAGGGAATAACAATTTGCATACAATAAATGATGAATTAATAAAGGCTATATAGTGTGCGAATTACCAATTACTTCAACAGTATCATGTATGGTGTAAATATGGAGCTACAATGTCTGTTTAAGGCTTCTTTCTGTACATTAGACATATCGAGATTTGGATCTTCTGTCCCTACATCTGTATAGTAACTGGGCTCAGTGATGTCATCTGCTATGATATATGATGCTTTTATATACACATACAGAGGTACACAGGAGACTGATGGCAACCTGTACCTGGTTGGTGTTTTGTTTTTTGGAGAAGTTGGTAACACAACTCTGATACAAAGACAATATTTATCACATAATTACTCGCACAAGATTATATATACTGAAATAATATCAATACTCAGACATTATACCCCCGCCCCTTTAATGGTGATGGGTTTGAAAAATTCATATTGCATTAAAACTAAGTGCATCCCTACCATGCCAGTTATAGGGAAGATTTGAAGTCTATAGTCACACATAAATAAACTAAATCAAATTCTGTACTTACCTCATAGTCCTATCTCCTAACAGGTGAATTATTCATTACTTATTTTATTATACCGTGCTACCATTTTCTGCAGAAAAAAAATACAAGGGGTACAGTAAATACATGGGACTCATGACTATACCGATTTAAACAAACAGTAACAGAAAGTTCCAAGAAATAACATAGCAGAGTATATACATTTGATATGCTTTTTCTATAAATTAGAAAAGTCTGTTATATTACTTCAATTAGTATAATTTACTTTTATGTCTGGGCAAATAACCTAACCCCCAGTTATTAAACCTTACCTTTATCTATGTAATCTCAGACTCCATGTGCAAGGTAGAATTTCCTCCTTTAAGGCTTCCTATAGTCATGTTTATAGGACACAGGAGCCGGGTTATTCTACTCTTCATCTGTTGATCTCTATGCTTTGAATGTCTTTGCCTCTCAATGTCGCCCCTTATATAGAGCCCATGGGCTCTGTGACATCATCTATTATGACACATCTCTGATGTAAGAAGTTGTTTGTTACCTGGAGGGCCCCGGTCAGCCTTGTGATGTCTGCCATTAGACAACTCATCATATAGTTCTCTGATAAGTCCCAATGCTCTCCAACATATCATGTACAAGCAGAGGTTCCTATACATACACACAAGGGAGGACAAAAACATTCACAAAGTAGAATCCAGAATAAATTTAGAAGCTGGTCATAAAATATGATTCATTTAATATGCAGCAATTTACAGATCTTAAAAATGATTTCTGTGCATCTACATAGTTTACTTGTTCATCTCTATCTTTGCTTTCTTTTCTATTAATTTCCATTATCTAACGTTCCCACGGCCTATTAGCAGCTTCCTCCTGACCTTTACCCCTAACTATATGAGAGAGTGCAGTATAGTCAGGTAAAATACCAGGTGTCCATTATATTAGTTGGTAAAAAGTAGTTTAGTAAAACACCACATTTGAAGTATGTATGAAAATAATATTATACAAGAAACATTAAAGCATTTTAGAGAAAATCTTTATTTAGATGACTCATGGTCAGGCACAGATTTACCATTAAGCACAATACACAAGTGCCTAGGGGCACCTGCCAGCAGTGGGCTATGTGTTTTTACACTTTAAAATGTATTAAAACAGACTTAGAACATGCACTGTATTTTACACACAGCTTCTTGCATGAAGTGATATGCCTTTGTGGTGGGAATAAAAAGTCTCCTCTTTGATTTGCTGAGTTGTGCTACTTAGATATAATTCCCTCTTTTCCTTACAAAGCATGCTGGGAGGTGTAGTCTCAACAACATATAAACTAACAACAACCTGCACTATTCTCCCTGCATGGTTCTCAGGACAGTATTATAGGGAGTTCACAAAGCTGAAATTTGCCAAGTGAGACCCAGTAAGTTAAAGGATCACTGCAGTTCAAGAAAAAGACACTTGTTAGTCAAGTATGTACCAAGTAAACAATATTAGCAGCTGTGTAAACCATGGACATATCTTTTTATGCAATCTGAATTTGTGAAGACTCTGTTTATTTGTACAGTAATCCAGAGTTGTGCTGTCAACTTCCCTAGAATATAAATAACAAACCCTTGACACCCGCCATTTCTTGTATACCTTGGTATTGGATATAAAAGCACCATGTGTCAAAATGGATGACATCACAAAGCCCAGGTACTAACATGATGTAGGAACTGAAGATCTGTAAGTCAAAATATTAAAGGGATACTGTAGCCTTATATTAAACTCTTTAAAAAAAAAGATTTGGACGCAGCCTTTAATTTATCACCAATCTCTTTATGAGAGAGGGATGATGGAGGTGTGTGCTTATAGCAATCAGTGGAGGGAGAGTTGAGGGAGAAGAGAACAGGCAGAAGTCCAGAGCCATTGTTTGATCAATGGATACAAATGAAATTGACACCACACCCCTTCCCTCTTACTGACTTATAAGCAGATTCCTTACATGAAAGGGTGGAGCTACAGCTCTCCAGACAAATACCCTCTCACACAACATTATTGTAGTTCAACTATTTACTTATTTACACTTTGAGGATGATCACAATTACTATCAGGATGATCAGGATGACACCAAAAATCACACAGAACCTCATTCAAATAGAAATTGTAAGTTACAGGCGCCCATAGGCTAATTTGCTATTCAATTGGCATATTTTTTTGTGATCCACAAATGGTCTACGGGTTACGGGCTCGAAATCCTTGTGGTTGTTACACCCGTAACTTACGCCCCATCTAAGCCTTTGAACTTTCCCCTCCACAAGAGTTACGATCGCTAAAATCGCAAATTCAATTGCTACAATTCCGCAAGCACGAAAATTCTTTTTACACCTGTAAATGGCAAATGTTGGAGAAAATCCTACAAGTACCAGATAGGACTCGCTAAGGGGTTAAAGACATGTACGTAGCACTGTAAATGCAAATACAAATGAATAACGCACTGTAAATGACTGGGAAAGTGATGTGAGACACTAGAATTAATTTTACAACAGTCTCAAGCTCGCAAATCGCCAATCAAAAATAATTTATTTTTTATGTTTCAATTCAGGGTTATCAATGAGTTAATACATATCAAGCCACCCACATGGGCTAGAACAGTATTATTATTTTGTATTTTGCTGTTTTGCAAATCTGATTGCTTATTGGGCCTCTAATCGCTAATTGATTGACATATTACCTCCATCTTATACTGCCGTAATGATGGAGGTCTCATTTTCTATTGGCTGTTTCGAAATGGGTAGTTAAGGCCTTGCTTAATCGATTATGTTCCCACCCTGAAATGCTACGCACGAGTGCATGGTTTACAGTTTCGGCTTTCAGCCCATAAGTTCTGGGCTTGTTTTATCGAATAATACCATAATTGTAGCAGAGTGCGAGCCAGCAGCAGGCCCTCAGACATACAGCTTGTATCCCGCAAGATGCAGGCTTCTAATTGAATGAGGCTCATAGTCTTTTGAAGGAACAAACTGCTTTCAAAAGAAATCTTGTCACTCCTTCCAAACCCTGTAAATATCCCTTCTTCAAAGGGACAGCCCCACTTGGACAAACATCTCTTTCTGAGATAATCATGTCCATCTTT
Source organism: Discoglossus pictus (assembly GCA_027410445.1). Taxonomy (NCBI): domain Eukaryota; kingdom Metazoa; phylum Chordata; class Amphibia; order Anura; family Alytidae; genus Discoglossus; species Discoglossus pictus. The sequence continues at coordinate 71,119,029 of CM050166.1, forward strand.
CTATCTATGATTCTCTTTTATTTGTTTTCCACAATATTTCAGGAGAAAGAAACATTGCAGAGATTTATTTAGGAAACTTCTATCACAGAGGGTCCCAAACTGGGGTCAATAAACCATAAGTGGCCCATGGCTTCATTTAGCTAGTCCATAAATGTAGTAGTATTACAGAAATTGTGTGACATAATCCCAAGTGTACTTGGGAGAACCACCATACTAGTAAATAACATCCCCCTTTGGCCATTTGGAATGGTATGTAGACTACAGTATATATATATATATAATTAGTGTTTGTATATATATATATATATATATATATATATATATATATATACTGTATATATTGCAACAGAGTCAAGCAAAGTGGACCCGTAGAGGTGAATTTCCAAGCCAAGTCGGTCTGCAGAGCAGAGCAGAGCCAAGTCGGATTGCAGAGCAGAGGAAAGCCAAGTCGGTCTGCAGAGCAGAGCCAAGTCAGATTGCAGAGCAGAGCAAAGCCAAGTTGGATTGCAGAGCACAGCAAAGCCAAGTCAGTCTGCAGAGCAGAGCAGAGCCAATTCGGATTGCCGAGCAAAGCCAGGTCGGTCTGCAGAGCGGAGCTAAGTCGTTCTGCAGAGCAGAGCCAAGTCGGATTGCAGAGCATTGAAAAGCCAAGTTGGATTGCAGAGCAGGGTAAAGCCAAGTCGGTCTGCAGAGCAGAGCCAAGTCGGATTGCAGAGCAGAGCAAAGCCAAGTTGGATTGCAGAGCAGAGCAAAGTCAAGTCAGTCTGCAGAGCAGAGCCAAGTCGTATTGCAGAGCAGAGCAAAGCCAAGTCGGTCTGCAGAGCAGAGCCAAGCCGATTTGCAGAGCAGAGCAAAGCCAAGTCGGTCTGCAGAGCAGAGCCAAGTCGGATTGCAGAGCAGAGCAGAGCCAGGTCAGTCTGCAGAGCAGAGCCAAGTCGATCTACAGAGCAGGACAGAGCAAAGTCGGTCTACAGAGCAGAGCCAAGATGGTTTGCAGAGGAAAATGGTTTAAAGATAAAACTTTTTTTGCCTGGAAGCTGGCCACAGAGAAAGTGGTTTCCACTTTTAGGGTGTAAATTAACCCTAGGGAGAAGGCAGCAGTATAGCTGTGGATTTGTCAGCGCTGTTGCTAAAAGGCATATTAAGGATCCTTAGCGGTTGGAGTATTTCTGAGAGACGGGCGGGCTGAATGCTCCCCTTTCTACTGATGAAGATATTTACAAGAGAACGGTGTGATTTGTTATACCTTTGGTTGATGTAAGCCATTATGTGGTTTAATTTTTGGATTTTTAATAAAAAGATTAAAAGAATACATGATCTTCTTGCTGTTAATCTAGACGGTAACAGGTCAATCTACCACTATATATATATGTGTGTGTGTATATATATATATATATATATATATCACATATTATAATTGTCAAATTGCGATTTGTTGTTATACTTGCGAGCTTCGCAAAGCGAGGTGAGCCATTGAGGCATTGAAGCCTTCAGAGCTCGGAGGACTTAGGCAATGAGCGCTCATTGCCCTGCGAGCCTCGCAGAGAGAGGCGAGCAGATGAGGCATTGAAGCATGAGGGAATCTCAGGGCAAAAAAAATCCGAACTCGGAATAACACAAATTTAACGGCCGAACCGCGGAAATCAAAAAACAACAGCAACAAAAAAAAAACACACACACACAGCACAGGGGGAGAGCCAGGACACCTGGGAGTGAGGTTGCAATTGAATTTAAGCTGAATTTGGCGTATTTAGTTGGCTAAAAGAGAAAAAAATGGCAGATGAAAAACACTAAAAATTCTGAAACTGGATAAAAACGCGGCTCTGCAATGCCAGGCGTGAAGACCTTGGAAAATGCACAACACCACACACAGTAACACTTACATGAACAACGCCAGGCACGCGGGACCTAGAAAATAAACAACGCCAAAGACAGTGACACTTGCACAAAGAAAATCCGACCTCGGAAAAATACGAATGTAATGGCCGAACCGCAGAAATCGAAAAACACGAAAAGCAACAAAAAAATGTATAGATAAATTAAAACACACTCACACACAGCACAGGGGGAGAGCCAGGACGCCTGGGAGTAAGGTTGCAAGCGAATTTAAGCCCAATTTGCAGTGTTTTGTCACTCGAAAATGGGCAAAGCGAGAAAAAAAAATAGCAGACGAAAAACTTAATAAAATCTGAAAACAGAATGAAAACGAAGCTAAGCACATTCTGACCTCAGCAAATACCGAACTCTGAAAAAATATGCAGGACTAAGAAAATACACGACAGCAAAGACACTAAAACATGCAAGAACAACGCCAGGCAAGCGGGACTTTGAAAATAAAACCAACGGAAGATTCAGCAGACACACAGAGGAGAAACAAACAGGGAAAGGACAGGGGGAGATGCTGGAAAGAGACACATGCCATTCCCAAGCACACAACTTGCAGGTTAATGAACCCTGCATTAAGCGGCCAGTACAGTAGGCAGGAGGAAAGGTTCGCAATGAGCGCCGAAGTACCCAGGGAGGTGTACCCTGCCATCGGCGACACAGGTAGTGGCACCCCCAGAGCCAACACTATCACCAACGCAGGTGGTGGTGGAGGAAGCCGAGGGCCCAGGCCCATAACAGAAGGCTGGACCATGAGCAGCAGGACCAGTGTGGGTATCACCCCCTGGGCCCTCATAGGCATCACAAGCATGTTCCCAGCCCTTTCAAATTACTGGAGGCTCAATAAGCTTATTAAGATCACTCTGAACAGACCCACTACTGCCATCTAGTGGCATTCAGGCAATACGTGTGCTGGACCCAATCCTCTTCCACTCCTGACCGGGTCACAACAGATATTGCCACATCAGTTGTTTTCTCAGCAGTTGTTGTCCCAGCAGTTGGCTCAGCAGTTGTTGCAGCCATTGTTGCCCCAGCAGATGATGCAGCAATTGTTGCCCCAGCTGTTGTGGCAGCTGTTGATCTCGCAGCCGTTGTTGCCCCAAAAGACCCGGCCAACACCATGGGCAACAGGATCTCCATTGCCAGTACCATCTCCATTGGTAACAACACCATCTCCATTGGCAACAGCATCATCTACATTGGCAACAGCACCATCTCCATTGGCAACAACAACATCTCCATTGGCAACAGCACCATCTACATTGGCAACCATCCATATCACTATGGGGTACACCATCAAAACAGGCAACACCTCTGGCCTCACCACAGCACATACAGAGTACAACATTGTCAGGAGATGGAACTCATGTCCCCGCACCAGGCACCTTAAGTGACATATATCAGCACATCTGCTTGGCTGATGAGCGCGAGACTGGAGCGGTTAAACAGCTCACAGCTCAGCTGGCACGTTAGAATAAAATTGCTACCGGCCAGGCAGAAAGCATCCGAGCAATATATATATCTTCGGATGGAGAGGTACAAGCAAATGGCTCATAGGGACAGACAAGCCCAGACATATCACTTGGCGCTTCCGTTCCACAGGCTCCACCACAGAGCCTACAGCCTCCTCATCTCACCCCTTTTCACCAATGACAGCTGCTACACAGCCACCACTGTTGGATGCACCCCTCGATCCAACACCTCCTGCACGTGGTAAAGGGAGCAGGCGTGGCTCCATAAGGTGTGGGCCCAGAGCTCAGTAAGAGGAAGTAGGCATGAACGTCCCCCATGTCAGTGGTTTTCAAACCTCTCCCTAGTACCCACCACACAGACCATGATTTGGGAGAAACACTGTGTGAATACACATGGGAAGCAATTTGAGGCTCCACCACCTGTTGAATACTAGTTGCCCCATTTATTGTTTACCACAACTCATGGCCTGTCTAAAGGCTCCTGGGAGAGAATTAAGCACAAGTGTCTGAAATACTTCCATTGCTCAGACAAGCACAAGTGTCTGAAATACTTCCATTGCTTTCCCCATGTTTTAAAGTGTATTGGTGTCTTTATATTGTCATTTTCAGTGTTACAAACTAATCTGTAAACCCTTTGCAGGCCCTTTTTGGAACCCGCAAGCATTGGGCTGCCATTTGGCATTTGCGAGCTTGATTGTGGCTGCGGTGTTGAGTGATTTTGTCAATTGAATAGCGATTAGTGATTTTCACAATCGCAAGTCTTGCGGCCTTGACAGATCAAAGACTTCTGGAGGGGGTAAGTTACGAGTTTATCCCATGCCATTTTTTTCAAGTTCGTAACTCGTAAATTGTTTGGAGCCTGGACTAAATCCCATTGTCAGTGTTTCCGGAAGCAATCGGAACCCCACTGAAAGAGAGAGACAAACAGTCCCACAGCACAATTAGGCCACATGCCATTCACAGCAATTATGAGTGAAGTTCTGTCTTAAATAGAAGCCCGCCGAATAGGGGATTATATGGAGTCAAAATAACCCTTGATAAAGCTGACCTACCAGCGAAACCGGTTGCAGAAATGCAGGTTTTGTCCTGAACTGCTGCTTCCGAGATTCTGCTACATGGTTCTGGTGCAGTATGGATTGATATTTCTTTTGATCTGTTAGTGATGTGTGGTGCTGTGAAAAGTGTTCTCCGTCATTGACGGTGCACTTAATGCTTAAATCCTTGTAGGAAGGCATTGTAACCCACATTCACTATATTGTTGATTTCTCTTTTTTGCACAGAACGGCAGAGGAGGCAGTCAGCACTTATTATCATTTATACTCCTAAGTGATACTATTTTTAATGAGCACATCGTCGTATTTTAAAATGAAAAGCTTTCCTATGATTCTACTTTCCCACTCTATGAGGAAAGCAATGAGAATGTACTTTGTGCACAATCATTTCTCATATATAGTGCATTGTCACTATATTATATGTGTATTTATGTTTATATATTATATTTTCACTTTAGCAAACTTTATAGTTTAAACACAATATAGAGTATTTCTCTTATAATAATACTTATTGTAGACGTCTATGCTGTATTTAAATATTACAATTATAGATTTGTAGTATTTCACAGTCATATATAAATATATACACTTATCTATAATCCTCTCTCGATATATATATATATATATATATATATATATATATATATATGGAGATTTAGATGTATTATTTTCATTGTCCTCTTATCACTATTATTATCATTTCACGTTTAAGAGGCTAACAATGAGATAATTTGACCTTATTGTGCTATATATGCTTACATGTATATTCTCATAGGTTTAAGCTTTTTAGCAATCTCTTTTAATGTGGTCAATTAATTACTCCCTTTCTGTCTGAATACAATTCCTACCTCTTAATAATTAATGGTGTTTATCACCAAGGGATATTTTAACTCTATTTTGTTTATATATATATATATATATATATATATATATTGCCACAGAACCTTGCTTAGGGAATCCCATGGGTTAGATCGGATCTGTGAGGATATTAAAACCCTTGGATATCTCAAGAATCAGGAGGGATGGGGACAAATTGGTTCCCCTGTGGAATAAAGGTTAGGCTCCCTAATAAAGAATTATACCTCTCACACATATTATTTTCAAAAGGGGTCTCTCTTTTTTGCCAACATGAGGGTCACAGTTGAACATTAACATCAATAAACACATTATGAAAATCTGCACTTGCCTCCCTCCAAATTGACCAATAACCAGGGGCTGGTGGGACCTCTTTGGCGATAGGTTGTTGTCTCTTGGCCTGTACCCGATTGGTAAACCAAGGGCTTCATTCTGGCTAATTATTAAGGCGGATATGGTGGTGTCTACTGGTCTGCCCTCTCCTGGTCTGGCCCCCCTGATCATACCAATTGCTGCATATTTTACAAAAAAAACAGTAGTAGATAAGTGGCTTTTCAATAGTAACCTCACACACACTTAAGGACTTTAAAAGGACTTTGACACTTCTACAGGAAGTTGATTTAATATTATGACAAATAGGGTTGACCCCCTGGGATGAAGAGTTTAGATTTAATAGAGGTTCTAATGCAGTTACCACATACTTGTCTGGCTCACAAGTCAATGAAGGTGGATTGCAGTGCAAACTCTGTAGTTCTTGAGAATCTTTTTCCCTGTGTCTCTTCCCCCTCTGTCTCTCCCCCCCTCCCCTGTTTCTCTTTACCCCTCCTCCCTCCCCTGTGTCTCTTTCCCCTTTCCCCCTCTCCCTACCCTGTGTCTCTTTCCCCCCTCTCCCTCCCCTGTGTCTCTTTGCCCCACTCTCTCCTGTGTCTCTTTTCCCCTCTCTCCCCTTTTTCTCACCCCTGTGTATCTTTCCCCCCTCTCCCTGTCCTGTTTCTTCCCCCCCCCCCCCATGTCTCTTTGCCCGGCTCTCCCTCCCCTGTGTCTAATTTCCCCCTCTCCCCCATTTGTCCCCCTGTGTCTCTTTCCCCCTTCCCCCCTCTGTCCCTTTCCCCCTCTCGCTCCTCTGTTTCGTGCGATGGGCAATACTTTCCGTAATACATATGTGCTCCTACTGGATTGTGACACATTCACGGAAACTATTAGCCAGTAACTCCAACGTGAAGCATGTAACGGCTGCGTAGTTGAAATTTGGCCTACTTATGTTGCTGTTAAATGAGAAAGGGCTGCAAATTACTAGCCTCAGAGGCTATTTCGTAAACCAGTTTGCAGCCATCAGGGTTGCGTGCTCGAATGCAAACAATTAAGCAATCGCGTAGTTAGGAAAAAAGGGATCCTTAACATTACGCCACTGAAAAAGGGGAGGGTAGATTTCGAAGTCCTACGTGCTTCAAGTAATACAATATTAATAAATCAGTAAATATGATATTCTATTACATGCAAGTTACAGTATATGTCATAACATTGAATGCAGGGATCGATATAACACAAAATATAAACATGAAATAAAGTATTTTTCGGGCTTGAGAATGTTGTGCTATTAATTCTAAGACCTAACATCACTTTCCCTTAAAATTAATGTAAAGTAGAGTGATTTTATTTGCATTACAAGTGCTACGTATTGGACTTTACCACCCTTGTGGGTGCTCTCGAGCACACGTATGCCTTTGGGCTGCACTTGCGTGTTACATGCTTGCTTGCGAGTGACCACGTTGCAATTTAATAGCTGAATTGAACAAGTATCGGTTACGGGCAAGACAGATCAAAGGATTTATGTGCACAAAGTTCAACATTGCTCAGCACAAAGCCTATTCTCCGCCATCTTGCATGTTAACACACAAGTCCGCTGCAAGCAACTTTACGGGGCTAATTTAAAAGCTGTAACACGAAAATCTGGAGATACGGGCTACGTTGAACAACGTAGCCCCAATTTAATGAGGCTGCAAGTTTGTGATTCCCCTTCTTAATCGCTACCTATCTCGGTCCACTGAAGAAGGAACTGGCAACCCACTCCAGTATCTTTGCCAAAATAACCTTATAGATGAGCACCACCAGAGACATAACCATAGATAAGCCTGGCATGCTGTGGTCCACAGGGTCACGTAGAGTCAGACATGACCGAACGAATAAAAAACAAATAACTCTTAGAACAGTGAAATATGCATTGATTTAAAAATTGAAAAACATTAATAAATATGACGAGAAAGACATATAGGGCCCTATTAAATTCTCCCTCGTAGTTCTCTCGGTGCTCGCAAAAGGCAGTTTTCCTGCTGTTTGCGAGTACCGAATCTCTCGCAGCCTGCTTTGCGATATGACTGCGAGAAAATGGCCGAGAATAGGCTCCGAGAGAGCTACGTAGCCTTAAATCTATGCACGAGTCTCGCATATCGTAAGAATCCCTACGTGGACAAAAAGTCCACGCAAGGGATCCGAAAGCCTCTACGTGCTGCCTCGGAACAGCCCGAGACAGCAGTGTGAGGCTCCCCCCTGCACCCTATACACATCCCAATGCTGCAGGGGTCTCTATCAGGACCCCTGCAGCACCCCCACATTAACCTCTTGCAGCGGGGGTCCCCGATCTGCATAGATCAGGCCCCCCGCTGCATTTAAAACTTTTAAATTCCCCGCCGCGGCTCCTTAAAGGGGCCGCGGCACACTATTACCCAATCTCGGCCGCGGCACTTAAAATTAACCCCCCTCTATGCTGGGGGTCCCCATCGGGACCCCCGAAGTGTCCCCACATAAACCCATTGCAGGGGGGGTCCCCGATCTGCATAGATCAGGCCCCCCGCTGCATTTAAAACTTTTAAATTCCCCGCCGCGGCTCCTTAAAGGGACCGCGGCACACTATTACCCAATCCCGGCCGCGGCACTTAAAATTAACCCCCCTCTATGCTGGGGGTCCCCATCGGGACCCCCGCGTGTCCCCACATAAACCCATTGCAGGGGGGGTCCCCGATCGGCACCGATCGTGACCCTGCTGCAATTCAATTTTAAATTTCCCGCCTCGCGGGTCCTCAAAGGACCGTAAAGGTCCTGAAAGGACTCGCACTAAAAATATTAACCCCAGGCAACTATAATTACCCCATTAACTCATGATGGTCAATACAGACCACCATAAGGCCTAAATTAACCCATTAACTAATGATGGTCAATACAGACCACCATAAGGCCTAAATTAACCCATTAACTAATGATGGTCAATACAGACCACCATAAGGCCTAAATTAACCCATTAACTCATGATGGTCAATACAGACCACCATAAGGCCTAAATTAACCCATTAACTAATGATGGTCAATACAGACCACCATAAGGCCTAAATTAACCCATTAACTCATGATGGTCAATACAGACCACCATAAGGCTCTATTTAACCCCATCAGTCCCATAAGGGTATATTATTACCATTATGGGCCTGTTACAACCCAACATTAACCACATAAGTGCCATGATGGTCCTCAAGGACCATCATGACACTAACTACAAACACTACACTATAACCCCCAATAAACCATTTAATCTTAACTAATCTATTAACACTTACACTACCTACACTACCTACCCCCTAATAAACCTCCCCAACAATCTAATTACAAAAAACAAAAAACCTACAGTACAGAAAACAAAAAACCTACAGTACAGAAAAAAAAAAAATTACAACCCCACCCCCCACTACAGAAAAAAAAAAATACATTACAACCCCACCCCCCACTACAGAAAATAAAAAAATTACACACCTGAAAAGGAAAGACAGATAAACACAATACAATACATACATATAATACATTACATACATTACATACAATACATGACATTACATACATTACATATAATATATTACATATAATATATTACATATAATACATTAAATATAATATATTACATATAATATATTAAATATAATATATTACATATAATATATTACATATAATATATTAAATATAATACATTACATACATTACATACAATACATGACATTACATACATTACATATAATATATTACATATAATATATTAAATATAATATATTACATATAATATATTACATATAGTCCAAATCAAATACCCCCTATCTATCTAACATACAATCTATTTAATTTAAAATAAATCCTAACTATATCAAATACATCCCCCTATCTATCTAATATACAAAAAATCCTAACTACATACACAGACCCTTATTCTAAAATAAAATAAAATAATTACAGTCCTAACTACATACACAGACCCTTATTCTAAAATAAAATAAAATAATTACAGTCCTAACTACACAGACCCTAATTCTAAGCTAAAATCAATAAATTAAGACCACTTACCTTTAAGATGTTGCTTCAGATCACTAACCTATGGGTCAAAAAAAAAAAAAAAATTAGTACAAAACATTAACATCCAATAAATAAACATTCTATACATTCTAAATATTCAACTCACCTTTACAGCATGTCCCGTCACTGTTTAGCTCTTCCGGCGCGGCCCTGTTAAAAAAAAAAACACAATACATGAATACATTAATACAATATATAAACAATAAATAAAATACACAAATAAACATCTAAATATACATTTAACTTACCTCCCCGCGATGTCCCCGGCCTTCTCTCCTTCAGCCCCGGCTGGGGCGCGGACTGTAATTATTTTATTTTATTTTAGAATAAGGGTCTGTGTATGTAGTTAGGATTTTTTGTATATTAGATAGATAGGGGGATGTATTTGATATAGTTAGGATTTATTTTAAATTAAATAGATTGTATGTTAGATAGATAGGGGGTATTTGATTTGGACTATATGTAATATATTATATGTAATATATTATATGTACTATATTATATGTAATGTATGTAATGTCATGGGGCCTCATTCTATTATCGGCCGCAGCCGTTGCGGGGCCGCAAGGACCGGCCGCAAGCTATTCGGCTATTCTATTCCCTTACGGCCGGGGATTCCGGCAGGCTTGCGGCCGGTGCCTTGCTATCTCTTGCGGCCGCTCGCGCCGGAGGAAAGCCTTTGATCTAAAACGGCCGCAAGAGATTTGCAATTCAATTGCTCCGGGAAACCTCTCTGCAAGGCTAAAAACGAGCCGCAGTTACTTGCAGGAAAAAGGTCTCGCTAGCACCAATTAAGCACATAAAATAGCTCAAATAAAGCCATCCTGCACTTTGAGAAGACTATAAAGGGATTTTAGGTGTTAGAAAAAATAGCACATAATTATCCTGTACTCAAATCCGTAAAATATTTATTTTTTAATATCCGTAAAATATCCATGTAAAAAGTCCAGAGTGCTTGGAGCACCTCAGACACACCCACGCCGCAGCCGGAAAATAAACAGTTAATTTGGACTCGGGTTTGGGCAGATGTGCAAGCTTGAGAGTGGGTTCCTTTTAATCCTCATGTCCCCCAATATGATCCCTAGCATTTACAGAGCTGTACAGTGCAGGCTTGAATTTATTTTTGAGTTTTTATATTTCACAGATTACGGCCGGTTCCAAGATATGCGGCCGGCCGTAAAAGGAGATCCTTGCGGGGCCGTATAATAGAATCGCGAGTTAACTGAACCCTCGCAAGGAATCGCAGCCTTACGGCCGATTTACGGCCGATAATAGAATGAGGCCCTAGTATTGTATGTAATGTATGTAATGTATTATATTTAATATATTATATTTAATATATTATATGTAATATATTATATTTAATATATTATATGTAATATATTATATTTAATATATTATATGTAATATATTATATTTAATATATTATATGTAATATATTATATGTAATATATTATATTTAATATATTATATGTAATATATTATATGTATTGTATGTAATGTCATGTATTGTATGTAATGTATTATATGTATGTATTGTATTGTGTTTATCTGTCTTTCCTTTTCAGGTGTGTAATTTTTTTATTTTCTGTAGTGGGGGGTGGGGTTGTAATTTTTTTTGTTTTTTCTGTACTGTAGGTTTTTTTGTTTTTTGTACTTTAGGTTTTTTGTTTTCTGTACTGTAGGTTTTTTGTTTTTTGTAATTAGAGTGTTGGGGAGGTTTATTAGGGGGTAGGTAGTGTAGGTAGGTAGTGTAAGTGTTAATAGATTAGTGTAGAGGGGGGTTAGTTAAGATTAAATGGTTTATTGGGGGTTATAGTGTAGTGTTTGTAGTTAGTGTCATGATGGTCCTTGAGGACCATCATGGCACTTATGTGGTTAATGTTGGGTTGTAACAGGCCCATAATGGTAATAATATAGCCTTATGGGACTGATGGGGTTAAATAGAGCCTCATGGTGGTCTGTATTGACCATCATGAGTTAATGGGTTAATTTAGGCCTTATGGTGGTTTGTATTGACCATCATGAGTTAATAGGTTAATTTAGGCCTTATGGTGGTCTGTATTGACCATCATTAGTTAATGGGTTAATTTAGGCCTTATGGTGGTCTGTATTGACCACCATGAGTTAATGGGTTAATTTAGGCCTTATGGTGGTCTGTATTGACCATCATGAGTTAATGGGTTAATTTAGGCCTTAGGGTGGTCTGTATTGACCATCATGAGTTAATGGGTTAATTTAGGCCTTATGGTGGTCTGTATTGACCATCATGAGTTAATGGGTTAATTTAGGCCTTATGGTGGTCTGTATTGACCATCATGAGTTAATGGGTTAATTTAGGCCTTATGGTGGTCTGTATTGACCACCATGAGTTAATGGGTTAATGTAGGCCTTATGGTGGTCTGTATTGACCATCATGAGTTAATGGGTTAATTTAGGCCTTATGGTGGTCTGTATTGACCATCATTAGCTAATGGGTTAATCTAGGCCTTATGGTGGTCTGTATTGACCATCATGAGTTAATGGGTTAATTTAGGCCTTATGGTGGTCTGTATTGACCATCATGAGTTAATGGGTTAATTTAGGCCTTATGGTGGTCTGTATTGACCATCATGAGTTAATGGGTTAATTTAGGCCTTATGGTGGTCTGTATTGACCATCATTAGTTAATGGGATAATTTAGGCCTTATGGTGGTCTGTATTGACCACCATGAGTTAATGGGTTAATTTAGGCCTTATGGTGGTCTGTATTAACCATCATGAGTTAATGGGTTAATTTAGGCCTTATGGTGGTCTGTATTGACCATCATTAGTTAATGGGTTAATTTAGGCCTTATGGTGGTCTGTATTGACCATCATGAGTTAATGGGTTAATTTAGGCCTTATGGTGGTCTGTATTGACCATCATGAGTTAATGGGTTAATTTAGGCCTTATGGTGGTCTGTATTGACCATCATTAGTTAATGGGTTAATTTAGGCCTTATGGTGGTCTGTATTGACCATCATTAGGTAATGGGTTAATTTAGGCCTTATGGTGGTCTGTATTGACCATCATGAGTTAATGGGTTAATTTAGGCCTTATGGTGGTCTGTATTGACCATCATTAGTTAATGGGTTAATTTAGGCCTTATGGTGGTCTGTATTGACCATCACTGGTAATTATAGTTGCCTGGGGTTAATATTTTTAGTGCGAGTCCTTTCAGGACCTTTACGGTCCTTTGAGGACCCGCGAGGCGGGAAATTTAAAATTGAATTGCAGCAGGGTCACGATCGGTGCAGATCGGGGCCCCCCCGCTGCAGGGGGTTTATATGGGGACACTTCGGGGGTCCCGATGGGGACCCCCAGCATAGAGTGGGGTTAATTTTAAGTGCTGCGGCCGGGATTGGGTAATAGTTTGCCGCGGCCCCTTTAAGGAGCTGCGGCGGGGAATTTAAAAGTTTTAAATGCAGCGGGGGGCCTGATCTATGCAGATCTGGGACCCCCCCTGCAATGGGTTTATGTGGGGACACTTCGGGGGTCCCGATGGGGACCCCCAGCATAGAAGGGGGTTAATTTTAAGTGCCGCGGCCGGGATTGGGTAATAGTTTGCCGCGGCCCCTTTAAGGAGCCGCGGAGGGGAATTTAAAAGTTTTAAATGCAGCGGGGGGCCTGATCGGTGCCGATCGAGGACCCCCGCTGCAAGGGGTTAATGTGTGGGGGCTGCGGGGGTTCCTATGGACCCCTGCAGCAAGGTGTTCATGTGAGGACGCTTCGGGGGTCCCGACGGGGACCCCCGCATTGAGGGGGGGTTAATTTTAGGTGCCGGGGGGGGGGGTATTCGGAGTACCCCCACGGCAGGGCTTATGTGGGGGACTGCCGCGGAGGTCCCTTTGAGGACCCCCGCAGCAATTGATGAGGAGTGGGAGCCTGCGATATCATCTCGCAGGCTGTCACTCCTCATGTACATTTACGCAGTGTAGATACGTACGGCCCTGCTGCGTAGCTCATACGTTGCTCGCAGCAGGGCTAATTTAATAGCATTGTAAGTTAGAGAAACTTTGCAGTACGTAGGGCTTAAGTAGAAGCCTCTTATTTACGAGGCTGGAATTTAATAGGGCCCATAATTAGCAGAAATGATCCAATAAATGTGTCTGTGAAACTACAGTATGTAGATTATTGATGAACTGGCTTGGTAATGATCACTGTGCCCATATAACATATTATAGTTTTCATAATTGCGAGTTGTAATCACGCAATGTTAAAAATTACGCCCGACTTAGCTGCAATGAGCGCCGATGGCAAGGGCCGTAGCACTTTGCTGCAATGAGCTCCATAAGCGTTGAGCGCCGCAGGCACTCATCGCGAGGGTTGCAGCACTTTGCTGCAATGAGCGCCATAGGCAAGTCCTTTCTGGTAGTCGTACGTTTTTCTTCTACATTTGCCAATTACCGGTGTGAAAACAATTGCGCGCTTGAGGAATTGTAGCAATTGAATAGCGATTTGCAATTGTAACATTTACGGGCTTTAAAGATCAAAGGCTTAGCTGGGTTGGAGTTACACCAACTGAATAGCAAATTAGTTTATAGGTTAATTTACGGACTCCAGTAACTAACAATTGCTCAACTGAATAGGGGCCTCAGTGTCTTTGAAAACTTACAACTAATTCTAACCAAGAGATAGTAATAAACGGGTTGAAGGTATTTCTTTTTTTTTGTAAATGGGGTTATCTCAGTGAATTGATGGATACAAGTGTCCATATAGTACTGGAACAGCAGGAGAAAGTTATTGTCACTTGTTATAAGAAGCTGAATACGGTTCAGGAATGTTTAACAGTGGTTATCCAGTTGTCTACTAGAACATACTACACATTGTAGCTAGCAGCCAGCACTTAACTTTAGTTCCAAAGAACAGATTTACATATCATAAGGATATGTTGGTTAGGGCTGATCATAAGGATATGTTTAAAGAAAAGGTGACTTAATTAAAAACAATTAAAATGGCTGTTATTGTTGCACTGCGTGTTGTGTATATATAGATATTACCACTGAAGATTGTTTCTCACATCCTCATTCGGGTAAAAAGTTGGATACTAGTATTAGGTGTAGAACCGGGTATGCAGTTTTCCTTTACTTGGCAATATGGGAAGGGGTTATGAGGGTAAAAGACATTGGATTTTGAGAGAAACAATGGTTATTCACCATTCCTCTACTACAATTGTATTTCAGGGTGAATGTTTTGGTCAGCTGGTGGCTGCCAATATTTTGGATAAAGGACATCAGTTACCATCTTTTAGATTTATGGGCATTGATCATGTTCTGCTATGACCAGAGGGTGAGATATGAGTAAAATATTGCTCAGAAAATAGGCAATGTGGAAATACAGTATCAATTGAACATTCATCCCCACAGTACAAAAACATTAAACCTTATGTGTTTTTTAGATGAATGTTCAGTGTCGTTCCCTTTATAGAATAAGGACCTGATGCTTTACATTGTAGATATGTATACAATAGTTTTGATATTTGGATACAGTTTTTATTTTGGAATGGGGGTCCATTGCTGGTTTGTCAGGTGTCCTTGTCAGATTATTTGCCTTTAGCCTTTTTCTGGTGGGAGTTGGACCTAGCATTCTATGTATAATTGTAATCACATATATAGTTGTCAAACTGGGAGTTGTCGTCACGCTTTGCGGGCCTCGTGAAGCGAGGGATGCAGTTGTTTTGGTGGAGGCCTGCGGGACTTAGCTGCAATGAGCTCCAAAGGGGCCCATTGCAGAATGGAGATGAGCGCAGCAGGCGCAATGAGCGCCCAAAGACAGTAACGTTCAACCAAAGTCAGTAACACTCGCGATGACTGCTAAAGGTGCTCAAAGGGTGCAGAGCCTTGCATTGTGTGGCAAACAGCATTAGTACGCAGGGGGAGAGGGTCTCAATGAGCGCCTAAGGCGATCAGGCGGGTCTCGTTAAGAGTGCCGAAGGTGCTCAGAGGGTCCATAGCCTTGCATTGTGTGGTAAACTGCATTGCCATGGCTTCAAATTTTATTGCCGTCATTTTTTGAAGGGTAAGTCACTAATTATATATATTTTTTGTTTATTTTTTCAGTGTACTTTGCAGTGTACTCGGGAAGAACTAGGGGCAGTGATATGGATTACATTCAAAAGGTGATGGGACATTTGGGTAATTGGTGGTGGTTGTTTTCTATAAATAGTTGTATGTATGTAAGGTTAAAGGACCAGTGTACTAATTTTTCATGTTAAACCTATTTTTTTATTCACTTTACAGCAGCAAAGCAAATCTTTAGCCAGAAAATATAATTTAAAAACACGATTTACTTCATTTATGGTCACTACTCTACTGCTGATCATAACAGCATTCATAACCTCAATAGTTTGTCCAATGAACTGGAAGTCAACTTGGAGAGTGAAGTGAGATGGGCCCTAGGAAACTTTGCTGATGACAAGGCTGCAGGAGTTGATGGAATCCCGGATGAACTGTTCAAAATACCTGCAAGATTATTATTATCTCTCATTTATATAGAACCAACATATTCTATAGCTCTGGGGTACACTAAAATATGGGCATGATAATACATAATTTGACAGACTGATACAAAAGGAGTTGACAGCCGTGTCCTTCAGATAACATACATACATATGACACTTTTACACTACATGTTTTGCATGACTGAGACCTTGCAAGTTTACAAACGAAAGATTAATTAAGCAAAAGGTGAGGAATTAAAAGGGAGAAACAAGGGCTTAGCAAGTTATTGAAAAGAGAGTAGAGGGCTAATTAGTGATTAACTCTGTGGGCATATTAGCTGTGAATGGAGATTATAATTTAAAAACTTGCACCCTAAAGTAACACAAATCTTACGTGGGTGAGTGTGGACAGGGTTGGAGGGAGAGCTTATTAGATAGGTTCTGAGGCAGAAGAGAGGGTGGGTGTGAGGCTCTAGGTCTGGAGTTAAAAGAAATCAAGGTGAACAGAACTAGGAAAGATGACAGTGGGGGCCTCATTCAATTGGCCAAATTGCATTACTTGAACTCAAAAAGCAGCTTGTAATGGTTATGGATATTCAAGTGGCTACATTTAGCTACTTTCATTCCGATTGTGAGTTACCTGCCACAAATCACTTTGCTACAGCCAAACACGTAACTCAGCCCTATCTCCTCCTCTGATTTTTCAAGCCTCCAAAGTTAACAGTGCTAATGATGCAAAATCAATATGGAATAACAAAAATTAAAGTAGCTTGCAATTGAAATCTGACCTGCAACTGAAAAATGTATCCAAAAATATTAAGAGTACTAGATAGGACTCGCAAGTGGGTTAGACACTAATTCTGACAACTGCAGCAGCTATTAAACATTTTCTATTGTGCTTTAAAATCCTGGGAAAGCATGGAAAGGCATTAGATTTAATTGCACAACAGTCTCAAGCTCGCAAATCCTCAATAATTATTTAAAATTGTTATTTCTGTGTTTTATCGATCCCGGGAATTAAGGAGTTAATACATATCATAGAACCCGCATGGACTAGAACAGTTGCTTTAATGATTTTTATTGATTTCTACCTTGCTGGATTGCGAGTCCTGGAAGAAGCGAAACGCACGTATCGTCCAGTCCAGGTCCCACACTGGTGACATCAGCAGCATGCTGTACACACAGGGGAAGTCTGGATGTCTATTAAGATAAGTGTATACTTGGAGATTTCTCTTCAGATATGATCCAGTAGCCTTTTATATATACATTAATAGATACAGCACAACATATTTAGTGTATAGAGTGAGAGCTATAGAACTATATTATTTACAGCTGTATTTCATTTAGAGATACTTTTTCACCTAGGATTAAAATTTTAGGTATATTATAAGTCCTGTATTATTAGATACTTTTGCCTGATTAGGATAGCTGTTATCCATTAGGGAGGACGTTTTATTTGTGTTTTGGCACAGGTAATTACATATGGAGATTGCATGGGCACTTAGCACTTTTTTAGTTTAGTAGAGGGATATATTAGTATGGTTTATTTTTATTACACTTTAGGGGGTAAGTGGTGGATCCCCAGTTCTACCACTTAGAACAGGGATAGCTTCTATAGGTAGGTGTAAGCACAGAGGAGTAAGTGGTAGGCTCTGGTACCACCATAATAATGAAGGGATATTTAGTATATAGCTTGTGTTTGTGTGTTTTTTCCTGTGCCAATTGTGTTTGGTCCTGAGACTTTTTTTTTTTTTTTCATATCAAAAATACATTAAAACATTCATTTACAATCACATCCATTAACACATACATGTTTACATGATCCTTTCCCCCCCCCATCATTTACAAGAGATTATAAGCCTTTACTCCCCACATAATTATCCCAAATATATAAATTTGAGGTCAGACCTCTTTTTTAAACTCTCTTTCTTTTGGTCAAATTCTCTATTTTTTTAGCACATCTTACAATTTCTTCTATAGAAGAAACTTGATTAATTTTCCAATATTTTACTAATAACCACTTTATAATCAGTAAAATATGTGATACCAAAAATTTACATTTAGGGAGTTGTTTTTCCAATTCTAGATGTAAAATTAGAAATTGTGGATTGCATGGAATCTTCCCACTATTTCTGAAATCCATACACTTACTTTCCTCCAAAATTCTTTCATCACTTTGCATTCCAACCATACATGTAATGCATCTCCTGAATTACTGCATTCTTTCCTAAGTTGATTTTCCTTTTCAATTTAAATCTATGTATCGGGGGTGTAGTACCAGCGTTGTGTTATTTTAAAGTATAATTCTATATAAGAATTTGCCTGGGCTGAACGTTTAACTAACTTAAAGGAATCTAGCCATATATCTCAACTCACATTTAGCTAATTTTCCCATGTTATTATAGCTTTGGATTTCTTAAAAGACTCACTTTGAGATAATATTTTATGACATTTGGAAATTATGAGACAGATCTGTACGATAGATTAAATGTTCCAATGATGTTGAGGGTGGCATATCTTTCTTCTTAAACACTCTTTTTTTAATAAATCTTTTATAGAGCTGTACTGCAACCACATATTTCTGTTTCAGTTTAGAACAATCCATCTGATTACCTTCTTCATAAAAATCTCCTATAATATATATGCCCTCCATTTTCCATTGTTCTACATTTATTTTCCCCTGAGATAGAGATAATATTTCTATTGGAGTACTTAATGAGGGATAGGATGATAATTTTAATTCACTTCTCACCTTTCAAATTTCAACAGTGATCTTATTCCTCTAGGTAACTTCTTATATCTTATAATTTTCTCCTTCTATCTTTCGTATCTTCCAACATATCGTTTTCTATTTGTTTCCATATCGGATTTAGGCTAAAGGAATTCCATACAATGAATTGAGAAACAGCTATAGATTCTCGCATTTCAAAACCTTTTTTAGTTATTTCCAAAGTCATTCTGGATTTTTTTGAATGAATATATATTCATTCATACATCTCTGTATTTTTATACTAATATATTTTGGAATAATTTCCAGTATACTTTGAAAGACATATGTTAATTTAGGTATTATTAACATTTTAATATTATTAATTCTTGCACTCAATGAGAAATACATTTTTTTCATCTAGTTCTGAGACTAAGAATCAATTTTCCTTGAAAAAGTCTGGAATACTTGATTATAATTCATCAGTGTGTGATTTGTGATTCATTTTTGCTATTTTAATTGTCATTGTTTAATTTTATTTAATAAACTTTTTATTTTAATGACATTCTGTGTCTCTGCAATTTTGCCATGACATCATAATTTATATCATAGAAGAGGTACTTTGGGGATCTTTAAGTTTCTTTTTTTTGTATATTGTGGATTGCGAGTCCAATCCCAAATTTTACTTTTAAACACTAATTAATAGTAGAATAAACTCCACGATTTACTGATGTCATGAGGATGGTCTCATTTACAATTGGCTCGGTCTAAAAAGTATCGCGAGTGTTTAAGAAGTAAATTATGCTTGTTTAAATATTGTCAGATCATATGATCATGCCTCCTGAAATCCTACTTACGAGTGCATGGTTTCTGTGTGGAGGCTGTGATCCGGCAGTTGCGAGTTAGAGACAATTGATGCTATGCGGGTGCAGCCCAGTGGTCCACCCCCCAAGCCAAGCCCACATATCCATCCACTCCTGATTGGCTCTAATCACCCAAGTCTGCCCATACCCCCCCAGCTGCTGTTCCCTTACTGGATGATCCTGATCGGGGAGGGGATTTTTGGGATAGGTCCGCCCACCGACATGGAAAAAATGTGAGATAGAGTTTGTTGTAAAAAAAAATAAAGTTCTTGTTGTTACTTGAAACGCATAGATGATGGTGTGTTTAATTTAACGGGAGGGCTTTATTATTTTCCTAAGCTAAGGTACATGTACATGTTCCTGATCCGTTAGCCGGATACCGAGCAGCCCATTCCTTCAAAGAAAATCGCCTATTTAGTTCGGAGTGCCTGTTGCCAAAGGTAGAGATTGCCTGTAGCTTTATTTGGGATCTTCACAGTAACCCACAGCCAAAATTCAGTTTGTAGGCAATTTTGGGCTTGCAATTGAATGTTGCCCTTGGTCTGTGCTTCTGCTCAGGTGGGATGGCACAAGGCTGTGAAAGTATTGCTTGCATTATGCCCAAATATTTGGAAATCTCATCAATGGCCATTAAACTGGAAAAGGTCTGTCTACATCCCAATCCCCAAAAAATGCAGTGCCAAAGAGTGCTTTAATTATCAAATAACTGTACTCATTTCACATACCAATAAGTTAATGATTAAGATCCTGCAAAGTAATTTCCAACAATATATAGACCGAGAACTACCAGATGTGTAAGCCGGATTTCCCAGCGGCAGAAGAGATCAATGTCCGTTGGAGAATAGAGAAAGCAAGAGAGTTCCATTAAAGCATTTACTTCTGCTTCATAGACTATCCTAAAGCCTTTGTATGGATCACAACTAAATTGGCAAGTTCTTAAAGAGATGGGGATATCAGACCATCTCATCTACTCCCTTAGGAATTTATGTGTGGACCAAGAAGGCACAGTCTTAACTGAACATGGAATAATTGAATGCTTCAAGATTGAGAAAGGAGTGCAACAAGATTGTATGTTGTCATCTTATTTATTCAACATATATGCAGAATTCATCATATGTAAGGCCTGGCTGGAGGAATCCAAAGTTGGAATCAATATTGCTGGGAGATATATCAACAACCTCAGATATACTGATGATGGCTAAAAGTGAGGAGGAACGAAAGGGCGATCTCAGGGCCTCATTCAATTGCGATTTGGCCAATTGAATAATGCTCAGCATATTTTTTCACAGATGTTTTTAGTTTGTGAAGACCTTGCTTTTGAAAAGAATTTCACAAACTAAAAACGTCTGTAAAGAAAATATGCTATGTGCTTATATAGAGCCCTATTCATTGGCCAAAGTGCAATTGAATGAGGTCCTCAGTTCCTGGCAAATAGATACGGAAGAAGTGACAGATTTTATTTTCCTGGGCTCCAAATGTCTGCAGATTACTTCAGCCACAAAATGAAAAGATATTTGCTTCTGGGGAGGAATGCTATGGCAAGTCTGGACAAGCTATTAAAAAGTAAAGCTATTACACTATCATCAAAGGTCTGCATAGGTAGAACTATGGTATTCCCAGTTGTAACATAAGGATGTCAGAGCTGGATCATAACAAAGTCTGAGTGCCAAATAATTGATGCCTTTGAATTGTGGTGTTGGACAAAACCGTTTAGAAGATCCAATCAATACTACAGGAAATCAAGACAAACTGTTCACTGGAATGTTTGAACATGTGGCTCAAGCTCAAATATTTTGGCTGTATCATAAGAAGACAAGATTCCCTAGAGGAGACTCTAATGCTGGGAAAGATTGAAGGCACACAAAGAAGGGGATGGTAGAGGCGGACATGAGTAGATGAGGTAATTGAAGCAATGAACATAAGCTTGAGAGAGCTCAGACTGGCAGTAACTGAAAGACGTGCGTGGCGTGCTACAGTCTATAGGATCACAGAGCGTAGGACACAACTAAACGTGAAAACAACAACAGTACTGAAGCCATCTCTGCCATTGATTTCAATCAAAATAACAATGAATTGGATAGTTTGGTAAGAGCTGAATGATGTTATCAGTTAAAATCTTACACTTCCTTTCAGTGGTGCTCAGGACAATTAGAGATGGAAAGGTGTACAGCAAAGGCTCCTTCATTGGGAAATTGCATTTTTATATTCTATTTTCTAGCTTTGAATTGCTGCTGTTTGTTCATGTATTTTTTATGTTAGTTAACAGTGCACAAGAAAAATTGGTTTAACATGAAAAGCACTTACACTGGCCCTTTAACGTATCTTGAGAATGGTTCATTTTAAGGGCCTCAAACATTGAAGTAAACATACCTTATACGAGTTTTTTTCATTTAAGACGACGAGCACTCTCCTATTCTGTCTCTCTATGTATAGTTTTACTTTTCAAATATAAAAAAAAAAAAATTGATGTCATCTGTACGTTATTCCTGAGATATTTATAGTTGTTGCCACAAGTAATGCTAATTCTGACTAATTACCTCCTCAGCTTATAGTTTGCCAAAATTAATGCTAATTCTGACTAATTAGCTCCTTAGCTTCAAGTTTTGAATAGAAGACAGATATCAGGATTTTATTCTCTGCAACAGGTTATTAATGTGATTGGAGTGGTCATAAAAAATATAGCAAAGGAAATTTAAATGTTCATTCTTAGCTAAAATAAAGTGAATATTCCTTCTCAAATCAGAATTCTACTTCATTAGTGAGTCGGCAGGATGGAAGGTTCATTGAAATGAATTCTCTGCAGGTAATGACTATATTAAGCTCAGTTCCTATTTCATGCAGATGGAAAATACTGAAATTGCATGGCTACTTATACCAGCAGCACGGTGCCCACTGCCTGTTTAATCTGTTGTGCCATATGAATGGAATGTCAAACTGAAATGCTTTATTGGAAGTCCTTATGGCACCACGGGACCAAGAGCAAAGTTGTGCACTGGGATAATCATAAATGTCTCTCAATTCAACTATTATTTCCTCAAGGAGAGTTTGTGATTCAGTTAAAAATAACCACTTTGAATGGCCAGTTGACAATAGAATTACATAGGGTAATACACCCCTCATGCTACAGGCCAACTAGCAATGTTTAAGTAACTAAGGCCCCTATCACCCTTCAGGATCTCTACCTTGTCATGGTGAAGGGGCTTGTTTACTTCAATGAAGCTGTGAGCTAAACCTTCGTCGGGTCATTCAAGATGGCCAGGAGATGTCAGACAAATTGCAGTCGACTGGAGAAGGAACTGGTAACATACTCCAGTATTGTTGCCTAGAAAACCTTATGGATAGGCACGACAAGAGACCTGACATGACATGACTGAAAGGGTCACGTAGAGACAGACATGACTGAACCACAATACCCCTATCACCAAGTTAACCAGCAATTTTGCATATTTTTTAATGTCATATGTATTGTGGAGAGCCTCATTCAGAAAGTTAAGACACTACAAATCAGTCAGAAGTATTCAGGCTCAGAGGGTATTTTTGACAGAATAATACAATCGTAGGTATTTTTTTTTTTTTAAGTTAAAACCCTTACCACATCTATCTGTGGAGACATGAAAGACTGGTACCAATTAAAACAGGAAAGCTATAGTTTAACTGATCAGTGTAGTGTAACCCGAGTCCAGGGGAAGCTGTGAAATCAATCCTAGCTTTCCCCATAGAGCCTCACACGCTGCACTCTGCTAATTACTTATTCAAAAACCAGTGGGCAGGATATACTGTATGTAAACAAAGATTTATAGTGTAAGATTGTTTTAGCAGTTATTAGTGTCATTAAAAAAAAAAGATAATTTTAATATACAATCTTGTGCTCTTTTAGGCCATGAAGAGCACTTACTGTGAGTTTAGTGGCCCTGTAAATAAAACAAACTTATAAATATTTCAATATTTTTAACCTTGATTCCTCCTTATAATTAGTAAAGCTATTAATTCACATCCTTGATTAAGCTTAACAAAATGAGGCTTGCTTTTTTTTTTTTTTTAACACTGCATGTAATGATATACTAACGCCTAAAGTGATTTAGTAGTGTTAAATTGACAATAATCCCCCAAAACAACTTAAAGTGCAATGAAAACTGGCTATACACTGTATAAGCTGTTTTCATCCACAGAAAACATTTCCTGCGGTATTTAGTATTGTTTATGTGGCTTAATTTGGGAATCTGTACCTAAAAGTGTTTGACAAATATGGGGGGGGGGGGGGGGGGGGGGAAACAAACAAGCATATTGTATTACTAATTATCATATCAAAGCAGCTAGATGGTATACACTCATTTGCACAGGAATAGCACACTAGAAATACTGAATATCTAAGGAATGTTTTACTTTAGAACAAAAGGACTAGTACAATGTATAGAGATTTTGTCATGTTCTTTAAGAACTTAATAAAACATCAACTTGATATTGGGGTGAAAATCACTAATATTTCTCTGTTTATTGTTTCATTCTACAGCAGTTTTTGATAATAATATAATAATACAATGTATTTTCATTTCTGACAGAAATTATTAGGATCCATATTCTAAATTCTCAATTAAAACACCAAATAAAAAAAATGTAAATACATCTTTTAGTATAATGACTGTTTATTACAAATTTCTTACAAAAAACAGCAATAAGAAAACAAACAAATATATGATTCAGTAAAAAAGAAAACAATATTTACATTGTGTCACAAAATGGAATAAACTTAAGATAAAAACACCAATACATATTTTACAAAATAAGTTATATAAATAATAGAAAATACTAAATAAAAAATATGTATTTAAAAGTGAATTGATTTAAGGCATGGATTTAACAAGGACGTTAATTTATTAATAAACTTTGGATATGGTTCTAACTCGCTCACAGAACGCGAAGCTCAACGCCATATAATAAAGTAAAAGTGTTAAAGGCAAATAAAATAGTTATTATTATTATAAAGAAAAAAAATAAGGAAAAAAATGTCTTATTCAGTTGGAGCAGATTATTTGTCACAAATACAGTTGTTTCTGTAAATTCAAAATGCACAGCAGTAGTTGAAGGACCACTATAATGTCATATTGATAGTATGATTTATTAAATAACCTGGTAATGGGTAAAATACTTTTTTATAGGTAAAAATAAATATTTTTTTAACTATTGTTTTCGATTTTGATTTGGAGGCTGGCATTTGCTTTTTCTCTAAGTATATTAATCACATGGGGCGGGCTAGGATACAGAAGATATGATCTCTATTCATTTCACTGAATGTCTGCCACCATGTAGTAGAACCTAACAGTAGGATGCAATGAATGTGCAGGTCACAGCTGACTCGCTATCTCTTAAGCAGTGTTCTAGAGCAGCAGTTTTCAAACCTCTTAAGACTCACCAGACAGGGCATACTTTTAATGTAACACTGAATACACATGAAGCAATTAGTGTATGTTGAATGCCAATTGCCGCTCCTGTGTTCATACAGTGTTGAACTTTTATTCTAGGACAAGGGAAGTAGAAGTCATTCAAGCTGCTCTGCACTCACGAGAGACTTCATATGAGAAAGTGGTTTCATTTTATCAAAATCAACTTAAAGAAATGTTATCTGTTGCTTGTATAGCACATGAGGCCCTCATTAAGTAGCTGCATAGAGAATGATGGAGCCTTAGCCACAAATCCAATGAGCCGCTTTATGTGACCAGTCAATCTAGAGTATATCCATGGCTGAATCAGAGCTCTGTCACCACCTACAGACTGTGCTTCTATCTCTGTGCAGCCTCCAGCATAATCAGAACAATAGTGGACAGTTGCTATCCAGGTCCAGTTTCCCTTATTGTAACTGTGTAACTGATATACTTTAGCTTATTTACTTTGCACATTCATTTGTAATCATGTAGAAAAATGTCTCAGAGCCTCTAATATCATATGTTCAAATACCAATTGCACTTTAGTTTCTACTTTTTAAAATAAATTTCATTTAGTTTACACAATACATTAGAGAACATGTATAAGATGTATAGGTTTTACAGCGCACTCACAGTCATAGACAGACACTCCTGTACAAGAGCTTCACTCCACAGTTGTTTTATGCACATCTCCTATAGTTTATATATGTTTGCTTGCTTATCCTTAAAGGGCAACTGAATTCAGAACAATTAAGAGCACATCACAGTAAAGATCTCCTAAAAGCATGTTGAAATACTTTTTTTTTTTTTAAATACATGCATTTTTCACTGTGAATTCAATAAAGTAAAATCTGTGTTTACATGTGTCACTAACTGCCCACTCCCAGACCCACAGCTCCAGCTGCATTTAATTGGCAACAAAAAACCCTCAACAAAATTAATCCGTGCAGAGCATGGAATGCTGGAATCACCTAAAGAAGTTATTTATGGGTTAATGTTAGAGTGCATTCCTGATTTCATGGAAAAACTGCTCTCAATCAGTCTCATCACTGCCTGGCTCAGCTCCTAGTTATTAATCATGAAACTGACTGTAGACAGGATAGTCTGTATTTGTAAACAGATTTTGTTTTAGATTTTTTTAGTTGTGTAATTAAAAAAAATAGATAATTTTAACAATGTTGTCACACCACGAAGAGCACTTACAGCGAGGTAAATGGCCCTTTAAACATAAGTATACAAATACAATGTCTTAATAAAATTAAAAGGTGTGGGTTGGATTCAAACTCACAGCATCTTATATTAAAGGCAATTGCTATTTTGAACCATCTCTCCACATGACTACATCTGACTGTAAAATGTTACACAGCTAATACGCTATTGGGTGAGAAACGCAACACAAAACCTCACTCAGCCTTGTCCAGCACTCAGCCTTGTAGCATCATAATGTAAATACCAAATTCAAGGATGGATTCGAGGGTCTGAAAACTCAACAAATACATCCAAATCAATTAATTTCAAGAAGGAAATCACTTTATTACAATCTTTTCAACTTTTTAGCTGGTCATACCGAGCATATCTGTTGACTTTAGTGGTCCTTTACCACTATATGCTGATACTGTATTGGTGGCTAATTGTTTTAATTTATTTTTAACATTTTTATTTTCATTTGTATGGCTCTGATAAATGCAAAGTTTATTATTATAAATACATGTTGTAAAATTATAATACACCAGAAAGTTCCCGGTCATCTCTTTAATGAGTGGCAGGTCCTTACTAGCACTGATAAGTGCTTACCATAATATTGAACACCCTTACAGATGTAACTCTATAAATCTATGTATTGGTGCAGTTCAAGAACAAAGACTCAGAATTCTTGCTGAATTTCGCTTAACGCACTAGTAAGACGTCGGATTTTTTCCTCCATTACTTTTTTACTGTTAGCAGTTTCCTGTAAGAGCTGCCGCATTTCTTCTTCTACTTGGTAAACCTAGAATGAGAATTATAGTGTTAATATATATATATATTTGTTATAACTGGTATTCTCTTAAAAGGAACACTGGAAATACTGTTTTTCTTTGCAGTCATCATTATATATATACAGAAATAAAATGTATGCAGAACCTTGACAAATTACATCGCAGTTGTCTTAAAATGAATAGCGACTACCCTAGCAACTGCTCCTATCCTTCTCCAATCTCATTATTTGTTCATCCAATCAAAAAAGTGATACAAATTCCCATGATGACAATGGAATCATGGGAAGCCATATGTCAGGATGTCTTCTGTGATGTCTTGATTGGATGATAAGTACACTATGTGATTAGGGCTACAACATGGAAATGACTGCGGATGAGAAAGTAGGTGCACGATGACCAAAATTAAAGGTAAACATAAAAGGAAGTTATAGGTATAGTTTGAAAAAGATAATACCTGAAAATGTTATGGTATTTATTTTTAAAAAATCATTTTTATTAAAGGGATCAAAATTGTAACAGTGTTGAATATATAAAACAAAAATGTTAAGGTATTTGAATACAGGATGATTTATAATATTTTTACGAACATGCCCAAATAATTTTCCCATTTGCACCTACTGTGAATTAATTGAAACTAGATTTTTCTTTAAATTATATATATCCACAATTCAACTCAAGAACTAAAATTTGAATGGTTATAGACTTAAGTACTCCTAAAATGAGTGCTTTTGTTAAAAAAAAATAATAATATATATATATATATATATATATATATATATTATATATATTTATTGCCGCTTTACTTCTTTATATCACAGTTTGCACTATGTTTATATTTTGTTTGTTTTCTTGAGAGTTTTATAAAAAGAAGAAAAAAATAAGTGATTATTTGTGTAAGTAAAACCAGGTTCTTTTATGTAATATTATTTCGCTTTTATAAGTGGTGCTAGGTGATTTACCACAGGGTTTATGTTTAATAGTATTTTAATTATATGAAAAGTACAGCACCTCTATATTGGCATTATGTTTACACTGTATATATGTTTCACTTATTGTATGAAGGGCAGCAGCATGCAAAATATTGAATAAGCAAATGGTAATTTAACTCTGACAGTTATACAGGGTCGAGTCACATTATTATGACTACTTTTGACGCCAGCAGAGTGTAGCTAATGAAATACGGCACGTTTTGTGAGCTGGCTTGGTGGATAATATAAGGTGGCATTTAGGCAATCTGCAAACATATCAACCATTGCTGTCATGGGTAAAACGTGCAATCCAACTTTGAAAAGGGAATGATCATTGGCTTTTGGCCAAGGGTGGCAGCATTTTTGAAACAGCGCAGTTTGTCAACGGTTCGCATGTTGCTATGGTTAAGTGTACCATGACAGGATAAAATGGCACCATTGCAAATAAAGGGTGTTGAAACTGCAGAGCATCACATGCCATTCATTGAGGTGAAAAAACGGCTGTGAATGTGCGTGAGGGCCAACTGACACGCTATAGTTGAGCAAATCACCATGGACCTCATTCTATTACCGGCCGTAAATCGGCCGTAAGGCTGCGATTCCTTGCGGGGGTTCTGTTAACTCGCGATTCTATTATACGGCCCCGCAAGGATCTCCTTTTACGGCCGGCCGCATATCTTGAAACCGGCCGTAAGCTCTGAAATCTAAAAACACAAAAATAAATTCAAGCCCGCACTGTACAGCTCTGTAAATGCTAGGGATCATATTGGGGGACATGAGGATTAAAAGTAACCCCCTCTCAAGCTTGCACATCAGCCCAAACCCGAGTTCAAATTAACTGTTTATTTTCCGGCTGCGGCGTGGGCGTGTCTGAGGTGCTCCAAGCCCTATGGACTTTTTACATGGATATTTTACGTATATAAAAAAAAAAAAAAAAGATATTTTACAGATTTGAGTATAGGATAATTATGTGCTATTTTTTCTAACACCTAAAATCACTTTATAGTCTTCTCAAAGTGCAGGATGGCTTTATTTGAGCTATTTTATGTGCTTAATTGGTGCTAGCGGGACCTGTTTGCTGCAAGTAAGCTGCGGCTCGTTTTTAGCCTTGCAGACAGGGTTCCCAGAGCAATAGAATCGCAACCAGGCTTTTCTTACGGACGATTTCCTTGCGGCCGCTTTAGATCAAAGGCTTTCCTCCGGCGCGATCGGCCGCAAGAGATAGCAAGGCGCCGGCCGCAAGCCTGCCGGAGTCCCCGGCTGGAGGGGAATAGAATAGCCGTAAAGCTTGCGGCCGGTCCTTGCGGCCCCGCAGCGGCTGCGGCCGGTAATAGAATGAGGCCCCATGTGTCTAAAACAAAAAAACAGCAAACCCTGTTGCGTATGGGACTCCGAAGCAACCGGCTGGTCACTGCACCCATGCTGACGAGGGTTCATTGTCAGAAACGGCTTCAATTTGTATGACAGTACAGAAATTTGGACTCATCGGATTGTCAAAGGGTTGCCTTCTCTGATGAGTCATGTTTTCTGCTCCATCGACTGGACATAGGTTGGCCTGTCAGGTGTGAAACCTCAGAGAGAACAAACACTACGTAACCATTGTTGGAAGAACACAAGCTGGTGGTGGCAGCATTATGGTCTGGGGAATGTTTTCTTGGCATTGTCTGGGTCCACTCATACCTCTAGAAGGCACTCTCAATAAATTGGGTAATCTATCCATCCTTGCAGATCAAGTACACCCATACATGTTGACTGTCCTCCCTGGAGCAGATGGGATCTTCCAGCAGCACATTGCAACATATCTTGTGGCCAGAATTGTTCAAGAGGAGCACTACAAAGACTTCCAAGTACTTCTCTGGCCTCCAAATTATCTGGACTTGAACCCCATTAAGCACTTGTGGGACCACCTTAATCCCCATGTTCGCCGTATGGATCCTTCAGCAGCTGTCGGATGCACTGCAGTCAATGCTGTCCAGCAAATTACTGACTACCGCGCCGTCTAGCTGCTGTCCGCGCTGCACACAGTGGTTAATCAGGATATTAGCTTGTGATCATAATAATGTGACTCCACTGTGTATTAATTACTCTGAATGAAAGGATTTTTTCACAAATTTGCAGTATTTATTATGTTAAATGAAGGTTGCAAAACTTTGATGGTATATTTTGGATAATATTACTTAAAGATACTAGATGATTAAAAAAACTGCAGTATTTCTATTAACTTTCTATTTATTTATTAGTTTGTTAATAAGCAGAATAAACCATTATTGAAGTTTATACTTTTGTCTTTGCTGTCAACACTTTACCCCACTTGAACATATTCAGTATGGAAGTCAGGTAACATTACTAGCATCACATAACATTCATGTAACTACGGTACCTTTTCATTTGCAGTTTCAACTTCCCTTTGTTTTTCACTTGCCAACTTAATAAGCTCAGCCTGGTGTGCAGCTAGAACGGATTCAAGCTGTCTTCTAAATGAATCATCCACAGAGCGAAGTTTCTCCATTATAGCCCTAAGTAAAAACATTAAAGAAACTCACTATAACAGAACATAATAAAATTACAATTTTAAACTAACTTTCAACAACAATTAATTCACAACTGGGCACATGAATTCAATTATGGTTTGAATATACATTGTACAATTCTAATGCACAAATTGTAAACTGGTCCATGAAAGTGATACATTTTTTTTTTTTTTTAATTGGTTATGTTCCACATAAATCCAAGTACAAGTATCAATACAGTTTCAAATCGGCATACAGACAAAATGCTAATCTGTCCTTCTGATGGAACCAGACAAGTGCAATTATCAAACATGCAAAAAAAATAAAAAAAATAGAGGCAAAGCCAACAACAAAACAAATTCAACATTCAATCATCTTAAAACAGTTACAACAATGTGTCCACTTATTTTTCCAAGTAAACAATCCTCAGTATTCTGATGTGACCAACAAATATACCTTGCACTGTTTGTACACCACACACAGACATGGTAGTGTCTCTATTTTCCTTCTGAACACTTTTTATATCAAGATATATGCAAGTCTATTTTGGATTAGCCATTAGGCATTTGGCATGCACATGTTAATCTGAGAACAGTTTACTACTGTCCGTTGGATGTTAGATCAGTAGCACAGGGAGTTTAAAATATTCCAAGTTGTAATTCCAGTCCTTTAGGATTTGGAGCCTATCCTCCTGGGACAGGTCCGCACATTGTTTTTCCATGGTTTTGGGAGGAATGAGTGATGCTTACCATTACCTGCAGTAGAGATTTCTCTCAAGCAGTTTAAATTCCTTCAACGTTGAAAACAGTAGCCGTAACGTAGCCTGCAAGCTTTGCGGCTATTAAATTGACCACGTAAAGCAACCCGTCAACGACTTGAGGGGTAAGAGGGTGAAAAGGCTACGGAACTAGGAAATTTGAACTACGCTCCCCCAAATCCTTTGATCTGTCAAGCCCGTAACTGTTACATTTCCAATCACGCTAGTAAATTGCAACAAATTCACTGGCGTTCATGCCCATAACACGCAAATGGAGCCAAAAAGCTAAGAGGTACCAGAGAGTACCCGCTAGGGGATTAAAGTCCTATCCATAGCACTGTAAATGCAAATATACACACACACTACAGTACTCATCATAAAAGAGGAAGTGATGCTAGGTATTAGAATTAATAGTACAACATTGTCAAGCTCAAGCATTATTTCTGGAATGTGCGTCCGATCGCAACTCGTTTTTGAAGCCCGTAAGACTTTGAAATCCAACCTCCATTTTACTGTGACGAAATTATGACGATCTCTGTTGCCATTGGCTCAATCTAAACCCGTAACTACCCGTAACTAATTTAATGTTCTAATGTTTCTCCCCTTTCCTCCTTGCAAGCCTACATGTATGACTGTGTGTCCCGTGAACAGTGGATTTTGTCTGCAAATGAGTTTGAAATATGTGAGACAGAGAAAACCTCCCCAAACTTTTTACAGTTTGTTTAGACAAGTAATGTGACATTTGACCATTTTCTAACCAGCCCATACCCTGAGTCAGGTGCAATCTATTGATATTTAAAATACTCTTCATAGCACAGTCACTAAACACATCCTCGGAGGCGACATAGGTTTCACAGCCCATCAAATGTGTCATGGGAGAAGGTAATTTATTTTTGTGCACTCATTTATCCAATATCATAAAAGTTAACTTAAAAAGTTGGTCCTGCCTGGTCTATGCCTCTGTGCATCAAATTGCATACAATGACAACCACTGATCTATATCGGTCTATGGGAATACTGAGAAACATTTTAAGTCACCCATATATCATATATGAATAGCAATTATAGCTCTTTATATCCATTACTGAACAAGGATAAGCCAACTAAAATTAGTTGGTAATGGAAAGAAGAATAGGACTATATACTGTATGCACAGGACCATATACTGGAGGACCTTTTCGAGATATCAAATCAAAGTAAACATCTTTCATAAGATACCTAGGGATGGTGACGTTATCTAAGACCCCTCCATCACATCACAATTTATTTAATATTGCCCATTATATTCATGATTGGTGAAGCCTATTTCTATGCAAAATTTTCAAAGCCAAATAAGATACTAACTGTTTATGCACTCAGTCTCTCTGAATGGTTATTTCTGCTCAAACACTCAAATCCTTAAATAAGAATTCAAACCAACATAATACAAAATAAATATTTTATAAAATTCTAGAAAAAAAACTAAGTGCCACCATCTATACATAGAAAAAATTATATTATCAAAGAAAAAAATTGATCATAAGAGTTATCTAAAAAGTGTTAAAAATGTGATTATGCTGTACCACCTTAATAAAAAAGGGGGTGTAAAGAAAGGCTTTCTTATTACCAAAAAGTAGTTGGCTTAAACCAAAAAGTACAGTTAAAAAAGAAAAAAATAGCAAACATGAGAAAAAAAAAAAATTAGAATAATTCAATACAAACAAAAACAGACCCAAGTTGGTCATAAACATTTAAAACTAAGTGCCAACATCTATATATTTTATCTAGACACAGCAAAACCAATATATATTTTTTCTCCCATATCCCCCCCCCCCCCCCCCCGCTATCGCTGTTATTATTGTAGGGGTTTGTTTAGCAAGAATTTGGGTCTTCCTTACACTAGATAAGAGCCTTCCAGGTAGTACGACTCCATTTGAATGAATATATATATATATATATATATATATATATATATATATATATATATATATATATATATATATATAATTTTTTTATTTATTTCTTTTTATTTCGTTTTTGGTGATTTTTTTGTGTAGGTTGTAAAAAATTTTTTTTGGGGGATGTATGAGTAAATACCATATTTTTTTTTTTTTAAATTTGTGCCACTTTAGATTTTAATAAAATATTTATTTTGTATATAGTCAGTTTGTATTTTTATTTAAAAGTTTCAAAGCCAAAATAATTCAACTTATTTTGGCAGAATTGAATTGAAGGTGCGTTACCTATCACTGATTTGATTATTTTCTCCAAAGAGTAGCTTGCAAAGATTTCTTTATGAAAAAAACTTTTCCTTTTTTATAGTGTTAAGCCAGACTATTCAAGCAACCTAACAAAAACTCTCATCCCTGTAGACACATTTTTAAACTGCAGTGTTTTAACAATTTTACTCTACATCGTTGTAAAAGCTTAAAAACCACTTAGATGGAAAAAACAGATGAGATGCATTGATATTTCTTAAAAAAACAAAACAAAAAAAAAAGTTTCCTAAAGCCAAAATAGCTTTTACTTACTTCTGAGTTTGAAGGCTTTTGTCTCGTTCGTCAATCAGCTTCTTTTCCTTGGCATCAAAATTCTCTTTCATCTGCCTGACTTGCGTTTCAAGCTGGCTTAATAATTCTGCTTTATCTTGCCACTTCTTATTCATTGCACTATGAATAGAAAGAGCAAATGCCTCAAATGAGATTCAACATCAAAAGCTACATTTGCTAAAACCTCTGCTCCAGAGGCTGGTTAATCACCTGTAAGCTTTCTTCACATCTTCCAGCTCAGCATCCTTTTCTTCCAGCAGTTGTTTGAGTTCCTCCTTTCTCTCAGTCAGTCTTTCTACCTTCTCTTTCAGCTCTTCCGTTTGTGTTCGTCTTTTATCGTTCTGTTCATTTAATGCTTTCTCAGCTTCAATGTTCTCCTCACGTAGTTTTCTGATACGTTCATCTCTTTCCAGCAGGCCCTAATAACACAGGTAGGTAAAAACAGTACTAACGTAGTAATTCATATTTGCTATGCATCAAAACCTTATCATTCAATTTCATTCTCAGCAACAGTTATCAAATGTCTAACACCTCTGAAGTTCCATAGTAATATTATGGTCATATAAAGAAAATGACACACATATATATATATATATATATATATATATATATATATATATATATATATATATATCTTTATCAAATCACAGACTGTGTCTCAGCAGCATGTTAATGAATTGCTGCTGAGACACAGTCTGTCATTGGCTGTTTTATGATTTATCTTGAATTAGCAGTTACAATAAAAGGTAGGCATTCAGCATGCCTAGGTAGAATCTTTTTATTTTTAGCGTGTTTTATATAGATCAAAAATTATTTCCAATCCAGTATAAATGCACAGAAATTATAAATGCATCATTCTATGCATGTGAGACTACTTGGGACCAGTTGTGGAAAATGTTAAACTTTTGCATGATAAATATTTTTTTATAAGGATAATGTATGTCTATGAAGGGCTTCCTTCATTCCAGGCACCTAGAAACAGCCTGAATGGATTTAATAAAATCACCCTGGTTCCTAAACTAAGCCAAAATAGTAGATTCCATTGCAGGATACTTATATATAAAAAGGTAATAATATTAGAGTCTGTATTATTTTAATATCCTAAAAACATGTTACCTATTTTCAAGTGAAGTTCCTCAAAAGAGTGCATAAAAAAAAAGAAAAATGACCATAGTGGTCCTACCAATCACAGTTATTCCTAAACTCCGCCCTGAATTTCACCCTTAAGCACTAGAGGCAAGAAGAAATGTCATACAGCCCTATAGAAGCCTGTAACGGCATCGGCACACCTACAAGGGCTGCGGGCTTGACATTCGGCTGCGTTACAGAGCTATTAAATTAGACCATGACGCGAGTTACGGGCTTGAGACGCAAACCCGTAAACCATTTTCCGCACGTTTGATGTGCGGCCGTGAACGTGATTAATTAGTCAAACCTGTAGTTACGGGTTTAGATGGAGCCAATGGCAAATGAGATTGTCATCATTACGTCAATGAAACTTACATTCCAGAAATAATGCAATATTGATAAATCCGTAAATATGATATTCTAGTCCATGCGAGTTTCATCATATGTATTAACACATTGATTGCCGGGATCGATATCGAAAAAAAAAAAAAAAGTATATTGTCGATTTGCGAGCTTGAGAATGTTGTGCTATTAATTTTAACACTGAACATCACTTTCCCGTCACATAAGTACAGTAGAGTGTGTATATTTTCATTTACAGTGCTACGGATAGGACTTTAACCCTCTATATGGTCCTCTCTAGTACCCGTTCGCCTTTTGGCTCCATTTGCGAGTTACGGGCTTGAACGCCAGTAAATTTGTTGCAATTTAATAGCGTGATTGGAAACGCAACAGTTACGGGCATGACAGATCAAAGTATTTGCGGGCGCGCAGTTCAAATTTCCACATCCCATAGCTTTTCCTCGCAAGTCGTCGTAATAGCCACAAGTCTTGCGGATTACGGTTTTCAATGTTGAGGAAATTTAATAGGGCTGAGGGTGACCAATACTCACAATTAATTATTTGACTCAATAAATAAAGCAGATTACAATATTAATTACACACAAATCTAATAAATATTGAATATTCTGAATGTGTGAGGTTAGAATATAAGTCAACTTACAGAATATGATGACTGACATGCAGAGATGCCATTTTTGCAAAGTAAACTTCTGGAACTTCAGATTTTGAAATTACGGTTTAAGAAACATGAATGCAAAATAAAGAGACAATACAACACACATTTTAATTAAGTAAGGAGCTTTGAAGGTTGACAACTACTTACTTCTTTTAATTTTCTTATGGTTTCAGTTTGATCGTCTATAACTTTGGTTTTAATTCTCAGAGTATCATTTTCCCTTTCACTTTGATTTTTCAATGTTGCAATTTCATTTGAAAGAACTTCTATTTTGGCTTCCAGTCTTCCTCTATCTTGGGCAAGAGAAACACCTGCAAATTGTCATAGCATACACATTTTTAAAAGTGCAATATATATTCATTTTGGATAATTAAAACATTTAGATATTTCACTTAGATATAAAATAGACATAATACCTAATTGAATACTTCTGAAATAAATAACACTTACATTTAGCAGACTCCGCTAGTGTCTAGAGCAGTGAAAGGCAATTTATTTCACTTGAATATGCAGTCCTGGAGTACTTAAAGCCTCACAATGCTTTAAACCATTTTACTTTTATTTACAGCAACATTTTAAAATTACTGTATGAAAGGAATTAATTGATAATAGAGGTATAGATAACACATTTAGAAGTCTTAATGTAGAAGTATTTAAGAGTACAACTGGATATTATTTGCTAGGTTTAGAGAAACATAATTGGCTGTGTGTGCATTGTTAAGAAGTGCAGACTCACTCCAGAGAATTGTCTTGGGAAGTGCCCGGGGGTCACGTGTGGCCCCCATACCACATTCTGCCCACCACTGGTCTAGAGGCTGTCATGCTTGTTATTCTTCCAATGTTAGAAGCTTTGCAATGTGGCTGGGAAGGTATCAAATGCCGATATCTGAACTTCTGGCACATCAGAGGTCCATTATGGAGGCTCCTAAACACAAGCAGTCTTTTCAGTTTGCTCTAAAACTGGCTGTTAATGTTGTTAGTTTGTATGATACATATTTCACATACTACAGTGGTTCTTAAGATGAACTCTAATCTCATTATACTGCTCTGTATAAAAATATTTTTCATTTGAAGCTCTGATCGCTGGTTTAAAATGCTGCAGATTTAGCTCTTACATCACTCACATTGTATACTGTCTTAGAAGGAGTCGGCTGCAGCATACATTTATTGAGCTTATGAGGGCAAGTTCTCATGCCCTGAAGGGACCATTAATTGCAAGCTTCCCATAAATGCATTTATAATGTCTTCATTGCGATAATACATTCCACTTTTATTTAAAAAAAAAAAAACAGAAGGAAAAGCTGATATTTTTTGTTTGTAGGAAAGATGTGTTGTCATTTGTAAGATGCTTGTGACTTTTTGTGCTTGCAGAACTTGGCAAGTCTAGAAAGATCCTTACAGCAGTATTGATAAATTGCATGTCCCGTTAATTCATACGAGAAATAAAAAACAGCAATTTTGATCTTGTGGTTCCATCAATCATACCCCATACCCCTGGGGCCATATTCTATCTTCCTAAAAGAGCCCTGGTAACATGGCTACTGCAGTGGTACAGCTTTAAATCATTTTACTAAGTGGTAAAAATAGGTACAAACAACTTTTCAATTTAATTAAAAAGTTTATTTTTTGTGAGAAAACTTACACATAGTCCTGGGATGTTCCCCTGCCTACCAGATGTCTTCAAAGAAACTGGTCTTGCTCCTCGTGCCTGCCCCAAGTACTCTCAAAGAAAGCAGTGACTCTCAGCATATGGTAACTCTGATATTACCTTAAATTTTTTGTTGCTGCCTATTTTTTCATATTTCTTCCTTCTCTCCTTTTGTCTGGAGGTCACATGTGGACCCTATACCACCTCAGCCCTCCAAACTAAATAATTACTTTTTTGTCCCAGACTACCTCTCTGCTGATTTGCTCGAGGCCCAACTCAACATCTTCATTGCAATTCCTATAGAAGACGGATGACTTGGGTCAAAGTCATGAGCCTTGCTCTCCTTTCAAAACAGCACCCAGGGTCTTAAAGGGGTGTTGATGAAGTGCAGGATGGCTATATAATTTTACTCATCCTATAACGCAGACAGTACTTATCCGAGACATGGAGTTTGGACACAATCATATCCCAAGATATTAGTCATACAACTGAACCCAAATTCATTCCACTTTGACCAACAGAACAAATGGAGTATATATATTTATATTAATTAACAAACATATCTACCTACAGACCACCAAGTTATGTTAATTTGGGGACTGATGTGTTGGATCATTGAAGTCAGTTTTAACGGTCATTGACCCCAATCTACATAAACCTTAAGTTTTCAAATCACACAAATTGTTTTGGCCTATCGCTCTCTCACATTACTCTTCAATGAATTCTCATTGATTGGCCCGGGGATTAAATAATCACCATATGCCTGGAACTACACCTCTTTTTTTTTTTTTTGCCCTCATCAAACTTTTGAATGAATAAGCTTCCTATTGGTTCACCAGTACATCTATATCTCAGTCTACAATACAGACATGGTTAACTCTTAATGGTCGGTCCACCAATCCACCATTATCACCATGTCAGAAAGTATATAATTTGCAATATAACACTGCTTTGATCTTAGCACTTCAGGCCCTGTTAATCACATGGGAGTTTAGCTGGCCCATAAGTCTGTCTAGCGAGGCACCTGTTACAACAGGAATCCCCTACCAAGTCCCTAGAAGCTCAGGGCATTTGTAGGACCCTCAGAACAAATATTATACCTATACCAGATATCACATATATAGTTGTCAGTTCAAGGACGTTGGTCTAGTTTGCGGGTTTGTCACTCTTTGCGAGCCTCGCATAGCAAGGCGAGCCGTCGACCACGCAGGACTTAGGCCGCAATGAGCCCGCAAATGGGAGGCCCGTGAATGGGAGCCTCACGAAGCGCGTCGAGCAGTTGAAACACGCAGGACTTAGGCTGCAGTGAGCGCCGAAGGCGCTCATTGCAGCACTTGGCAAGGGACGCAAAATTACAGCCCGTAGGACTTAGGACCACAGGCGTGTATATAGACTGTGGGCCTCCCAAAAATATGATGATGAAAACTATGGGCCCGATTCAATTGCATCTCATAGGGTCCAGGCTGTATGTCAGCGGGTGTGCTGCAGGCTCCCGTTCGTCTCCGATTCTGGAGCTATTCAATTGATCAAGGCTGCAAATTACTGGCACAAAGCCGAAAAACCATGCACTGGTTCGTAGCAGTTCAGGGCGGGAACATAATCAATTAAGCAAGGACATAACTTCCCATTTCGAATCCGCCAATAGAAAATGAGACCATCATTATTACGGCAGTAAAACATGGAGGTTACATGTCAATCAATTAGGTTCAGGGGTCCGATATGCCAGTGGCCAACACACAACATGTACACGCATATACAACACACACACACCCACCCACAACACATAAATACACTTTACACATATATAAACACACACACATATCAGACT
Source organism: Discoglossus pictus (assembly GCA_027410445.1). Lineage (NCBI taxonomy): Eukaryota > Metazoa > Chordata > Amphibia > Anura > Alytidae > Discoglossus > Discoglossus pictus. Next base: position 71,158,493 of record CM050166.1, read on the forward strand.
CGCAAACCGGCAAGATACACAATTATGAAAATGCATGCCAATACTGTTATAGCCCATATGGGTGGCCTGATATGTATTAACACATTGATTCCCGAGATCGGTATAACCCCGACATGACACATAAATAGCAATTTAATTTACTGTCAATTTGCTAACTTGAGACTGTTGTGCGATTAATTCTAATGTCCATCATCGCTTTCCCTTTTCTTTACAGTGAAGGATTGATTTTTTATTTGCATTTACAGTGCCACAAATATGTGTTTAACCCCCTTACGTGTCCTCTCTAGCTCTCGTAGGATTTTATCCTAATTTGCCATGTATGGGTCTGAAACCATTTGCGGTCTTGGGAATTGGAGCAATTGAATATCGATTTGCGATTTTAGCCATTGTAACTCTTGCAGAATTGAAAGATCAAAAGCTTTGGGAGGCTGTACGTTCTGGGTTTAACCAATCACTGAGTTTTCAAGGCTGTAACCCGTTCAGAGCCTGCAAAAAGACGCCAACTGAATAGCAAATTAACTTGCGGGCTACAGTAACTTGGGATAGCTCAATTGAATCGGGCTCATTATCTTCAAAAATTAAGATTATCACTAATAATGATTTTATGTTCATGGTTTACACAACTGCTAATGTTATTCATTTTTTACTTATCTTCACAAGCATGTGAGATTTTTTCCCTAAAATACAATTGTCCTTGTATGAAACTAAGCAATGAACTTTGGATTGGTTGTTTCAACTTCAGAAACATAAATACACAAACCATAATAGGCAAAAACAAGAAGTTTACCTTGATGCGTTAACTCTTGTCCCCAGATTTTTCTTTCTGCCTTTAATCCATCTATCAATGACTCTTGTGCAGTGAGTTGTGAAATAAGTTTTGATTTTTCTTTTTTCAGAAGTTCAATTTGAATCGTTTTTTGTTTTTCTTCTTGAGCTACTGATTCCAGGACACGTATTTTGTTCTGCGGTGAAAGCAACAAACATGACACCATAATGATTTTAATTGACAAATTATATCAGTAACGGCACAATTTCTGATTTGACAAAAAGAAAAACATTTCCAGACCATGTTCAGAGGACAATTACCTTTAAATCACTTGTCATTTCTTGTTTTGCTTTTGTGACCTCAGTTATTCTTGCCTTTTGCTCCTTCACCATGGAAGTGAGCTCTTGAATTAAATTTGCTGACTTTTTCTCCTTCACTTCACTGCAGCCGAGTGCTTCCTTATGTTCTGCTAAATCTGCTGTAACATTATCAAAGCCATCTTTGACCTAAAATAAACCAAGGTTACTCAAAGGTATGGTATTTAGTCTAAGTATAGACAATAACAGGCACTACTACAAATTCAGCATTGTATGAATGACTCAACTAAACAAAAGTACTTTCATCTACCTTATATGTTCTATCTATTATTATTATCCTTTATTTATAACGCGCCAACATATTCCGCAGCGCAAATATTCCTACTTCGTGGCTTTTAGAGTCAACTGAATGTGGTTGGTATGTATTACTTTCTGGAACTATAACATATTATAAGAATCTCTTACAACTTCCCACCTTCAATAATGTCTATTAATGTAAACTGAAAAGCCGTTAAGTGAATATTATTCCTTTTCATGAACCTTTCTGATGTAAATAGACATACAGAAGAGTTTGGGCACCCTTGGTTTGATTTTTTTAAATGAAAGGAACAAAACCTACGCAGCACACTAATTTAAAACAAAAGCCTTTCTGCAAAATCTAATGCACGGTTACTTTTATTTCTACAAAGCAGGGGAAGGCAATACAAAGATACCAAAGCACTTACAGATTGGAATTTTCACTATAAGAAATGTCATTAAAAAACTAATTTAAGGGAATCTATGGAAGTCATGGCAAGATCTGGAAGACCAAAAAAACTCTCAGATACAACTTCTGTTAGGCAGAAAGTAAAAGAAAACCCCCATATGAAAATCAAACCATAGGTACAGACATATGAGTGGTGGTGGACCATTCCATGATCATGAGCTGCATGGAAAAGTCATCAGAATGAAACCTTACCTGCGATCTCATTACAGAACTCAACATCGGAGGTATGTGAAACACATTCATAAGCCAGAGGCATTTTGGAACCAAACGTTCTAGAATGATGAACTAAAAAGCTTTCATTTTCTGACTACAATCACCAAAGATATGAAAAAAAAGGGAGCAGCATTTGAAGAAAAGAAAACCTTGCCAACCTTTAAAGGGCCTTTGTAGGGATGTTCTATGTTGTACTGAGAGAGGGCATTTGATGTTGAACAGGGAGTTTCTTTTTATGAATATAAAGCTCCTGGAGCAGAATTTACTTTTTTGAATGTATAACTGTATTTGGGGGTTTGTAGCCAATGTGAAGCAATATAGCTGTATGAGTCATAAGTGTCTGCCAATGACATTTCCAATCTTGTATACACTCTGCTTACAAAAAGGTACTTCCTGTGACATTTTCCAATTAGTGTCAAATAATTTTAACCAGTTTTACTAAATATATATTCATTTAAAGAGACACATTTAAATGCATGAATGGAATGGGTCTATTATGTCTGTATGGCAGAGGGAAGAATGGATTCAATTAAATATCAACAAATTCTGGAATGTCACACACTCAGTCAAGAAACTGAAGATGAAAAGAGGCTGGCTACTACAATAAGACAATGATACCAAACACACACAAAAAAACACTATGAACTACCTCAAGAAAAACAAGCTGGAGTCTTTTGGAATGACCCTCACAGTCCCCAGACTGAATATCATTACAAATATATGGATAGATTGATGTTGTGCATGCAAGAAAAAAATAAGAATGCAGAAGCTCACTACAAAAATAATTTTCAAGCTGTGATATGTGACAAAGGGAGTGTTACTAAGTACTGACAAACATTTGGAGAAAATAATACTTTATAACATGAGTTTGCTGCAGAGGTCTTGTTTACTTCTCTTCATTTCAAAAATCTAAATAAATAAATAAATTAATTAATAAAAATCTAATTTGGCCATGGGGTGCCCAAACTTTGTATATTAATGTATACGGAGATAAGCCCACAAACTGGGTTCACTGCCATCCTATTATTTCTTCCTTATGTTCCAACCATTTTGTAAGCAATATGTTTTATGCTACAACGTTTAGTAACATATTCCCCAACAAAAGTATGTACTAAAAATATTCTACAGCTTTGCAGTCAAGTGACATTTTTTGACAAAGTGTACTATTTTCTAGATGAATAACACATTCATAGTACCTCTTTAAATCTTCTTGCCTCAATAATCAAAGCGGCACGAAACTCATCTTCTAGATCCATATACTGCTGTGTCAGTGCTTTCATCTTCTCTTGAAATTCATTTATTTGTTGACTATGCCTCTTCTCTTCCTTGGCAATTTCTTTAGCCACTGCTTCTTGGAATTCAGGTCCATTTAGTGCTACTCTTGACTCCAGTTCCTTTCTAAGAGATATCAAAAAATATTCTGCATTATACCACTTCGGCTGTAACACAACATACTGCAACAACAGCATATTAAAATAAATATATTTAAAGGTGCATCATATATTTCTATTGTTGCATCTGAAAGAGGGTATTTGAATCAGCTTTCAGAGCATCATTTGAAAAATGGTATACTATCAGATGTGATTTAGGGCCTTGCCCCGGTCTACCAGCGAGCAACAATATAGCTGTATAAATCATACTTATCTATACAGACTTATATGCATTGTGCATTACTGGCTAGTTTCAATGAAGTTTAAACAGATTTTACATCCTATTTAACGCTGTAGATTGGTTACAGGCAATAGGAGTCTAAGCAAAACAGCGATAAAATGGGGTCATGAGCATGTGATCCAGTATCAGAACTATTGCTCTGCTGTAGACATTATCTATTTAAAATGTGCACTCTCCAAAGTTAATTTAGTGTGCTTAGGGTTAGCAACATTAGCAATGACATCATGTAATCCTTGCATGTGCAATGGGGTAATTTGTTAAGTTTAAGTTTTTGACTTGCATCTACCCTGTTAAGCGTTACGGAATATGTCGGCGCATTACAAATAAAGGTTAATAATAATAATTACACACTCTCTTATTTATCCTACTCAGTCATTCTGGAGTAAAATTAATTCCTTACTTTATGGCTGCTTGGTGCAGGGAAGGATACACTCACAGAACATCAGTAGAGCTATGGGTTATAATGTATAGTCATGGATGTATTTAGAAGTGTAAATGCACATACATAGGCTATAATCAGTAGCACTGGCTACATTTTTTTTAAAAATGCATCATATAATGGTTTTCATGAAGTTGTTGAGATGCTTAGCTTTTTTATATCTTTATTAAAATCTACTTTTTTTGGTATTTAAAAAGATAAAAACTCTCTTGGCACAAACAAAAAAAAGAGATAAAAACAAATCTTTACAGTGATCATAAGTGTAACAAAAGATTAGTAAAACTATATATAAAGTGAAAAATTAAAGAGTTTTACTTTAGAAGGATATATCTGCCTCTGGGTATGTTGTATTGCTAATAACGTAGTGTCATGTCGGACTTCTACAACTACAAGATTAATTTATTTTAGAGAAAGATGTGCGCTGTATAATATATGAGGTTTAAAAAGTCACTTGGCTTGAAAACTAGCCTTCAGGCCCTGAAACATTACAGCTATCACATGACGTTTCTTTAAAATAAATGACTTCTAACTCTGCAGGATAATGTTATGCCCATATTTTCCAGGGATAAAGGTCATTGCAGTCCATGTGATACATTTGCACAGATTTCTCACTGCAGGGATCAAACTGCTTTAGGCCAAAAACCTTGAACAAACAGGATGCTAATTACTTTGACTCAATAAGCCACATTTGTTTACTTTCACATTTCTATGCAATCGCCAAGATCCAGAAAAACAAACCATAGGGATAAAAAGTACCTTTGTGTCTGCTCTCTTGAAGCAAGAAGTTCATGAAGCTGTTGAACTTTATCTTTCTGCTGACGAACTGACACTCGGAGCAACTCTACTTCTCTCTGGGAGGCAGATGCTTTTCGTTCAGCTTCTTGAATTTGTTTCATCTGCGCCAGAGAAAAAATGAATTATCCATTTGTTTAGACACTGTTAAAAAGCTGACAATGTGTTGACAAACTAGTGAGTCACCAAATAGGGCAATACAATCACAGTCTGTTCCCTATCTCAGCCAAATTACTTGGACACCGCACAACATACAAAATGGTATCACCGCGAAAATAGTTTTTATAAAGTAGGTGGCTCGACAAAATAAAACAGTTTTGGGCCTATTTTTGAAAATGTGTCTCATGTAATTGAAATACAACATCTTTCTGTTACATTTTATAAGTCTTTACATTAGACTGTTTGGCAGATGACAAATGTGCATAGGCAGCCATCTAATGTGAGCTACTTGCATCCATCAGGACAGAGCAGTGTAAATATGTCTGTTCAAAAACAACATTAATGTTACTTACACTGCAGGTGAAAATGCTCATATTTGTGATAGATTTATTTGAACATATGAACAATTCAACTCTACATTTTCCTACAATATATGGAACATTTGACTTATGTTGTAATGACCACTGCAGTTCCAACTTTAAAAGTACATTATGTTCTTTTGGAGAACTAGATAATGGGTAAAATGTTCTATGAAAAATAAATAAAAACAGACTTTAATTTATTAACAAATATACCGTATTTATCGGCGTTCAACACGCACCTCATTTTAAGAAGGAAATTTCAGGGGGAAAAAATAAATTTAAAATAAAGAACTTTGAAGCAAAATCCTCAACCTCAACCTCCCTCCCTCATCCTCAACCTCCCTCCTCAACGCCCCCATCCTCAAACCCCCATCCTCAAGGAATGCGGAGGGGGGTTTAGAATGAGGAGGGAATATCGGCGTATAACACGCACCTATCATTTGCCCCCTATTTTCAGGGAGAAAAAGTGCGTGCTATACGCCGATAAATACGGTATTCACATTTTCCTAATAGTGGAATGCCTTTGCCTTGTTGAGCTGCTTGATTTAAATGTTTTCCTATCAGGGAGAAGCTTTGCAGCCTTATAGATTTTCCTTAGTCCTGTTAAAAACCCTGGCACCTAGCTTTGCCACATTTCAGTTGAAGGAAGAAATGCTTATCTACATTCAAGGTTACCTACCACCTGTAGCAGATAAAGAAACAAAAAAAAAAAAAAAGTCTCCCACTGCTGAATAATTGTGTAGAACAGTTAGAAAGTTAGTTCAGGCAATAACAATACATTCTATCGTAGGACTCATAGGATTTTCTCCTTTTGCCATTTACGGGTGTGAAAACATTTGCGCCTTGGGGAATTGGAGCAATTGAACAGCGCTTTGCGATTTTAGCGATTGGTAATATTGCGGAAGTGAAAGAGCAAAGGCTTGGGGAGGGCTGTAAGTTCCGGGTTTAACCATGGTAAAGTTTCCAAGACTGTAACCCGTAACCGTTTGGAGCCTGCAAAAAGAAGCCAATTGAATAGCAAATTAACTTACGGCCTCACTTACGGGCTCTGGTATCTTACGATTGCTCATTTGAATCGGCCCTTAGCCTTTGTTGTTAGAAATGTCACTGAATAAAGATCATTAAAGGATGCTAAGTGAGCTGTCAAAGTATACCAAATGCTTTTTGGCATCCAATACTAAAACAATTAAAATAAGCCTAGGGCAGCATACAATCTAAATACACGCTTTTACACGAGCACTAGGACTTGTTAAACCTACCTCTATGTTTGCAAAGTGTTGCTGAATGAATATATCAAGAGAACAGACGCTAAATATTATTTTACTATAAATTAACAATCTTGCATACCTCATTTGCTTGTTGCTGTACCCGTTGCGTCTCTAATTTGGATAATGCATCTTCCATATTTTTAAAAGCTTTCTGATAATCTTCCTCCTTTCTTGTAGTTTGCTGTAGTTCATTCTTAAGTTTCTCATTTTCTTCTTTCAACTGGTGCAGAAGTTCCTGAAGTTTGGCTTTTGTATGTCTTTCCTTTAAAAACAATTCCTTTACCCTAAATTGTATGAGGAGAAAAGATGCAAAGTTATTTTCATAACAAGACAATAACGATCTTCTTGGATACACAAAAATACAATATATGTTGTTATTTCTCAATATAAAATAGTATTAAAAAAAAACTACAATAATAGTTTGCATTACCAACACTTACGTTATTTGTGGTGATCTAACCGAATACATAAACACACTATAATAGTTTAATTATACCTGATCATTAACAAAATGCATATTTAATTATTTATAATAGAATATTGAATATTACATTTCAAAAGTTTTAATCTCTAGTTGAGTTGATGGCCTCCACTCTGATATGGTCACCAAGGAAGAAAGAGAAGTTAAGCAGAGAGACAGGTCTAAAGTGCTTTAAGAACAATACCATTAAGTAAGCGCACAAAGACACAAGTCTTCAGCCAATGGAGACATCTTTGTTGGTTACACTTTGTTCCTACTAGACACCACCAGATTGAACTTTTAGTTGGTAGATACCAGCAGCAGCTTGATATAGAAAATGGCATTCCCTGTTTGGAGTAATTGCTAAATTAATGGAATTAGGAACATTTGCTGTTAAATACTTACTTCTAATTTAAACTTACTGGTCAGGCAGAGTAAGAAGTGCATTTGCTACATTGGCTTAACAGTTTTTTCAATCGTGCTCCGAGATCGCTCAGAGCTAAAGCAACTGTCTGTAATATGAAAGGTTGTGAACTCAAATCCCACCAGTTTCTTTAAAGTTTTGTATTAGTCACTGGGTAAAACCGAGAACAGATATAAAAACTGTAACGTGGTGGATATGAGAAAATGATGGATCTCATATTGTTTTTACAATACACACAATGTTTTAAAGAGTCAATTTGATCACACAATCTCTTATAGCATAAGTCATTCTTCTTACTACAGAGCCATTTTGTTTTTCTTACATGATTTAAAGTAATTATAGATACCAGTACTGTTAAAATATAATCTGTGTGCCATTTATAACCTCCATCTTCATTATCTATGTAATTTCTAGTGGAGGGATATAAAAGCAAAATGCTATTTATTTGCTAATTTTAGCCAGGCAAAGAGATGTGTGCTTTCAGAGCTTGCTATCTATCTCTTCTCAGTTAGCCACTGAAGGTATATCTACTCATCCTGTTTCTTTTTAAAAACACATGATGTCACATCGCTCAAAATTATGTATTATTATTATTTATTTTACATTAAATTTTTTCATTTGTATATAATCCCAACAATTGTTTAATTAATATAAACCTTAGCTCACTAATAATGGAAAGTACATTTCTGAAGTGAAGAAGGAAATCCCTTCGGGAAACATATTGACATGTTCTCAAGTTGTAAAGATATTTAAATTACTTTTAAAAAAAAGTATGCATTATAAAATTTTGAGGATATAGACGACTTTAGTCGAGCAAATAGAATATAATCGAAACATTAATCTTAAAGTCTCTTACAGATCATGGCATCTAATAAACAAACAGAATGACAATTGTAAGGAAATATCCCAACAGGAAGAACATGTGAAACCAGGAAAATCTGAAAAAAAAAGTATGAAATCCATATAATCATTAAGAGAAACAACAAACTGCCATAGTAATATCTACTTCCAATAATCAACAACATAATCAAGACCTGCAGGATGACAACCTCCCATAAAATAGAGTTTTTGAAGTTACTATTCTTTGTAATTAATCCTGCAATAAGAGTTAATAGGAAAAAAAAGACTGTAGAATTAAATTACACCTCACCTGTCGGTGGTATACACGGCCATACTATTAATATCTTTTTCTTCTTTTGCCTGGTACTGCAATTCTTTGATATTATCATTTAATTTCAGGACAACTTGTTCAGCCTTCCACCTCCGTTCTCGCTCTTGGTCCAATTCTTGAACAAGTGCCTGTAAAATGAAAGGACAAATATATAAAAAAAAAAAAAAAAATCTTGGAAATTCCTATTGGCTATATGAAAACATTCAATGCCAATAAGTCTTCTATTACAGTGAGCAATAAGAACATCTATCTAAAACATCAAAATAAACATTTGGAAAAGCGATCAATTTGTTTGGAGATCAATTTGTTTGGAGAAACTTCTAAATCAAAAACTGTTTAATTAACACAATGTTAAAAATGCAGCAGAGCATGGAATTGCTTTTTGGCTGACGATTTATAGTTACACAGGTCATAACAAAATAAATTATGGGACGAGTTCAGACTAAAGATGGGGGAGAAACCAGTTATATTCGGTTACTTTTTTATTTTTTTTTATTTTAAGTACAATAAATTAAAATCTTATTCATACCATTTTTACTAGTTAATTATAAACTCTGGACCTATACAGTGGCCACTTAAAAAAAGACAATCAAAAATGGTCAAATATTATATTGTAACGATAGAACAGTTTTTCTAAATGTGCAATGAGTGTGGAGACTTGTCCACTGCCTCCAATGAGTTACTTTAGGTCTAGTGGGCTCCATCTGTTTCTCGATTACATGCAAAGTTTGCCCCTGATAAGGTATGAACCAGTGGCGGAGCTACGGCTGGTGCAGCAGGTACCGCATGGTATGAGCCTCCTGCTACTGACAACAGACTATTATTATTTTCATAGAAAGGTGATCTGATCACCCTAGGGGGTGACCTGACCAACTACATATTGTTTTGTTTTTTTAGTCATCCCTACAAGTACTAGCCTGTATAAAAAAGTTCCAAGGGATGGGCCTAAAATTGTTTTACACCTCCTTTCGCTAACCCTGCTACTGGGATGAGTATGTGCACTCTTCCGTCTGTGGTAGGCACCCTGATGTGATACATTTTCTCCTAAGGGTTCACTGCACTAAGGCCCCTATTCAATTGAGCAACTTGTTGGTTACTGGAGACCGTAATGTTGCCCGTAAACTAATTTGCTATTCAATTGGAGTCTTTTAGCTACTCGCAAATCCTTTGCGGGTTACAGGCTGAAAATCCCTGCAGTTGTTAAAATAGTAATTCCGACCCACCTAAGCCTTTGATCTTTCAAGCCCGTAAACGTTACAATCGCAAATGGCTATTCAATTGCTACATTTCCTCGAGCCCACAAATGGTTTTCACATCTGTAAATTGCAAATATGGAAGAAAATGCTACTAGTACCAGATAGGACTCGCAAGGGGGTTAAACACCTGATCATAGCACTGTAAATGCAAATAAAAACACAATACTGGACTATAAAATACGTCTCGAGCTCGCAAATCTGCAATCAAAAATTATGTTTATGTGTAATTTCTGTGTTATATTGATCCCAGCAATCAATAAGTTAATACATATCATGGAACCTGCATGCACTAGACCAGTAGATCTACAGATTTGTATACATTTCAACCTTTTTGAGTACAATCGCAAATCGAACTTCTAAACACTAAGGGCCTCATTCTATTAGCGTCCGTAGGCGCTGCGGGGCCGCAAGGACCAGCCGCAAGCTATTCTGCTATTCTATTCCCCTCCGGCCGGGGACTCCGGCAGGCTTGCGGCTGGCGCCTTGCTATCTCTTGCGGCCGCACGCGCCGGAGGAAAGCCTTTGATCTTAAACGGCTGCAAGAGTTTCGGCCGCAAGAAAAGCCCAGTTGCTATTCTATTGCTCCGGGAACCCTGTCTGCAAGGCTAAAAGCGAGCCGCAGCTTACTTGGAGGAAAAAGGTAGTTCCAAGATATGCGGCCGGCCGTAAGAGGAGATCCTTGCGGGGCCGTATAATTGAATTGCGAGTTAACAGAACCCCCGCAAGGAATCGCAGCCTTACGGACGATTTACGGCCGATAATAGAATGAGGCCCTAATTGATTGACGTGTTCACAAAACCATTCACAGTGCAGAGACTGAAGTGGATTTCATACATGCAGTTGCCAAAAAGAAGCACTCGTCTGGTATAGAAGGTAATTTGATGCCCCAGAAAAGACTTTGAGATATAAAGCACAAGTTTATATCCTTTATGAAAGCCTAATCATGTTCACAGTTTCAACAGCTTTCCCAAATGGTTTTGTAACAGGGGCTGCAGAGAACAATTTATGACTTTATATTCCATTAACAATGTTCTCTTAAAGGACCAGTAAGGGGCAGATTCATACAAAGCAATTCCGTTGTTTTCCCCACATGTTTATACATGACAAACAAAAAACAACACCCCCCCCCCACACATAAATCATCTCCAAGAAGGGTGTAGTGTAAATTATGATGGAATAGCGCTGGCCCACAGTAAGAGTACAGACTTATGATGTCACAATGAGAACAGCAGAGTCTATACAGGTACATACAGTGTGAGTGTGTGCACTGAGGCAAGGGAGATGCAATCTGCATTATTTTAAAGTTGAAATACATTTTATCTTTATTGATTTTATTTTGTAAAATTTGAATTATTATTTAATATTTGTTTCAAATTAATCTGCCATTTCCTTAAAAATGGGATGGTCCATTAACAGAAGGTCTTCTTTAGGAACAAGAGTTTGTTATTTGCCCCTTGATCTGAGAACTAAAAACATCGATTAATGCAAAGTCAGCGGTTCAAAGCTTTATGCACATTTTTTGTACTTACAGCGCCTTGCAAAAGTATTCACCCCCTTGACTTTTTACCTTTTTGTTACATTACAGCCTTAAGGTCAATGTTTTGTTAATCTGAATTTTATGTGATGGATCAGAACACAAATGTCTAAGTTGGTGAAGTGAAATGAGAAAAATATATACATAAAACTACCTTTTAGAAATAGAAAACAGAAAATTGTCATGTGCATATGTATTCACCCCCTTTGTTATGAAGCCCATAAAAAGCTCTGGTGCAACCAATTACCTTCAGAAGTCACATAATTAGTGGAATGATGTCCACCTGTGTGCAATCTAAGTGTCACATGATCTGTCATTACATATACACACCTTTTTTTTTAATGTAAATTTAAATAAACAAAAAAACTAAATAGAGGTGCTCAATCAGAGAACGAAATCTTAATAGGTTATATCTGTGGACATAATAACCCACTCTGAGAGCAACCTCTTTTAGCTCATTGTGCCCGGTTTCTCCTGTTCAGGGTAAAATTGCCTGGTATTTCAGAGCTGGACCACTCTTTTGTGAGACCAGACTGATACTACAGGATATTTCTCCCTGTAAAGTTCACAAGTGAGCTATTAAGGTTAGTTCGTTCTCTGATTGAGAACCTCTATTTTGGTATTTTGTTTATAAAATTATTAGAGCTTATTTTTGCAACCATTGCCAAGTAATTACACATTAATAACTATTGTGTAACTTTTTATACACATATTTCATGCTATGCCTGGCAAAAGATGGAATAAAGGAATCCCATAATGTTTAGCGGAGGTCCACCCTTTGCATGAAATAAAAGATGCACTGAAGCCTCTATTGGATCATCATCATCATCACCACCACTATCATAAGTTGCCAACAAATTACAGTTAGAGGTAATTACAACAACATTTAGTCAGAAAACTAAATTTAGAAGGCTGTGACGGCCCTGTTCTATCAACCTCACAATCTAGAAGTCATGGGAGTACAGAAGGGGCAAAAGGTTGGCTTGGAGGGTAGGGTAAAGATATGTAAAAAGTGGATGGGGTCATCAGTATCAATTATAACATTTTCATGTCAGCACCATAAGAGAAATTCTATGTTAAATTGATCTATTGCTTTTTTCTTTTTTTTTTATTACTCTAACCGCTAAAAATCTGCATTCTTAGGTCTGTGTAAAAATACACTGCTGACTGTTCCATGATTTATAACATCTGCTGACAATGGACGGTGCCAGCTCTGTGAACAAAAGAGTTATGTTTTTTCTTGCATTCAGGAATGGAATCAGCCATCAGTGAACCCACAAGTAGCATACAGTGCCGTGCAAAAGTATTCACCCCCCCTTGGCATTTTTCAAGTTAAGTTGCCTCCCAACCTGGAATTAACATGGATTGTTTGAGGATTTGCATCATTTAATTTACAGAACATGCCCACAAATTTGAAGATGTTTTTTTTTATTTTTTTATTGTGAAGCAAACAACTAATAGGACAAAAAACCAGAAAAAGTCAATATGCATAACTATTCACCCCTCCTAAAGTCAATACTTTGCAGACCTTTTGCAGCAATCACGGCTCCAAGTCGCTTTGGATAAGTCTCTATGAGCTTGCCACATCTTACCACTGGGATTTTTGCCCATTCCTCCTTGCAAAACTGCTCCAGCTCCTTCAAGTTGGATGGTTTGCACTTGTGAACAGCAATCTTTACGTCTGACCACAGATTTTCTATTGGATTGAGGTCTGGACTTTGACTAGGCCATTCCAACACATTTACATGTTTCCCCTTAAACCACTCAAGTGTTGCTTTAGCAGTGTGTTTGGGGTCATTGTCCTGATGGAAGCTGAACCTCCGTCCTAGCCTCAAATCATGCACAGAGTGGTACAGGTTTTGCTCAAGAATATCCCTGTATTTAGCACCATCCATCTTTCCCTCAACTCTGACCAGTTTCCCAGTCCCAGCTGCTGAAAAACATCCCCACAGCATGATGCTGCTACCACCATGTTTCACTGTGGGGATGGTGTTCTTTGGGTGATGTGTTGAGTTTGCGCCAGACATAGCGTTTTCTTTGATGGCGGAAAAGTTAAATTTTAGTCTCATCAGACCAGAGCACCTTCCTCCATACATTTTGGGAGTCTCCCACATGTCTTTTCGCAAACTCAAAACGTGCCATTTTGTTTTTTGCTGAAAGTAATGGCTTTCTTCTGGCCTCGCTGCCACAAAACCCAACTCTATGGAGCGTACGGCTTATTGTCGTCCTATGTATAGATACTCCAGTCTCTGCTGTGGAACTCTGCAGCTCTTCCAGGGTTACCTTAGGACTCTGTGCTGCCTTTCTGATTAATGCCCTCCTTGCCCGGTCCGTGAGTTTTCGTGGGCAGCCGTCTCTTGGCAGGATTGCTGTTGTGTCATGTTCTTTCCATTTGGTTATAATAGATTTGATGGCGCTCCTGGGGATCATGTAAGATTTGGATATTTTTTTATAACCTAACCCTGAATTGTACTTCTCAACAACACTGTCACTTACTTGTTTGGATACTTCCTTGGTCTTCATGGCAGTGTTTGGTTAGTGGTGCCTCTTGCTTAGGTGTTGCAGCCTCTGGGGCCTTTCAAAAAAGGTGTGTATATTTAATGACAGACCATGTGACACTTAGGATTGCACACAGGTGGACATCATTTCACTAATTATGTGACTTCTGAAGGTAATTGGTTGCACCAGAGCTTTTTATGGGCTTCATAACAAAGGGGGTGAATACATACGCACATGACAATTTTCTGTTTTCTATTTCTAAAAAAATTATTTTATTTATATATTTTTCTCATTTCACTTCACCAATTTAGACTATTGTGTTCTGATCCATCACATAAAATTCAGATTAAAAAAAAAATTGAACTTAAAGGCTGTAATGTAACAAAATAGATAAAAAGTCAAGAGGGGTGAATACCAAGGCACTGTATTTAGGAGTTTCTAGAAGTCATTTCTATGCACAGATGAATTTGGGAAGGGTTAACCCTTTTTTGGTTTCTGCTCTCTGAACAGAGCTCTTGCGGTCCATCTGCCTGGGGGACTTGCCAGAGTCTCATGTAAACAGACACTTCCTTTATGATTTTTTTTCTGCGAAAAAGGCACCTATTTCAAAAATGCAAGAAGTATTTCAACATGTTTTTAGGAGTATTTTACAGTGGTTTTACTGGTTTTCCACTCTGCAGCTCAGTATACTTCCAAGTACAGGGGTTCCTATAGTAACTAATCAGTTGTAATATGTTTCTGGAGAGAGGTCGAATTTAAAACACTGCACGTCACACCGTGTATTTATTAGATGCATGAGCTACAGAGGGCAGCACCAAACACGTAAACATTGTTTGATTTTCTTAAGAAAGAATTAGTTTTTAAGGACTTCTTAATAAAATAAAGGACATAAGAGTCTATTATATTATATTCTTAGTGAAATCCAGAAACCTTTAAATATGTGTGCTCATATAAAGGAAACGTAAGTGTAGGAGGAGTTTCCCATTTAACGCTATGTAAATATAATATTTTGAGTTGAAATATAGCCATTATTATATCATTATAAAAATTCTGTTAGGCATTTGAATATCTTACCCGATATGTTGACTCTTCAATGGAATTAGACGCAATCTGCTCCATTTTCCCTTTCTGACTCCTTATCATCAGCGGCTGTTTTGCAACTATAGGTTCTGCACTATCAGTGTCTATTCTGTCAGAGGACAAACTGCTGCAGATTTCTTTTTTCCTCTGAGGACTGGGACTTTTTTGTCTCTTTGTTAATTTTGGCTTTGTTGAGCTGTTTGGGATAATAAACAAAATTAAACTTGTGGCAGATGGACAGCAACTAGTATTCAAAATATCTTTTACAACTGTACAGGTAAGTTAGACATGAACGGAAATACAAAAAAATAAATAAACAAGCACCAAATTAAACATCCCTGTTTGAAGAAGGTTTTCACTGAAGATAAAAAAGGCCTCTAATAGAAAATTGTGTGAGGAGATAAAATTGCGGTTACTAGTTGAAATAAATTTTGCTACTTGAATGATATTTTCACATCAAAACACTCATTGTATTGTGGACTTCCAGCAAAACAGATTATCTAAAATTGTAGTGGGTATAAAAATAATGGGAACAGACAAACATAAAACCCCCATGAAAGGTAGCAGGGTTTTTTATATTTGTTGAGAGGAAGTGAGAAATTGACATTAACAGTTGCCCAAAAAAAAAAAAGAAAAGAGAACAGAGTTGGATGGGAGACCACCTAGGAATACCATGAGATGTATGCAGTGGCCCACTGGAGAAGGAACTGGCAACCCACTCACTGCCATGAATACCAAGTGGATCAGTATGACCATGGACATAAAGATGTGCCTGGTGTGTTAGGTTAGTGGAGATGGATGATGGTCAGCAACTATACATAAAAAGGGGCACAGATAGCACCGGTTTGAAAAAAGCTAGCTCATACTATCCAGAGAGAGGGGGATTGATGGGAGTCATTTATTTTCTGGGATGATGGTCTTGGTTTTTATGTCACAATATGATATGGGTTTATTATTATTATTTTTTGTGAGTGTGTCCATGATGCCTTTGTTTAATGCAGATTTCTATAGAAAGCATGCACACTAGGGCATGGCAATGTTGGTTCTGGATTTCAGTACCTGAACGCTGTGCACAGGCCAGTTGGTCAGAATGTGTGAGGCATGTCAGATATCCAGGACTGTGTTGTAGACATTTCAAAATGAGTGTTTTAAATCTTTATTTAATCCAGTATTCCTACTAAATTAACATTTAGGTAAACAAATACAGTCAAAGATGGCCACCAATACTGCATGCAGTGATATAAGATATAAAAATAAAAAAAAATAGAGAAGGATTGACATATTCATGGGAAACTCAAATAAGTGAGGAGCCACCCAGACATGGTTTAGGATGCAGAGAAAGGAGCATGAATATAGATTAATTAGTCGAAGAAAAAAAAAAAAAACTTTAGGAGGCTGTGGCACTCAGAATTCTGGGTTTACGGTCACTAATTTAAGAAAATGTATTTAAAAAAGGTAAAATAAAATAAACACACACAAAAAGCTAATGAAATGTGTGAGCATGTTTGGTAACAGTGTCACCATTGATGCAATTAATGGTATATGAAGTTATAACTCGAAGCGCTCTAAAGAGCAAAGAATTCTTTGGCCCTCAACGCTTCCTTGGTACTTGCAGTGCTTGCGAAAACCAATTTACATAACTCCTTATGAAGTTTGGTACTTGTCGTTTTTCCCCCTTGTTATGCCTTCTGAAACCAATTAACGACGAGTACCAAGGGTCCACTCTATTGTTCTGAGATACATTGTGTCACGATAAGTAAATTAGTTGACAAGCTATATACAATAAAATACCTGTTTGAAATTCTGCCCTTCACTTGTTGGGTTACTTGATGCTTAGACGCCGCCTGGCTGTTCTTCCTATGAGAAGGGATTTTCGTCCTTTTCACTGCGACACTTCTCTGGTTTTCCTTCACACTTTCACAGTCACTTTCAGTTGTAAGGTCAGTGTCTCTTTTTGCTTTCATAACATTTTCATTTTTTGAAGATTTTGTATTGGAAGACTACAAGGGGATAAAACAATAAAAAAATTAAGCTAGTTTACAAAAGTTTTTTAATTAAATTATAAGTAGTGTATTGTGTAAGCAAATTAGTGTAGACATGTGATCAATGTGAATCTATGGGCCTTGTGCTTTTATCTTCATTCTTTTGAACAAAAACTTGAAAAAAAAACAGATGATAACAGGTCCCAAGGAGTCTTTGTTTACACTTTTTTCTCAATGTTCTTGAGATTCACTGTACAGCTAAGGTGGTTTGAACACATAGGGCCATATTCAATTTCAAGCCCACAACTTTATCGCAGACAGCCAAATGTCTGAGAGTGTGTTGCGGGCTCCCGTTCGTCTCCGCTTGTGATGCTATTCAATTGCTCAAGGCTGCAAGTTACGGGCCCCAATCCAAAACTGTAAACCATGCAGTGGTTGGGAGCACTTCGGGGCGGGAACCTGATCAATTCAGCAAGCTTGTAACCATTTCGAATCAGCCAATAGAAAATGAGACTATCATTATTACTGCAGTAAAACATGGAGGGCAAATGTCAATCAATTAGGTTTGGGGGTCTGATATGCGATCAGACTCGCAAAACTTAAAAAAAAATAAAGAATTATGAAAATGAATGCCAATACTGTTCTAGTCCATATGGGTGGCCTGACATGCATTAACTCATTGATACCCAAGATTGATTTAACCCCGAAATGATACATAACATTTCTTGCTGATTTGCGAGCTTGAGACGGTTTGCAATTATAATGTCTGTCATCGCTTTCCCCGTTATTTACAGTGCAGTAGTGATTTTTTATATGTATTCACAGTGTAGTAATAGGTGTTTAACCACCTCGAAGGATTTTCTCCTTCATTTGCCATTTACAGGTGTGAATATATTTGGGAGCTTGGTGAAATTGAGCAATTGAATAGCAATCTTAGCCTTGCGAAAGTGAAAGATCAAAGGCTTCTGGAGGGTGCAAGTTACGAGTTTAGCCATCACCATTTTTCAAGCTCATAACTCGGAAGCGATCAGAGCCCGCAAAATGACGCCAATTGAATAGCAAAATAGCTTGCGACCTCACTTACGGGCTACTGGATCTCAAAATCGCCTCTATTATAAAAACCTTAGATAAGAAGCCAGTAGTTGACACTGCACAATATGATAATACAATTTGTTTAATACACTAAAAATATATTGTTGTTTATTTTTCCAGCAATATCTCTTTAAAATAGCAAGTTTGTTTAAAGGAGGCCTGAAAGTTGTTTTAACTCTGTTTACAGAGCAGAGTTTTTATTAAAATCAAATGATTTTTGCACCGATAGCTTCTTCATTATTATACATAAGCCCAATGTTTACAGGACCGTGACTTCTAAAACATGTCAATTTTCAGCTCTTCTTAAAAAACATGAAAAACTGTCAAAAAAAAAAAAAAATGTCTAAAGTGATCTCCTGGCATGATGATTAGCCAGGAGGGTATATAGTTCTATAATGTGTGTGATTTGCTTCTCAAGCTGTGTGGAGCTTGAGGTTAGATGAGTGGAGCACCCTCTTAAATCAGCCCGGGAACACACTGGGCTTGAACAATGTATAATTTCCAAGATATGTTTTGGCAACATAAATATGCAAATAAATAGCTCCCAAAAACTAATCTGTTCTGTCAGTGTGCTAACTACTACCACAAATTGCTTGTTTGTTTCTATGGTGACAAAAATAATGTTCCCAAATGTTATCATGGTTTGATCCCCCCACCCTCACTACACAAACAATCAAAGCTATCAGCTAGCATAAAGAACCACACAACAAAATGATTATCTCAAGAATAGTTTACGTGGAGGAAAACTGGTATTAATAGTAAGACAGTTTAGTGCTCCTTAAAATGTAACCAACTAGTTTTTGGGGTGACAACGTTCCTTTAATTACATTTGTACTTAAACAAACAAAACAAAACAAAATATATATATAAATAAATAAATAAATAAATATATATATATATATATATATATATATATATATATATATATAATCTTTCATCAATGTAACTTATCTATTAGTGCCTCACTGTTTTATACTTTACAACTTTACATTTTGTCGAAACAAAAACAGGAATTATATAATACCTTAGCTCTGTCACATTATACAACCTAAAAAAGGAAAACTTTGCCCAACAAAGCAAACTACACAAATTGTTTAAATTTTGAATTTTTCAGAGAACTTTGATATAAACATTTACACATAATCATGATCTCTAAAAATCAGAAGATTAAATCATGTGCTCGATCTACCAGAAATGTGCTATAATCATTACCAGGAATACACTGTGATAGAAGAAAAATCAGGCAATCTGGCTTCTTAAAAATGTGAAGCCTAATTTACTGAGCTGTTTTATGAAGCCTCTTACCTTTTGAAGTAGCCCCGAGATCTGATCCTCTAGTTTTTTAATCCTCATTTCCCTCAATGTATTACTGGCGTCCTGGAGTTTGGCAGCCTCTTGTTCTGACCACGAGGTTACATCAGTATCAGAATGCAAATTACCAGATAAAGCTGGCTTCCTTCTGTACTGAGATAATACCTGATCAATTCGTGGTGTTATTCCAGGTAAATTTGAAGACCCCTGATATTAAAAGGAAACATAAAACATAACTGCAGAAACGGTTTAGCGAATAGCACGCCATGTAGTATATTAGTTATTCATTGCACTTTATAGTAAGACTGGAACATCGTTATCACACATTATATTTTCACTAAAAAGCCATAGCACTCTTAAGGTCTCAGGATCATATAGGATCTGAGGATCATTATTACAGCCATGGCACCTACCATAGGAGTGAAAGGAAAGCAACACTTGCAAATATGGACCGTAATGCCTGCAGAAACAAGCTACCAAAGCAATTCATGCATGGCACATTCAACCAATCAGGAGTCCTGAGTCAATCATTTTTGACTGGTAAGATATTACTCAATATACCATAGAGCATTTTCCCTTTGTAACGATTTGCGGTAATTACTCAAGACTGTGCAAAATCATCTACATTTCAGCAAATTTGTACAATATGCTTGAGAATATTAATAATAAGGAAGACACCTTTTGTTGGGGTTGTGCAATATATTATGAGCTATAAGCCTCATTTTGGGACTGTAAGCTAAAATCGAATGGTTTGCCCTGTTCCAAAGGTAGAACATCAATGTGGTTCAAAAATGGTGAGTAGAACAAAAATGAAAAAGTAAATCAACAACAAATTGTTGTATTTCACACTAAATCTAAATTTTAGTAATTGTATGCATTAACAGTGAGTGATTATGGGTTTTAAAGTTTCTTTAGCTTTTGTGAATAACTCATGCAATTGAAGAAGATTTTCAACAACAAATGAAGTTACATAGACTTATAAAGGCCGTCCGGAACAGATGGAACAGAGCATGCCGGATTAATGATTCTGCTCGACCAGAGGTAGTCTGGGAAATCAAGTTAATCGGTTGCCAGGTAAAAGAAAAATCAGTGCCCTACCTGTACTTGAAGAATGAATAAAATACTCTAACAATATTTATCTTCTGTATATTCTAATTCATGTTCTCCATGATTACGGTATTTAAATACATACCCTTTTAATGAACATAATTAAGAACCATTGTCTTGTTTATCTACAGTTAAGATTTCTATTTTTTAACCACATACCCACTGCTATGTCACAAAACAGCCGATTTGCAATTTCTGATAATATCAGTATGTCGCAATTAATAGAAAGATACAATTGGGGAAGAGGATTACCTTATCGTCTCTGCTTTCAGTGTCATAACCAATCAGATACTCTAAAAAGTCCAGATTAGGTAAATCTGCTGAATCTCCTTCCAGCCCAATGACAGGTTCTCCAAATCTATTTATACCATCTATGGCTTTTAATTGTGGCAAGCTTTCTAGGATAATTTCTCTGTATCCTAAAAGACATTACAAAATTATTATTAAGGGAACATTTAAAATGCACTTTTTTGAAATCACTTATTTGGCAATGCTTTAGACAAATGTTAAAGTGAAGAGCACAAAGAGAAAAAGAAACACTGAAAAAAACACAGTATTAAAGCAGTCATATGGTATTAAGGGGATTCTGTAACGGTTGACTACCGCCTATGGAGTCAGCAAAAACACATCACAGGGAAGGAACCAATGCATTGACCCCAGAAAAGAAGTGGTTTGCAAATTATGATATATAAAACTACTCTCTATGAATTCTCCTTTATGGTGAGAATCCAATATAGTCTTCTCAGCAGTATGGAGAACAATATTAGTGTTGTGGTAGCTGATAAGCAGTCTACTACTGGGTGTAGTTATTTCAGATTCCATTGGAGGGGGGAAGAGCATTAGGATCTCTTTGTACATATTTACAGGCAGGGGCGTAGGAACTGGAGGGGATAGGGATATAAATCCCAGATTAAATGAATGGGGACACAAAAAATAGCAAAATTAAACTTAACCATGCATTACCAGATTTGGAGCCGTATGTCTTTCCCTTGAAAGCTTTGACTCATTATTTATGTTACATATAAATATATACATAATAAGTTGGTATATATATATATATATATATATATATATATATATAT
Organism: Discoglossus pictus; assembly: GCA_027410445.1. Lineage (NCBI taxonomy): Eukaryota > Metazoa > Chordata > Amphibia > Anura > Alytidae > Discoglossus > Discoglossus pictus. The sequence continues at coordinate 71,180,244 of CM050166.1, forward strand.
ATACACACACATACACACACACACTAGGAAATTGCCCAGGGAGTAAAATTGTAAGGCTAGCAATGCTGTTTGCCACACAATGCAAGGCTAATGGTCCTCTGAGCACCTTTGGCGCTCATTTTTAAGCCTCTCCCCCCGTCTACTTTACAGGGCCCTACGGGCCGCAAATAGGCTCCCAAAGCGTGACAAACCCGCAAACGTGACCAACATTCTTGAACTGACAACTATATATGTGATATACACTATATAGAATTTTTAATTTGTATTGGGGGGACCGCGGGCATTGAAAATTTAAACAAAAAAATTAAAAAAAATAAAGAAAGGTTTTGAGGGGCACTGTAGCAATGGGGCTCCCAGATCAAAGTTAGATACCCCCCCCCCCCCCCCACACATTTTTTTGGGCTCCTACGCCCATGTTTCCAGGTTATCATCCTCAACATCGAAGCTAATAATATAAGCTATTTAATGAAGCCATTAAAAAATGGACAAAAACAAATAAATATACATAAAAACTAGTGCATATGCCAGTGCATATATTTAGAACAGTATGCAGATTAAAAAAAAAAAAAACATTAAACATAAATGAATACCGAAAAGGATCAATAAATTAGGAACTTAAAATTACCTTCTGTATTGCAAAATGGGTTACTTTTTCCACTGTGTTCAAATGTAAGGTAAAGCAAGCAATTTAACCCTAGGATACTCTGGAGTGCATGATCAATGCTGTTTATGCAATTGCTATGGAGATAAAGATGACTGAGTTGGTGATTCTGCCCATGAAGAGATATTAATCCTGGAAAACAATAAGAGCAGCTTTTACACATGTCCTGTAGAATATGAATTTCTGTGCTGGGAAATTTTAAGTTTTTCAAAAATAACATTGGTTAATCTATTAAATCATATTTATGAAATTTGACAGTTTTCAAGTGAAAAAGCACACACTGGAGCATAGGCAGCAAGGACCCCGTCATCCCAAAACAAAGTTGTTGTTTTTTCAGATTTATCTTAGAGAACATAAAAAACTGGCTATATGTTTTTTTTTCTCTAAAGTGAATGAATCCTGGGAAATTCCATGTTTTATATGCAAATGAGCAGCTCACAAATATTAATTATCGTATTTAATCGGCGTATAACACACACCTAATTTTAAGAAGGAAATTTCAATTTTTTTTTTAAATAAAGAACTTTGAAGCAAAATAAGGGTAGCTCAGAACTTTTATTAATATTATTAACACTTATAAGGTAAAGAACGTAAAATGACAGTAAAAGCAACTGTTTTAACAAAGAAACTTGGATATTATGTTTTTACAAAAGTTTACTCATAAATCCCTGCTCCTCCTCAGCCCCCTCCTCAACCTCCCTCCTCATCCTCAACCCCCCTCCTCATCCTCAACCCCCCTCCTCATCCTCAACCCCCCTCCTCAACCTAAACGTCCCCTCCTCAACCTAAACCCCCCTCCTCAACCTAAACGTCCCCTCCTCAACCTAAACCCCCCTCCTCAACCTAAACCCCCCTCCTCAACCTAAACCCCCCTCCTCAACCTAAACCCCCGTAAACACCTCCCCCTCTCCCTTTCTATATGCTAATGGCTTAGCGCGCATGTGACGTCACGCCATTAGCATATACCGGGTGCCGGCACCCGGTATATGCTAATGACGTGGCGCACATGTGACGTCACATGCGCGCCAGGTCAAGAAGGAGCGGAGGCCGGAGCAGAAGCAGGTAAGTGAGGGGAAAGGGAGAGGGGGAGGTATTTAGAGGGGGTTTAGGTTGAGGAGGGGGGTTTAGAATGAGGAGGGGGGTTGAGGATGAGGAGGGGGGAGGGAAAGAGACACAGCGTATAACACGCACATCGGCGTATAACACGCACACATCATTTGCCCCCTATTTTCAGGGAGAAAAAGTGCGTGTTATAGGCCGATAAATACGGTAGCTGCTTTGATGTGCTAATTTGGCTTACAGTCTGTAATGTGTGCAAAATCAATTCTAAATATTTCAGAAATTATTAACTACACTGTATAGCCTACTCGTAAGGTGATATGATGGAAACAAAAATGAGAAGACATAAAACCAAAGCTAAATGTTTTTCCAATTTTGACAAAATTACAATGGATAATTAATTATATATATATATATATATATATATATATATATGCGTGTGAGAACAGTTTGAGGTACTGAACTTAAGTGTAAAAATTCAATAAGTGTCAAATCAATGGATTGTGTAAGTTGAGACAGGCCGAGCAAGCTGCTTATTGCACATATGGAAGAATGGATTGTAAAATAGTCACCATATTGCCTCTTTTGTAAAGCTTCTATAAAATATAATAGTAGGAATCCAGCAGAGAGTTTAAATTGCTACAGAGAGATGTTAAAAAACGTAGGAAAGCAATCACCAGCTAAGATCTAATACAAAGGAGGTCAATATCACAATTCACCTATGCAGAGAAAATGCGATGATGTTTTTTAGATATAGAAAACCATGAGCAATAAGAAAACAAATCAAAAAGAATGTTGTAATTTACAGTAGATTTAAAATGTGATAAATGTGTGTAGTTATATCCCATGCAGATATATCCCAAGGTTAATGATTGTGTGTTTTAAAGTTTCTCCAACTCTGCAAATTACTTATTTGACTGAATGTGTGGAAATAACTACACTAAAGCAAATGTTATGGATGTAAAAGCCATTAAAACAGAAAGTGGCATTTTAATGGCCACAGCACATTTCTTGTGACTATATATTTTTGTAGTCAATTATATGAATCTTGAACTACCAAGGAAGTAAACAAAATAGTGGTAATAGTTTCAGAAACATGCTCTTCTTTGGTATGTTTAAAAGTAATATTCTCCTAAATATATAATGTACCAGTGTTTAACAATATACTGTGACATTTCACAATGAATACAATATAATACATGTATAATAGGTCTCTGTCTAAAAACTCAGCAAACATTATATCACTCACAATTTACAGTGCAACACAGAGCCACCTCTACTTGCCTGAGCCTTTTGCTTTACACACTGCCATCTTGCATCTATCTAACCCTTTACAAGATTGAAAACTCCCAAACTTGCAATCTAAAGTGCTTTGGGGAAAGCACTTTGTATGTTAGATTCTAAGCTTAAAGACAGGGTCCTCCATTACTTTGCAATGTGTTCATTTTGTATTTGACTTGTACAAGGACCAAGGAGCCGGACCAGAGACTTTCTTGGCAATTCAACCCATGCAAAAACATACCTCATAGTCCTTTGAGGTTGATCCAGGTGAGAGTCCATTGTAATATACGTCTGCATGTGGATACCAAGGTCAACTTGGTGAGTGATCTGCACTATGTAATGGTGCGCTCCCTCCTACCCTACCCTTCTTGTCTTTTTGTATTTTTTGGACACTGAGTGAAAAGTGTAAATACAGAAGAGGAACAGATCTATCATAATCATCTGGAAGAACAGAATCTCTGTATATATGTACACAACAGGGTTATGGTAATTGAAGGGGCGAAAGACAAGAGGCCTGGGGGTAAGACAAGGGGCAAGAAGGGAGAGACAATAGAGGCCTGTGGCACAGGAGAGGGAGAGAGGGGCTAAAGAAGACACAGGGGAGAGGGGATGAGACACAAGGGAGGGAGAGGAGAGGAAAATTATATACAATGGAGGGAGAGGAGTGGGGAAATGAAACACAAGGGAGGGAGAGGAGTGGGGAAATGAGACACAAGGGAGGGAGAGGAGTGGGGAAATGAGACACAAGGGAGGGAGAGGAGTGGGGAAATGAGACACAAGGGAGGGAGAAGAGGGGGAAATGAGACACAAGGGAGGGGGGAAATGAGACACAAGGGAGGAAGTACACAGGGAAAGAGTCTCCCAATGAGCATCGAAGGTGCTCACATTGGGTAGCAAACACAATTGCCAGGCTTACAATTTTATTCCCCTCATTTTTGACGGGCAAGTAGCTAGTTATACCTATATAGTTGTCGTACTGCGAGTTGGAGTCATGCTTTGCGAGACCCGCAAAGTGAGGTGAGCAGTTAAGGCGCGCAGGACTTAGGCTGAAATGAGCGCCAAAGGCAAAAGCAAGTAGTTGAAGCACGCGGGAATTAGCTGGCGCTCATTCCGAGACACCCGGGACTTAGCTGGCGCTCATTCCGAGACACCCGGGACTTAGCTGGCGCTCATTCCGAGACACCCGGGACTTAGCTGGCGCTCATTCCGAGACACGCGGGACTTAGCTGCCGCTCATTCCGAGACACGCGGGACTTAGCTGGCGCTCATTCCGAGACACGCGGGACTTAGCTGGCGCTCATTCCGAGACACGCGGGACTTAGCTGGCGCTCATTCCGAGACACGCGGGACTTAGCTGGCGCTCATTCCGAGACACGCGAGACTTAGCTGGCGCTCATTCCGAGGCTGACTCCGAGACACGCGGGACTTAGCTGGCACTCATTCCGAGACACGCGGGACTTAGCTGGCGCTCATTCCGAGGCTGACTCCGAGACACGCGGGACTTAGCTGGCTCATTCCGAGACACGCGGGACTTAGCTGCAATGAGGACTCATCACGAGGCCCATGGACTTAGCGATGGACGCAAAATTACGGCCCGTAGGATGGACTGCGGGGCTCGCAAAAATATGACTTTAACGGCCGAACCACCGAACTGGAAAAGCCTGCAAAAACACACAAATATGCCTCAAATAAATTTACACACAGCAAAGGGGGAGAGCCAGGGAGTCTGTGAGTGAGGTTGCAAGTTAATTTGAGGCATATTTTGTCTTTAACAATCAAAATCACCAAAGTGGGGGAAAAAAACGGCTGCCGAAATATTTTAAAAAAGTCTGAAACAGGATACAAACGAGGCTGAGCAAAGCCAGGCACGCGGGACTTAGAAAATACACGACGGCAAAGACAGTAACACACATGAACAACGGCAGGCATGTGGGACTTTGAAAATAAAAAAAATGGCAGTCACCGCGCAGCCCTCAAACATTTAGCAGACACACAGAGGAGAAAGACACAGGGAAGGGAGAGGGGGAGAAAGGGTGGAAAGAGACACATAGCATTCCCAAGCACAAAACTTGCAGGTTAACAAACACTTCAATGAGCGGCCCATACAGTAGGCGGGAGGAAGGCTCGAAATGAGAGCCAAAGGCGCTCATCGCAAGGCTCGCGATGAGAACCGCACGCGGGAGAGGTGTGCAATGAGCGCCAAAGGCGTAATTTCCATGTACAGTGAATTTATTGTTTCATGATCCTTTAAGAGCATTCATTATACTCTCTGCCAATTGTATTATGGTATTTGTTTTAAAAGAACACTATACTCCTTGCCAGTCACATTATGTTACTGACTGGTGCCAGCTACAATTATGTTTTCACATAAAAGAACACTATGCACATCTTCAACGAATGGATGCATTATTGCCAGGGTAGGGTAAGATCATGTACTCATGCATTATAGGAAAAAGACACTTTCTGCAGTTAAAGGTAGATCTACGTTTCCCTTTTTCTAATCTTACAGATGCTCGTTATATCAGAAACACGCATTACATTGAGACATTCTATACACATACAGATTTATTTTATTGAGGAAAATAAAATAGTTTTCCACATCCCCAAAGTTGCCTACATCGGAACAGTGTACCTACTAGGAACACTGCACTAACCAGCAGCTCAATGCAGAGATCTACAGATCAGTGTCTGGCTCCTCCTGCTTCCTTCTGCAAGGGACTACACATCCCACGATTCCTTCCTACACAAACTGTCATCACTGATTATTACAATGTATTAAAATGTATAGATGTCTGTGATTGGCCAAAACAAGTCATTAATGTTATGCTAATTTTAGCTGAGTTATCTAGGGATATTAAGTAACAAAAGCAACGGTTTGCAAACTCAAGAGATTCAGCAAACATCAGGGTGAGTTAGTTATTGTTTATTTTGGTATTTTTCCCATGCAAAATTTGTTTTTCATACAATACTGATTTCTCCTCTACCGGATGCACTCATAATCCAGTAAACTTAGATATGCCTTTAAAGCATGAAAAAAAAAAAAAAAAACGTTTGGAAAAAAAATATGAAAAGAGGAGACCTAACAAACATATATAAATATATAATTTATAAACATAGTTTTTTTTTATTACGAAAAATATACATTTTTATGCCACCGCTGGTCTTTGGAGGCTGCCAGAAAACTTTTATGAAGGCTGCATGAATCAGACAGGTGTTTATATTTCTGTATGAGCGGGAAAGGGGGTAAGTGACAAATAATATAAGCTCCAATGATATTATAACATACCCCTTTACACTTCCCTCCACCATTCAGTAAATAAGTATGTACCCTCAGCTTTCAAGATATCGGGAACTGCTGAAATCAGACAACATGGAGCTTTCTATATAGAGTCTGTTTAAAAGTCTTATGTTCATGGCTTATATGCATGCTAATGTAGTTTGTTTGTTACATACTTCACAAACATTGATGATTAAACCACAGTGGCCTATTAAAAAAACATACAAGCTGGCACTAATAAATACCTAGCAACACAGTGTTACAAATAAGATTAATCTATCTTCTCCTCGGGCTGCCAGATACTTGATGATAGGAATAGGTTATGAGCTGTCCCTACCTTATTTTTATGACTAGCGACTTGCCCGCCAAAAATGACGAGGCAATAAAATTGTAAGTTAGGTAATGCTGTTTCACAAAGACAGTAAGGGTTTTGGTCGTCTGAGATCCTTCAGCGCTTATTGCCAGCCTCTTGGTTGGTGTATTTTTTGTTATCAGAGGCGCTTTCGCTGTCATTGTAAGGTCCGCGCTGATCTCCTTTTTGTGCTTATTGCAAGCCTGTCCCCTGATGTTGTTTGTGCCCTAAGAGCACCATTGGCGCTACTTGTGTTGCGCGCCGTGACAGGCTTTGCCGTTTATTGTGATACTGTTGTGTTTTTTTTTGTGTATATGTAGTTTTTCGTCAAAATTAATTAATGAAATCATAAATTAATATACTTTACCTATTTGTAATTAATATATGCAGCAAGGAATGTGCTGAAGAGCTAACAATCTGTTTTGAAGTTCCTGCAGCATACAATGTAGATTTGCACTGTTGTTGAGCTGAGGTGTGTCAGCAATGTGTGCAGTATGTAGTGTAAATAGGCTGCGTGCGCGAGGGGAAACCATTTGTGTAGCTGTGTACTTCCGCATTGTGTAAGTTAGTGTTGTAAAATGGCGGCGAATGTGTATGTGATACGCGGCTGTGGATGATTTAGCGTATCTTGTATGGCTTTTTGTAAAAGTTGTATGTGCTTGGTGGTGTTTTGCGGCATTAGGGGTCGTGTAGCCTCGTTTTTGTTTTTTTCAGCGACCATTTTTTCTCTCGCTTAGGGGATTTGCGAGTGTGTAAACTCAGTAAATTGTACTTAAATTGAGGTGTAACCTCACTTCCAGACGTCCTGGGTGTCCCCCCCTTGCTGTGGGTAAGGTTTTTATTTAATTTTTGGATGTATTTAGTCTTTTTTTAATGTTTTCCGATGTACGCAGTTCGGCCGTTAAGGTCGTATTTTTGCGAGTGTGTAATGTTTTTTTTTGTGGCGGCTTGTATTTTTTTGTGTATGTCTGTATTTAGTCATTGCGTGTAAGATTTTTTTTTTTTTTTTCAAAGTCCCGGTTGTGTGGCTGTTTCTAACCGCTTGTGAGGCGCCGTAGAGCCTCCACCTGCGCAAATGCAGCCCCTTGCTTCGCGAGGATCCGCATTTGTGGCCCGCAATGAGCCTGGCTCATTGCAACCGACGTTGTAGCCTCCACCTTCCGCAAATGCGGACCCTTGCAAAGCGAGGGTCCGCATTTGCGGCACGAACTGCGTTCCTCACGAAGGACACAGTTCTTGCAAGCTCTCTTTGCGAGATCGCCAAGCGTGACAATGTTTCGTAGTTTGACAACTATTATATGTGATAGAGGTTAGTTATGGAAAACACTTACATTCACTAATGGATGAAAGAGATGAAGTCAGTATACGGTTAGAATGTGTAGGCATTGTCCCTTATCAAATTGAGGCTATCTGCAGAGATTTATAAATATGATCAATAAAGCCAAGATAAATATCCTGTTTAAACTTCATTAAAAATAACATAACAGAAAATGATTGAATGACAGAGGCCAAGCCCCCAATAACTTCTTAATATATTTTGTTGCTCCGAGACCTTCATTTGAACAAATGAAAACACAAATTATCAAATACTCTCTATCTGATGCAACAAAGAAAACAAAAATGCCCCATGTCCATTTAACGAGTTTATACTGTTTCTATTTTTAATTCTTTTGATAATGCTTTCAAAGTGAGAAGCTGTAGAACACAAATAACCAAAAGGCGTTCCTGTCTATTACTCTGAGGTGTGAGTTATAATATTATCACAAATATGTTACTGTTATAAAATATTAAATAAGTAAAATTGATGGACCACTCTGTGACTTTTGGCTGTCACTTTTTATTGCCTTGCATTTTATATTCTATTAGGAATAAACAATATTAACAAATCAAATTAACAAACAAGTGTTGAACATCTACTTACCAGAAAGGTCATGAATGCGATTATAAGATACATTCAGTTTCTTGAGATTTAATAACTTCTCCAGCCCTGAGAAAAACAATCAGATGATAAATGTTTAACAGCAGGAGACAATTTCACAAACACGGTGTAAATGAACACGGGTCAGCAACTTTTTTTATATTTGAAAATTATTATGCTCATCTTTAATACTATATACATTTTACCTTAACTCACTTTTACACAGCTCAATAATAATACAAGTGATAATGCACCATGGTCATATGTTTAAAATATACTTAATAGATCCCAAAAGCATATTCCCTCATATTTAGCCTAATAAAGTTAGTGAGCTGGGTTATTAATGAATCTGACAGAGGGGAATTAGTAGAGTATGCACAAAAAAAGTTTGCGTGAAAAAAATACCAAAATAAACATTTAAACCATTACACTAAAGTTTGATGAATTTTTTGCATTTGCAAACTGCTTTCTATCAATGTTGACACCCCCTGAAAATCCCAGGGAAATACAGCTTTCCTTTAGCTTTCTGTAATACCTGGAACAAGGTCTGTGTCCATTCACTGAATGTTTTATGTACATAACATCCCAGGTGATACTTCCCCCAGCCCCAGTAAATTTCCCCAGAAACCCCCTAAGCCCCAGTGAATTGCCCCATGACCTCTCCCAGCCCCAGTAAATTGCCCTCCAGCCCCAGTGAATTGCCCCGTGACCTCCCCCAGCCCCAGTGAACTGGCCTCCAGCCCCAGTGAATTGCCCTGAGACCTACCCCAGCACCAGTGAATTGCCCAATCACCTGCTCCAGCCCCAGTGAATTGCCCCGTGACACATTCTCACAGACACTCAGTCACACACTCGTGTGCAGTCCAGCCCCAGTGAATTGCCCCAGTGACCCCCCAGCGAATTGCAACTGTGATCTCCCCCAGCCCCAGTGAATTGTCCCTGTAACCCCCCAGCCCCAGTGAATTGCTCCGTGACCTCGTACAGCCACAGTGAATTGCCCCATCACATCCCCCAGCCCCACTGAATTGCCTGTGACTCCTCCCAGCCCCAGTGAATTGCCCCATCACCTGCCACAGTGAATTGCCCTCCAGCCCGGTGAATTGCCCCGTGACCTCCCCCAGCCCGGTGAATTGCCCCGTGACCTTCCCAGCCCGTGACCTCCCCCAGCCCCCTTTTAAGTGACATATTGTATTAAAAATACTACATTACATTGGAATCGTTGGTGTTTTTTATTTATATACCCGAGACACTGGAAGATTATGTCTCATTGAGATGCCATAAGGTAGTGTTTCTCAAATCTCTCTTCAGGAGCCACCAGACAGGCCATGATTTAGGTGAAAAACTGTGTGAAGCAATTTGAGGCTCCACCTGATGAATCCTAGCTGCCTCACCTTTGTTCACAAAGTGTTTTATCTAAATCATGGCCTGTCTGGTGGGTCCTGAGGAGAGGTTTTAGAACCACTGCTATAAGGCACATACGTGTTGAAGGGTGGTGCATCTAGAGCTGATTTGAGCTCCAGAACAATATAAGTAGGGCTACATAATAGGGAAGTTGTGTTCTACATTCAGGTACACACCAAGACGTCTACACACCCCTGTTAAAATGTCAGGTTTCTGGGCTGTAAAAAAAATTAGACAAAGATATATAATTTCAGAACTTTTTCCACCTTTAATGTGACCTATAAACTGTACAACTCAATTGAAAAACAAACTGAAATCTTTTTGGTGGAAGAAAAAAAAAAAAATAATAATAATGTGGTTGCATAAGTCTGCACACCCTCTTAAAACTGGGGATGTAGCTGTGTTCAGAATTAAGCAATCACATTCCAAATCATGTTAAATAGGAGTCAGCATACACCTGCCATCATTTAAAGTGCCTCTGATTAACCCCAAATAAAGTTCAACTGCTCTAGTTGGTCTTTCCTGAAATTTTCTTAGTCACATCCCAGAGCAAAAGCCATGGTCCACAGAGAGCTTCCAAAGCATCAGAGGTATCAGTCAGGAGAAGGGTACAAAAGAATTTCCAAGGCATTAGATATACCATGGAACACAGTGAAGACAGTCATCATCAAGTGGAGAAAATATGGCACAACAGTGACATTACCAAGAACTGGAGCTTCCTCCAAAATTGATGAAAAGACAAGAATAAAACTGGTCTGGGAGGCTACCAAGAGGCCTACAGCAACATTAAAGGAGCTGCAGGAATATCTGGCAAGTACTGGCTGTGTGGCAAGAATCTCCCGTATTCTTCATATGTCTGGGCTATGCGGTAGAGTGGCAAGACGAAAGCCTTTTCTTACGAAGAAAAACATCCAAGCCAGGCTACATTTTGTAAAAACACATCTGAAGTCTCTAAAAAGCATGTGGGAAAAGGTGTTATGGTCTGATGAAACCAAGGTTGAACTTTTTGGCCATAATTCCAAACGATATGTTTGGCGCAAAAACAACACTGCACATCACCAAAAGAACACCATACCCACAGTGAAACTTGGTGGTGGCAGCATCATGCTTTGGGGCTGTTTTTCTTCAGCTGGAACTGGGGCCTTAGTTAAGATAGAGGGAATTATGAACAGTTCCAAATACCAGTCAATATTGGCACAAAACCTTCAGGCTTCTGCTAGAAAGCTGAACATGAAGAGGAACTTCATCTTTCAGCATGACCACGACCCAAAGCATACACCCAAATCAACAAAGCAATGGCTTCACCAGAAGAAGATTAAAGTTTTGGAATGGCCCAGCCAGAGCCCAGACCTGAATCTGATTGAAAATCTGTGGGGTGATCTGAAGAGGGCTGTGCACAGGAGATACCCTTGCAATCTGACAGATTTGGAGTGTTTTTGCAGTGGGCAATTCTTGCCAAGTCAAAATGTGCCATGCTGATACTCATACCCAAAAAGACTGAGTGCTGTAATAAAATCAAAAGGTGCTTCAACAAAGCATTAGTTTAAGGGTGTGCATACTTATGCAACCATATTATTTTATTTTTATATTTTCTCTTCCCTCTACCTAAAAGATTTCAGTTTGTTTTTCAATTGAGTTGTACAGTTTATAGGTCACATTAAAGGTGGAAAAAGTTCTGAAATGATTTATCTTTGTCTCATTTTTTTACAGCACAGAAACCTGACATTTGAACAGGGGTGTGTAGACTTTTTATATCCACTGTGTATATATATTATTATTCATCTATCTATATCTATATATATTATTATAGTTTATTTATAACACACCAACATATTCCTATCTCTATCTATCTATAGTGGCACAGAATTCAATACACTAACTGTATTTCTGGGAATCCTGAGCGGGTAATAAGTTGTTTAACGTATTTTTAGACTTGCAGATGCGCTCACAAATGTATTATTTGTTTCTGAACGGTGGAGGGCTTCTCTTGCTCTTGTTGCTCACCATACACTAAATGGTTGTTGTGAAAAACTCAGTCTCATAAAATCCATTGCACAAATCAAAATCAACCTCACACTGATGATAGCAATTAAGCTTGAAACAGTACAGTATGTGAGTGGGTTTATGATTTGTGCAAAATCCAATCCTTTGCTTTGCTTTAAAGCTGTGTTACAGCGGGCATATGCATTCGAAGTAGCTATGTATAAAGTAGCATTTTGGATTTAAGAGCAAGAATGCATTTTCTGTTCATTTGCATGTCCCGCCCAGTGGCTCAGAATGCAGTACAATAACTGTATTTTTGGGAATCCTAAGCGGGTAATAAAGTTGTAGATGGGCTCACAAATGTATTTTATCTATCTATATACATACATACTAGGAAATTGCCCGTTGTTTAGGGGCCTCGCGATGACTGTTACCACCTTAGGATTAGAGTTAGTGCCTTGGGTTGTGTTACTGCCATGGGTTAAGTCTTACTGCACTGAGTTAAATGTTACTGGCTTGGATTAAGTGTTACTGGCTTGCGTTAAAAGCGTTACTTCTTTGAGCTCGGTTTTACATCCTTCTGCCTCGTTTTTGTTGTGCTTATGTTTTTTCGGCTGACATTTTTTCCCGCTTAGGCTATTTTCGTTCTTGGGAAAAAATAAATAAATTGCTAAATATGCCTCCAATTAACTTGCAACTTCACTCACAGGCTCCCTGGCTCGCCCTGTGTGCTATGTGTGAGTGTGTAAGTTCATTTGAGGCATATTTTTGTTTTTAGCAGGTCTTTCGAGTTCCGTGGTTCGTCCGTTAAAGTCGTAATTTTCCGAGACCCACAGTCCATCTACGTGCTTCGGTTCTTAAGTCCTACGGGCCGTGATTTTGTGCACCGTGCAAGGTCCTACTGGCCTTGTGATGAGCCTAACTCCTGCTTGCCTTGCTTTGCCGCGGGCCGCAACGTGAGCAACATTCTTGGTGCAGGCGTCAACGGCTCGCCTCGCTTTGCGAGACCTGCAATGCGTGACCAACGGCTTGTATATCCACAACTATTATAGGTGATATCATAAATATATATTTAAAAAGTCAACCATTTATCAAACAATGTTTCTAGCTCAGGAAAATGTTTTTATTTTTAATATATTTAAATGTACCCTTTTGAAGAACTATGCTTGAAAATAAGCAAAATATGTTTACAACGTAATACACCTTTTAAGCTATTAGCTTTTATATGCAATTATGCTGTAGTAGAAGCTGCCAATTTAGTTTATACAGATCTACATACTGAGGTGGAAGAAGTTTTGAATGCACAATGGCAGCTACAACTGCCAGTGCTTTCTACTATACTCATGGAGAAATCATTAGTTTAAAAAGTTAACACGCACTCTGAATGCATAAAAACCAGAAAAAAAATCTCAGTCATAATAATGGAGCCCTGCAGTAAAGAATAATTGCATAAAAAAGTGAAATATTTAAATGCACTGTATATTTTTTTTATCATTATGAAGCTCACTTATTCAGAAACAATAGAGAGAAAAAATGTACCAAAGTGGAAATACTTTAAAAATGGTTTAAAAAGAAAAATTGCAAGGACAGACTTGGGATTAAAGGGAAAAATGGTTTACCCTGGTAGGTTGTTTGAAATATGCAATGGAAGTTTATATATTATAGATAGCATTTTTGTGCAGGAATTGGGATGGATGAAATATGAAACACTCTGAATGTTAGAAAAATAACTATTATTCAGATTACTGTACATACAGATACATTTTTTTTTTTTTTTTAAAGGGTGTGTAACGTTTGGTTTTAGCCTAGCTTTAATCAATAAGAATACAGAATACAAACCTTCTATTCTTGTGAGCTTGTTACAAGACAAATTCAGGCTATGAAGACAAGTCAATGAGTCAAGGCCTTCAATCCTAGTTATGAAGTTTGACGACAGATCTAAATACTGTAAATTGTGGAGGTGGCCGAGTCCTTCGATCTTGGAAATTCGATTACAATGTAAATTGATGGAATGGAGGAACGAGTTGAGGGAAAGATCCAACAAACTGAAAAAAAAGAGTCAACAGAACCAAATTAGGTCACATATACAGAACTGATAATACATTCAGTAACCTATAAATATCAAGTTCTAGCTTCAACATTGCTATATTGCAATAAAATCTTTTAAGTTTCTGAATTTAACACAAATTATAAGACTACTTCCTATGTTAATGAAAATAGATATTCTTGATTCCAAACGTTAGGAATCCTCTCACATATCCAATAACTGTTCCATGTTCTGAATGCAAAATGCAGCTAAATACCACTTTTTAGCCTTGGCATTCAATCGAGGTTAACAGCTGCAAAGTTGCACAAGGGTTGGTACAAACATTGGAAAAAAGTCTATTACTGTATATGTCTGATACAATAATAAGATACTCTTGCTCTTGTAGCATGATATTATTCATATATTCTACATAATTGAAAGGCAATAAATATTTTCTTCAAATTAACATATATATATATATATATATATATATATATATATATATAAAAATGTATGGTGGGCAAAAGAGTGACAGAAGCCCTCCACCCTACAGTATATAAATAGTACATTTCTGTTCAAATTTAAACGTCTAAAACATGTTAAAAAAAATTGTTTCCTGCTCAGAATTCATAGAAATACAGTTATTACACCGCACTCTGGGAAGCTGAGCAGGGACATGCAAATGTGCCCACAAAAGCTTTGCTCTTTTAATTCATTACCATTTCAAACATGGCTTCCTTTAAGCATATGTCTGCTGTATCCCACAGCTTTGGGCAAAGCTAAGGATTAGTTTATACACAAGCCAGGAATCCCACCCACATACAGCGGTTTCAAGGTTGAAGCCTTTCATCAGCATGTGGCCAGTTCCTACTCTGTAGTAGATTGTATCAGTAGGTAGTTCACCACAACAATCATTTAATTTATGGTGGGTAAAAGAGCAATAGGAACCCTCCACCGTACATTAAATAAACAGTACAATACAGGTTCCCAGAGTGCAGTGTAATAACTGTATTTCCCGGAATTCTGGGCCGGAAAGCAAGTTTTTTTTTAAACTTATTTGTGAATGCAAATGTGCTATTTATTTATTATTAATTGTTGTGGTGAACTACCTACTCAAAGTCCACAACACCCGCTCCATGCTGATGATAGCCAATAAGCTTGAAACAGCTGTACATGGATAGGATACTCAACTTGTGTTTAATCCAACCTTGGCTTTGCATTAAAATTGTAGTACAGCATGTATAAGCTTAAAGGAAGACATGTTTGATAACGGCTACGGAATGAAGAGCGAGGCATTTGTGGACACATTTGCATGTCTCAGCTCAGCTTCTGAGAATGCAGTGTAATAACTGTTTTTCTCGGAATTCTGAGCTGGAAGCAGGTTTTTTAACTTGTTTTAGACATTTAAAATGTGAACACAGATGTACTATTTATTTACTATATATATATATATATATATATATATATATATATCCAGTAATCTAGATAAATAATCAGAGTATTGCAGTATAAAGTGATACAGTTTGTCCAATAAAAAAAGGTATCACTTTATACTGCAATGCTATATATAAAAGACGAAGTTCTGAGACATTTCAGCTGTAAAAATCTATAAATATTCCTTGAGCATCATGGCAAAGAGCAAGCTATGGAGCAGTTTCCTATGTGCCTCTTTTACACATTTCGGGCTTGCACAAATATCCTTGCTAACTAAAGAAAAGCATGTGGGTGCAGTGCATGATGTACCTGATGAATTGGTCATTATTTCTCAGTCATGTGTTATATGCTACGATATATAGACTACCAAAGATGTAGGAGAAGAGTATGGTCACACAGACAGACATTGCAACACATTTATAGTTGTATTAAAAACAACAACTTGGCTCAGCTCCAAAACAGTAATTAAAACCATGTTTATGAAGTACAAAAGAAATTTTGTCAGTTCTGCAGTTTCAAAATGAACTGACAAGTTGCCAATATCCTGTCATTCAATGATGCACTTCAATAACCACAGTACATAGAGACTGCTGAATCAGGCTGGTAAAGGAAATTATTCCAAGCACATCATTAGTCTAGCAGACAGACGGTGGTACTGCGAAATAGTCATTTTGGATATGCATTCCTGATCAATTAGAATATGCACTGCTTTTGCTACACTATCATTAGATAGAAATAAAGGTCATATGACGCAAACTAAGGAAGTTACACTCTCACATACAAGGTATTAGATTGTAAAGCTAGCCAGCACTGTAATCTAATGGATAAGATCACATATTTTTGGATTAGAAATAACTAATCTATAGTGCAGAAAAATGTCATTAGAAAGTGTGGGATTGTTTATAGCACCTCTGACCTGATAAGGTACAGGAAACAGAGGATTACGAATGTCTGAACTGCAACATACTGTACTTTTGTTTCCATTGGTTTTAATGTGAATTAGATTAGACAATACATGGGTCCTTGTTTACCCTTTCTATTTAATCACTTGCAAGGCATTAAAATGAATTAAAAGATGTTTGCTTCTGTGGAGGAAAGCTATGGCAAGCTTGAACAAGCTAGTAAAAAGTAAAAATATTACAATATCAAGAAAGATCCACGTATTTAGAACTATGGTATTCCCAGTAGTAACATACGGATGTGAGCTGGACCATAAAGAAGGCTGAACCCCAGTAAAATTGATGCCTTTGAGTTGTGGTGTTGGCGAAAACTAGAGATTCCCTAGAGAAGACTTTGAAACTGAGAAAGATTGAAAGCGCAAGAAGAAGGGGACGACAGAGGAGGACATGGATAGAGGAGATCATTGAAGTGATGAACATGATGTTAATGGAGCTCAGAGGAGCGGTAATTGACAGATATATCTGGTGGGCTGCGGTCCATGGGATCATGGAGTATTGGACACAACTGAACAGCTAAATACCAACAAAAGATAAAGGCAAAACATACACAATTTTATCTACATGTCTGTTGTGTTAATATTACTTTCCTTCAACTAAGATAAAAAAACAAATTGTAATGTATAAAACAAGTTCATTAAATACATGATAGAAGGCTTTGGAATATAGTGGCACATAAAGACCAAAATACAACAGCAGCACAATGCAGAAATCCACACAGCAATGTCTGGGCTCTTCCTTGTGCAGAGGGGGACAAGACTACATATTCCATGATGCTTTGTTGCACAAACCGACTTCACAGATTGAAACAATATTATAGCTGCCTGTAAACAGCCAAAATAATGTTATGCTTATTTTAGTATCGATTTTCAAGGATGTTAACTCTAAAAACCAACTGCATGCAAATTTTAAGAGATTTAGCAAACTTTAGGTTAAGTTTAATAATGATCACTTCAGCATTTTTGCATACACTAGTTTTTCTCCTGTATCATATGCATTCATAATTCAGGAGATGGGAGATGCATTAGTTCAGATTTATATTATGGTATTCCTGCTGGAGGTATTTTAACCCACTGACTAACATATAGAAGTGTCGTTATGTAAAATGAAAAACAAGAATACAATACTTCTTCCCCATGGTGAAGACTAACTGATCACAAAGTTATTTTGACCCTGGAGGACATATTCAAACAATTGCTATGGTTTAAAGGGACAAAGAACAGATGCCACCTTTGTGAAAGAAGGAAACGTTCTGTATTCGCCTCTCACGCATATTAGCATAGACAAGAAAATATAGGTAGGTGTTTATCGGAAGGTATGGGTTACTTATGGGTTCCTGGTGGTCCAGTGCTTTCACCACTGTGACCTGGCTTTGATTCTAGTCAGGGAAACAAGGTCAAATCAACCGGAAACCAAGCAGGGTTGTGCCTGGTCAGTACTTAAAATGAAATGGGAGACCACCTAGAAATACCAGGAGTTGTATTCTGTGGCCCAATAGAGAAGGAACTGGAAACACACTCCAGTGTCACTGCCATGAATAAAAAGTGGATCAGCATGGTATGTTGCGGCGAATGAGGTCACAGAGAGTCAAACACAACTGAGTGACACACACAGTTTACTTGCCTACCTTAGCCCAGTGGAAGTAAATATGGAAGTTCTAGCCAATGTTAAATTACAGTCAAGTAGTTTTGTGCTTAAGGGGTACAGACAAATGCCCCAATCGTTGCATACAGTGGATATAAAAAGTCTACACACCCCTGTTAAAATGTCATGTTTCTGTGCTGTAAAAAAAATGAGACAAAGATAAATCATTTCAGAACCTTTTCCACCTTTAATGTGACCTATAAACTGTACAACTCAATTGGAAAAAAAAACTGAAATCTTTTAGGTGGAGGGAAGAAAAAAAAAAAAAATAACGTGGTTGCATAAGTCTGCACACCCTCTTAGAACTGGGGATGTAGCTGTGTTCAGAATTAAGCAATCACATTCCAAATTGTGTTAAATAGGAGTCAGCATACACCTGCCATCATTTAAAGTGTCTCTGATTAACCCCAAATACAGTTCAGCTGCTCTAGTTGGTCTTTCCTGATTTTTTTTTAGTAGCATCCCACAGCAAAAGCCATAGTCCACAGAGAGCTTCCAAAGCATCAGAGGGATCTCATTGTTAAAAGGTATCAGTCAGGAGAAGGTTACAAAAGAATTTCCAAGGCATTAGATATACCATGGAACACAGTAAAGACAGTCATCATCAAGTAGAGAAAATGTGGCACAACAGTGACATTACCAAGAACTGGAGATCCCTCCAAAATTGATGAAAAGACGAGAAGAAAACTGGTCTGGGAGGCTACCAAGAGGCCCACAGCAACATTAAAGGAGCTGCAGGAATATCTGGCAAGTACTGGCTGTGTGGTACATGTGACAACAATCCCCAGTACTCTTCATATGTCTGGGCTATGGGGTAGAGTGGCAAGACGAAAGCCTTTTCTGACGAAGAAAAACATCCAAGCCAGTCTACATTTTGCAAAAACACATCTGAAGTCTCCCAAAAGCATGTGGGAAAAGGTGTTATGGTCTGATGAAATCAAGGTTGGACTTTTTGGCCATAATTCCAAAATATATGTTTGGTGCAAAAACAACACTGCACATCACCAAAAGAACACCATACCCACAGTGAAGCATGGTGGTGGCAGCATCATGCTTTGGGGCTGTTTTTCTTCAGCTGGAACTGGGGGCCTTAGTTAAGATAGAGGGAATTATGAACAGTTACAAATACCAGTCAATATTGGCACAAAACCTTTAGGCTTCTGCTAGAAAGCTGAACATGAAGAGGAATTTCATCTTTCAGCATGACAACGAACCAAAGCATATATCCAAATCAACAAAGGAATGGCTTCACCAGAAGAAGATTAAAGTTTTGGAATGGCCCAGCCAGAGCCCAGACCTGAATCCGATTGAAAATCTGTGGGGTGGTCTGAAGAGGGCTGTGCACAGGAGATGCCCTCGCAATCTGACAGATTTGGAGTGTTTTTGCAAAGAAGAGTGGGCAAATATTGCCAAGTCAAAATGTGCCATGCTCATAAACTCATACCCAAAACGACGGAGTGCTGTAAAATCAAAAGGTGCTTCAACAAAGTTAGTTTAAGGGTGTGCATACTTATGCAACCATATTATTTTATTTTTATATTTTTTCTTCCCTCTACCTAAAATATTTCAGTTTGTTTTTCAATTGAGTTGTACAGTTTATAGGTCACATTAAAGGTGGAAAACGTTCTGAAATGATTTATCTTTGTCCCATTTTTTTTACAGCACAGAAACCTGAAATTTTAACAGGGGTGTGTAGACTTTTTATATCCACTGTATAAAAATAAATATATTGCCATTGGAAGTAATAATTGATCTTGAGAGTTAGGTATTTTAGAAAATATTATCTGAAAAGAACATGAAAACTGTTTTTATAAAGTAAGAAAACAAAATAACCTCTCTTATGTGCACCACTGAGGCAAAACAAAGCAGGGACATCCCCACCAATGATCACTGTACTGTTCCCCTGGCTCTATCTCCAGCTCCCGTCCTAAGTCTCTCTTCTCTTTCTCTTCTGTGCCTTTCTGAACTACATTATAGTCAATTACTTGTGTGTTTGTCCATAAAGATTAGGGTTTCCGAACCATGGCGCCTATGACTCCTTTCCTACAGGCAGATACAGTCTGATATACTGCAGAAGATATATCCTCTGTAATAGCATAAGTGAGCTAAAACTTGACACTTAAAGGGCCGTTTAATTCAGCACAAATTGGACCACATCACAGTAAAGATCACCTAAAAGCATGTTGAAATCATTTTTGAAATAAGAGCATTTTTCACTTAGGATTTAATAAATTCTAGTAAAGTCTCTGTTTACATGTGTCACCGACTGCCCACTCTGCCAGAGACATGCTATATCGCTGTGTAGTGAGCAAAATTAAAACAGAGGTTAACCCTCATCTATCTATGCAGAAGATGGCATGTTGGAATCACCTAAGCAGGTCAGTTGTGTGCTAATGTTGGAGTGCATTCCTGAGTTCAGGGAAAAACTGCTATTACTCACTGTCTTCACAGTGCGGCTCAGCTGTCTGTTATTAATCATGCAATAGCCAGTAGGCAGGACAGACCATGGGCCATATTCAATTTAGCTTTCATGAGATCGGGGAGCCAGTAAGTGAGGTTGCAAGCTAATTCTCTATTCAATTGGCGTCTTTTTGCAGGCTCCGATCGGCTTCTGAGTTACGGCCTTGAAAAAATGGCGTTGGTTAAACTCGTAACTTACAACCTCCAGAAGCTTTTGATCTGTCACTTTTGCAAGGCTAAAATCGCAAATCGCTATTCAATTGCTCAATTTACCCAAGCACAACAGTCTCAAGCTCGTAAATCGGCAGGAAATTAAAATGATATTTCTGGTTCATTTTGGGGTTAATTCGATCTCAGGTATCGATGAGTTAATACATATCAGGCCACCCATATGGACAGTATTGGCATTCATTTTCATAATTCTTTATTTTGCGGGTTTGCGAGTCTGATCGCATATCAAACCCCCAAACCTAATTGATTGACATGTAACCTCCATGTTTTACTGCCGTAATAATGACGGTCTAATTTTCTAATGGCTGATTCAAAATGGAAGGTTACGGGCTTGCTTAATTGATCATGTCCTTGACTGCTCCGAACCAGTGCATGGTTTACGGTTGTGGCTTCGGGAACGTAACCTGTGGGCTTGATCAACTGAATAGCATGGCAATCGGAGACCAACGGGAGCCCGCAGCCCACCCGCAGCCATACGGCTGTCTGCGATTGAGTTGCGGGCTTCTAATTGAATATGGCCACATATTTGTAAACAGACTTAAAATTTTAGATTTTTTTAGCTGTTATTAGAATAAATTTAAAAAAATAGATAACTTTAACATATAATCTTGTGCTCTCACACCATGCAGAGCACTTACAGTGATGTAAATGTTCCTATAACTATCAGCAGGCACCGCCCTATTGGTCACTGTCAGTCATAACATGTGCATTACTCTCTCTCTTTTGGTTGTAGACAAAAACAACTGCCAAGCTAAAATGTTTTATATTTTACATTATGATTTAAAGTGACATAGCAGAGGTTCTGTATAATCCAATACTATATGTACTATTACACGAAGAAGAAATGTAAGAAAATCTTGTCCATGCCACCTAGGGGGCGCAAGCCGCCATTGCTGGCGGGCAGAAAACAGGGAAAGACCCACCAGCGTGTATGAATCAATGATCTGTAGTGTAAACCATGTGCAAAATAAAAGACTTTGAAAGCTTAAAACGGAGAGAATAATGTAACTCCATGGGGTCTTACCATGTCAATTGATTATGGTGGAAATCAGCAATTATTGACAATGGTCTACTAATTAGAAAGAGTATCACTTAATCCTTAGTGGGTGGATCAGAAAGGCTGACTTACATGTTAACGTTGCAAGCGTCAATGTTTGCTGACTTTAGAAAAATGCATTTTTCATAACATTCAAACAATAAAAGTACAGATTTATATTATACCATATTGGGAACCTATGTGATCTCACTTTAACATTACATATGAATACTGTTATGTCAGTGGGTTTGCTGACACACACACAGCACGTGCAGGCTCTGACACACATACACACAGCACAGCCAGGCTCTGACACACACACACAGCACAGCCAGGCTCTGACACACACAGCACAGCCAGGCTCTGACACACACAGCACAGCCAGGCTCTGACACACACAGCACAGCCAGGCTCTGACACACACACACACAGCACAGCCAGGCTCTGACACACACACACAGCACAGCCAGGCTCTGACACACACACACAGCACATCCAGGCTCTGTCACACACACAGCACAGCCAGGCTCTGACACACACAGCACATCCAGGCTCTGTCACACACACAGCACATCCAGGCTCTGTCACACACAGCACAGCCAGGCTCTGTGACACACACAGCACATCCAGGCTCTGTCACACACAGCACAGCCAGGCTCTGTGACACACACAGCACAGCCAGGCTCTGACACACAGCACAGCCAGGCTCTGACACACACAGCACATCCCGGCTCTTACCTGCAGACCTGTTTATCCATCAGACTCAGCTCCCTGCTGCTGGTATCACCGCCTGCCATGTTGGAGCCCTATAGATGGATCAGGTCATGTATATAATACATATATATGTTACAAGGCCTCAGTAGGTGACTGTAGAGCACGTATAGATCAGTGTTGTGTGTGGAGACGTTGCTTGGGATTTATGGCAGATTCATCTACAATAAGTAGTATTATTATCCTATGTATGGATGAGGATACAGCCCGGCCGGATGTTGTGTGCCGTTGCCCTCAGTAACGTGCAGTTTGACGGAAGTACACCGAGAATTACATATGAGGAAAACCAAACGCGCAATTGTAAATAAGAAAAGCAATACCGTCGATAGGTCCAGCGCTGACCAATCGACGCAAAGCTTTCGACATAACCACGCCCACAATTGGACGTTTCACAAATATCAGGTCCACTAGGAACTGTTTTCTCCACACTTGAGCTTAAAGCCCCACCCACCTTTTATTAAAAAGCCCCCCCAAACTTGCAGTGCGCATGCGCGTGCTTGCCTGCTACAGCAAGCCTTACCAGTTATCTGTATTTGTGCGCTAGAATTGCAGTGTTCCCGCCTTCAGTTTAAATAGTCAGCTGATACACTACAAGTCAAGTGTGCATATTACATGCTGCTGCTGTAGTTTTATTATCCTTGTATTTACAATGGCTGCTAGCAAATTAACACTGCGTTATAAGACTTATATATATATATATATATATATATATATATATATATATATATATATTTATTTATCCACAGGGGTGGATAAAAATATCTAAACTTTAGGAGTTAGGAATATTTATACATTATAATCTGTATGTGTGTATATATATATATATATATATATATATATATATATATATATGATATATTTTTATATATATATAACATATATGTTACTAGCAACCTGCCCTTCAAAAATGACAGCAATACAATTTTGCGCTCGTCTCAGGCCTCACAATGAGCGCTAATGGACACTAATAACAATCCCCCCCCCCCTATCTTACTGGCCTTGCAATGAGCGCCTTCAGTGCTCATCACGGACCTCATCGCAAGGCTCGTACAGTAGAAAAATAAGTCATAGTTCACAATACAACACAGCAAATTTTAAGCTGTTAAGAATATTCTACATACAAATGGCTGGAGCTCCAAGAGAAGAAAATACAATTTGCAATTATAAGCTTTATTTTTTTTAAAGATCTTGAGAGAAATATGGATTTTTTTAGGGTCACATCATATGGAAACTACAAGTTTCAGAGAATGACAACATTAGGAAGAGGTATATATCATGTATATTATGAGAAATCGAGAGTAATTAATGAGTACTAACATTCAGACTGCTAAACGTCATATCAATAAGAACTGAAACACAGCAAGTTACAAACTAAAAAACTGCAGGCGCAAAATACACGTTATACATTCATTTAGAGGCAAGAACATGGATATGTTTTGTTACATAAAATCCAAAGTTACAGGAATACTGTTTAGCTGTACATAGTTTCCGGGCAATAGGAGTGTCAAGAGAAAAAGGGTAATTGTAACATAAGGAAGATAGGGAGGGGGAACTCATTAAAAAAAAAAAAGACACAAACCCAATTGAGATTTCCAAAATTTTGGCTTTATCAAAAACTCTAAAAGAACGGACCTTGCATGTTAGATCAGCGCCATCAGTCGTGTGCGCGCAAAGATTGCGGCCCCAACAGCATTATGCCCGGCCATGTCTTCAGCGCCATCTAGTGTCTCAAAATATTTAGAATTGGTTTTGTTATACCCATGCTGAAAATGCTCAGATAAAACATAACAGACTCTATGTCATATAAGGCTGCTATTACTATATAAAAAAAAAACATTATCTATTTAACCCTAACTCTAAGCCTAATTCTAACTCTAACCCTAAATCTAACCCTAATTCTAACCCTAACTCTAGCCCTAAATCTAACCCTAACTCTAACCCTAATGGTTAGGATTAGAGTTAGGGGTTAGGGTTAGGCTTAGCATTAGAGTTAAATAGATAATGTATGTTTTTCTTTTTACTAATAGCAGCTTCATATTATATTGAAGCTGTTATGTTTATTCAGCGTTTTCTGCATGGGTATAACAAAAACCAGTTGTTCTAAATATTTTCAGACAGTAGATGTCGCTGAAAACATGCGTGCGTGCATCCCACTGTCGGGGGGGCCGCAATCTCTGCACGCACACGGCTGGTGTGCACTGCTGATGGTCCCAAAAAACTTGATCTTGCCTTTTTTATTCAGGATGGTGCAGATTGTGGAGCTTGGCTACTTCAGATCCACTCCAATATCCACCAGGTACTCCAATTTCTCTAAGAGGTCCAGCACCTGCATTTTTACATCCAAAGGAATACTCTGGTGCTTCAACTTGTCCTGGTCTTCCTTGCGTGGAGACATGTTCTGTAAAACAGTAGAAAAAAATAAATAAATTAATGTAGATTTTATTAATTAACAATTATGGGGATGTTGTACATAGAATTTGGGGGTCTCCTGTGTCTCTCTCTCTCCCCAGGATAGCATTTTTCTGTCTCTCTCTCGCTGACTCTTTTAAGACCTTTAAGTAGGACCCAGCAAGAAAACAACAGCGATATAGCGAAGCAGATCATTCAGCAAGAGTCTGTACTTTGCCTCTGGATGTTGTAGGTAGTATTTGGGGGTCTCCTGTGTCTCTCTCTCCAGGATAGCAGTTTTCTGTTTCTCTCTGTGGCGCTGTTAAGAGTGTTAAACTGGGTCACACGAGGAGAAAACAGCGTTATCGCAAAGCAGAGCATTCAGCGGGGATCGGTGGGCAAAAAACAGAGCTATAGTGGAGTTTAGCAGAAAGCAGGGAATTACAGGCAAAACAGCTCTATAACAAATCAGCGCTAAAAGGGGTAACATTAAGTGTTGTATACTTGTATTTTATTTTCCTGCAGAAAAAACAGCACCACATATCTAGGCACAAAGATAGCCCTCTTTGGTGCATGATACAATATCTTTCTTTTTTATGTAACAACAATATCCCTGTATTGTGTTGGTGCCTCTTCTTGGATTTATAACATTTAAATATAACAATAAACATGACAATAGTATTTGTATCAGTGTATACAATGCTTCTTAGGAGGGAAATGTGTCCCATTCTTGTAAAAGAGGCCTATTGTTTTTGTAACTCCTTTCATTGCTATTTGAATGAGGTGAATCATAAATCTCACATCTGAGTTACACCCCAGTGGCCGAGGGCTTCTTCCCTATATTCTAACAGTACTTTTATATAACACCTTTATAGAGAGGAATAGACAATTACAGCACAATGCTAAACCCATCTACCCACTAGGAAAATTCAAGTATTTAAACTCTTACAGTCTTATTAAATTGGGATTCGGCCAATTGAATAGGGCTCTATATAAGCACAGAGCATATTTTTTTTACAGAAGTTTTTAGTTAGTGAACTTCTATCCAAAAGCAAGGTCTTTACTAACTAAAACCTTCTGTAAAATAAATATGCTCTGTGCTTATATAGAGCCCCATTCAATTGTCCACATTACAATTTAATAAGGCTGATAGTTTAGTCACCACAAGTTATACCACCACAGATCACAAGTCCCAACTTTGGGCCCTTATCTCTTCAAAAAACTTGTTACTGTGACAAGTATAGCGAGTCCTTTTACATAAAAGCTCAGATGTGACGCTTGGCGTGTTGATGTTCCTTAGTGGTTTTGGATGTGATGATGCCGTATTGTTGTAACGTGCATAAGCTGGAAAAACTCCACATGTTTCCAGAGCCACTTCTTTTGATTGGCATATGCAGTTAAACAAACTTTATATAGCATCCTTTCAATTAACTAGATTTCAGCAAATAAATAATTTAAAAAAATCAATATGTCAATCAATAAATCCATTCTTTTCTCACACAAAAGATAATCAAATACCTAATTCACTCACTTGTCATTTCCTGCATAGATTACTGCTTTCCCAATTAGAATATACCTGCATATTAATTAGAATCTCAATTGCTGATTTACAGCCTTATTAAATTGCAATTCGGACAATTAAATAGGGCTCTATTTAAGCACATAGCATATTTTTTTTACAGAAGTTTTTAGTTAGTGAACTTCTATCCAAAAGCAAGGTCTTCACTAACTAAAAACTTTGGGGGGAAAATATGCTCTGTGCTTATATAGAGCCCTATTCAATTGAAAGCCAGCAGATAGACTTCCACAGGCAGGGTTAAGGACCAAGGGTTGGTAACAACATGTAGGATATAGGAACTAGCAACACAACAACGACTGGAAGAAAGTGAAGGCTGGAATGGATTGCCTGGTTGACGCAAAGACTAGACCAGATAGCCTAGCAGATACTGAAGGCTGGAGCAAGTAGCCCGGCATATACTGAAGGCTGGAGCAAGTAGCCCGGCAGATACTGAAGGCTGGAGCAAGTAGCCCGGCATATACTGAAGGCTGGAGCAAGTACCCTGGTAGGCACCGAAGGCTGGAGCAAGTAGCCTGGCAGATACTGAAGGCTGGAGCAAGTTGCCCGGCAGATACTGAAGGCTCGAGCAAGTACCCTGGTAGGCACCGAAGGCTGGAGCAAGTAGCCTGGCAGATACTGAAGGCTGGAGCAAGTAGCCAGGCAGATACTGAAGGCTGGAGCAAGTAGCCCGGCATATACTGAAGGCTGGAGCAAGTAGCCCGGCAGATACTGAAGGCTGGAACAGGTACCCTGGTAGGCACAGAAGGCTGGATTATGTACACTGGCCCACATTTAAATCTCTTGTGGTTAGCATGGTACGTACAAAAGGCTGAATCAGTTAGCCAGGTACAGTAGATACTGAAGGCTAGAGCATTGAGTCAGGAATCAGCCGTATATATAAGCTGTAGGTTTGACAATACAGCATGCAGGAGCTTGGAAGGGATGTCCGATATCCAAACAACAGACAGGGAGGTTCTGGGCTAGCTTTCCTCAATAGTTCGGGTGAAATTAGAGTAATTGTCACACCTGAAATGGAACGCTAGCATTTTAAATATTGTGGTTTGGTGCACACCTGTAAACTACAGCAGACATCAAGAGGCTCTCTGACACTGCAGGCGACTCCTAACCAGCATTCTCCTTACTAGACTCTCCCTACACCAATGCCTCTGCTAGTCCCGTCACTGGATTTCCATATCAGCCAGAATTAAGTTAGAAATCCTGAAACTTACAAAGCCCTCATCCCCACACCCACACATATAAGATCTAATCTCCAGAAGCTCTCCTATATGCACTTTCTGCTCTGCACATTATACATGTTTCTCTTCACCTGTCATCACCTCCTCAAACTCTTGTTCCAAGACTTTTCATGATACCCTTGTATTCTTTTCCCCACTCTGGCAGGTTCTTTCCTGCTCTTCACTGCTTCAAAGGCTCTCACGAAATCTTTTGAGGATACCAATTGTTCTCTAATATCAGCTATGCATATAAGACAGTCATTGCATCATTTGCATGGATTCTTCTACCACATTGGACTACCAACAAGCAATCCTCTCCCAGGCAGGATTCTCTATACTTTCTGTACCAGTATGTATACTTTTGTCATGTTTGTCTTACATATTCACTCTATTACCTATACTTAGCACTTTGAAATATGTTGCCGCTTTATACATACAGTAAATGATAATGATAATAATTGTTGAGATTCTCTATCTCTCTGCATGAGTCCAAGGACTTAACTCTATCATTATAATTAAAAAATGATTAAAAAATTTAAAAAATATTTAAAGCATTATCAAAATTGATGGCTCTTCCACTGAAATTAGTTTTTTAGATGCTCAAAGGCCTGGATAACATAAGCTGATGCTGACTGAGCCTTCTTGGTTACATATATTTACATAGTAATTGAGGTTGAAAAAATACTTTTAGTCCATCAAGGTCAACCTTTTTTAGATCTCTGATCCTTGTAATATGTGGATTATTTGATCCAGAGGAAGGCAAAAAGAAAAAAAACCATTGAGAGTAAAATTACTTTCTGACCCCAGGGATCAGATTCCTCCCTGAATCAATACTTTTTTGCTAGTTATCCAGGATAACCCTGAATGACCCTTTTATACAAAATATATCCAACCCCTTTTTTTTTTTTAAAGTTATCTATCGAATCTGCTGTCACAACCACCTTTGGTAGAGAATTCCACATTTTAACCACCCTTACTGTGAACAACCCCTTTCTTTCTTTAAGGTGGAATCTTTTTTCTGTCTAACCTCAAAGGATGTCCTCTTGTCTGTTGTACATAGCTCCTCTTAGATGCCTTTTTTTCTAGAGATAATACGTTTAATTGGTCAGTCTTTCTTTATAACTTAGCCCCTCCATTCCCCTTATTAGTTTTTTTTGCCCTTCTCTGAATTGTATCCAGTTCTAAAATTGTCCTTTTTATAGAGTGCTGCCCACTCCATATTCCAAACAAGGAATTTGTAAAGTTGAAGAATTATTTTTGCTTCCCTTGATTCTATACCCTTCTTAATACATACTAATATATTGATGTGACCTTTCCCTCATCAATCCATGTCCTAATGATCTTGTTAAAATAGACCTATTCTTGCATACTATTCCTTATTAACTCCTCTAAAGCTTCCCCACTATAGAAGGGAGGCATACAGGTCTATCATTTCCTGAATTTGCCACTTGTTCCGTACTTAAATATAGATATTACCTGCTTTTTTCCAGTCATCTGGTAGCGATCCTGTGGTAAATGAGTCTTGAAAATTGAGTGGATTGCCAGTTCCTTCTTTAGTGGACTGTGATTTGTCTGACCTCTCTGCTATGACATGCCCAACTACAGTGGCCCTACATGGTATAGCTCAAAAGCTTCATTCAGGCACACAAGCCCCTTAACCACCACAAGTTAGCAATCCAGAAGGGTACCAGGGAACATACACATACACTAATCTACTCTAACTCATCTGGAAGGGCCGCAAACACACATGGAGGCTGTGCAGAGGCACGTGGAGCAACAGCCAACTCACCTCCATCAGGCATATTCTCCGCTAGGCCCATCCTGGAAAGTCCCACACCATTGCTGGTAGCCATGTTCCAAGATGTATACCCATTATCATTTGGTGACATCCCATTAAGTGTATTGCTATCAATCAATTCACATTATCAACTGTCATATTATTATCAAGCCTTCAGGGGAATGTTGATACTCCACGATATCACAAATTGGACCTGTCATGTGTATTAACCCAATATTATTATATTAGTATTATTATTATACTAGCGACTTGCCCGTCAAAAATGACGGGGCAATAAAATTGTAAGTCAGGTAATGCTGTTTGGACCAGACATTAATGTTTTGGTGGTCTGAGATCCTTCGGCGCTCATTGCGAGGCTGTTGGTTGTTTTTTTTTTTTTTTTGATAGGCGCTTTTGCTGTTTTTGTTTTGTCATCGCTGATCTGCTTTGTGTGCTTATTGCAAAGCTTTGTGTGCTATGAGCAGCGTTGACGCTCGTTGTGAGTCGCGCGGTGAATGGCTTTTGTGTTTATTGGGATAGTGTTTTTGTGTATATGTATTTGTGTATGCTAATCAAATAATGAATACATTAATAAATGAATATACTTTACCTATTTGGAAGTAATACAATCGGTTTTGTGGTACGCGGCTGTGGATCATGTAGCGTCCTTGCTAAAAGTGTATCTTGTACCTCATATGGCTTTTTTGAAAAGCCGTATGTGGTTGGTGGTGTTTTGCGTCTTTAGGGTCCTGTAGCCTCGTTTTTGTTTTTTTCGGTGGCCATTTTTTCTCTCGCTTATGGGATTTCCATGTGTCTAAACTTAAAAATTTGGACTAAAATTGAGGTGTAACTTCACTTGCAGCGGTCCTGGGTGCCCCCCCCCCCTTGCTGTGGGTAAGCTTTTTATGTATTTTTTGTGTGTATTTATTGTATTTTTAATTTTTTCAGGTGCGCACGGTTCGGCCGTTAAGGTTGTATTTTTGCGATGTCGTAATGTTTTTTAAGTCCTTCGTCTCGTATTTTTTTATGCTAAGTCCATAAATTTTAAGTCCTAAGTCCCATGGTTCGTATTTTTTTGTGTAAGTCCGTATATAGTGATTGCGTGTTAGATCTATTTTGGTAAAGTGCCGCTTGTGTGTGTTTTTGTAATCGCTTGTGAGGCTCCGTAGAGCCTCCACCTCCGCAAATGCGGCCCCTCGCTTCGTGATGAGATCCTTTGGTTCTTCATCAAAGTCTTGTGGGCCTCGTGATGAAAGCCTAAGTGTTACTGCTTTCAGGCCTCCTTTTGAGTCTTTTCCCAAACAATTACAGGTTTAAGTCCGCAAAATTTTTTCCTCGCTTAGCCGATTTTCGATTTCAGAAAAACACCAATTAAAGCTCAAATTAGCTTGCAACCTCACTCACAGACTCCCTGTCTCTCCCCCTGTGCTGTGTGTGAGGTTGTAAGTTAATTTGTGAAATAATTGGCGTCTTTTGGCGGTCTTCAGACAGCTTCTGAGTTACAGGCTTGAAAAAAATGGCGGCTGTTAAAGTCGTTTTTTTCGTGCTCATCGTGTGCCTGGCAATGAGCGCCTTTGGACAGCCTGTTTCAAAGTCTTGTGGGCCTCACGATGAGCGCCAAAGACGCTCTTTGCCAGCCTTTTTCTAAGTCTCGCAATGAGCCCCAAGACCTTTGGCACTCATTGCAGCAAAATCGGTGCTCATTGCGCATGCCAAGCCAGTATTTTTAACATTGCGTGATGACAACTATTACATGTGATATGTTTGCTTCCTGGATGTACATGGTTATTGCTGCCCCATATGTCTGTAGTCATAACCAGAGATCTTACAGTGCTACTGTATGTCAGTTATCTATGTGTGTGCATATGAGGGTGTGAAGGTGCATATGATACTCACATTGCAGGGTTTCCTGAAATCCAGAGTCCAGCTGTCCTGGAAGGCCCACTACTGCCACTGGCTCCAACCACTCCTTAATAGTACGCTCCCATCCACAGTAGGTGATGTTGAGTGGTGGGCCACCACCGGTTGCACGGGCTGCTCTGGCCTCCGCTGCCATCTTCTTCTTGACCTTCATCCGGCAGTCATCATATCAGTGTTTCACAGACTTCACATCCCTGTTTGCAACCCCTAATGACGCAATAGCTGCAGCAACCTCATTCCAGGCATGTGTCTTATCGCCAAGCCTCACATGCCTCCCACCATGGATGATGCTATGACGGCTTGGACTTCCCTGAGGATGTCTCCTCGGGGCTATAATTGTGAGCCCTCTGCTTTGGCACAACCTCTTGCCCTTCAAACTGTGCCTGGGGTTCCTGGCCTCCCTGTTCTCTCCCTGAGGCCCGTCCCCTTTCCCCACTACCTCCCGCCTGGCATTAGGCCCATGACACCCTGCTCCTACACCTTGTGTGCCTACATCTGGGGGCACATTCTTCCCCCTCCTGATCTCCTACACCTGTATTTCCCCTCCCTGACCTGCTTTCTCTTCTCCCTCTCTCCATACCTCTATCTCTCCTCACTCTCCTCATCTCCTCCTCCTGTGTTCCCCTCTCTCTCCTCAGTCTCCTCCTCTCCTCACTATCCTTCTATCCTCCTCCGCTATTTCTCTATCTCTATCTGCTCAATTGAATAGCGCCGGGATTGGAGACGACTGCGAGCAAGCAGCACGCCCGCAGGCATACGGCCTGTATGCTGCGAGTTGCGGGCTTGTAATTGAATCGGGCTCAGTGTGGTTAAATATAAGTAGAGAAGAAGGAAACCTTTTAAAGAGTAAGGTATCCTACAATTGGAGTCTTAATAAGATTACTCACTTGGGTGTGATCTTCTATTTGAAGTTTAATAATCTAGTTAAAGGAAATTATACACATTTATATACACATATTCAAGAGGTATTAAACACCTGAAAAGGGGAACTTGCCTTAGAGTGCGAGAATAGCAGCATTAAAAATGCCTATTGTGCCAAAGATTACTACTTGCAATGTATGCCACTGGAAGTTCTGAAATATCTATTAAACAGATTTCAACCTCCCTTGTCCATGGCCCAACTTCAGCCCCCTGCCCATCACCATCACCAACCCCGCCTTCAGCCCTCACTGCCCCATGCCCTCCCCACCCAGCCCCCTTCACTCCTCCCCATGCCCCCAGGCATTCATTTCTGAGCAATAATACTAAACTTATGAATTGAGCAGTATTATCACCAGTTACGTATAATGATATGTTCTCTATGTGTAAATAAAGGTTGAATTGTGTATTTCGCCGTGCTCTTCCGCCGTAGAATGCATAATAACATGTTGTATTGCGCCGTTGTCACACCTGTGCTGCGCCACAGTACAAAGAATGTTTTATAGTACCTATTGTATGTTTTTTGTTGAAATCATTAATAAAGACATTTTCAATAAAAAAAAAAATTTGGTGGATTCTGTATGGTTCAGGGCCTTTTCTATTACATGTACCTCTATAAAATGTCTACCTTTAAAAGACGTCAATTTTAAAGACAGTTCAAACAGGGTGCCAGTCACCTTAGCAAAGATGACTACCAAGTACGATAAATGTAGGAGAGGAAGCAGAGGTAAAGGGTCCCATCTACATATTTGGTGGGTATGTAAACCAATTCAGGAACTGTGGACAACCTGTATAAACAAGATCAACAAGATCATTAAAATGTCCAGAGAGTTTAAATTGTCCAGAATTGGTCTTATTTAATTCCTCCCAAAACATATAAACCACTTGTCAAAAATGTTAGTATTTTATTAGCAGCAAAATGGATAATTGCAACCAAATTGAAACAAAGAGATCTCCTTATTTGGAAAATAATAGAAGTCCTCTGTAGGATTAGACAAATTGAAAAATAATTTGGGGCTTAGGCTGCAATGAGCGTCGAAGGCATTAAATGCAGGGCTCGCGATAAGCACCGCAGGCACTCATCACAAGCTCCGTAGGACTTCGGACTGAAGCACGTAAAATGGCCGAACCACAAAACTGGAATTGCGAGCCCCGTAGGAGTTAGGACTAAAGCACGTAAAGCGCCGGAATCACGCAACGTTGAAAAAGACCACCAAAACACCACAACTATGCATCAAACTTAATTACACACTCACACACAGCACAGGGGGAGAGCCTTCCAATGAGCAACGAAGGTGCTCATCATGGAGTTCGCGATGAACGCCTAAGGTGATCATTGCAAAGCAGGAAAGTTGAAGTATACGAGGGGGGGGGGGGGGGGGGAGGCTCGCGATGAGCGCTCAGAGGGCCAATCTCCTAGTATATATATATATACATATATATATATATATATATATATATATATATATATATATACTCATGAACAGAGAAGCATACAGAGAAAACCTGGATATAAATCAAGCATTGGAAATTACACAGTACTAAATAAAGGCAGAAAACATTACTTTATTTTAAATCATAAAACAAATGATCAAATCCGACATATAATATAAATGATGGGTACTCCTTCTGATCAAAAAATACAAAATATATATATACCTTTAACAACAAAGTGGAAGATGGTACTTAAGTCCCTATGCTGGTAGCAGAGTTTGGACTAGGACCTGCTACTTGCCCTCTAGCTGTTAATAAATCTGACCTATACTGATCTAACAAATTCCCCAATTCGATATAGCATACTGATATAAAAAGGTCCAAATAAATACAACAGGGAATAAGATGCTTGAGTGTGCGTACAGATACTCCTATATATTTATATTTACATTAGAGGCACATATAGATACCATGCATAATTCCAATTATAATATATATAGTCATAATTAATTCTCAATTTAATATCATGTTTTAAACATATAGCTCTACAAATCCATCTCAATTAAGTAGCCATCTTTGCATAAAGAAATCAAAAAATATATACAGATAAACATCCAAATGTATTACAGAGTACTCTAACAAATTTGGTAATGATAATAATATTTATTCTTAAGCATCCAATGGAAATTCATATCCCAGTGCACTTGTGTGCATACAAAATAACAGGTTTCTTATACTCAATGTGTGCTCAGTCATATTGTCTCATTAAAGTGATAAAGACAGTACATGCAAAAGATAGGAGCAATATAAACATTTAAAAATATGTCTGCTATTAGATCATCTCATAATTACTTCTTATCCCTGTATCATCATAATAGGTATATATTATAGTAATGGTATGACATATATATTAGGTAAAGCGTTTTGACATGCCCATTGATTGTCTAAAAGACCAATATCTCAACGCTGTGGTGGCTTTTATCCATACTACCACATCTGCCACGTCCCCAGGAGGAGTCCGACTGTTGCCTGGCGCGCACTTTTCGAGGAAGGCTTCAACGGGCAGCCTACTATTTTCTGCCTTTATTTAGTCCTGTATAATTTCCAATGCTTGATTTATATCTAGGTTTTCTTTGTATCCTTCTTTGTTCATGAATATTTATTATACATTACCTGGATATATTCCCCTCACTATGATAAAATAATACCTGTTGGGTTTATATGTGTATTACCGTTTGGATTGGGGACAAGCATCATCAGTGAACTTGTTTTGTTTCTAATTTACTGACATACAGTGCTTTGCAAAAGTATTCAGCCACCTTGGCATTTTTTTGTTTTGTTGCCTCACAACCTGGAATTAACATGAACTGTTTGAGGTTTTGCATCATTTAATTTACAGAACATGCCCACAACTTTGAAGATGTTTTTTTTTTTTTTTTTTTTTTGAAGCAAACAACAAATAGGACAAAATAACAGAAAAAGTAAATGTACATATCTATTCACCCCCCTAAAGTCAATACTTTGTAGAGCCACCTTTTGCGGCAATCACAGCTCCAAGACTCTTTGGATCGTCTCTATGAGCTTGCCACATCTTACCACTGGGATTTTTGCCCATTCCTCCTTGCAAAACTGCTCCAGCTCCTTCAAGTTGGATGGTTTGCACTTGTGAACAGCAATCTTTAAGTCTGACCACATATTTTCTATTGGATTGAGGTCTGGGCTTTGACTAGGACATTCCAACACATTTACATGTTTCCCCTTAAACCACTCAAGTGTTGCTTTAGCAGTGTGTTTGGGGTCATTGTCCTGCTGGAAGGTGAACCTCCGTCCTAGCCTCAAATCACGCACAGAGTGGTCCAGGTTTTGCTCAAGAATATCCCTGTATTTAGCACCATCCATCTTTCCCTCAACTCTGACCAGTTTCCCAGTGATGTGTTGGGTTTGCGCCAGACATAGCGTTTTCTTTGATGGCCGAAAAGTTAAATTTTAGTCTCATCAGACCAGAGCACCTTCCTCCATACATTTTGGGAGTCTCCCACATGCCTTTTCGCAAACTCAAAACATGCCATTTTGTTTTTTGCTGAAAGTAATGGCTTTCTTCTGGCCACTCTGCCATAAAGCCCAACTCTATGGAGCGTACAGCTTATTGTCGTCCGATGTACAGATGCACCAGTCTCTGCTGTGGAACTCTGCAGCTACTCCAGGGTTACCTTAGTTGTCTGTGCTGCCTCTCGGATTAATGCCCTCCTTGCCCGGTCCGTCAGTTTTGGTGGGCGGCCGTCTCTTGGCAGGTTTGCTGTTGTGCCATGTTCTTTCCATTTGGTTATGATAAATTTGATGGTGCTCCTGGGGATCAAAGATTTGGATATTTTTTTATAACCTAACCCTGACTTACAACATTGTCCCTTAATTGTTTGGAGAGTTCCTTGGTCTTCATGGCAGTGTTTGGTTAGTGGTGCCTCTTTCTTAGGTGTTACAGCCTCTGGGGCCTTTCAAAAAAGGTGTGTATATGTAATGACAGATCATGTGACACTTAGATAGCACACAGGTGGACATAATTTCACTAATTATGTGACTTCGGAAGGTAATTGGTTGCACCAGAGCTTTTTATTGGATTCATAACAAGGGGGGTGAATACATACGTACATGGCAATTTTCTGTTTTCTATTTCTAAAAAATAGTTTTATGTATATATTTTTCTAATTTCACTTTACCAACTTAGACTATTGTGTTCTGATCCATCAAATGAAAATCAGATTAACAAAACATTGAACTTAAGGCTCTAATGTAACAAAATGGGTAAAAAGTCAAGGGGGTGAATACTTTTGCAAAGCGCTGTATATGTAGAGAGAGGGAGATATATATATTTAATTTTAAGAAGAGAGAGAGAAAGAGGGCAACTATGACTCGGATCGGATGAAATATATCAATATTTATAACATGTAGTGGTGGAGAGGATGAATAGGAAACAAAAGACCTTACTCTAATGCATTAAAGGGACATAGTCCAAATTAAATTTGGAGTCCACTCATAGAATGGCCCATGGAATATGCAGATGGCAAAACCAAATGGCCAAACCATTCAAATCATTGCAGGCTTCCAAAAGGTGGCAATTTAACCAAATAGGATAAAAACAATGGTACTTTATTCTAAAATAACATCGGTAACCCGAAAAAAAGGGAAGGAAGGAAAAGGAAAAGAAAAACAAAAATACTGAGAAAGTAATAAAAAGATATAAGGTGCTAGAGACGGTGAAATGATTACTCATGTGAGCATTAGGCTGATATAGGGACCAGGTTTCCCGGATATCCCCCACTATTTATAAATTAGGTCAAAATCACGCAATAATTAATTATAGTAGTCCCCATTAATGGAGTTCCTTCAAAGATACGCTATTGTATGTTCTTGAGAAGAATGGGCACTAAGTCTAAGCAATAATCTCTAAGCAATAATCTCTACACACAGACTAAGGTTCAGGGAAAAGATAGACCCTGTCTGTATGGAATGGTGATACGCAAATAATTGATGAGAATAGTCCTAGCAGAATAATAAGCTATGGTCTGCTCTAAGAGCAATATGTTGTATTAATATATTGGGTAAATGCTCAATAGGTGGCATCCTATTATATGCAGGTACTATAGGTACTATAGTATATCGCAAACTTGATAGTATGCATGAATTACTAATACAGAGATGTCTAATACTGACTAGTTTCTATGCTACAAATGTACCCCATATACAAGTGAAAATCAGTGTATATGGCCACTATGAT
The DNA here is from genome assembly GCA_027410445.1 of Discoglossus pictus. Lineage (NCBI taxonomy): Eukaryota > Metazoa > Chordata > Amphibia > Anura > Alytidae > Discoglossus > Discoglossus pictus. The sequence goes on from CM050166.1 coordinate 71,217,736, forward strand.
GGTATGAATGTCATGTAGCTCTCTATAGATACCTTAATAATAAAAAAGGAAAAAAACGTAATATTACTCCTCTGGCAGACTAATAATCATAAAAAAGGCTGCTACTGTACCACAGCCACAAACGCAGGACTTACCTACTTTTCAGCCTTCCTCTCATCAGACCCGCTACTCACATGCAATCACCTACTCGGCGTCTGACATCACAGGCGCTCTGACACCGCTCAGCGCACCAGAAAAATTGTGCATGCGCTATTCGAATCTTGCGCATGCGCACTAAAACCAACGCACGTTTCACGATTAGGATCGCTTCCTCAAAGGGCTGTACTGATCAGCCTATTCGCTTCCTTATATACACAGAAGACTGCAGTGACCCCTAATGGACAATAGCCTAAGTGCAATGATATTATTCCAATCAATAACAGGTGCTGTCCTTATTGAATTGTAAAGTGTGATGTGGAAAAATACAGTTCCTATCCACATCACCAATAAGGACAGCATCTTCCTTCATACTTGGGCCACATCATAAAACCCCAAAGGTTAGACACAATTATTTACAGATGGTAGTTCACTGATGAGACCTAACAGTTATGATGTAAATCACATATATAGTTGTGAGCGTACGGGTCGTTGCTCACGCTTGCGGGCTCGCGCAGCGAGCCGCGGCCCTTGCGTAGCGAGGTCACTGGGCAAGGGCCTCAGTTGCTGGCATGGAGCGCCTCATTTGCTGGCGAGGTCACTGGGCAAGGGCCTCAGTTGCTGGCGAGGTCACTGGGCAAGGGCCTCAAACCCTCGCAAACTTCACGTCGCTACTCAAAAAACACGACACACAAATTACGACACTCGCTAACTTTTACGAGGAACGCAAACAACCTACGAAACACGTTACCACACATTACGACCTCGCAAACATCGGACGCAACACGCCGACATACAAACATTTAAAACACAATAAATACACACAACACACACATAAAAAGATTACCTACAGCAAGAGGAACCATCCAGCACCTCAAAAAAACAAGTTACACCTTCATTTAAATAAAAATAAATGTTACAGATTGGCAAGGAGGTCTAAGACAATTATCATATTTAATGTATAAACATCTAAGGTCATTCTGGAATAAGAGCACATTTGATAAGTATCTGGCCAAACACATCATTCCAAGGGGTCTAAGAGTACAGGTATTCCCATCCTACGCATTTCATATCGACACATATATCGAAAGGTGGGAGCCAGCACTAATATCCTGCTCTGAGACCCTAATTGCAATTCTATCCGATTACGAAAATGACATCATTAAAGATTTAGACAAACAAATTAACGACCTAAGTAAAGAGTTAAAAAAATGTGAGTCTATGGCTGATTTCCAGAATGCATATTTTATTATAAAACAAGATGTGTCAATGTGTTGTTGAAACAGAAGACTTTAATGTAGATTTTAATGTTATTATTCGTAAGAGTCCTAAGAATCTTGAATTTATCAAAAGGAAAAAAAATGATGTCGTGGGTGGAGTCCATATAAAGGAGTGGAGCCTATGAAGGGGGAGGGGCCATCTCTCGCTCTGTCGCCCCTCCAACTTGGAAAGTCCCCAGCCGCCACTAGTAAAAAACCCCATCCCCAGATATTAGGCACCCCTTTGGTAATTCCTCAGTTAAATTACTTTTGTGAGGAACCTAAATTGCAGATAGCAATCAAGTAAAGATGGCCAGAGCTGAGTGGCAGAGCCAACTAGTTAAGCATACATACCAATTGCTGTAATCCCTTTTCCAGTGATACAAAAAAACTACGGCTGGCTCTAAATTGTTCTTTGCATTATTCCTATTTGAAATTAATTGTTTCTAAAACTTTAATGCGGCATTGATTTTTTTTAATCTATTTGTATAAACTATGTCCATGCTTTTCTCTTGCTATTGTCACTTTGCTTAATTTTACTGTGTTAGTTGTTAAATCACTAGTCACATTTCTGTTAATTATTTAGAAAGTGTTTCATCTATTTACTATATGTGCTAACTGTTAATGTGCTGTGAATGAAAGGATTTTATTTTATAATGCTGTTAAAGATTGAATCTATTGCCACTTATTAATGAATTATGGGATCTTAAAGAGCTGCACATCAAGAAATGTGTGAGTGTTTTCATCAGCTATTTACTGAACCAGTATTGTTTTCTATCTTTTCCGCAGAATATTTTTTTTTGTCGAAAAAACAGTAAATTAGGTCAAACTGTTTTTCTACAACAAATGTAATACTGGCAATCTGTTTATTTATTTTATGCCTTGCTTCCTTTCAAACTAGATCCTTTTTATGTGAGTTTTGCCAGGAAAGACATGCATTATCATACAGGGTGTATAATTTACCTTGTGGTCGGGTCTTTCTCTCTAGTGATAGACAGAGGTGCGGCATATTTAGCAACGTCATCCTAGCCTGATTAGAGGGCTAGGGAAAGTAAAATGAAGAGTAAGAGAAGGTTGAGGTGGGTGGGGAGATTGATGCATGCAGGGTAGGAGGCATACTAGGAGTTAGAGGGACCCCAATCCCCACAATTCCTGGTTAAACAAGTAGGCATTTGAGGATGGGGTTTTCTCTCTAGTGATGGTAGCTTGAGGAGTGGCACCTTTAGCTATGTTGCAGGTAAGGTGATAATTAGATTGTGAAACCCTAGACTGTGGTCAAAGACGAATAGTTAGTAATATTTGAGAGTAGGAGAGTAACGGATGACTACCGAATTTTGGCTGGATTTGTAATGGGGGCCAGAGAGTGACATGGTCAAGGTGGCTAGAGACTAGTGAAGAAATCTGATGGAAGTAAGAGTTAGGGAACTTGCAGGGGCGTAAGAAGTCACAGAATACTGATGAAGTGGTAAGATGAAGGGTAGTGGATGTATATGATCCAAAGTGATGCATATGTAGAAGGTTATTGGACCTTCTATGGTCAGACTTTGAAGAGGTTGAGATCCTTGTATGCAAGCTGAGTTTTTTGGGAATAATTTAGCTGATGATGGATTGTGACTTAATGAGGCTCAATTGGTATGGTGGTGGGTTCCCGATGCAATGAATGTAGGACGACTAGGCTATGTAGATGTTTGTAAAAATGAAAGAGCCACTATGCACAATCATAGATATTTAGATTTGGAGATGCTTGGTGTCATTGGATTAATATCACTGGAAAATCATGAGGAAATTAACAACTAAGGTTAAGGGTTGCAAAGGGTATAAATACCTTGGTGGAAATAGTGATGCCTGTATGGAGAATATTAGTGTTGGGGGAGATCCCGAAGATAGATCAGTGAAGACAACTGCTCTGTGTTAAGGTCAAAGGTGATTAGGAACTTTAGGAGTATGATATGGTAAGATACCACCACCCGTCCATCCCACCTTCAATCCATACTAAATGCCTCCGCTAGACTCATCTACCATACTAAACGCTCTGTGTCTGCAGCACCTCTCTCTCAATCATTCCACTGGCTTCCCATAGCCTCCAGATTTTAAATCATGACCCTAGCTTACAAAGCCCTTAACAACACTGCACCCCCTTATATCTCTGCTCTCATCTCCAAATATTACCCCACCAGCCCTCTTCGCTCTGCTAATGAGCTTCTTCTTTCCTTCTCTCTCATCACCTCCTCTCACTCCCACCTTCAGGACTTTTCATGTGCTGCCCTTACTCTCTGGAACTCCCTGCCTCGCTCCACTAGACTATCCTCTTGCTTCAAATCCTTCAAAACCTCACTAAAAACACACCTGTTTAAAGAAGCCTATAACCTCCCTCCTTAACATATGACTGCATTTTTCACCCGCCTGTACCACACACTAAACCTTTAGTTTTCAGTCTTGCACAGTGCTTATGGTCACTGGATTCTAAGCTCAAAGACAGGGCCCTCCATTTTTGTAATGTGTTAATATTGTTTTGCCTTGATCACAACTTATGTATAACGCTACGGAATATGTTGGTGCTTTACAAATAAACAATAATAATAATAATAATATGGCTTTGCATGTTGAGAGCCATGTGGTTTTTATGGTTTTTGGCTTTAAAATGTGTCTGAACGAAGAATAAACCCAGTCTGTCTGTACTAACAAAAGGTGCATGAGTATTGCTTGTATTCTTAACTATCATACATGGGGCCTGTAACCTGTGATTTCCGGAGTTCCTGAGTAATGGTCCTGGGGCAGAGCTGGGCGCTGAGAGATTGAACACAAAAGTCACAATCAAGTGGGAGAGTCTTTGGGTGTAGGTGGCCCTGGGTCGTGACATAAGCGTACATGGTAAAATTAATTCTGGAAAAGTGACAGCTTGATTAATCTACTGAATTTGATAAATATCAGACAAATGATGAACAAAGTAGAACTGAAGAAAGAAGAGATGGGAATTTTTTAGGCCCATGATTGAGGAGCAATCGGGGGAGAGAAGTGTTACAACCACAGGAGAACAGGATGGATCTAAACCCTACTCAGGACTTACAAGAGGATTTGGGGATACAGGAATCACGAGGTAACCCAGATGAGAAGGAACTGGGGAAGGAGAATGGATTGGTAAAGAACAACATATTACAAATCATCAATTTATCTGATAAGACTTTAACAAGAAGTCAAATTATGGTACTTGAAAAAGGACTTTCTTTTTCCCCGACATGTAACTTCAACTTCTTCAAAACATTTAAAGCTGTTCACTTGTCTGCAAGAAAATTGCTGCTACGCAAGTTCTTCTATAAAAATGAAGATACTTCTGAACAGGAACAAGAACAAAAATCCTTGCAGACATTAGTTGAACTCTTAAAAGAAAATGAAGGTGAACTTTGTGAGACAAACAAACATAGTTGGATTATTTAACTGAAACCCAAATCTCGGTTCTTTCCACCCTTATCTCCATCTCTCATGATAGAGGTGTTTATTAAGCTGGTCGTTAAGGATCTTGAAAAATTACAAGTTTCCAAAGCATCTAATCTTACTGATTCAGAATGGAGGGCATTAAAGGAGATAAATCAATGGACTGACCTTTTAATTAAAACCTCAGATAAAGGAAGGAATATGATTTTTTGGCCTAGAGATCTATATGTGGATGAAGCCATGAAACAATTGAATAATAAGAAAAGATATATGTTGATCATTGATAATGCCAAGATTAATAATTTGATTAATCAGAAGGAATACAACTTTCTAAAAGTTGAGAACCTGCGTGTACAAACATTTTATATGCTTCCCAAAGTCCACAAAGATCTTGTGAGACCACCAGAAAGACCTAATATTTACGGAAATGGAAGCATGGGTGAAAATGCTAGTAGGTACCTTGATCAACGTCTCAATTTGTTATGCCCTTGCAGTCATACACTCGAGATACTATGAACGTTTTAAGCAAATTGAATGGTATAACTATCAATCCAACGACATGGTTAATAACATACAATGTTGAATCGTTGTATACATCCATTGACCATCAGAAAGACTGTGAAGCTGTTGAGTATTTCCTAAGTATGGAATCTATGGAGGATCATGACAAAAATTGCTTAATTTTGGAAGTATTCAATTTCATTCTTTATCACAACTACTTTGAGTTTGATGAAAAATTATTTCTGCAGGTACGTGGCACAGCAATGGGGTCCTCTTGCGCACCAACCTATGTAAATATGTATTTGGGTTGGTGGGAGAGAGAGTATTTTGTGATGAGTTGGTTAAATATAGGGATGAAAATCGTTCTATGGCTTAGTTAAATAGACAATGTTCTCATATTATGGGATGAAACCAAAGAAAGTTTTGTTGAGTTTATGACGATCTTGAATCACAACAAACTCAATCTTAAACTAACTTATCACATTGACCCTGTAGAGGTTGATTTACTGGATCTAAAAATGGCAAATGAGAAAAATGGCAACCTGTGCATAGATTTATACAGGAAGCCTACTGCAACAAATAGTACCCTTCATTTTCAAAGTTTGCATCTCCCAGTGAGAGAGTTTCTGAGAGTGTGACAAAATTGCTCAACTATAGAAACATTTAAGACTCAATCTAAGGAGTTAAGGAATCATCTTAAGGATACAGTGGAACAGCAGTAAAGAAGGCCTACCATTGTGCCTTACATACCAATATAGATACATTGATAGTACCAAAATACAAGATGAAAGAGACAAATTGTACCTACAGTCAACAATGGAAATAAATTAGTCAAATTATTAATAAAAATGCACACTTTCTCAGATGTGATACCCAACTTGATACTCTTTTGGGTAACCATATTTCAATAAACTGGAAGAGATAACGCACAATAAAAGATAGGATTGTACAAAGTCACTTTTTTAGACCAAGAAATATGATATCTCTACCTAATGTCACTCATGTGTGCGGACATTGCAAATTTTGCATATATATGAAAAGATTGGATCAAATCAAGGATAGAACTGGAAAGATACATATAATCTCTGGTTTCTTCAACTGTAGATCCAGTGGTGTTATATACTGTCTTCAGTGCCCCTGCAACATTAAGTATATTGGTTTGACCTCTAGAGAGATCAGAAGGAGACTAGGTGAACACATTAGTAATATTAGAAACAGTAAGAAAGATCAGGAAAAGGGGAAATCCCTAACGACAGTCGCAAGACATTATTTACAAAAACATAATTCTAAACCTGAAATTAAATGTACAATTCTTCAATAAATCTCCCTAGGAATTAGCAGAGACAACCTTGAAGAAGGTCTCTTAAAAGCTAAGAGCAAGTTGATTGTGGTATCAAGCACGATCATGCATGCCATTTGGGCTGAATGAAAATTTCAACTTTGCTGTATTTTTATAGTGGATAATGATTGAATTATATTAAAGTAGAATCCACGGTTATTAGACAGTAATTTGAATATGAGGTTAAATTATAGCATCCAATTAATTTACAATTTTTAAGATAATTTTATCTTTCTTAAGTTTTAAGGGTCTAAATAAGATAAAGCTATTGCGTTATTTCATGAACGACACATGGGTGAGAAAGTTATTTTTCCATTATTAAAGGTATGGAGTTATGGGCAGTAGAAGGTTTGAAATTATTTAGATATATCTGACCACACTATTTACCATTTAATCTAATAATCTTTTATTTTGTATGTCTACATATATTTGATATTTGGGGTTGGAGTATTAGTTATCTATATCTATTTCTGAGGAACCTATGAATTGCAATACATTATATGCAACTTTCTTGAGAATGAATCAAAATTAAATTAATACAATAATTGGATGAATTACATTTGATTGTTATTTCTGTACATATGAACCCTTATGATCCTATCTGAGACATTAACACAAGGTCAGTTAATATGATTATGAAAATGATGACCCCAATTTTGATACTATATTGGTGAGCTATAATTGCACTATACTTTATATGTGTCTATTTGGACAAATTTGTGAATTTAATGGTTATAATTACAATTGCAAATATACTTTACTCATATTTATTTGGACAAATACTTAAATTTAATTGGGTTATCTAGAGTCAATGTGTGCAGTGTGTAGTGTAAATAGTTTGCGTGCG